>JAPFRF010000002.1:59016146-60378646 GCA_029282475.1 Phrynocephalus forsythii
GCAAATAAGGGGGGATGTGGGGGTTTCATTTGTTAAACTGAAACTTATGTGTGCTCCTGTTGTCAGTGGTGAAGAATGATAGGAATTGCATTCCAACAACATTTGGAGGTTTTTGTATTTCTGGACCCTGAGATAAATCCTCAGCTGTCCTTTTGAGATAAAAGTGGCATGGCTTTTAACCCTGCTCAGTAGTGTGGCCCACAGTGCTCACTGGAACTTACTCCAGTGTAAATGGCAGCATAGAATTGCAGTACCAGAATAATATTTAGCTTCAAATTCTATATTTTTATATAACACAGAAGCAAAATTAAGACTTTTGTTTAGCAAAAACTGTCTCAGGAATGGGTTTCCTCTGAAACTATACCAAATGGTTGCCTTTGTGGTAGGTTTGGAAACACAGGTTGTTAGACACTTAGGATTCTGAAAACAAAGTTCATCTCAGTGGACAATAATAGAGGGTAGAACATTATTGGGATTTTACTCCAAAGTGAAATACTATACTGCAAATCATGATGGTGAACTGCAGCTAAATGATGAGCTGCATGTTGTTTGGTCTGTCGTGAGTTCTGCACATGGTGGCACTCGGGTGGTACCAAGTTAATTAGCTGCAATTTTCCACCCAAACATACATGATACAGTGGTCCCCCGCCCATTCGCGGTTCATATACTGCAGTCACGCTATATCACAGGACAGCAGTATATGAAAAAAGCCCCCTTTGGTAAGGGGGAAATGTTTGTTTCAGGCCTCCCTCACTTACCCCAGGACTGGCACTGCCCCGAACAGGCCTGCGACGGCTTTTCTGGGCCTTTTGGAGGCCCCAAAGGGCCTTCCTGTGAACCAGAAGTCACTTATGGTTCACAGGGAGGCCCTCTGGTGATCTCCAGAAGGCTTGGAAAAACCCTTGCAGGCCCGTTTGGGGCAGCACCAGGCTGGGGGTAAGTACAAGAGCTCCCAGCTAAGCACCCCAGGCCCAACCTGACCTGTATCTGCATATCGTGGATTTTCAATTATCGCGGGTCGGGTCCTTAACCCCCGCAATAGGCGGGGGTTCACTGTATACACTTCAGAGTTCAATAATCCAGCAACGGAAATCCAGATTCACTTCCATTCACACTCTCGAGTTGCATCAGGAAGTTCAAGTTTCCTTGGATCTGTTTGAATTAATTGGCCTCATGGGAAGAGAAGAAAGCCTTGTTTGCAGCTTGTTCTCATGCAGCAAGTAGATGGTGCAGCTTCATTACAAGGTACTTAATGAGTTGTAAAGAAATGTTTCATCCTCCATTTCTTATTCTTGCTTTCAATCTTTAAATGAGTGTGTATGTTTACTGCCTAGCTGCCCTAGCACACTAGCAGTGGCTCCAAGATATTTAAAAAAGAAAGAAAGAAAGAAAGATTGTACTAGTTGCAAGCTTGATATTTATCTCCTCCCCAGCTCAGTCAGTTTGCCCGTTATATGTTGGGTTCAAATTATTAGTAAATAACCAGTCCTCCCAGGCTGTATATTTGCAAACCCCATGTGCTGTACATTATATTTATTCATTTTTAAAAACTATTTTACCCCACCTCTCTCCATAGTACTCAATAAAGACAGAAATGCAGTGGGAAGGGGGTGTTTTAATTAGAAAAGGATGGATGTCTTTTCGCTTGCATGAATATTATTACACCATCCTCTTTCATTTAATGTACAGTGGACCCTCGTATAACAATAAAAGCTGTACAACATAAAAAAAATCCAGAGATAGGGAAATTTGCTTAACAGAATTGCCTATGGGCCGAATCCGTACAACATAAAATTGGCCGTGATTAGGGATTACTCTGTTTTCAATGCATTCTTCTGGGGAATTTGTATAATGGAAAATTTGCTTAACAGAATTTCATTGGGAACAAATTAATTCCTTTATACAAGGTACCACTGTATTTGGTTTTGTACTGCTTGTTTAGTGAGGGGTTCGGTTGCTTCCTTAGAACATTTCTCTAAATTTTCAGAAATCGGAGGGTTCATCCTTAAATAAAAAGTGCTTACATACATATGTCGTGGGAAGTAAGTTCCAAAATGCTTCCTACTTTTGAAATTGTTGATGGAGGTGTCACTAGCATTTTCTCCTGTCTTGCTGCCAAGGACTCTGCTCTCATTTATACCCTGAAAGGCAGAGTGATAATCAGTCACTATTGCACAGAGCTGAGGCAGGGCTGGCAGAGCAGAGACCAGGAAGAAGGGAACAAAGTGTAACGGTCTGGACAAATCCAAGCAGTTCATGTTGGTAAATTAAGTTTTAAGGGGAAGCAGCCAGATGGATACACTGGATTTACAAACAGAGGAGGTTGTTAAGCGGAGTACCCTTCAGAAATACAAAATTATCTGCGTTGTAAGTATTATTATTATTTGCTTTTGGCTCGAATGTTAACTTCATTGCATTGTTGGCTCCAGTTTTGTTATGTTTGGTTGGTATTTTCCAGAGAACCATCTGGAGATTTCCTGGCAGGTTTTGAGAGTAGGACACCATGAATAATCCACCACTTTAACAGAGCAGCAGCTGTTATTAACATTTTCGGTTGACAGCCCTGCTAAAGAGCTAAACATGAATCTCTGAAACTTTGAAAGCAAAGGAGAGCTGTAAGCCTGCAAAATGCATCAGTGTGTAGGCAATACAGTCTGAATCTTCTGCTGGCTTTTCGAAACAGAAACTGGATATCTAGTGGCTACGTTATGAAATTGATCTTTTGCTTTTCGGCCAATAGTGGTGTTTTGGAGGTGATCCTTTATTTCATTTGCTGGCCAGGGTTTCCTTGTGCTCCTGTCTTGTAACAGAATCCAGTCTGGCTTAAGTAGAACATGTAGAAATCAAACCACAGAAGTGTATAAAAACATACAGAGAACAGGAATTCTACTTGTTCTTCTTAATTGTATGCCATGGTAGGTTACCACAGGAGAGACCCCTCTTTCTTTTAACTACTTCCTGCTTGGTGGTAAGTTGTTTTTGTGTCATTCCAACTGGCAAATAATACTTTGTGATTGCCCTCCAAACCAGCAACACAGACTACTGTTGAAAGCTTGTTTGCTATCTCTAAGACAATTGCCAGCCACAGTTTACTGCTTTGGATGTTACTAATTACAGGAAGTGGAAAATTTCCAGTGGGGTACCCATATTAGTCTCTTGCAGGAAAAGCAATGGATCTCTTGGAATATTACACTACATCCACTAGGTTTCATGTGGAATAGGCTTTCATGAACTGCAGCCCACTGCATCATCTGAGTGTTTCCATGAAACTGCTGGATAAGCTCAGTGGTTTAGGTATTTTGCCATAGAACCAGAGGTTGGAAGTTTGATTTCCCACTGAGCCCTCCTGACAGGGCTCAATGAATATGCAATTCCACAATGACTATTAAAACTTATGCCAAAGTTTGTTAGGCTTTCAAGATGGCATGACCTCTTCTTGAAATTAACCTAATTGTAAGGTGGTGAAAACAGACTTGGACTCTTGAGGTCGGCTATGTAATAGAGTAGCTATTTGCTAGATGGGCAGTATAAAAGTCAAATAAATAAATAAATAAATAAATAAATAAATAAATACTCTTGGGTTCATATAGCACCTGACACAGTTTCAGCTGCATAGATTTTAGGTGCCGTCTAACATTTTGTTAACAGAAAGCCATACTTTTTAAAAAGCACAATTTTAGAAACATTCATTGTTGGCTGCAAAGTCAGCAGCTCGGAGGTTCGAGCGAGCTCCCACTGTAACCCCAGCTCTTGCCAACCTAGCAGTTCAAAAGCATGTAAATGCAAGTAGATACTGTAAATAGGTACCACTGCAAAAAGCGGGAAGGTAAAACTGTTTCCTTTCAGCCATGCTGGCCACATGGCCATTGACTTGCACAACACTGGCTCTTCGGCTTGAATATGGAGATGAGCACTATGCCTATATGACAAAGTTGGTCCTGGTACCTCAGCTGGCTACCCATTTTCATTCCAGAGGTCATGACAGAAGCACTGTCATCCAGGCACCAGGAAGGTCTGGATTGGGACAGGGAGGCTCCAGTTAAAGAAGATTTGCTCGGGAGAGGAGATGGGAATTAGGTCCAATGGCCAGAGATCAAGGCTAAAGGAAAATGAGAAGGAAGGAGGGTCCATGCTGACCAGCTCAATGGATGTGATGGGAGTTAGAGGGAAAAGATTGAAGAAAAACAGAGGAGAAACAGGACCCCATCTTCTGTGCATCTGGGGAGATATACTACAGTAGGACCCCGGTATCTGATGGGGATTCGTTCCAGGCCTTCCCGTGGATAATGAAAACCGTGGATAAGAGAGAAGGCCTGTCTACCCACCCCCAAACTGCTCTTTCCTGACAGTAGCTTGCTTTATGACTGCTGTTTTGAGACAGTAGCTTGCTTTACAGATGCTATTTGTGACAACAGGTTGCTTTTTGGCTGCTGAATTATTTAATTTTTTTCCTCTGCCAACCGTGAATAACTTAATCAGTGGATAATGAATCAGCGGATACAGGGGCCCTACTGTACTTTCTAGTGAAGAACTGGACTGGACTCAACGCAGAGTTCCCTATGGCCACACTGAGAGGTTATGACAAAATATCTTTAGTCTTCTGCCCAAGGTACCCCTACCTCTGAGTTTTGCCTCATGGGGACCTCAGCAGCTGGCCCCACTCCAGCCCAGTAGTGGCACTGGAGAGAGGCCAGCATAGGTTAGAGGCGATAAAGGAAAGTTTAGCAACCTGAAGAGGCCATTTGTTCTCTGTCCACTTCTCTACATGCAAGCATCCTCTTCAGGGGATGAAGATTAGCACCCAATCATCTGTACCAGAGTGTTAATTTCTACCTCAGGAAAAACAGTTGAAGTTGTTACTGTACAAACATAGAAAACAGAAGGGAAACATTGGAGGGCAAATGTTGAAGATTATCATTTTGTAGTCACGAAAGGCTTTGAGAATACAAATCTGATGTTTGTTGAGACAAAAGGAGTGAACAAAACTTTGATGATTCTCTTTATTCCATTATCATTAGTCATTGTGTTCTTCTGGTTTGTCTAGAAGATTGTGCTTTGGTGGTTCAACTGGGTGGTTGCTGTTTATATTTTCCAACCTCTGTCACCTGGGGTGGTTTCTTCAGTTTGCCCCAATTCTGTTGGGTTTACAGAGTTAAACCTTAATCTTCCTTATACAGTCTTAATTGCCTAGGAGGAGCTTAAAATTCCTGAGCAAAGCAGCAGTGATCTTTCTCTTGATCATGGTGCCCTGCAACCAGCTCTGAAATCTCCCACCAAAGTCTACATTAAAGAATAAATACATAATGTAAAACCACATTTCCCCACAAATTATTATACATAAATAAGTTTAGGAAATGCCTTTAAGGGAGTAGGTTTATGTGCATAAATAGTTGGAAAGAGGAATTAACAGTGCAATCCTACAGATATCCATTGAGAAATGAGCTCTATTAAATGAAATGAGTTATGTGTGCAGAGGACTGGGGGAGGAGTTTGACCCATTTTAGATCTTCTTCTTTCCTTTCCTTTCCTTTCCTTTCCTTTCCTTTCCTTTCCTTTCCTTTCCTTTCCCTTCCCTCTCACCAATTGCAGAAAAAGTTAATGCATCTTGAAAACTTCATGATCACTTATTCATTTGTCAGAGCAAGAAGATGTCTGCCCACTAGCCCATCTGTCTCTCCATCCATCCATCCATCCATCCATTAATCAACAGATAAAACTTTCCAATAACAGATAATACATAGTAGCTTACAAACCTCTTTTAAAAATAAAAACAAATAAAACCACATTTAGCTAAAAATCATAAAACTGTAGAATCAAACTACTATAAAACCATTAAAACAAGTAAATACGGACTTTGGGACTCCCTCCCACTGGAGGTCAGGACTGCCTCATCTCTGCTGTCTTTCCAGAAGCAGGCAAAGACCTTCCTCTTTAGACAAGCTTTCCCTGAATGATGGATTACCTATAATGTGACTTTTTAGATGGATTACCATACAGTGGAACCTTGACTTACGTCATTAATCCATTCCAGAGGTCTAGACATAAGTCTAACATGCCTTAAGTCAGGGGTGCCCAAACTTTTTGTAAGGAGGGCCAGATTTGGTAGCTGAGAATGCGTCAGGGGCCGGTTGCTCCATGACCCTACCACCCCACTGCAAGCCCCACCCACTGACCCATAAGCCCCACCCACTGACCCCTTGCAACCCCACCCACAGGAAGGAAGCCAGGCACCTAGCTTCACAAGGTTCCCGGTGACGCTGGTGGTGGCGGCCCATCCCAATTGCGTGCACCCAACCCCACAAGCTTCCCGGCAGTGCTGGTGGTGGTGGCCCACCCCCTGCCTGCCCACTCAGCCCCACAAGCTTCTGCTCACCTGCTGGCCGGCCCGCCCAGCCCCTCAAGCTTCCCAGTGGTGTCAGTGTTGGTGGAAGATTTTTTAAAAAAAAAACATGGGGCGAAGGAGGGGGAGGGAGGGCCGGGCCAGCCAGCCGCGGGCCACTCAGAATGGCCTGAAGGGCCGAATTTGGCCCCCGGGCCGGACTTTGGGCAGGCCTGCCTTAAGTCAAATGAACTTTTCCCATAGAAAGTAATGGGAAAGTGGATTAATCCGTTCCAGGTGATGAAAAAGTCCCCCAAAAACAGCAATTTAACACAAATTTGACTGGGATAGGAGATTCCTTCCGGGGATGTAAATGAAATGTCTCTTCAAAGAGAGGAGGAGGCAGTGGAATTATAGCCCACAAGTTATACGCCTCCACTTTTTAATGTCCATAGCAACAATGCCTATCATTTAAGTTTTACTTATTTTTAACCTGACACTCCTAGTTTTGAACAACCCTATGCTTACCATTAGAGTCCCATAACTGTACAGCCCCCCAACTAAAATGCTTCCGTTGTGGACCAGAATTCTAAACAGCGAGGCCAGCCCCGAGCTCCCGGCCCTTCTTCTCCTCCAGTGGCAGCGGCAGCTTCGGTGAGGCCGAGGACCAGCTCCAGGTGCTCTGAGCTGGGCTCGCCGAAGCCGCCGCTGCCAGAGGAGAGGAAGAAGGCAGGAGCAGTTTGGAGGCGGCAGCCGCAATGCTGGGTTGTGGCTGCCACCGAATTCTGGGGCCTTGCGCTGGGGCTCCGAGCTGTAAGTCGGAGCCCGCGATGCAAGTCAAACAGGCCCCTTCTTGCTGCAAGTCAAGCAGCATGTAAGTCAAGGTTCCACTGTATATGATTGCATTGACTGACTTCATAAGTATGCCTGTATTTTCAATGTTAGTTTCAATACCTCATATGGATGTTTTTCTTTTATTTATTTATTTATTTATTTATTTATTTCACACTTATATACCGCGCCTATTTCCCACATAGGGGACTCAGGGTGGTTTACAACAAGAAAGGTTAAAACAAATAAAAACAAATAAAACAACTAAAGCAATAATATCCAAGATTAAATTAGTGGGTCGTGGCACAAGGAAAAAAAAATTAACTGGATCCCTGGACATCGCCGAAGGCGTCCCTGAAAAAGAAGAGTCTTTAGGTTTTTCTTAAACGACGCCAACGACGGAGCCTGCCGTAGCTCGCTGGGAAGCTTATTCCAAAGGGTTGGCGCCACTACCGAGAAGGCCCGTCCGCGAGTACTCGTTTTGCGGGCCTCCCTCGGAGTGACGGTCCGCAGCGAGAGGGCCAGGGAGGATCGGGTGGGTCGGGCCGGACTGTTTGTGTGCTCTTATGCTTGAATGCGTCTTAAATGTTCTGGGCTGTATATTGTCCCTCATTATTATAAGCCGCTTTGGGTCTTTTTCCAAGGAGAAAGGCAGGGTAAAAATATTCAAAATAAGAAATAAATAAATAAATAAATTAAAACAGTAAGCATTAAAAGCAAAATGCAGAGAATATACATTGGTCCTTCTACTTGGGAATTGAATCTATTCTGAGTGCGTGGTCATAAATTGAACAACTCGTAAGTAGAGCAGCTGTATCTAAAAAAAAAATAAATAAATAAATAAATAAATAAATAAATAATTGAAAAAATGTAAGTAGAGCAGTCCGCATCTAAAATTTGTAAGGCAGCAGTTAAAACGCCAACAGTTTTCTGCTCTTAAATTGAATTGCTCATAATTAGAGCCACCTGTTAGTAGAGGTACCACTGTAGTCAAAACTGTACATATACTGTGGGGCACACTAGACATTTTCACCTAGTAAAGGTGTAATAGAGGTCTCCAAAGGTGCATGCCTGTTAGTGTTGGAAAGGATTGTTTTAATGGGAACCATCTCCTCATGAAGAGAGAGTAGACTCCTTGGAAAAGTCCCTGATGTTGGGAGAGATTGAAGGCAAAAGGAAAGGGGACGGCAGAGAATGAGATGGCTGAACGGCGTCATCAAAGCAATCTCCGGGAGGCAGTCGAAGACAAGAGGGCCTGGTGTGCTCTGGTCCTTGGGGTCAAGAAGAGTCGGACATGACTGAATGACTGAACAACGTCTCGCTTAAAGTGACCCTTCCATTTGCCCTGGAATTGCTCCATCTTGCACCATTCAAAACTAGAGGCTCTGCAGCTGGATCAGAAAAACCACCTTGGGCATGGCTTGGGGGTTGGGCTAAAGTGCAATGTCTAGTGTGTCATGTGATTGCTGGAAATAGATTGCAACACATGGTCAAAATGCAACGTGTTTCCCCAGGTGATCACACCTTTAGTCACTTTCTCTAGAAGAGAAAGTATCACCTCTGATTTGTATCAGAAAGGGTCACTTTACTCAGAGTGAACACCGTTAAAGTGATTCTTCTGTCTGTGCAGGAATCATGCCAGCCTTCCCCAAAATACAATGGCTCTGTGTCAAGAAAGCATTCTCAATTGTTAGTTGGATTAATTGAATATACTGTATACCATTATCCCTCTGAAGCAAATGGTCAAAATGAACCATGGAAAAGCTAATTCAGCAGGAAGTGTTATTTCTCTTACCTTGGACTTTCAGAGGGCTTTTGAAGTCACTTAAGTTCCTGTTCAGATGACCTACGTACCCTCAGAGCATACTGGAGTGACTCTAACTTTTGGTTACATCAGTTCTTCTTTCTTCCCTGGGGGTTCAAAGATTGCAAGCGATTACTGAAATGAGCATGCCATTTAAGAACAGAGAGGTGCATTTTCTTTACCTTGCTTGTGCTTGCCCAGTGGTTTGTGATCACCTGGAAATACAGTAGCTTGCACTGGACCATACCCAAGACAGCTCAGAATGTGAACCCTCTCCCCATCTGATCACAACTGAATTGTTTCTCTCCTGTCTTGAGAAAAAGTTCCATAGACATCCTTCCTGTCATTTCATACCACTGCTTACTCTTTCAGTGTCCTTAGGACTGCAGCTCTTATACATAGTTGCCTCTGGATACATCTATGGGAGATGTTGCCGCACTCTGTTTTATGCTTAAAAGGTTCATACCCTTAGTGTGTTCTGTTTTATCTCTCACTTGAGTGATCCTTCTGTTCATGCTGATCTATATTTTGCTCCCTTAAGAAGGGTCCAGAAGGACCACTCCAATTTGCATACCTTTCAATAAATACCATTCCTTTCCTGCCTTATTTCGCATATTTTCCTGTGGTCATCATTTTTGGTTAAATAAAGTGACACAGCAAAATAGCAAAGCATCTGTGTAGCATGGTACAGACAATACTGCCAATGTTTCTCATTTTTCATGAGTGCAACTACATCAACAAGAAACTTAAAAATGCTAGAGTAGATGAAAATACAGTAGAAGATGAAATGCCACAAATACAGTATGCTACAGGTATGCTAGATAGATAGATAGATAGATAGATAGATATAGATATAGATATAGTTATATAGTTAAACCACCAACCAAATGGAGGTCTACCTTTGTGGGGGAAAAAGAAGAAGAAGAGCAGAACAACTCTAAAAGGGGGCAGGCTAGATTGTTCTAAGTCAAAACAAGTGTAGACACTATAAATAGAGTCATATTAAACAGCACTAAAAGCTGCCCAAATAGCAAGTTATGTCCCCACCTGGATGTGCTCTCATTCAACTAATTGGTGATAGGAATTCGATCCAGGCAGAACCAGAACTATTTAATATTTTGGACCAAAGAATATCAGGGAATGTGTGACATTTGATTTGTTGAGAAAGTTTTGTTGCAAAACCCAGAGGCAACAATTATAATAAAACAATAAGCAGGGAGAGTTCTTTGCACCAAATCCAGGAAACAAGTTGTACTATATTTCCTTCTTTAGCCTTTCACTTTTGGTCACCCCTTACAAATTCCGGCTAGAAAATTGCAATCTCTCTCCTCTACTGGAGCTGTCAGATTCCTTTCTTTCTTGTTCATTCTTGTCCTCAATATTGCAAAGCAAGTATTGCAGAGAGACTCAATGAATTATTTGCTTCAGTATTAACTGAAGAAGACTGAGCACACATGCCCAGAACGGAGCTTATCTTCATAGGGAGGGAAACTGAATAATTAAGCCAAATAAAAATAACCAGGGAGGAGGTTCTTGCATGTCTTGTTAAACTAAATGCTAACAAATCATCCGGACCTGATGGCATCCATCCACAAGTTCTCAAGGAATGTAAAGATGAAATGGCTGAGGTCCTAGCCAAAATATATAATCTTTCCCTCAAATCAGGTGTTGTGCCTGATGACTGGAAGGTACTGAATGTAACACCAATTTTCAAAAAAGGATCCTGAGGTCATCCAGGAAATTACCGACCAGCCGGTTTGACATGTGTCCCAGGTAAAGTGATAGAAACCATCCTAAAAGATAAAATTAATAGGCACATAGAAGAGAAGGCACTGCTGAAGGAGAGCCAACATGGCTTCTGCAAGGGCAAATCATGCCTCACGAATCTGTTGGAATTCCTTGAGAGTGTCAACAAGCATGTGGATAAGGGAGATCCAGTTGACATTGTTTATCTGGACTTTCAGAAGGCTTTTGACAAGGTCCCGCACCAAAGGCTCTTGAATAAACTTGCCAGTCATGGAATCAAGGGACAGGTCTTGTCCTTGATCAGCAAGTGGCTAAGGGACAGGATACAGAGGGTAGCACTAAATGGACACTTCTCCAAGTGGAGGGAGGTAAAGAGTGGGGTCCCCAAAGGTTTAGTACTGGGACCCCTGCTTTTCAACCTCTTCAAAAATGATCTAGAAGTAAGAGCAAATACCAGGGTAGCCAAATTTGCTGACAACACTAAATTATACAGGGTAGTAAAAACTGAGACAGATTGTGAGGAGCTCCAGAGGGACCTCTTGACACCGGAGGAGTGGGCAAACCAGTGGCAAATGAGCTTCACATTAGCAAGTGCAGAGTGATGCATGTTGGGGCAAAAAACCCTAATCACATTTATAAACTGATGGGATCTGAAATCTCTGCAACAAACTAGGAAAGGGACCTTGGTATCTTGGTGGACAGCTCAATGAAGGTGTCAACCCAGTGTGCCGCAGCAGTGAAAAAAAACAAACTCAATGCTAGGGATCATTAGGAAGGCTGATCATTTTGCCTCTTTATAAATCTGTGGAGAGGCCCCATCTGGAGTATTGTGTACAGTTCTGGTCACCATACATCCAGAAGGATATTATGGAAATGGAAAAAGTGCAGGGTAGGGCAACCAGAATGATTTGTGGACTGGAACACCTTCCTTACCATCTGAGGCTGCAACAGCTGGGCCTTTTCACTCTTGAAGGAGGGTGCCTAAGAGGTGAACTGATCGAAGTTTATAAAATCATACATTGTGTGGACAAAATAGATAAGGAAAATCTGTTTTCCCTATAGCAGTGCTCCCCAACCTTTTTGTCCCCACGGACCGGTAAATGTTTGATGATTTTTCCGTGGCCCAGGGCTGGGGGTGGGGAGGGGGGGAGATGGGGGGTGTGGGGGTCGGGCGGTGGGGGCAGGGGAGGGGTGTGTGTGGGGGGCGGGGGATGGGGGAGGGAGGAGGGGGAGCGGGGGCCTGGCATGTGTGCCTTGGGGGGCCATGGGAGCGGCGGTGGCGCTCACCGGCTGGGGGCGTCGGGCGTGCTGCTCCCCCCCGCGCGCGCACGGGTGGGGTGGGGGAGCCCGGGGCTCCTGGGCGGGCGGGTCCCCGCCTCCTCCTCCTGTCAGCGACCGCGGTGGCCACAGCAGCCACCGGGTTCGGCTGCCGCCGCCGCCGCCGCCACCGCCGCCCGCCTTGGTGGGGCGCCTCTGCGCTGCCGCCAGCAGCGGCTCGGCGGTCCCGGTGGCACCCTCGGGCCGGAGCCGCCGCCGCGTCGCCTTGCCTCCGGCTGCGGCCTTCGGGCAGGTGAGCGGGAGGGGGGAGGGGAGGGAGGCCGGTGGGGGGTGGCGTCTCTGCGCTGGCCGGACGGCCGGCCAGCGCACGCACATTCCGGTTGGGGGGCCTCGGGGGCCCGGCCTCTCTCTCTCTCTCTGGGGGGGGCGGGGGACGGGAGCGGCCGCTCCTTCCTTCCTTCTCCCTCTCCCAGCGGAGCGGTGGTGGCGGCGGCGGTGTTCCGGCTCCCGCCCCCCACCCCAGCCTCTCCTCTCCTCTCCTCCAGCGGGGCCTGGCGGGGGCTTCCCTCGTCCCTCCCCCATTCCTCGCGCCTCCCCCGTGCGCCCCCTCCTCCCCGCCGGCCCCCGCGCGCCCTCCAGCCTTCTTCTTCCATTGGCTGCCCGTGGCAGAGAAGAGGAGGAGGAGGAGGGCGGAGGAGGAGGAGGAGGATGCGCCGCCGCCGCCGTGGCTGCTGCTGCTGCTGCTGCTGGTGGAGGGTGAGGAGGAGGAGCGCGGAGGAGGAGGAGGAGGATGTGCCGCCGCCGCCGGCAGCGGCGGGCAGAGGAGAGAGGCAAAGGCAAAGGCAAAGGCGGCGGCTCCTCCTGCGCTCCTCCAGCCTTCCTCCTCCACCGGCCGCCCGTGGGAGAGAAGAGGAGGAGGAGGAGGGCGGCAGAGGAAAAGGGGAGGAGCCTCCCCGGCCTCCCCAGGCGGCCCGGTACCGACCGGTCCATGGACCGGGACCGGTCCGCGGACCGGGGGTTGGGGACCACCGCCCTATAGCACAACACTAGAACTAGGGGGCGCTCCATGAAACTTTTGGGTGCCAGATCTCAAACAAACAAGCGAAAGTACTTTTTCACCCAGAGGATCACTGGTCTGTGGAACTCCCTGCCAGAAGAAGTGGTGACAGTTGTCAGCCTTGACAGCTTTAAGAAAGGATTAGACAGGTTCATGGAGAACAAGGGTATCAATGACTATCATTATGGATGCCTAAGGACAACCTCCTGTTGGAGAGATAGGCAGGATATTTCTCAATGCCATTTAAGGGCAATCGTAAGCAGGTGAAGACATCTGCTTGGGAATACCCTGAAGCAAATGGTGAGCCACTGTGTGAGACAAAATGCTGGACTGGATGTGCTGTGGCCTGTTCCAGCAAAGCTGTTCTTATGTTCTTAAGTAAAAAAATCTGTTCAAGGAAGCATCCACAGCACATTAATAAATATTACATAGACATCCACTAAGGCAAGTTTACAACCATTCATTTCCAGAAATCACATTGGTTAAAATAACAGCAATACTGTTTCATGACTTTGCTATATGGATGTCTTCATAAGTGAATTGGAATTTGGTGGGATTTATTTCCAGAGATGCCTGCACAGGAGTGGAGTTTAGACAGAAACAAATAATGGTGTTTATTTTTCCACCTGAATTTTGCTTGCTATTCGTGAATGTACAAGATGAAACAAAACAGAGCAAGAAGGGTTTTAATTGCATATGTTTATTACCATTTTCAGTAGAATGAGCCTGAACCAAAATAAAAGGGGTGAGTCAAAACAGAGAAGACAAGCGTTATAGGTCAAAAGGTTTTTTTTTAAAAGTGACATTGTTCCTTTTCTGTTTTTCTTATTTATCCAAGGATAAATTATTTACCCGGGTTGGAAGGATCTTTATGATAGTTTGTCACGTTTAGATTGAACTTAACTGTTGTTAGTCACATTGAGGAATACATAAAGAACAAGGGGGGGTCAGCTTAAACACTCCAATTCATATCACAGAGTGCTTTGCTGTTTCTTGGGGGGAAATTAGTGATTGCATTGGAGGAAATTCATGTCTGTAACCATTCTTTGTCTCTTTGTTGCAAGTAACAGCAAATATTAACAGTTATGTAATAATGTGGGCACCACTGTAAAAAGTGGGATGGTAAAAAGTGTTCTGTGCGCAGAAATGTGTTTGGCCATGCCAGCCACATGGCCTCGGACTTGCACAACACTGGATCTTTGGCTTAGAAACGGAGATGAGCGTTGCCCCTAGACTTGGACACGGCTAGCACACATGTGCGGGGGGAACCTTTACCTTTTACCTATTAACTATTAAAATGGCTTAAGTCTATGCTGAGAACGTTATCTATTATTTATTTATAGCATTTCCTGCTTGTTCTATAATAACTGGTAAAGTTCTATCTTATTTAAACCATATTTTAGTAGAGGTACTCTTTAACTAATGTTCATCAATTTAATGGCCAATTTCCCCGAGTTAAGCAGGCCTGCAGGTTAAAAATGGAAGTGGCCACTGCCAATAATTTTGCCACAATGAAAGAACAGAGGAAAGTGGGATCTGGCCAAAATCCAGTTGCATAATTACTGTATGCCCGAGAAAGGCATAACTTCATAACTTGCAGCAGCTTCTCTGAGCCCTTATCATGGAAGACTGGAGCTCTATTCATGCTTGACTATATATAGGTGTACATACTTGGCCTCAGTTGGGTTTGTGTCCTTAAGCTGCCACTGGCTACAGAAGGATTGCACATGTGAACAGCTGGTTATGCCTAGCAGTTCCTTTGCAGGCAAGTACAGTGGTACCTTGTATAAAGGAATTAATTCGTTCCAAATGAAATTATGTTAAGCAAATTTCCATAGGAATGCTTTGAAAATGGAGTAATCCCATTTTATGTTGTATGGATTCACCCCATAGGTGATTATGTTAAGCAAATTTCCCCTATCTCCAGATTTTTTATGTTGTACAAATTTTATGTTATACAAGCTGTTTGTTATACAAGGGTCCACTGTACATTCAATGTGGGAAGTTTGGTGAGCAGGACTAGTATAAGGCTAAAGTGCCAGGTCTGGGAGCTGAGTCCCACTTCTGCTTCCAACCATGAAAGCTCTGCTCATAAATAAATATGTGGATTAGGGTTTAGATTTCTTTATTAGAAAAATCTGCCTTGAAACTGACATGATTGGAGCCTAGTGGCGCAGTGGTTAAATGCCTGTTCTGCTGCTATAACTGTGCTCATGCCCTGGCGTTCAATCCAGGTAGCCGCCTCATGGTTGACTCATCCTTCCATCCTTCCAGGGTCAGTAAAATGAGTACCCAGTTTGCGGGGGGGGGGGCAATGTCTAGCCTGCATAATGAAATTGTAAACGACCCTGAGAGTGCTTGAAGTGCTATGGGGTGGTGTATAAAGCAGAGCACTTTGCTTTGCTTTGCTCTCCTTCAAATTAACAGGCAGTAATGCTGATTCCAAACTGTTCCTCATGCTATAGACAAGAGCAAAAGGAATCCTGAAATCCTCATGCAACCAAAACAAAAATACAAACAACACAACAAACATAGAAACCACAATCTGCTACAACAAACATACACAATTATTACAAAATATTTTAAAAGATCAATAGCATTTGATAGGCAAAAGAATCTATTTTACAGTAAACTTCTGTCTTCAACAACACTGTGGTTAGGGGTGCTGGACCTCCTTGAAGTTAAAAATCTATGTAGAACTCTTAATACAACTACAAAGTGTATACAGTTGATTACCACATACGTCAGTTCTCTCTGTCAGGGTTCTCCTCTATAGCACTGACAATCCTTTCCATAGAGTACTGTGTGTAATGAACCTTAAAAGTCCATATGACCTTAAAGGTCCATTAATCATTTCTCCTTTATCTGCTGATTTTCCTATCTGTTGCACTCTGTTCTTAGCCTATCTTTGCTCTTTATTTTTGATTTCATGATTTTTTATTGCTGACTTGGCCATGTTTATGTTTTCTTATGTTGTGTTATTTATAAGTTGTATTTTGTCTATGCCTGGTGTTTGATGAATTTTTGTAAGCTACCCAGAGTAACCTCATTGCTAGATCGAGTGGGGTATGAATGAATGAATGAATGAATGAATTAATTAATTAATTAATTATATGACCTCCTGATCTCAAGGCTGAATTAGAGATGCAATTCAAATGGGGGCAAGTAGACCACTTTGATGCCTTCAGTATTTAATTCATGGAGTTTGGGGGGGGGCTATGGGCACAATATTTAATGAATATTCTGGGTATATGCACTGAATATTTATTTATTTATTGGAAAAATCTGGGTATAACCAAAAACCATGCTGTTCAGACCTCTAAAATTCAAGAAAGAAGTGTAGAAGGAGTTTGAATTTACTAGATTGAAGGGTGCAATCCTGCAGTCCCTTATCCAGGAATAACTTCCCTGAAACCCTGCCGAGCAGTTCTCCGTGTGCAATGGGATGATGTTATCACCATTAGCAAATTGTCTCTGATTCAATGTTTCCTTTGGGGTCTTTGGGGTGCTTGGGACTTTGTTGCAATTTGCTTACCCTGAAATGGTCTTTAATCTTTGGAGATTTCGCTTTAATCAGCTGTGATTTGCCCCTGATGATGGAATCACTCCTGCTACACATCTGAGATTTCAGTCCAACTAACTTATTTTAGGGAAGGTATGCCTAGCTAGGCTCACACGATAGGTGTACAAGTGTTTGGAGAGTGGGAGAGAGAAAGGAAAAACAGCACGTGAATCAGTGTAAATATGTAAATATGAATTTCGGTGGTCCGGGTGTAATACTGGGGGTGGCCACCTCCTCCTCCTCCATAGTCTTCCATTTGGAGGACTGACTGAGAACAGTCGTTGACATTTGTTCTAGTTGAAGGGCTACCTAGTAGTGCATGTCTGATTTAAAGTTTAACAGCCTCAAGAAGGGGCAGTATAAACCTCGAAGCTGCACACACAATCCCTGGACAGCAACAAATCAACAGGTGCATAGATCCTGGCCACTATGGTGAGATGTGTTGCATTTTAATTTAACATATAGCAATTAGTTATAATTCTGTTCACATTTTGCTTCTAGTGCTGTGGTACGATTTCCTCATTTTAGAGAATACGTCATTTCTGTTCGTAGCTGTTCGTAACTTGACTTTACTCATAGTTATGGAGTACATACTGCATTACCTGCATTTTTAGCTATGGGCCGCTTGCTGACAATATAGATGAAACATGCACCTTATACCCTGTGGTATATTTGTTGCTGTTTTTCTTCCTGCTGCAACAGGTGCTTCTTGTTTCTTTGGTGACTGTTGCTCTTGGACTTGGCTTAGGACTTGGACTGAGGAAAACAGTAGTGCCACAAGGTATGTTTGCGACAGCCTCCGTGTAATACAAAGTTTTCCCAAGTATTGTAAAAGGGATTTCTCTTTCTTAAGCTGGTGCTCCTGGATTCATCCCAGTCTGTACGCCCAAGTCTTGTCACTGAACAGGAGTACATTTGTACCAGCTACATTGGTTACTTGACAGGTTTGATCTGGCCACTGCCATATATGTCTTAGTTATATCCTGCCTGGAACACTTTAATGTGCTTTACATATGCCACTTGTAATCAAAATCCACTGTTTTGACTCTTTCAATAGTTATCAGTCCATTACACAATTAAAAGTGCTGGTTTGGTCCAATTAAACCCAACTGTGGAGATCAGGCTGCTTCCCTTCTTGGCCCTTCCACCAATAACTAAAAAGAAATATATTTATTTTAGTTAATTTTCTAATAAGTAGCTGGCTACTTTGGAAGGAATAGTAATGGAAGAGTCTGGTTGTTAAATTTATGTTTATAGTTTTAAAAGTTTTTAGTTTAGTAGCCTTTTTGTTCCATAGCCTAAACGTTTTTAGTTCAGTGTTTTGGAGTGCATTTAACATGTTTTTATTATATTATTTGTGGGGTTTTTTTGCTGTTGTACACTACTATTTCCTTTTTTTTAAAAAAATGAGTTGTAAGCCAACTTCAGGTCCTTTGCTTGGGATAAAGGTAGGGCAATTAACCCATCAATCACTCATTTGGGGTGGGAAGCTTGAGGGCTTCCAGCTATCACAAAGATGACTGTTCTGTGGATTTTTTAAGTACCATGTTTTTTCTGTGCATACGGAATTATTTTTTTCTAAAATCCGAACAATATACATTAAACGGGGGGGGGGGTCATATACATGGAAGTAAGCCTTTCCTGAGGGTTGGGGTGGAAGAGAACCCCAACTGACCTTGTTGTTTCTTTTCCTTTCGGCAGCCTTTGTTTAGTCTCTGCACTTTGGTCCCCCCCCCCTGAATTGGTGGGGTCTTTTCTGCTGTTTTCTTTTTCTCCCCTGCATGATTGCCCTCCTCTTGCAAAAGCAAAGCAGATAATCGTGCTCGATCAGAGGAGTCTTCAGAATGCAAAAAGGAAAGGAAACAGTGGAGGGTGGTGGAGGAGACCTCAAGGAGAATTTATAAATTTTATTAATTTGGGTCTTATAGATGGAAAAATACGGTACATTCTCAGCCACCGCATAAGCAAAGTGAGTACAAGAAACCTACATCCCACCAACAAGAATTAATCCACACTGTCTTTTACTTTAAAACTATATATTGCCATCAGAATAAGGAGTAGTGGATAATTTCCAATATTAAATCTCAGTTGGAACACACTGGCTCTAATAAAAAAATGCACGCTGCCCACAGCAAACAGATAAAACACATAAAACCCCTTTCCCTCTCACATGCTGACCATCTCAGAAAAAAATTAATAACAACTCAAGAATGCCTGCAACAAATAATCACAGAATGTTGTGTTCGTAACTCGTTGTGCCAAAATAAATGTGCAAGTGAAATGAAGTGAAATAATGCGTGAAAAAAAACTGTGACCAAAGACATTCCATCTTTATTACTCATTTCATTTCTGATGTTATGGGCAAAGAGCTCTCACATGAAAAACAAAGACTTCTCCATTTTGGTCTTTATGTAAAGAAATCTCTTCAAATGCATTTTGGAATTAAAACCACACCACTCCCTCAGATGTAGTAAGGGACAACTGCATTGGAACAAAAGTTAGGCCACTAAGAAACAAGGGAAGGTGTCAACATGTGTGAAGGAAACTTCCAGCTTTATAGCAATAATGTGTGTTTAAATAAATAAATATATCTGCTGCTGCCCCTGAATATATCTGAGCTTGCTTAGTACTTCTGCTACATTCAGTTTCAGCTGAAAAAGTAAAACAGAAGCCGTGTATTTGTGTGACAAAAGGGAGCATAATGACATGTTGGGGCCCCGCAGCAGGGGTAGAGCATGTGCGTCCCTTCTGGATGCTGTAAGACTGCAATTTCTATCAACTCTCCCCAACAAAAATAATTGTGAGGATAATGGCTCCTGCAGGTCAACAACATCTAGATTGCTAAAATTTGGCCACCTCAACCCATTAAAAAAAAAAAAAAACAGATGAAAGCACTCCCCATCTGTTCCGGCCTTTTATCTCTGTATTTACTTTCCCATACAACACATAAATATTTGTGGGCAATTAATTCCAGTTATCTTTGGTTCTTCTTCCAGTGAGCTGCAGATACAGATGCAATGAGACACTCAGTAAAGCAAGTACTGGCTGTAGTTGTGATGACCGATGTACAGAACGTCAAGCCTGCTGCTGGGATTATGAGGAAAATTGTGTCCTGCCAAGTAGGTGTGATCTTCCTACTCAAATGTATCCATGATTGCCTAAACCACAATTCTCAAAGGGGGAGGAGAGTTGCAGTCAAAAGAGCAAAAAACGGAGGCTTACCTTTCATATGTCTTGGTGGAGTCAAGTGGCAGAAGAGGTCTTCATATTTACTTGTTGCAGGCAGGACCAATCTGCTTCAGGCAGTTTCACAGGTTTCAAAAAAAAAATTCTTGAATCTGCACGTTGCTTCTAAGCAATAATGTTTAGAATCTTCTTGGAAGTACAGTGGTACCTCTACTTACGATTTTAATCAATTCCAAATGCATGCTCATAAGTCGAACAAATAAGTAGAGCAGCCATATCTAAAAAAAAAAAAAAATCAAAAATAAATAAATAAATAAATTTAAAAACTAAAAAAATGTTAAGTAGAGCAAACTGCATCTAAAATTTGTAAGGCAGCAGTTAAAATGCCAACGGTTTTCAGCTCTTAAGCTGAATTGCTCATAAGTAGAGCTGCTTATAAGTAGAGGTACCATTGTAATCCTTTACAAAGAAATAAAATTACAGTTCACCATAGCGGTTTTCATAAGCAACCTCTAAAAATAAATCAGATTTGGGCAAAGAGCGCCAATACAGCTTGCTGCATAAGGTCCACCATCTTTAGGGCCTTAGTTTCTCCACAGTGAGTAATCAACATCCTAGCAGTAACATTTAAAGGTCCTCATGATCCTAGTTCAGATTATGGTACCTTGAATTAATAAGCCCAGACCTGAGCTATCCCCCCCCCTTTTTTTTTTGCATTCTTGCACTCACTTTGCTCCTCCATTCTTGGCATGCCTCAATACAATGCAATCAGTTACTTCATCAGAACTGGGAAACCATGGTTATGAGCTTTGGAATAGGTCAGGATTTCAAACCATGGCTTGAAGCTGGTTTAAAATCAGGGCCTATTCTAAAACTGGTTATCATAGTTTCCCCACATGGATGAAATTTTGACTTTCATGTGAGTCAGTCATAATATCCATAAGAAAATCTCAGGGGACATTAATGCAAGATAAATGGATGCAGAAATTTGAGGTTCATGTGAAATTTCAAAGCATAGGAAATACATCCTCACACACACACACCAGATCCCCTGAATTTTATATCCTGTCTGAAAACAAAATGTATGTTTTCATTTTTAGATGCTTGGATTGGTTAATGGGACTATGGTATATATTTAAAAGAAGTGTGCCTTTTTCTAGCACAGAGTTGGTCTTGCTCTAAAGCACGCTGTGGCGAGACACGGATGGCCCGTAGCTTCTGCTCCTGCTCAGATGACTGCTTGAGAAAAAATGATTGCTGTGTGGACTTTAAAAGCAGCTGCAAAGGTGAATCTAATAAGAATGATCCCAAAAGTTATTATTATGCAATGCTATTTCCTGGAAAGCAGCAACATCAACACAAGTCAGTAATGGTTATTTTATTTATTTATTTATTTATTTATTTATTTATTTATTTATTTCTATACCACCCGTCTTCCATAGCAGAACTCCAGGCCGTTTACAACAATCATATAGTTCCTTTACACAAGGTAACACTGTATACAATGAAAAATCCATTAATAATCCAGGCCTCTTCCTCTTTTTAAGCTGCTCTTCAGATTTGTTTCCCTATTCTGTTCTCTTTGAGGTATTCAAAACAAGTGGTTCTTGTTTTGAATACCTCAAAGGGCCTTTTCACACGACCCCTAAGATCCGCTGGCCACTTAAATTCGGACCAGGGATCTTGGGGGTTCGTTGCTCTTTCTGCGTCCCCACCCCTCCGCACTTCCTTGCTCCTGTCTGCGTGAGGGGAGGGAAGAAAAAAGAGAGGAAAAAATGCAGGCTCACCTCCAAAGCTGCCCGGAGCCCCGTCATTGTCCTGATTCCTTCTCTTCTGTTTGTTTGTTTTTTTGCCTCCCGCCCCTTCTCTTAAAGGGGCGGGAGGCAAAAAAAAAAAAACAGAAGCGAGGAGAGCCACGCACTCACCAGATTAAATCCGGACCTGGGGATTTTCACCCTCCTAGAGCAGGTACAAGAAAAGTGCACTGGGACGCGCTTAGGTGGGCGTGGTCACACTTAATTTCCTGCAAACTCCGGAGCTGGTGGGGAAACAATTGTAAGCTCCGGAGCTGGCAGCCATTTGCTGCGGAGTTTAGGGGTCGTGTACAAATACCCAAAGAGAACAGAATAGGGAAACAAATCTGAAGAGCAGCTTAAAAAGAGGAAGAGGCCTGGATTATTAATGGATTTTTCATTGTATACAGTGGTACCTTGTATAAAGGAATTAATTCATCCCAAATGAAATTCCGTTAAGCAAATTTTCCTTTATACAAATTTCCCATAGGAATGCATTGAAAACAGAGTAATCCCTAATCGTAACCATTTTTATGTTGTACAGATTCGCCCATAGACAATTCTGTTAAGCAAATTTCCTCTATCTCTGGAATTTTTATGTTATACAGATTTTATGTTATAAAAACCATTTGTTATACAAGGATTCACTGTATATGAAGGCATCATTGCCCCAGTCAATAAGTCTATATAGGCTTGCATATACTGTATAAAAGTATAAATTGTGAGTAGAATGAAGATGTTCTAATTATTGTGGATATAAAAATTATGGTTTTGCTTCTGTCTTCTAAGGGGAAATGTTCATATCAATTAAAATATATATACAGTTCAGTAACAACAACAACAACAACTACTACTACTACTACTACTACTACTACTACTACTACTACTACTACTACTACTACTACTACTACTACTACTACTACTACTTAAGGGTCGATTGAGAAAATAGATAAAATGAAACAAAAAAGAAGCAGCAAAAAAGGGAGAAGAAACTTGCTGCATAACCCTAGAGGCCTTGGGCAACATTACTTTTTCAGGCTGCGATGTTCCGATGACGTGGAATTCTGGAGGTTGTTGTCCCCCAAACTTGTAATTGTGACAAGATCTGAATGACCTCACTCTTGAACACCATAGCTCTTGCCCCAGGTCCCCAGTGAGCTTGGCAGCAGAGCAGGATAGCTGTGAAGGATTAACTCTTCTTTTCTACCCTTCATTTTCCTATAGTTTTTTAAAAAAAGCAATCATTTTCCAGCTCAGAAACTACTGAGCCTGTTGAATTACTTTAAAGGTAACTTCTACCACCTTCTTTTCCTTTTTTGTTGTAACAAATCAGCCTATTTTAGCATTCCTCCCAGCACCCTCCATGTTTTCCTGTGTCCCTATTTATTTATTTATTTTATTTTAGAGTATTTTACCCTGCCTTTTTCCTTGGAAAAAGGACCCAAGGCAGCTTACAGTAATGAGAGAAAATATACAAACCAGTACAAATAAGACATGTTCAAGTATTGAGAATGGGAAATTGAGGAACATCTCACATGCAGGCATGTCCAAACTTTGGTCCTCCAGATGTTTTGGACCACAACTCCCACAGTCCTTTGCCATTGGAAATACAGGCTTAGAGTTCTGGGAGTTGTGGTCCAAAACAGCTGGAGAGCCAAAGTTTGGACATGCCTGTAGCATTAACAGACAACATTACATTCTCTCCACACAGTAAGGAGGTGTTTCCTATTGGAGGCAGGGATGTTCTTCAAGCTATTGTGTCTCTGATTTGGCAGATGTTTAAATAATTATTTGTTTCATTACATAATGAAATAGAAATCTGATGATATAAGTCTGCAGCTGTCCCAATCCAGCAGCTCCAGGCAAACATAAAACACAATAAAATAAAATAAAATGACCAATATTTGCAAGAGCTTCACCATGCCCCTCAGTAGAAGGAAGTGGGTTGTGTATATGTAAAGTTGGCACATACTGTACTCTGAAGTGTAGGTAGAGGTCTGTAATGTGGGAGGAGCTTTGTATCACCCAGTGGCCACCTTGGGCAAATTGCAGGGCATCGGGGCTGCCTGTGTGCCTCTCAGGATCTCTAACCAATGGAACATCCTCTCCAGTGGTTTTAAAATAGCAAATTGTGCTTCTTAGACATCTACAGGTTCCAGTTGACTATATAACAAAGTCATGTGTAGGCTTCCGTGGATCAATCAGCAGGCTCTTCAGGAGGCTTATCTTCAGTGCCCATTTTACCCTCTCAAGGCCAGGCGCCCAGAGAGAGACTCCGATTCCCAGGCTCCCCGCGCCCGGGGGCTAGTCAACTTTGGTGGAGGCAAAAGCAGTGCTGGGTGGCCAGGAGGCCCCCAAAGACCTTTTAGTGTTTG
Organism: Phrynocephalus forsythii; assembly: GCA_029282475.1. NCBI lineage: Eukaryota > Metazoa > Chordata > Lepidosauria > Squamata > Agamidae > Phrynocephalus > Phrynocephalus forsythii. Next base: position 59,040,098 of record JAPFRF010000002.1, read on the forward strand.
GACATCAGGAGGCTAAGAGACGGCGGGGTGGGAGGAGAGGAAAAATGAACTGAATGAAACAGAAATTTCTGCTTCATTTCATTTCGTTTTACTTTGAAGGGGTGTTCGTTATCCATTTCATTATGTAATTAAATGAATAACGAATAACTAAACAGTTTTTAAATTTGTTTTGTGCCTATCTCTACACCTCAGTGCTATGCTATGGTCTGAACTCAGACCCTGGATATTTTATTTATTTATTTATTTATTTATTTATTTATATTTGGGCTTCTTAACTGTTCAATTTTCCCAGGGGAACTCTGGGCGGTGTACAGCAAACAACAAATACAAGAACCTAACCAAACCCACATGATAAACAAACAAATATCAGACTAAATAACCTGAAAAATGATAAACAACTCAAGTAATATGACAACAATGAGTCTGGCAAGAAAAAGGGCAGGGACAAGATGAAGCCTTTGCCCCCCCACACTCACAGACAGAGAGCTCAGCGGGCTTCAGCCAAAGTGTGTGTGTGCTGGCCGGCGTAAAGCGTCACCTTTCTTTCCCTCCCTCTTCACCTAAAGGCTGCAGACGGAGAGACTCTGCCAGCCCGGCCCGAGGGCGCCAACGGGAACTTATTCCAGAGTGTCAGGGTGGCCGCCAAGAAGAGGCGGGTGGTGAGTACACAGTGGCTGCGGGGGCCTCCGCTGGCCGTGGAGCCACCTGAAGCGAACTTGGGTGGCAAACAAAGCTCTGACAGGAGGAGGAGGGTGGGGCCCACCTGCCCAGGAAGATTCCCCACCCTGCCAGATAGTCCCAAGAGTTGGTTTCTTCCAGGAACACACGCACAACAGATGCTCCTTGCACCATTTGCCTCCCCTTCCTTCCCTCCCACCCTTTGTTTGCAACAGGCCTAAAGTTTGCCTCCCGCCCGAAATAGGCCCAGCATTATTGATCTCCCCCTTCCCCACCCCCACCCCCAGCCTTGGCTGCTTTTATAAAAGCCAGGCCGGTCTGTGGGGATAAAAAGATTGGTGGCACTGGACTATATAACAAAGTCATGTGTAGGCTTCAGGAGCCTCTTCAGGCTCTTCAGGAGGCTTATTGTCAGTGCCACCCACCCTGGGATCCAGGCTGACACAAGCCACCACAGACCCTTCGGGGGTTCAGTTGTTTTCAAAAGCAGTGCTGGGTGGTGGAGGCCTCCTGACCTAGACATCAAAATAATGATGGTGGGGGAGCTAAAAAATGAACTGATGTTGAATTTCCTTCATTTAAGAATGACTGGGTAGGGTTATTCATTTCATTATGTAATTAAATGAAGAGAAAACTAAACAATGTTTAAATTTGTTTTGTGCCTATTTACACCTCAGTGTCTGTTTTGAATGCCAGACCCTGGATATTTTATTTATTTATTTATTTATTTATTTATTTATTTATTTATTTATTTATTTATATTTGGGCTTCTTAACCGTTCAATTTTCCCAGCAGGGAAATTCAAAATATTCATTATCAATTAACAAATACAAGAACCTACCAAACCCAGTGATAAACAAACAAATATCAGACTAAATAACCTGAAAAATGATAAACAACTCAAGTAATATGACAACAATGAGTCTGGCAAGAAAAAGGGCAGGGACAAGATGAAGCAACCAACCGCAACTCACAGGTGTACGCTCAGCGTTCACCAAAAGCTTCCACAAAAAGCCAGGTCTTTAAGGTTTTCCTAAAGGCCGGCAGAGACTCTGCCAGTGTAATCTCCAACGGCAACTTATTCCAGAGTGTCAGGGTGGCCGCCAAGAAGGCCCGATTATGAGTACACACCCTACGGGCCTCCCTCGGAGTAGCCACCTGAAGCGAAAAGGCAAACAAAGCTCTGGTCGGTCGGGGTGAGGCTGATTTCTGGAAGATTCACTCTGCCAGATAGATCTCAAGAGTTGGTTTCTTCCAGGAACACCTACAACAGATGCTTCACCACCATTTTGATCAACTTGCAGGTGAAAGGAATGTTTGCAACAGGCCTAAAGTTTGACATTTTTTCGAAATAGGCCCAGTTATTGAAGATATTCAGAACATTGGAATGGCTGCTTTTAAAAATCAGTAAAACTTAAATGTTAGACATTGGAGGATCTCTACATCAGATGGATCACCAGAAAACTGGGATTCTGACACAAGTGCAGACCCTTCTTGGTTCAGTTGTTTTCTATATTTGGCTTGTGATTTTTTTGTGAGAGCAAAATGATGATGGTGGGGGCAGAGCTAAAGTAGTTTGATGTTGAGTAAACCTTTTTAAGAATGACTGGGTAGGGCTATTTGCCACCCACACTATTAACAGCAGAGAAACCTTCTGAATGTGATTTAAAGGTCTGTTTTTAATGCCAAAATATCTTTTTTGCCTGTCCTTTACAGGAGAAACACCCTGGGTGAAAGATACATGTGCCTCTATTAATGCTGCTAAGTGCCCAGCAGGGTAAGGTCAAAATATTCATTATCAATTAACTTAATGCATATACAAAACAGTACATCTTTTTTGTTTTGTTGCATCAATAGACACACAAATCAATACTTCTTAACATAAGCTTGCATTCCAAGCTTACTTTTCTAAATATTAGACCATGAAGTGTTGGATAGCTCTTTGCAGAGCCAGAGACTGGGAGTTCAATTCCTGATTGTGCCACCCTAACAGGGGCCAGTCTTGTCGATCTGCAGTTTTTCTTGCAGCTCTGCAGTTCTAAGAATATTATATTTCATTCAAGAGCATCAGTAATTACAGAGGTCTATAAAGATAATACTGATGTTTCCTAAATGGAATGTCAGTTTTGTTTCTCTCACCAATAAACTATTTTAGCTTTCCTACAATGGTGCATTGAACCTACACATTTACAATGTAATTTGATTCCCAGAATATAGTTGTGAACTGAACTGTTGTAAGAGGAACCCTACCTTCCTATTAGGTTTAATGTTAAAAAAAAAGGTTTGGTTCCGGGACAAAAGAGAACTCGGATCTTCTCCTTTCTCTGTTCCACTTCCTTTGTCTTGCTTACTACTTTCTCCCTCCCATCTTTGCTACATCACTGTCCCACCATCATGTGAATGTTCTATCAGGAACCAGTAAGGGCAGATGACCACAAACACTGAGCACTACAGCCTTGGCTGCCATTTTACTCTTCAGGAGAATCTGCTAGCCCGGTGTTGTACGGTTTAGCCCAGGCATCATAGGTAGACACAGCACTCACTGAAAATTACAGAATCTTTACTGGATGCCTGAAGCCAGCCCCATCGAAACAACAACAGTTATCTACCAGTGACATATGAAGAAAGGTAGCAGCTAATAATTAAAGACTCAAAGCATCTACATTAAATGTGCATCTACATTTTAGTCAGCACCCTGCCTCTCCCAGATTAAAATCAAGGAAATAGAGAACCTGAGGTTAGCTGTCACAAATGTTTTTAATCTTGTTTATTACTAGGTGGAAACCAGACTTACTGTGGTGCTTTTGACATGAAGAAAGAAAGTGTAAATATGCCTGTTTATAGTACCAGTTTTAGTTGTTGAAAGAGCACCTCTTCTGAAAAAAATGTTGTACCATCTAGTTTGACCCTTAGAAAAGAAGGTAACAACAGGGTTTAGTTATAACCTGAATATATAACATATTCTAAATCCTAGTCACAGCCAGCTGATAAAGCATATCTGGCCAAGAGGAAAATCATATCTTACCTTCAGATAAGTGCAAATAGGTCTGCTGCTTTAAATCAAAGTACATAAAACCACCCATACTAGCAAATAACTGTCGAGTTTTCTCTGTCTGCATATTGGTGAGTATAGGTTTACAGCATTTGAGAGAAAATATTGGAATTAAGAACCACTTGTTTTGAATACTTCAAAGAGAACAGAATAGGGAAACAAATCTGAAAAGCAGCTTAAAAAGAGGAAGAGGCCTGGATTATTAATGGATTTTTCATTGTATATATGAAGGCATCATTGCTCCAGTCATATAAGACTATATAGGCTTTCATGTTTATTTTATTAATTAATGTATTTTATTATTTATATACCGCCTGTCTTCCGAAGGAACTCTGGGCGGTTCACAACATCAACAATAATCATAAGCAACAATAATAAAGAAAAAAAAGTAAGAAAATAATGAGAAAAAACCCAATAATAATAAAAAATGAAATAATAATTATAAAAATCATAATAATAAAATAAAACTACAATAAAAGTTAACTGGCAAGATAACAAAATACAAGGAAAACAATAAATTAAATTAAAGGTCGCCAAAGGCCTTGTGGAAAAGCCAGGTCTTTAAGGCTTTTTTGAAGGCTGGCAGGGACTGTGCAAGGCGCAACTCACACTGGAGATGGTTCCAAAGCACAGGAGCAGCCACAGAGAAGGCTCAGTTGTGGGTAACCACTTTTATACTGTATAAAAGTGTAAATTGTGAGTAGAATGAGGATGTTCTAATTACTGTGGATATAAAAGTTATGGCTTTGCTTCTGTCTCATAAGGGGAAATGCAAGCCACTTTAAAGTACAGTACCACTTGTGCAGGAATCTGGGTTGGTCCTATCTATTATGAAACAATATTACTACTGTACAGAATAAATGAATGGTTTTTATCTTCCAATGGCAATATGACTGATGAAAGTTCAGAGGAAAGGACACATGATATCCCTAGTCCATAGTCCATATTACTAGTGCTATTACAGAAAAACATTTTATATGAACATGTGGATTCTAGGCTTCTGGACTGTTCCTTGCAATCTCTTTTAAGCAGGAGTGAGTGCAAAGCATGCCTGGATCTGCTGTCAGATCTTGGGGTGGCCTGCAATACATTGCTAATAATAATAGGTAAATTCTAGTGCTCCTGATTGGTGTATCTTGGACTATCACGGAACTTGCAAACATTACTTCCCAGAATTTACAGATATGATGATGATGATGATGATGATGATGATGATGATGATGTCAATTGAACAGATAAACAGCTTGCTTATAGTGCAGCAGTAATAGTAATGGAAGAACTAGGGATTCCACAATTGAAGCCCCCCCCCAATGTCTTGTGAAACCATGGTGGAAGATCAGGCTGAAGCTTAAAATAGAAATGCTGGATGGCTCCAAGATTTTGAGAAGAAATTCTCCAAGTACACAATGGACCAACTAGAAATAACAGTTGATAAGGTCACCAAAAGAGTGCAAAGAGTCAAAAACTAGACATCAGCTGGCAATGATCAACTGCATGGGTTTTGGCTTAAACACCTGACCAGTTGGCATGGAAAAATGGCCCAACAATTTAAATAAAATAAAATAAAATAAAATAAATAAATAAATAAATAAATAAATAAATAAATAAATAAATAAATAAATCAAATGTTGAGGACAGGTTATATTAATGAGTGGTTAACAACTGGCAAAACGTATTTGATTCAAAAGGATCCAACAAAAGGATGCCTGAATGCCATTGGATTATGTAAAAGTATTAGTGCCCTAATTGAAAATGTGATGAAGAACTGGTTTGTCAGGGATGAAATCTACGGATTGGTTAGCATTAAATGAGGGATTTTCAAGGTGACTCTTTTTCACCCCTGCTATTCACTATTGCCCTGATTCCCCTCTCAATTCTTTTGCAGAAGAAAAATTTAGGGTACTATACTGCTAAAAATTCAGGGAAAATTTCCCATCTATTGTCTATGGATGACTTAAAGTTGTATGGGAAATCAGAAACTGAAATACACTCACTGACCAATAGAGCCCAGATTTACAGTACTTTTTTTTTTTTTTTTTTTTTTTTTTTTTGTTTTTTTTTAATTATTATTTTGCATACTATATACAAACAAAATTCAATAGTATTAAGGGTCACATTAGACTACTAATACAGACCAGAATCTAGAGTAGACAGCTCCTGTCCCCTTATCTATTACTAATACAGAGGTATTGGTGATTCCACCTTTGAACAGCCATCTACAAGACTTCCAGACTTAGTGTCACTTTTAACGTCTTTATGACTATTTTGCCCTTTATTCATTTAACTGCTTCTGGGCCCAGCTGTATATCATCTTCCAGCTCTCCTTTACATCAATCGCAGCGCCTCTGAGAGCATATCCAGTTTTGCAATGACAAATTTCAAGAGTTACGGTTATTTTCCATTTCTACTGCTAAAAATTCAAGGAAAATTTTATTTCTCCATTATATTGTATATGGATGATTTTAAAGCCACTTTGTCTATGCCAGGAAATCAGAAACATGAAATATTCTTTCACATTTCAAACTGACCCCAAGTTTTAGAGCAGATGCCAGAAACATTTTTTACAGTACTGATGTTAGTATTGAGTTTGGACAAAACAAATGTGCCACAGTGGCACTGAGAAAAGGAAAAATCACTGAGAGTGAAGGAACTGAAATGCCAAATGGACAAACTATTAAGTATCATCAGTCTGATGCCTATAAATATCTGGGCATACTGCAATTAGATAATATTAAGCATGGGCAAGTGAAAAATATGGTCATTAAAGAATATATCCAAAGGGTTAAAAAAGTACTAAAAAGTAAGCTGAATGGTGGCAACACCATCAAGGCCATTAATAGCTGGGCCATAGCTGTCATCAGGTATACCACTGGCATTATAAACTGGACTCATATAGTCTGGATAGGAAAACAAGAAAACTTATGACCATTCACTATGCATTACATCCCTGCAGTGATGTTGACAGGCTGTATTTACCTAGAAAATTAGGTGGTAGAGGTCTTTTGCAAGTGAAGCAAACAGTTGAAGAAGAGAAGCATGAATTGGCAGATTATGTAAAAAAAGTACAGAGCCAGCATTAATGGAGGTTAAGAACAGGGAGGTTTTTAAAGTAAAGCAAACAAATGGGTTAATACAGGAAAACAACGATGCAAATATGAGCTGATAGCTGACATAATAAAGCACTGCATGGGCAGTTCCTTGAAAAAAATCAAAGGAAAAGGAAATGAGGAAAAGACCTGAATGTGGCTCACCAATGGAACACTGAAAAAAGAGACAGAAGCCCTGATTTTTGCAGCTCAAGAACAAGCTATCAGAACAAATGCAGTTAAGGCTAGAATAGAAAAGTCTATCCCACATGTAGATTCTGTAAACAGGCAAATGAAACTATTGACCATATATTGAGTTGTGGCAAGAAAATTGCTCAGACTGTTTACAAACAGTGTCATAATGTAGTTGCTCAAATGGTCCACTGGAATTTGTGTCAGAACTATCATCTGCCCTTAGCAAAGAACTGGTGGAATCATAAGCCTGAAAAAGTGATTGAAAATGAGAATGCAAAAATTACTTTGGGACTTCTAAATACAGACAGACAGGGTTTTAGAGCATAATACCCTGCATATTGTGATTGTGGAGAGGAAAAAAAGTGTGGATCATTGATGTTGCTATACCGAGAAACAACTTGAAAAAAATTACCTGATATCAAGATCTGAAAATTGAACTTCAGAGACTCTGGCATAAACCAGTACAGGTGGTCCCAGTGGTAATCGGCACGCTGGGTGTGGTGCCTAAAGAGCTAAGCAAGTATTTAGAAGAAATTGGAGTTGACAAAGTCACCATCAGTCAGATACAGAAAGCCGCCTTACTGGGATCAGCTCGCATAATTCGCCGATACATTACATAGTCCTAAATGCTTGGGAAGCGTTTGACTAATGATTTGTAATACAAAATCCAGTGTAGTTATCTTGTCTGCTGTGTGATGATGATGATGATGATGATGATGATGATGATGATGATGATGAATAATAATAATAATAATAATAATAATAATAATAATAATAATAATAATAATAATAATAATAATAATAGAGCTTCAGAGCTGGAAGGAATGCTATAGTACTATAGATCACAGAATTGATCCCCTGTCAAGGAGGCATATTGGGGAATTGAACCCCCAACCTCCACAGCAAGATATCTAGACTGCCAAGTTATCCAGCAGTTAATCCCTTCCCACCCCTTTATAGGTTCCCTTAAAAATATTAGTTTTATATTAGTTTTGTTTGGTTGGTTGCTTGTTTGTTGGTTGGAAATTCCAAACCCATAACTGTACAAATAATGTAAATTCTTACTAGTAAACCATTAATATTAAAATGTTTATTTTATTGTATAAATACTGATTAATATGGCAATGGCTTGTTTTTTTCAGGTTTGTTTATCATTATCATAACTGTACAACTTTTTTATTCTTATTCTTTTTCAATGGATGGCTTCAGGGCAGAATACTTGGAAACATGGAGTGCTTTACTGCCAAATATTGAAAAGCTCAGTAAGTAATCCAGTTCTTAAGAGATTTTAGGGAAAGTGTGGAAAGCTTTGGTTTCAGTGGGGTGCAATCTAGGAGGGATTAAAAGGAGTGAGTGGGGGGAGGTCAGGGGTCTGTAGAAACTGCAGCCTTAGTGAAAATCTGCCATTCCTGGAGCCCATCTCCTGTAAGGGGAAGCCCAAAGCTGGACCAGAGTCATGCTGGAGTGTATTTCCTCATGCGTCATGTGGTTGCACTAGACTACTCCACAAGCACTCCAGATTGTAATCCATTTCCTTGTGTGATCACCCTCTTAACCTTTCTTTTGTGCTGATTATTTGGACTGCACTTTTGACAAATCATTCATGAAGGGAATCAAATCCAGAGATGTTTTGACCTGATTTACCTGATTCTTTGAGGGTGTGCTCAACCCACCCTACCTTTCTCTTGAAGGAGTGTCACAACGTTGCCACCCTTTCCCTCCCCCCATGGCCAACATCCTCTCTAATTTTCACCCCCACTGGGCATGGCTCTGCCCCTTGAGTGCACAACTCCATCCTCCCTTCTGTGGCGTTCCATCGTGACTGGAACCAAAGGGATGAGAATGATCGCTGTGGGGTGCGCTGAGGAGGAGGAATACAGTGTGAAGCGGGGCTAAGTCTGGGCACTTGGGCGCCCCCCCACACACACACCCTAAAGGGAATCTTGCCCATAACCTATATGATGGTCCTTTTGAAACTGTTTCTGGTACTGTTGGGGGCTCTTCCCAGTGATATTAGGTCTGGCCGATTCTCTTTTTCTGTAACCTTATACAGTACAGTGGCACCTTGTATAAAGGAATTAATTCGTTCCAAATGAAATTATGTTAAGCAAATTTTCCTTATACAAATTTCCCATAGGAATGCATTGAAAACAGAGTAATCCCATTTTTATGTTGTACGGATTTGCCCCATAGGCAATTCTGTTAAGCAAATTTCCCCTATCTCCGGAATTTTTATGGTGTACAGATTTTATGTTATACAAATGTTTGTTATACAAGGGTCCACTGTATTTGGTCATATCTCCAGTCTAGCTAATAGGAGAATGATCTGTGGGAAACATGTTAAAAGTAACATTTGAAAAAATTATTTCGATGCTTCATTTTTAAACTATAGAAAGTCTTTGTAGTTGTATAATCAGCAAATGTACTCTAATGCAGAAACATGTGGAACATATTCAAAATACATGAGAGCTGCCTATCCAACCAAAACCTTTACAAACCACTATACTATAGTTACGGTAAGTAAGGAACTGCTCTTGCATCTAAATAATTGTCTTTGTAATCATATCTTTTCTGTTCCTGTAATTTGAACTCTTTGGTATTTTCTTCCTTTGTTTCAAACATGCACACCTCTCTTTTGCATTATTAAAAAAACCTTAGCTTTAAAACACACAAAATAATAGTCCTCCCCATGAGATACCAATCTGTCAAGAAAGTAAAATGACAACAAAACAGAACAAGTTAGTCCACCTAATTCTTCATGCCCAAAGTACTGCCCAAAAAACAAGTAGTTGAACCTCTCTTGACAGAATCTAGGAGGAAGGAGATACAGTATATGAAACTTCCTGTAATTTTGCTTTATTTTAAAGCCTATTTTAATAGAAGGTATTGGTAAGTCATCATTCCAGAAAGTGTGGTCACTAGGTCATGACACTGCCTGAATATCACCTGATGTTTCTTTTCGAGGCTATAAAGAAACAAAATTTAAAATTCTTAATCACCTCATGACGATATTAGGTCTGCCGTCTCATGTTTCCAGGGGCACATCTAGCATCATTGGAAAGAATGTGGATCTCTACCCTACGTTTATTTATGACGCTCTAACTTTGGGGAAAGCTGTCTAGATGCCCTGAGCACATCCATTCTCTCCTGATCTCAGAAGCTACGCAGGGTTGCATACTGGCTAGTACTTGGATGGGTGACCACCAAGGAACACCAGGAGCTGTAGGCGCCTGGAGTAAGAGCTGGCAAGCCACTCCAGTATTCCTGCCAAGAAAACTCCATGGATGTGGGGTCACAAAGAGTTGGTCATGACTGTAATGACACCACCACCACCACCACCACCACCACCACCTTTGGGAAATGTTGTACACTCCCTCCTGAACCTTTCCAGACATCAGGGAGGTTTCCAAAATGACTCCCCCAAAAAAACTGGAACTTTAGCATCAGCCAGGTGGGGGGTGGGGAGACAGAAGAAGCATGGGAGAATATCTTTTGGATCAAGAGCTTTTTCTACCCTGAGCAGTACCTTGACATCATTTAGGGTCCAACTAGAAGATGTATTTATCCCTAGTTTTTGACAGTTGCGCCCCCAAGTGGTGAAATGTGTCTGTCATATCAGAGATGAATTTTCTCAGCCGTGTCTTCCTTTCTTAGATCTGTGTTCTGACTGAAAGCAAAACTCCATTAATGTGTGGGGTAGACTGAAGTATCTGAGATGGAAATGTTCCATTTAGCATGCTCCTGGATTGCTGCCTAATGTTAACACCCACTCCTTGCAATGACACAGAAATCGTCCTGTCCTCAGTCCTCAGTCTTATGCAAAGCCCTGTCAATAATATTTGATGACAGGGAGACACAAAATGAATTTATATTTCATGGGTAGTGATGCGTGTCACCATCTTTTTTTTAAAAGCTTATAAAAAGTTTTTTTTGTGTTAGATAGGTTTCTTAAAGAATAACTCAGACTAACTCAAACGAATAGCTGAGTAAGTTTTTTTTAGAATCGCATGATAATTCAGTTCTCTTTGCAAATTAACAGTGAAGAGGAAGTCAGGGGATCAAGACATTAATTAGCCAAGTGACAATCCAGTGAGCTGAAAACAAGGCTGGAACCAGTAGGACTCTTGCAGCACTGGGGCACACTTGTTCAGGGTTCTAGGCAGCCAAATGTGTCTCTTTTCAAAATGTTGCATTCTACCTCCTGCCCAACAGTCTGGGTCCACCCAGCATGCTCAGTTCTCATTGGATATTTTTGGGGCTCGTTTTAGAATGTTTTGGGGAACTTCTTATAATGTCCGCACAATATTTTAAAATATTTCACGCCAGCTAATATTCCTTGTGTATTGATAGTGCTAATGTTGGCTGCATAGAGAGTGACACTTAAAGAACTGAGTTTTTGATAGCTGTTGTGAATTTTTCGGACTGTTTGGCCATGTTCCAGAACACAGCCACACAGCCTGAAAAACTCACAAATTAATAGCTATCAGATCCTGGCTGTGAAAGCCTTCGAGAATAAAACTGAGTTTCTATTACAGTATTATGATAAAAGAGAAACTTGGCAAAAGGGAACTTTAAAAAGGAGAAGAAGGATGAGGCAGGCAGGTTTCGCCTCTTAGGTTTGGGGCAGAATTAATAGATATAAAGCTGAAAGCCAACATAGCACTGAGCATTTACAAGGTAGACCCTTGAGTACACATTTGCTTTAAATTTAAGATTATTGCTTTCACGGGACTTCATCCATGTCCTTTTTTACCCCTAGGGTTTGTATCCAGAATCCCATGGCATTATTGACAACAGTATGTATGATGTCAATTTAAACCAGTTCTTCTCACTTTCTGGAAGCTCCAAGTCAAATCCGGCCTGGTGGAGTGGACAGCCTGTAGGTAGCTTTTGGATTTTTCTCCTTGCTTTAGATGAGAATGAGGTCTAGAATCATAGAATTATGAAGTTGGAAGTGGGCTATTAGGCCATTGGGTCCAACTACCTGCTCCATGCAGGAATACAAACCAAAGGTTATCCACCAGGTGTTCATCTAAATTTCTCTTCAATCCCTCTAGTATTGGAGCACTCAACACCCCTCAAGGTAATGAGTTCCATTGTCATACTGTTCTAATGGTTCCAGAAGTTTTTCCTGATATTCAGCCAAAATCTGACTTCCTGTAACTTGAGCCCATTGTTACTTGTCCAGTATGCTGGGTTGATCTAGACAGGAAAAGAGCTTGTAGGTGCTCAGTAAACTATTTTTCATTGTCCCTTTAGTCAAAACCCATGGCTCCTTTGTTGGCATAGAACAGAGGCACTAGCAATCTCTGTGACTCCGAAGCTATAGATTAAATTTGGGTGAAATGAATTTCCCGTATCTTATAATATCTAGCAAATATGAAATCCAAACTTTCCTCTTTTGAAGTTATTTTAAAATTGCATTAAGGATCATTTTAGATTTTTTTAGAAAAATTTGGCATGGATTTTTAAAGTGTTATGCAGTTCTCATAACAATTCTAACAATGAGCAAAGCAAAATGGAATTGAACAAGTTACCTTTGTTTTGTTTGTAAGATGGAAGAGCATGTCTGTGGAGATTGTCAGACATCTAGGTGAAGTTATCTGGGAGTTGAGTTGTTGTGTATTGATCTGTATTCCTATTATCTGTACTTGCTTTTGTTGAAGTAACTGCCTTCCTGTTCCAAAGGGAACAGGCCTATTGGTTTATTCAAGTTGCTGCATTTGGATCCTCAATCCTATTGGTCTCTGCCAAAAGGCAGCTTTGTGATTGGTTGTAATTGTTCCCTCCAAAATGTATCTTTTCCTAGCCAGTCCTGGCTCCTATAAATGTAGCTCCCTCTCCCCAGTCCCCAGTCTTATTCTCTCCCTGAATAAAGAGCTGTTACATTAGAAGCTGTCTCCAGCCTGCTATGTCTAAGAGCTGAAATCACTGCTGAAATCACTAAACCCCACATCACAACACGAGTCATGGTAACTGGACTTCTTTTCTTCTGGGGCAGAAACATTTTGCTACTCATCCAAGTAGCTTCTTCAATCTGAGGAAAGTTAGTGGAAGACTTCCAATTCATAGTTCATCTTGGTTTCACCCCACCCAGGTCTGAATAGGCTCTTTGGTGGACAATGGCCAGGGGTGTGTTAAAGTCACAATTATGCAACCCTTCCCAACACCCATTAAGAAATGGTCGTTAGCCATGGCCTTCCTGGTGGAGGTTTGAAGTGGTTCTGATTTGTCTGGGGATCAATGAAAAGGTAGCATGATAAGTCTATGAAGATTCTCAGCCATCCAGGTGAGGTTATCTGAAAGTTTAGTCATGGCAACTGGACTTCTTTTCTTGAGAGAATGAAACATTTTGCTACTCATCCAAGCAGCTTTGTCAGTGATGAAGCTGCTTGGATGAGTTGTGAAACATTTTGATCTCTCAAGAAAAGAAGTTCAGTTACAACGACTCAACTTCCAGATAGCATGATAAATGGGAAACAGATTGTACCTACGTCCTCCATCCCTGTTGAGAGAGGGATTTTCTATACACACATGAATGGCTTCCCTGATGCCTCTCTTGAACCAGTTGTCTTCTCTGTCTAATGATATAACAGTGGTGAAATCTTGAATTCTGAGAAGGGAGGGGGTCTTAATTTCAGCAACAGTGTTATTAAAGGTCTGCAGTCATTCTTCGCTTATCTTTAAGCAATTGGTTGGGAATAGGGCAGATAACTATAAAGCAAAGTGCTTTGCAGATGCTAAAACATATTATCTTCTGCTAATATTGTCAGGTGACTTAACAAAGGCCTTACTCCTTTTAGTATGTTCAGCAGTGGTCTCTCAAGACCACAGGGTATGGCAAGATTTGTATGGGTTTGTTCTAATGAAATCAATGTCATGTAATACTGAATTTGTGTCTGTGCTTTTGGCAGATTTGGCATACAGCCATGTATCAAGGTTTGAAAGCTGGTACCTACTTTTGGCCTGGATCTGATGTGAAAATAAATGGCTCTTTCCCTAATATATATAAGATGTTCAATAAGTAAGTTGAGAATGAATTTTTATTGAGAATAAATTTTTATTGACATGAACTTATGCCAGTCCAATAATCGGATGCCAATGGTTGAACTGGAATATAATGTTTGGAATAGAACTTTCAATTAATATGTCTAAAGAGTAGATGTTTATATTATATTTCTGGACAGATGGGAACAGAGAGGAGTTACCGTATATACTCGAGTTTAAGCTGACCTGAGTATAAGCCGAGGCCTTAATTTTAACCCACCCACCCCAAACTGGGAAAACTTATTGACTTGAGTATAAGCTGAGGGCGTTTTTTCGTTATACTCAAGTATACATGTATACTGGCCAAGCTCTAAAGGGGCTGGGGGTAGTAACTGGCAATGTGTGCTGGGAGTGTGGAGGCAATTAGGGAGTTAATACTGTAGAGTAAACTTCCTGATTTCCTCCACAGTCCCTGCACAGTTGCCAATAGGGATGGAAAAAATCCATTTTGTTTTGTTTTGTTTCCTTAATCGTTTGGGGAGGGGGGTTCATTTCATATGAAACAATTGTTTTTTAAAAAATAATTTCAGTTTTCATTTTTTTCATTTTGTGCACCTTTTTTGCCACCCGAGCACCAATCAGCTGGAGTGTGGGCTTCGGGCAGCAAAATAATGTTTAAAAATCCTGCACTTCCCCCCATCTGGGGGAAAGTGGGGATTTTTAACTTTTTTTTGCCACCAGAAGCCCCGCCCACCAGCTGATTGGTGCTTGGGGTGGCAAAAAAAAAGTTTACACAGCCTGCAGTTTCCCCCTACCTGATCTGGCATGGGGAAACCATGGGCTTTTAAAACTTTTTCTTAAATGGTCAGGTGGGCAGTTCAAGAGCCCAGAACTGCCCACCCGACCATTTTCAGAGGCTCCTGATGAGCTGATTGATCACTGACCATTTAAAATGATTGATTTTACTAATGAAACATTATTTCTCAAACTGAGATGAACGGATACAAAACACCCATAAAAGAGTCAGAATAATTTTCCTTATTACCGGTGCAATTTTCTTCCACTAGTTGGTCTATTAAAGCCAGAGATCCTTTGTCTCTATATCATTTGTTCTATGCTTGGGGGTTTTTTTTTAAAGAAATGGCTGCTTTTTCTCTCTTTGTAGATCCACTGTATATGAAGCAAGGGTATCAGAACTGCTGACATGGCTGGATCTTCCCAAATCTAAGAGGTAGCAGCTGAGGAATCTTGTGAAAGTGGATGCAAGTGCTCTCCCTGCTGGTGTGAAATGCTGAGCAAGCCTACAGCTTGTCTACTAAAAATGTTGTCTATTCTTTGTTCCGCTCTCATGGGTATCTAAACCTAAATTCTGTTGCTCACCTGCCTTTTTCAGCAGCATGCTCTTGGCTGTTGCAAATATTGTCCTTATTATCAGTAACTCCCCTCCCTTAGTATTACTTTCCTATTGAAATGTTCCCCTCTGTTTCATCTTTATTGATAGCCCTATTGGCAACAGACAGCAGCTGCTGCAAGTGGCAGTCCTGTGCCAAGTTCCTGGTTTCCTCTGTGTCGTACTGTGATGTTCTGCACACACACATACCCCAATTCTTGGTGCTCCACATCCATTAATCAGAGCATGGCTTCAGTTACATGGGCTGCTATGGTTGCCTGAGGAATTTGCTCCATTAAAGGAGCATTCAGCAGAGCTGAATGCAGTAAGGAATGCAAATTTTGATCAGCAGTGCATAAAGTTCCACAACTGCAATATTTTTTCCATGGGAAAAATGCATTGTATAGTGTGAACTGTGCCTGTGTTGAAAATGTACATATATTTGCTTTTGTTTAAGAGGTCTTGCAAACCATTAGTGTGCCAATATGCGAAATACATACAAAAGGGCTTACATGTTCTCTGGCGTGGAATGGTCATGGAGGTGATACAATGGAGGTATTCATGGAAATGGTCTGACATGTCTGCATGTCCCTGGCACCTATCACAGAGGGGGAAGCTGGCTGTCATTTTTCTCAGTATCTCATTATCTGACCCTCACGGTGCCCTATTTTTAAGAAACTCTGCCTCACATCTTTTCCCCCTCTCCTTTTCCTGGCCTCTGCCACATCTCCTTTTCCCTTCCTTTTCTCCATTAAGACCCTGCCCATTAAATAGTACATAGTTTGCTGTTGTTTTCTCTACAGCCTTTAATGCAGGCTCATGGGTGCATTCCGGTATATTACATGAGCTTGTTAAAAAAATTGAATATGTGAGAAATCAGGGCACAGTAATATGAAAAGTGGGATTGTGGAGAAAATAAACCGCAGATGACTGCTGACTTGTGGCTACTTCATTGTACAATCTGCTCACAGGGCGGCAGCCTGTATCATAGGTTAAACCAGGTGGGGTTGATGATGGCTGACATGTTCTAGTCAGTGAGGTTCAAGAGCATGAGGATCTAAACTGAGGTCTTCCCACTTCTAGAGCCAAATTATACATTGCAGAGAGCACATCTTGAGAAGAGAAGATTTCATAAATCCCAAAAGAAACTGATTATCAAAGCAACTGCTCTTCACATCTCCTGTGGTTTGCAAATTAGCTTGATTTCTATTGTGGCTGATCATTGGGAGCTAAGGAAATCTCATTTCTCAGAGGCAGTAATCTGCTGGAATCATGTTTCTGAAAATCTTAATATGACTTCAGCCTGAGTGGCTTGATTGCTGCAATAATTAGTTGGATCTCTGGTGCCAATACTCTCGTGCTCAAGGTGCTGGTTGACTGAGCTTCATTTGTCTCCTGCCTTTCCCATCCCAGAAAAGTGGTATTGGAGGGAAGCTGAATCCTGGGCTATGGAGATTCTTGATTTCTGTCCCCCTCTCAGTTTCCAGGAATGGTACTCCAAAAAGGGAGACAGGACAATGATGGAACTGCTACAGGTCCAATTGGGAATAGCTACAGGCTTGATGGGTGTGTGTGTGTGTGTGAAAGGGAATGGACAGATGCTCCCACAGATAGAGGAGGCTGACTGCTCCAGAAGGTGGTTTGCCAGGTCAGGGCAATTGTTTTCAAGAGACTGAACCAAACCTATTGAACTTAATAATGCAAGATTTTGCAAGTGTTTTTGAGTGACGGCCACCTAAGTTCCCCTTCCAATCACTTTATTTATTTATTTATTTTTTATAACTTATATGCCACCCACTACCCAAAGGTCTCTGGGCAGCTCACAATCAAAAGAATTAAAACAGTTAAAACATAAAATATCAATAAATAATTAAAACAACAATAAAAACATTACACTGACATTGCCATCAGAGGACCCACAATCTATGTTATGTCTATTAAAAAAACTTCTGGAATAGGAAGGTTTTTGCCTGGCACCGAAATGTCATCAATGTTAGCACCAGACAGATCTCACTCAGGAGGGCATTCCATAGCCTGGGGGCAGCTGCCGAGAAGGCACTTGTAATGTTCTTTTACTTCTTTAGGCCAGATTTCTACACCTTATACATTGAGGAACCTGACACGTCTGGACACTCTTTTGGACCACTTAGTGGTGGAGTATGCATTATTATTATTATTATTATTATTATTATTATTATTATTATTATTATTATTATTATTATTATTATTATTATCATCATCATCATCATCATCATCATCATCATCATCATCATCATCACACAGCAGACAAAATAACTACGCTGATTTTGTATTACAAATTATTATTAAAAATACTGTACATTTTTCTGTTTTTGGGAAGTGACAAGCACCTTGATGGTAGCCAGTTTTTGACAGATCAGACCTTGGGAAAATTACTTCTTTGGATTCCAGATTCCAGAATGACTTTGCTGGTAGAACTGTTGGGGGGGGGTTCTAAGGTCTCATGCAGATTTGGGTGGTTTGGGGATGCCCCGTGTAGTCTCCACCATAGCCGTCTTACTTTGTGTTAAAAAACAAACAAGCACAATTAACATTTTTAAAAAACATTCTGTTCTCTAAATGTGATAGATTTAGTTGAGTTCTTGTATCCAGCATGAAGGGGGAAAATCCCTTCCATTCTTTTTCTTCTTCTATGCAGACAATGAAGGCTTTACAGTTAGCAGATCAGACCCTGGGGATGCTGATGGAAGGCCTGAGACAAAGAAACCTACATAACTGCATTAACATCATAGTTCTGGCTGACCATGGTATTCTTACATTTGTATTCTGCATCTCAGCGAAGAAGAATTTTATTGTTGGCCTTGCAAGTATATTGACTTATTCGATTTTGTTTGGTGTTCTTTCTCCTGTTGTCAGGCATGGATAAGACCTTCTGCAAACAGATGGAATATATGACAGATTATTTTGGCACAATCAATTTTTATATGTACGAAGGACCAGCAGCTCGTTTCAGGGCAAAGAATGTTCCCAAGGACTTCGATACATGTGAGTTTGGAGCATAAAGTCAATCATTCCTGTAACAGAGGAGGTCTTGTAGGCCACCCTCCTATATAATGGAGGAAGCCTAGATCCAGAAGTACAGAAGATGGTGTGATTTCACAGTGAAGTATAATTTATCCATCTTTCACTGTTCTATAACTGAACTTCCAGCTACAGAAATGGGAGCTAAAAATTCCAGGACCTCCCTACAGATCACCTGCCACATTGCTATCATAGGCTAATGAAACACATGGCATGTGTTTTGCTGTATTGTCTGAGAGCTTGATTGGGGCAATAGTTCTGTTTTTAAGAGTAATAATAAAACAATTGTAGATTACAGGGACTAGAGTAAATTGCTGAACAAAATGTCCATTGTAAATGTTACTATATTACAGATGTGCTTTCTTCTGAGATACTGTACATGGTTAGATTGAGATTTAGGTGCAAGCAACCAGACTAGTGGAAGGGATTTTCCAGAGCTTGGAAGGAACTAGTTATAAGTAACATGTAACTACTTACTTTTGCTTACAAGGAATTTAAGTAATATTTGCAAATTTACTTTTTAATTATAACAGGTTAAGTAGATGTAACAAATAAAACCTATTTGTTCAGAAGTTACTTTTAAAAGACATTTTATGCCATTTTAAAAGCACTCCATAATCTGTATAGCTCTAGGCCCTTTTCCTATCATACCCAAATGCCAATGAAAGTATTGTTTGATTTGTCTACATTTTTGCAAGTATTGTATTGCACAGTATCAAAATTTGCCACGAAAGGGAAGCACACAATATTTCCCTGTGGTTTTTTTTAATATCTTGGCAAGGACAATGCAGCATATTAATAATGCACAGTGGAACAATTGCTTGTACTTCCCCTACAAGTAATGCTGCATAAGCCATTATAGGATCCTGTTGAAAGGCATGAGCAACAGTTTGGAAGGTGGGATGCCAGGCCAAAATCTGATGTATGTACTTTCCATCACCGGAGCCAACAGTATATGTTAACTCCTCAACCCAACCTGTGGATTATGTGGTAATTTACTGTTCCTTTTAAATGTAAATTTAAAAGTAAAGGCCAGATTAGATGGCCAGGGCCTGGTGCAGAAGATGATAGGAGAGCACCCCTTATCATTCATTGCTGGATTCAAAGTAGAAGAAAACATATAGGAACTCACATTACACATGCATGTTTCCTGTCTCTTCTGCCACTGACGATGCCTTTGGGAGAAGATGCATTAAAGCTTGGCTGT
Source organism: Phrynocephalus forsythii (assembly GCA_029282475.1). Classification (NCBI taxonomy): domain Eukaryota; kingdom Metazoa; phylum Chordata; class Lepidosauria; order Squamata; family Agamidae; genus Phrynocephalus; species Phrynocephalus forsythii. The sequence goes on from JAPFRF010000002.1 coordinate 59,059,753, forward strand.
GCCACAGGGGGAAATGATTAATAGCTTTTTTATCCCTGTGCCCCAGTCCAGATCAGATGGAACCCTTGCTAATGTTTTAAACAGAAGCCCACTTGAGTTTGATAGATGACAAAAATGGTCACTTAAAGGACCATCAAATCAGTTAGTAGACAAATGTGTAAATTCCATTGAATTCATTGCCTCATCTATCTTAGCTAGAACAAGTAATTGGACTCAAGTCACATGATATCTTGAATCTAATGCATTTTAATTTTCTTCCAAACAGTTGATTCAGAAGGAATTGTTCATAACCTTACAGTGAGTAATAGTTGTTATCCCTTTTCCTTTATTAATATTACGTTAGCAGCAAGCTTACGGTTGCTGTGCAATTGTTCTTAAAGTGCCACTTCTCTCTCTCTCTGTGTGTGTGTGTGTGTGTGTGTGTGTGTGTGTGTGTGTGTGTGTGTGTGTGTGTGTGTGTAGTGTAGTATAGTGTAGTGTGGTGTAGTGTGTGTTTTTTGCCATCAAATTGGAACTGACTTACAACAATCCTAATAGGGCCTTCAAAGTAAGTGAGATATTTAAGGACTCCCATTCCCTCAGTGAGTTTCCATGGCCAAGTGGGGATTTGAACCCTGTTCTCTAGAGTCTTCCTATTCCATCACTCGATCTACCACACTACATTGGGAATCACTATAAGTGTGTTATGTCCACATTATTCTGACTTATGACAACCCTTTCCAGAGTTTTAGAGTTTTCTAGGTCAAGAGTATCCAGAAGTGATTTACCGATCCATTCTTCTGGGGGCATCCTAGGACCATGAAGCTTGCCAAAAGCCACAGAGGCTGGCACCTCTTTCTGGAGGCACAGTGGTGGATTGAACTCCCAACTTGGCTCTGCAGCCAGATGCCTATCCTACTGATCTATTCAGCCATACCAATTCTATTCTGGCTCTGAATGGTTTCCTTGGAAGAACTGGGCTGTGCTGCATCTTACCTTAGTAATTAATTAAGGGGAAGCCTTTTAGGAGTTTAGGAGAAGGAATTCAGCATGTTCCTGACCAATGCCCATAGAGAGTGTGACTTTTCAAAAAAAATTACAAGGGCTTGTTGAGATAAGATTATTGACTATCTTTTGTGAACTAGCTGACCAAACATGGGCAGTTTGTTAAAAGGAGATCAAGTCTTTCCTCTCAGTTGTGGCTAATTGATGTGCTAGTGGGGCGCATGTTGGTTGTGCAGTTCGATGCATGACTAGGTACATTATCAATATATTCTATGGCTCCTTCTCAATTAGTTGCAAATAGCTGCTACAGCTCACATAAACCTTTTGCAAAATGTGGTGGCCAATGTGTGAATTACAATAGCAGCAGGTCTAGTGTGCACAATATAAGGAAAAAGGCAAGGGTGCTTCTAAGTAGATCTAAAGAGCATGACCGGGAGCGTATAAGCATGAATCTCACATTCAGGATAGCCACATTGGCAGTGTCTTATTCTCTGAGATTTCAAGTCCAGCATCGGATGCCAAAAGATGAGTTTCATGGACACAAACTGAGACCCTTCAACTGTTAAGCCACTGTACATCATTAGTCTCAACACAAGACCGCTTATGTAAAGAAAAAAGAGAGAGATCCAACCTGTGGAAATAAATAACCTGCAGAACATTGAGATTTTGACAGCAAAAGGGCTATTGAAGAGTTTACCAATTTGTATCTTCTTGAAGCTTCTTTGTTCCTCTCCTCTCTGCTGCATTTAAGTACACATGTTATGACTCAATCTCTGAGATTATAGGACTCTTACAAAGACACTAATCACATGTGTGGATTTTATGTAAATCTCATACATTCATCTTGCTCTCTCCAGTGCCGAAAGTCAGATCAGCACTTCAAACCTTACTTGACTCGAGACTTACCAAAGCGGTTGCATTATGTCAACAACATCCGCATTGACAAAGCTCATCTTATGGTGGACCGTCAGTGGTTGGCTGTGAGGTATGGCACTGCTCATAAGCTTGTAGGTCGTCTGGGTGGCCCTAGCAATAATCAGGGCCAGGTTGTCCAGATTAGAGAGTGCAGTTAAAGTATAGGAAAATGTCAGATGTGTAATTTTGTTTTGTTATTAATTCACTCTGTATCTCATGCTCTCTGATTCTTTGAATATTTTAAATGAATATTTAAAGGTTCATGTTAAAAGGGGAAAACCTCAAAGAAGGAGGAGAAAGGAATATTCTTGTAAGTTTAAAGGTGGTACATTTCTCCCAATAGCACTTCATGTGGATGAGACTAGGCCCAGAGTGCTATCATCATCATCATCATCATCACCACCACCACCACCACCGACACCAACACCTCCTCCTCCTCCTCCTCCTCGAAAATTGAAATTAATTTGTGACAAGGAGGTAGAGAAGCAGAGAAGCACCGTTTGTGGCTTCTGTCTTTGAGCAGTTCTGTCCAGATTTAGTCATGTTAGGGAAGACACATTAAAATAAACAGGATTTGCGTTTGGCTTACTAATATACTTCACTGATTGAAAGGAGTCTGTACTAGCATGACTAACAAGTCTGAATACAACCATGGTCTCCACATATTTTTTCACATTTTTGTTTTTAGTGGGTTTGCACTGTTTGAATCTCAGCAATGGTGTTTATGTAGGACACATAGTTTTTCAGAGCAATGCCTAGTAATACAGAAAATATGTGTGCATTTGCAACTTACACTATATTAATTATTATCATCTGTCATGCCATCCATATAAAGTTCATTTATTTATTTTGAAACTTGGAAGCGAATGTAATCTCTTTCTCTCCCTGTGGATATGTGTGTTTAATGGCATCAAATAGCCTTGCTTCAATGGGATGAAATTAAATCCAGGATTTAAGGGGTTCTCTCCTTCCATCACAACCTGCCCGCTTCTTAAAACCATCTCCTGAGTCGTGTGTGTGTGGATGCCATCCTTTTAGTGGCAGTACACCACTTAGGACATTCTTTCAGCAGGAATTCCTGCCTAGTGCCTCCTTGCCTGGCCCTTTGGCATGAGATAAAGGTCTTTCATTCAACTGGCCTATTAAGAAATTTAGAAAAAAATTAAGGAGACTCCACCACCCTCCATGGCAGCATATTCCACTGCCAAACAGCTCTAACCATCAGGAAGTTCTTCCTAATGTTCAAATAGAATCTCTTTTCCTGTAGTTTGAAATCATTGCCAACATTGTCAACATCCTTTTTAAATTGAGGTGGACAGGACTGGACACAGTACTCCAGGTGGGATCTGACCAGAGAAGAATAGAGTGGTACTATTGCTTCCCTTGATCTAGACACTATGGTTCTGTTGATGCAACCAAGAATCACATTGGCTTTCTTGGCTGCCACGTTACACTGCCAACTCATGTTCAATTTGTGGTCCACCAATACTCCCAGATCCCTTTCATATGTACTATTCTCCAGCCAGGTGTATCCCATCCTATACCTGTGCAATTCATTTCTTCTACGTGGATGCAGAACCCTACATTTCTCTCTGCTGAAACGCATTCTGTTAGCTTTGGCCCAGCATTCTAATCTGTCAAGGTCCTTTTGGATTTTTATCATATCTTCTAGGGAATTAGCCACCAGTCCCAATTTGGTATCATCTGCAGATTTAATCAGCCTACTATCTATTCCTTCATCCAAGTCATTAATAAATATGTTGAATAGCACCAGACCCAGAACAAAACCCTGGGGCACCCCACTAGTCACCCCTCTTCCTGCTGAGGAGAAGCCATTTATGATCACCTTTTGGGTACAATCAGTCAACCAATTACAAATCCACCTAACAGTAGCACTATCTATCTCACACTTTACTAACTTCTTTGCAAGTACAGTATATCATGGGGAACCTTATTGAAGCCATTATTGAAATCAAGAGTTATGCTTATTAATGACATTAATAACAAATTCCAAAAGAGCATGGCCACTTCTACCTAAAGGTCCCACCACTTCTACCCCATTTACAAGGTCCTCCCTATTGGTTAAGATCAGATCTAAAATAGCTGTCCCTCTTGTTGCCTCCTCCATCTTCTGGACCATGTAATTGTCTGCAAGGCCAATAAGGAATTTATTGGACCTATTTTTTTTCTTCTTATCAGACTGTTTTGTTTTCTTTATGCCTTTATTTTGAGCATGGATGCCATGAGCTATGCTGCCGCTGTACTGGCTGGAGATGATGGGAATTGCTTTCTGACAACAGTTGGAGAGCCACTTATATTTCATGTTGGCTGTTTTCATTTGGTTGGTTTACTTTAGTATCTCTTTAAACAGTCCTGAAAAGTATTACACTGAACATGGAATTTTTCTAAATCACTTAAATCCATCAACTAGTGTACACAGCCATGCATTCAGATTGATGTTAATGAGCATGTTGAGAGTTCTGCTAAATCAAAGTAGTGCAGGGCTGGTCTACACAATTGTGCAGAGCTGTCTTGCGCCACCCTGTAATTTCCACAGAACTGAAATGTTGATGCTCCTTCATTCTAAGTGTTTCCAGAAAATAGATGAGATCATAGGATGATGTGATTGATCAGTATGATTTATTTTCCAGTTTTAGATGTACTTTCAGACTACTGTCTCCAAACAGTTGGGACAGCTGCAGATGTGTCTATGGAGCGGGAGGAAATAGCAATCCAAGATTCATATTTTGCCATGAAAATAAAGTTGCTGAAAAGGTTGGGATTTATAGGTGAATCCCAGGTTTATATTCTTCCTAAGGCATGGCACTCATTCCTGCACACGAGGTGGCTAATGCTGTAACTTTCAACTACTGTCAGAAAAAGGGTGGATGAGCTTTAGAAATAGCTGTTCTTCAGAATGCTTGCATTTCATTTAAAGGGAATTCAAGACCAGAAAGGCAAATGGGAACAAATTTTAGTGCAAGATCCTGCGATTCAGCTGATAGTTCAGTTGCCTCTCTGTGTGAGGAATTAAGGAAGAGACCAACTTGTCTTTTGCTTTGTGGAGGAAAATATCTTGAACTGACCCTAGTCCTTTTAGGTTTTAAAATCAGACTCTGCCACCACTTCATGTGGTGACATTTGTTTATAATATGTATCTTATACAGGTATTTTCCTTCTAGAAAACTGGGAACTAAAATACCGTAGTGTTATTCAACTTTAGAATGAACTACTGTATTTCCAAAATGGCAACAGTATTTTTTATCAATGAGAAAATGAAATTCTAGGTTAACCTGTGCACCTCAATTTAAAAATAATTAAAATTAATTAATTACATCAGCTTTCTTCTCTAAAATGGAACTCAGGAACCTAAATCCATTTGTTAGACCTGACTAGAGCACACTATTGAAGCAATGTGAACATGGTAAGCCAGCACTTTGAAAAGTTATATTCATTGTATGAGTGTGCTCGATTTGGAGCAAACAACTGAATTTAGACCACATAGTCAATCAATAATAATGTTATGTCAATAAATCACATATAATTAAAACCATAGCCAGATTGATTAAGTGGAAGTTGGAAATGAATTAGAACACACATCAATGAAAAAAAAATCACCTGACATCTGTCTAAATTAAAAGAAAACAACAACCAACCTTTCACTGCAACCCCCATTTCACTCCCATAGGCCTGCCAGCTAGCAACAGGGCACCAGGGAAGTAGTCAGCTGAGCCTTCTTAACAGGGAATTCACTGCTCTGTAGCAACTATGCCTTCAGGATCAGTTTCCAAGATTATTACATAAACATTAAATGTTTCCTCAGGAAATATTTCCCTAAATCACTCTTTTAATTTGGCAGTCATACTTATTCCATGTGGCATTCCAAATATCATAGTGGTGAGTAAGCTAAACTTTCCAGGCCAACACATTGTTAGTCAAAATATTAGGAAATATTAATTCTAGACAAGGAAAGGAAGGAAAAAGGAGGTCCTTTTAAAAAGCAACATGGAAAATGTATAAATGGATTTCTTTAAATTAAAGTTCCTTTTAAACTGGACATTTTCAAAGAGGCTTATGAGCAAAATTGCTACGGATGCGCCATTGTTTCACTGGTGTTTCCTGTCACAGTAAATGATTCATATGTATCCATAAATGTCTATGTGTGCATATCCAGGAGCCCTAGGTGGTCTATGGTTCCACAGAATGTGTCTGTGTGATACATCGTCAATTTACATTTTATAAATTAGCTGCAGAAAAGACAACTATCGTTCTCTGGTGTACATATAGGAAAATTGCACCAAATATGAAGGCAACTCTAAATTGTATTCATCTGAAACTGTTGCCATTTTGTTCTATAGATGATTATTTATGTGCACACATGTTTGCACGAATTTGTTGGCTTATTGTATCTGTGCTGTTCACTTTTGCAAGAGAGCTAATACAATTTAAAAGTACAATTAGAATGTAATCAATCAACAACAACAATAAAAACAATCACATACTACCACAATATCCAGTTGGTAACCCCAATTTGAATAGAGCTATGGAATAAATCATACAGTATTTACATACTGTATGTGCTGACGTATCAGTCATCAACTAATTCAGTAGCTGTACTCTAGATGGGATTATCAGTTGGAACTATAGGCCTACAGTGCCATGTGGTTAAAGGCAAAAGAGTGTGAAAGGTTAAATGTTTAATAAGGCTGCCCTCAGAAACAGAATAATAAAGGCTGCATTTTAGTGCAGCTACATCCAGGAAAGGCTGATCATGTCATCAGCATGAGACGATTTTCAGAAATTAAACACTTTCTACTTCCTATGATAGCAATGTGATGGCTCAGTGGCCTAGAACGCTGAAACTATTGGCTGCAAAGTCGGCAGCTCGGTGGTTCGAATCCTGGGTGCCACGCAGTGGAGCTAGCTCCCACTGTTAACCCCAGCTCCTGCCAACCTAGCAGTTTGGAAGCATGTAGAGTGGACCCTCGTATAACATACGGTTTGTATAACATAAAATCTGTACAACATAAAAATTCCAGAGATAGGGGAAATCTGCTTAACAGAATCGCCTGTGGGGCGAATCCGTACAACATAAAAATGGTCGCAATTAGGGATTATTCTGTTTTCAATGCATTCCTATGGGAAATCTGTACAAAGGAAATTTTGCTTAACATAATTTCATTTGTTGTTGTTGTTCAGTCGTTCAGTCGTGTCCGACTCTTCGTGACCCCATGGACCAGAGCTCGCCAGGCCTTCCTATCCTCCACTGCCTCCCGGAGTTTTGTCAAATTCATTTTGGTTGCATCGATGACACCGTCCAACCATCTCATTCTCTGCCGTCCTCTTTTCCTTTTGCCTTCGATTTTTCCCAGCATCAGGGACTTTTCCAGGGAGTCCTCTCTTCTCATGAGGTGGCCAAAGTACTGGAGCCTCAGCTTCAAAATCTGTCCTTCCAGTGAACATTCGGGGTTGATTTCTTTCAGAATGGATAGGTTTGATCTCTTTGCAGTCCAGGGGACTCTCAAGACTCTCCTCCAGCACCACAGCTCAAAAGCATCAATTCTGCGGCGATCAGCCTTCTTTATAGTCCAGCTCTCACTTCCATACATCACTACTGGAAAAACCATAGCTTTAACCATCCTGACCTTAGTTGGCAAACTGATGTCTCTGCTCTTTAGTATGCTATCTAGGTTTGCCATTGCTTTCCTCCCAAGAAGCAGGGTCTTTTTTATTTCATTGCTGCAGTCGCCATCTGAAGTGATCAAGGAGCCCAAGAAAATAAACTCTGTCATTGCCTCCATTTCTTCCCCTTCTATTTGCCAGGAGGTGATGGGACCAGTGGCCATGATCTTAGTTTTTTTGATGTTGAGCTTCAGCCCATTTTTTCCACTCTCCTCTTTCACCCTCATTAAGAGGTTCTTTAATTCTTCCTCACTCTCTGCTATTAGAGTAGTATCATCTGCGTATCTGAGGTTGTTGATATTTCTTCCGGCAATCTTAATTCGGCTTGTGATTCATCCAGACCAGCCTTTCTCATGATGTACTCTGCATATAAGTTAAACAGGCAAGGTGACAGTATACAGCCTTGTCGTACTCCTTTCCCAATTCTAAACCAGTCAGTTGTTCCATATCCAGTTCTGACGGTTGCTGCTTGTCCCACATATAGATTTCTTAGGAGACAGATAAGGTGGTCAGGCACTCCCATTCCTTTAAGGACTTGCCATAGTTTGTTGTGGTCTACACAGTCGAAGGCTTTGGCATAGTCAATGAAGCAGAAGTAGATGTTTTTCTGGAACTCTCTGGCTTTCTCCATAATCCAGCGCATGTTGGCGATTTGATCTCTAGTTCCTCTGCCCCTTCGAAATCCAGCTTGTAGTTCTGGAAGTTCTCTTTCCACATACTGCTGAAGCCTGCCTTGTAGAATTTTGAGCATAACCTTGCTAGCATGTGAAATGAGTGCAATTGTGCGATAGTTGGAGCATTCTTTGGCATTTCCTTTCTTTGGGATTGGGATGTAGACCGATCTTTTCCAGTCCTCTGGCCACTGCTGGGTTTTCCAAATTTGCTGGCATATCTTATGCAGCACCTTTACAGCATCCTCTTTTAAGATTTTAAAGAGTTCAATTGGAATGCCGTCACCTCCACTGGCCTTGTTGTTTGCAATGCTTTCTAAGGCCCACTTGACTTCACTTTCCAGGATGTCTGGCTCCAAGTCAGCAATTACGCTATCTTGGTTATCAGGGACATCCAGATCTTTCCGATATAATTCTTCTGTATATTCTTGCCATCTCTTCTTGATCTCTTCTGCTTCAGTTAGGTCCCTACCATTTTTGTCCTTTATCATATCCATCTTTGCACGAAATACCCCTTTAATATCTCCAATTTTCTTGAACAGATCTCTGTTTTTTCCTTTTCTGTTGTTTTCCTCTATTTCTTTGCACTGTTCATTCAAGAAGGCCGCCCTGTCTCTCCTTGCTATTCTTTGGAAGTCTGCATTCAATTTTCTGTATCTTTCCCTTTCTCCCTTGCATTTTGCATCCCTTCTCTCCTCCGCTATTTGTAGGGCCTCGTTGGACAACCACTTTGCTTTCTTGCATTTTCTTTTCTTCGGAATATTTTTCATTGCAGCCTCCTGTACAATGTTACAAGCCTCCATCCATAATTCTTCAGGTGTTCTGTCCACCAAATCTAGTTCCTTGAATCTATTCTTCACTTCCACTGTGTATTCATATGGGATTTGACTTAGGTTATACCTAACTGGCCCAGTGATCTTCCCTACTTTCTTCAGTTTAAGTTTGAATTTTGAAATAAGAAGCTGATGATCTGAGCCACAGTCAGCACCAGGTCTTGTTTTTGCTGACTGTATAGAGCTCCTCCATCTTTGGCTGCAGAGAACATAGTCAATCTGATTTCGGTATTGTCCATCTGGTGATGTCCATGTGTAGAGTCGCCTTTTGTGTTGTTGGAAAAGAGTGTTTGCAATGACCAGCTTGTTCTCTTGACAAAACTCAATTAGCCTTTGCCCTGCTTCATTTGGAACTCCAAGGCCAAACTTGCCAGTTATTCCTTTTATCACTTGACTCCCTACTTTAGCATTCCAATCCCCTATGATGAGAAGAACATCTTTCTTTGGTGTCAGTTCTAGAAGTTCTTGTAAGTCTTCGTAAAATTGGTCAATCTCAGACTCTTCAGCACCGGTAGTTGGTGCATAAACTTGGATTACTGTGATGTTCAAAGGGCTGCCTTGGAATTACCGAGATCATTCTATCATTTTTTAGGTTGTATCCCAGCACTGCTTTTCTCACTCTATTGTTGACTATGAAGGCTACTCCATTTCTTCTTTGGGATTCTTGCCCACAGTAGTAGATGTGATAGTCATCTGAACTGAATTCACCCATTCCTGTCCATTTAAGTTCACTGATACCCAGGATGTCAATGTTTATTCTTTCCATCTCACGTTTGACCACATCCAGCTTACCCTGGTTCATAGATCTCACATTCCAGGTTCCTATGCAGTATATTTCTTTGCAGCATTGGACTTTCCTTTCTCTTCCAGGCACGTCTGCAGCTGAGCATCCTTTCGGCTTTGGCCCAGCCACTTCATTAGCTCTGGAGCTACTTGTACTTGTCCTCCGCTCTTCCTCAGTAGCATGTTGGACACCTTCCGACCTGAGGGGCTCATCTTCCAGTGTCATACCTTTTAGCCTTTTGTTTCTGACCATGGGATGTTCTTGGCAGGGATACCGGGGTGGCTTGCCAGTTCCTACCCCAGGAAGTCTTATTACAGGCCTCATTGTCACCAGTGTAATTAGCCTTACAATGATGAAAGCACAGTTCAGCCTGTTTTATTTTGTAGCCTCACTGATCAACTGGGACACAAAAGTAGAAATGTGCCCCATTTATAAGATATTCCAGACTGAGGCATTTGGAACAAATTAATTCCTTTATACAAGGTACAACTGTAAATGCAAGTAGATAACTAGGTACTGCCGTAAAAAAAGGGAAGGTAAGCAGTGTTCTGTGTGCAGAAATGCGTTCAGCCATGCCAGCCACACAGCCACAGACTTGTACAACACTGGCTCTTTGGCTTGAAAACGGAGATGAGCACCACCCTCTACAGTCGGACACGACTAGCACACATTTGTGTGCAGGGAGAACCTTTACCTTTACCTACTTCCTATGGAATCTCTTCCATCATCATGAAGCTATTGATGACTTCCTGTCATCATCAGGAATTTTATGATTTTAAAAAATCACAACTGGTGGTACTGTAATCCCAGAGGCATCAATTTCTAGTGATTTCAATGTGTTCTCTTCCCTCCTTCAGCTCCTGCATGATGAAAGGGATAACATGGGAACTGGTGGACTGAAGAGTGCTGTTTTTGAAAATTGTCCCCACCTGATATCAACTTTCTGTGGGCAAAGTTGTGCTAACAGGATTTCATCCAGACAGACATTAGCATGCTAATCCATGTTATTAGGGAAGCACTGATGGGTGGAAATGTTCCATTTCATTTCCCACATGGTATTCCTTAGTATTATTTTCCCCCTTGCATGAGGCTTCCTCCCCCCCATCTGCAATTGTCTCAATAAGTCATTAATTATGGGCAATGTCTACTTTGCACCAGCAGCTTTTTCCTTCTTTAGTTTCATCTTCTCCCAAGCTGTTCCGGAGCATAACCAGTCAAAACCACTTAGATGTTTCAAAGAATGATACAAATGCTGCATTATCAACAGCAGTGGGTGGTGAACTGGTAGAAATCCAGATGGGCTTAAGTACTGTTTGCTTCTTGAGCTTTATTTATTGGTAACTTGCCCCTCAGTCCAGTTCCGTCTTCTCTTGATCTTTGCTTTCTCACCTCATCTTTCTTGTGTCATGGAGTGTGGACCATGACGCCTCCTCCCTGATTCTACCCAACACACTTACACATATGGAAGCCAGCTCTAGGGACGTCTGCCCTAAAGTTTCATTTTCACCTTGTTTTATCCTGAATGGATTTACAGCACTACTAAAGGCTTGTTTTCTCTTTTTATTTCACCATGGTCGTCCACAATGATTGCTCCTAATTACAGCTGTAAGCCCACATTAGAGTGATGCCTTCTGAAAGGGCATAGTAATGAAGGCTTAGGGAGTCACGTTGGCAGCTGATAGCAAAGATATTGAAGCACTTTCCTCCAGGAGTAGAAATATTAAAATAATACATAACAATTATTAACATTTTGCGACACCCCATAGCTGCTGCTTGAAGAGACTTACAGTGGTACCTCGGATAATGAATTTAATTCATTCTCTGAGGCAATTTGTTATCCTAAAAACTTCATTATCCGAATCGTGGTTTCCTTTAGGAATGAATGAGAAACCAATTAATTCATTCCGGAGCCTAGGAAAATGACACAGACACCTGTTTTTTTGCTCAAAACTCATTATAAAGGGCCCTTTAAAGATACAGATATGATAAAGCCCAAGAAAACTCTTTTTTACTGATGCCTTCTGGAAATTTGTTATCCGAGGCAGCCTATAGGGAAAGTTTGTTATCCGAGGCGGCCCATAGAGAAAATTCATTATCCAAGGCAGACCTATACCTAGAAATTGCGATTCGTTATCCGAGGTAGCCCATAGGGAAAATTCATTATCCGAGGCAGCCCTATACCTGGAAATTACGATTCGTTATCTGAAAAATTCATTATCAGGGGCATTTGTTATCCGAGGTATTACTGTACTTCTTAATCCTAATGGTAGGAATGACCATATCCAGGGGTTTTCCCCAGCCCTTCAAAACTGGTTTAGGAAATGTACAGAAGGTTGCGAACATCCATTTTTGCCAGCAGTGTCCGGTTTGCTGACAGACAGATGGAAGTGAGTGCAGTGACAATGGCAATGATGACAATATGGATTTTGTTATGACTGAGACGGGGAACATGAGACCCTCCACATGTTTTTGAACTGTAGCTCCCATCAGCTCTAGCAGGCATAATTGATGGTGGTGGTGGGGATGATGGGAGTTGCAGCCTAATAAGCTCTACATGTTATCACAAAGGCCATTCAAAGGGAATTAAGCCTATGCAAAGGAGAATGGAAACTTCATGAATAGATGATGCATCCCACACAGTGGTCATTTTGAAGCAATTACTGAAATCTGCTGGAGGGATCTTTTTTGTTTTGACATTTATTTATTTAATATTTAACCTTTCTTCCAAAATGGGGGCCCACGGTGTCACTGTTTGCAGAAACAGTTTCTATTTTGTTTTATTTTTATAGAGTTACTGCACTGTTCATTCCCTCTCAGTATGGACTGAGCAGACACAAATGATTTTTAATTAAAACCTGGTGTATTCATGATGTGAAGCTGAGTTTAGAGAAGGCCAAGGTGGAATCATATCTTGTTACTGGGGAGCCATTTTTGTTTGGTTACACCAACAGGGGTGGTTTAAATTTGCTCCAATTGGGTGGTATCACTTTTCTTTTCCTTCTGCAACATTTGGAATATTTAAACAATAGCTCTCTGCCTGCGCCTGGCTGACTTCTGCAAATTGTTTGTTATGTGAAGAGCAATGTCACAACAATGTATTCTTGAGGGCTTTCACGGCCGGGATCTGATAGTTGTTGTGAGTTTTTTGGGCTGTTTGGCCGTGTTCTGGAAGAATGTCACAACAGTTTCACCTACAGAAACTCCCTCTGAAATCTACAGATCACAGCACATGAAAGCATGTTTTCCATGCTGTGTAATAACACCTTGCATTGGAATGATTTTTTATATATTACTGAAGGTTATGTGTTAATTTTTTAAATGCTTCTTTTTTTTTTTAGGAATAGAAATTATACATTTTGTGGTGGTGGAAACCATGGCTATGACAATGAATTTAAAAGTATGGAGGTAAGGAGGCAATTGAATTCAACATCAGAAAGGGAATAACACGCAGGTCCCTGCCCCCCACCCCCACCCCAAAAAAAACACCCTACTGTTTCAAGGCAGTAACAATGGGTATGGTTTCACTATAAACTAGCTTTATTTAAAACTAACAATGGTCCATCTGAAACCATTTAGTAACATTGTTTTTATATTAACACACAGGCCATCTTTGTAGCACATGGGCCAGGATTTAAGGAAGGAACTGAGGTGGAGCCTTTTGAAAACATTGAAGTTTACAATTTAATGTGTGGTGAGTACATATGCTAGGCTTTGCTTGTCATGGATCAAATATTTCTAAATTTCGCAGCAGGAAAAACTAAATACTTTGAGCAGAGAAATATAATAATATGTTCAGCCAGTGCATCAGATGCTAGTTAAGAACGTAATGTCCGCCCTCAGAGTGCTGCATAGATAGCAGCAGAAAGAAAGGCAGTGCATCCCTCCCTCCCCTCTTTTCCCTCCCCTCTCCTGCATTGCCTATGGCACTGTATGGTCCATGGTAGTGCTTCCCTCCTCTCCTCAGGCTGTGGGAGAGCTTATACTGCCACTCCCTGCATACACTGTCCTTGGTGAGTGATGGTGAATTTCTGGAGTCATATAGCCCGCTACAGGTGCCAATAAGCTCAAACAGTTCTTCTTTTCCCCCTCCTAATCGGTCATCATCTTGTGTGCCCCACCATCTAGCTTCTCCTTACAGCAGACCATTCCACTTTGCCTGAGCAATGGAACTAACTTGTGCTTTCATCCATTCCTTATACAAATCAGACGGAACTGGGCTGACTCAGTTCACGAGTGGTTGAAGGTGATGCACAACCCTCAAACCCACCCACTCATCCAAAGAGATGCCTGACCTGCTTATTCTGTCATGGATCTTCAGACCATGGCACACTGTTATCCATGTTAACATACATATAAGGATAGGTGGAAGAGAAATGTTACTTTTTTGGACTATGCTTCCAAAATCCTTCATCCTGACTCAGGGCGTCTGGAAGCTGTAGTCAAAACAAAAACTAGTAGTAAGTACAACATATATGAAAAAGTTGAGTAGACCTTTCTAGCATAATTGTTTTATCATATTTTTAGGTTATCCTGTTTATGGTTAATGTTTATTTCAGAATGGGATCTACAGATTCTCCAGTTTTGAAAGATAAATGGAATTTTACTGCACAGTGGATTTCACACTGGATGGTTTTCTTTACTCTGAAATTCAGTTCATGGTATTTTGGGTTAACATATTTAAATAATTTTCCATGTTTAAGCAAGTTCCAAAATGTTGAGAAATTGCAGGTATTAAAGGACAATGAACAACATCAAAGTAACTTTGCTGGTGTAACAAATATCCCTTTCTAGTTCCTTATTAAAGTTACTTTTAAATGAGGTTTTAAGGCATTATGACTGGATCTTCCAAGTTTCATGCCACTTTCTTATCAATTTTGCAGTCTCCACAGTCACAAAGCAGCAGGAAGTAATGAAAAACAGCAAATAGTTTAACAACGAACAATGCAAAGAGTAACAACTGACTACTTTTCTGGAACTGTAATGATTATTGGGAATGAATCATTTTTTTAAAAAGTAACTTCAGAAGCTATAATCTTCATAACACAGTGAAAAGTAATTATTTTCCTTCTTCAAGATTTGTTGAAGATTGAACCAGCACCAAACAATGGAACACACGGAAGCCTGAATCACCTTCTCAAAGTTCCTTTCTACACCCCTTCACACAAACAAGAGGTATCATCTCCATCTCTCTGCCCTTTTGCGGCTGCTTCATCTCCAGATTCTTCAGGATGTGCTTGTGCCTCAGTAAGTCCAACAGGTTAAGAATCCCATTTTTGTTTTTTTACAGTATTTGAACTTATTTAATTTGAGCAATCCGTGGTTGATCTGGCTCCATTTTTGTTCTTTTGCAGATAACAGATTTAGAAGCAGTGAATCAAAGATTAAACCTTAATGATAACGCAAGTGAGTACGACAAGTAAGGGGCCAGCGTTAGGTTACCTGTATTTTTCGCCCTATAAGATGCACCGGGCCATAAGACACACATAGTTTTTAGAGGAGAAAAACAAGAAAAATGTTTAGCCTAAGGTTTTATGGGGGGGGGAGGGTAGGCTTGCAAGTGAGGTAATTGGAGCTGTAGAATCCAGGCTTCAGAAGGGGAGGGTAGAGGCGCTGTGGAGACCTCTTTGCAAACAAGGTGGTTTTTGATTGGGGAATCTTGGTTGCCAAAGGGGAGGGGAGAGGCTTCGTCGAGGAAGCCTCTTTGCAAACCGGGTGATTGGAACTGCACAATCCCGGCTGCAGCAGGAGACGGGAGAGGTTCGTGAAGGTATCTTATCTCTAAATGAAAATTTGTGACATACAGTGGACTCTTGTATAACAAACAGTTTGTATAACATAACATATGTACAACATAAAAAATTCCGGAGATAGGGGAAATTTGCTTAACATAATCGCCTATGGGACGAATCAGTACAACATAAAAATGGTCACGATCAGGGATTACTCTGTTTTCAATGCATTCCTATGGGAAATTTCTATAAAGGAAAATTTGCTTAACATAATTTCATTTGGAACGAATTAATTCCTTTATACAAGGTACCACTGTATATGTATCGGGGACTGCTGTATTCACCCTATAAGGTGCACAGACACTTCCCCTTATTTTTGAGGGTGGGAAAAGTATGTTTTATAAGGCAAAAATACGGTAGTTCTTTCTTCTTGGCTTGCATTCATTACATTACCTTTGTTCTGTTGCTCCTCAAACAGTTTCTGCTAAAACCATTATACTAAATGACTGAAGGCCAGATTGTGGCTACAGTGAGTCACACAGGGCACCAAATGGAAGTAATAAATGTGGCCTTTTCTTCCTGTCAGTTCATTCCTCCCTGCACTATTCTTTGAACATCAAACATTTTGGTAACTTTCCTGCTTTGTCATCAGTATGAATGTCGTTTAGTCAAAGCCTGGGGTTGCCTCAAGCATTCTTGTGTTGTGAACCGGGATTGCCAAAAGCATCACTGTATTGTGAAGGAAATAAAACAAAGACATATTGGGAATAAAAAAAAGATTTTTGCAGTATGTTCTCATTTGGTCTTATGATAGGAACTAGGTTGCTCCTCATCTCCCCCATGCTTGCACCCTATCCCTGCAAGTCATATAACTTTTTTTTGCAGTACCACCTATTTCCCTTCCACTGAAAATATATGGAGGCTCATTTGTATGAGTACTTTACAAAACAAGGCTCGTTGAAGACCTTTTGTTGCCCGATGAGGTCAGCTGAACTGGCAGCTTGCTATTCTTTCAACAATAGTAAAAGGAGAGTGCTCTTTGCCTCATCTTTTGTTTCATGGGGGTTCCAGTTTTGTATTTGAGCACATGTAAAAGGACCAGGAGGGTGTGGGCTGAGGAAGAGAAGATGGAGGACTGTCCGTGCTGCCCTCCACTGAGGTGGTTGTCACTGCCCAATGGTAGGGGCAGTTCTTGAATAATTCAAAATGTGGGGATTGTTCCACTGTTTCTTTACCATCTGCTATATGCTTCCAAACTAGACATGTTAGGAAATACTTCAAGGTGTATGTTCTCTCACTTTTAACTACCAGCCTGAGTCACTGAGGCAAATATAGTATCTGCCTCTCATGCAGTTTGGCAAATATTTTGTCAGGTAAAATAAAACCATCTTCTGCCCACATGACATTAGTCTTGATCTTCTGTGTTCAGGAAACCAGTGTTCAAAAGTAAAAAAGAAAAAAGAAAAAGAAAAAGAAAAGAAATCACAACCCCCACCTAATTTGATGCATTTAGTGACAGAACTTCCTTTAGTTTTTTGTTGCCCCATGTGTTTTGTCTTTCAAAAGTTAAAAATCATAGGTATTTGTAAACACTTTGAGGTAATACACCAGTGTTCAATTTGACTTCTATTCATTTCTACCGCATATCCTCTATTTTAGAAGGCATTTCATGATTTATATATTTTATATTTAGGTATGTGGCATTTTGTAACTGAATGTGTGACTTGTTGATATGTTTGCAATTCATGATGATTTAAATTGTGGATTTTTAATAGATAGTGTAATTAAGACGTAAGAAGGGTGAGATGTAATGTGAAACAGCAATAATAATAGCAGGAAAATGGTAGAAGTGGAATCTCAAGCAGACATTTTCACATAGATATGCCAGGGTGCTCAAATCACACCATTTTATGTTGAGATGCCTTGTCATTCTAACAGTCCTTCTTTTTGTGATGTACTGTTGAAAACCTGAGATTCGGAATACAGCATCAGTCTTGAAATGACAACTGTTTAGACAATTTGTTCAGTTACTGCATCCCTTCCCCACAATCTGGAAGTTGAGTCATGGCAACTGTATTTCTTGTCTTAAGAGACCGAAATGTTTCACTGCTCATCCAAGCAGCAAGTCCTCCAATCAAGGTGAACTATAAAATGGAGGTCTTGCCACTAACTTTCCTCAGACTGACGAAG
Organism: Phrynocephalus forsythii; assembly: GCA_029282475.1. NCBI lineage: Eukaryota > Metazoa > Chordata > Lepidosauria > Squamata > Agamidae > Phrynocephalus > Phrynocephalus forsythii. Next base: position 59,077,541 of record JAPFRF010000002.1, read on the forward strand.
CTGATTGGACGGGTAGTGAAACATTTCAGTCTATCAAGAAAAGAAGTCCAGTTGCCATGGACTTGACTTAACTTCCAGATAAACTCACCTGGATGACTGAGAATCTTCACAGACATCTTGCCCACAATGATCACATCAATGTGAAACTCTGAGTTTATATTTTTTTTATATTCTAGAAAGGCAGTCGGAAGCTTATAACTTGCCTTATGGGAGACCCCGTGTTCTACAGAAGCAGAACACCTATTGCCTCCTTCACCAGAATCAGTATGTGAATGGGTACAGCCAAGATATCTTGATGCCACTGTGGAGTTCATATACAGTCAATAAACCAGTAAGTTTTCAGATTTATTTATCCCCTTTGTACTAAAATGAAAGGTTGCACTTTGTAGCCAAGCTGATTAGGAAATATGAACAATTTTTTTAATATTATGATCAGGGTGCTTTCCTCACATTGCCTGACAATCTGTGCAGGACAAGTGCTAGCAGAAATCAAAAAAAGGAGGCAAGATGTTTATAAAAGGGACATGTATGCTTGATGGTGCAACTCATAGAGTCATATATTTGGGTCTGCCAAGATCATAATTAAGCACACACATGCACACATTCATACTGCGCTCAACCCTTACCATTTCAGAACCAATCAAGCATCATCAAAACTGTGTGGTTTTATCAGATCCATAGAGGGCTGCCATAATTGATCTGGGCTCAGCATAATCCAGTGTGTTCAGAATGGTGAGTCACAAATCAAGCAGGCCTCCCTGCTCCCCCTGTCCTGAGGTTTTCAATGGCTTCCTTAGGGCAAAAAGGATCCTGAAGGAGCCTTGGGACCTGAAGGAAGAGGAGAGGGAGTTTTAAATGAAATTAAAATAAAGATTGTCACCCGCTGATGACATCATCACTATTGACCCGGTGGAGTTGCATGAAATGATTTCAGGCAACAATTCTTACATCACGTGAGTGGTATCATTCTATCTTAAGCACCCCTAAAGCACTTATCTTAGAGCTGTGAAGTAGGAGCCCTAATCAAAACTATCTTAATAGTACATGAAAAGGGTAATTTGATTTTTGCTACATGCAGGGGTCAAGAGACTGTCTTTGGTGATCATAATCTCCATGTGGAAGTCGAAAAGTAGTTCAAATATGGCTGAAAAGAAAATGAATATTACTCTGTATTCGTTTCAGCTAGACCCACTTATGTCTTATATTTTTGATTACTCCCAAGAACATATCGTAATTAGGCACGTTCTCAAGATACATTGCGATTTGAAAAGGAACAAAGGCAAAGATAGGCTGTTTGAAGCATTGTTAGCTATTTTCTGCTGTGGTAATTCCCACTGATGAAGATAAAAGCTGTGTAGCATTTTCTCCCTTCGGCAGTCAGGAGGAATTGTGTTTGGACAATGAAAAGCAGGCGAAGCTTTAGCTACAGTTTCTCTGCTGTTTCCTTACCCACAGGAGGATGAGGTTTTGGATAGAGGCCATGGACATTATCTTTGTTAATCTTTCTGTTCTATATACAGTACACAAATCCACTGACTTGTTTATTGTCTTGACATTTTTGTACTGCCTCACACTTTCTAAGAAACATGATCTGCAAGTGTTATAAATACAGCTTGGAAAGGTCACACCATTTTCTGACCCACTAAGTGTTTCTTGAATACTTTCGGTGTTTGGATGGACTAGACATGAGGCTACAAACAGTTCTTCAGCAAGCAAGAACAAGGGGATGGGTGACACGCAAGCTCTAGGTACAAAACACATTGCTGCAAATGTGCTTCCTCTCTTTCAAACATGACTGAATATTTCAGTGAGCTACGTATCTGGCCGTGGAACCAGTGGTTTGGGTTCACTTCAGCACTATGTCTCCTAGGAGAAAAGCCAGTTTGTACTTAAGAGTACCTTATACCTAGAAATAAGTAAATGAAAATTGACCTGGTGGCATGTGATTATTATTATTGAATATAGAGAATTGTAGCTTCTAGAAGACCCCCAGAAGCAACACTTATCCCCTAAAGGAAGACCTGCAGCCTTGTAGAAAATTTCCTGAAAACTGAAGGCTACATCAGTCTACTTCTAGTTTATCTCCTCCACTTTTTTTGAGAATAAGGTGGCTGACAAGAAGTCCTTGAAGGGGATGAATGCCCCTCAGACCCCCTGACTCCCACCCTAATGACTATATAGTATATCAGGTATATTATCCACTGGAATATTTTTTGGTGGGAACTGTAAGTGACGTGTCATTTAATCTTTTGAATCTGTCTACTGACAAAATAATTGTGTGAAAGTCCAAATGGAAACCTACCTCTCATAATTTAATGCTTGGATATATGATTGCAGAGGAGAACCCATAATCTCCACTTTAACCTGATAAATTAGAATTTTAGGAAAAGAAGGTGCAAATCCTGTAGAAGCCTTTATATATATAAGATATATATATCTTATAGCTGTGCAGTGGGAGCCCTGAATCTTTTTGACACTGTTGTTATGCCCATTGCGTTGCTATGCATTCCTGCAGAGGGAGCAGTTGACCATTGGAAAGAATTGCAGACTTGAGAGAACAGGAATGAAGTCCTGTGTAGCACCTCCTTTCCAATCTTGAGCTTTTCTGGTATAAACAGCAGCTGCTCTGGGTGGCCAATGAAAGAAAAGGGCTGCAGACATTAGGGAAGAGAAGCCAGATGTTCTGATGGCAGGCCAATTTTAAAATTCCCAATGAAACTAAATGGTAGAAGATTTTTGACAGACAAAAAGAAGTACCTCTAAACACAATGGTCATTTAACCTATAGAACTGGCTGCTACTGGGGATGTTAAATGTGTATATTTTGTTAAAGGTTTTTTTTTAATGTTTCTTTCTTGTGTACTGCTGCCTGATTTTTGGAGTAGGATGATTCTCTGTTGCCTTGCCTTTGGGTTTTCTTTTGGTGGGTGGGGAGGGTGGGAAATAGCTTTTAAGGCAGGCATGTCCAAACTTCAGCCCTCCAGATGTTTTGGACCACAATTCCCACAGTCCTTTGCTATTGGCAATCTAAGCTTAGAATTCTGGGAGTTGTGGTCCAAAACATCAGGAGGGCCGAAGTTTAGACATACCTGTTTTATTTATTTATTTATTTATTTTTTACAACTTATATGCCGCCCACTACCCAAAGGTTTTAAGGGTTCTTTTTGAGTATCAGAAAATACATATGGGGAAACCTGGGGGGAAAACACTGGAATACACTTTTATGTAAAACAAAAGGACTGGTGCAAAACAAGAAAGAAAGAAAGAAACAAAAGAGGCATCCCGCCCAAAAAAGAAGAACCAGAAATAAATAAAATATTAAAAGTTGTACTTTGCACATTTCTAGCTGCCATTAGAGATGGTAGGTGATGATGGTCACACTGCAGTATTTTAGGAGAGAATTAGGCATAAGCATGGGAGAAAGTTGGTCAGTGGCTATTAACAATGCTTACAGTCCAGAAGTTCAGGTGCAACTCTCATCACCCCAGCCACCATGCTGGCTGAGGATTAGGGCCATTGTAGTCATGCCATCTGGAAGGCCCTAGATTGGGGCAGGATGTTAGGCATTCTGCATGGTTAGAGATTGTTATGCCTCCAGACAAACAGTTATTGCTGTGGGTGGGAGATAACAGCAAGGGAGGGCTCGCACCACCCTCATTTTATTCTTGTGTGACCTCTAGAGGTCTCTGGTGAAGGAAATGTCTACATGGGATTTTGTCTGTTCTCACATTATTCTAATTCAAACATTTATTTTCGTGGCACAGTGGTTAAATGCCTGTACTGTAGGTGAAACTGTGCTCACGACCTGGGGTTCTATCCCAGGTAGCAGGCTCAAGGTTCACTCAGCCTTCCAGCCTTCCGAGGTCGGTAAAATCAGTAGCCAGCTTGCTGGGGTGGGGTGGGGGAATGTGTAGCATGCACACTGTAATTAAAATTGTAAACCGCCCAGAGACTACTTAAAGTGGTATGGGGCGGTATATAAGCAGAACACTTTTTATTTTTAAAGGAGGGGTGAAGAAACACCTCAATAACTTTATTCCGTTCTTGAGGACATTTAACAACAGCCCACTGAATTATGACTATACAGTATGTTTGTACAGAATCTCCATTGGGGAGATGTTGAAAAATACTACACATATAACACGGCAGGCAAAAGGAGGTGTACCTGCTTCTTCAACTTCTCATCTCTTGTAGTATCTCAGGATAATAGGAGTTTGTTTGTTTTTCAAAGCCAGGGAGGTCAGTTTCTTTGCAATGATGTCAGTGAGCAAGTAGACAGGATGACAGCTCTGCACTGCGGTGGGAACACAATGCAAACAGTAAAACGGAACTCTCACACAGAAGTCAGGCACTGTATGATCATTTCAGAGAACTGTGATCATAAGAACAGCTCTGCCCAGTACAGACCTATCAGATGAGTCCCATTAAGAGTATAAGCAGAATTGTGCTGCCTCCGAGTACCAATTTCCAGGGAACATTAGGAGGGCATTCCTTTCCTCATGCCCAGGTTCTGAGCTTCTCAAGAGGCATCTAGCTGGCTGCTGGGGGGGGGGGGGGGACAGAATAGCCAACCAGGATGTTGGGTCTGTTGTAGGACAAGTATTTGTTACCATGTTCTTATAACACTGCTATTTTTCCAGATTAATGTTGAATGACATTTATAAGACCAGTAGGCTCTTGGCACAATAGCAATGTTCTTTCTTGTAGAAGAATATTTGCTAATGATGTTGGGGTCCTGTTCTATGGATTTTTTTTTTGTATGACAGGCACAAATCAGCCTACTATGAAGTCACATGCATTTGCCTAAGGAAAGGGGGAGGCTCTGGCTCATTTTGACCTTCCTTCCATTGACAGTGTTAGACTGATGATGTCACTTTCTTCTTCCCACATTTTTCTGTCAGCCTTCTCTTGACGATATCTTGAAATTGTTCCCAAGAGACAGAGGACTGACCTGTATCCCCACCTTAGTCAGGAAATATGATAGGAATCCTAGTTCAGACTGTGTTAAGTGTTGTGATACTTAAGGGGACAAATTCACGGGTGAACTTAGCTTCAACTTACTCTATTAATGGTTTTTATCCTCCTGCAAGGCAAGAAAGTTAAAGCATTAAAAGAGATCAATAGTAATAATAATCAAATCAAAGCTGTACCGAAGTCTGCTATTCATACCAGCAAACAGAGTCCACAATGCTTGGGAATGTGTGGGCTATTTATTTATTTATTTAGGATATTTTACCCAGCCTTTTTCCTTGGAAAAGGACTCAAGGTGGCTTACAATAATGAGGGACAATATGCCGACCAGAACATTTAAGACATATTCAATTTAAGAACAGGGAATTAAATTAAAACATTGCTGGGGCATGTGTCACAGAGGCCAGAGCATGTTTCTCAAGTAATTGGCAAAACTAGTGTACTAGTTTTAATTGTGCAAATGCACTCCTGACCACAGTTTTGACCTAGGCAAGGATGAGTCCAGGAGCACCCCAAAGCTGCACACCTCTTTTTTCACTTGGGAGGTAATCCCATCAAGTATAGGTTGCATCCCTTTTATGCAATACCTTTTTAATAGAAGTAGTACCATCATAAGGTGACATAGCTCTATTATTCTCCAATAGCTCTATATTCACAAAAATACCCACCCCACTCAAAGACAGGGCTGTTGATTTATGTTGATGTTGACCTGAATGAAAGTGCATGCCAGAATTGCAGAGGTTTTGAAGCACTTCATTTGACTTGCTCTGAATTAATCTGTGGGTGAACCACTTTCTCCCTTCTAAAACCAGATTGCCAGTGTCGTATTTGAATTGTATTATCTTGGCACAATTTGCCAAGATCTCTGGACTGCTAGTATAATGTTTGATAGTCTAGAGTCACTTCTACAACAGTATGGTACCATACTAGTATGATTGATGCTACCAATGTTTTTTCCTACCATCCAGATTGTGTGTGTGTGTTGTGTCGTTACAGTCGTGACCGACTCTTTGTGACTCCATGTCCATGGAGTTTTCTTGGCAGGAATACTGGAGTGGCTTGCCAGTTCCTACTCCAGGCGCCTACAGCACCTGGTATTCCCTGGTGGTCGCCCATCCAAGTACTGACCAGGGCCGACCCTGTTTAGCTTCCGAAATCAAGCGAGATCGGATGTGCTTATGCAAGGCTTAAACTGGTACCAACAGTGACAAAATGTGACCAGAGATGGGGGGAGGGGGGGAGAGAGATTTATGATACTTTTAAAACCACCTCCAGGAAGAGATTCTTTGATGCAAGATTACTGTCTTAGGGAAGAGTGCTCCCAACCATAAATGGTCATTGGATGGGCATTCCATTGAGCAGGTACATTCATTTAAATATTTGGGCATTCACTTTTGTGAGAACCTCTTCTGGAGACAGCATTTAAATGCCACAATTTTATTCAGCACTAGATCAATAGGGCAGTTAAAATATTCTTCTAAGGTAGAGGAGGCCAGCTGATAAATCCTGCTCTCAAGGTGTTTGTAGCCAAAATTCTGACACAAATGCTCTATGGGACATAATTATGGGGTGAGGCAGCAAAGCCCAAATTAGAAATCTTAAAGCTGAGGTAAGCCTAGCATCAAAAAGCCTAGAGCCGATTTGGCTTACCTTAGATATTGGGGCAGAGTGAATAGCTTGGAGGGCTCCTCTCTAACAAAGTGCTGCTGGCTAGAGCAATTATGATCTGGTGGATGGGCACAACAATGCCACTAAAAACTAAATCTGCTGATATATAATTTCCTTAGTTCAAGTCCCTGAGACCTCAGAAACTGGACCTATGAGTTTTGATGCTTGCCAGGATAGGGCTGCTATGGTTGAGTCCCATTTTTCTATCTGGTATCCCCAACTTCAGGTGAACCAGATTTGTAGAGCTTTTACAGAACTTAGATTTGAACAGGTGGCCTAAGCATACCTCGAAGGGAGATATAAAAGAATCCCAGTCGAGGAACAAAAATGTATTTTTGGCTGCAACCAGATTGAGGACCTAATATCCATTGCTTACTGCTCTGTCCTCTCTATAAAAATCCTAGAGAAATATTTTTGTTACTGATCATTCCACTGTTTCCTAATTGTAGCATCATGGAAACAGTAATTGGATTGCTTACCATTACGCAGATGTATATTACATAGGCTGTAGCTCATTTTGAACTGGCAGCTAAGAAGGTGAGAGGACTCAATTTGTCAAGGACCATACTGCCACATAAATGTACATAGTTGACTGTAATAATATGTCATCATCATTAGACCGGGTTTTATTGGTTTTATAGTAATTACTTGTTTTAACTGGATTTTATATTCTGGTTTGTACCTTGTAAAGGCCTATGGTCATAAACAATAAAATTTACTTGCGTGATTCTTTGTTGCTGTTATTTTTCTTTGTACCAGTAGCAGAGTTCAGGTGGCAAAAACATTTGCAGTCATAAGCTTTAAATTTAGCACTATTCTACCTAAAGGAACCTAATCAGCCCTAAAAAATCTAGCAACAAAATCAATGGAAGATAATTTCTAGCATTTCCTCCAGATGTTGGAACAGTAGTGTTTGATGGCACCTGATTTTGGGGGGAGATTTGCAGTAGATGACTACTGTACTGCTTTCAAAAGTATTCAATTTATGATTAATCTGCTAATGAGGGAAGATATAGCAGACAAGGTTATTTTAAGTGGGTTGAAAGGTTATGAAAGGTTTCTTTGAACTTTTTGAAATTGTTTTTATCTATTTCTTAAAGAGTTGCTTATCTCTTAAGAGAGCAGAGATATAGATAGGGTGGTGTGGGCAGAAATCCCACCTAAGATCTGTGGCTCAAAAGTGGCACTAACCTGCACCAAGTGGTGAGGAACAAAATGTTTATCTGGATGAATCCATATCTGATGAGGTCTCTTGACTCAGGCTTTGTGGAGGATATACAGTATAGCAGAGTGGACCAGCATCAAAATAACTGACTGATTAGATATATTGTTTGTCAATATTAGGGATGGGCACGGAATGGAAAAATAATGTTTCATTTCGTGCTCACCCCCATTTTGTTTCATTTCATTTCTTATGAATTTTTTTTAAATATCGTACGAAATGAAATGAAACAAAATGAAACAGCTCCCCTGGGTCCAAGGGGCACCAGATTTGGTGCCCGGGACTCCGGGAGCCATTTTTAAAGGGCTCATGCTGAGCTGTTATCGCCTGGACCCCTTTAAAACTGGTTCAGTTGGCACCAGGGGGAATCCCCTGGTGCTGACTGGGCCAGGTTTAAAGGGGTCCAGCCACTGACAGCTCGGCAGGAGCCCTCTGAAAATGTTGAGGAGGGCAGTTCCAGCCATCATGCTGCCCTCCCAAGCGTTTTCAGAGGGCTTCTGCTGAGCTGTCAATGGCTGGACTCCTTAAAACCTGGCCCAGTTGGCACCAGGGGGTCCTGGTCTCTTAAGAAATAAGCAACTCTTCAAGAAATGGATAAAAACAATTCCAAAAAGTTCAAAGAAACCTTTCATAACCTTTCAACCCACTTTAAAACAACATTGTCTGCTATATTTATTAGTTCCATTCAAGTCTGGAGTCTGGCATATACTGTAATATTGTTTTATAAAACTAGCAATAAGCAGGACTAGCCTCTCAAATTGTAAAATAGAGCCCTGAGCTCTTTAACATGAGTCAGAGGCATAGTAGCGGAATCACTAGCCAGATTTTCTGAGGTGTTCAGCTGTGATTTAGAGGGAAAGCAGAGAATTTTAATCTTGGTGTTGGGGGAAGTTTTACAAGGAAGAACATTCATGCCCTGGAGAGGAAGGATCTGGTTGCACTAAGCCGCATGCCTCCTACACAAAGGCCTGTTCACCCCCCCTCTCTCTCTCTCACACACACACAAATCTATTATCTTGCTACCTGTTTTGAAATAGTGTAAATGACACACACACACAACACACACACACACATTTACACACACAGAATCTACCATTATCTTGAAACCTCACCTGGAAATAGCCAGAAATGTATTTAAGATACAGAAAACCACATGAAACCTCAAATAAAGGTGTCCAGAAATGGCCACCAAGATTTAAAGGGGGGTTGGGGGGCAAGTTTGGGGGTGATTAGGGGAAAGTTTTTAGGGGCCAAAAAGATCAAGGTATGCATTGGTCAGAGCAAGCTATATCATCATCACTAGAGATGGGCACGAAACGAACAATTTTTGTTTCCATTTTTGTTTTTTCATTTTGTTACGTAACGAAACGACAAACAAATTTTGTCTCTAAAATGAAACGAAACGAACAGAAACACTGGAAATTTTGTCGTGCGTTTCGTTTCCGTTACTGCAATATGAGTGAATTGCTTAAAATCTTAAAAAAATCACAAAAAAGAAATAAATGGTAACAAAATGGTAACAAAACGAACGAAAACAAAAATGAATTTTTTGCAAAAGTTCACGAAAAATGGAAACGAACCAAAACGGACCCTCCAAACGACAAACGAAATGCCATTTTTTGATTCGTGCCCATCTCTAATCATCACACATACATGGTGTGGTCACTGGGAATAGGACAGAACCAGCCCATTCCCAACTCACACCAAACAATGGAACAAATGCCCATCTGACTGCATCCTTGATTATATCCTGAACACAGGTTTCCATGTTCAGGAGCATCTCATTCCTGAGATGTCAGGGCTGGAAAAGAAGAACAAGGGGCAGGCTATGGAATAGAGCAAGGATAAGTTCAGAGAGAGGAGATCTTTGTATTCAGGCTCTGTACTGATTCTAGTAGGATTCACATCTCTGGTTCAGTGAGTTTGTGGGATCTTTCCTTTTTATGACTTCTTTAGATAGATAGATTTCATGTACTTCCTTCTATCACTTTTTAAGACAGCAACAACCCTGGAAGTGGCTGAGAGGTGGCCTGGCAAACCAAAGCACAGAGTCCCACAAGCTACCAATAAATTATGTGTCTTGAGTTGACACGTTGATTACTGACTCCCTTTTAAAGCAAGCGCTTGTTACCAAGGCCAGTGAGTATAGTTTTCCTCCGAGCCTGACCAACTGTGCAGGCTGAGCTAAACATTATAAGAGACAGACTTTGTTTGCATGCCAGTCTCTGCTTCACGTCATTAGCAGTCTCGACTGTGTGGGAAGGGCAAAGCTAACCACATTGCCATGCCATCGTGTTAAAAAGATCAGGGAAAAGGGGAGAGATGCAAAACAAGAGGAATTATGTTCATCTGGCAAGGCCCAGCTAAGTCCAGAGAATACCATTTATGCAGATCTCCTCTAAATGGAGTCAGGAGAGCCTTCAGTGAGGCTTAGTCCCAGTAATATGTATTGCTTAGATTGCTGGCCTAAATGCTAGTCCATGGGATCTGTACCCTTTCCAGATTTGGGGAAGAACAAATGAAATGGATTGACTCCATCAAGAAATCCACAGTCTTTACAAGAACTAACCTGGACTCTGGAGGTTATTCATTCATACTTCATGGCACACAATAGCAGCAGCACCAAGCTAGTACATGGCTGCTTCTTGTAAAGGCCTCCTCTGGACAGCCTCCAGTACTGCTCTGCAAATCAGTAAATGTAATGGCTACGTTTTAGCCATGGTAGGCCCACACCTCCATTTCGACCACCACTTAGAACAATTAGAAAACAGTCTATTAATCCATCAGCAGCTTCACTTTCTACTTTTCGATGTGTATCTTGATTCATCACCAGGGATGAAATGCATGTTTGGATGGCAAGGCCAAGGAATCTCTGTGAAACCCTGGTGCAATAGCCAGTTTCACCTGAGACACCAGCTTTGCAATTAGAAGCTGCTAGCACCTTGATTCTCCATATGTTTGACAAAGCAGTCAGACTTGCAGATGAAACCCACATACCGAAATACAATGCAAGCTAAGGGATGAGGGTGGGGTTGCTTGTGTTTTGGACTGCTTGTGGCACAGGCCAATTTCCACTGTTTTCACGCATCTACATGATGTAGGGAAAATCCTAAGTTGGTCTGACCCTGTTCCATGTCCAGTCCAGACCTTTTTTGCGCCTGTTCCTGGAGAGCTCTGATCTGGCCACAGTGACACATGCCTTAATTATATCCCAGCTGGATTTGGAAATTATTTGGGAAATTCAGTGAGTTCAAAACAGACCCTGAATGGGTCTGGTTGCAGGGATCACAACACTACCATTAGAGTAGTTCCACTGCTCCTGATCGATTTTTGGAGACAGCATAATTCAAAGTGCTGGTTCTAGTCTATAAAGCCCTAAATGGCTTGCATCCAAGCTATTCCAAAGATCACACCTCCCTTTATAAGACTGCCAGGGTGTTAACGTCATTGGGGAGGCTTTTCTCTCAGTCCCAGCACTGTCACAAGCATACTTGGTGTGGACATGGGAGAGGGCCTTCTCTGTTGCTGCTCCCAGACTCTGGAACTCCTTCCCACAGGAGATCAGGCAGCCTCCATCTTCGCAGACTTTCTGCAAGCAGATGGCTATCCAAGAGAGGTTTTAAACAGGGTGTTTTGTAATTGTTGTTGCTTTGAAGTCTGTTTTAGTCATGCTTTCACCTAACATTTTAAATATAATGTTTTAAAAGTTCTTTTTTCAATATTTGAATAATTGCTGTTTTTAGCTTTTACTATCGTATTTCTGAGTCTTTTTTTTTTTAAGGAGAAAGGTATTTTAAACAACAAACAAAGAAACAAATGTCTAGATTGAACCAGGATCATATGCATCAATACAGGCATGTCCAGACTTTGTTCCTCCAGATGTTTTGGACCACAACTCCCACACTCCTTTGCCACTGGAAATACAGGCTTGGAATCCTGGGAGTTGTGGTCCAAAACATCAGGAGAGCCAAAGTTTGGACATGCCTGCATTAATGTGTCTGGTACATTCAGATCCCCCCTTTGCTTTTGAGAAAACATAGGGGGCAAACGAATTCCATTGCTAAACTTAAGCATATCTGCTATGGCTTTTTTGGACCAAGATTTGTGCCTGTAGCTTTCCTACCACCACCACCCTGCCTGCCTCTGCATTGTAGAAATACTGAAGAACCCAGGAATAAACAAACTGGAGGGGAGAGGGGTAGGGGAAATGTCCCTTTCTATTTTTAGCCTAGTCATGATTCATTGTAAAAATAGTCAAAGGAAGAATCAGTGAAAGCTTAGCTAGGAAGTTGCAAAACTGTAGGTTAGCCACGGCCGTGGGTGGAATATGTTACTCTCTCTTTCTGCCTCATTCTCACCCTCTCTCTTTTGCCCCCTCTTCTAGCTGGGAGATGCACCTTCTCCTCCTCCTCCCACTGTTCCAGACTGTCTGCGGCCTGATGTTCGAATCCCTGCATCTCAGAGCCAAAACTGCTCCAACTACCAGCCAAACCTGAACATCACCCACGGTTTCCTCTTCCCTCCCAGTTAGTAGTGCTCTTTATATAGAAAGAGCATAACATTTTAATGAGATGGATGTGGCTGAACATTTAAACATATACCCAGCACTGGCACCGTCCTCTTGGGAGAAGTGTGGCAGCCTTTAAGGAAAATGAAGAGAGGATTTCAGGGATAGTTTTGACTGTACGGAAAGAAGAACAGCTTTACTAAATAATACCTATTGCATTTTAGAACACCAGACCATTGGATTCTTTGAGCCATATCCAAATATTTTTGCTCATCATGTTTAGATTTGAATTGACATGCAGTTGAGAAGTTGTGAAGTCGGGTGACCATTTTCAGGGGTGATGATGAGCATGCTGGGGAACAGGGTAGAATGGAACTTTGAAGGAACTATGCAAAATGTTGAACCTGATTTTTTCAAACAAGGTTCAATAGTTTATATAGCTTCTTTAAAGTTTGGACTAAAACCTGGAGAGGACTTACCACGTTCCTCTGTGAAATCAGAGTTACCAACCTCCACTAGTAAGATGAGAAGTTACTACAGGAAATGTACTAGTTGCCCAACCAACTCATTACTTGTTAGAAAAGTAGTTTAGGGTACATTCAGTTATTTGGATTGTTTAATTTTAGTTCCATCTCTTGGATCTTCTTGGGTCTGCCATGCAACTGCAGTTATTAGGAATGTCAGAATCTGGATGTGTTGATTCTAACAATTCTACTCCATTTTAGTATGTGTATTACTGTTCTTCATCAAAATGGAGTATATTGGTCCTGCTGACTTTAGACACCCTTCTTTTAACATTGTTCAATGGGTTCCAGATATTTTCCCTAATTTATGTCCTCATGGCACTCCAGCTCCATTTTAGAAGATGGAGAGTTCAAATATCAGATTGCTGTAGCCCCACAATAACGATGGTCAGGACCACATCTTTTATTTGGATGTATATAAAGTTTTCTGTGGAGAAAAGTCAAGATGTCAACTTCACAATTGGCAGCAGAGCTGCTGTATAAAGTAAAGGTTGTCTGATTATTATTCATGGCTTCTCTGCTTAGCAAATTCCAAATTAGTCTTCTGCTGTTTGCTAAGTGGCCATCAGAAAGTAACGAAGAGCTTAATTTGCATGTTGATTGTGGAAGCAATGAAGTGGTATCACATCTCTCATGTTAAAATGGCATCTACTTTTCTAATCTAAGGTGTATGCATCACTGTTCTCCACGTTTGCTCTGCAGAAATAGTGAGATCACAGCAAGGTGTTCTCCACGACCCCTAAGATTTGCACTTAAAGACCAAAGATCTTAGTGAGATCTGACAGAAAAAACAGGAAGAAAAGAGACGTGGCTCACCTCCGTTCTGTGCCGCGGCAACATTCCAGTCTCTTAAGTATAAAGGGGCTGAAAGCCCTGCACTCACTATCACACTGAATTTTCACCTCCAGAGAGCAGGTACTTGAAAGGTGCACTGGGACGCGCTAAAGTGGGCGTGGTCGCACTTAATTTCCTGTAAACTCCGAAGCTGGTAGGGAAACATTTTTAAGCTCCGGAGCTGGGAGCTATTTGCCCCGGAGTTTAGGGGTCGTGTATAAACGCCCATAGAGATAAACTGACACTCCACATGTCATAATTTTCATACACATGTTGTTTTAAGGAAAAGAAAGAAACTTACATAATTATTGCTATTTTCACAGAAAATTTGCCAAGCCCTACTTCTAAGTTCTTGTTTATCCTTGGAGGGTGATCTACACATGTATTTTAGTTTTAGATGGTAAATGTGCATGTGTGAATGTCTTCAAGCTCCTAAGAGTGCATATTCCTGGTAGATTGAATAGCTAGAATGTTTAAGTTGGTGGTTCTTCGTATGTCCCTCACAGCCAAATTTGCCAACCTGACATCCTCCAAATGTGTTGGACTACAACACCCAATGACCCTGCTTTGGGGGTTAATGGAGATATAATCCAAGGAAGCTAGTTTGGGAAAACTGCTATACACTGACAGTGAGCTCACTTCCTGAGCATGGATCCTTAGGCAGTCATTAGTCAGGGCAACATCAACTGTGCAAGGGAGAGATGAATTGTAAGGAATTTTAGGAAGACTTAGTGGAGGGAAATCCAAAAGATTCCAAGGAAAAGAGCATGGAACTCTGACTGACTGCATGGTGGGTTGGGGCAGTGTAGCGTTCTGGAAAAGGGTGTGGCTGTCTCTCTGTTTGGAACAGAACAATGCTTTGCTGTAGGGATTACATGTTTCCCTGTATTTGATGCCACGTTTCCATGGGAGGATACAGTAAACATTTTATTTTTATTTTGTTGATTGCATCTTTCAGGGTTTTCAGCAAAACTGTGTTCAGTGTAAGTGTACTTTTGATTTATATTCCACTCTTAATACACACCATTTTTCATAGACTTCAATTCATCTGGGATTGAACAATATGATGCTTTACTCACCAGCAACATTGTCCCCATGTACAAAGAATTCAAAAGTAAGTTCTGATCCAATCAACTTATACTTTATTATTTGGGAAACGGTTGCTTTTTGCTCCCGTATATGCCTCAGTTTCTCATCATTTTGCCACATTGCTTCTTCCTTCTAATGAAAAACAGGTGGCCCTCCATATGTGTTGGATTACATCTCCCATTGGCCCTGACTAACATAGTCCATGGTGAAGGATAATGGAACACGAAGTCCTACAGTACATAAAGGCTACACACTCTTTGTCCTACTCTAATGTTTCCCTTGACTTACCTCTCTTTGCAAGGTGGAAACAAGATTGCCATTTCAAGACAGTGTCATGTTTATTTCATCTGGATGACTAGAAAGCATTTGCTTCCCTTTTATTTAAGTTTTAATCTTAAGAGGTGCCTTTAATTCTAGTGTTCAGAACATAGTGTAATATAGATCAGATAGACTGACTGAATGATTTTACTTTTTGCTTCAAGATGGAAAAACAGCTTCAGGAAGCCCTTGATATGAGCCATGTACGAACCAGAGTTTGAGTCATATTTTTGCCACCTTTAGTCAGAGCTTGTCAACCTCTTTAAAATAACAAGATATTTCCATTTCTCATTGATTCTACCTTGCTCTGCTCTTATACACAGGAATATGGGATTACTTCCACAATACTCTACTTCAACAATATGCAACAGAGAGGAATGGACTAAATGTGATCTGTGGGCCTATTTTTGATTATGATTCTGATGGACATTTTGATTCTTTGGATACCATTGCACAGTAAGTAAAGGAAAAAATAACAACCAATCTATGTCTCTCAGCTTTCTCTGGTTAAGTCATGAGTAGCTTTTGTACAATTTTCCACCAGTGTCCTATTTAGCTAGCTTCACTTCAGCAGTAAAACAAAACCAAGTACTATCAACTCAAATCTAAATCTTGTGAATAGATCCTGTACTATTTTCCCCACCCCATGAGCAAATGGTAATTTATTTGTTTCTTATATACATTCTTATCTGCGACACTTCCTCGGCATGGACTGAGTACTGTACATGCATCTCACAAGTCCCAGTTGAATGCCATAGTCAACAACACAATTACACAACACAACACTGGTTCCTATAACATGTAACTCAGTAGCTTCAATTTTATGTTACAGTATTGCAATTCAGATGTATATTTTAAGTTTATTGTAACTGGTACAAAAAGTAGAACTCCATATGGTTTCTTTCTGACAGAAGCATTGCTGAAACCAACTTTCAGAAACATGTTCCACATTATATGAAAGATGAGAAAGTCAAAATGAACTTATGGGTTGTGGGTGCCGATGGTGGAGGAAGGAAGGAGGGAAGGAAGAAAGATAATTTAAGTTGCTCTTTCTCCCTTCCACCCCTGTTCTGTTTCTCTTTCCATCTTGCCCTTCTCCAGCAACTACCAGACTGGGAAATTTCATTTTGTAATCCTACCTCATAGTACAGTATTTTGGTAAAAGGAATACAACTCTCTGCAGGTAAATTCTTTGTACTGTGGCTTCCAGAACTCCTAAGATTGCATGACCAGTTGGTTTGTAACGTATCCTGTTGTTTCTTTTGGGAAAGCAGTAGTGCCCATGGGAGATAGTCATGTTTCTAGCTCTGTAGCACGTTTCAGTTAGAAGATTAAAAAATTGCATAGGTAGCACGAACAGATAAGGTACAACCCACCCAGTTATTCATGTTGGGAACTCAGTGGTGTCTGTGCAAAATTTCTTATGTCCGATTCTTCCGCACACCAGAAATCTTTCAGTACAAACAAATAAACCCACAGGCTTTCTGCTATATTTGTAAAATGGACAATTGTATACTACCCCTTAATCTGGATAGTTTACAGCAGTGTTGGCGAACCTATGGCACAGGTGCCAAAGGTGGCACTCGGAGCCCTTTCTGTGGTCACCCAACATCGCTCCTTCATAGCCACCTGTATTCAGGTTAAATTGCTGTATTGGCACTTTGTGAAAATTAAGTGGGTTTTGAATCGCAGTTTGGGCACTCCATCTCTAAAACGTTTGCCATCACTGGTTTACAATGTGCATATGTATAGTATAATAAATTCAGTTTTGACTTAGGTGATCCCAGGAGAAGATATAATGGCCAAATATCTATCAAATGCTAGTTTGTTTCTGTATTTGAATGTATGACATTTATTTAGAGGTCAAGAACACAACTAATTCAAGGCCTTCACAAATAAACAAAAGAGTTATGTGACTGCTACATAGAATAGCACATCTCTTATAGATATACAGATATATAATCTCTTACAGACACATGTATCTTCAGAAGGGATATAAAACGTAAAAATAAAGATACACAGGTCCCTAACCCCATGACTATTTACAGCGAGCATACTAACATATCCTTTCAAAACTGTATTCTATGTATCTGAAAAAGTAGACATCAATCTACAAACCTTCAAACTGAAATAAATCAGTAGCTTAAATCCTGTTGCCAGAAACTATGTCATGTAAAACTGATGATGTCATCAGCCACAGGCATTGTTAAAAAATACCATTCTGTACTTTTGATGGCAATTTTCAGTAATTCAGTAAAGTCCCTCCTGTTCTGTTATCCCCAACAGCTTTCTGTTGATGAAAGTGATTACAGAGGAACCACAGGACTTTCAGGGGATAAGTTGAAATATCTAATTTCCAAAAAAATCACCACAGCTGATGATATCATAAGCCTTATGCAGAATAACCAGTATTTTAAGGGTCCACTAAACCTTCCCCTCTCAACTACCCTTTGACTCCATCAAAAGCATCTCTAAAGATTTAAGTCTTTAGTCCCTGGTGGAAGAAAAAGATTCTAGCTGCTTAATCTTCAAGGTGCTTTTTGTGTTATACATACAGGTAAGGGGTTATTCTATAGGAAGCTGGAGAATGTATGACTTTCCAGATGTTTTAGACTATATTTTCCATAAACTCTTAGGACTCATAGGACTTTTTGGAGCTTCAGGGAGCTACTATTCAAAACATCTGGAACGGTGATGTGGCACCTCTCATGTTATCAAGCAAGGATTCATACTCTGAATCAAAACAAACAGATAATATGAGATGGTCTGTCATGGGTTTTGAATGATGTTGGGTGTTCTGGTGATATACAGTCTGTGACTGAAGAAATTACATATGCCATGAATTAACTGTATAGGTAGAACTAAATATAAATGTGTTAAAGGAAGCAGGAAGCCTTAACATTTGGGCGAGTTTGGCTATGGAAATGGGTGCTTCCAGATTTGTGGCCTTGGTGTTCCTGGACTTGGTGTCTTCCAGGCTAGACTTTATGCCACATTTTTAAAGGATGGTTTGGACAGAGTGCAGGAATGTCTGCCACAATGTAGGAGGACGGATGAGATGACAGCCTAGAGCTTCCTTCCAGTCAAAGGGCCTTAATATCCTGTTAGCCACATGGTGCTGTTTACAGGCTTTCATAAGCATGTCAAAATTGGCACAGTCTCAGCCATGACAAGAAAGCCCTGTCCACTGACTAGATGGAGAGCTGACACAGGGATGACCTTCTGCATTATGGCACTAGGCATGAGCGTATATGTAGCATTCTTTCAGTTTAAGATGATGAAGCCTCTTTTAGATTTGTTTCTTTCTTTCTAATCTGTCATATTCTAATGCCAGAGGCATCCCAATTCACTTTCACAGTCCTTTCAGTATTACAACAAAAACAGCAGCAGCAGCAGCAACAACAACAAGAGCATGCCATCAAGTAAATTCTGACTTATGGTGACCCTCTTCAGGGTTTGCTCTGTAGAAAATACAGAGAAGTGGTTGACCGTTCCCTTAGTCTGGGTGGTGCCCTTGGACTATGCAGTTTGTCCTAGTACACACAGGCCATCTCTCTTCCCAAGAAGCCGGGGGGGGGGACATACTCCCAAACACTGGCTCTCAGTCAGATACCTAACCTCTTCATTTTAAATGATTATGTCATTCCAAATATCAACAAACTGAAACGAAACCATGGAGCCTTTGATCTACTGCAGGGGTCCTCAACCTAAGGCCCCGGGGCTGGATGCGGCCCCCAAAGGTCCTGAATCTGGCCCCTGGGACCAATTGCAACCCCCCACCTACCCCCTGTTTTGTGAGCAAGCCAACCTCCGCAGCTGCTTTTGGACTGTGATCCGGCCCCCAGTGGTGTCTGGGTGGTGGTGGACCGGCCCGCTGCTTGAAAACTTTGAGGACCCCTGATCTAGTGTATAATTGAGAAGAGACCTTAATGGAATTACCCAGGTGATTCCAAAATGACTGATTTCTTTATCTTAAACCAAAGCAAAGCAAAGTGTTCTGCTTATATACCACCCCATACCACTTCAAGTAGTCTCTGGGAAGTTTAATTACAGTATGCAGGCTACACATTGCCCCCCCCCAGCAAGCTGGGTACTCATTTTATCAACCTTGGAAGGATGGAAGACTGAGTCAACCATGAGCCTGCTACCTGGGATTGAACCCCAGGTTGTGAGCGCAGTTTTAGCTGCAGTACAGGCATTTAACCAGTGGTTCACAACTTGAGCCACAGTTAGGAAACTGAAAATTATTAGTTTTGTAGATCTAATGTGAATTATTTGACAGTGTTATTCTCAGATTCCCTTCTGCTTTCTGAAATATGGAGTTGTTACAGCAATGCAACTGTGGTTCCATTGTGGTAGATTACCACATGGTACTTTATTGCCTCTGAATGGAGAAGTTCACAATTAGAGGAAATAATAAATGTGACAGTCTCTCTCAAATATTGTTTGATCACCTTTGCTTGCCCACTTAGGAAAATTGCTTCTTAGTTTACAACTCCCAGAATCCCATATTCAACTGTGAATTCTGGACTTGTAGTAGTAGTAGTAACTACAACGATGGCAACAACTACGACAACTACAACAATGACAAGTAATACTACTACTATTACCATTACTACTACTACTGTGAACAAGAACCACAACAACAACAATGGGAATCTCAGGGCATTTATACACGACCCCTAAGCTCCGCCGCAAATGGCTGCAAGGTCCGGACCTTAAAAATGTTTACCCACCAGCTCCGGACTTTGCAGACAATTAAGTGCGACCCCGCCCACTTTAGCAAGACCAAACAGCAGTTTTCTTGTACCTGCTTTTTGGATGTGACAAATATTTGATCCGGTGTAAGGATAGTGAGTGCGGGGCTCTCCTGGCTTCTGTTTGTTGTTTTTCTGCCCCCCGCCCCTTTAAGAGATCTGAATGCTGCCGGGAACAAAACGGAGGTACACGAGCATTCTTTTCTTTCTTTTTTCTCCCTCCCTCAGGCAGCCAGCAACCAGGAAGTGCAGAGGGGGGTGGGGACAGAGGAAGAGCGAAGAACCCCTAAGATCTCTTGTCCGAATTTAAGTGGCCAGCGGATCTTAGGGGTCGTGTAAAAAGGCCCTCAGCTGACATAATGAGTATGCAGCTGTGCAAGAGATTCATGTGTCAGATCCATACATTAAATTATGAGAGAAATAATTCAGGGCATCGCACATTATTCCTGCAAATTGATATCAAGAGAATGAATGCAATACATCTATGAAGGAAGCTGAGGGACTATTACAGCTTGGATGATGTGTTTCTTTCCATGAAGGAACTCCTCTGAGTCACAGAAGGGACTTTACTCCCCCAGACACCCTGGCTCTCAGGAGGTTGGAGTGGGCAGTGATTTTTGCCCATTTCTCCCCATATTTGTTTCTCTCTCCAAGCACCAAATCCCATACTATTTCCTACTGAGAATATTTTTGGAAACTGTGGGAGAAAGGGAAGATCTTTGTATTCTCCTTCCCCAACCAGGAACATGTGGTGGGTGCTGCTTATGAGAATTTAGAATAAAAGCCAGTAAATATTTCCAAATACTTCATTGTACTTTCATTGAGTAACATAGTGCAAACATAATTCTCCATAGTCTTGATTTTTTATGACCAGCCCATAACAGATGTTCTTTTGTAGGCATATGATCGGCATGCAGGTTCCCATCCCAACCCATTACTTTGTTGTGCTGACCAGCTGTGATGATCTTTCTGAAACACCACGGACCTGTTCAGGCTCTTTGAAGGTTCTGTCTTTTATTCTTCCTCATCGTCCTGACAACTCGGAGAGCTGTGCTGTAAGTACGGTCTCATTTACTGCAGCCAAAAGCTTGGGAGGCATTTTTCTTTTTGGAGTCCAGTCTTTACTATCTTCCAGTCTCTGTGAACATTGGCTGACTTGGGGGTTCTGGGAACTGTAGTTTTAAAAAGTACATTTTCCAAGCTTTGCTAGAAATGCTGCTCTAGTTATTGGCAAATTGATTTCTACAGACTTGGCTCCCTGGAGTCTTGAGTGCCCAACACCACTGAAGACTGGCCTAATACATAAGGGTCGCCCCGGCAATGGCTTGTCCGGCCCAGGGCTGCATTGCCACCCCTGAGGATGGGTGAGACCAATGTGGCATCGTGAGATGGGGAAAGGGCTGGGCCCGGCACCCTCTTCTTATACCCAGCCCCCGCCCCCGCTCGGCCTCTTCTCACCTGGTCAGCGACGCACCCACCCACCCACCACTCATTTAAAGGCTAGTATGGCTTCATGTGGTCGCCTTACAGGGCCGGATAGGAATTTTTGCCTTGCCCTCTGCATTTGGCTCTTAGGGGGGCAAGGATTTTTCGCCTATCTCACACTAGCTTCGGTGGCGCAGAATTGGCCACGCTGGCGGGTAGTGCGGGGAACTTGGCATTAGGTGAGCCCCAAATGCTGGCCAACAGGCCTCCGACCCCCCCCCCAGGCACTGCCGACCCTGAGATCACAGCGCCTGGAGCGAAGGGGCATTTGAAACCCAAGCAGAGCAGGGGCCGCCAGAAGATGGCACCCTGCTCCCGTGGGGAAGGTTAGCTTGGTCGGCCTGGGGGGAGCCGCACTTGAGTGGAACCCCCGGGGACCGGGGGGGGCTCACCCATATCTGATAATGCCCTTGGGCGGGGTCCAGCTAGGCACCCCAGGGCCAAGGTTTCCCGGCACGATTGCAGCCCCCGCTTGGATTAATAAATGTCGTCAAACTTGAATAAAGCGTGGCCCGCAGTGGCAACCCAGCTCTTTGTCTCGCCTATTATTCCGACCTGGGGGGGGGGAGACAATGCCATTTGACAGGGTTTTTTAAAAAAACCTTATCACTTGTGTGCCATGTTCAGCTTGGGAGGCATAAACATCAAAAACTATTTATGCAAGTTATATTTTCTATTATTTAAAGAAGCCATTGACAACTTAGTAATGGGAATCTGCAGGTTGCTATAGTCTAGTTCAAATTGCACCTCTCATTGTAGCCAGCAGATCACCTAAGACCAACAAAGCTATGTCTTCCCTTCCGCAATAAGGGAATACTGTAACAATACTGTCCTTACTGCATTGCTGCAAGAAATGTAGCAACAATATTTATGATGATGATCATCTCCCTTAATGTGATTCCACATTACAGTGTAGTTGTAAGCATTTCAAAGTGTTTTGCCACTCCCTTCTCCTGATACATTGGCACCTATTTAATCTCTTCTGCCCCGATGAGTGAATGAGGGACACTGAAAGGAAATGGCAGAAAGCTGTGAAAAAAAATACAAAGGGCAGAGGTTATTCATGGCCACTAAGCACTCTAAAGAGGAGTGCAACAGATGAGCCTCACTGCAGAACCCAATAGGCCAGAGAGTAACGGATAAATATGGGGGATTTTCTTTACCTTCTACTTTTGAGGAAGCAGTAGGTATTGGCATTTGGAGTAGGATGAACACAACACTAAGCGCTTCTAATGCCCAGTCACCGATGCAGGAAAATGTTTCTCAGTGGTCGTTAAAAACATTGTATAGCATAGATGTCACTTTTAACTCTAAGCTTCTGACTGAAGGGGCTCCTGGCTCTGAAGTTCAACCCCACGCCTTCCACTAGGAAGTGTTCTGTTTCCTCCCCACTTTGGCTTGGTTGTAGGACATGTCATTTTGAGGAAAGGCATGGTGGAAGGTGGACGTCAGTGGTTTAAGCAGAGAAACAGTAAGGAAACAGAATGCTTCCTACAGGAAGGAAGAATTCCAGGCGCTCCAAGGTTGGTTAATTCTCATACTCTGTGGTTCATTACATTGTTCTATGGAAGTGTAATTAACTGTTACAAGACAGTCAACAAGCTCCAGGAGTAATCATTGCCAGGAGTCCTCATTCCACAGAGAAAATGGTAGTTCAATTGGAAAAAACAATAAAAGCCATTGTTATGCTGAGCAACATTCCTTATATATTGTTAAGATGTTTGATTACAGGTCTCTGAAAAGCTTGATTTTTTTAAAATGCTGGTTTGCTTCATCAGGAAAATAAGCCAGAGGTACTGTGGGTTGAGGAGAGAATGCAAGCACACGCTGCCCGTGTCCGTGATGTGGAGCTTCTGACAGGTCTGGATTTTTACCAGGAGAGAAATCAGCCTCTCCCTGACATTCTGCGACTGAAGACATTTCTGCCAACATTTGAAACACTGATTTACTGAAGGACTGTGGGTGCGTGTGTGTAATTTATTAGCAAAGCAACATGCAGGAGGTTGTCAGGTGGGTAGCTTCCAGTGTCACCAATCAAAAAGATGTGCCAATTCAAGTCAAAATGTACTGGGGTCACATTGGCCCATTCAGATCTAAGCAATAAAATCTGGACAAATAGGAATAGTAAAATTGAAAATAGAAGTACAATATATATCAGATTGAAATAATACAATGAATTCTAATAGGCCACAACAACATTAAAAATGGAGATAAATAATTGTTTGGCAAATCTCAAACAGATCGTCAGACAAACTGTGGATTACAGTGGTACCTTGAATAAAGGAATTAATTTGTTCCAAAAATAATTCTGATAAGCCAATTTTCCTTTGTACAAATTTCCCATAGGAATGCATTGAAAACGGATTAATCCCTAATCACAACCGTTTTTCTGTTGTACGGATTTGCCCCATAGGCGATTCTGTTAAGCGACTTCCCCCATCTCTGGAAATTTTTTCCTTTAAGTGGATTTTCTGTTAAAGAAATCACTTGTTATATGAAGATCCACTGTATAGTCTCTCATCTGAGTGCCCTGGTGAAGTGTTTGGAAGACACTGTACACCATTTTATCTTTCCCCACTGTCCATCCACATATGTACATTCAGGAGAGATGTAGTTGGAAAACATGGGAAAAATAGCAAGTGAAAAATGTTGATGCCTAGACCATGTGCAAAATTGAGTGGCTGAGGAAAGATGCTTGGACAATTAAAGAAAAAGAATCATCTGGAAGCACTCATAATAAAAACTGCCTCCTTTCCTGTTACCTCAGAAAAATCTGTTGGGAGCTTAAATTAATGACAGACTAAATTAAAACATGTACAGAAAAAAAGATCAATCACTCAAGCTCTGTGTTCTACATTTTTCCTGTAGTTTGTCTTCTTTCATCCCACCCTTACTGTTTACATAATCCAAGGACTTGAAACAGTGCTTCCACATACCTCAGCATATACATAAAAAGATCAGCATATGCATAAATGAATGTAATGATTGTAAAGAGTATTGTATGAATTGGAAAGTATATCAGGTGATAAAAGCAGTTGGAATTATGAAGAATAAAAAAGCGAAGTGTAACTTTTCCAGTTTCTGGCATTGTTATTAGTGGTGATGTTGGTAAAAGTCATCTTTTGGCTTGAACCCCTAAGTCATCTTTTTTTATCACCAGCTCTCATTTTTGAAAGGATGGTCTGAGAATACACTCTCAGAAGTCTGTCTTTTACTATAATTTAATTTAAAAAGGAATGAGATGCATGGGTGTGGTGGTGGTGGTGGTGGTGGTGGTGGTGGTGGTGGTGGTGGTGGTGGTGTGTGTGTGTGTGTGTGTGTGTGTGTGTGTGTGTGTGTGTGTGTGTGTGTGTGTGTTTTACAGGAGTGGCTCTTCAAATCCAGGGAGCAGCATATGTTGCTTTCACATCTCTGGGTACTGCCTAACCTGAGTTTGTTTGCTGATTTAGAACCCATGAAATGTTCTTACTAGACCATTCTTCTTGACCTAGTATTCTCTCCAATACCACTTGATCTTAGATTGTCAATATGGACAAGTAAGTGGAAATGAAAAGGCTAAACAATTCCTAACAGCTCCACTTTCCTGTTCTGTCTCTTCCCACGGGAAGATGGGCGGGGTATAAATGCAATAATAAATAAATAAATAAATAAATAAATAAATAAATAAATAAATAAATAATTCTGAAGCCATTCACTGTTGTTTTACCTGTTTAAGAAAGTGCATTTGTGTAAGGGAGAATCACCATACAATTTAAAGTAGCCAATGGTTTAAGCAACCTATCAACAAGATGATGTTGTATGCTGTCAAGTGTAGAGATGGGCACGAATTAAAAAATGAATGGCAAAATTAATTCAAACTTCCATATTTGTTAATTCATATATGTATGAATCGAGACCTGCAATGAATACAAATTGATGAATTTTTACCGATTTTTGATTTCGTGTCTCTAGGTCAGTGTTTTTCAACCTTTTTTGGGCAAAGGCACACTTGTTTCATGAAAAAAATCACGAGGCACACCACCATTAGAAAATGTTAAAAAATTTAACTCTGTGCCTATATTGACTATATATAAAGTAATTCTCTTGAATAGGAATCAAATAAACACAAATAAAGTATTTTATAATTACTTTATTATGAAATAGTAAGTAAACAGAAATATGAAAAATTATAAAATACTTTATTCAGTGCACAACCTGGGCCTGTTTGGCTGAACACAAAGCTGATATTCTTCAGCTTTTCCAATGGCACACCAGGCAACATCTCGCGGCACACTAGTGTGCCGCGGAACAGTGGTTGAAAAACACTGCTCTAGGTGCATGGGGGAAACTTTCCTAGGTTTCTTCTTTGAGAGTGCATAAGTGAGATACCTGCAACCCAAAAGTCACTCTGAAAATTCAGTGTCTCTAAGAGCTGGAGGCCATTTCACAGGGTTTTAAATTTTAAAAAAAATGAATTTACAATTCAGTTCATCAGAAAAAAAGTATTAATTTTTGTGATTTATTGAACATGGCAAATCATGGATCAAATTGAATTACCACGTTTCTGATTTGTCCCCATCTCTAGTCAAGTGGCATCTGACTTACAGAAACCCTAATAAGATTTTCAAAGTAAGTAAGATATTTAAGTGAGATATATAAGGAGTGCCATGCCATCCCTTGACTTTCCATGGCCAAGTGAGGATTTGAACCCAGGTTTCTCCAGTCTAGATCAAACAATAATAGGGTTTTATTTCTTTAATGCTTTACCTTATGTGCCTGTAGTTTCACTGATTTATGGGATGTCAAAGAAATCTTCCTGGATCATGTCATTAATTCTGCAAATGAGAACCTTCTTTTTGTAAATCATATATGCGACTACATACCATATCTGATATGGCAGAGTGCTGCAATAGCATCTGGTAACAAATCAATGTAATTTAACAGACGAATAATTCATACTGGCATAGTTAGTTTGTATCTGAACAGATGTATAAATTGGATATACCCCATTGAATTCAGTGGGGCATACTGGCATGTTAAATAAAGCTGTAGCCTAAAACTGAAATTTGGGGGTTTCCAGTTAACTATCTTTTTGCTTCTATTTTCTTATGCTAAAGGAACTGGTTCATTGGCATTTCTTTTGCTAGGCTGGCTTAGAGGTTTGTATTTGATGGCTTCATGGTTATCACACCAATTAGTCTCCATGGAAAATTTGGGTATTTCCTCATTAAGACTTTGGCTTTTAGATTGGAAATACTACTTTGCTCAGGTACAGTTGTCAAGTTATGCTCCTAAATTAATTGTAAACCACCCTGAGTAGCCTTAGGGCTAGATGGGTAGTATAAAAGTCAAAATAAATAAATAAATCATGTGTACTAAGGAGTTCCTTCTTCTGGGGAAAGTGGTTGAATTCTGTATCCCTGACAACATCCTAGCTTCCAGAAAGGAAAGCCTTAGTATATACCAGTGACTTGAACTATTTCAGTTGGGTTCTTAAAATTGCTTAGTGAAATGTTCATCAATTTTTTATTTGAATTAGCTTCTCTGACTAGGGTTTTAATAAACCTGCTGCTGAGATGTGAGTCAGAAGTGACTTTAAACATGCTCAAATACAAGGAATCTGTAAACTGAGAACAGGGCAGTGTGTCCTGCATTCTGGGATGATCAAGAACAAGTCCTGCTGCTCCTCTGTGTGTCAGCTTTTCAAGTACTGTATTTGAAAAGTGCCATCAAAATTTTCCTCCTTTTCTCAAGACTAAATATGCCTAGTTCTTGCAGTCTTTCCTGGTTGTTCTCCTCTAAAGTTGTTCCAGTTTGTCACCATCCTTCTTGATGTGTGGGGTCCCAAAATGGACAAAGCAATCAAGATGAGGCCTAATAGCACCAAATTGAGCGGAAGTAGCACCTCACAGGATTGGGACATTATACTTCTATGGTTCCAGCCTAAAATTGCATTTGTCTCTTGGGGAGCTACCCCACACTTCTGAAGCCATATTCCTATCCCATTGTTTCTCTAATGAGCTCAAATTGTGTACATGACTTTCCTTACTTGTGTGTGAATAGCCCAAAGTCACAAAGTGTACTTGGTGCCAAAGTGGGAACTAGAACCTGGAGCTCCAAGACCCAGTCTAACAGGCTAGCCACTTCACTACAACAGTTCTTGGTAGCTGCTACTAAGCAATTTTTTTCTCAAGATCAACCAGTGCTTACTGCTTACCATGTCTAGGTAAACAATGTAATTAAGAATTCCAGGAGAACATGTATTTATTTATTTATTTATATTCCGCCCGTCTTCCAATGGAACTCCGGGCGGTTTACACCAATCAAACACAGGAACAATAAAAAAGATCAGATTAATAATCTTACAAAAATAAAAATAAAAATAAAAGTAATAAGAGTAATCTGCAAAGATGGCAGCAATAGTTCACAAAGCAGAACAAATCAAAACAAAAAAGAAAGAAAGAGCAAAAGCCTAAAAATGAAGAAATGCATATCTGAGTGTATTCTGAATGAAAATATTCCAGCGGATCATAACATTACGGTAAATGGGTCACTGAACTGAGTTCAGAGGCAGCTGTGTGGTGGACAAGGGTAAGAGTGAGATGGCACCTGTGCCCAGTAGTGGAATCAATATCTATACAATCCGTTACAAGGTCCCACAGTTCTAATCCAGTTTGGAAGAAAGAATCCTATGTGTGCTTTTGCCCTAGAAAGATTTTTACATGCATAGATGATGGGGGGGGGGGAGGATGGGTGATCTGTATCTTTCTAGTTGCATCCAGTACCGCCAGTGGTAAGGAATGATGGAGATGGTAGTCCAAAATTAACAGGCAGATCAATAATTCCCCACCCCAACATAGATACTTTTCATACTTGGTACCTGCTTTCTTATAACTAGGTGATTTTCTGCAGTTTGAACTCTTGACCATCATGAGAAAATTTCCAACCCAATAAATCCAACAAGTCTGTTTAGTCACTTCGAGTGTCTGTAGACATCGTCTGGACTTCAGATGAGTTGGGTGGAAAGTTTCTGGATGGTCTCACCTTCCCCGACTGCCTTAAAACAATCCTTTGTCTCAGAAATCTGCAAAATTAACAGGTAGAATAACAAGACTCAGAGCAAAAAGAGAACTTGCTACAAGTATAACATGAAACAAAAAACAAATGTTTCCTATTTAAGCAGAACTGTGTTAACTTATAGAGTAGAAAAGGTGGCTGTATTTTCAAAAGCCATATATGACTCAAAAGGTTTCCTTCAGCTGTTTATATAAAATCTGCTAATAGACCTAGCTGATATGACACACAGAGAGCCAACCATTGTAAAGAAAAAATGGCAATAGCTTGTGATTCTGGCCTTCAAATGCTGTGCACAGCCCCGAGGATTTATTTTTTTCATGGCCCTCTTGAAATTAGCAAGCAGTAGGAGCAGTATACCTGGGTACTGGGAACCTGGAAATCTAGAAGAAGCATGCACAAGGATATACAATCTTTGGGATGAAGCTTACTGTAATTCAGCTGATAACGCCCAGTCACCAAAGGTGAGTCATGTAAATCAGTATTTTGGGGTGACTGCCAAAAATGGATTACATATATAATAACATTTGTTTGTGGTGTGCCAGTGCTGAGCATCCATCCCCTGTGCCTTTCACCACACTTATCACCTCGGATGATTTCTCTTAAACCACCCTACTCCTGGAGAAAGCTATGCCTCCCTCTGTGAAGTCACCCATCCTGCCAAAATCCCCAACGGAGCTGGGAGAGGAGAAGACAGCAGAACAGCTTTGCCCAGAGGGTCAATGGGTGGGCAAGCTTCAAGAATGGATGGAATCTGGGAACGAGACACAGGTCCAGAGAGTCTACAGCAGGGAGATCCATAGGTTATAAAAGGAGAGAAAGAAAGTAGTAGAGCAGGGCTGTAGTAATGACAGTGGGTAAAAGAAGAGAAGGAAAGACAGGAAGAGAAAAAGGCAGAGACTTGGATGCACCAGAGTAGCCTGAAAACAACTGTGAACGCCTAGAAGTGTCAAGGCTTAGCTGGCCAAGGGATGCTATTACTCAAATGAGGCACCACCAGCCACCTATGAAACTAGCCTTGATGAGACCCATGCCTGCTGCACTGAGACACTGGAGGAGACAGAGTCAATTTACTTGACTCCAGCAGTTGGGAGCTCAGATAGTAGTCAATGCTTTGTCTTCTCTTCCCAATGTAGATGACAAAGACAGTGGCTGTTCTGAGGCCCTTAAAGTCTTACATAGGTAGCGTGAAGTAACCATTCCTCTTTGTTGGACTGAATAGACTGCTCAAGAGGAGACTAATCATGGAGGGTTATTTAAGATCTCATAGAGTGAGAACTGTTTGCATGTGAAACTTTGAGAAGGGACTCTCCCTCAGATCTTAAAGCCCTGGTAGGTTTATATGGGAAGACACAGGGCCTTTTCACACGACCCCTAAGATCCGCTGGCCACTTAAATTCAGACCAGACTTCTTAGGGGTTTGTTGCTGTTCCTGCGTTCCCACACCCTCCGCACTCCTGGCTGCTGGCTCCGTGAGGGGAGGGAGAAAAAAAGGAAGAAAAGAATGCCGCTCACCTCCGTTCTGCCGTCCCTGGCACTGCATTCAGATCTCTTAAAGGGGCGGGGGGCAAAAAAAGAACAAACAGAAGCAAGGAGAGCCAGGCAGTCACTACGTTATATCCGCATCAGGAATTTTCACCTCCAGAGAGCAGGTACCTGAAAAGTGCGCTGGGACGCGCTTAGGTGGGCGTGGTCGCACTTAATTATCTGTAAACTCCGGAGCTGGTGGGGAAACAATTTTAAGCTCCGGAGCTGGGAGCCATTTGCGGCGGAGTTTAGGGGTCGTGTACAAAGGGCCACAGTCTGTCAGGAGAGGCATAGCTAGGGTTTTCAGTGCCTGAGGACAAAGATAGTTTTCATACCCCTCCTCCCCAGCTATGCCACTGCTGTGCTCCAGGTGCGTACCGGTCAGCCGTGCTCCTACCCTGTCTCCTTGATAGCTTCCCCAGACTTGTTCTTGTGCTGGGCAGGAGAGGAGGCAGACCTGGCACACCAAGGGGACCAGGATGGGTGGCCCTGATCCCTCGACAGCTGGGGAAGCATGTTGTGCTGCCCCCTCCTGTCTGGCCCACTTGGATTGCCTGCTAGCTTGGGTCTAAGCTAATGGGCAGCTCACACTGCCTGGGTGGGTTGAAGGACTAGGAGAAGGGGAGGTCAATTTGGTTCCTCCAGATGCCGGGCCCAGGGAAATATGTCTCTCCTGCCCCCCCCCCCAGCTCTGCCACTGTCTTTCATATAACCTGGAGCAAAGTCCTACAGTTCTCCAATATGGGGCTTGGTTCATTTCTGTGTAGTTCCATCACCAGCAGGGGGGAAAGGAACCTTGTGTTTCAATCTAGGACAATGGAGGAGAGGAATGCTGAGTAGCTAGCAATCTTTTTTTTTTTGGGGGATCATTCCAATCAACAGATATGGAAATGCATTTCTATCAACACCAGCAGGGGTGGAATGTGAAGACTCCACTCCTAATTTAAAACTCATTTTTCACAAAGAGACATCAGACATCTGTGATTTCAGGAGCTGTTGTTCCTGTTCCTGTTCTATTTTCTTTTGACTTATATACTGTATCTCCTTGTGATATTTAATTATAGAATCATACAGTTGCAGAGTTGGAAAGGACTTCAAAGGTCACTGAATCCAGCCCCACTGGCATATAGTCAGCATGGAACATTAAATATCCCAGTCAAGGAACAAACAAAGAACTGGTGCTACTAGTGGTGATGAAGCAGAAAAGGAAGACATGGTCCAACGAACAGAACAAAAAATTAGCACTATAAAGAGAAATACAGGGTAGCATTTTGCTTTTGTTGTATGGCACCAAGTTGCTTACAGCTTACAGAAATCCCAACAGAGATTTAAAGGTACAGTCCTGGAGATCATGTAATGAGGAAAAATGGTGATGTGGATTGAAGACAAACACACAAGTATTTGGAAGAAGTGGGCACTGCTTTGCAAACCAGTAAACAGCTTGCTTCCAAATGTACAGGTTTGCAGGCCCCTAAAATTGCCAAGAAAAACTGTGTAGGTTTTTAAACAGGCCCCCACTATGTTTTCTTGTAATTAATATATCCAGAGCCCACAATACCAAGGATAAAGAGGAACCATTTTGTGTTTGCTATGCAATAGTCATCACTGCTGTAGCTGTTGGACAGCTGCTCATTGATATATTCCTCAATAAAATGAAGCTGAGAGCTCTTTTCTCTAAGCTTGTTTCATTTTACACGCTCAGTTTCTGTAGGGCTTTATTTTTTTATTTTATAAAGTGTCAGAAATAAATAGAGACTGACTGCTAACTCTGTTTCTGCAGTAGGATATGTGTTGCTGCAAATATCCAAAAGGTGCTGAAGGGCAATCCCAGATTTACTTTCTGAATGAAAAACAAGAAATGTACCTATGGGTATATACAGTGGAACCTTGACTTACGTCATTAATCCGTTCCAGTGGTCTAGACTTTTTCAAACATGACTTAAAAACCCAACAATTCCCTCAAAAAGGCAAACTTAACTTTTAAGATTAATAGTTTTCCAGATGATGAAAAAGTCTGTCCGAAAATTTCATCTTTAACACAAAATTGACTTAGATGGGGAGATTCCTTCTGGGGATGTAAATGAAATGTCTCTTCAAAGAGAGGAGGAGGCCTGGAATTATAGTCCACCAGTTATATGCCTCCACTTTTTACTGTTCATAGCAACAATGTCTAACATTTTAAGTTTTACTGATTTTTAACCTGATGTTCCAAGTTCTGAACAACCCAGCTTACCATTAGAGTCCCAAATTGACCTACAGCTCCCCAACTAAAATGCTTCCATTTTGGACCAGACTTCTGCAGCCAGGTTTTTACAAGACTGAGCTGACTCCTAACCAGCTGAGGCCAGCCCGAAGTTCCCGGCCCTTTCTCCTCCTTCCAGTGACCACCTAACGGTGAGAAGAGGGGACCAGCTCCAGGTGCTGGAGCTGGCATTGCAAATGAGTGGACCCTTAGGCAGGAGGAGGGAAGAAGGCAGGAGCAGTTTGGATGGTCCTGCTGACCTCCTGCCACACACCTCTCAGCTCTTTACCAGCTTTCTCTTGGGGCAGAGGTGAGCTCCAAGATGGGTCAAAGCAACTCTGTCAAACCTCTCCCATTCTTGGCTGCAAGCTCTCAAATATGATGTAAGTCAAGCAGTATGTAAGTCAAGGTACCACTGTATAGGCACTTACATAGGGCTGCCTGTTGTCCGTCTGATCTTCATCCCTTTTTGGATATACTCAAAACCCAAGCAAATCACTCAACAAGGCAAACTTAACTTTTAATTTGTAATAATTTTCCCCTATTGATATTTATTGTCTGTCCATTCATTTCATCTTTCCTCTTAGAAAGCTTAGATGGGGAGCTTATGAGGGGCTCCACCAAAGAACTAGTAATCACACCTGCCTGGCTTCTACAATGCCCCAGCACTGGACGCTTTCTGACCATTCGCCAGTTCACCTTTTCACACAGGCATGCTCTTCAATTCGTCAAGGAAATACATGGCAAGGAATCCAGTGCCCCAGAGAGCACAAATTGACCTGTAGGTCCCTCAACCCCCTCACACACATTTTGGTTAGACAATAGTTGGTCCTTCACAGGAGAGATTATCCTTGACAGCTGAGTTACCAAGATGAAGTTGTTTTCGTTCTCCACTTCCAGTGACCACCTAACAGAGAAGAGGGTTCTCTGATAAAGGGTGGAGGGGGTCATTGCAAATGAGTGGACCCTTAGGCAGGGCAGGCAAGGAATCCCTGTGAGAACAAGATGCTCCTGCTGACCTCCTGCCACACACCTCTCAGCTCTTTACCAGCTTTCTCTTGGGGCAGAGGTGAGGCAGAGTGGGTCTGCCTCAACTCTGTTTTAACCTCTCCACATCACATGGCTGTACAGCTCTGGCACTGCCTTGTGCTTGCGTCAAGTCACAGAGCACTTCAGGTTTACACAGATTTGTTGCCTGGACTGAATGTGCAAGAAGCCCAGAGGAACCATTTACGCAAACTAACTGTGCTGCACTGGCCATGGATGTTTTATGTCAACAGTGGCTGGAAATGTGTGTTCAAAGTGCCAGCACACCAAGCTCTTCAATCCATCAAGTGAAACTGCAAACAAACAGCAGAACCGATGGAGCTATTCTTGTGGCCTGGTTGTGGTCTCCTTATGGCGGGAAGAGGTTTTTAACCACATGCCATTGTCAGTGTTTTCCCTACACTTCCTGTGGACTGGAAAGAGAGCTGCAAAAATGACTGAACACAGTAGTTGCCTGATAGCATGCAGGGGTGATCCCTCATCCCCTAAAGTTCCATTAGTACATGGCTTTTGAGGGTGGATTTCCTGAGTGCACTTGCTTAGCTCCTGCAGAGACATTTGCTTGAACATGACTCAGCAGTGTGATGCAGTGGCCAAGAAAGCCAATGCAATTCTTTGTTGCATCAACAGAAGCATAGTTTATAGAACAAGGAAGGTGATGGTACCACTCTATTCTGCTCTGGTCAGACCCCACCTGTAGTACTGTGTACAGTTCTGCACTCTTCAATTTAAAAAGGATGTTGACAACCTCAAACAGGTCCAGAGGAGCGCAAGCAGGATGGTTAAAGGTCTGGAACATATGTCTTACGAGGAGTAGCTTAGGGATCTGGGAATATTTAGTCTTACAAAAAAATGTTGAGAGGGGATATGATAACCAGGTTTAAATATCTGAAAGGATTTAATATCAAAGGGGCTGGCTTTTTTCCCATGGCTTCAGAGTCTAGGACTCAGAGCAATGGTTTCAAACTACAGGAAAAGAAATTCCATTTGAATATTAGGAAGAACTTCATGACAATTAGAACTGTTCAGCAGTGTAACATGCTGCCATGGAAGGCGTTGGAGTCTCCTTCTTTGGAGGTTTTTAAGCAGAAGCTGGATGGCCATCTGTCGGGAGCATTGTGATGGGAGTTCTTGCATGGCAGAGGGCTGGACTGGATGGCCCTTGACGTCTCTTCCAACTCTATGATTCTATTATCCTAACAGGTCTGTGCCTCATGCCTAATCTTTTCCTGAGCAGTCTGGGTGACACAGGTTGACCTGTGAAGATCTGAAGATGCTATGAAGGAAAAGTGATGTGCTGTGGTCCCTTTTGTCTGCCCTAACTCTGTGCTTCTGCTGTTAAGTATGGACTCTAAGCCCCCTTGCTATCCCCAGATGTGCTGTTGTTACCAGTCAGGGGAAAAAGAGGGGGCTCTGGTTAATTTCAGGAGTTTGCACAACACTTTATTTTCTACCCTAACCACCCCGGGTGGCCTCGTTGCTAGATCGCATGGTATATAAATCTAATGAATGAATAATGAATGAATGAATGAATGAATGAATATCTTAGGCAGCAAGATGTCCTTGCTTCACCCTGACCAGCTGTATGAACATTTTTTCCCCTAGGAATATAAGCTGCACTTGGGGGAAAAAACACACGGGAACTGATTGAGTTCATGGCCATAGTTCTGTTCATATTGTCAATATGCTGGGCTAATGTTGGAGGAAAGACAAATAAATAGAAAGTGACCCAAACTTTTTCAGTCCACGTACAATGTTACCTCTACTTATGAGTTTAACCAAATTCAAATGCATGCTCATAAGTCAAACAACTTGTAAGTAGAGCAGCCGTATCTAAAAAAATTAAAAATATTGAAAAATTGAAAAATTGAAAAAATAAAACAAAAATTGTAAGTAGAGCACACCACATCTAAAATTTGTAAGGCAGCAGTTAAAAACACCAATAGTTTTCCACTCTTAAGTTGAATTGCTCATAAGTATGTCCGCTCGTAAGTAGAGGTACCACTGTATAGATTACTAATTTTAGTCTTCCTTCTTTTCTACTTCTTTTCTGACGTCCCTTTCTTTCTGTCCTTGCTAGACAGATGCTGCCACAAACACCTCCACCATAGTGGCAGTTTTGTAGATCTTCAAAATCTGAAATTGCCAGATTTCTCTATCCAAATTTCACAGATCATTCACATTATTTTTTTCTGCACTATCATCTGACACCCTGTATCAATGGGTTTTCAAAGACCATAAACTGTAAGTATTCAGGAATGATTACTTATCTTCAACAGTTGTAAGCTAAATGCTAGAGGACCACTTAACTCTGTCTGCATAGCAGATATCCCAATACTTAAAGGTCTGTAGTGAATTGCAACTAGAGTAAGCCCACTGAAACAGTGGAATTTATGGAGGAGCAATGCACCAAATCCCCACAGATCTCAGCCATTAGGTTCACATTTAAGCCCCCTGTGTGTCAGAAAGGAGGCAGGTTGTTCACAACTGGCATGATAATTATTCTTATTCTAAGGAAAAGGTGCTGTATACTTTTCCAAGGAAAAGGCTATACTTGGTTCTAAAGGAACTGAATATGTAGTTCATATCCTTCCAGCCCAGCCAGTCATGGCTCCCTAGAAGTACACAATGTCCCAACAATTCCACAGAAACATGTAAAATTCTCTCTATTTCACAATTGCAATTTTTTTAAACAAAAAAATCTGACATAAGAGATCTCAGTGAATCCAGATGTTATTTCCCCCACTACTTAAAAGCAAACTAAACACTGATTTCATGGCAAACCTGACTCAAACTTTTTTTGTAAAAAATTTGAACAATCATGGGTTCACTTCTCACTCCCTAAGTAGTAAATAATAATAGAGGCATTTGTTGAATATCAGCCTATGACCTTCATAGTGTTGGGTATCCTCCATAGGTCTCTTAGTTGGGGTCAGATGGCCAGCACAATGCATTGGGCTAAATCCACAGGTTAATCCCAAATAAAATGGAAATTGGAAACATTGAAATAAATAAGATTCAATTATATTACTGTACCGTATATCAGTTCAATGGATCTACCCTAGTTGGGACTAAATGACATATAACCTCCTGACCTTATAGATCACACATTTTTTATATTTTTCACTGCTGAAAGGGGAAATGGTAAGGGTTAATGAAAAATGAATTTGAAGACATCTGGATTGAATTTTTATTTGATTTCCCTTCTTTTTGGTTGCAAGAGCAAATAAGAATGCCAGTTTCTTGTTCTGGCAGAGGATGAAAAGTTACTGAGATTTATGGTACTAGTATATCTTTGGCTGACGACATGGATTTCAGCAACAATGCATTACAACAATCAGCTCTAGTTTCCTACCAAAAGTTGTTCTTTTGAGAAGCAGCAAGGCTTGCCTCAGACTGAGGGAATCCTGATCTGTGGGAGGTGTCCCTCCTCTCTGACCTTAGCTGGGTTTGTCACCACCAATTAATTAATTAATTACATATCTACAAAAGGACCCAAGAGCTGACTGAGTATTCATTTGAAATACTACAGTGATTTCTCCTGCAGAAATTAGCAGGGACCCCATTTCAAATACTTCAGATCAAAGTGGGTTTTCTCTGTTGGGTACTCACACCCTCAGGCATAGTTACTTAGACATGTGTGTTGTGTCATTACAGTCGTGACTGACTCTTTGTGACCCCAAGTCCATGGAGTTTTCTTGGCAGGAATACTGGAGTGGCTTGCCAGTTCCTACTCCAGGCACCGACAGCGCCTGGTATTCTCTGGTGGTCTCCCATCCAAATAGTAACCAGGGCCGACCCTGCTTAGCTCCTGAAATCAGGTGATATTGGAGGTGATTAGGCAGCTAGTTACTTAGGGCCTTTCACATGACCCCTAAGATCCGCTGGCCACTTAAATTCGGACCAGAGATCTTAGGGGTTTGTCACTGTTCCTGCGTTCACACCCCCTCCGCACTCCTGGCTGCTGGCTGCGTGAGGGGAGGGAGAAAAAAAGGAAGAAAAGAATGCCGCTCACCTCCGTTCTGCCGTCCCGGCACTGCATTCAGATTTCTTAAAGGGGCGGGGGGCAAAAAAAGAACAAACAAAAGCAAGGAGAGCCGGGCAGTCACTACGTTATATCCGCATCAGGAATTTTCACCTCCAGAGAGCAGGTACCTGAAAAGTGCGCTGGGACGCGCTTAGGTGGGTGTGGTCGCACTTAATTATCTGTAAACTCCGGAGCTGGTGGGGAAACAATTTTAAGCTCCGGAGCAGGGAGCCATTTGCGGTGGAGTTTAGGGGTCGTGTACAAAGGGCCTAAACATACTGTAAACCTAATAGTGCTTCATGAGGCTTGCTATTGGGTAAAGTGTGAATAGGATTGCAGTAAGAATTTGGAGGCAGTTCAGAGTTAATATTCTTAAAATCAACAGAGCATTGTAACCATTACCTTGGATTTCATTATCTTGGATTTCAGTTTTAATCTTTGTGCTTTTCTAAAAGATTAAACTTTTTTAAGAAAGGGAAACTAATAATTCCTCAATACTTTAGCTGTGGTACTATGTGCAAAACCTCACACTTTCTTTTGTAGAAATCCTGAAATTTACATATGTATTTCTTGGCTTATATACTACAGTAGTGGTTTCACCTTGGCCAGAAGTGTTCTTTTCCAAACATGGTTAGTATAACTTTAGCCATAATGAGTCAAAAGGATCATTACTTTATAAAAGAAAAGAAGAAGGAAGGAAGGAAGGAAGGAAGGAAGGAAGGAAAGAGAAGAGAAAAATATGTAATTTAAAAGTTTGAAAAGACATCTGAAATATCCAATACTTCAGTCTAGAGATGGGCACGACCAGGAAAAATGACGTTTCGAGTTGTCATTTGTCGGGACGGGTCCGTTTCGGGTCGTTTCCGTTTGTCGCAGAAATTTTCAAAAATTTGTCATTTCCGTTTGTCGTTTGTTGTTTGTGTTGGGGTTGGGGTTGGGGTAAGTGGGCTCTGGGAGGCACCTCTCTGGGTGCCTCTGACATCTGACCCACTAAGAAGGGAAGGGAAGGGAAGGGAAGGGAAGGGAAGGGAAGCGTTTCGCGTAGCCGCCGCGTACCATACATTACATTATGTTAGGGTTGGGGGGTAAGTGGCAGAGGCACCTCTCTGGGTGCCTCTGACTCACTAAGAAGGAAAGCATACTGGCGTACTGGTGTACAGGTTAGGGGTAGGGGTAGTGGGCTCTGGCTGGGAGGCACCTCTCTGGGTGCCTCTACTGTGACCCACTAAGAAGGGAAGCGTACTTGCGTACGAATCTGGGTTAGGGTTGGGGTT
Source organism: Phrynocephalus forsythii (assembly GCA_029282475.1). NCBI lineage: Eukaryota > Metazoa > Chordata > Lepidosauria > Squamata > Agamidae > Phrynocephalus > Phrynocephalus forsythii. The sequence goes on from JAPFRF010000002.1 coordinate 59,116,085, forward strand.
AGGGTAAGGGCTAGGCCTAGGGTTACGGTTAAGGTTAGGGTGGGTTAGTGGGCTGCACCTCTGGGTGCCTCTGACCCACTAAGAAGGACAGTGTACTGGCGTATGGGTTAGGGTTAGGGTTAGGGTTAGGGTTAGGGTTAGGGTTAGGGTTAGTGGGCTTTTTATGCCCTCTGGCACACCCAGAAGTCTCAGTCAAAACCTGGCCATGCGATTGGTGGAATGGGTCCAAAAATTTGCATGGTCCCATCCCATGGCCAGCCCATCATTGCGCAGGTGTAAAAAAATAAAAATAAAAATAAAATAAAATAAAATCAATGGAGACGTTTTATTGCAAGAAAAACCCACTGCTGCTACTATTAAAAATCAGGCATTTAAAATACCTAATTTTCAAATGTTTCTGTGGTGCTTTGATGGGTTTTTGGACCACGATTTAAAAATAAATATTGCGGTCGCCATTTTGGATCCCCCCCACCACATGGCAAATGGAGACGACGAGGATGGCCCCCGCAGCCTGGTACCAGCAGCCCAGGACAGGAGGGGGGGAGGCCGGGGACCCCCCCAGAAACCACCCCTCTCTGGTAGGTGCCCTCACTGAGGCAGGCATATTTTCGCCTGCTTTTATGGCCGGGAATCGGGTTTTTTTATTTTTAAAACTTTTTTTCTGTGCTGCTTGGCATCATGCGATCACCGCGATGCCATGAACGACAACGAAAAATCAGACCCAATTTATCTTTATCAGGTCGGCTTCGAGCTGGAGCGGAGTAATTCTCGTTACCGTTACCCGTTACGTAATGATAACGATAACCGAAAATGGAAACGAGAATTTCGCCGCTCCGTGCCCATGTCTACTTCAGTCATTTTGAAAATTGCATAGAAATGAGGATTCTACTGAGGCTTCAAAAAGTAAAATATGGGCTTTTCTACACAGAGGCCTGGTCCTTTCATATTATGTATTTGTGTTCCCTGCTTTCTGTTCTATCACCTCTTTCTTTTCCTTCACTGCTGTGTTCATTGTCTCACAATCCAAAAGAACCTCTTGTGAACGTTGGCAAGAAAAGAACAAGGACTCGGTCTGAGATGACCATTCTTCTATGGGCAGGCTGGCCAACATTTTGCTTCTCCCACAATACCCTCTAGATTCTAAAGCATTGTGAAAGTGGCAGTGAAAAGGCTGCCATAATTTAATAGGAAAGAGGGAGATAAAGAAACAAATTGTTCTGAAAGTCCTGCAAGTATTGCTTGCTCATTCTAGAGGATGGAGAATTTCAGCCTGCTTCTCGGAAAAATGTCTTCAGGACATTTAGGATCAGTTTTTGTTGTTGTTTTCCTTCCCCAGAACTTACTAATACATTTTCTCTCCCTTGCATATACCACTAATTCCAATGTAGACCCTGTTGTTGTAAGAGGAGCTCCCAAAGCAATTCAGGAGACCTGTAGGAAAAACTGAGGAAGCACCTAGAACCAAGCAACAGGAATATCAGCTATAGCTAGCTATATTTTATACATTGCTGTATTTTCTGGGGTGTTTTTAGCACTCTAAGAGTGCATGAAAATCTTGCATGTATTGTCTCAACCAGTGAGAATATCTGGGTTAGTTAAGCCAGGAGGGGCACTGCTTCTTACTATCGAAAAAGCTGTAAACTGGATTTTAGGCATCACAGCTCCCAAGCCCCATCACCTATTCTTTGCACATTCTGGCTTGTGGACACTTCCTATATTTCGTATGAATCCCTTCTAATCCACTGGAATCAAAAGATGGGGAAACCCCAGCTGACACAGCCATTGGAGCTAGACTCTGTGGAGTTGTAGTACAAAAGGATAAATTTTCCTATTTCTTCAAATGCTATGGGGAAACGTCCCCTGACTTCCATTTAAGGCTCTCCATCCTTGTAGACTAGGCCTGCCCAAAGTCCGGCCCGGGGTCCAAATCCGGCCCCTCAGGCCATTCTGAGTGGCCCACGGTTGGCTGGCCCGCCCCTCCCTCCCCCTCCTTCACCCCATGTTTATTTTATTTTATTTTATTTTCTGCCAACACTGACACTGCTGGGCGAATGGGCAGTCTGCTGCCACTGGCACCGCAGGGGAATGTGTGGGGGTGGGCAGGCCAGCAGGCCTCTGCCACCGCCAAGGAGCTTTGGGGTGGGCTGGTGGGCGAGCTGTCGCCACAGTTGGGGAACTTGGGGGCGTGCAAGGTCGCACAGATTGCCTCTTCCAAGGGGTGACCTGTGGCCACGGCTCCCTGTGCTTCCTTTCGTCCCCAACTTCCTTCTTTCCTCCCTCCCTTGATCCCCACCTCCCTCCCTCCCTCCCTTCCTTGTTCCCCACCTTCCTCCCTCCCTGCCGTGGTCCCCGCCTTCCTTCCTGTGAGTGGGGTTGCAAAGGGTCAGTGGATGGGGCTTATGGGTCAGTGGGTGGGGCTTGCAGTGGGGTGGCAGGGTCGGGGAGCAACCGGCCCCTGACACATTCTCAGCCAACATATCTGGCTCTCCTTACAAAAAGTTTGGACACCCCTGTTGTAGACTAATGCCCGTATCTTATTTTTCAAGTGAAAAGGTTGATGTTTCATATAAACCCCTGTACTCACTTGCCTGATGACAGACACAATCCTTTTCTAAGGAGCAAGTATATTTGTAAAAGTCATTGCATTCTGACGAAGTCTCAGAAGAACACATGAAAGGGCCTTCTCTATTGCTGTTCCCACACTTTGGAACTCCCCCCGCTGGAGGCCAAGACTTCCCCATCTCTGCTGTCTTTCTGGAAGCAGACAAAGACCTTCCTCCTCAGGCAAGCTTTTCCTGAATGAGGGACTTCCTACTAGGTGACTTTATATGGCTTACCATACATTATTGCATTGACTGATTTTATAAGAATACTAGTGTTCTCTATATTGCTTCTATCCCCTCATAATAGCTTTTTCTTTTCTTCTTGTGTACTCTTTTTTTTAAATAATTTTATTGGGTTTTTAAGGGGGAAGAAGGGGAGGGGGTATGGGGAAAAGGGGCGGAAGCAAAGGGGGGATACAATTTTAAAATTTACATTGAATATGTCAAGCAAAGTAAAAATAATAATATAACATATTGATAAATTGCCAAATATTATCACAGTACTAATAGGTTTGTTACTTCTTGCCAAGAACCCTTTAAATAGCCGGAGAGTCTGTCGATTTCGATGCATTCTCTTATCTTTTCGTGGAAATTCTTCTCTGTTGGCACGTTTGGTTGCAGAATTTATACAGTATCCTTGCAGCAACAATTACATGGTGGAGTACATATCTCTGATCATATGAAATATTTATATCTACTATATTTAATAAGAAAAGTTCTGGTCTAAGCTCTATCTTAATTTTCAGACATCTTTCTAAAAATAGTTTTACCATTTTCCAATATGCCTTTGCCTCTTTACATGTCCACCACATATGGTAAAAAGTACCACAATCATATTTACATTTCCAACATTTAGGTGAGCAATTATACATCTTTACTTGCGTACTCTTTATAGCTCTAATGTTACCTTTTTAAAATATTCTAAGATGCCTCTTCAAATTCCCTGTTCTTAACTTGAATATGTCTTAAATGTTCTGGTCTGTTATTGTAAGCTGCCTTGGGTCCTTTTCCAAGGAGAAAGGTGGGTAAATATTCAAAATGAATGAATGAATGAATGAATAAGTATTCATCATAATCTTAAATTGTGCAATGCTCTTATACAAATAAAGCAGGCAATCAGATTGAATGTATCCATGGAGGTAAAATCTGAATACTACAGATTGGCATGAACCACTAGTTTGGCAGTTTGATGTGGTTCATTTCCTGACTGAACAGCTGATCAAAGTTTATCATACAGGCTGATTACCTTCACCACAGAGATCTGAATGGCTGGCTAGGGTCATTCAAGAAAGATGAACTTGAGATTCTAAGTTGAGGCCCCAAGCCTAAACGTTGACATCAGCATCTTGAACCTGGACTGAAAATGTACTAGCTATGGATGTCATATCAAAGAAAGAACAGGTTTCTTTTCCATGCCTTCAGAGACTAGGACTCGGGGCAATAGTTTCAAACTATAGGAAAATAGGTTCTATTTGAACAATTAGGAAGAACTTCATGATGGTTAGAGCGGTTCAGCAGTGGATTATGCTGCCGCAGAGGGTGGTGGAGTCTCCTCCTTTGGAGGTTTTTAAGCAGAGGCTGGATGGCCATATGTCGGGAGTACTTTGATGGGGGTTCCTACATGGCAGGGGGTTGGACTGGATGGCCCTTGAGGTCTCTTCCAACTCTATGATTCTAGAATTTTTTTAAAACTCTTGTCCTAAGGTGTTCCTGCCAGCAAATTAGCTGGAGCACTTTGCACTGGCTCTAGGCTCTGTGTCATTTCCAAGGTCAGACCCATTTAGAGCATTTGCAGTAGCTGATATGAATGCATGAAGTACTATTGTCCTTAACAAGGAAAGGCATATCTGGCTGGTTATGTGAGTGTGGCCCTGTGTGTTCTGAACTATGCAACCACATAGTCCCCCAATAACAAAGACAGGGTCAGGAGTACTGAGAAGTGAACACTTGTTCCTGCCAAGGAACAGGTCAATTACCCACTTCCTTGGTAACCAATACCATCAACTCAATCTATTTTGTCAGGATTCAGCTTCAGCTCACTAACCTAGCTAAGTTTGCTGCAATATCACAGCATAAAAATTCTGCACCTACACAACTGATTACAGGTGTGTACTGTAGTTATAAGTCACAATTGTCTATCTTTGCTTGTAAAGCAGAGACGGGCAGCTTACAAGATGTTGTCAGACTGGAGCTAGTATAGCCAACAGCAAGGCTGGTGGTAGCTGTAGAGTAGACCAATGGCCCCTGAGGATTTTGCACAACTGAATTCTTATGAGGAAAGTCTGAAAGAACTGGTCATGTTTAGCCTTGAGAAAAGAAGACTGAAGGGAGACTCTTCTCAGATACTTGAAAGACTGTCATGGGGGGTGGGGTGGGGAATCTGTTCTCAATCAACTCAGAATGCAGGACACGCAACAATTGGAATCAGTTACTTTGAGCAGTGGTGAGTGCTCCAGCACTGGAGCCATTCAAGAGAAATTTAGACAACCAACTGGTAGATATCCTTTGATTTGTATTCCTGCTATCAAAAGGGGGGGCTGGACTTAATGGCCTTGGATCCCTATCAGGTATTAGACAATGTAAACAAGAAGACAGACAGCAGCACTCTAATTCTGGCCTGTGGGCCTATCTGTGTTTGATTGTGGATCCTGCATTAGAAGCACAGAGGTAGGGCTGAGCGCCTTTCTTTTGTATCTGCTCATTTATTATTTCTAGATAATGAATGTGTTTGTCTTCCTTGCTGCAGTTAAAAGTCAGCTGAGCTAAATCAGGGAACTGAGCAAGTTCCTTGCACATTTGAATGCATAAATATACAGAAAGAGGGAGAGGGAGAAAGTGCATGTGGAAGAGAACTTATCAACAACTGTGTCTTGTGCAGGAATACTCAGAAATAACTCTCAATATCATCAAAAGGTTTATGGCCACATATGCATGCATAGATAACAGATAAAACAATGTTAATCCTAATACCAATATGACTAGTACATGAATAATTCTAATGCCATACAAATCAATTCTTTTACCCTCTGAATTTTGAAAAATATCTGCACATATCTTTGTGAGCAGATAGAATACTATGCTCTCTGATAAGAAAGTGAAACAATTAATTTGTTTGGATAAAATTCTAGGCAGGGTTGAGAAGAATGGAGGAGTGCACTTGTTATTTTTGTAAAATGTCAAGTATGAAATCACATGAAACATTCTTGATAAGAAGAAAAGTGTTTGTATACAGATTAAAAACAAGATAGCTTGCTTCCCAAAAGACAAAAAAAAAAGTGTGGTGCAACAGATGCATAAACAAGGAAGACTGTTTTACTTTCAGCCAATTACTTGGTTGCCCTGTAATAAATGATAACCCATTATGGTACTGCTACTAATAGTGCAATCTTTCATGTATCTACTCATGCAGAAGTACCGCTGAGCTCACTGAACCTAAACACAGATAGGTGTGTATATATGCTGCTTGAAGCCAAAGATAATAAGGGAAATAATAGGGAATAATAAGGGAACAGGGAAAAAAGAGAATATGCATAAAACTGATTCCTTTTCCTATATCCAGTCAAAGAAAGAGGGGATTGGGTCATTATTGGAATTTATTTTTAATGTTACAGAATATCTTTTTGTCTAGCTAATTCTAAGAAATTATATTCAGTAAGGATCTGTGTACTATTTATTGAGATATTTTTACCCTGCCTTTCTCCCCAAGTGGCTCTCATCCTAAAACGACAGCATTTAAAGCTAACCATAGTTAGGATCCAAATACTAAAAATGATCAGACAACTACCATATTAAAAACGGTTAACCAAAGCAACACCAAAACGCAATTCGAAGCTGCAGGGCTCAAGAATCCCTTTAACCCCCCCATTCAAGCTATGCATAATGACGAACAGACTTTCTGCCTATTCATGCTCTTTGCTCAACGAAGCTGACTCCCAAATAACGGTGTATTTAAACTGTAGCAGAAATATCAGATAAACGCTGGTTCTAAGACTCATTCTAGTAGAAAGCAGCAGCAGCAGCAGTTTTGAAGTTGCATTTGCTGCAATTCTTCGCTAAGCGTCGGCGATAAGTAATAATTCCCACAGAGGCAGATCTGTTTGAACAACGTCGTTTAATGTTTAAACTTTCCAGTGCTCCCAATTTGTTCTGGACTCGGAAAGGTTGCTGAGGGTTCTGGGGGTGGGGGACAAAACTAAACCAACCCTTGAGTAAACAGGAAAGTTAGCAGTTTTTTCCCCCTTCTTCCCACTCACTCCCCAGCCCGCCCCAGAAAAGAAAAACACCGCTGAGGAAACCGGCGCTTCCACCTCGCGTCGCGTCGTGTAAACACTCCCCGCCACTGTCAAGCATTTTGGAGCAAGCAGCCTTCTGTCAAGCGAATCGGGTGCCAGAGGCGGTTCGTGACCGGGGCAGGGAGTGATATATCCCTTCCTATCTGGGTGGTGGAGGCAATTCTATGAGGATGAGGATAATGGGGATGGCGGTGGCTAGCTGAGGGACCCTTCCTCATCCCTTGAGAAGGGGCAGTGAGAACGAAGTCGTCCTCAAACGCAAACGGGCGGAAAGTCACTGGGAGCCCCCGAGCTTTGGACCCCGGTGAGAAGTGAGGGGCGTCGGGCGTCGAATCCGGAAACCAGAGGATCCGGAGCGTGGGATTCCTCTCACTTAACACTCAGTAACCCTCTTCACCTCCCCGCCTCCTCCTCCTCCATCAAGAGACCAGGCCGGAGGGGAGGGAGGCGGGGCCAGGGCAGCCCGTTCACCCCTTCTTAAGCCAGGGTGCCAGAGGCGGAGGGCGAGTGGCGTTGCAGGGACCATGGAGGGCGGCGGCGGCGGCGGCGGCGGCGGCGGCCGGGACAACGCAGCCAAGGGCAGCGCGCCCGGCGTGGGTAACTGCCTGGAGAAAACCTTCGGCCGCGACGGGGCGGCCGAGCAGACGCCTGGCGCCGCGACGCCCATGCTGTCCGCGATGGAGGTGGCGGAGGACCCGGAGAAAACCGTGCCCAGAAGCAAAGGCACGGATCCCTCTTACAAATTCCTGTCCCTGGTAAGGAGATGCCGGCTGGCCCGGCGCGTGTATTGGGGCAGGGCAGAGGGAGCTGTTGGACCCGGAGCACGTATGTGTGTGTGTGTGTGTGTGTGTGTGTGTGTGTGTGTGTGTGTGTGTGTGTGTGTGTGTGTGTGTGTGTGTGTGTGTGTGTGTGTGTGTGTGTGTGTGTCTAGGGGGGCACCTGCGTCCCTGTGCTGCTTGGCAGAGCGCCCAGCTACCTGCCGTGCCAGAGTAAAACGGGATGCCTCCCTTTTGTGTTGCCTCGAGGTCGCTGGAAACGAGGAATAATGTTAATCATCTATTATGCGAGCACAGGAAATCCAGTTGACTGATTCTGTTTCTGGCCAGCTAGTGGATCTGTAGATAAACCTCCAGATTGATACTATTCAGGTTCTCAATGCCTTTTCTTTGTAGTTAAAATGAGATTTTGTTTATTCAGCTTTAACTTGTACATAAGGGAAAAGGGAAAGTTTGCTTTCAAACCCATTGGAAGAAGTACATCATGTGGAATACATTTTATGTCAATAGAACTATTTCCAGCAGCAGAATGGTTTCTAATGAGCAAAGTTGGCAGTCAAAGGTGTGTTTTATCCCCCTCTTTGTTTGGTGTGCATCCAGGATGTATCCTAGAATAAATTTACATGAAACAGGAGTGAAAATTGATGAAAGAAATGTCAATAATGTAAGATGTGTAAATAACAAAAAATATTGCTTGCAGAAAGTAGCAATCTTGAAATAATTACTGTACTGGTGAACGTTTTAAAAATAAAGTTGAGAAACAGGAGTACAGTTAAACCTTAAAAATACAAAAATTAAGACTACGGAGTAATTACATAAATTGTGTTGTTGACAATGAAAAAAATCAAAATTATTAAAGATTTTATACTGTGGTTTAGTCAATTCAAATGCAGACTGCAACCTAGAAATCAGAGGACTGTGTCTTGGACTCTTCAATGAAAAAGCTTGAAGAGATTCTGAATTACATGTCAATGACGACCAACACCCATTTGCTATGTGAAGTTGTTGAAGCTGGACAGTGAAGAAAGCTGATAGGAAAAATACCAATTCATTTGAAATGTGTTGTCCACCAGAAAGACAATAAGTTCTATAAAACATAATCTCTTGATTAAAACCGAGGTACTCAAATGGACAGATCTTGAGAACACAAGGTCCACTGGAAAAGACAATAATGTCAGTAAAAGCTGAAAGTAGTAGGAGAAGAAGATGGATTGACTCAATAAAAGGAACCATGGCCTTGCCAGACATGAGTAGCATTGTTATAGGACCTTTTGGAGGCCATTACTTCATAGCTTCAACTATGAAACAATTTTATAACAGATAACAACTAATGTATTCTTACCAGTGATATGATGATCATCATATGTTGCACACACTGGGTATGCTATGGTGGAGGAGTGAAAGTTATTATAGATTACAAGATGAGGTGCATGTGAATAATTGTGTGTCTGTGTCACCTTTGGCAACATTTTTACTCAAATGGTTTGAATATGAATTGGACTGAGGGTGAGACAGGGTGACCTGCTTTTAGGATTAACTAATGAAGACATGGGACAGTGGGTGTCACCTTTGCCTGCGGTCATGCCACCTCCTTTCCTCCATAATTAGAGTCTGTATTTTTATGTCCCATTTGCCCAGTCTTCATCTGGCAGCTTCAGACTGTAATGGCAGAGTTAGTCTAAGCATGCTTCTTTGTGACATCTTGATGGACAATGAGGTCACACAGAAACACCTTTTTTTGAATGCCTCTCTTTCTGGGATCTTAGAAGAGAGGATATAAACTTATCTGCGCACTACCCATTTATGAGGTAGGGCCCCCGTCTTGCTGGGGTCAGAACTGTCCTGGAGGAGATCTGATATGCATGCTGGGTGAAGGATTCTGGGAGTTTTAGTCACACCATAACTTTTCTAAGCTCCGATCTGATCTCTCATCATTTTGAAGTGAAGATATAAAGAAGCCAAGCCTCGATCACACAAGAGCTTAGAAACAGGTGCCCTTATTCACTTTTAGGCATTCTTAATCCCTTTTGTAAATATCTCTTTGATGTGTGTGTTATGATCATGCCGATCTTTCACCTCAGCTAACAGGCAGGATGCCTGGGGCACCATATTATTTGGCTTTATGTCAAGGCAGTAAAGGATCAGTTATTATTTGACTCAGATATTTTTATGGCTATAGTTGCTGGGGGAGGGCTGGAGGAGGTACCATATTTTTCCATCTATAAGACCCACCACCACCACTTTTCCTACTCAAAATTACAGTTTCACAACCACACGGTTCTCCCCTTGGCTTACTTCTGTGTATAAGACAACCCTCAGTTTTTAGTCTAACAGTTTTATATTCTCATACATGAAAAAAAAATACTGTATGTGTGTAATTTTCTGCCTCAGGTGCCAAAATAATTTGGGTGCCCTTGGATATTGTGTAACATAATTCTGAGGGAGGAGCTGCCATTTGTGGCTTCATCCCAATTAGCAAAATGGCTTGGGCTGGACTCGCCTGTGGTGTTTCATTGCTCAAAAGCACAAATGAGAAGGCAGGTGGGATAGCCGCCAGGGTGACTCAGCCCCTTCCAATGGAACCAGATGTTCAGTAAACATCTCTAGAGCATTGCTGCTGCTGCTCTGTAAAGATTTAACCAGTCCTCTAGAATGCTTCTACCTGTTGGATCTTAGAAAACTTACTCTGTAAAGGAAGTTGCTCAATTCAGTCCCTGCTTAGAAAAGTTACTTTTTGGACTACAGCTTCTAGAATACATTATAGCAAGGCTGTTCAACTTTGAACAGGCCAAGGTCTACTTTTTCCAGCCCAAAGTGCCTGAGGGCTACTACACTAAAACCACTACTTATAAATTTTATCCATTCTGAGCACATGCTCCTAAGTAAAAACTTTTGTAAGTAGAGCAGCGGTTTCCCATAGGAATGCATTGAAAACCAATTAATCTGTTCTGGAGGGAACAGATTTCAATGCGCCATGTCACTTGAACTAGCCCGCTCGGCTGAGACAGTGGGTTGGCAGACCAGAACTTTGCTGGGGCAGTGGTGGTCCTTGGAATGGGGGAGGGAGGGGTGGAGAACTTATCCTCTCACTTTTTTTATTTATGGCCGGTGGGCTACTTTTGAACCCTTTGCGGGCTACCCGTTGGGCAGGCCTGCTTTATAGGAATTCTTGGAGAATTGTGTTAACTGTTGCCTTGTTGCATGGTCTAGCAAAGGCACTAGTACTGGATGGGTTGATTGTGGATCTCTCACCAAGCAGTCTGTCATTTTGTGCTTGCTGTCTGTGTAGGCTTAGCTTCACAAAGGGAAAAGACAGACATAAGGCACTAAGACATGTTGTGCAAATTGTTGAAAACACGATGAGGGGAAAAACATGGTGTTTGGTGCCATGTGCTAATGGTGAGATCCTCTTGATAGGATGTCTTGCTATGTCAATTCAACTTGTCTCTACCAAATTTGAAAAAGATTTTCCCCCACACACCTAGAATGATTCCAGATGGCAAGGGTGAGAGCTGGTAGTTATTTCACAACAAAAGTATTATAAGGGGAAGTGTGAAGCTGGCACTGTGAAAAATATTGTTTCAGTAGCTCTGCGAGAACACGTTTGCTCGATTCTGTTCATCGTATCTTTTCCTCCATGAATTTGAAGACTATTGTTCTTCCTGGAAGCTTCTACAATTTTTTTGGAAAGGATCATTACATCCTCACCCTTTCTAGGCAGAATGATCTCCGTACTTGCATCTTCTATGGAGGGAGGCTTACCTCGAATCTGCCACTAACTTGGCTGAGCAGAGAGACAGTGCCTCTTGCATTTCCTTTTCATGTATTGTAGTCTGTAAATGGTTTATGGGCTATGGACTATGACCTCCTTTTGATGTGGAGAGAGCTGCTGTTTTACAGCACCACAGAGAACTATGATAGAAGCATATGACAGAAATGTTTAAAAAGAAGAAGACGAATGAAGGAATAGGCTACCGGTAGTTAGATATGCCTTCAAAAAAAAAGGGGGGGATATATTCTCATTAGATATGGGCATGAAATGGTAAAACTGTGTTTAATTTCATTCTGTTTCATCCTCCTGTGTTTCTTTTCGTATTTTAAGTAACAACATTTTTTTAAAAATTCGTTACCTACAAAACAAAATGAAATGAAATGATTCCTCCATGGCACCAGTGCTCTACTGTTGTGGTGGGGGATTCAAAAGTCTCTTCCCCACCGCCTCCCAGCTGATTTTGATAGCTTGATCTTAGGTGGGAGGCGGGGGTAGGAGGAAAGGGGCAGCCAGGCAGAAGTAAATTCCCTGCTTGACTGCTCCTTTCTCCCCTGCTACCCCTCCTCCCAGGGGAGTGTTTTGGACAGGCAGTGCTGAGCTCCACTGCCCGCTGTCCTCCCTGTCCAGAAAACCACGCTGGGAGGAGGGGGAGCACGGGAGAAAGAAGGAAGCAGAGGTAAATTCAGACAAAAGATGTAGGACCGTCCCTGTGTGCAAATAGAGAAATAAATAATTGCAGTATCCTTATGTACCCTGTAAAGTTTGTTCGTGGTGAATGGCAACGAGTCTTTCAAGATAATCTTGCTCTTTTTAATAGAAATCACAATGCCACGTGAAATAATTTTCACTTCAGCTGCTAATGTGACTTAGCCCTTTGGCATATTGCTTTTTGGAGTAGAAATCTGCAGGTTTCCCCTTAGTTATTCAGTACCTTCAAATACTCTGGTGAAGTTGCTCCCCAGAAGCCCCACCAATCTGGCTAATGGTAAGAGAGTCTATTAAATGAACTTCAACACCATTTGGATAGCCAGGTTTGGGAACTATTAGCCTTGGATTTACAGGCGATCTTATACCAAACCAAAGTATACAGATCTCCTTCTTCAGCTAAGTACTGTATTTGTCCATAGTGACAGATTTAATGAAGCAGTATATACTCGAGTATAAGATGACCCGAGTATATGCCGAGGGCCTAATTTTACCCACCAAAACTGAGAAAACGTATTGATTCAAGCATAAACTGAGGGCATTTCCCCCCGTTATACTCTAGTATATACGATATACCGGCTGAGCTCTAAAGGGGCTGGGGGTAGTAATTGGCAATGTGTGCTGGGAGTATAGAGGCAATTAGGGAGTTAATATCATAGAGTAAACTCCCTGATTGTCACCACAGTCCCTGCACAGTTGCCTATACTACTCCCAGCCCCTTTAGAGCTTCATAATTAAGTCCCCTTGCCCCTAAATCATTCCAGATTTCAGGGTGTTCTCTAAAATCACTTCAGGAAGGTACCCTTGCAACTTTGGAGTCGCAAGAGTAAATTTTGATTGCATATTTATAAAATAATTTTGTGCATATTTTTAAAAAAACATGCACTCAAAAATTACTTACTTTTGGGGCACCAAAGTAGCAGGGGTACAGGGAATCCCCTGAAATTTGGAAACATTTGGGGGTAAAGGGGCTGAGTTATGAAGCTCCAAAGGGAGTGCCCCTAAACCTTCTCATTGGAATCATATGGGAAGCGGAGGCACCGCTATTGCTCACCCGATCAGAACTTGCCCTCCGCTGCTCTCCTCAAGCCACCCGAGCACCTAATTTTACCCCCCCCCAAACTGGGAAAACTTATTGACTCGAATATAAGCCGAGGGCATTTTTTTCAGCCAAAAATAAGGACTGAAAAACTCGGCTTATACTTGAGTATATACTGTATTTCATATCAGAATGTTTAAGACCCCTTTGGATGGCATCAGATGTGGCTGATCGGGGAGGTGAGGAAATAATTCACATACTGTTTTATTTAAAGAACTGATGTGTGAAGCCTCTAAGTATTAAACTGCTGCATGAGTTAACTCTAAGAATGAAACTCCTGCTGCCTGATCCACACCTTTGCACTTCATAGACTGGGCCACCAGGTGTAAAGCTATTTGTTTAGCCTATGCTTGATTAGTGGGTGTTTTGATAGTGTTGTTCGCCTTTGAAGATTTAATGTCGGAACTGATGGAGAGAAAAAGAATGTAAGCAGGATCAGTTTGATTTAAATCAGATTAAGTCACCATTTAAATCACTCTGCAGAAAGACTGGATTTAATCATATAGGGTATTTTTAACATGAAACGTTGTGTCTTGCTTGCTGTAATCTTAATCCACATTGCTCATAATCTTCACAACCTGATGGTAGGACTGGAGAGTGTGCTTAGATTACTAGTTGCTCTGCTACGAAGTTGTGCCTCTTATTGAACCAGTTTTTATCTGGAAGAGTTTCCTAACAGTGGTTCTCACGCGCTCTTTGTAGCATAAAAGGACCCCACAATCTCTAGCCATATGCTGTCCCTACCCATAATCGCTATGGCATGCTGTTTACTCACATTGATGCTTTCCAATTTCCTCCCACATAGAGGAAGTAGTAACAGGACAGAGACTCGTGCTTAGAATACAAATGTTGGTTCCAATACAAACATGCACAAAAATACATTCACAGGGAAACAGGACATTATCTCCCTTCCTCCAAACCCTAAAACCAACTCTAAACTATTTCTTCCAGACAGTGGCATATATATTTGGGACTCCATACTGAGATCTTGCTTGAAACTGTTTAGAATCTCTAGTGCATCATGAGGTCAAATGGGACTTTTATCACATGTCAATGATAATTCAAATATTCAATTTATTTGATTTTTAAAATTTATTGTTGTAATTATTAATGTTCACTGGGTGCTTACTCATTTGGTTTCATTTTTTTAAAAAAATCAAGAATGCATTCATTTGTGGGTTTGAGGATATTTCCACCCCCCAGGGAACAAATAAAAATTACAGCCCATAGAATTGTTAATAATAATCATGTACTACTAAATCAGTTCTCATGGTACAGTGGTTAAATGCCTGTACTATAGCTAAAACTGTGCTCATGACCTGGGATTCAATCCCAGGTAGCTGACTCATGGTTCACTCAGCTTTCCATCCTTCCAAGGTCGGTAAAATGAGTACCCAGCCTGCTTGGGGGGGGCAATGTGTAGCCTGCATACTGTAATTAAACTGTAAACCATCCAGAGACTACTTGAAGTGGAGTGGAGTAGTATATAAGCAGAACACTTTGCTTTTTTGCTTTATCCAATCATTTTCGGTGGGTTTTCTGGGTAGAGAATATTTTGAAGTGGTTTACCATTCCTTTCTACTTGGGGCTTCCTGGGACTGTGCAGTATTAGCCCAGCTCAGGCTATATAAGTTACATGGAGTTATAGAACTGTTTCCTTCCATCATACCACCAGCCCCAAAGCAGCTGGGTCTGTCTGCCTCTGAAGAAAAAACTGTTGGCATGGGGCTGAGAAATAATTGCTTTTCAGTTCATAATCCCCTTTCTCCAAAGTGCTTTTTCAACCACAGGAAAAACTAGGTACATATAAATAAGGTGACTTGGAGCCAAAAATAGAAAGACAGGGAAAGCTTATGTCATCTCTTCCCACCCACTCATCCTTCTCCACTCTAGCCTGGACTCTGTCCTCCCAAGCTGTATTGGATTTTAAACCATGCCACAGTATTCCAGAGGTGTGTTTTTACAACTGTTCTAGGGTTGCAGATTTAATCTTTGACACCTTTTGCCTTTATTTTCTAATCTAGACTCTTTTGGAGAAGGACTTGTATGCCTTTGGATCTGCAGAGGTGATTTCCCTTACATGGTATTGTGAAGCTATGCTAGAAACTCAGCTGTCTGAGTTAAAGATCAGCAATCGGTGAAGTGGCAATGGAATCTAAATCAAACCTATCATTAAATGCTGTGTTCACTTGGGGCCTTTTCACACGACCCCTAAGATCCGCTGGTCCCTTAAATTCGGACCAGAGATCTTGGGGGTTCGTTTCTGTTCCTGCGTCCCCACCCCTCAGCACTTCCTGCTCCTGTCGGCGTGAGGGGGGGAGGGGAAAAAAGGACAAAAGAAGCCTTTACTAACCTGCCGGTAACTTGCCACGAGCCCCGTTACTTCCTGGTTCCGTCTCAAGGAGCTCTTAAAGGGGCGGGAGGCAAAAAACAACAACAGACAAGCCAGGAGAGCCCGGCACTCTTATCCGCATCAAAAAAATTTCACCTCCAAAGAGAAGGTACAAGGAAAGTGCCCTGGGTCGCGCTAAAGTGGGCGGGGTCGCACTTAATTGTCTCCAAACTTCGGAGCTGGTGGGAAAACATTTCTAAGTTCCGGAGCTGGGAGCCATTTGCAGCGCAGCTTAGGGGTCGTGTATAAACGCCCTTGATTGTCTTCTATCTTTTAGATGTGCCTAAAGCCACAGAGAAGCAAGACAGCACTTAGATGTTTCTATTGAATTGTGGCCCTTAATCCTTAAATAAAATCTGATGAGAGTTTGAGCTGTTTGGAACTTTTGGAACTGCCAGTGAGGGTGAGATGGGAAGTGCATGGCCTCCCAACTTTCCATTTTGGCTTGTAAACGATCCATAATACGTTGCACACCAGGATCTGAGGGAGGGAAGTGAAAGTGTGACAAAGGCATGAGACATGTTTCTTAAAATGGGATAAAAAGAGTAGAACATGCACAATTTATGGGCAGTCCTCTGTAACGTCTCAGCAAAGACATGCAGATTGTCTGTGTACAGGACTATGTTATTCTTTTAGTGTTATATGGCTATATGGAAGTAAAGAACGAAGTGCTTAAATTTTATCTCTGTTCTTTGTCTTGGGAGTTGGAAGGTTTATCATTGTGCTGCTCACAGTGGGTGTTGGACATCTGAAAAACATCTGTACTGAATGTCTTGGATGATACACCGTGGCAGAAGTTATTGTTCAGTTATAGCTATAATATCCAGACTGCTTGCAATAGCAGGTACATATGCCATTCAGTTACTACAGTCCTATTAGCAAAAAAGTATGTGCAAGTACAGTTGTGCATTCCCCCCCTCCCTTGGTGTGCTGTCCTTAGCACAATTGTTCTAATTTCCTAAGCAGTGCATGCTTAGAACAGCCTGTGGAGGGAAGCTTGTGTGCTTGTCCTTCTGCAGCCGTGTAAGCCAGGAGGATTGTGGCAAAAATACCTATAATGTACATGTGCAAAAGTGAATGGTTGTGAATAGAGATGGGCACAAAACAGGAAAATAGTGTTTCATTTTGCTTCTTTAGTAATTTTGTTTTATTTTGTTTGTAATGATTTTTAAAGTAGTTTCATTACTAAACGAAATGAAATGAAACACTATGCTGCCCTGCGTCCTAAAGGACCAAAATTGCAGGGGAGCTTCCTCAAGCTCTTCCATGAAAACCCCAGAAATCTGGAAGGGTTTTGGGGTCAGGGGGTTGAGTTATTAAGCTCCAAAGTGGGTGTCCCTTCCAAAGTTCAGAATCTAATTGGAAAGACTCTTTTCCTAGGGGCAACCCTTTTGGAGCTTCATAACTCAGCCCTTTGAACCCAAAACCTTTTCAAGTTTCAGGGGGCCTACAGGGAAGATCTTGAGGAAGCTCCCCTGCCAGTTTCTCTAGGATGAATTGTTTCATTCTAGAGGATAAAGTGGCACTTCGTTACAAAACAAAATGAAATATGTCCTACCATTTCGTTACCTAACAAAGTAATTCATTACTTAACAAAATGATGAAACAGTGTTTTGTTTTCCATTTCATGCCCATCTCTAGTTGTGAATGTTATATTACAAAAGAAGAACATGTGATTTGTTCTTCTGAATTGTATTTATGTATTTATTTATTTATTTATTCATACATACATACATACATACATACATACATACATACATACATACATACATACATACATACATACATACATACATACATACATACATTTGGAGGATGCTGTTGATCATTCTATGGATGATCATACAGCTCAGATTTATTTCGAGTTTTAAGTGTTTTGCATTGTCCCAATGCCAACACAAGAATAGTTTTATAATGTCCTGAGGTGTGTGATTCTGTGAACCAGCCTATGTGTGGTTTGCCCAGGAATCCAGAATGACATGAATCAGTGCAGCTTAACTGTAAAATGGTAATTTCTGCAAGACTTCCTGACCACAGGAAAAGATTCATACTTTTTACTGACCATGATGATATTGTCTGGAGTACAATGAGTTATATGCTCTTGTAATATGTATCTGTTTGCACGCGGCAGTTAGGTTGCACAGCAGCTTTTAAGCCACTAACTAGTTTTTAGCAAACCATATAAGTTTTGGATTTTTGTTCTCGCTTGCCAGAAGTGGAACTGTATCCTCATCAAGTTTCGTCTTAAAGCTGTCATTTTATAAAGAAAAGAACTCCTACTTATTTGTAGTTACATAGTGCAGGTCATAATATCAATACATCCCTATTCCTTTTTTATATTTGGCCACTTGTATTTGTTCATGTGAAATTTCTCTGCATTATGATGTTGCTTTCACTGGAGTAATTATCTTGGATCATATGATTAGTAATGTGCCATTTTGTTCTGTTGATTTAATCAGAACTTTTCAGTGGTGTGTGGAAAGCAAATCCAACCTGTGACTTCCTTTATTCCTGTGTCTGTACTGTGCAGATTCCAGATGATCTGGTACTTGGTTGAGACAGAACTCAAGAGGAAAGGGACATATCAAAACTTCATTGGCTGAATACACAGCTCTTCTTACTGACTACTTGCTGCATTTGAAAAGAGGGGCAGAGCTAATTCTAATGGTTTGATGGCTATCCCACCACTTCTTAAGTTGTTCCCAAGACCTGTGATATTTATGATTCTGGTGTTCTGCCCTGCAGTCAGCAGAATGATTATTTTTCCTATATTGTCCAGTATTCTGGAATTCAAAACAAGAAACAATACTTTTTTCTTTGGGTTTTATAGTTCCCATAAATAGAATGAAACAATGGTTTTTGTTCAACAAAAGATTTAAAAGCTAGATGCATACATTTAGCATATGCTTTCACTTCTGATTTTCTCTGCTTTCCTAAAGAAAAACTTTTGTTGTTGTTAAAAAATTTAGGAGAATACAAATTAAACAGTTCATAGGCACTGTTATTTTGTCTTTAAAGACAATAAAGTGTTCTACAATAGGCAATGTTTTTTAAACTTTTTATTTACATAATAGAGTTCAAAAATGTCTTAAGAACAGACATTGCAAAGTATAGGTGGTTACCTTGGTCACATTGCTTTGTGGATGGATATGTGATATTTTAGGAATATTTACTATCTGGTAGGATGTTTTTTCCAATGACCCTCAGTCTGTAAGGATTATATTTACTCTAGTTTATCTGGAAGTTGAGTTATGGCTACTGGACTTCTTTTTTGAGAGATAGAAATGTTTCGCTATTCATCCAAACAGCTTCATCGGTCTGTTTGGATGAACAGCGAAACATTTCTATCTCTCAAAAAGAAGTCCAGTAGCCATGACTCAACTTCCAGATAAACTCACCTGGATGACTGAGAATCTTCTCAGACATATTTACTCTAGTTCTCAAAACAGAAAACACCTGTCCAGTTTTCCCATTGATCTTGGCTGCATCTAGGTCAGACAATGAGGGGCCAGATGCTGAAGCACTTGGAACAATGAGAGAGTGCTGGTGGTACGACTCTATTTACAGTGGTGCTTCTTAAGACGAATTTAATTCATTCTATGGGTCAATTCATTTTACGAAAAATTCATCCTATGAAACATGGTTTAACTCAGTTCCCACAGGAATGCATTGAAATTGTTTGGTGAGACACCCCATAGGAAAAATTCATCTTACAAAGTACTGTTATGTAGTGTTGTCTACACTACACTGCATAAGGTAGTCTGCAGCCCTCGGGTGTGGAATGCTGAAGTAATATCAATTCCAGTCCAAGTAATGGGGAGAAAGGCACAATCTTGTCCTTTAGTCCAGATTGCAAAATATTTTAGTCTAGCTGTGTTGCTGGTATTGAAGCTTCAATTGTGTGAGTGTTGTTGATTACTGGTTACCCTCTGTCTTAAAAGAAGCTTCCAAGAACTTTGCTCATCTGCTTTGCATCTTCTGTATCGCATCAGCTTCATGTCATTATGTCCCAGTAGTGACATTGAATGTTTGAGCAAAATTATGCAAGCTTCTTGGCAGTACAGTAGTTGATTTTGTCCAGAAAAATGTTGTCTCCCCTTTTATAAAGCTGAGCATCAGCATCTTGAAACGAATGAGTTGGACTGATTAATGGAAATTTCTCTCACTTGAAAACAAATAGAATCATCCTTCTTTTATCACTTCTCAATCTTGTGGATAAGATTGAGTGCAATACTGTAATACTATTTACATGTGTGAAGACAGTGTAGTAAACCCTTGAATAAGTGTGTGTATTTCCTCCCTTCTTCTAGGTATTATGTGTCATCGTGCTAACAATAATCCTAGGGTGTATATTTGGATTGAAACCTAGTTGTACAAGAGATGGTAAGCAATAGAACATGGTAAAACTTGTATTTCCTTTTGATATGCAAATTGCCTCTTGTATTCATTAAGCATGGAGTTGCTTGCTGGCTTTTTATTTATATTTTATGAAATAACATTGTTTCAGTAACAACTGGGGCAACAGTTTTGAGTAAAGCCTTGCTATGAAATGTGTTTTCTTAGGTAGTAAAATATAACTTCAAATGTTAAAACTTGCAAGCACATGTGAACCAGACAAGCATGAGGTAATTGAAACCAGTAACAGTGTGTCGCAAGTCCTCCAACAGGAAAATTTGAGCTACATTGATATTAGGGTGTCTCCCAGTTAGTTAAAAAGCTGCTACTCAATCACATGAATTTTAACTAAGCATTATTATGAGCATATGCAATCATTAGTATTCAAAAAGGAGCTTTATTGTTTTCAGTGGAAATTGTTCTTTTGTCTGTGTGTTTGGATGGTAACCTAAAGTTCTGCTCCTATGGCCCTTTTCTCAAGGAAATTTCATTCTGTGTCAGGGTTTTATTGATTGTGCCTTATATGGCAATTGTACTTGTGGTTCCAAAGGAATGAAGTGGTGCATTTACCACATCATCCCAAATTCTACTGACTAGAGATGGACAAACGGCTTATGAGGCAAAGGACAGTTTATCCAGAATCCCAGCCAGGTATATCCTATTTTAATATCCCCATTCAAAAGGAATATATAGTGCAGGAAGGGGTGAAATTAATTAAATTAAGATAGTGTAGCTGAAAGGCCTGGATCAGTCCCTAATCTTGCTTCTTGGAGGAATAGAATACTGCGGATCCAGATAATAAGAGTTCTTTTAGCCTGAACTCTTCCTTTCTGGGTCATTTGCTGCCTGTTACCAGCAGTAGTTTTCTACTTCTAGAGCTCTCTGCAAATGATAACATGTGTGTATGTCATAGCATATGAGTAATCTTTTCCCAACCTGGATGCCTTGAAGGCTGTGGAATTATAGATGCCGCAAGTTTCCTCATTGTGTCACTGACTGCATCATTGCTCAAAAGATAGATATTCCAAAATTCCATATGCTTGTGGAGTCATGGGTGAAAACTTTTGTGTGCATTACTGAGAGATCCTCCATGGAAGGCCACAATTATCTGTGATCAGGCTCAAAATCCAAAGGCATTTTTCAGTGGCCAAACTCTGTGGAAATGACTGTAGAATATACTATAGAGAGGGATGGAATGAGAACATTAATCTTAACTGAAAATTTAATTGAGCTCAAGAAGATGAATTTAGCATCAGCACGTAAGTGCAAAGCAACAAAAAGTAGCTCCAGACACCTTTCCTACCTCCAACATCCAGTTATAGGGGACATAATTTTGAGTTTCTCCTTAGTTTGTGGATATTAAGAACAACAACATTGTATAGAATACAATTATGCAACCATTTGCAATCTTATCAAATACATCTTTTTTCTGTTGCTTTGCAGATCCAAAGACACAAATGGGGAAAAACAGATCACAGGCAATTCACAACATGACCTCCATTTGTTGTAGCACAGATTGGGGTGGAAGTCCCTGGGTTTGGTTTCTCTTGCTTTGTGGATTGCATCCTGCTTCAATTTCTAGCATCAGCTTCAGGGGCATGTTCATTTTGTTGGCCTAAGTGGAATGTCCATCTATTTAGTGAAGACACCCCATTGTTTTGGTGCATGCAACCTCAATGCATACCAGACCTAGGCTGACATGCATTGTTAATGTTCTGTCTAACATCAAGTAAATATTAAATGTTTCAGTCAAAACCTGCAAAGGTCGTTGTTATGAGAGAACATTTGGAAGTTGCCGTTGTGACAGTGAATGTGTTAAACTTGAAAACTGCTGCTTAGATTTCCAAGAAGCCTGCATAGAACCAAGTAAGTGCACCTGCCTTTTCTAAATATTCCAGTTCTTGAGACAAACCAGTTGCTATCTTACGTGTCCTGTTGCAAAACTGATGCAATCTTCATTGGATAAACATTCTGCATTTTTCCTACATCTGCTAAACAGTACATCATCAAGATGTTGTGATCTTGTTCTCATCACTGGAAAAATGTGTACTGCTTTAAACAGAAGTCAAGAAGTTGTGACGTTATTTCCTTCTCTTTCATAGCTTTGAGGAATTGTACAGGTATCAGCAGAACTTGGAAAAATTACAATTGAATGACATCTTTCCAAGTCCTGCTGTGGAGTTCCCATTTGATAGGCAATCATCTTCTCCTTAGTAAGCTTCAGGGAGTGGGCTCAGAATTTTAATCTCTTTTTAGCTGCTTGTGTTCTCTTGTAGCTTTAATGTAATGTTGTCTTTTACTGCTGGAAGATGTGCCTCAATTCCTTGTTGTCAGCACTTGAACATGTCTTAATTGTACTGGACTGTATAATATCCCTCATTACTGTAAGCTGCCTTGGGTCCTTTTCTAAGGAGAAAGGCAAGGTAAAAATACTCTAAAATAAATAAATAAATAAAGAAGACACCGTGCATCAGAATTGCTTGTGAAAGTTATTTATGGGCACTAAAATAAATGACTACTTTCTCTCCTCCTGAGGGAAATGTCCTGGAAGAACAAAAATAAAAGAAAAGAGAATGGACTAGAATAGAATAAAAAGATTATTTCTTATACTGTATATAGCTTTGTAAGTCCTCAGTCCTCTCATGCTCACGCAGAAAGAAGACCTGCACCATTGTTTTTCCGTATTAGCAAGGATAGTAAAGAATGTCCTTGGCTATATAATAGAATTCTTATATAATTTTCATGGAAAGTTTGCCAGTTTGTGGACATGGTTGTACAATATGTGCAGTTCTGTAGATTATCCCAAATTAGGACAATTGATGTTTAAAAAACAATTTAAAGCAATGGATGGGTTGTTTGTGTCTTTCTTAATAACCATCTAGTTACCCTGCAATCTCTCTCTCACACACCCTCTCTGTGTGTGTGCATGTGTGTGCTTTGCTTCTCAAATGTAAAGGAAAGTGGAGATGTATTGTTTGAATAACAGGACATATAGAAAAACAGAGTTCTTTTGTCTCCCTTTTGGTTGGTGGCAAAGAATGTTGTGGTGCTTTAAATTCTTTGTCACATTGGCTCATTCTGTTAAGACAGCCCCAAATCAATATGAATTTGAATTTTAGAAAGTGCATTCCATGGTGCTTTTTTATTTGATTAAGGATATTTTCTTTAAAATATACACATATATTTCCTTTTTAAAGCTCATATATGGACCTGTACTAAATTTCGATGTGGAGAGAAGAACCGTCCGGAATATCACTGTTCTTGCTCAGATGACTGTGTGAAAAATAATAATTGCTGTGTCAATTATTACGCAGTTTGCCAAGGTACAATATTCTGTTAGCTTTTTATTATGACATCATAGAAAGGTATGAAAAGGCAGTAATAATGGAGTTGTCTGTTTACTCTGTTTCATCAAACAATTGAATATCATTGTGAACTGGGCGTGTTTAGCCTTAAGAAAAGAAGACTAAACAGAGACACAACAGCACTTTTCAAATACTTGAAAGGTAGCCAGGCTAAGGAGGAGCAGGGATCTGCACACGTATGAAAATACAGGACATGTGCAGGCCTGAAGTTACAGGAAGCCAAGTTTAGGCTGAATGTCAAGAAAAAAGCTTCTTAACTGTAGGAGCAATACGACAATTGAACCATTTGCCTTGGGATGTGGTGAGCGTACCAACATTTGAGGACATTCAAGAGAAATTCGGACAACCATTTGTCAGGTCTGCTTTCAGTTGGATTCCTGAATTGAGCAGGAATCAGGAGCTTCATAGGCCCCTTCTAGACCAATTATTTCATGATTGTATGCTCTTTTTTTGAACATTATATTTATACAGTGGTGCCCCGCCCTTTCACGGTTCATCTACTGCGGTCCCGCTATATTGCGGGACCACAGTATATGAAAAAAGCCCCCCAGGGGTTAGGGCCAAAGGCTGTTTCTGGCCTCCCATACTTATCCCAAGACTGGCACTGCCCTGAAAGGGCCTGCGAGGGCCTTCCCACGGGCCTCCAGAAGGACTGGGAAGGCCCTCGCAGGCTTGTTCGGGGCAGCACCAGGCTGGGGGTAAGTACAGGAGCCCCCAGTTAGTCCCCCCCAAGGCCCAACCTGACCTGCATCCGCATATCGCGGATTTTCAATTATTGCGGGTCAGATCGGGTCCCTAACCCCCGCAATAGGCGGGGGATCACTTTACACTGCCCATTCACAAAGATCCCAGAGCAATACACTGTGTTTGCCCTGTAAAAGGGCAAATACAGTGTAATAACCACAGTAAAGTTAAGAGGAATTAAAGCTCTTTAGCCAGCAATCGGACAAACAAACACATTAGTTCTGCAGTTCTCTGTTGTCTAACCTGCATCTTTGCATGGTTTCTGGTACATAGAATCATAATCATAGTAAAAAAATATAAATGAGTGATTTGAGAAGGCACAAATTTGGACTGCTGTACAGTGATTTTCACTATGAGGCTGTTCTGTAGCCCTGTTCAGGCATTATAAAATGCAGTACAGTGGTACCTTGTATAAAGGAATTAATTCATTCCAAATGAAATTACGTTAAGCAAATTTTCCTTTATATAAATTTCCCATAGGAGTGCATTGAAAATGGAGTAATCCCAATTTTATGTTATACAGATTCGCCCCCTAGGGGCGAATCCGTACAACATAAAATTGGGATAACTCCATTTCCATTTTCATGTTAAGCAAATTTCCCCTATCTCCGGAATTTTTATGTTGTACAGATTTTATGTTATACAAACTGTTTGTTATACAAGGGTCCACTGTATCAATAGCAAAACAAGAGTGCCGTGCCTGATCTTTTACCCTTCATTTTTATTTTGTTCCTTCTCTCACAACGAAGAACCGTTGAAAATTTGGTTCGTCCTCATGTGGGGATCCCACATGGAACCAGGAACCTCTCCTCTTCAGACTTGTTACTTATATGAAGAAGAGAAAAACAGTACAGCATGATATGTTGTTGTTGTTGTTGTTGTTGTTGTTGTTGTTGTTGTTGTTGTTGTTGTTGTTGTTAATGTTAATGTTGTTGTTGTTGTTGTTGTTGTTGTTAGACAGGACAAGCTGGCTTGAAGAAAAATGTGAAGACATAAATGAACCCAAGTGTCCAGAAGGGTAAGGAAATTGAATTTTGATTTTGCATTTTCTGTAAAAAAGGGGGAGGGGAAACACCTTAAAGATTTGGGAATTTAAATATTTCACTGAGGAAGAAAATCAGAATTAGAAAGATCTCCAAGGAATGCACAGTGGAAGTACACAGTATTCTTGCCATAGGAAATAGCCTGCAAAGATGAGAACACAGCAGTGTTATTGACAGATAATATTTGTTTATATTCATTCGGAAGGAACATGGCACAGGTTAACTTGTCTTTCCATCACCTGTCGTCTGCTTCTGGAATGGAGGTGATTTTATAAGAAGATTTTCAAGCTCCGTGTGAGAATACATTTTTGTGGCACTAGTAGCCATGCTGTGGACATAGAAAATACAGGATCTGCAGGCCAAAGTGTTTAAGAGAACGCTTCTAAGCAGAAACCTGAAAACCTGGACAAAATGTGCAGGAACATGGTGGCTGAGATGTCTGCCTTACCATATGTATCCAGATGGTAATTTAGCAGACTGCCATTTATCCAGTGAAATCATTCTTTAAAAAAAAACACTGACCTTTTTGAGATTAAAACATTTGAATACTGCAATCCTTTATGTGTTTTATGAAGTTGACTCCTGTTAAGTCTGTATAACACAACACACCGAAGAGGCAAAAAGTATAACTGCAAAATGGGAAATAATGGAAACATGCTAATTTGATTTGCTCCCATTCCAATCAGAATCAGTCCAGGCAGCTGACCCCACCCTAGCGCATCTTCCAAACCACCGAAAGGGATCCAAGTGAAAGGGATCCAAGTAAGGAAAAGCACATTTACAAGGATCCTCAGCTGGCTTTCTAATCTTGTAGCTCGTACAGGGTCACTCAGAAAGATTTAGCAGTGAATTCCTGGAATATGCAGAAGATTGGATTTGCCAAATCCCTGCTGATTCCATTGGCCTACTCTAGTGTAACTTTACTGGGCTAAGAAACAGGGCTTCAGCCATGGTGAAAAGGAATGTGTTTCTGGCCCATCTCAAGCCGATTAGGAAATGGGGCCAGTGGAAATTCCACAGCTGGAGAAAGTCTCTGTCCCACATTTCTTGCTTAGGATAAGAATTAGGCTACAAGATAGGAATCTAAATACTGTAGTGTTACTATCCTCTTTTGTGCAGACCTTACTGAAAGCTTGTGTGCTGTTTTCAATTGCAGCAGCTGATTCTGTTTGTTCATTGTATCTTCCAGGGAGGGTCAGACACACTCTAGTGACCTGGGGACAATTTATCCTGTTCTAAGAACACCAGAGAGCCACATCAACTCCTCTAAATCTTTTAGAAATTTTGCTAAAACAAGACATAAGTAGCCCATGTTCTCTCTCCTAAGAGAATTGTGTCCCCAGAGACATGATTTGTCTACTTTCTGGGATAAATATAGATTTTCTCTCTGGGCCCACCAAGATATTCTCATTTAGCCTTTGGCCGGTATGGATGGATTTTGGTCCATAGAAGCTCACACTGAAATAAACATGTTAGTCTTGAAAGTGCTACAGTATGTTACCTTTTCTCCCTTTCTTTTCTTACCTTTCTCACCCTCTCCTTTGGCCAATATAAATCCACTGGGTCGTAGTCACTCAGTTTGTCCCAGTGTGGCCTACCCTACAATTTGTTGCAATAATGAAGTGGGAAAACTAGTATTCAGCTTTGACCTTGCTAGGGAAAGAGCAGGATGTTTGTGCTTATTAACAAAGTAGAGGGGACCTTGCTTCCTCTATGTAGATTTCTCCCTTGATGCAGAACCCTGCATAGATTTCTAGAGCACTGCTTTTGGCTGATCATATCACTGGTGGACAGATATGTAGCTTCCATGGATGGAGGTTCTTCCCAACTGTTACTGAGGATTCGTTCTCTCCCAATTCCCAAGCCTTCCTGAAAGTGATATTTGCCATGGATTAACCACTTGTGACCTTTAGGCAGTTTCTCTTAATCGCAGTTCCTCCTGCTCACCATTTTTTGTAGATGATATCTATGAGAAAATGCCTGTATCATTCCAGTGCCCTTCTTGGGAAAGAAAGCCTTTTGTTTCTTTCGTGATGGGACTTAGATTCTAAGGGCCTTTTTACACTACCCCTAAGATCCGCTGGTCCCTTAAATTCGGACCAGAGATCTTGAGGGTTCGTTGCTGTTCCTCCGTCCCCACCTGCTCCGCACTTCTTTGTTCTGTCTGCTTGAGGGGAGGGAGGAAAAAAAAGCCTTAGACAGGGACAAAAGAATAAAGCCTTATCTCCGGTGCCGGTGGAAGTTGCTCCGACCTCCGTTTACTTTCTGGTTCCTCTTTAAGGGGTGGAGGCAAAAGAAAAACAACAGAAAGAAGCGAGGAGAGCTCAGGCACTCTCCGCATCAAATATTTTTCACCACCAAAGAGCAGGTACAAGAAAAGTGCTGTTTGGTCGCGCTAAAGTGGGCGGGGTCACACTTAATTGTCTGCAAACTCCGGAGCTGGTGGGGAAACATTTCTAAGCTCCGGAGCTTGCAGCCATTTGCGGCAGAGCTTAGGGGGTCATGTATAAACGCCCTGAGATGGGTGGGATGTAGCACACAAAAGATTGAGAACTTGTCGTGTGTGGGGGGGAATGGGAAATGAGCTATCCTTTTCCCTACCAAGAGTGTCTAGAAAACAAGTTAGTAATGATCAACTACATCCTTTAACTGTCTCATTTCTGATTGCTCAGGTTTACAAAACCTCCAGTGTTGTTGTTTTCTTTGGATGGGTTCAGAGCAGAGTATTTGCACACATGGGGTGGACTTCTTCCTGTTATTAACAAATTACGTGAGTAGCTGCTCTGTCTGAGCCATAGCATGTTGATCTGTTGAGAGAAAGAAAAAAATATTAATAATTACTGAAGCCGCCTCTCTACCCCCCCGCCCCCAATACTCGCTGTCTGCTCCCCTCAGCTTCTTTACACATTCTCTAAAACTCCAAATAACCCAAATAATGACTGTGGATTCACAGCAAGTGATGAGTCAAGGATGGGCATGGTGGAGCCAGCTTTGGGTTCTAGGAAGTGTTGACATGATTAAGCAACTGTTTCTGTGGCTGGACAGAGATCATTTTGCTGTGACCACATTCCCAACCACGGAAAATGTGGCAGGACAAGACTTTTAGCCTTTTAGGCATGGACATTGGGAATGAGAGCAGTGGAAAGCTGAGAGAAACAGAACAAAATCAGAAAAGAAGGTCAATTGAATTGAGTCCATACCACATTCTTAGTTTATGTAGATTTCTAGCTCCAGGGTACTAATAAGAGAGAGGGAGATCAGGAAAAAAAACCTGTCTGCTGTCCGTGTGTATTGTTATGATGTCAATGTATGTTTTTGTTCTCATTTACTGAGAGTGTTTGCATTTTTATTGACACATTCATTCACCAGTGACAAGGCTCCTGTAGCTTCTCTTTTCTAATCCTGTATTTCTTGGCTTTGGTCCAGACTTCCCATGATTGGAAGGAGTGGGAAATCTTACCTTATTTCTTTGCAACCTCTCAGTATCCCTTGAAAATCTGCATGGAAGGGTTTTGGGAATATTCCTAAGGACACAGAAAAGGGGGGGGTTGACGGAAGATGGAGAGGAGTATGAGTGCCTACAAAATGACAATTGGCAATCTAACCCATTGTGTATAAGGGAAGTGGCTAAGATCTAGGATCCAGAATCCCTTATTCCAGTACGTAGCATTTTTGTTCCATTAAGGGAACCCCCTGCATTTTTCCATTAACTCCCCCTCCCTCTGCTACATCCCACAAAGCAGAGTATGAAAAGGTTGCTGGTTTGGGGGTTTTTTGGGGGGGAGCAACAAAGCCTAGAATCTCTGAGCTGGCTGTGCCAGCTAGGAAATTCTGGAACATATAGCCCCTAGAAATCCATTTCCAAATTCAGCCTCATGGCATCTCCCATATCACTTTGGGATGTCTCCGAACTCTCTCTCTCTCTCTCTCTCTCAAGCAGCCTTTCTCAAGGGAGGCATATGACCCTTCTGAGGGACCATGGCACATTTGAAGGGGGCCACAGACTGGAAACTATTCATCACACACCACTTTACAAAATATCTTATGGAACATATGCAATCCTGATTCAGCCTTTATTTATTTCATGCCATGTTTACCTTCTTTCGGCCACAGAAGGTTGAGAATGGCTGCTCAAGGACAACCTTTTGGGGGGGGGAGTATAGCTGAAATGGGCAAAAGTCAGAATACAGCCAAATATGAGCACCTTGAGTAGCCTTCACCTTCACCTACAGTCTCTCTGAATCCCTCCTGTTACGCATTTTGATGTGAAACACTGCAGTACTGTCATCCCCCACCATTTCGTGGTTCATATAATGCAGTCCCGGTATATCGTAGGCCTACAGTATATGAAAGGCAAGGTCCCCTGGGGTAAGCTGCTTGGGCCTGTTTGAGGCCCCTGCACTTACCCCAGGCCTGGAGCTGCCCCGAACTGGCCTCCGATGGGCTTCCCGGGCTTTTCGGAGCCCCAAGAAGTGGTTTCTGGCAAACCAGAAAGTGACCTCTGAAAAACTGGAAGTGACTTCTG
This sequence comes from Phrynocephalus forsythii, assembly GCA_029282475.1. Classification (NCBI taxonomy): domain Eukaryota; kingdom Metazoa; phylum Chordata; class Lepidosauria; order Squamata; family Agamidae; genus Phrynocephalus; species Phrynocephalus forsythii. The sequence continues at coordinate 59,145,796 of JAPFRF010000002.1, forward strand.
GGGCCTCCAACGGGCCAGGAAGCCTGCCAGGGTCCCATTTGGGGCAGCACCAGGCCTCAGGTGAGTGTAGGAGGCCCCAGATAGGTCCCCCAGTCCTGACCCGACCCAGTATGCGCATATAATAGATTTCCCATTATCACAAGTTGGGTTGGGTCTCTAACCCCAGGGATAGGTGGGGGATTACTGTTACAATGCTTCTTTTAAGGAGAAAGGTGGGGTTAAAATATTTTAAATGAATACATGAATGAATGAATGAATGAATGAATGAATAGTTTGCTGCACATGGAAGCATTATTTACATGTGAATTGATTGTCTTTATCTTTTTCAGGATTATTCAGTAGTTTAGTACTGTTATAAATCTATGGCAGCTTTCTATTTACAATTTTCAAGGGATTTTAAAAGGTGACTGATAATTTGCTGGGATTTTTTTTTTGAGGATGTATTTTGCAATAGCATTGTATCTTATTGGGCCTTTGGCTGTAAAATAAAATTGAATAGCATTGTATTTCTGTTTTTTTTTTTTTGCAGTGGCATAGTAATTTTCATTTTGCTGCAATTTAGTAATATATACTGAGTAGCAGTGATCTGTTCATAAACAAGCACATGCAAGAGAGGCCCAGTTCAGCCAAATCTGTCATATAAACTCCTGCTCGGTCTGTGAAACAGTGGCAGCATAATATTTAATCCAATACTGTGGATGAAGTATTGAACCTGTTATATGCTGAGGCCCCGGGAAAGTTGGATGCTGTCACCTGAAACAAGAGACATTTACCTGAACAATAACAATTTATTTATTTATTTATTTTAAATATTTTACCCACCTTTCTCCTTGGAAAAGGACCCAAGGTGGCTTACAATAATGAGGGACAATATACAGCCCAGAATACCTAAGATATATTCAAGTTAAGAACAGGGAATTAGGAGAGGCATCTTAGAGCATTAAAATGTACAGTAACATTAAAAACTACAAAGAGCACACAAAAAGAAAAATAAATCTATTATGAGGGTTGGAAAATAACATGGAAATCACTGGTGTTCTTATGAAATCAGTCAATGCAATCATGTATGGTAATCCATATAAAAGTCACCTAGTAGGTAGTCCCTCATTCAGGGAAAGCTTGCCTGAAGAGAAAGGTCTTTGCCTGCTTCCAGAATGACAGCAGAGATGGGGCAGTCCTGGCCTCCAACGGGAGGGAGCTCCAAAATCTGGGAGCAGCAACAGAAAAGGCCTTTTCATGTGTTCTTATGAGACACACCTGTGAAGGTGGCAAGATGGAGAGAAAGGCCTCTCCTGATGACCTTAGCACCCGAGTCATTTCATACTGTGAGATTCGATCTTTGAGGTAGTTTGGACCCAGGTCATTTTTTACTTCGTAGGTTAAGGTCAGCACCTTGAATTGTGCCCAGTAGGTGATTGGCAACTAGTGGAACTGCTCTAATAGGGATGTAATGTGATCTCTGTAACCTGCCCCAGTCAGCAATCTGGCTGATGCGTTCTGGACCTGTTGAAGTTTCCCGAGACTTTCCATTGGTAGCCCCGTATACAGCGCATTACAGTAGTCCAGCCGGGATGTGACTAGGGCATGTGTCACAGTGGCAAGACACGGGCATAACTGGCATACTAGTTTTAATTGTGCAAATGCACTCTTGGCCACAGCTGTGACCTAGGCATCATCTCCCCCCACACACACACACACACTCACACATGATTTACTTTCTTCCAGTTCCCATCAGAGCTTGGAAAGATTACATTTCTGGACCTGTAGTCCATAGAAGTATTTTTTTCCCAAATTCTGATGCTTTTCTGCAGTTGTTTTGTTCTTAATCTGTCTTAATCTGAGGATCCTAATGTGTGAAAGGGGGATACAACCGGAGGCCATGAGACTTAGTTGAGTTCTTCTTTCAGGCCATTCTTTCCTGTTTATGAAGATATCTAAACATTCAGACTATAGTTCCAGCAAGATACTCATGAGATTCCAGAAGGGAATGAACTGTTTTCAATCCATACATTTCTGAAGTGACAAAATAGGACTGTCAAAGTTTCCTGCATAATGCCTGTCTTCTTAATGTTTACGATGCCCACTTTACACCTCAAAATTGCAATAAGGTAGCCACTGGAAATGTGTGGTGGGGTGTATTCACATGGTTCCTTCTGGATAGTCAATGTGAAACAGCTTCCCAAGATGGCCTGGGTGTTTTTTTTTACTGAGGCAGTACAAACTCTCCACCATGTAAAAAAGAGTTAGCACTAGAGGTGAGCATGAACTGGTTTATCCAAATTCATGCTGGTTCCTCGGCCAATCAACCACTCACCAGGCTCAATTGGCTTCCCTTGCTCTCCCAGTCATGGGCAAGAGCACAGATGTCTGCCTTGGCCTTTTGTTTGAGTGGGAGATCAGCCAAGAGGGTGGGGCCGGGAAACCCAAGCTGTTCCTGGGACTGGAGATGCAAGAAAGAGGTGCAGGAAGATAGCATCCTGGGCCTGGCGAGTGGCTGATTGAGCCAGAGGAGACACCTTTATGGACAAACTGGTTCTTGCCCATCTCGGATTAGCACTGGGCATGATGCAAAAGAGTCTGAAAAGTGTGTTTGGGGTGGGATTAATGTTGATATTCTTTCACAGATAAGGTGGGGAAATGAGTGCCGAGGTGTTGTTGGAGTACCACTCCCATCTACCCCAGTCAGCATAGTTAGTGGGGAGAGATTAAGGGATATGCAGTCCAGTCACTTTGGGAGGATCACATGTTCTCTTTCTGTTCTGCACAGTTGTCTCCAAAACAACTATAAAGTTGCAAATGTGGAAAAGTTGTCTTTAGTGGCATTGCTGAATGTCATATTCCTTCAGAAGTTTATAAATATTTGATATGAAAAGTTATGTTATCTGTAAGAAAATTAAGTATTTCTAATATTGTCACCTATCTCTCCCCCAATCACCAGGAAAATGTGGAACATACACCAGTGGTCTGAGACCAGTATATCCATCAAAAACATTTCCCAATCATTACAGCATTGTTACGGTAAGAGAGGGTCTTCTGCAGCAACTGCACAACTCTGGGCAGAAATAATATAGGTTTTATTCTTTGTAATTTTTATTACATTTCACTAGCAGGACACATTACTAACTTGATGATATGGTTAGGCAAAACTTGGCAGTTATATTATCAAAACATCTTTAAGGAGGATTTCAGCTGTAGTTCTCCCACTTCCCAGCTGTTTGATAATGGTGATAAAAAGGAAAGGAACAAGGGCAGAAAAAGAGAGCTGCAAATGCAGCTATATGTGAAGAATTTGATACAAAGAACAGAAGCCAGAACAGACTTGTTCCAGTGATGGGATCTGCAGAACCAGGAAGATGTGTGTGATTACTCTCTCATTGGAGCATCCTTTTCATCTCCAAAACCTGGTTCTGGAGAGCTACAGCTCCCTTCCTCCATAGTGTTTTTTTTTTCCTGGCAGTTAAAAGCAATAGATAAAGAAGATCCATCACATTGCTAGGTGGTTACAGTTGAGCTGTTGGATGTTGCTCAAAAGGTCAGGTCTTATTCCACACAGGAAAGAACATAAGGTGAAAGGTTTATTTTGCTTTACACATGATAGCTTGCAGAGAAACCACTATCATAACCTCCTCCCGCTATTAATAATAATCTGGTCTAGAGCAAGCTTGATAGTCAATGTTGATGCTCACATCACTCATTCTTTTTTTTTTTTGCAGGGACTTTACCCAGAATCCCATGGACTAGTGGACAACAAAATGTATGAACCAAAGAGAAATGCTTACTTCACACTAAAAAATGAAGAGAAGTTTAACCCACTGTGGTATCAGGGGCAACCGGTGAGTGCTACTTTTAAGAATACTTCCATGAGATGTGCTGACAGTGATCAAAAGAAGTGAGATGCCGAATTGCTTTTTAAAAAAATATTGAAAATATTCTAGGTTAAAATGTGCCTCGTGACTTTATTAGTATATAAGCAGACACTTTATATCCATATAATATAGAGATGGGTGTTTTTTTTTAAAAAAAGGGGATTGGTTCCGAAACGAAACATACCAGCACAGCCGGCATTTGGAACCCAGTCCCACCCTCCATAACAAAATCAAACACTGTCTTACCTTGCTGTACCTGGTGCTGGGTGAAACTCTAACCAGGAAGGAGCCTGCGTTGTGTCATCTTTCCTTCTCCCTGGTGTTGGCCAATCAGACAGGGAGGAGGGATGATGCATGTCCTTGCACGGCTCCTGATTGGCCAGTGCTAGGGAGAGGGAAAGATAACGCGTCGTAGGTAGCTTCCTGGTTGGAGTTTTGTCCCCCGGGGTGAAGCAAGGTAAGGCAGTGGTTGATTTTGTTCCAAAGTGTGGGACTGTGTTCCAAATGCTATATGTGCAGGTGTGTTTCATTTTGGAACCAGTCCCCTTCCGAAATGAAACACCCATGTCTAATATAGTACCATCCTTTTGCTGTTTAGAGTGTTAAGTGGTCTCTGCTCCAAGGTGTATATATTGTAAAAGTCTTCTCAATAAAAACAACAGAGGAAGAGAAAGGGCTGGTAAGAATGAAGACGAGTGCACTATTCAGCATTTTCAGACCAATATGCTTAGGTTGGATTGCAGTAAATCAGTGGGGGTGAGCAATAGGCTTTACCTAAAAGGTAAGTCATGAGAGAGGTTTGAAGTGTGCCAGGGAGATGATGTTTTTTCCCTAGAAAGCACTTCCATGTGTATGGAGTGTCAAAGGAGACTAGGCAAGGTGCTTTTAGGGGTCCGGAAACTCTCAGAGAGCTGAGAGATATGAAGTTTAAGAACCATAGTTAACAAACAGAGAAGTATCATGAAACAAGAATGGGGAGCTGCATGGCAGTGCAGGGCCAAAGGCTGCAAAGACAATGAGCCAACATCTTTTGGCCTTGGGCAGATTTGCAAGGAATTAAAGAACAACTGTCAGAACATCATAGCAACAAGGGAGGTGAATTATTTTGGCAGCAGAGTGCTTGAAAGGGATAGAAATGAAGATAACAGAATACCAGAACACATAAAACTGGAGCAGTCTAGGTGGGGGATTATGGGCAGGGGTGGTGTGGTGTGTGTGAACCAGAGTTGGTGGGTGTTGCTGAACTTAAAACTACAATAGGGCTGTGTTTCTGAAGTATTGCGTATGGTAAGAGAATATGCTAAAGATTAGATATGGCAAGGAACGGAGAAAGAGCAGTAGAAAACAATGCTAAAGACTAGAGATGGGCACGACTTAGCGGTATTCCTGTTTCCGTTTCCGTTACTCGTATCCGTTAGAACGGAATTACTCCGCCAGAATTCGAGCTTGAACTGACGAACGAACAATTTGGTCTGATTTGGCTCGTTACTTGCAATGGGGGAGCGGCACAGAAAAAAGTTTTTAAAAGTTAAAAAAAAACCGATTCCCGGCCCTAAAAGTAGGCGAAAAGTGTCTGAGGGCACCTACCAGGCCAGAAGGGTGTTTTATTTGGGGGGGGTTCCCCGCCCCCCTCTCCTTGGCTATTGCTACTGCTGCGCTGCTGGTACCAGGCTGGGAGGGCGCATCCATTTGCCATCCATTTGCCATGCAGTGCGGGGGATCCAAAATGGCGACCGCAATATTTTTTTTGAAATCGTTGCCCAAAACCCCACCAAAGCACCACAGAAACATGCGAAAATTAGCTATTTTAAATGCTTGAATTTTTACAGTAGCAGCAGTGGGTTTTTCTTGCAAAGAAAGTCTCCGTTGATTTTATTTTATTTTATTTTATTTTATTTTTTTACACCTGCGCATTCGCAATGATGGGCTCGCCCATGGGAGTGGACCATGCAAAGTTTTGGAGCCATTCCACCAATCGCATGGCCAGGTTTTGCTGACTGTACCAGGCTGGGAGGGCGCATCCATTTGCCATGCAGTGCGGGGGATCCAAAATGGCGACCGCAATATTTTTTTTGAAATTGTTGCCCAAAACCCCACCAAAGCACCACAGAAACATGCGAAAATTAGCTATTTTAAATGCTTGAATTTTTACAGTAGCAGCAGTGGGTTTTTCTTGCAAAAAAAAAAAAGTCTCCGTTGATTTAATTTAATTTAATTTAATTTAATTTAATTTAATTTTTTTACGCCTGCATGCCCATGGGAGTGGACCATGCAAATTTTCCACCAATCGCATGGCCACTTGACCAGGTTGACCACAGAGACTTCTGGGATGTGCCAATCGGGCATAAACAGCCCACTAATCGTAGCCCAAACCCGAACCCTAAGCCTAAGCCTAACCCATACGCCAGTACACTGTCCTTCTAAGTGGGTCAGAGAGGCACCCAGAGGTGCACCCCAATACTCACCCTAACCTCACCCGTAACTAGCCTAACCCTAGCCCTTGCACTAACCCGTCTTAACCCTAAGCCAGATCTACTTGCATTGGACTACATGCAAAGACACAGCGGGTGCAAAGAGTCTGCCAGTCCGTCACTTGTGGCTCTGGCTGACTCCTGCAGCTCCCTCCAGGATCCCGCTACCCCCCCCAAACCAGTACTAATGACAACGAAAAAACGAAAAAACGAACCAATTTTTGCGAAATTTCGCGAAAAACGGAAACGAGCCAAAACGGACTGCCTCCGACACACGACAACTCGAAAACATCATTTTCCCTAGTCGTGCCCATCTCTACTAAAGACTCGGGTGTATGATGGAGAGGGTGGCAACAAATAAGGGTATATGGGTTTGGGAGAAGGAGAAGAGATCCACGTGTGGGTCTACTGGGCTGGATGGGAGTTGATTAGAGAGGTAGCAGAGGAATTTGAGGCAAGCATTGAAAGATGTCTGCTCTAGGAATGATGAAGAGGAGGTCAGGAATTGTTACTGTTATTTGTTTTTTAAAGCGGAGGTTGTTTTATGCTTGGACACAGAAGGGAAAGAGCCATATGATGAAAAAGAGAGATAATGGCAGGGAGATCCCTGCCTGGAGGAGGGGTTCCTGAAGAGTGTGTTCAATATTAGAGTAGTACATTATAGGATCCAGTTTGTCATGTAGAAAAGTGTCATTGACAATAGAGTGTGTTCTAGCTTAGACTTGTACAGTATAGGATTCAGCTTGTCAATCATAAAAGCGACATTGAAGATAGAGTGTGTCCCTGAGAATGATAGTTGGATGGTGAACATTGCATGCCATTATTGTGACGGAGGCATGTCAGGAGTTGGTCCCAGGGATAAACTGAAGGTGGTAATAGCGCCTGGGCCCACGGAACAGACAGAATCGCCAGATGTGTTGTTGGAACCCAATTTGATTTTTTTTTTAAAAAAAGAGAGGTCTGGAGGAGCGTCACATAGCAGGGACGCCAGCAATGTAACAGTTCTTTGTGAACACTTCATCAAAATGGTTCCAGCAGTGGTGTGTGAGACAATGTGTCCACAGCCAAAGGTCAGAGGAATGGAAAGAGAGAAGAAGAAAAGCTGTTTGATTAGACAGGTGCTTCACATCAGTGCGGAGTCAGGAAAATGTTCCTTAACCCTTAGATGCTGTGGCTTTGATCCCTAATATCTGCACTTAAAAAGAATCACATGGCACATCATGTGGATGACTGGAGAGGTGTGAGTGTGAGTGATACCAGACACACACACTCCCCATGTTTCCAGGCAGCAGCTAAGTCTTCACAGGCACCAAATTCCGAGAATGATCAAGAACATATTTTATTGCAACCAAGAAACCAATAGAAAATGAACCACCGACCTTTATTCTCTTGGGGAATGTCCTGGGACGGGATGTTGAGTTCTTGGCACTACCACCCAGACCAGGGAATATCCTTTCAAGTGGACCCCCTGTTAAAGCCATGGGGCACTGTGAGTGTCCTGGTCTCTGAAAATGAGAGGGGAAGATGGGTTTCTGGCCTTGACAAAACCTTTTCAAGGATGGAGTGAAGAGCAAGTAACTTCTCCTAAGGTTCTCTGGTGGAAGCGGACGATGTCCTCATCTGGCACTGGTAACATTTATTTTAGGCTAATTACAAGCTCCCTGTCCCCTTGTATTGGCTGGCTTTATAGCTCTATGACTTAGATATCATTCTGCACAGAGAGACATTGGGAATTCATGTCTCCACTGTGCATCCCAGAAGAGCTTCCTGTGCTGTCTCTGGCAAACTACATGGTCCCAGACTGCCCCCAGAAGGAGGAAATGGTAAATCACTTCTGAATACTTCTTACCTTGAAAACCCTGAAAAGGTTTCATCAGTAGTCAAAATTGACTTGATGGCATGTTATTGTTGTTGTTGTCATCCCCTTTTTAGATTCTGTAGGCCTGGCAAAGCCTTTGGGAATTTTCGAATGGTTGGGTGCTTTTAAAAAAATGAAAAATCGCATCCTTACCACTGCAATTGGTCCAAACCCTGGCAATGATGATCCACCGGTGATTTTTTAACTTGTAAAGTCCCTCACATATTGAGGCTCCCAAAGGCTTCCCCAGAACAAAAGGGGCCCCTATGGCACCTCAGACTGTCAAACAGGGGATAAGATAAAGGTAAATATCCCCCCGCTGCACATGCGTGCTTGTTGTGTCTGACTCTAGGAGATCATTTTGTGGTGCCTAAACCATGTCACACCAGATAAGTCTGTAAAATGAATTAAAGAACATCTGTTTTCTTGCTTGTTTTGTACAGATTTGGCTGACAGCTATGTATCAGGGACTAAAATCAGCTACATTCTTCTGGCCTGGTTCAGATGTTGATGTTAATGGAACATTTCCAGACATTTACAGATCATACAATAAGTAAGTTTCTGAAAAAATGCTAAACGGCAATGAGCTCAAATGAGCTAGTGTTCTTCGTTGTTGTTTTAAAACTTCTCAGTAGTTGGAAATGCTATTTGGGGGGAGGGTCTAAGAGGGGTAGGCAGCAGTTTCAAGGCATGATTTTGATTCTGGGGCTACACTTTGCGCGCAGTTGACATTAGTAATAACTAGTCATCGATTTTCTATTTTTAATTTTATAAAATTTAGATCAGTACCATTTGAAGAAAGAGTAGTAACTTTACTCAGTTGGCTACAGTTACCAGAACATGAAAGGTGAGTATGACATCTCAGAGTTGTGTTGAATAGCTACTTTTCGGGGATTGAGAGGGATGGATTAAACTGCCCACTGAAATACTCTTGGCTCCCACACTCAATTGTATTTACGTGTATACAAGTAAATCAATCAATCAATCAATCAATCAATCAATCAATCAATCAATCAATCAATCAATGTGTTGACATTTCCAAAAGGGCTGTGGGCTGCACTCCCTGCTGTTTGCTGCAGTGTAATCCCTCCCTCATGTTGTGTGCAAGTAGAAGACATATCTGTCAGTATAATTGCATTAGTAAACCACCAAAGCAGAGAATATTAATCTTGTCTCAAAGGGGATGTGCAGTGCCTTTGTGCCTGCCACCTGCACAAGAGCAAATTGAGAGACAGCAGGGATGGCAGTAACCTTGTGAGAGAGAGCTGTAACAATGGGCTGGGGAGAACACACAGGGCCTGCAGCCTATTGTGTTGTCTACCCATGACTTAAGCTATTTGAAATCCAGAAAATGGTGAACTTCCATATAGAGATATGAAGGCCTGGGGGGCAGAAAAATTCAGAAAAAAACTGGTTTTCCCCCAATTTTTTTCTGAAGCCTTTTTTTTAAAATAAAAAAATGAAACTATTGAAAAAAGTAAAAAATGATTATGGAATTATTTATTTTAACATGATGAATAAAATATTTTAAGACAGGGTGTTCAAAATATTTTCCAGATCATTTCTAAAAAATATCACTGAAACTTAGTCCCACTCCCTTCTATACATTCCCCCCTTCAGTTCTTTTTATAACAATGTTTTTATTTAGTTTTATTTAATACTGTGAAGATGAAATATGAATAGTTGTTAATTATGGATTTTTAAACATTGTTTTGTAGAGGTTTTTTTTTACATATATTTCCACGGGTACTTTGTTGCATTGAATGAACAGTTGCTTCTGATGAATTAGCTTGAATGTAAATGTGTTCACAATTCTCTCAATTTATATGTAAAATATTAAAATTTTGGTGCTGTTTGATTTAGACCACACTTTTACACTCTGTATTTAGAAGAACCAGATTCCTCAGGTCACAGATATGGACCAGTCAGCTCAGAAGTAAGAAACTTGATCTTTATTTTATTTTTAAATTAAGTTCTGTAGTGGGCAGGGATATGGACATTTTATTTTGTTTTTAAATTGATCCATTGGCAAACTTTTAAGAACAGGGTATGTATATATGAATAACAAATGAATGAACATTAACTTGAACCTAAGTTTTATTTTGTTAGATACTGTGAAGTTAAGTTTTATTGTTTTGATACCGAGGTTGAGAATCTTTTTCACATGACGTCATCAAGTTCAGCTGTAGTATTTTACAAGTGATGAACTGCCTGTAATTCATTGATTTCATGAGGTAGTTAGATGACAATTACTTTCTTGATGTTATGAATGTGAATATCATGGCATAAAGAGGAATGTTTGTTTATTTTACGTATGTTTAGACTGCTTAGCTTAGTGGTAAGCACTACTCTAAGTGGTTTACAACAAAGAAAAACCTATAACACCCCCATCAAAAAGACCTATATTCATACTCACAAATAAATCACATTAGAACCCAAATGAAACAGGGAACTCAAATATAAATTAATGTAAAGGAGGATGTCCGTAAATGATTCTTGGAAAAGAACAATCTTTAATATCCCCTTAAAGGAAGGAAGAGGCATGGCCTGATGTACTTCAAGCAAGAGTCCTTTCCTTAAGGATGGGGGCATGACCCAGAAGGAATGATTTTTAGTAAACACCTTATTTGCCTCTCTTGGCATGGCAACCGGAAGAAACAAGGTCTGTGAGGAGCAAGTGGCATGGGCTGAATTTCTGAAGGATAACACAGCCTGAAACCATTAAGGCAGGCATGTCCAAACTTCGGCCCTCCTGATGTTTTGGACCACAACTCCCAGAATTCCAAATCTGTATTTCCAATGGCAAAGGACTGTGGGAGTTGTGGCCCAAAACATCTTGGAGGGCTGAAGTTTGGGCATGCCTGCATTAAGGGCTTTATAAGCTAGAATTACAACAATGAACCTGGCCTAGAAAACAACAGGACACCAAAGCAGGCGAGCTAGATCCAGATAGATGTAACCGAACTTGTTTGTTCCCAAACCCTGTCTGGCCACCACCTTCTGCACTTTCTGTAATCTCCAGGCCATCCTCAAGGGCAGCCCCACATGGAGAGCATTACAGTAATGGATCTTAGAGCTCACCTGTTCATGCAGTAATTCTGTCAGAGACCCCTCTTTGCTTGCTGACAGAAGGACATCAGAGAGGAGGCCAACCTGTGGAAAGGGAACCCCTGTAACCTGGTAGGGAGAAGCCGCTGACAGACGTTTTCTCTTGCATCCACACCAAGTGTGTTTAGGAAAACAGTGAAATTCCGAAAGATCTTGCAACTTGTGAGTGGTTAATATGGGGTTATCTGGTCCCTCTGCCAGGAACCAAGTTGTGTAGGGTTTTATAAGTCAAATCCAGTGCTTTGAATCATGTTCCAAAAGAACCAATATCCAGTGTAACTGCTGTAGTGAGATATTTCTATTCATCTGGTTAAAAAGCTCCTATTAGGAGTCTTGCTTCAGCATACTGGGTCCACTGTCTCTCTGAACACTTTCCAAAGGTAGTGTGTTGATGGAAGGCAACTCTCTGCAGAATCGGGGACAGGACAGTCTGTGGGGTCAATTCTTCCTCTGCTGCAGCCTCTTGTCCTGCCTCAAATGCTTTTTTCTGAAGCTTCCTAGACTTCTTGAGTCCTCCTTCTCATTCCACCATGACATGGTTTCCAGTAGCACAGGGGTATCACTGGGATACCATCTCTCATCATTTCTATTCATTTGTCTATTTTGCCTCTTTGCATTTTTGTTCTCCAGGTTATTCTTGCACTGCAGAAGGTCGATAGGATGGTGGGATTGCTGATGGATGGTCTTAAACAAATGGATCTGCACAATTGCATTAATATTCTTCTTCTTGCTGACCATGGTACACTCTTTTAAATTATTTAGAATTTAAATATTTTATATAAATATTTTTTCTGACCTTTTTTTAGTGGGTATGGATTCTTGAACTGCTAGATAGTTCAATGGCTTAGGTATCTTGTTGCAGGGCCAAAGATTGGGAGTTCAGTTCCTGACTGTGTCTCCTTGACAGGAGCAGTACTCGATTATCTGTGGGGTCCATTCCTGCTCCACAGGAATCTAAGATTATTATTATTTTCCAAAAACCTGGGAACTATAAATAAGGCTTTCAGATGAGTGCAGACTACTTTAAATTTCTGCAGCTCTGTGTGCTATAAATCTTCAAATATGCAGCAGGCAGTACATTTTAGACTGGATCAGATTTTTCAAAAGCTGCAATAAGAAATGGGCACAAATCAGAAAAGTGATGGGGCATTGCGATTCATGATTCGTCAAGGTTGATGAATCACAAATAATGAATTTACTTTTTTTCTTATGAACTGATTAATCAGTTTACTTTAAAACCTTATAAAGTGGCCCCAGAGGCACCTAGAGACACCAGATTCGCAGGGAAGTGTCCCCATATTCTAATGTATAAGCCCTCCAAGTCTGATGAATATTGGGTTTCCCCAAACCTGTTGCTAAAGGACACTTTCCTTTTATAGCCCAACAATCAATGAATTAAAATAACCTAAACATTTGTCAATTTGCATTCATCTGAGTTATTGATTGTTACAAATATGAATCAACAAATTAGCAATTTTTGAACAAATTTTGAAATTCATTTCTCAGCTTGTTCCCATCTCTAGTTACAATCAGCTGTACATGAAAGCCCCATCCAAATGATAATAATAATAATAATAATAATAATAATAATAATAATAATAATAATAATAATAATAATAATAATCCAGAATTAGAGATGGGTGTTTTGTTTCGGAAGGAGACTGGTTCCAAAACAAAACATGCCAGCACAGCTGGTGTTCAGAACACAGTCCCACCCTCCAGAACAAGAACAACCACTGTATTACATTACTGTAGATCACGCGGGGTGAAACTCCAATCAGGAAGGAACCTCCACCATGTCATATTTCCATCTCCCTGCGCTGGCCAGTCAGACAGGGAAGCGGGGAGATGCATATCCCTGCACAGCTCCTGGTTGGACAGTGCCAGGGAGAGTGAAAGATTACGCATCAGAGGCTGCTTCCTGGTTGGATTTCTGCCCTGCACGAACTACAGGAAGGTAAGACAATGGTTGATTTTGTTCCAGTGGGTGGGACTGAGTACTGAATGCCAGCTGTGCTGATGTGTTTCATTTTGGAACCAGCCCCCTCCCAACAGAAAACACCCATCTGTAGCCAGAATGAAACTAGTTTACAGTGAAACCAAGCTAGTAGTAGTGGAGTTTCTACCTCTCTTTGCATCCCTATAAATGACTTCAAAATCTGTTCCAAAGGGCTAGGAAACTCTTATACCATTTTTTCCCTGGGGGAGGGGTGATGGGGAAGAGGCAGAGAACAAAATCCTGCAATACCAGCCACTGACCATGAGCATGATGTTGAAATCATACCACCCACCAATTCAAAGCAGTGTTTCAAAAAACAATTGTATTTGGCCAAGGTACGCTATATTACAGTGGTACCCTGTTTTTGAAGTTAATCTGTTTGACTGGATACTTCATACACTGGAAATTATGTAAGCCAGAACCACACGGGGTGCAATGCATCCTGGGAAATGAAGTCATTCGGAAAATGTGTAAACCGGGGTTTTCCAGAAAAAAAATGTGTAAAAGGGAGGCATTATTTTAAACAGACTTATTACTTAAACCGGGGTACCACTGTACATTGTAAGTTTGGTAGAGTCGTACAGTACTCATTGGTTAGGTGGAGGCAGATTGATCCAAGTGCTGTTGGTAAGTTTTCAAAATGATTCAGTGGCACACCTCCCTGGGCAGGAACCTTCACAAATATGTCACGACAGAAAAGCCACTGATCTTACACTTCACATAAGCTAGAGAGGGTCCTCTGACCCAGATGTTTTGGAAAAAATGTAATACAGTTATAGGCAAAGTGTTGTTCATGGACCACATACAGCAGGTATGTCCAAACTTCGGCCCTCCAGATGTTTTGGACCACAAGTCCCAGAATTCCAAGCCTGTATTTCCAATAGCAAAGGACTGTGGGAGTTGTGGTCCAAAACATCTGGAGGGCCAAAGTTTGGACAAGCCTGCCATACAGCTACTAGGACCCTCGGTGCTACCCTTTGTACCTCTACTTTTAAAATTGTTTACAAAATGCTCCTTCCTTGCTCTAGGCTGCAGGAGCAATTTTCTTATGCTCTGAATTCCTGTAGACACAGGAGACAATTCAAAGCTGGTTGAAAATGTCCCTTTATCAGTCTAAAACAAATGGGGGAGAGGAATGGTGGAGAGAATAATAATGTTTCCAGACAGGCCTTCTAGAGGGCAGAAACATTGGTCTGGAGGGGTGCGTGCATGTGTGGCCTTCCAGCCTTTGTAATTTGACCACCCCAATGGAATAAGATTAGAAAACTCTGTTTTGTACGTTAAGCTTTTAGGCACCATGTCACAGTCTTGCAAACAGGTCTCCACTTTGAATGTATAGTTCTTTGATTTCAAATATAGATGAGCAGCCAACAATAAATGCAGTTCTAAAATTATGCTTATTATTTTGATGTGTGCAAAAACACCTACAGAAGTGTTAATGTTATTGCCAACAACCATGCAAGACACAGGTGCCTTGATTTAGGTAGCCATGTGGGTTGCATCAGTATCTGCTTACTTGTTGACTCTCTTCCATGTAGTCAGCACCAAAACAAGGGAGCAGTAAACAGCTTGTCTGGTCGAATCACAATTAGCATGACATCAGATTTTCTGTTCGGGGCTAATGGAGTGCAGTCTTTACTGGTGGGTTTCCTAAAGAACTGTACAAGCAGCACCAGTCCATTCTTCCTCCCCTATATGTAGAGTCAATCTTTCATGTGAATATGCCCTTTAAGTGCAGTTAGAGCCTCACCTTATGACTTAGCTGTCAGTATTTTTCATACTTCAGATAAGAAGCACATGATCTTTGAAAGTCTTTGTGACTTAATTTCACATTAGTGAATTTAGGAAAGAGTCAGGCATCTCAACATTAGTTTATAATATTTATTTAAAAATCAAATACTATATATACTACTTGAATGTTGGCTTTTTGGGTGGGTGGGAATTAACTCGACCCAGCGCGCTATGATTATGGTTATAAGAGAAAATGGGATACTGTAAATGTCTCCATATCTTTTTGCCATTTTGCAGCTACTGTTTCCTTAAAATGAAATTCTTTTGTTTCTTTGAAGGGATGGAGGCAGCTAGCTGCAGCAAAGCAGCATATCTAGATAACTACTTGGACAGTGTTCAAAATTTGTTTGTGGTCCCTGGCCCAGCTGCTCGGTTAAGACCCCAAAACGTTCCAGATGAGTATTACTCTTGTATGTAGCCACTAGAATAATTTGCTCTACTCCTTTGTATGTTTTTTGTAGCTTCAGTGTGATAGCAAAGTAAACCATGGCTACTATCTCATTACTATAACTGTTGTTCAGTACGGAATACCTCATTGTTTTTACCACTTTGGTCACTCAACTTCCAACAGATTAAAACATAATTACAAATCATGACAGTGTCAGCTTAATGAATGCAATGCTAGCATATTTAAATCAGCATGTTCACCAGACTGCTATATTAAAAAAAATACAAATATTAAAATGTGCACACAATTTCAGTTTCAAAAATGCCTTTCATTTAATCGCATGGGTCTTCTGATTCTCTCTCCTTAACTTCTGGGCAACCACTGTGAATCTCGCCCCTCGCATATATTACTGCCTTGTTAACCCCTTTTGTGCATAGGCAGTAAAATGTCAATTGCCTTGGGTTGGCATTCAGATTACCGTGATAAGATTTTCCTGGATTGCAAGATTTGAGAGTTTTATTTCCTAAATTCTAGATTATGGCAGGCTTCAATGTATGCTTCTGAGAAATTGTTGATTTCTGTGGGGATAATAAGCTATTGGGAGCAAAAGATCAGCTGGTATGCAGGGGTAGGAGCATATTAATTATGATAAGTATAATTCCTCCATATTTTGTCCAATCATTGTTATAGCTTGGGGTGGCAAGAATGCATCCCCCCAATATAACCATGGCCTACTGTTCCTTAATTTTTCTGTATAGATGTCAGTCACTGCATTTATTTTCTGTGGTTAAATATCAGCCATATACAATAAAAATCAATTTTCAAATACAGTAGGAACCCCGTATCTGTGGGGGAACGGTTCCGGGACACCCGTGGATACTGAAATCTGCGGATAACAGCTAATGCTCGTTTCTGGGGTGGTCTCCCCCCTCCCAGCCCACAACCGCCACCCACCCCAAGTTTTTAAGAAAATAAAACTTACTCCCTGGAGAGGCCCTCCTCCTCACTGCCACCTGATTTCCCCCAAAACCGTCCCCGGGCGCTTCCTTTTGGGGATGTAAAATGGGGTTGGCATTCAGATTACCGTGATAAGATTTTCCTGGATTGCAGGGGGTCATCCATGCTGCACCACTCACCTGGGGCATGGGGGCAAAAAGATCGGCTGGTATGGGGATGGAGCATATTAATTATGATAAGTATAATTCGCTTCATATTTTGTCCAATCATTGTTATAGGTGGGGTGGCAAGAATGCATCCCCCAATATAACCATGGCCTACTGTTCACTTAATTTTTGCTGTATAGATGGGGCATCCGGGCGGTGGCAGAAGACGCACCCACGTGGACCTGCAGATGCCTGCAGGAAGTGTGGGCACTTCTTCCGCCACAGCCGGGTGTTCCCAGTGGGTGGCGCTCCGGGTGAGCAACGTGGCGCGGATGCCCCCCGATGCCCTGGGTGAGCAGCGTGGCGTGTTGTGGTGCAGACGCCCCCCAACGCCCTTGGTGAGCGGCGTGGCGTGGTGCAGCGCGGATGCCCCCCACCCCCCGGAGAGTGCCCGGACAGCCCACAGTGGCAGCAAGGAGGGCCTCTCCAGGGAGTAAGTTTAATTTTTTTCCTTCCTTGCTGTCACCGCCCTCCCCCCCCCCCCGCTGATCACTATCCGCAGATAACTGAATCAGTGGATAGTGAATCAGTGTATACGGGGGTGCTACTGTAACACTTGGGCATAATCTTGCATAGTTCCTAGACAGATTTTACCAGGCAGAATCCAAAGAAACAAAACAAAGCAACAGACAAGCACATGTGGCATCTTAAAGACTAACTGCTATGTTTTAATGAAAGCTTTTGTGGATCAAATGCACTTCTTCAGATACATGGACACAAAATGAAATGTTGAATGAAGTATCAGTTTCATACCAGTTATCCTTGGGTATATGATACATTTGCATGCAGTGATGTGGATTATTTTGTTTTAGGGCTCTGATGTAAATTCTACAGTGGCCTGTTCAGTCCTTGTTATGTTTCATAACAATGAATTACTTCTGACAAAAGAGTTTAATTTACTTTATGAAGTTACAGATTATTATGGAATAATTATTTATTAGTTTATTAGAAGGTTCCCTACTTTCATTTTTCTTTTAACCTTCAGGTAACTAATTGTTTCATCTAACCCTTATAGTTGATTATGAAGGCCTTGTCAGAAATCTGACGGTAAGTGATGTCACAATAATTTCTTTTCTTTGGGTATGGATGGACTTTGCTGAACACTTTCAGACCCTCATAGGCACCCCCTCCCTGTACAGGGTGAGTCCCACATGATGGACACTGGTACCCACAATAGGCTAGCTGTCCACTGGAAAAAATGAAATTGCTTTCCCAATATCATGAGTAGAGGTGGGCACGAAATGGAAAACCCATGGTTTGGGTTCATCTGTTTCGGGCCCACCCTTGGTTTGGTTCAGTTCGGGTGCGTACGAATTTTAAAAAAAAATTCATACAAACCTGAACCGAGCTGAACCAGTTCGGGTCAACTTACCTGGTGGGGGTGGGCGATTCTGGTCCCGGCAGCAGGGGCTTTTTGAGGTGCCCCTTTTCCCCCCTTCAAGCACCGACTGAGCAGCCCCTAGGGCCAAGTTGGTGCTGGATTTATATTTTTAATTTTTTCTTCATTTTTGAGCAATGACTACACAGCCCCTGGAGCCGGGTTGGCTCTCCTTTTTGTTTGTTTGTTTGTTTTTAAAGCTGACCACGCAGCCCCTGGGGCTGGGTTGGCGCTCTTTTAAAAAAAAAAGAAGCGCCGATTGTGCGGCCCCTGGGGCTGGGTCGGCGCTGGTTTTATTTATTTATTTATTTTCTTCATTTTAGAGCACCAACCACGCAGCCCCTGGGGCCGGGTCGGCGCTCCTTTTTTGTTTGTTTGTTTTAAAAGTCCCCAGCCGGGGGCTTTTTGAGGCGCTGGCTTGGGGCCAGCACCTGTACAGGCCTACCTTCTCCCACCAGGACCAGGGGGGCTGTGGTGAGGACAAGGTAGGAGGGGGGTAACGAAAAACGAAACGAATGAAATGGAAATTTTTGTTTTGTTTTGTTTTGTTTTTCTTTTATGGGTTGGAATTACAAGTTCATTTCGTGCCATCTCTAATAATGAGATCAGATCACATCACATGGAATGGCTCCAGTGATGATGATGATGATGATGATGATGATGATGATGATGATGATGATGATGATGATGATGATGATGATGATGATGATGATGATCGTGGGAAGAGAGGCAGGAAGGGGATCAGTGGTTCAAGTGCTCTCCAGTTAACTCAAGAGCTTTTTGAGGGGAATTTTTGTTTTCCTTTTTGTTTTCTTTTTTTTTTTTCGTGTTCTTGGTAGCTTCAGTGTTACCTTTTAATGTTGTAAGATGCCTCTTCTAAGTCCCTGTTCTTAACATGAATATGTTTTGAATGTTTTGGGCTGTATGTTGTCCTTCATTATTGTGAGTCACCTTGGGGCCTTTTCCAAGGAGAAAGGTGTGCTAAAAATATTCAAAATAAATAAAAATCAGCATTTACAATTTGTGAGTACAAAATATAGCATTCCACATCCCAATGGACATGAGGCTGATGGTGGAATGGATTTTTCTTGCATTTCCCATTATGCTACCCCAGACCTACACTGAAATTTGGGGGACTGTACAAACCATATTGGGGGCCATGCAGGAGTGAGTAGGGAAGAGGTGAAGAAGTTTTATTTTAGTTTTATTTTATTATTATGATTATGATTATTATTTCATTTTTATTGTTATTGTTATTTTTTCTCATTTTTTCTTATTTTTTCTTTATTATTGTCACTTTTGATTATTGTTGATATTGTGAACCGCCCGGAGTTCTTTCGGAAGACAGGCAGTATATAAATAAATAAATAAATAAATAAATAAATAAATAAATAAATAAATAAATAAATAAATAAGTGGAAGGCTATCTGGAAAGTCTTGTCAGGTATTAGATGTCACACTGCTATAGGAATAATCATGGGTGTTAATTTCAGTGCTTGGTCCCAGATCAGCATTTCAAGGTTTACATGAAGCACCTGCTTCCCAAGCGATTACATTATGCCAAGAATGACCGGATTGAACCTGTACATTTTTATATGGACCAGCAGTGGCAGTTTGCTCGGTAAGCTGCTTCCTTTTTTTCTGCCTGGCCAAAAGAGGTTAGCGATGTGCAATCTACCCACGCATGAATGCGTTGCATGCCTATCCTGTAGGACAGAAATGGCTTCTTTGTTTGTTTGTGAGGTTATTGGTTTACTTCTACTAAGGGCCTTTTCACACGACCCCTAAGATCCGCTGGCCACTTAAATTTGGACCAGAGATCTTAGGGGTTTGTCCCTGTTCCTGCGTTCCCACCCCCTCCGGCTGCTGGCTGCGTGAGGGGAGGGAGAAAAAAAGGAAGAAAAGAATGCCGCTCACCTCCGTTCTGCCGTCCCGGCACTGCATTCAGATCTCTTAAAGGGGCGGGGGGCAAAAAAAGAACAAACAGAAGCAAGGAGAGCCCGGCAGTCACTACTGTTATATCCGCATCAGGAATTTTCACCTCCGGAGAGCAGGTACCTGAAAAGTGCGCTGGGACGCGCTTAGGTGGGTGTGGTCGCACTTAATTATCTGTAAACTCCGGAGCTGGTGGGGAAATAATTTTAAGCTCCGGAGCTGGGAGCCATTTGCCGCGGAGTTTAGGGGTCGTGTGAAAAGGCCCTTTGTGGGAGCAAATGTTATAACTTTCCCTTCTATAATAATTCAAAACGAACAGTTTCCATTTCATTGTACTTCTTTTACCTAGATTTAGAAACTGAATTTGGCTGGAGAGGAGAAATTTAAAAGGAGGACAAGGAGTTAGTGCTGCATATGTAATAATAATTACATGCTATCAAGTCAGTTCTGACTTAGGGCAACCTTTTCCATGGGTTTCTAGGTATGGGGTACTCAGAAACAGTTTGCCATTTGCTTCCTTCGGAGCTGCCTTGAGACAATACAGCTTGAAAAAACTGTATCATGGGAAATTAAACTGCTAATGAGGTGCCAGGCTCATCGAGCTATCCAGACAGCTTGAGAAAAACAGCAAAACTATTGGAAAGAGGCATCTTATTTGGCCAAAATGTTTTGAATACCTGTGAGAGATCTTTAATGAGAAAGAAGGCAAATGGAAATGAGGTGTGCATTTAGCAAGTGCTTTCAGATGACTTCATTCTAATGGGTCTAGTATCCATGTTTATATTTTGCAGAATGCGCTCTGAACTTAAATATTGCACTGGCGGTTTCCATGGGTCAGACAATGTGTTTGCAAATATGCAGGTAAGTAGGACCACCCTCTTCACCTCCAGTGTTTTGAGTCTTTTAAAGAAGGTGATGTGGCCAGGCACATTGCTTTGTTTTCAGGCTTCCATGTTTCTCATTCAAACCAATTTAGCCTTGATAAGTACCGTCATGATTTTGCTAATCTACTGGGCTGGAATATGTATATTAGTTTTAATGCATTTTGTGATGGCTATTAGGACATAAGCACAGATTCCTTAGAAGTCTGATCCTAAAACCTGAAAGACTGCTTCATCAGTGGTGCCAAACTTCAGTCCTCCAGAAGTTTTGGACCACATCATCTCCCACAGTCCTTTGTCATTGGCAATACAGGCTTGGAATTCTGGGAGTAGCAGTCCAAAACATCTAGAGGGCCAAGGTTTGGCCACTACTGGCTTAAGTCCTGTTGTTCCAACACTAACATGCTTTCATTTCTAATTGTGGGTTACCTGTAATGTCTGCTTCTTCTTTTAGAGCATCACATTAGCTCTGCTCAGTTTCCCACTCATTAAACTTCACCTTCCTGGTCTTCTGGAAGCTGGCAAATAACTTAATTTTTAGGAAGGCATTTAATATATATGTTTCATTTGGCTCATGGCACAGTGGTACTGCAGGTATAACTGTGCTCACAACCTGGGGTTCAATCCCAGGTAGCCGGCTCCTGGTTGACTCAGCCTTCTATCCTTCTGAGGTTGGTAAAATGAGTACCCCTCTTGCTGGGGGCAGGAGCAGTGTGTATTGTGCATAAATAAATTGTAAACTGCCTAGAGAGTGCTGTAAATATTGTGGGGCATTATATAAGCAGAACACTTTGTTTTCTTTTTACTTTTTATTTTTATTGTCCCTTATTAAAGTACAATGGACCCTTGTATAACAAACAGTTTGTATAGTATAAAATCTGTACAACATAAAAAATTCTGGAGATAGGCGAAATTTGCTTAACAGAAACGTCTATGGGGCGAATATGTACAACATAAAAATGTTTGCTATTAGGGATTACTTTGTTTTCAATGCATTCCTATGGGAAATTTGTATAAAGGAAAATTTGCTTAACATAATTTCATTTGGAATGAATTAATTCCTTTGTACAAGGTACCACTGTACTTTGTAATAGCTTTGTTTTTTAATGTATTTTTTATGTAACTGTAAACTGAAAGTATATTTTCAATTGCTAATCTATTGACTTTATTCTAAGGTCCCTACAAGGCAGGGAACAAAAGTTACAAAATAAATAGAGAAAAAAAATCCTGGGGGCTGACGATTTAGTTCTTTTGTTAACCTACCAATGTTTGAAGATTGCCATGTCTAGGCAAATTAGCACCTTCAGATAGAAAATGAGAACAGCACGGCCAAAGGTTAGGCTAGGTAAAGAAATTGCTATCCTTTCCCAGGTCTCCAGGTGGAAAGATAAATTTCAGGGCAAGTGACACTGGAAAAGGAGAAAGACTGATGTCACTGTATGATATGGCTTTAAAGCTAGCACAAAGTATGGACAGGAAAGGTGACAACCACCACAGCTGCTTCGTTATTTAACCCTTAGTGGGCTGACGGATTACCTGACTATCCGGATACCCTTTGTACTTGTTTCCACAACCAGCGGGCCTCCATCCCAAACCTGCCCTGCTCCTTCTGAATAAGGGGAAAGATCCACCCCTACTATAGTATGATATATCATAAGGGCTCCTTTGTCCCAGATGGTCAAGCCAGGCTATGTAAACTTTCAGCCTAAAGGGATCAAGATGAGACCAACATTTATTCTTGTGCATATCCATAGAGCATACAGTGAGGAACCTTAACCCCACCCCCCCAATTCTTTGGTCTACAAGTTCCATTGGCCTGACCCACTGGGGCCAATTGTAATGCACTGTGGTAGTCTAAGGTCTGGGTTGGCCAAATCCACACCTGTTGTAGGCCAGATATTTATGTATGTCACAGATTTGATCACTGAATAATCTCTAGGCTTCCCATGCTTTCTGGTAGATTGTCTGACAGATAAAGTAATTTGCACTTAGGTCATGCTGTACAAGGTAGTGTCATTGTGTACTACACCCATAGGTCCATTGGAATGGGCAATCTCCATTACACATCATCTATATAATGTTTCATTGTAGATTATACAGTGTAGATGTATATAATGTGCAGATGTATACTTTCAAGGGAAGACAACAGCTTGAGTTTACAAAACTCAAGCAGGGCTACTAAGGACATTGCGTTTTGGAGATTGCTCATTCAAGTTGGAGGCAATTTGGCGGCATGTAACAACAGCCTAAATTGCAGTTGTATTTGAAAGCATGATTGTTGGAAAAAGGAATAATTAAAAATATTATTATTATAGGAAGCAGATCTGCTGTTACTGAGAAGTGGTACTGTTGTACAGATCTGCCTTTCTGCAGAAAATTAAGTTACAGCTACAAGACAAAACCAACTCAGAAACAAATCCATATGTGTTTAGAAAGAACCCCTTTATCATTAGAGATGACAGACCCCTTTTTGTGGAATGAAGAAGCCTGTCATTACACTTCATTTTAAACCAACTGGATATAGTTTGAATGCTTATAAAGAAATAGGAAACTTTAATATTGAATCCACATATATAAACTAACATCTGCACTGATGTGGTAGGCTTTTAGATCATTCAAAGAAAATAAAGTATCTCAGACTTGCAAGCCTACAATAACCTAAATCTCATACCAGGCACCTAAATTCTACAGCTATACTTTTGTCCCAGGTTTCCTGTATGCCATTAATTTAGGTAAATATGCAGGTCTGGATATACCTCTCTTAAAAGTCCAAGCAGCAACAGGCAGAACTATAGATTAAATTGTTTACTTCTACTGGAGACATTTTTGCAGCAGATGTAAACCAAATGTGCCGCTTGCTAAATGCTCTGTTTTCTGTACATTGTGATCTAGATGAGTCCCCAAACGGGTTCTTTTACAAAATCTGAGTAATTTAAAAACAAGCCTTGACTGCAGTTGTGATGGGGAAGTATTTGGCAACAACCCAAATGAATATTCCAGGTTAATGTACAGTTTTTCCTTTTGTTTAGGCTCTGTTTATTGGATTTGGACCTGATTTCAAGTTTCAAACTGAAGTTGAGCCCTTTGAAAACATTGAAATCTACAATCTCATGTGTGGTATGATAAAACAGCTCTTTCCCCCACTTCCTCCAATCTAAGCTTAAAACACTTTTAAAGAATATTTCTGGAGTTTTACTATTATGACTATTTTTGTTTTGTTTTAAGAAATTGCAGCAATCTATTATCTCAGACCTGTGCAAGTGTCATTTCCCAGTCCCAAATAGACTGAAACTTGCTCTGATAGGAGGGGTCTGCAGAATCTTGGAATAGGATTCTTTTCAGTTGAACTCACTTTGTGCAGTGGTTTTAATATTTTCCAGCCTGTATAAATAACCAGGACCAGGGAAGTCTTATCAGCTTGAATGGGCCATTGCTGCTCGTACAACAGCAGGCTGTGAGGCTGAGTGGAAACATACTTCTTGTACAGGATGGCTGTTCTTGCAAGCTAGCTGACAGCTGGGGTTTAGGCAGTTGTGTGCATTCTAGAGCAGTGCTCCCCAACCTTTTTGTCTCCACGGACCGGCATTTGTTTGATTATTTTCCTGTGGCCCGGGGTGGGGGTGGGGAGGGGGAGATGGGGGTGTGGGGGGAGGGGAGGGTGTGGGGGGTGGGGGATGGGGGAGGGAGGAGGGGGAGGAGGAGGTGCGGGGGGCTTGGCTACCTTGGGGGCCACGGGAGCGGCGCCAGCTTGCCAGCTGGGGCGCGGGCGTGCGCTCCCAGAGCGCACGGGCGGGGGGAGCCCAGGGCTCTTGGGCGGGCGGGCCCCGCCTCCTCCTCCTGTCGGCGGCCGGAGGCAGAGGTGCCCCAAGCGGCGGCGCAGAGGTGTGCTGAGCCGCGCCATGGCAGCTGCCCGGGTTTGGCTGTGGCTCCGCGGCCAGCGGCGGGGCGCCCCGGCTGCCGCCGCCCGCCTCGGTGGGGCACCTCTGCGCCGCCGCTTGCCTCCGGCTGCGGCCTCGGGCGGGCGAGCGGGGGGGGGAGGGGAGGGAGGCCGGTGGGGGTGGCGTCTCCGGCCCGAGGGCGCCACTGGGACTGCCGAGCCGCCGCGGCGGCGGCGGGGCGCCCCGCCGCCTGCCGTGGAGTCGCGGCCGAACCCGGGCGGCTGCAGTGGCCGCCGCGGCCGCCGACAGGAGGAGGAGGTGGGGCCCGCCCGCCCAGGAGCCCCGGGCTTCCCCCCACCCCGCCCGTGCGCCGTGCCCGGCGGCGGCGACTCCTCCGGCTGCCCGCGGGAGAGAAGAGGAGGAGGAGGAGGGCGGCGGAGGAAAAGGGGAGGAGCCTCCCCGGCCTCCCCAGGCGGCCCGGTGCCAACTGGTCCACGGACCGGCACCGGTCCGCGGCCCGGGGGTTGGGGACCACTGTTCTAGAGGACATGTGATTCCAGCCTTCCTCTTGTTTAAATTAGAAGACAATGCATTTTGTGCAGAGACCAAAACACTCTGCTAGAGTTAAAGATGGATTGAGCAATATTGACAAGCCCAGGAACCAATTTTCTGCCATTGAGGCTCTCCCGGAATTACACCGATTGCTGGCAAAGCCCTCCATAATTACAAACCTGGAAGTCACCAGAACTCACTTTGAGTTTTGTAAACCTGGAACTCAGCACATTAAATACTTTAAGTGAGACTGCAGCCACTTTAAAAGGTGAATGGTTATTCCTGAAAATTTCCCAGAGTGGCCTTGCGGGAGTACTAGAAGTCACAAAATTAGTGTTGAGGGGCCACATGTAGCCACAGAACTGCACCTTGACCACATCTTATTTAAACAGTTCTTTATGATTATAAAACCAAAACAGAACGTGCTGCTTATTTGCTGCCCCATAGCGCGAAAAGCACTTGGGACTGAATTCAGCTTGTGACCAGAGCCTTGACTGCAGTACTACAGTTTGACTGTGTCATGAGGGTCATTATATGGGGCTTGCTGTCCTCAGAGATCTTTAGAAGAGACTCTGGGCCTTTTTACACGACCCCTAAGATCCGCTGGCCACTTAAATTCGGACCAGAGATCTTAGGGGTTCGTCGCTCTTCCTGCGTTCCCACCCCCTCTGCACTTACTGGCTGCTGGCTGCGTGAGGGGAGGGAGAAAAAGAGAAAGAAAAGCATGCCGCTCACCTCCGTTCTGCCTCTTGTCTCTGTAAAAGTAGCTCTTAAAGGGGCGGGAGCCAAAAAACAACAATCAGAAGCAAGGAGAGCCCCGCACTCACTATTGTTACACCGGATCAAATAATGTTCACCTCCAAAGAGCAGGTACTTGAAAGGTGCGCTGAGATGTGCTAAAGTGGGCGTGGTCGCACTTAATTTCCTGTAAACTCTGGAGCTGGTGGGTAAACATTTTTAAGCTCCGGAGCTGGGAGCCATTTGCCCCGGAGTTTAGGGGTCGTGTATAAATGCCCTCTGTTTCACGTCCCATTGATGATGAGTACATGCAGCAGAACTTTCTTACAGGTGGTTCCCTAAACTCTGCAATTCACTCCCTTTGGAGATTTAACTAACCCCTTTCTTATATAAAGCCTGGTTCTGTCTGATGACTGTTATCTTGTATAGGCTGCTTTTAAATCCCTTTGCCTAAAATCTGCTTTAAAATTGGGATAAAATTAATGCAATATAAATAAATAGAGCTGTTCTGAAAACATGGGTATGATATTTATTGTAGATCTACTCAGCTTGAAACCAGCCCCCAACAATGGAACTCATGGAAGCCTCAATCACCTTTTAAAGAGAGCCACATATATTCCAAAGCACCCCAAAGAAGAAAGCAGCCCCTCTTCATGCCCTTTCCCAGAGCAGAAACCTTCTGCAGACAATCCCCATTGCTCATGCGCTTATTTGGTATGTATTCAGAGGAAATAAATAATGTTGTAACATTTGCTATGGATCCTCCCTGGGCTATTTGCCTAGGCATTTTTTTTTTATTTGTTGTCACCTTTTCTGTGAACTAAGGGATCCAAGGTAGTTCTCAAGTTATTACAAATAACTTGAATTAGGGAACTGGGAATGTTTACCTCTCTAAAAGAAGGCTGGGGAGGGGGATATGATAGCTATGTTTAAATATTTGAAAGGATGTCATATTGAAGAGGGAACAGGTTTGTTTTCCATGGCTTCAGAGACTAGGACTCAGGGCAATGGTTTCAAACTACAGGAAAAGAGATTCCATTTGAACATTAGGAAGAACTTCATGACAGTTAGAGCTGTTCGGCAGTGGAATATGCTGCCACAAAGGGTGGTGGAGTCTCCTTCTGTGGAGGCTTTTAAGCAGAGGCTGGATGGCCATCTGTCGGAAACATTGTGATAGGGTTCCTGCATGGCAGGGGGTTGGACTAGATGGCCCTTGAGGTCTCTTCCAACTCTATGATTCTATGATTCTGTCTCCAATAAAATACAATACTAAAAAAAATTAAACATGTAGCAATATTAAAACATTTAGTTAAATCTGTTTAAAAACATTAAAAATACATGTAAAGTGAAAATAGTATCCGGTGCACAAGATCAATAATTGCTCAGTTAATTAAAAGCCTACCTAAACAAAATCATCTTCTCTTGCTGCCAGAAGGACAAGAGGAAGGAGGTCAACCTAGTCTCCCAAGGTCAATCTAGACTCCATAACCTGAAAGCAGCCACAAGAGAAGGTTCTTAAAAGGTGTGGCCAAGAAGGCAGGAGGGCCAAGAGTAGGCCCTCCCTTGAAGACCTTAAGAAATGAGAAGGCTCGTACAGGGAGATATGGTCCTTCAGATAGCATGGACTTACGCTATATAGGTCAGGTCATAACTTTTGAATTTGGGCCTGAAAATGGACCACCTGCCAGTGAACTAGGCTTGGAAATGAGACAGCTGCTTGGATCCAAACTCTGTGGGCTGATCATAACCTTTGAATTGGGCCTGGAAAGAAGGACAGCTGTTCAAATTGGGAAATTGTATACCATGGCACAGTAGCTTTGGTATATAATTGTATACACATAGGGCAAAGCAGTCCACCATTGTGACTGTTGTAAGAGGGACAGAAAGAGAGAGAGCAGTTTGTCTTCTACTGTTGTAATTTCTGCTATTTGAACTTTTTCCTGGTGATTTTTTTTTGGGGGCACTCTCAAATATTTCTAAAGAAGGTTTTACTCACCTCAGTGCTTAATTATATCTGAAAATGTTCCATGTGTTACTTTGGAATTATTCCAAACTCTGTACAGTTCCAATCTACGGTATGATAAATTTATTTATTTATTTGAAGCTGAATTGCAAATGTTCTCATAAAAACAGTGGAAATGAAAACATGAAGATGAAGAAAGTGAGCATTATAAATTAGGCTTTATTATGCGTGCTTTTTTGATATTTGTTTTTGTTCCAAATGATGAAAGGATTTGTTGTCATTTTCTGCATTGCCTTGCATCTAGGGCTTACAGCGTATTCAACCACTGATGAATCCAACGATTTCAGAAAGTAAGAATTGCAAAGCCATTTTCAGACAAGTATAATTTAAACCAAAGAATTTGCTTAGAAATGCATTTTCTTGAAGTTGACCTACGTGTCATTTCCTTGCTTTAGTGAAGAAATTAGAAAAATACAGTTTACCATTTGGGAGACCCGTGGTACTCCAAAAAAAGCAGACCTATTGCCTTCTTCACAACCATCATTATATCAGTGGATTTAGCCAGAATATCAAGATGCCTCTGTGGAGTTCCTATACTATTACAAAGCAGGTAAGTGATTAAGAGCACAGTTTATACTTAAACAGAAAAAAAAAAATTGGAAGAAGACAGAAAAATAGCTTACCATACATAAGTTTCATTTCAGTTATGGATGAGTACTCAAGATCTAAATAATAGTTTCAAGACAAAGTGGATTTTCAATTAGAACTTAAATGAGAGTGCCCCATTAGGATTATGCCAGAGATTTCCAAGTCCTTAGAACCACTCTGTGGGAATCTAGCTAATTTACAAGAAACCATGTTGCACCTATAAGCCTAACCAGTTACTATTTTTCAGACATTTTTGTGTGCCTAAGAGCTCTTATTCAGACAAATACAGTCTCTGCATCTCAGTGTGTGTGTGTACAGCAGCTATAAAACTGTTAGCATATTAAAATCACTGGCAAAAATTTGAGCCACCAACAGTACTCCTTGCCAGCAGATGGAAACTAGAACTTGAAACATAAAGTGGTTATTGTAGCATTACTGTGTTTTGTTCCCAGCCCTTTCATAGGCTATTGACAAGCACCACTTCTAGTTTTTCCTCTTTCTCTGCCACCAACTAGTTTCTCTAACAGAGTAATGCCTTCAAACTGGTTTTAAATTGAATGAAGATAAGAGAAGTTTATTTATCACAAAGTAGAATCAAATTCCTAAAGGTAACATGTCTGGGTACAAACAAAAGGAAGAATATAGCACAAACACACTAAAGTTTGGTTCACATGCACACCACATTCTTAAGTTTACAGACACTCAACACTTAGTTTTTCTTCTTTCTATCTCTTCTCCCTCTTGTCTTTTACTGTCTTTCAGTCAGACCCTATCTATCTTCTCTCAGTAAGTGTAGGTTCCTATCTGACCTTCTCTCAGACAGTATCAGTCCCTATCTGTGTCTATCTGATTCTCTCAGATTCCCTATCTGACCAATTCAGTGCTGGGCTGAGCCTTAAATCCCCTCAGGCTACTCCCCCAGACTCTCCCATTGGTCAACAACCGACCAATCAATACAGACACTTCTCATGAATTATTCATCACCAAGGGGTAAACGCCACAGGTATTTCCATTACAGTGGTGTGATTGGGTTCTGACTAGGGGACAAAGATTCAGATGATTAAATTACTGGAACCCATTGTATTTGAGAGTGTGTGTTCAGGCTTCTGGGTCAGTAGCTTCCCTTTGGAATCTACCTTTTAAGGTTTTGTTTGTTTGTATGGTTGGTTGGTTGGTTGGTTGAGTTTTACATGCTTGTTTGTTTGCTTGCTTTGTTCAGGGACTGCAGCTTTTTGATTAAAGAATGTCCAAGAATGGTGAACTATTTGGTTTCTTGGTATTATAAGGAATAGGGTTGAGGAGATTGTCACAATCCATATTTCACTCTTTACACCAGGCTTTTGAAGTATGGTGCCTACATCGGACTACAGCTTTATGATTCAAAAGTTCATTTAATGCATCAAGAGCAGGTTAGTCCAAACTTCGGCCCTCCAGATGTTTTGGACCACAACTCCCACAGTCCTTTTTCATTGTCAATCTAAGCTTACAATTCTGGGAGTTGTGGTCCAATACATCAGGAGGGCCGAATTTTGGACATGCCTGATCTAGAGGATGTGAGATTTGGGAAGGCCAATGTAGGCACTTTGCATGCCCAGCAACTAATGCTCTTGTTTTCTTTGACTAGGACAATTGGAATGCCTCTGCAGAAGCTGTCCCGACCTGTTTCTATGTGGACAACCGTATTCCTTTGAATGGCAGCCAGACCTGTTCGTTTTACAGAAGCCATCGTCAGCTAAACTATGGATTTCTTTTCCCACCCAGTAAATCAGTTCCTTTCACATTTATCAGCAGAGTAATTTATTGGGAAGCAAAGCAGCAGAGTGGGAGATTTTGTACAGAGCATATACAACTAAAAATGAAGGGACAAGTTTGTTTCATGCTTAAGTGTTAAGTGATACTGATAATAATAAGTCAGCACTGAAAGTGAAGAATGGATTTTGAGGAAAACATTAGCAGATAATTAAATAATACAGCCCTGACAAAACATACTTTACATTTTACATTTTAAATTCAGGTGCAAGAGATAGTAGAATTTAAATATCATAACATATTCACAGGAGGGCCAACTGGGAATCATGCATGCCTGTTAAAATACAGTACGACCCCCTTATCTGCTGGATCATTAACCGCTGATTCACTTATCTGCGGTTTGAGGGGGGGAACCATCGTTATCTTTGGGTAAGAGTGTTTGTTGTTATCTGCGGATTTTGCTATCCAATTGTAATTAGATTGCCCTGTAGTATATACAAAAGGGGCAGCTGGAGAAGCTTTCATCTTTATTGAGGGGCATCTGTTAAATGCAGTGTGATACCATCCATAGGTAGCAATGCTTTTAGTAAATTCTGGCATTTTAATGTTGATATCTTCTGTATCAATTGCTAAATGAAATCTGTATGCTGGTATTTTCATGAAGTCATATGCCCAGACTCAGCCATTTCCACCTATGGAATGTTTAGGTTAACCTCCTTACTTTGTTAAAATAAACATTGCAGATGCTCATCCCTGTTCTTCAGAATTTTTGTTTTGTTTTTGGAGGGAGATATACTGTAGCACAATAGTTTCCAGCCTTGAGTCTCCAGAGATTCTTGAACTGAAACTTCCAGAAATCCTGGCCAGCATAGCTAGTGGTGAAGGCTTCTGGGAATTTTATTCCAAGAACATCTTGGGATGCAAGGTTAGGAGCCATTATCATAGTAAACAGCCCTGAATCACATTTTTTTTAAAAGGCTGAGATCCTTAGTATTGATAACCAGAAGTTGAGATCTACAGTATTGTAGTAATCCAGGATGCTACTAAATGGGTAATTTTAAAACAATGTATAGATCTTTCTGCAGATCTTTGTAATAACTTTTTTGAGATTAAAACTCCACAGTTTCTTCAAGCTATGTCACAAACATTATGTCAGTCTTCTGTAGGTCTCCAACAGGATATGTGCTGTGTTGTACAAATAGGTTGATGTTTAATTAATATATGCCCAAAATTTGCAGAATATGTTATCTGTTTGTATTGGAAGCAGTATGTTTAGTATTAACTTTCAAATTCAAATTTAGTCTTTAAAATGTTACTAGCTAACTTTGTAATAAATGGTTTATACTGGTTCCATTTGTAGATGGGATGAAAGACGAAAGAAACAGCAAATATGAAGGACTTTTCTCAAGCAATATTGTTCCAATGTACCCTGCTTTTAAAGGTAAAGGTTAATGATTCTTTCCCCACCTCTTTACAAAAAATTACAAACAAATAAATAATGCTGACACTAAAGCCATGTCCACACAGCTGGTTTTGCCTGCCTTTGGATAGGCACCATGATGACATACGGAGTTGGAAAGTAACCTGCTGAAAATAACTACTTTTAATTATAATAATAACCTTTGAAACACAGAGCTGGATCACTGAATCCAGCCCATCTCAAGGAGGCACATTGAGGAATTGAACTCCCAACCTCTGTCTCTGCAGATCTGAGCATTTGGCCTGCATCCACAGCCCATTCACTCCTTCCTTTCTGCAAACTACAGTTAAATAACAAAGCATCCAGTTGATAATAGATTTCCATATGATCTCAAGCAGGGCATTATTGTTTCCACTTCTGAAGAACTTCAAACTTGAGACAGGGAACCAGAGTTTCCTGCCCTGAAGAAAACAGCAAACAGGTTACATAAGAGATGTCCTGGTTTAATCATGCTTCTCATGAAGGGACTGCATGCACCGAAAGCAGTGTCATTCATACCCTGACAAAGATATATGATGCATGCATTAATGGCTGATATCTTTAATGATTATACCAGTTCGGAAAGGAATCCCACATCTGTCTTTGTGTAAAAACATGAAGGTTGTTTTGTCTTTCTTTTTCTCTAGATTAAACATATATATTTGGATAAAAATATTTACACATAAAATGATTTTAAATGAAATCTTTGAAGGGATGGTTTATGCCTGTGAAAAGTTTTTTTGATATAGATTGCATCTCTGGAATCTTGTTGCTAAAAATCCTGGCCTAGGAAGTTTCATTTCTTGGGCATTCTGCAGGCCTCTGAATTACATGATTGTTATTGAAATTGAAATTATCTTCCTATATTTTAAAGCAGAGACAATCAATCTGTACAGATCTTAGAGACACAAACACTCAGCCCAGAATCTGGGGGCAGGGGCAGGGGCTGGATCTGCTCTTGCTACCTCCTCTCCCATGTTTAGGTGGTGCCTAGGTGCCCTAAGCGGCCTAAGCACATCCGATCTTGCCTGATTTCGGAAGCTAAGCAGGGTCAGCCCTGGTTAGTACTTGGATGGGAGACCACCAGGGAATACCAGGTGCTGTAGGCAGTATTGCTGCCAAGAAAACTCCATGGACATGGGGTCATGGAGAGTCAGATACAACAACAACGCAACACACACACACACACACACACACACACACACACACACACACACACACACACACACACACACACACACACACACACACACACACACACACACACACACACACACATTCCAGTATTCCTGCCAAAAGGAAGAAAACTGCCATGGACATGCTGGGCCCCCTGCCCACCAGAGTCCCATTGCGGCCGCGCCCCAGCCGCCGCCGCCCCGCCACCGCTGCCCCCAGGTGCCCCTGCCGCTGCCCGCCCCAGCCGCCACCACCCCGCCACCGCCCCCGCTGCCACCCTCTCGCCTGACCGCCTCCCGCTGCTGCCTGACCCCCTCTCTCTCACACCCCCGCCGCCGCCTGACCCCACCGCCACCGCCCACCCCCCGCCCGCCACATGTTCTGCTGAACAAGATCCCCTCCTGAAAAACCCTCGGCCCTGGCACTCACACTCACACACACACATGTTCTGCTAAACAAGACACCCTCTACTGGCTAATTTTAAAACCAAACAACACCTCTGGGTATGTGTGGGGGTGCTGGGGGGTCCCAGCAGGGCTGAGGCTTGCATTTCAGCCACCAAGAAGAGCCTTGGCCCATTGCCCACCTCTGTTTTAAAGGGATAGAATACACTTGAGGTCTTGGCCAGGGCAGTGGCTTCCAGTACAGAGGCATACATTTCTGTAATGGGCCCAAGAACCTCCAAAAAAGTCCCAGATTGATTCCAGAAATATGCAAAACCAATTATCATTATCATTATCTTGATATACCAGAAGTCTTAGGATACAAATCATGGGCCAGGGATATCCTCCCAGGAGATCTCACTCAGTATACTCTCATGTCAGTAGCTGGCCAGGGATGGGACTTTCTTTAGGTCCTACTAGGTTTCTAGCCTTGTAGTCTTCTTACTGCACTACTCTATCCTGAAGCAGGTGCATTCATTTCATTGGAAGCTGTTTTTAAAAATAAGTGACATGCAGTCAATTTCTGATCATCATAGGGAAATATGAAAAGATATATTCTGATCTGGCAATGTGATCAGTAGACTTTGTTATGTTAAGGGATATAGAATGTCCTGATTTTTTTAATTTTTAAAAATCTTTATTTTGATTCCAGTAATATGGAACTATTTCAATGCTGTCCTGCTGCCATTGTACACTTCTGCAAGAAATGGTGTCAATGTAATCATAGGTCCTATATTTGATCGTGACTACAATGGTGTGTATGATACACCTGAGGAAATGAAAAGGTAGGTCTATGCCACTGTTAGGTTTTTTTTTTTTAAATAGAATTTTTATGACACTGGCTAACAGAGAATGAAAGCCAGTGGTAATTCACAACTAGAGTAGGCTTGCTGAATCAGTGGGAATATGGTGGCTCAACATCTATGTAAGTTTCACTGATTCAGTAGCATTACTCTAGTTGCAACTTATTACTAGCTGCTTCTATGACCCACATCGAAAAACATTTGTCTTACAATGTCTCAGAGACAACTGAAAAAGCTCCCTTGTACTCAAAATAGCTGAACTTTTTTTTCTTAAATGAAAATAAAGGTGTATGTGTGTGTGGGGGGGAACATGTAGTTGCAGGAGTAAAGTAACGTAAAAAAATAAAAAAATATCTCTGGATCTATGAAAGCAAGCATCTGTGGAGACATTAAAGGTGTAGATAAAATCATTACAAAAAGAAGATGACAGCAATTTTACTTACTGGTCTAAAAGAGAACATGAAAATATTACTTCGCTGAAGCCCAACTCCCAGTTAACATGGCAATCTGGAAGTTGTAGTTTTAAAAAAAACTTTTTCCATATTTGAAAAAACAACAACAGGGTTTTAATTCAAGTTTTTTTTTTATTGAGGAAGTAACAACATATATTTCCAGTCTTTACAAGTTTCCAAAACATTACATCATCCTTTGGTCCCTTCCTCATTAACCCTCCCTCCCCCCCTCCCCCAGCAAGCAGAATTCACTACCCTTTCATGTTGAACATTATTAAGGCATGATGGAATAGTCTAGCCCATTTCTCGTTCTCAGGCTTCCCTTTTATCCAATTTATATATTTCTCCCACGCCTTTAAAAATCTATGTTTCCCTTCTGTGTTTCCTTCTTGCATAATTTGTATCCAATTATTTTGAAAAAATTGATATATATAATCTTTCCATTTATCATATTTCCATTTTTCTTGGTGCTTCCATCCACCCGTTAATACCATTATAGCTGCTGCTATTCCGTAGTACACAATCTTTTTCACACTTTTCCATTGTTTTTCTCTATCTACTAATCCTAAGAAAATATGATCTATTTTTAGCTCAATCCTTTTCTTTGTAATTTCTGATAACCAATTTTCTACTTTCTTCCAATATGTTCGTATTTTCTCGCATTTCCATATCATGTGTGCAAAAGTGCCTTTTTCTTTTTTACAATGCCAACAATATTGTGATATGTTATTATTTATTCTATTTAATTTCTGTGGGGTATAATACCATTTATGCAATACCTTCAGTTGCATATCCTTAATTTTTTCCAATTTTACCTCTCTTATCCCCCGTAAAATAGCCTGAATCTTTTCTGTATTTAAATCCATATCTCCTTCCCAATTATATTTAACTAAATTTTCATTTTGATTACCCAATCTGACCAAATATCTATAAATCTCTCCTGCTCCAACCTTTTTTCCTTCATATTTCTTATACACCAGTTCCCATTGTCTATCTTCTTTTCCCTTAAGATAATGGAACCATTGTTCATATCTCCTTTTCATACTTTCTGCCACCATCCATTTTTGATTCCCTAATATCCGTTTTAATTTATTTATCCCCCCTCCCGTTGACATTAATTCATGCATGTCTTTGATTTTATAATATTCTTTCTCTTTTAGATTCTTTATATCTTTTTGTGACAAAATCTTCCCCTCTTTATTAAACTGTTCTAATGGGCCCCAATTCGATACTCCACCTATTTTCATCCTCTTTATTAAAATCTCCATTGTTACTTGCCTTGGTCCCTTAACTTCTTTCAATATTCTTTTATCTCTATCAAATATCCCTAAATAACCTGCTGAGTTACTTATTGCATCTTCTACTCTTTTCCATTTGGGTGTGGGATATTCCTCCACCTTCATTGCCCATTTTAATTGGAAGGCTATATAATACTTTTCCAAAGAGGGCATACTCCATCCTCCTTCTTCTTTTACTGCATATAGGATTTTATGCTTCATTCTTTGATTTTTCTTGCCAAAAACCCATTTCCTTAATGATGTGTCCCATTTCTTTAATATCTTTTCTGAATGTAATATTGGGAGTACCTGGAATAAATATAACAGTTTTGAAACAATAAAGATTTTCAAAGCCCTAATCTTTGACAGTATTCCCATTTTTTATCTTTCCAGCCCTTTATTATTTTCTGGATCTTTCTCCAGGTTTTGTTATAATTTTCCTCCCCTAGTTTCTCCCAATTTTTTGTTAATACCACTCCTAAATAAATCATTTTTAACTCCATTTCCCATTTTCATTTGTAATCTTAATTGATCTTGCTCCTTCCTAGGACCCTTTAGAAACATGATTTCTGATTTTTGTAAGTTTACTTCTAATCCTGATATTTTTTCAAATGTCTTTAATATATTAATCAGGGGGCCTGACGCTTCTAAAGGGTTAGTCAATATTAAAATTAAATCATCCGCAAACATGTTTAACTTTATTTCCTTTTTTCCTATTTTATACCCTTTTATTTGAGCACATTCTCTCAAATTTTGGGCCAGTGGTTCCATCGCTAATGCAAATAATGGGGGGGGGGGATAAAGGGCATCCCTGCTTTGTACCTCTTTTGACTTTAAACTTTTCCGTTAATGATCCATTTATTCTTACCCTTGCAAAGTTTTCTTTATAAATTTCCTTTACTGCATTTGCATAGGGACCTATAATATCCATCTGTTTTAATAGCTTTAATAAAAGCTCTCTTTCTACAGAGTCAAAAGCTTGTTTAATATCTAATTTTACTATTGTTACTTTACTTTGTTTCCTCTTGGCATCTGCCATTATATTCATTACTATTCTTATTGGATCCCCTATATATCTTCCTTTGACAAACCCATATTGATCCTCCTGTGTTAGATCTGGAATTGCATCCTCTAATCTCTTAGCTAATATTTTTGTGAAAATTTTGTAATCTTGGTTAGCTAATGTGATTGGTCTATATGAAGCTACTTGTTCTTCTGCTTTACCTTGCTTTTTGAGAGGGATAATTTCTGTCTCCTTCCATGTTTCTGGAATTCCTTCCCCTTGCATTATATCATTGAATAATTTCTCCATTCTTTCTCCTAACACCTCTTGAAACTGTCGATAAAACAGAGTCAGAGTCGTAAAACCATCTAAGCCTGGAGCCTTCCCCATTTTTAATGTTACAATTACCTCCTTAATTTCATCTACTGTAATCTTATCATTTAGCTTCTTCTTCTGTATTTCAGAAATTTTACTTCTGACTTGTAAATCTTCATCACATTGTCTTTTCTTTTGGAACCCTTCCTTAAAATATTCAGTCATAATTCTTCCCCCCCCCTCTTCTTTATATTTACATTCCCCTTTTTTATTTTTTAATCTTCTAATGAAGTTTTTACTTTTCTGTATTTTTAAATAAGATATAAATCTTTTCCCTGCCTGAATTGTCGTCCTTTGAAATTCATTTTTAACCAGGGCTTGTTTCTTCCATAGGAGTAAATTATTTATTTCATCTAATTTTCCTCTTTGTTTCCTTATTTGCTTTTCTATCTTTTTTGAATAATTATTTTGTAAATTTTTCTGTAACTCTAATAATTCCTCCATAGCTTTATCTTTTTTCTCACTCAATTCCTTCTTATATCTCCTCTCTTCCTCTAGGCACAAACCCCTTATAACCGATTTTGAGGCATCCCATAAAAGAGATGACTTAATTTCTTCTACATCATTTTCCCTAAATACTCTTTTTATCTTATTTTCCATTTCCCTTCTCTTAACTTCTGAAGAAATTATTCTTGAGTCAAATCTCCATTTCCAGTCCCTTTTTGGAAGGTTTGAATCTAATTGCATTAACAAATGAGCATGATCTGATATAAATATACCCCCCACTTGAAATTTTGAGATCGTTTCTTTTAAGTTCCTCCCTCACCAGCATAAAGTCTATTACGCTAAACTTTAACAGGGTTTTAATTCAAGTGCATGAATGAGCACAGAGAGATGAAATGGTGCTTGTAAGAATTGGGTAAATGCACTCCCCTGTCCAGGCATTTGTGCTACGATTCTTATAATCCTAACAATGACAACCTGTCTGACAACACCATGGGATTCGAGAAAACACCATACATTTCAGACATGCACAGGTACATAACGTGTTGCACAAATATGTAATACCAGAGGTGACTTGTGGAGATCAGAATGCTCATATTTCAGGTGAGTTTTTCAGCAAATCCTAGTTAGTGAATACTCTGCAATCTGTGGTAGATTCCTTCAAAGTGAGCAAAGGAAATGTTAAAATAGACAACCCACTTGCAGAAAAATGTTAAATCCTTTCTCAGGTCAGCTGACCTTCTCTTGATTTTAAAACACTGATATTCAGAGATGAGAACCTCCAGGACATTCTGCTGTATAACTCTTTTCAGGGAAGGGCACTGAATCATTTTAGTGGGACAGCTTTTGCCGATGTATCTTCCATGCTGTTGTGGTACAGTGGCCAAAATCATGTTGCCTTTTCATGCCAGCATAATGCAAACAGCATAACGTCTGGTGGAAAATTCCTCAAGTTACAACGTCAGCATAGACATAGTGTTGTGCACTGCGTTGCAGGAAGCACACAACAGATAAATGCTGACCTTGTGACTTGCGGCTGATCACCTCCAAAATCTTCTGAAATAAAAGGGGGAGCCATGTGGTCCTTACAAAATACAAATGCAAGAATAGTCTGTAGGCGATACCTTTATAGGCCTCTGATAGAAAAATAAGAAATCATTGCGAGCTTTTGTAGATATATTGCACTTCTTCAAGACGTGTTCTCCTACAGTCTGTTCGGAAATCTACATTGCTTGTATTATGTTCATGGGTATAACTGATAGAATTTTGACTATAAAATTATAATCCAGAGAAGATGAAGTCTACAATATTGGTGTGTTTTTAAAATTTCAGACTTGCAAAAGGTTCAGAAGTCCCCATCCCAACTCATTACTTCATTATTTTGACAAGTTGCAAAAATGTTTCCCAAACTCCTCTGCAATGTGAAGGATCACTTGACGTTTTATCGTACATTATACCTCACAAAGACAACAATGATGAAAGCTGTGCAGTGAGTAATTCTTCCTTTATTCATATGTAAGACAAATACACAAGTGTATATACATCTTTGGTACATACACAATATTTTCCTCCAGGTAACAGAATATTCATAGTTTTCTGTAGAGCTATGCATGTTTGCACTCTTGGCCTGCAGATGCCTGGGAGTTGTAGTCCAAAATACACAAATATGACCACTTTAAATTTTCTAAAGAGTTACGAAACTCAAATTCTTGCAGACACAGAAATGGGAAAGTTGCAATGGATTGTGAAAGCATGGTAAAAGCCATTCAAATATGAAGTCATGTGATTTGTTTTTGTGGTTTATATATAATTAGTAATTTATTTCTATAGTAATTTTTCAATTTTATTTTATTTAGCGCAGAATTAACACATTTAGTGGTCATGGCAAGCTTTGTTATATCCTGTCACTATGGAGAGAAATATTATGTCATTTTTTCATGTTTTTCTCACCTTCCTCAGCTGTGCTGTAGCAACTTTCTGCATAATTTGTTTATCTCAGAGGGGCCCAATGGCTGCTGTTCTCCTGCCTTTTTTACTAATAGTGATTGTAACAGGAGAAAATAACTGTCTGTGCAGCTCTGAGCTAAGGTGGAATTGCTAGCCTCCACCCCCAATAGCAGGACAAGCCATGTAGATATTGCACATTAGACAGGACAAAAGCCATGAAATGAAGAATGACAATTACTGCCCGAATGGTAAAGAAAATTGGGTCTGATTTTGATTCCCGGCCAAAAAAGCAGAAAATATGCCTGCCTGAGGGCACCTACCAGAGGGGTGGTTTCTGGGGGTCCCGGCCTCCCCCTCTCCTGGGCTGCGAGTGGAGCGGCGCGGCACAGGAAAAAGTTTTAAAAATAAAAACAACAACCCAATTCCCGGCCAAAAAAGCAGGCGAAAATATGCCTGCCTGAGTCTACCAGAGGGGGTGGTTTCTGGGGGTCCCCGGCCTCCCCCTTTCCTCTCCTGGGCTGCGATCCATTCCTCGTCATATCGCCCGCCATGCCATGCGGTGCGGGCGGGGGATCCAAAATGGGGTGACCGCAATTTATTTATTTTGAAATCATGGTGGTCTAAAAACACACCAAAGCACCACAGAAACATGCGAAAATAGCTATTTTAAAACTGCCTGAATTTTTACAGTAGCAGCAGTTGGGTTTTCTTGCAACAAAACGTCTCCATTTATTTTATTTTATTTTATTTTATTTTTATTTTTTTACACCTGCGCAATGATGGGCTGGCCATGGGAGTGGACCATGCAAATTTTTGGAGCCATTCCACCAATTGCACGGCCACTTAACCAGGTTTTGACTGAGACTTCTGGGATGTGCCTGTCGGGCATAAAAAGCCCACTAACCGTAGCCCTTACCCTAACCCGAACCCTAACCCTAACCCATACGCCAGTACACTGTCCTTCTTAATGGGTCAGAGAGGCACCCAGAGGTGCACCCCACGAACTCACCCTAACCTTACCCATAACAACCCTAAGCCTAGCCCTTGCGTTAACCCCCCTAACCCTAAGCCAAATCTGTACTCGCATTGCACATACGCAAGTACAGTTTTGAACCAAAGACTGAGGAG
This sequence comes from Phrynocephalus forsythii, assembly GCA_029282475.1. Taxonomy (NCBI): domain Eukaryota; kingdom Metazoa; phylum Chordata; class Lepidosauria; order Squamata; family Agamidae; genus Phrynocephalus; species Phrynocephalus forsythii. The sequence goes on from JAPFRF010000002.1 coordinate 59,186,669, forward strand.
GAGCCTTCCCCAGTCTGACACTCTGGGCTCCAGAGAGGCACCCAAAAAGAGGCTCTCATGCATATTTGGCTGAATGCCAACCCAGGAAACCCCAGAGAGGTGCCTCCAGGAACCTGCTTTCCCTTCATGGCGGGCCAGAGGAGGCACCCACCCCAGAGAGGTGCCTCCAGGAGCCCACTCCCCCGCCCCAAACCAGTACTTATATGTTTTATATGTTTGTATGCTTAGAGTGTGTAGTGGAACAGCACTCTAATTTCGTTGTGCATATTTTGCATATGCATAATGACAATAAAACTCTATTCTATTCTATTCTATTCTATTCACAGATAGGGATGGGCAAAACGGAAACGAGCCGAAACGGGCTGGCTCTGACACACGACAACTCGAAAACGTCATTTTCCCTGGTCGTGCCCATCTCTATTGCCCATGGTCAGGCTGAAGTCTTGAATACTGTGCTTTGTTTTCTTTAGAGCCACAGAAAACTGATTTGGGTTGCAGCTCTTGGAACTGAAGCCCAGGTCATAATCACAGTTTTAGCTGCAATACAGCAATTTAACCACAAGGCACTACCTCTACCCCTTCATTTCCATTTTTATTATCATGGGCACATCAGGGTAACTTTGTAAAGGGTCAAGTATCCTCTGCTCCTGGAGGCTCTCACCATTTCTAGTAACCCTGGAAAACCAGAATTTGAAATGTTCTATCCTTCCCCCATGATAGAAAATGACTGCCCCTTATGCACTGTCACTAGGGATGGGCACCTTATGAAAAACGACACATTGTTTTGTTGTGTCGCAAGGTTATGAAACATTTTGAAATAAAACGCTAGCCAGCGCTTCATTAGGAAATGAAATGAAATGCCACCCCCCCCCAAATGAAACAATTTGTTATAGAGGAAATGGCAGGGCAGCTTCCTGAAGCTCTCCCCTGTAACCCCTTGAAATTTGGAAAGTTTTGGGTCCCAGGGAATGGAGTTAATAAGCTCTAAAGGGGCTGTGGAGAGTACTTAATTGAAGGAGTGTGGTTCAGTGTGCTGAGGGGAAGCTGTAAATTAACCCTATAATTGGTAAAGCATGTTGGACACACTCCTTCCATTAGGCACTCCTACACCCCCTTTGGAGCTTAATAATTCTGTTCCCTGAAACCCAAAACTTTCCACATTTCAAGGGATTCCCTAAAATCGCTTGGGGAAGCTAACCCTGCCATTTGCATGCCTGGGATCAGTAATGTTCTCTTGAATATTTTTTAAAAAAATATTATTTTTAAAAATATATTCAATGGAATATTACTGATCCTAGGCATGTGGATGGTAACCTTAGCTTCCCCAAGTGATTTTAGGGAACCCTTTGAAATTTGGAGAATTTAGGTTTTCTGGGGGCAGAGATCTTAAACTCCAAAGGAGGTGGGGGGTACTTAATTGAATGAGTGTCTTTGACATGCTTTACCAATTATAGGGTTAGTTTACAGCTTCCCTTCTCTATGGTAAAGCATGCCAAAGACACTCATAGAATCATAGAGTTGGAAGAGACCTCAAGGGCCATCTAGTCCAACCCCCTGCCATGCAGGAAGCCCATCACAGTATTTCTGACAGATGGCCATCCAGCCTCTGCTTAAAAACCTCCAAAGAAGGAGACTCCACCACCCTTTGTGGCAGCATATTCAATTAAGTACCCTCCACCTCCTTTGGAGTTTAAGATCTCTGCATCCAGAAACCTTAACTTTTCAAAATTTCAAAGGGTTCCCTAAAAACACTTGAGGAAGCTAGCCCTGTCATTTTGGGGGAAATACATGGCTGGGATCAGTATTTTCTATTGCATATTTTTCTGGAAAGATTTGGGGGTCAGAGGACTGAGTTTTGAAGATCTAAAGGGGGTCCGGGTACTTAATTGAAAAAGTATGCCGTGAGGTTGCCAGCCACTCCAGCAATTTCTCACATGTAGAGTTTACTGATGTGCTGGACATCTGAAGAGGAGTAATGTATCCTTGATTTGGCTCAGCATGCTCTTTGAAATAGACACCTTCTTGGAAATTGAGTCATGGCAACTGGACTTCTTTTTCTTGAGAAATAGAAATGTCCGATGAAGCTGTTTGAATGAACAGCGAAACACTCGTATCAATCAAGGAAACAAAATTCCAGTTGCCATGACTCACCTTCCAGATAAACTCACCTGGATGACTGAACATCTTCACAGACATAGACACCTTCTTTGCAAATGGGTGGTTGCAATCTTAACATTAATTTTTGCTTCTATAAAGGCAATCTTGTAGATCAGTTGCTGCTCATCACTGCGGTGCATCATGTGTTCCTAGACATTTGCCCAATAGTGCAGCTGGTCAGGAATACAATTTAAGAAATGACAATTTGGCATTAATGCTTAAGGGACTTTTCCTTATGCAAGCATAAATTCTGGTTATTGTCTTTTTAAAAAAGACTGCTGAGTATGTCATTGCACTTCACACAGTATCAGTGTAATTTTTCTACCTTCTTGTTTCTTGTTTCCAACAGGCCAGCAAGCCTGAATCCTTGTGGGTTGAAGAGAGAATGAAGTTTCATACCGCTCGGGTCCGAGATGTGGAACTGCTTACAGGACTTAGCTTTTACCATGACAGAAAAGAACCTGTAGCTGATATTTTACAGCTAAAAACATATCTGCCAACTTTTGACCAGGCCTGATGTCTAACTATTGTACCCTGTTGGATTTCTGTACAGGAAAACCAGAGACTAATATATTACAGGAAGTAATGCATTTCAAACATGCTGAAAGGGTTCCTGAGCATGTTTTGAGCACAATGCAAGCTCGAAGGAATCTGTGCCGCATTTGTACCTCAGGGATGTAAATTATGAACCAAGTATAACAGAGGAGAGCTGTTTCTCCCAGCCTTATTATCCACGTGAACATAGTAGATGGTTTGTATATGGCTCTTAAAGCCAATGTGCCAGCATTACACGAACAGACACACATGTGAATCAACACTTCTTTTCAACTATGTTAAAGCACACCAGAGTTATTTTATTATGTCTTTTTATACAGTGAAAATTGTTCACTTCTAGTTAATCCACTAAGTGGCATGTATATTTCAGAACATTAGAAATAATATAAAACTTTATGAAATATTGCCATGTTTTTTGATGTTATTTTCCATTCTGTAATGGATGCCTAATAAATCAGTTTAATTTACTATGTTTTTCTTTATATATTTGAAATATTACAATATTTAATATGTAGCATCATGCATGTGTAAATATCTTCTGAGGGTTTCTAAGGAACTGCAATCAGAAAGTTTTGTTTTGTTTATTATACACTTGTAGACTCAGACTCAACCACCCTTTAAGTTCCTCTGATATGTACAGTAGCTATAACACTTTTCAAAGACCTTAAATCGGTAAAATGATGCTGACTCTTTGACCAGAGTAGTTCAAGGCCTTTCCTTTATAGAACAGAGACAATGCTCCTGTAAGTGAACAAACAGTAATCATTATGCAGATAGAACAAATCGCCATGCTGCAAGCCAATTCTAAAAATAAGAGCATCTGAAACAAAAATGTTTAACTTTTAAAATTGGCTTCAGATCAGCACAAGTGAGTAGAAATAAAAATCATTTATATAAAAATTGAAACACATCAAGGCTTTCTCCTCCAAAGTGCAGACAAGAGGCGTCATCTGTTTTCCTTGTCACCTCTTGTCATAAATGCACCCATCTGAGCCATGTCCATAGTGTGTGAGTCTGAGCCTGATGCATGGAATGTATCCTGACAAACAGTCTTGAATCACATCTGACGCTTGGTTATGAGGGTCTCTGCATGAAAAGCGGCTTTCTCACTTTAGAAGTCCTCGGACAACTTGGGGGAGGGTGGGACAGTGGGTGGGAAGTTTGCTGTCTTCATCAATGATAAAGCAAGCATTGATGTGATTACATCCCCTAGTACTTCTGACAAAAGCAAACACTGCAACACCACTTAGCCTTTTCTGTTTGTAACTTTGGAATAAGCAAAGGATTGCTTCTTTTATCAGAAGATAAATAAAGTATAAACATGTTCTCATTGCTGATTAAACTGGAAGATCAGAAGGCCATTGAAAACAAATGAAACCAGTGTGTCCATACTTTCCATGCACAGACACTTATTCATAGTTTTTGAAGATGAGACTGTGTTCAAGACTACTAGACTACTAGAGAATGATTTATTTTGGTTCACCAGTTATGGATGTTACAAGAACATTTCCAACCTTTTCTGTCTATGCATTTATCTTGCACACAAACTAGCCAGCAGGAAGGAAAGAAAATGGGCCAGTTGATCTTGAGGGCTCTTATTTCAGTTTTCTATGAGTTCCATTTCAATTGTAACACCTACTTCTTCCTGGTCTCCAGGCGCAGACAGAGACTGTTCTAAAAGCAAGGATGTGGATTATCTCTACTGGATCACTTTAATATTGTGTATGGATGCCTTTTTGACCCCAGCAAGATTCTTCATCAGGCAGAGCACTGAACAGCAAGATTTTTTTTGGGGGGGGAGTCAAAATTTTCCAGAAATTATCTTCTCCAAATATTGCTGCATCAATAACATCCCAAGATAGAGTACACAATTTGAAGTAACTTCAGGATGAAATGTCACTGTAGCCAAAGGCTTCCTAATTACTTTGTACATTTTCCACTGTCTTGTACCAATGTAGACATCTTCTATATGGCTGGAAGCAGAAGCAAAGGAAATAGGGCAATTCTCTTATCAGAAGAATCAGAATTTAAACTGAGTTGATGCAATGGACAGAAGAAATATATCAAACAGAGATGATGGAAAACACTATTCTAAGGTGATTTAGTGATTTCACCTTCCACATTTCCCTAGCCCTCATGACTGGTGGAGGTCTTTATTTAAGAGGAAGGAAATTTAGTAGGTGTAGCAGTGGATATGTTGTCCAGAAATTCTGAGGTACAACTTAGCAGTTTCGGAAAAATTATGTCTCCAGTGCACACCACCAACCTGCCTGGTTAAGAAGATATTTCATTTTATATTCTCAGTACTTTGCTTTACTCCCCAAGTCTTCCTCACACATATGTCTCAGCAGTGAAAGAGTGCCATCAAGTGCTTCACGTGGAGTACATTCTAAAGAATGTTCCTTCTAAGTCCAGTATTTGCTGACAGAATATAAATTTAACTCTTTTTAAAAAAAAAACTCCGGTTTGTGAATGTGGGATCTTGTGCTTCTGTACCCATGACTCAAAAAGCCAGGAAATGGCCTGATATTGCTGCACGATATTGGGCCCACATTGCCAGCAGGAAAAAGGATGCCAAACTTTACACAGTAAAAAACAGCCTGAAGGTTGATAACACCATTGGCAACAGTCAACATGATCTATGGGATACTACCTTCTGATCAAATTATGGATTTGACCAAACTCTGGGAGGCAGTGGAAGATAGGAAGGCCTGGCGAGCTCTGGTCCATGGGGTCACAAAGAGTCGAACACAACTGAACGACTGAACAACCTCCACCCTTCGCGACTATTCACACTTGTTGAAAAACAGCTCTAAAAATTGTTTTGGACAACCACCTGGCAGATACCCTCTGATTTGTATTCCTGCATCGCGTAGGGAGGGGGGTTTGAATTTGATGGCTTTGTAGGCTCCTTTCCTCTTCACCCAACTCCACTATTCTATGATTCTATGATTTGTGTTTGGGTGGGAAGTAGTTAATGGTGAAAATGAACTCAAGGCTCAGAAAGATTTTGGCTGAATATCAGGGGGAAATGCTCTGTTACAGCAGTACAACAATGAAACCAATTACCTTGGGAGATGGTGAGTGCTCCAACATGGAAGGCATGACAATAAAGTAAAGTAAAAAAGTTAAACAGCCATCTGTCATATATATATGAACTTGGGTTCCTTCATTGAATATGGGGTTTGGACTAGAGCAGTAGTTCTCAACCTGTTGTTCCCCAGATGTTCATGGACTGCTGCTCCCAGAGATCCTGGCCAGCTCAGCTAGTGATGAAGACTTCTGGGAGTTGCAGTCCAGGAACATCGGGAGACCCACAGGTTGAGAATCACTGGACTAGATGGTCTTATAAGCCTCCTTCCTACTTCATTACTCTAAGATTCTATGTTAGTGTAGATGAACTCCAGAGGTTTTGGACCACAACTCCCAGAATTCCAAGCCTGTATTGCCAGTAAGAAAGGTCTGTGGGAGCTGTGGTCCGAAACCTCTGGAGTGCTGAAGGTTCACCACCACTGACCTAGACTATTGGTAATCGAGGACTTCAACATGCATGAGGGGCCTGGACTGTCTGGAGTAGCGTTGGAGTTCATGGAGTCCATTACCCGTATTAACCTATCCTGACATGTCATCTACCCCACCCATAGAGCTGGTCACTCTCTGGACTTGGTTTTTTCCTCCATGTCTGCAGATTTTAGTCCGAGTGTCATGGTCAGATCACTACCTGCTGACCTTTTCCCTGTTGATCGCATCCTCCCCCCCCCGAGGCTCCTCAACTCTGAATGGTTCTTGGGAGCCTTCAGGGGCTTTCTGGTTGGCCTGGCTGGCAATCCAGTCAAAGCCCAAGTGGAGAGATTGTATGGGGAGGTCACCTGGGTGGTTGACTTGATCTCTTCCAAGCGTCTTCTCCGGTGCAGAGCCTATTCCTCGCCATGGTATTCGGCTGAGCTGAGGGCGTTGAAGCAAGAATGGAGAAGGCTTGAGTGCAGATGGAGAAAAGACCAATCAGTTACCAATTGGGCCACTGTTCATGCGTTTACCAGGCAATATGTTCAGGCCATTAGAGTATATATCAGAACTAGGGGACATCCACTCAAATTGAGGGTTGGGAGAGTGAGAACAGACAAAAGAAATTTTCTTTAACCCAGCGTGTTGTTAGTCTCTGGAACTCCCTGCCACAGGATGTGGTGATGGCATCTGGCCTGGATGCCTTCAAAAGGGGATTGGACAGATCCCTGGAGGAAAAGTCCATCACAGGTTACAAACTGTGATGGAGATGTGTAATCTCCAGGCTTAAAACTGTGGTACTTCAAGGGCCAGATGCAGAGGAGTTGTTGTTGTTGTTCAGTCATTCAGTCTTCGTGACCCCATGGACCAGAGCTCACCAGGCCTTCCTATCTTCCACTGCCTCCCAGAGTTTGGTCAAATCCATGTTGGTTGCACCGATGACACCATCCAACCATCTCATTCTCTGCCGTCCTCTTTTCCTTTTGCCTTCAATCTTTCCCAACATCAGGGACTTTTCCAAGGACTCTTCTCTCCTCATAAGGTGGCCAAAGTACTGCAGCCTCAGCTTCAAAATCTGTCCTTCCAGTGAATATCCGGGGTTGATTTCTTTCAGGATGGATAGGTTTGATCTCCTTGTATTCCAGGCATCTCTCAAGACTCTCCTCCAGCACCACAGCTCAAAAGCATCAATTCTGCGGCGATCAGCCTTCTTTATAGTCCAGCTCTCGCTTCCATACATCACTACTGGAAAAACCATAGCTTTGACTAGCCTTACCTTAGTTAGCAAAGTGATTTCTCTGCTCTTTAGGATGCTATCTAGATTTGCCATTGCTTTTGTCCCAAGAAGCAGGCATTTTTTAATTTCGTTTGGGCAGTCACCATCTGCAGTGGTCAAGGAGCCCAAGAAAATAAACTCTGTCATTGCCTCCATTTCTTCCCCTTCTATTTGCCAGGAGGTGATGGGACCGGTGGCCATGATCTTAGTTTTTTTATGTTGAGCTTCAGCCCATTTTTTTCACTCTCCTCTTTCACCCTCATTAAGAGGTTCTTTAATTCCTCCTCACTTTCTGCTATCAGAGTAGTATCATCTGTGTATCTGAGGTTGTTGATGTTTCTTCCGGCAATCTTAATTCCGGCTTGTGATTTATCCAGACCTGCCTTTCGCATGATGTACTCTGCATATAAGTTAAATAGGCAAGGTGACAGTATACAGCCTTGTCGTACTCCTTTTCCAATTTTAAACCAGTCAGTTGTTCCATATCCAGTTCTGATGGTTGCTGTTTTCTCCACATATAGATTTCTTAGGAGACAGATAAGGTGGTCAGGACCTCCCATTCCTTTAAGGACTTGCCATAGTTTGTTGTGGTCCACACAGTCAAAGGTTTTGGCATAGTCAATGAAGCAGAAGGAGATGTTTTTATGGAACTCTCTCTAGTTCCTCTGCCCCTTCAAAATCCAGCTTGCACTTCTGGAAGTTCTCTGTCCACATACTGCTGAAGCCTCCCTTGTAGAATTTTGAGCATAACCTTGCTAGCATGTGGAATGAGTGCAATTGTGCGATAGTTGGAGCATTCCTTGGTGTTGCCTTTCTTTGGGATTGAGATGTAGACCAATCTTTTCCAGTCCTCTGGCCACTGCTGAGTTTTCCAAATTTGCTGGCATATCGTGTGCAGCACCTTTACAGCATCCTCTTTTAAGATTTTAAAGAGTTCAGTTGGAATGCCATCACTTCCACTGGCCTTGTTGTTTGCAATTCTTTCTAAGGCCCACTTGACTTCACTTTCCAGGATGTCTGGCTCCAGTTCAGCAACTACACTATCTAGGTCAGGGATGGCAAACCTATGGCACGCATGCCAAAGGTGGCACACAAAGAGCTTTCGCCTGGCATGCGACATGCTCCTTGCTCCCCCACTTCCCCCTCCACTGTACCAGCCCTTAGGAATTTGTGGAGGGGAAGTGGGGGGGGGAGCAGGGAGCATGTCACATGCCAGACCCACCCTACTGTCATCGTCCCCATTGCCATTGCCATCGTTGCCGCCGCCGCCATCACTGATGGGAATCCGGCTTCGGCCTGACTCTGGAGCCAGCGGGCTCCTCCTCTCTCATCTCCCCCCACACACACACCTTCTGCTGGGAGGATCCAAATGGATGGGGAGCGACGCGGCCTGGCAGTGGACAAAAGGGAGGGAGGGAGGGTGGCCAGCCGGGAGACGGGCAGGAGGGCTGGTGAGGGGGACAGGGCGGGGAGAAGAAGCGGCGGTGGGAGAGGAGAAGCCTGGCTGCCGCTGCCACCACGGAGAGCATCTCACTCGGCTGGCCAGCCAGCTGACCAGCCAGCCCAGAGGGAGGCAAACGCTGTGAGCCTTTCCTCCGGCCACCTCCCCAGGTCACCTGACGAGGGGCCTGCGGGTGGCTGGTGGATGACACAGCACCCCAGGAGAGGCGTAACGGACTCCGAAGGGCAGCCAAGGCTCGGTGTTTTGAGGCGGTGCCCCTCCTGCCCCCCCGCAGATGACCCTGACCCCGCCGCACCCATCACCCTTGCTGCCCTCGCCCTCGCCCTCGCCCCCGCCCCTGCCCCCCCCCACAGCAGCCGATCCTGACTCCCCTCACTGCTGCTGTCCCCATCGTCATCACCCTTGCCACCACCATTACCGCTGCCATCCCTGCCCCTCCCACCGCCACCGCCGATTACCCTGACCCTGCCGTCCCTGCTGCCTTCGCCCCCGACCCCCCTGACACCGATCCCGATCCCCCCCACACCGGCACCGGCCCCATCATCGAGTTTGGGCACTCGGTACCAAAAAGGTTCACCATCCTTGATCTAGGTTATCAGGGACACCCAGATCTTTCTGATAGAATTCCTCTGTATATTCTTTCCATCTCTTCTTGATCTCTTCTGCTTCAGTTAGGTCCCTACCATTTTTGTCCTTTATCATATCCATCTTTGCACGAAATGCCCCTTTAATATCTCTGATTTTCTTGAATAGATCTCTGGTTTGCTCTCCTTGTATTCCAGGGGACTCTCAAGACTCAAGACTCTCAAGAGGCGTGGTATTGATTGGAAGGTCTGAGGGCCTTTGATTTAAGGGAGTGGGCTCCCTGTTAAATAAAAAAAAGAAAGCTCCCCGTTATTTATAGCCTTACAAAGCATTTTGTTTCATGACAAAAATTCTTTTGAAAATCCGTTATTAATGAAATGAAACAAAACGAAGACTGAAATGAAACACAACAAAACAAAACACTTTATTTCTGTTCCGTGACGATCTATACCTGAGATAAGCAAAAGCCTTTGGAAAGTGATTTTCAAAGAGGCTGACAAGTGCTTCTTTGAAAGCTTCCACTGACAAAACACACACACACCACATTACTCGTACAAACTCCATGTGGACTTAAACATTTGATTTGGGGTTGTGTGCATCCTTAAAAAAAAGAAAAAGAACAGTCTCAGCCACTCCATGGCGAGTGAGGCAGAAATGTTGAAATGTTCCTTCCGAGGAAACTGGCTATTGCTCCCAAGTGGCTTTTTGGCCCTGGAGGGAGGCTCCTGTCAACGTCAAGGTGACCCTTCCCTCGCTTTGCTGGTCTGTGAATGTTCTGCATACGAACTACCACATGAGGTCACTGTGACCCAAGGGTTCAGAATCTCATTTGCTCAGCTGCAGGATGGGTTGGGAGGGGCAATTCTTTGCCTTGACAGGCAGTTTTTGACCTAGGACTATTACACCTGGCTGCCTGCTGTGAACTAGAACATGATGTCTCTCCCTGAGACTTCTCCAGTATTTGTTCAAACTATGCCACTGTGGATAGCTTCTGTTCAGCCATCCTTTTGCTAGCCATGCTGTTCTATTCCCAGAGAACAAGAAGAGAACTGGTGTTGTCTCCTTGAAACAGTCAGTATTCCACGGCCACTGAGCATGCTCAGGCCAATTTGCCTGGAAGTTCTCAAATCCTGGTTGCAAAATATTATTTTACTCTATGCTTTATTTAAGACACCCCACATTCTGGAACTTTGTGAGGTGAGTTATCTAGAGAACTTAATGTCTGTGCTGGTTTAATTTGGGGTTTCAGCTCTCATCATAACTCACTACTAGAGATGGGCATGACCAGGAAAAATGACGTTTCGAGTTTTCGATTGTCGGGACGGGTCCGTTTCAGCTCGTTTCCGTTTGTCGAGGACATTTTCAAAAATTTGTCGTTTCCATTTGTCGTTTGTAGTTTGGGTTTGGGTTGGGGTTGGGGTAAGTGGGTTCTGGGAGGGTCCTCTCTGGGTGCTTCTCTGACATCTGACCCACTAAGAAGGGAAGCAAGGGAAGCGTTTCGCGGAGCCGCCGCGTACCATACATTTACATTACATTATGTTAGGGTGGGGTGGCAGAGGCACCTCTCTGGGTGCCTCTGACTCAGTAAGAAGGGAAGCATAGTAGCATACTGCCGTACAGGTTAGGGAATGGGATAGGGGATAGTGGGCTCTGCGAGGCACCTCTCTGGGGGCCTCACTTTGACTCACTAAGAAGGGGAGCGTACTAGCGTACTGACGTACAGGTTAGGGAATGGGATAGGGGATAGTGGGCTGTGGGAGGCACCTCTCTGGGTGCCTGGGACCCACTAGGAAGGAAAGTGTACTTGGGTACGGATCTGGGTTAGGGTTGGGGTTAGGGTAAGGGCTAGGCTTAGGGTTACGGTTAAGGTTAGGGTGGGTTAGTGGGCTGCACCTCTGGGTGCCTCTGACCCACTAAGAAGGACAGTGTACTGGCGTATGGGTTAGGGTTGGGTTAGGATTAGGGTTAGGGTTAGGGTTTGTGGGCTTTTAATGCCCTCTCTGGCACACCCAGAAGTCTCAGTCAAAACCTGGCCATGCGATTGGTGGAATGGGTCCAAAAATTTGCATGGTTTCATCCCATGGCCAGCCCATCATTGCGCATGCGCAGGTGTAAAAAAATAAAAATAAAAATAAAAATAAAAATAAAATAAAATAAAGTCAATGGAGACGTTTTATTGCAAGAAAAACCCACTGCTGCTACTATAAAAATTCCGGCAGTTAAAATACCTAATTTCCAATGTTTCTGTGGTGCTTTGGTGGGTTTTTGGACCACGATTTAAAAATAAATATTGTGGTCGCCATTTTGGATCCCCCCCTGCATGGCAAATGGAGACGACGAGGATGCCCCCCCAGCCTGGTACCAGCAGCCCAGGACAGGAAAGGGGGGGAGGCCGGGGACCCCCCCCCAGAAACCACCCCTCGGTAGGTGCCCTCACTGAGGCAGGCATATTTTTGCCTGCTTTTATGGCCAGGAATCGGGGTTTTTTAAAAAACTTTTTTTCTGTGCTGCTTGGCATCGCGCGATCGCCGCGATGCCATGAACGACAACGAAAAATCAGACCCAATTTTTCTTTTTCGGTTCGAATTCGAGTTGGAGCAGAGTAATTCTCGTTACCGTTACCCATTATGTAACGATAACGAGAACCGAAAACGGAAACGAGAATTTTGCCTAGTCGTGCCCATGTCTACTCATTACTCTTTCTTCATACAGTGCCCCCCCTGATGTATTAGACTGTCTACAACAGGGGTCCTCAACGTTTTTAAACAGCGGGCCGGTCCACCACCCCTCAGACACCACTGGGGGCCGGACCACAGGGGAGGGAGGGTCAAGTGGGGCCACCACCACCCCACGATCAGCCCATGATCAGTGCATCTCCGGGGGCCGCGCAAATGCCTCCTGCTCCGGGTTGTGCCACTGCTGGGATCCCTCTGCTGCGCCTCCTCCTCCTCCTCCTCATACAGTGGCAGTGGCTGGAGCAGCTCTCCTTCCTTCCTTCCTTCCTTCCTTCCTTCCTTCCTTCCTTCCTTCCTTCCTTCCTTCCTTCATTGCATCGGGAAGGAGGTGGCAACCCAGGCAAGCTCAGGCCCCTCATCACCTTCTAGGCGGCCACTCAGGATGAGGAGCAGCAGCCGCAGCAAGGTTGGCACCACTGCACACAGATCCAGCTGTGCGCCCTGGCCATCATGCCCTTGCTGCGCCCGGGAGGGAAAGCTGCCTTCTCTCTTGGCCCAGCCCGGCCAGCCCTGACTTGATGCACCACAAGCGAGGGAGGGAACGAGCAAGGGCTGGGAACTGCCTCAGCAATAGAAGCAGCTGTGGAGGCTTGCTTGCTTGCGAAGCGGGGGGGGAGGTGGGTGTGTGTGTGCAATTGGTCCCGGGGGCCAGATTCAGGACCCTGAGGGGCCGCATCCGGCCCCCGGGCCTTAGGTTGAGGACCCCTGGTCTACAACATCTATCACTCCTGCCAGCATATCCAATAGCTGTAGCCCTCCACAACCAGAGGATACAGAGAGTGGTATATGGACTCTGGGCATAGTTTTGTGTATATAGGAACATAAATCTGAGCATTCAACACATCCTATATGTGACTTTGCCTCACCTGTGTCCATATCTCTAACAGGAAGTAGCATATTTTAAGTTCCTCTGCTAAACTGGAGGGCCCAATCACTCCTGCCAAAAGCATCCCAGTTATATCTATTCATTCCATACCTCTGTTCTACCGAAGCACTTATTTTGGCAATAATGTGGTCTGCGGCATGTTCCCTTTGGTTTTAATGAAACAAATTCATTTCTTCCTATTTGAAATGTTATTGGGGACGACAGCATGGAATCAATGCATTCTCTCTGATGTTTTTTTGAGCAGTGATGCTGCTACTTTCTCCCCCACTCTCTGACCAGATGGCTGACAAACCAATTTGTGCCATCTCATGTATTTTGGCAGCTGAGATGAAGCACATGATGTCCCCTCCTCTTAAACCCAATATAACAGTTGAAATTGGCTACAACATGGTAGATGGGAAACAACACCGATGGAGGGTTTTGGTTTACAAACCCCTCCATGGCCTGGGACCTGACTGTCTGGTGGAGCGGATCTCTCAGAGGTCAGCTTCGCTCTGACTGACCAGAGCCTCGCTCTCCCTTTCACTCTGGGTGGCCACTCCAAGAGAGGCCCAAAGGCTTTCTACCCGTAACTGGGCCTTCTCAGTGGCTGCCCCGGCACTTTGGAACACCCTGCCACCGGAGATAAGACTGGCCGGCTCTTTGCCGGCCTTTAGGAGAGCTCTAAAGACCTGGCTCTTTAAGGAGAGCTTCAGTGATTGCTGAGTGCATGGCAATATTTTTCTTGCCAGAGTTTTGTTTGTTTGTATGTATGCTGTTGTATTTTATCCTTTTTTATTTATTTTGTTTGTGGGTTGTTTTTTGGGGGGTCTAGTTGTTTTGTTTTATAATTTGTTGTATACCCCCAAGAGCTCCTGAGGGAAGTTGGGAGGTTAATAAGTACAAATATAAATTCATAAATTAATAAATTAATAAATATCCACCAGGCCAATATGCTAGCTTAGAAGGGGTAAGTTGAAAGACCACAGCACACACAGCTCTAATAGCTTGATACTAGACATGGGCACGACTTGGCGAAATTCTCGTTTCCGTTTCCATTACTTGTTTCCGTTACGCAACAGAAACGGTAACGACAATTACTCCCCCAGAACTCGAACTCGAACCGACAAAAGAAAAATTGGGTCTGATTTGTCGTTGTCGTTCCTGGCATCGCAGCGATCGCGCGATGCCAAGCGGCACAGAAAAAGAGTTTTAGGAATAACCCCCCCCCGATTCCCGGCCAAAAAAGCAGGCGAAAATATGCCTGCCTGAGGGCACCTACCAGAGGGGTGGTTTCTGGGGGGGGGCACTCCAGCCTCCCCCCTCCTGTCCTGGGCTTCTGGTACCGGGCTGGGAGGGGGCATCCTCGGCGTCTCCATTTGTCATGTGGTGCGGGGGGATCCAAAATGGCGACCGCAATATTTTTTTTGAAATCGTGGTCCAAAAACCCACCAAAGCACCACAGAAACATGTGAAAATTAGCTTTTTTTAAATGCTTGAATTTTTACAGTAGCAGCAGTGGGTTTTTCTTGCAATAAAATGTCTCCATTGATTTTATTTTATTTTATTTTTATTTTTATTTTTTTACACCTGCGCACGCGCAATGATGGGCTGGCCATGGGATGGGACCATGCAAATTTTTGGACCCATTCCACCAATCGCATGGCCAGGTTTTGCTGAGACTTCTGGATGTGCCAGAGAGGGCATAAAAAGCCCACCAACCCTAATCCTAATCCTAACCCTAACCCTAACCCATACGCCAGTACACTGTGTTCTTAGTGGGCCAGAGGCACCCAGAGGTACAGCCCACTAACCCACCCTAACCTTAACCGTTACCCTAAGCCTAGCCCTTACCCCCTAACCCCATGCTCTGGGAAGTCAAGTCGCGCTAAATCGCGGTGGTAACGACAAACGACAAACAACACGACGAAATGACAAATTTTTGAAAAATTTCGCGAAAAACTGAAACGACCCGAAACGGACCCGTCCCGAAAAATGACAACTCGGGGAAAAAAATTCTGGTCGTGCCCATCTCTACTTGATACCCACTGCTTCCATTTGCTACCTCTTCACTACCTTCAGTTTCAGGACCTACTTTTAAGGTATGAAGGAGAACTGGGACTGTGCTCCCTGTGAAGACGTGGATTGAACTGGTTTACAGATATATTGCCAACGGACTAGATTACTAAGAGGTAGAATGGTCTGCCTGTGGGACGGCATTGTGGGGCTCTTTGGTTTGTTGAATACAATTTTGACCCTTCTCTGTTGACAAAAAGGGCTGAGGATTTCTTCTAGCTCGTGGTGGAATGAGCAAAATGCATTCTTGGCCCAGCTGGAAGACAATGGAACAGAGTGGGCAGGCTACAAGGTTGGACACTTTCAGTTTCTCCGCGCCTAGAGTGCACCCTGATAAGATGCTACAGTTGCATTGTCTGCTACAAGACAAAGGGATAATTTATTTTTTGTGGGGAATAAAGAAAGGCGGTACAATGCACTTTTTCTCCCCACTTGCTATCTGCCAACACTGAACTTAATTTTAGGGGTGAAGGGAGGGAAGCAAACTAGAAGACCGGAAAATTAGGGGTGTCAGTGGAGCAAAAAGCAATTGTTTGAGACTCAGGCTTAGACTCACACTCAGTCACACTCCCATTCATGCTCACATGCATTCAGTTCACTTTTTTCTCCTTTAACTTTTCCTTTTGCAGATTTTGACTGTTTTGGGCCCCTTGGGTGTCATTTGTCTGCATTCCGAGAAGCTTCAGTTTTTGCAACGGTCAGAATACTCCTTCTTGGAGATGCTATGCCCCCATTATGGACATATTTTATTTATTGTCTTACACAGACACACATGTGATTTCACTACTTTAGTTTGCATTTTTCCTTCTGATTTTCCCATTTGGATCCTTCTAGATCAGTTCTTCTTCACATTCCCCTGAATCTCCAGGGACCCTTTTTAGGGGGGAATAGGTAGTGATGTGTCTTTCTTAACACTTAGGCCAAAGTCTGCTAAATACTTGGCACATAGCAAGCTTCAGCAAGAGGGATGATAGAAAATTAGAAGCAAATGTAGAGTTTTATGAAGAGCTAACTGTGCCTTATTTTGCCTATAGTTTCTTTTGATACTTTAATCCAGATTGTTCTGTTTTGCACTTTTAATCACACTATTGCATTGTACTGTGTTAGAACTGATTTCCCCCCTTGATTTCTTTTATATTTTGTCTTCATGTTTTGGGTTCTATTTTCTGTTTATCTGTGATGGTTTACATAACTCAAATTAATTGCACTTGGGAATATCACCAGATCATCTTTCAATGCAGCTTTGGCCCACTGGGGGAACTAAAGGCCTTTTTATTTTCTACCACCTGGAACAACTTCCTTGCTCTCCCTAATGATAAGGCCTTCCCCAGTTACTCTCAAACGTACAGCATACTAGAGAGGAGAGCAAGACTGTACTTGCTATCCATCCCTAAGGGTCAAATGAAATGAGACAAAAGCTTTTCACTTAGAACCTTCTCTCTTCTATTGTTCAGCAAAAGTATTTCCTCACAGTCAGAGCACCTGAGCAATCAGTCCAGTGTTTATGTCACAAAACAAACTAATTTCTTTGTTTTATAATACATTTTATTAATTTTATATAAAGAACAGATAAAACAACAAAATAACATAAAGAAGAGAAAATAACACACATCAATGTAACAAAATATAACAAATATAACAGACATAAACCCCGTGCAACCCACCCCCCTCGGGACCTGAACAAAATTACAACTTTCATGATATTGACCAGCCCATTTCCCTCCAGAAATACATTGAGTCTTCTCTGGGTGTGTGTACCCTTTACCATTTTGAAATACATATACCAGTAATTTATCCCATATTTCATTAAAGTCATTAGACTTGATCAGCCCTTTCCTAATTTTAATTTCACAAGTCTAATTTCTAAGATAAAGAAAGTGAGAATAGGTTATGCTATTGTAAACAGATGTCTTTTAATATGTAAAGGAGGGCTCCTTCTGAATGTGAAGCCTTTAGGTGAGTAGTAATTTGATCATTAATTCAAGTATTTAGTATGGCAGGAAACTCTGGGCACATTCAGCTGTAAACAAACAATGATACTTGTTAAGCTTTTGCACTGAAGAGGCTTAACCTGAGAGGGAGAGCAAGCACACCCAACAGGTGCAATAATGCTTGATTCTTAGAATCCACATATGGAATCAGATATCAAATGTAGTATTTATTAGTCAATATTTAGAGCCTAGATTCAGGAGCTCTGTCTTTACACTGCTATATGTATTGCACAAATTTGTATGAATGGATTTGCATGGGTGTGCTGTCATGCGATATGGAGGGGACCAACCTACCCTCATCCCCACCTGTGAGGGTGGCAGGCCACTATCCTCAGAAATGCTGGGGAGAGGAGGACACTTACAGCCTGGATAGGCTTCATTTGTATGACTGGCCTGCAACCTGCAGGCAGACAGGCAGGCTGACAAGTGAATCAACCAGATGACTGACTAGTTTGCCTCCTGAACCTCACCAGTGGGCTTAAAATAAAAGGGGAAAACAAGTCTGTCGGAAAGAGTGAGAGACAGGCACATAGAGAGACAGCATGTTATACTCATTGTTGCCTTGATCCTCCCATCCTTTGATTTCAAAGAGAGTCCCATCTTTCTGCGGTGTGTTTTCTACTTCTCTCTTCCATCTGGTGATGGTAGTTGTTTGTTTGCTGTTGATCTGCTCAGTTGGTTGCCAGTATAGATGCAGTAAAGAAAGTAGCATGCACAAATGTATAATTGCAAGCCACTTAAAGTAAAGAAATGGTTTTTTCTCCTCTCCTACAAATGCCTCAGAGTGCGTTATTGAGATTTTAAGTACCAGTTACTGAGAAAGGGATGGGCTGTGTGGAACTTGTAGCTATTCTCTTCTGTGGGTCTCTCCACTCCAGCTACATAACAAATGGAATTTTATCAGGAATTCACAATGCTGAAAGAGATTCAGGTTCAAGTCCCTCCTATGTCATGGAACTCATTGCTGACCTTTAGCCAGTAACTGTCTTTCTTACCTCACATGGTAGTTGGGAGAGAAAAGAAGAACCTGAGAAATGGGTACCATGATCTAATTTGAGGCAAGGCTAGAAGTAAATGTAACAGCTAAACAAACAAATAATTATGTCAGTAATAAATTATACCCCCCTCCACACACACAGGCACACCAATCCACATCAAATCTTCCCAGTTCCTCCCCTATAAAATAATGCCTCTGACTCAGACACGGTTTTCTGAAATCCTGGTCTGGATCAAGATATGGAGCTGACTGTCGCAAATATTACATCAATATCTTTCCATATCTACAATCTATACCAAGAAGGGGAGCTTCTCTGGAATATGGATGCTTGCTGAGGCCTGCTGCTGAGAAAGGTACATGCACAGTTCCACACTGGGATATGGAACCCCAGATTTGCATATACCAACGAGGCAACAGTTTTGGCACACTCAGTACAGTATAATGATTTTATGTAAACATGGATGCAATTTTATTTTTCACTAGGTGCGTGTTTCTATTCCTTCATTTGCTGGATATCAAAAAAATGATGTAATATAACCCTAAACAGGCCTGCTCCAAAGTAAGGCACTTTTAATCATGGGGTGCCCACTCCCTCGCCACAGAGCACCAGACGGCAGGCTCACCGTGGTTGCCGAACAGGTTCTTTTCAAGAAATCTCTGGCATTTCCTGTTTCAAGCCAGGCTGAAAATTCTGTTTATATGTGGTATTTTGGTAACTTCCATTTATGGGCATATGTGGTCAATGCAGAGTTTCAGGGGAGAGAAATGGAAATAATGAAGTTCAAAAAATATATTCACTGAACTCTTTTCAGTTCTCAGGTTCCTCTTGTTCTTTGGGAAAAGGCCTACACTGCTTTTTCTTTCCCAAATGTCTGGACAGACTTCTTGGTAACTGTTTCCATATGTTAGGATGGAACATAAAACAGGGCCATCTACGTGAATTAAAGCCACACCCAGGGCTGTTCTAATGAAGGCACCAAAAGCGCAGCGTTAGCAAGGCAGCATTTTGTTGTATGGTCAGTGAGTGGAACAACATGCCTCTCCCGTTTATATTATTCCTTTCACTAGAGCAATAGCTGTCTTCTTACAGCACAGTCTGTCTGGTAAAAAAAGAGAACTTACAGTAACAAGAAGGAATGCAGATTACTTAACTGGGCTTTGCTATTTCTCGAGAATGCAGTTTGGGCTATCATGAGTCAAAGGGCTGGATTCTACACAGCTGAATCCTTATTTCTCTCCATGTTTTTCCAGAGTAGACAAGTAGCTGATGCGCCTGTGTGTCCTCCTTCCTCCAAAAATAAGAAAGTTTGCATTTATTAGCAAAATATACCTGGGGCAGGAAAAGTGACAGAAGTCCTACTTTTAGCTAACTAAGGGCTCAGTGACAAGGCTAATTTATAGCAGTGTTTTCTCAGATGTTGTTGAAAAGCAAATTAAAGTCACACGGTTTTCATTTTGCTGTTTGCATTCACTTTTGAAAACTGAACCCACATGGATTTTTTTCTGTTGGTTGAAAACACAAGTCATCGGTGCCCATGTGGCATCCTTGAGGGCAAACACCAAATTGTTTAAGCCACAGGTTTCAGTTTGTTTGCCTCCATCCAAACCATCACCAATATCAGAGGAATATTCTAGGCCAGTGATGGCGAACCTTTTAGACACCGAGTGCCCAAGCTGTGATTCAAAACCCACAATTTTTTCGCAAAGTGCCAATACAGCCATTTAACCTGAATACAGGTGGCTGTGAAGGGGCAATGTTGTGAAGGACTCCAAGTGCCACCTTTGGCACCCGTGCCATAGGTTTGTCAACACTGGACTAGGCCCAAAGTACGGTGAAAAGGAAATATAGGTTTGGGTGCTCTCTTTATGCTCATGGCACAGACCCCAAAACTCTAGATAACCTCTCCCAGTAGTTCTATCTGGCCTCACCTGAACCTGGTGACAAAGCGAAATGCTTGAGAATGATTAAAACATTTTAAGCGGGTTAAAACACACTAACAATTAAAAATATGAAAATAAAAGCAGCACTGGGGAATTCAAAACTGAACCATAATCTCTCTAATTACCAGATGCTCAGATTAACTACCAGCTTTTAACCTGATGCTGAAACAGAGGCTGCGTTGGCGCCAACCAGACCTCCAAAGCATTCCTTATGGCAGGCATGTTCAAACTTTGGCTCTCCAGATGTTTTGGACCACAACTCCCACAGTCCTTTGTCATTGGAAATCTAAGCTTAGAACTTTGGGAACATCAGAATTCTTCCAAAACATCAGGAGGGCCGAAGTTTGGACATGCCTACCTTATGGGGTGCTACCATTGAGGAAGTCCTTTTCTGCATCTCAACATTATATTCTGTATCACCTCCGATATTAGGATGGAGGATCACTCCCCTATGAGGTGCTAATGGTCATTTAGATATATACAGGGAGAAGAAGTCCTTCGGGTATCTAGGTCCAAAGCTGTTCAGGACTTTAAAAACCATAGCTGACATCTTGAGCTCAGAGATGAACTCATACAAGAAAAAAGAATGGGCAGGCAGTGCTGCTCTTTCAGATCCAGCACCATATGCTCTTCTGAACAGCAGTCCACCTGCTGTATAATGCACTTGCTGTGATGTGGATGCCACCCTCAAGGGCAGCCCTGCACACAGCACATTGCCGTAGCCTAAGTGGGAGGTGGCCTGTGTGACCCACCATGGGCAGATTGTTATTGTCCAGAACAGTTGCAGCTGGCAGGCCAATCAAAGCTTGACCTCATGCACTCCACCTTTCTGAGCCCACCTGACCTCCAGTTCAGAGCTGGGTCTGCAAACAGCCCCACGCTGCACACCTCCTCCTCCAGAGGAAGTGCAAACCCATACAGAACTGGTAATTGACCCAGCTCCTGATTGTTAGAACCACTAAACCACACAATCTGAGTCTAGTCAGTTGGAATTTGTTTAGCCCACAGCTAGCACGTTAAGGCATTCCAATTAATGTAACATACAGTACATTGTTACAGTAGGCAACACAAGGTTCCACTGTTCATAAGATCTGTTTACAGGATCCTGGTAACAAGTCTGTTGGATAACAGCTGGGAGATGCTATGAAGGAGGTTAAAAAATTATTTTTTGTACACATAACTGCCACCTAGGAGTCAAAGCAAGAGGTTGTGGCTTGTTCCAGTCATATTCAGCCCTCTCCATCTTGCCATTACATTGTGAGACTAAGGCTTCAACAAAAATCACTCAACCTGCCAGCCAAAAACCATCCACAGTTTCATAGAATCTATCAGAGAATTCCATGGCTCCAGTCTTAATTTTCTCTCCAGCCTGATAGGGGGCTTTGCTCCAAAAAACTGAAGCTGACTTTCACAAGGAAGTGAAAGTCCGGGACAAGGAACTGATGAACCTGAGAACATTTTCTGTCTGTTCAGGGGCAAGAATCAAATCCATGGTATGACCTGCCACATGCATTGTGTCAGCAGGGTTATTAAGACAGTCCTACTGATCACATAGGGCAGGGGTGGTGTGAACCTTTGGCACTCCAGATATTTTGGACCACAACTGTCACAGTCCTTTGTCATTGGCAATCTAGGCTCAAAATTCCAGAAGTTGTGGCCCAAAACATCTGGAGTGCTGAAGGTTCACCACCACTGACATAGGGGCCAGGAAGACCCTATAATGGTAGCTTGATGACCCCCCCAAAAAAAAAAACCCTGAGGATCAGCCATATGAAACTCATCTACTCAGGTCTGAATGATACCTGCCAGGTCTTGTCTGTTTCACCCATAATAAAATTGCCATTTACCTATGTGTTTAAAAAATGCTTCAGTTAGTTATTCATTGAACCATGTTCCCCCTTATTTCTGGATTGTCTCAGTTGGGGGGGACAATGCATATGTTGACATGGCAGGCAAGAACCCAAATGATAGGGAGGGAGACAGATTTCAAAGGAAGGTTGTTCTAGAGAAGAACATAGGCAACTATGCATTCAACACTATTTGGCTTCCTGAACAGACAGTAGGCGCATGCTCAATAACTGGATATGCCACCAAAGTATCCAGACATTTTCCATTGCATGTTAAATACAATGATGATCCTGACTTTTTCCATCTCGGCTGAGGAAGAAAATGACCCAAGAATTC
Source organism: Phrynocephalus forsythii (assembly GCA_029282475.1). Taxonomy (NCBI): domain Eukaryota; kingdom Metazoa; phylum Chordata; class Lepidosauria; order Squamata; family Agamidae; genus Phrynocephalus; species Phrynocephalus forsythii. The sequence goes on from JAPFRF010000002.1 coordinate 59,208,997, forward strand.
AGGTCAAGACAGACAGGAGGGCCATTTGTCTTGTTTTTGTGAGACCTGTTAAACTGGGCAAAGAAAAGCAAAGGAAACCCATAGGGAAACATGGGAACAACAGTCCATATCCAGTGCTATTATTTAAACAGCTTTTACTTTTCTTGCGTTAATTCATTCAATCGGTACACTAACTGTGGTGCTACGAATGAAAAGGGATCAGTGTGAAAAGAATTATACTTTCGGAGGATTTGTGTACTAAGGGCAACTATTTTTCCAAGGCTTCTCTGTGTTTTTGCAGTTATTTCTCTTCTTGATAAAACTGTATATTTTAAGGAAGTGTATCTAAAGACAAGGGGTAGGCAGTGGTGGCACCATTGGATAGCACTGGACCTAGCTATTGCAACTATCCAAATCAATATGTTGGTGGAAAGTAGTTTTTGAACCCAGGCTTCCTGAGTCCTAGTTGGCTATACCATGTGTGTGTGTGTGTGTGTGTGTGTGTGTGTGTGTGTGTGTGTGTGTGTGTGTGTGTGTGTGTGTGTGTGTGTGTGTGTGTGTGTTGTGTTGTGTCGTTACAGTCGTGACCGACTCTTCGTGACTCCATGTCCATGGAGTTTTCTTGGCAGCAATACTGGAGTGGTTTGCCAGTTCCTACTCCAGATGCCTACAGCACCTGGTATTCCTTGGTGGTCTCCCATCCAAGTACTAACCAGAGCTGACCCTGCTTAGCTTCCGAAATCAGGCAAGATCGGATGTGTTTAGGGCATCCTGGCTCCCAGACAGTTATATGCCATACCCATATTTTATCAAGAAATATCTGTTGCAATGCAATGTTTGCTGGAGTACAATGAAACCCAAAAATATCTCTGGCATGCACTCCAAGTGGCAACTCTACTCAGTGAAATCAATAGAACCACACATTGTTTTATATAAAAAATAAAAATACTTTATTTTTCAACTAGAAAGGTGCAAACACGTAGCTTTTGGTCACACTTCTCAACAGGTAACAAACTCTTCCTCGGTGGTAGAATTGGTCAGCTATCAATAAGCCACTAGTTTTACTTCATACCATGTTCATTAAGGCAGGGAAACTCATATTTTCCCCTCCTCCTTGCCCTCTGTTTGATGAAATGCTTTGAAAGGACATTTGTGCATTTTCTTCAGCAAAGCATCAATCAAATTTGCTATTCCCTCTACAACTGAGCAGAACTGCCATTACAAGATCTATTTTATGCGTTGAATGAATGCATTGGATCAGACATACCTTGAATATTTTTTTAAAAAAAGAGAGAAGAGGCTAACACTGATGTATCAAAGCATTAACAAAAAAAGCAACAAAACTTTAAATTAATTTAGATAACTGTACAATATATATATATACACACACATAAACATACACGTACAATATTTACAATTATAATATTGTAATATTACAATAGTAATTAAAAAAAAGCTCATGACAGGGAAATTTGCTGCCACAAGCTGTCCAGTCTACTTCCGATTCCTTGCAGACAAGCCAAGCTGAATCAGATATTGAAAGCAAAATAGTTGTCATTCTGACCACTCATTTCCTTAGTATTTTGCTGGGTGAAAATTCCAGTCATTGTCACAAAAACAATGGCAGTAAACTTGCAAAGGGTTCTTTTTTGATTGCACTAGTAGGTGGACACAAACTACCACACTGTAAAAATCATTTTCAAGAGTGCAGGTATCCTCTTAAGTATTCCCTATATATAACATCCCCCATACTCGATTCTGAGGCCCACCCCAGAGGGGTGTTCCTCACGGTCTATTTTATTACTAACTTTTTTCTTGCAAACCATTGTTTGGGGTCAGTAGATAATTTTGTCACATGGAACAGTTTTTGTTCATTCTCTCTCTCTCTCTCTCTCTTTCTCTCACACTCGCACACACACATTCTGTCATCAGACACTTAAATACCTTGTGCTATTGAATCGTGTTTTACAAAAATGAGATGCAATTATCAGTTCAAGTTGCTGGTCAAGTGTAAAAGTCTCTTTGGGCTTTTATGCCATGTCGCCGTACATCTTCCTGGAGTACACCGACTCAAAGATATCGTTGTCTCCAGGGCAATTGTAGTGGCATGCACAGGTCTTGATGAACATCATCTTCTTCTTCATGACCTCTCCGTCAGGACACTTGAACTCCACCGGGAGAGTGGCTGTTCTGTGAGGAGTGCAGCAACGGCCATCCGTGCAGACGCCGCAGAACTTGGCCCGGTAGGTCTTCACGCTGGTGCAGCCTGACAGCTCAAATTTGATGGGCTTGGAGATCTTGGGAGTACGAATGCACTTTTTGCCCTTCTGTTGAGGAAGAGGGAGAGAATGCATACATTTACATTCCAGATTATCCAATGTTGACTTCATTTTCAATACAGCATTTCCCTTGCCTTCTAATTTTATTGCACTGGGTTCAACCAAGCTCAATAGACTCCAAGGGTTTGAACAAACTGAATATAGGTATGACCCAACATGGTCATCAATATCTTGGCATCTGTGAGATCCAAGATTAGTTAAAGCAGTTGGAATCCAGTCCACTGAGCACAATCTAACCAGAGTTAAACATTGACAGTGTTAAGGATGTGTTCAATCAAATAAAGAAGACATATGGGGTAATTATGTTAACCCTCAGGTAAGCATGCATAGGATTGCAACGTTTTAAAAAGTTTACATTGAGCTGGTATATGCCCATTATTTGGACGTAGTGCTCCATTCTTTTCAGCTATTTCTGATTTTGTGTTCCTGAAACTTTCTTTCATCTTCATTTGCATTAAAAGAAACCCCAAATGTGCACAGTCATATATACTGAAGCTCATTGCCCAAAGTATAGGCTGACAGGTTATAATCCCATATATGCTTAACAAAGAGTAAACCCTGTTGAATATAATGTATAATGTGCCTGTGTCCCAGTGGATTTACATATAGTACTGTATCACTTGTAGTTATCAGTATTTAAAGTTGGAGCTTTTTGTATATGTTACCAACACAGACCCACCCATGATTAGCAGATAGAAAAATACATTAAAATAGCCTTGGACAAAAATAAGAGCAGGAAACTTCAAGAACACCAATACAGACTGAATATGTCTAGTGGTGAAAACATGCTGACTGTGGGTGTTGTTGTTGTGGAGGAGTGGGAGGCCAAACACCAAGTGGGAAGAGAGAATGGACTAGAGCAGTGGTTCTCAACCTGTGGGTCCCCAGATGTTCCTGGACTGCAACTCCCAGAAATCCTGACCAACTCAGCTAGTGATGAAAACTTCTGGGAGTTGCAGTCCAGGAACATCTGGGGACCCACAGGTTGAGAACCACTGGACTAGAGGTTCTAGATCAGGAACCCTTGAAATGACAATGTCTGCTGACTGCAGATCCTACTTGCTCTTTAATGCTTGCAAATGGCCCCAAACTGATTTCTTGCCGAGTTTCAGAAAGACTCGAAAGCAACATGAAAACCATGAGCTTTCTTAGGCAGGAGTCGTTGGTAAACGGAAGCAGACAGCTCTTTACCTTGATGCTTTCCTCCAGGTCAGCTTCACACGGTCTCACCATGCAAAGGCGGCTTTGCTTCTCCAGTCTGCAGTGGGCGTTGTCATTGGTGACTCTGGTGGAGATGCCCATCCCGCAAGTCTTTGAACAGGCACTCCACTCGGTGGTCTGGACCAGGCAGTTGGCCCGCATCATGGAAAGATCAGGTCCATAAGAATCTTCCAGTCTGTAAGCTGAAAAGCAGGGTAAAAAAAAAAGAAAGAAAGGTTTAGATTCTAGCACGGACTCATTCCTAGGGCACAGAATTGATTGATGTGATGCTCTAGACAAGTTATAGGCATGAGTTACCACAGGTATTTTTTTTTTTGCCAAACCTTGGAAAAGTTACTTTTTTGGATTCTCTAACTCCCCTTCCCACCTTGGAATTCTGGGACTCGCACAGTTTAATCTCCCCAGGCTCTAAGACATGCTCTGCGTGGGTTCTAATTGGGTTCAAATTTAAACCTAGAAAATTCAAGCTCACCAGCAAGAGCAGGTCCCACTGCAGTCTGTTCTTTGTCCTTGGGCTGATCGCACACCCATTCCTCGCAGCATTTTCCTGGGAGTTTAACTCTTCGTGGGTAAGGGCAGTCAGGGCTGGGCAGGCGCACATCCATGTTGCAAAGGGGCACGCAGCCTACAGCTCCATCCAGGCAAGTGCAGTGATATTTACAGCTGCTCTGGAAGTATTCTCCGCTCCTGTACACCATGCCTCCAAAGACACAGGGGGCACCGTCCTTGGCTGCAAACAGAAAAAGGGGGTTCACTGATTAAAAACTCTGGGATGCTGTGTGTGTGTGTGTGTGTGTGTGTGTGTGTGTGTGTGTGTGTGTGTGTGTGTGTGTGAGAGAGAGAGAGAGAGAGAGAGAGAGAGAGAGAGAGAGGGAGAGAGAGAGAGAGAGAGGGAGAGTAAAGGTGAAAACAGCTGGAACTCTCCAAGGTAGGAGGTTCTATATAGGCATTCCTCAGTCTCAACCCAGCCCTGCAGTGAGTTGGGAGTCCAGTTCCTAGCAGGCTGCAAGGCAGTGGACTGGGGGGGGGTAGTCCATCTTGGTGACATCTAGTCTCCAGAATCTGAAAACATTACCAGCTATTTTAGTTTAGGGGATTGTTGGAATTCTAATGCCTAAAAATAAATTAAGTGCTCTTTTACCCAAGTCTCCATAAGGTTATTTCAAAAGATGAATTGTACCCCCTAAGTCCTAAGCCCTTGCCCACTGTTACTTCTCAAGGCGCAAGAAATAATAACAATAATAGTGACTGTCGCCCCTTAGAGGAGGCCAGGGGAAGAAAAAACCCCACCCCTCCAGCCCAGCCCCTGGTACTCACCAGTGCACACTCCAATCTTGCGGTTGGCCGGGGATCCGAAGTCACAGAAGAGTCCCTTGTGAGGGTCGCAGGGGTCGCGCTCCGTGCACAGCTCGCCCAGCTGCTTGGCGCACACCCGGCAGCACCCGCAGCCGTCGGGCACCAGGCTGACCCCGGGCGGGCACTCGGGGGGCGCCGATCCGCATTGACACTGCCCGCTGCAGTCTTGACTGCTCGCCTCCTGGGGGACAGAAAGAGGGACCGACCGGGCGGTTAGTTACTCACGGCGATTCCTCTGAGGGAACGGCATTTGAGGAAGAGGGTGAGACAGGGTCGCCGCCCTCCCCCCGCCCCTCCCAAAGCAAAGCCTCCTTGGACGGGAGCAGGCGATCGGGTCCCGAAGAAGAGGCACTTACCCGGCTAAGCAGGGCGAGGAGGAGCGCCACCAGGAAGGTGCGACGGGGTCCCATGCTGGCCATCATCCTCGAGCTTGGCGATTTGGAGAAAAAAAGCTTGGCGGAAACCGATCTGGGCTTCTCAGCTCTGGGGAGAAGGGGGTCCCCTTTGTCCGGGCAAGGGGAGCGCAGGAGCCTCCTTTTTCGGCGGGGGTCTCGGAAAATCTCGCTGGCCGCCGAAGATCGTTCCTGTCCGACGGGTGCTGCTCTGCCGTCTCGCTGGGAAAGAGCCTCCGGTGTGTGTGTGTTTTCTCGTTCGCTCGCTCTCGGTCTTTCCTTGTTTGGGAAGAAGAGCGGTGGTTGCTACGAATCTCCAGCAGGCAGCCCGGCCGCTTTTTATACCCTCGAGGCGCCCGAGACCCGCCAATCGGCTGAATGGAGTCCTACACAAACAGCGACATTCCTGAGATTCCTCTCCACCTTCCTGCCTCATCAACTCACACCGGATTGATCCTGACCCCTTGACACTCCGCATTCCTCCTGTCTGAAAAAGCTGGCGCACTTCAGCACACAAAAAAGGCGCTGTATTTTCACCAGCCGAAAAAAAAAAAGGGGGGGAGGCGAGGGGGGTGAGTTTTCTTCAGCTTCCAGCCTCAGATTCTTCCCACCACCACAGACCTGATTTATTGGACTTAAAAATACGTCCCCTTTGGAATACACATGCCCTCTTTCTCTCTCTTCCTCTTTTCCAAAGGACTCAACCAGGATTCCGCAAAAATTCGACTTCTCTGTGTGTGTCCATCTTTCTTCCCTGTCAGCTGCGATGTCTATTCATAGATTATATTTAAAAGACACTTCACAGGGAAAGCAATGACATTATTGGATTGAAAATATTATAATCATCATTCCCCCAATTATCAGTTTGGGGATGGATTTTTTTAATCTCTCTTGAAGTCCACACAGGATCCAGATGAAAGTGTGAACCAACCCCCATGTTTGCTTTAGACAAACAAAAACAATTTAAAACATATCTGATCCGATGCAGATGATTGCCATCCCCATTCAATATATTTCCTGCAGTGGACAATATTCAATACAACAGCTTCCCATCACTACCACTACCTCACATTGTGCAAGATGCCACATGGGTAGGGGAACGCCTTTTAGAAGCCTAACAGCAACATGGTACTTAAGGCCAGTTGGTCACACAGGAGGTGCCAATCATTGGGAGGAGATGCACATCAAAAGAAAGTGCTGCATCTTCCATTGATGTGGACAGGTGTGTGTGTGTGTGTGTGTGTGTGTGTGTGTGTGTGTGTGTGTGTGTGTGTGTGTGTGTGTGTGTGTAAGAGAGAGGGAGAAGTGTTGTCAAGCTGCTGGTGACTTATAGGACCATAAAAGGGCATAAGAAGGTAAGGGTGATATTTAAGGAGTGCTTTTACTAGTTCCAGCGCTTTCCACCCCATGAGCAGAGACTAGGAATCCACCAGTTTGGTGTAGTGGATAGTGTGATGGGACTAGGACTCTCCTCACACTATCTGCTACATCACACTGGGGGATTCTTACACCAGGAATAAGCAAATGCAGGTAAAGTACTAGGGGAGGAGTGCTGAAATGATCCCTCTGTGCTTTCAAAACAGTTCTCTTTCTCCTGGGTATTCCCATGCTGTAACACCCACTAAGCCCAGGGTGAAACAAAACTGGAATCAATTCATTTAGCACAGCAACATCCCCACATGGTTTGGGTGCATTATGGACTCGAATGGGACTACTTTGGAGTCAGTATGTGGGGTTTGAGACTCACAGACTATTCTCAGTGAGGCGAAGGGCAAACATGACAGTTCGTTTGACAGACATGGGTGGGGCCTCTTCTGTTGCTCAGAGAAATATCTCCCCATAGCTATTCCCACCCCATATTTAATCCTTCCAGAGAAACAGGTAAGAAGAATGGATGATTCAATTCATCTCAGGCCATTAATGACAAGCAGAGAGTTCGAGGGAAGGGGGTGGGGAGAAGTTGCCAGGATGGTTGCTATAGGAATCTAGCTTGGGAATCCCCCCCTTCTTACATTAACAAGTAGACATAAAACTCCAGCAGCATTGCATATGGGGCTGCCTTTTTGGTCAGGTATTCCTGAAATATGGAACAAGGGAATGTCCCTTGAAAAGTGGATAATCTGGACATGTCCTTGTTACTTCATAAAAAAAAATCTTACATGATCAAGTGTTTGGTTTGCCGTGGACTCTGTGGACTGCTGAATCATACTGGGATATTTTCCCTAATAGGTACTTTCTATGAATAGAGAGGGACGGGGAGGAGAAGTCTCTTTGAAATACTTGGCAATAATATCCTCTGTCTGGAGTATGGAAGATGTGGCTCCGATTTTCCCACTACGTTGTTCCTTCGTTAGCAACACATTCCACCCAAACGCTGCTTCTACATTCCTAAAAGGTTGACTTTGCCTCAGTGCCTTTTTAAAAAATAAAGGGTGGTGGTGGAGATGGGGGGAGAGAAGGCCGTGTGATTTGTGTTGACAGATGGCATCTGGGTGTTTTCTGTTTATTTATTTTTCTCCACGGAGCTCGAGGCAGCCCACGTAGGTTTTCCTTTCCCTTTTTAATCTTCAAATCCACCCTGTGAGGTAGGTCAGAATGAGAGGCAATTATGAGCCCACTGATGGAAATGAGGATGGTCTCAAGGTCACTCATTAGACTCCAAAGCTTTGAATGGAAGTCCTACTGACAGACAGCCATTGTGATGAGATAGCATGTTCGACTCAGGCATGATAACACTGGGACTTGAATCTGTGTTCTCGCCTGTGAAGCGCATCGGGAACTGAGGAATGAGTCTCTTTAGCACCTAAACCCTAACAAGCTGTTTCGTCTCTCAGCCGGTGGCTATTATTAACACAATGGACTCTGTGATTGTTCTCTGCAGACCGGCTTCCAGTAAGTATGGGCTGGCAAGGGTGGGAAGGAGTTAATGGGCAATGTTGTTCTATCTTTTTAAAATGTGCTTCTGAATTGTTTTTGGAGTGTTATGGAAATATCTTTTTTGTTGGGGGTGCAACTTTAATGTTTGATATTGTATTTTATGCATTCTTAATTAGACCTCCTAATACCTGTTGTTTTTAAATTGCAGGTGACCTTGGGTCTTTTTACTGGCAGAAAGGCAGGGTGTAAATAAATTGAAGGAAATAAATGAAGGGATTGGTTTCAGCCAAGCTTTCTTTTCAACAAGCAATGGTGGGGAGGGGGCTACACCTTCTGGCATAGACCCATTTGCCTACTGGTTCCTTTACAAATGTCTCACTGAATTGATAGGCTTTGAGCATTGCCTCCCCTCACCCTCCCCCACCAAGAGTTGAAAGGGCACTTCCATAAGAAAACCACAATCAACTTTCTGCTAGGCCCTCTGAGTTGTGCAGGGAAGTGCTCCCTTTTAATCTGACAGCTATATTGGGTTGCCTGAAACTGCAGGCCCCCCCCCGTGAACTATCTTCTTCCCTTTCAGTAGAGTTATTGTGGCAAATTTTGAAGTGTAGCCATTGACCAGAATTGGTGGGTGGAACAGAGGTGGTGTGGTTCAATGAAGTTGACGGTGGATCTGGGGCCAGAAGTGCAAATCCTCACAATGGCTCCCAGGAGAAAGGCCAGCTAGCCAAGATCATCCACAGGTCTGCCACTTGAACAGCTGGGGAAGCATTTTAACCCTCCCATTTTTTAATGATGCACAATTGCAGAGCATTATTAGAAATACTTTGAGGACTCCGTACCCAGTGAGCCCCGGGAGTATTGCCAAAAGTGTGACTCATTGACAGCACATATATTATTATCACCCAGCATCACTGTTGTTGCAGTTACTATTAGTTGCCCAACACAACAGTCCCCATAGTTAAAACTCTAAAGAGGGGCTAAACATGCAAAGAATTGTGTTAAACTTTAACCCTTTTCTTCTCCACCAGGAGAAATACTTTCCATTCAAACAAGGATTATTCATAACGATATACTGTTATGGGGGCAAGAATGCTTGACCAAGATGCCGGTGGCAGATGACATCATTTCCCCTGCTTATCAAAAAGCTGAATCCTGACTCCATTACAGTTTAGTAAGACCCAAGTATTCACTGGGGATTGGTTCCAAGCCTTCCTGTGGATAACGAAAACTGTGGATAAGACAGAACCCCCAAAAAAAACCTGCTGTTTTGTGACAGCAGTTTGCTTTATGGCTGCTGTTTTCCAACAATAGCTTGCTTTACAGCTGCTGTTTTGTGACAGCAGTTTGCTTTACGGCTGCTGTTTTGCAACAGTAACTTGCTTTACAGCTGCTGTTTGTGACAGTAGCTTGCTTTACGGCTGCTGTTTATGATGGTAGCTTGCTTTGTGGCTGTTGAATTATTTATTTAATTTTTTCCTCTGCCAGCTATGGATAACTGAATCAGTGGTTAATGAATCAATGGATATTGGGCTCCTACTGTACTGCAATTCAGAGAATGCTTGAGGGGATCTTTTGGTTTGTTGTTAATGACCCTCCTCCAAATCATATAAATTAGTGGAATTTTGAAAGATAGTCTCATTTTGTGTCTGTATTTTCACATCTGTTCATGTGAACCATCACAGGAGACTGAATAATACTTATCTCTCCCCTCCTTCTTCACCACACTATAATACAGGATATAGGCTCTTTCCAAACCCACATTGGTTTAGGATGTTAAAAAAAATCTCCTTTTTTGTTTAATGAAGGGAAAAAAATCCCTCTGATTTGTATTTTCAAAACTCCAGTAAAAAGAAGCTATGGTAACTAATGAACATTTCCAAATTTATGAGGCATCCCAAAACCTATATTTACTTGAACGGCTGCAAGCAAAAGGCTACATTTACCCACATCTAAGTAAATAATAGACACACCAAACTATGTACAACATGCTTACAAAAATGGAAACCTAACCAGGTAAACAGAATACCAGTCAAAAAAATGCCCAAATACGGTAGCAGCTGATCATTGGAAAGAGAATGGTTCTTATGAGACATCTCATTGAGTCACAAAGGCCCATAGGCCTGGATAGCATGTTTTTAAAGATGGTCGTTGTGCCAGTGAGCCAAGCAAGTAACAGGGAAAATGAAGGCAGCCAGTAACTTAAATTATTAAGTGGATTCATCCACTCGTTAATCAAGTACTGTATATACTTGAATATAAGCCTAGCTTTTCAGCCCTAATTTTGGGCTGAAAAAAGGGGCCCTCGACTAATATGTGGGTCAATACTTTTAGCCACTGAGGCAAGTGCTTGGGTCGGTGGCTAAAAGTCATTTTAAACATTGCGTGCCACTTCTCATGACCCCCCTCTGCATCACAGGGGAGTCTAGGGTGGGAAATGCAGCAGGGCCTGGCAAGTGCTTGGGTCAGTGGCTAAAAGTCATTTTAAACATCACACACCACTCCCCCAGCTCACAAAGGAGGAGCTGCCAGGTCCTGCTGCATTTCCCACCCTAGACTTATACTCTAGTCAATACGTTTCCCCAGTTTTTTGGGGTTAAATTAGGGGCCTCGACTTATACTCGGGTCGACTTATACTCGAGTATATACGGTAAATCTAAATAGATTTACACACTAGTATTATTGTATGCAAGCCTGTGATTTTCCTGAAAGCATTGAAAGGTCATATAATAACCCTTACCATTAAATAAAGAGAAGCTGCCACTCACTTCCAGGCAAAGAAACACCATTTTGATATGATACATGTTTTCTTTCTCATTTATGATAGCACCCAAGTCAATACGGTCTCAAAAGCAAGGAGATGAGCCATAAATGTCACCCCTTTGCTTTTCCAATTCAACAACTGCATCTTAAAGCTGAAATCAACCTACGTGGCAGGAACCTCTTTCCTCAGCACTTTGGGGTTGGAGCTTTGGGGAGGGGCCAAGCTTCCCAAGAATAAGTGGGTATATTAGACCCAAAGAGCAGAATTATTTCCCCATGGAACAGAATGCAAATGGGGCTTGTTTCTTAGTGAACTTGGAAAGGCTAGCACAGCATATTGACTGGGATTATCCTTGATGACGTGTACAACCCCGACTTACACACTATGCCCACCTGATTTGGGGCAAACCTTCTGAATTCGAAGCAAACTCAGTTATGAGCATGAGCAAGACTGTTCCACCTAAGATTATTTGGTAGGCAAGATCCCACCCCCACTGGGCAGCTCCTTCAGTCTTTGAAGAACAGAGGACAAAAGCACACAGTGCACCATGGAAGGTTGAGGCACTGATTCAAGACACAGTTGAGCTAAACCACTATCTTCATGCAGTTTGTCTGGAGTTCAGTGACATTCCTATACTTTTTAGCAAGCAAGATCCTCAGAACTGTTGCTCTGTGGGAGAGCTTATGATGGATATGTGGACATTTCTGGGTTCAGGCCTTGGCTTCTCCATGTAGGACCAAGAACGATCTTTCCTGAACTCTGGTGATCTACTTCCTGCCAGTGTCAAGAACAGTACCAATAGTATGACACAGTATGAGTCAATTTTCTTCTTAATATAACTGAAGTAATATTTTAGGGAAATGGTCTGTTTGCATAAGGCTCACTAAGAACCAAGGATAATAATGACATTTCGGTTCTTGGAAAAGTTACTGCTTTGGATTACATTCTCCCGCAGGTCAGCTGTTGCCGGACCTACTAGGGCGGTGATTCCCAACCTGGGGTTTGGGACTCCTTTGGGGGTCAAACAACCATTTCACAGGAGTTGCCATGAGCCAGTGAAGAAAATGGCACAAACGGCTTGGGTCTGGAGGAGGAGGGGGAGGAAGGGGGGAAGAGTGAGTTACAGCTTGATAGGTTGGAGGAGATGTCACTCAATGGCATCAGAGGCTGCGATTGGCTGAGGGTGCATGTACAGCAGGCATGTCCAGACTTCGGCCCTCCTGATGTTTTGGACCACAACTCCCAGAATTCGAAGCTTGTATTTCCAATGGCAAAGGATTGTGGGACTTGTGGTACAAAACATCTGGAGGGCCGAAGTTTGGACATGCCTGCTGTAGAGGGAGGTTCTCTATGGCACCTGCGGCAGTGGCCTGCCAAAGGGGGCTAGTGGTCTTTTCCAAGCAGGGCAAGGGGTCACCACAACATGAGGAACTGCATTAAAGGGTCAGGGCATTAGGAAGGTTGGGAAGCAGGACACAAGGGCATGTCAAGCCCTTGCCCTTAAAGGCTACCACCTTAAGGCGCGTGTGCGCAGTCGGGCTTTCTTGGTGGTTGGCCCTACTCTTTGGAATTCCATCCCAGCCGAGTTTTATCTTATGCTCACCTTGCCTGCCTTCCAAAGAGCTCTAAAAACCGGGCTCTTTAGGGAGGCGTTTGGGGAAACCTCAGGGTTTTTGTGTATGTGTGTTGTAGTGTTTGCTCTGCCAGCCCGCATCCACTAACATCAGATTCTTGCCTAGTCTTTTATTTTATTGTTGTTATTCTGCAAACCGCCTAGAGTTCCCTTTGGGGAAGCAAGGCAGTATATACATTTTGAAAATAAATACATAAATAAATAAATAAATTTCCCAAGATCTCCCAGCCAACATTTTCAGTGGCCTCACTGGCTCAAGAATCCTAGACTGTTTAGTTCAAAGAAGTAACTATTCAAAAGATACGTTGTTTTTTTAATAGATAAAGAAGAAAAGGAAAATGAGAAACCTGCGGATGAAACCTTTCTAAGGACTTATTTGCATCGGCATGCCCATCTTTGTATAACCCCAACAACTGGTAACTCAGAGTGGATCCAAGGGGAAAGAGTTGTGCTCGGCATGGCATGAGGACTGATGCCACATTTCTGGCTTTTGAAGCTTTGGTGGCATCTGTCAACCGTTCTGCAGCAGACACATTATGGATTCGCCCAGATCTTGTCCTGTTGGTCATGGATCAGATGCTACAAGCAGAGCCAGCCCTGCTGTGACACAACATAAGGAAAGTGACTTTGGTGGAAAATGCTGGGTGGTGGCAGCGTAGCAGGGGCTGCAGCGGTTCCCAGTTCTATTTTACCCTGCTCCAGTTGCTTTTTTTAGAAATGCCTCATCAAATGTGTGTTGTGCGGAAGTGGTAATGACGAACATTGAAAACCGTCGCCTTTCTTATCAGTACCTTCTGTCCGTCTTTCCTTATCTGAAAATGCTGAATGCCACCGTTTTGAGCGGAGAAAAAGTACAGTCTGTTATTGATCCATGGGACTGTCAAAGAGGGGCTCATTTTGACATGCATGCAGGTGTTTATACAGCAGCTCCTTTTCAGACTGTATATTTTTCCTGGTAAAATTAGGAATTCACTATGCTGGCAGCCCAGTTGTGTTTATCCAGCTAAACGTGGAATGTGTGTGCCGACATTTCCTTCAAATGTTGGTAAGGTCTTACCGGTATTTAAAAAGAAAAGTACAGGTGTGGGGCGGCGGCATTCTTTCTTTTAATGTTTATCCTTCTTTTTCAATGCCATGCCCCCTCCCCCCCTCCCCAAAGAAGTCACTTGATCAAGTATCAGACATACTGAAAAAAAAACTGGCAGGACTGCAGGAAAGTGGCCAGACTCGGCGTGTTTGTGTACTTAAAGAAAGAATCTTGCACATTTCCAACCTTCTGAGTCGTGGCTATTTTCTTCTAAAGAGCCACTGGAGGTCTGAGCCAGCCCTCAAAACGGAAATCAAAGGCTCCCAGAGAAACACGCCAGAAGAATGTGAAGCCGATCCAAGAACTGTACGCAATGCTCACGCGGGACGATCCGCCCGCCTTATAGGAAGCCTTGCCGTATATGGACATCTGCACCCGGAGCTATTCATCAGCCCAATTGATGCTTCTAAAGGCTGCAAGGGCAGGCGGTCATTTCCAGCTTGCCTCAGCTTTAACGATGTACATTAACTCCCCTCCCCTAAATGCTTGCCAGAATATTTCCCCCAAAACGTTTAGTAAATATTATCCTGCACTCCTAGGGGATGCTGCCTGACCATATATTATACGTCTATTTACTGAAAGTGCCCCTTCCCATCCAATCTTGCTGTTCGTCTTCAGAGCCGGGAATGAAGTACAAATAAAGTAGATTTACTTTATATCCGGAATTTTGCTCCTCTTGTGTTTATTTTTTTTTTTAGAAAGTTCATTCACTGGTTCATTCGATATCTGTTGAAAGTATTTAAGCTTTCAAACTCAAACTCTTGCTAGGAGAGCTCTAGAGAAAGCTATGGGCTTTCATCTGACTCCAAAGTGCCAGTTACAGAAAATGGGGAAAATATCCCTTTCAGACACCAATATTCCTGTTTATATGACTGATCCCAATAATTTCCCATAAGGCTAGGAGTTGGGAGAGTTCCTTTTGCCTGGACAACAGTTCCCAAGATGTCAATCTGCTGAAAGAATCCTAGAAGTTATCATTCCCATAAGAAAAATATCCAAGTCTTTTGTTGTTGTCATTTTGTTTTTCCAGTTTAATCTTGAATGAATCTATCCAAGCACAGGCTTTCAGACTCACTAGGCATTAGGTCCACAAGGGAGACACAACAACCCACAGAAATGACCCATCCAGCCTACCAGCTTCTTCCCTCAGCCTAGTCCTTCCTGCCCTTCCTTGCTCCTTGGTGAATGTGGAGAATGCAACCCATCTGTTCAAAACTCAGTAAAGATGGTATACTTCCAATGGGAAGAAATCCCACAATTGAGGACCTGCAATAAGTTAGAGAGTTACCATAAGTCAGATGAAACCTGATGGCACAAAACAACAAAAACTAAACACATACCAGACATCAGTTTAGTCACTGGCTTCTGCACTGCCTGGAGCTTCTGAATATTCCCTAAAAGCAGTTCTACATATGCATGCAGTGTGTGTGTGTGTGTGTGTGTGTGTGTGTGTGTGTGTGTGTGTGTGTGTGTGTGTGTGTGTGTGTGTGTGTGTGTGTTGTGTCATTACAGTCATGACTAACTCTTCGTGACTCCATGTCCATGGAGTTTTCTTGGCAGAAATACTGGAGTGGCTTGCCAGCTCCTACTCCAGGCGCCTACAGCACCTGGTGTTCCCTGGTGGTCTCCCATCCAAGTACTAACCAGGGCCAACCCTGCTTAGCTTCCGAAATCAGGCGAGATCGGATGTGCTCAGGGCATCTAGGCAGCTTTCAGGCATACCATCACAAAACCAAGATGCTCCTTGTCTAGGGCATGGCAGGCAGTGGATCATTCAGGAACAGTGAAAGGTTCTAACATGAACCTGAGCTGTGAACTCAGTTCTCGGGGGGGCGGGGGGGGGGAAGCAGCCTCATCCAAAACAGGTTATGGATGGGGCTTTCCAGTTTGTCTGGAAAGTCGGGTGGTCAATAAATAAATAAATAAATAAATAAATAAATAAATAAATAAATAAATAAATAAATAATGACTCCATCCCAGGCCAGCATTTTAATTGATCAACAGAACACCTATTTTGTCTCACTTAAGCACCTATTTATATATCCTTATACAGACCCTCAGTGCATCCTGACAACCCGTCAGGGCTTCTACAACTTTCTTGGCATTCATTGGGTGTCATCAGAACAGTGGGGAGATAAAATCTTCCCTAACAGCATCATGTAAATGTTAAGAACAAAACAAAAGAGTAGGCAACAATATTGGACCCACGAGAAATGCCTGAAATTAATGGTCATGAGGTTGAACATCACTTCCCACAATCTTTTCTGAGAACCTTAAGGAAAATAATACTAGAGTGGCCAGGAAGGTTTCATCAGCCTTTCACTCCAAGGACTTCAAATGCTCTGATAAAATTCAACTAGCCTTTATTGGGGAAAAGGAAGTGAGATATTTTCTTAGACCCAGCACCCCCATCCTTCTGGCCCTCATCTGGGCTTAGTTTCCCATACTAGAGCTCCACTGCCCAGTGTCCATGCCTGGGGCTTTGTTTTAGGCACTAGCTTCAGCTACTCAACACCCTCCAGTGAGGACTGGTGATGTTGGGCCAATGAGAATTACTTTTCTCTGTCTCAGGTCAGTTGCATGAGCTGCTGGTGTTGCAACCTCTACCCCTCCAGAGCGACTTCTGGGTCAGCGTGGTCTTCCCTAGTCATGGCTCAGCTGGAGAGTTTGGTCACTATTGCAACACTATGTTCTCAATATTAGTTTCTCTCACTCATAACTTTACATGGAATATTACTCATTGGTAGCTTTAATGTAATGTGTCTTTTGATGCAGTAGGATGCTGTAGTTCTCAATACCTGAATATGTCTTAATTGTACTGGACTGTATATTATCCCTCATTACTGCAAGCTGCCTTGGGTGCTTTTCAAGGAGAAAGGCAGGGTAATAATTCCCTAAAATAAAATAAAGTAAAATAAAATAAATATAAAACTTAAATAGAATATATCTCCAAATACTATATGGACAAAACAATGATCCAAAATTAGAAATGGTCAATATACATTGCAATCACCAAATAAATAAGATGCCAAAGAATACAGTAACTAAACAACCATAATAGAAACTTCAGATGCAAAGTCATGCTTAATATTTTGCAACAAATGCTTTTACCATATGTGGTGTAAGAATTGGATTTACAAAAAGAAAGGGGCACCAGAGTTCATATATTTTGACCACTGGGTTGTATACCAAAATATTTTTGAGAACAAATTAGTCTGTGCTTCATAGATTACAGCAATGTCCCTGACTGAGTGAATTATGATCTCATAGAGGTCACTGAGAGTCCTTGGCAAGTAACATCCCAGTAGAAATAAACAGGAACACATGTACAGTGAAAACAAAAAGCACTGTACAAGTCAAAGGGAAGAGAATTCAGACTCTTGATGTACAGTAGTCCTATTATATGTATTTGAAAAAGATGCATCTCATATTTGATACCAATTTGGGAGGGGTGGCTTATTCCCTAGAGCAGTGCTGGCAAACCTATGGCACGGGTGCCAAAGGTAGCACTCGGAGCCCTTTCTGTGGGCACATGACATCACCCCTTAACAGCCACCTGTATTCAGGTAAAATTGCTGTATTGGCACTTTGCAAATAAGTTAGTGGGTTTTGAATCACAGTTTAGGCACTCGGTCTCTAAAAGGTTCACCATCATTGCCCTAGAGGATAGATTAAAAATCCAAAATGACCTTGACAGATTACAGTGCTGGGCCAAAACAAATGGAATGAGTTTCAACAGAGGGAAATGTAGGGTTCTGCATCTAGGCAGAAAAAATGATTTGCATGGATATAGGATGGGAGACACCTGGCTGGAGAATAGTACCTGTGAAAGGGATCTGTGAGTCTTGGTGGACCACAAATTGAACATGAATCAGCAGTGTGATGCAGTGGCCAAGAAATGTCTTATAGAAAATGGGGCTGGCTTGTTTTCCATGGCTTCAGAGACTAGGACTCGGGGCAATGGTTTCATACTACAGGAAAAGAGGTTCCATTTGAACATTAGAAAGAACTTCCTGACAATTAGAGCTGTTTGGCAGTGGAATATGCTGCCACAGAGGGTGGTGGAGTCTCCTTCTTTGGAGGTTTTTAAGCAGGGGCTGGATGGCCATCTGTTGGGGGTACTTTGATGGGGGTTCCTGCATTGCAGGGTTTGGACTGGATGGCCCTTGAGGTCTCTTCCAACTCTATGATTCTATGAGAAATTGGGTTGGAATCCACAAAACCTTATAAATCTTAATAAATCTTAAACTTTAAAGGTGCCATAGAACTGTTGTTTTTGCCTCTACAACTGAATGGATGCATCTGGTATTGTTACATGTCTTCAAATTACCTCTGACTTATGGTGACCCCATGAAGGTGCACTCACATCAATGATCTGTCTTTAACAGCCCTGCTCATCTCTGGTAAACCTGAAGTTGTGGTTCCATTAAGGAGTTAATCCACCTCATATTTGTTGTTCTTTCTGTTCTGCCTTCTGCTTTTCCTAGCATATTGATTCTCCTCTATTTCACATTCTGAGGTGACACCTATGCATGTATGGGCTCCAGGAAACAGCATACACTAATAATCTTAAGGGAATGGAACACAAAGGGGAGCGGGAGAGACAGAATCAAATATTGTTGCAGAATTTGGCTAAGGAGTCAGAAATGCAAATCAAAGTGATTCGCTTTGTATTCATTTGTAATGTCACTTGGAATTGATGCACATTCTTTGACTTCACTTTTTATAATCTGTATTGATTAAGCAGCATCTTTTTTAAAAAAAAAAACACCACACACCACTGTTACTGTTCTTACTTTGCATTCTTCAATGCCATTTGGATACAAGTAGATCTATTAAGTGGTAAGAACATGGAATTCTCCCAGATGAGTGCACGTGTTCTGACATCAAATGGAAAAACTACCCAAACATGTGCAGTGTGCACAGTTCTCAGTAGTGTAGATGCTTCTGCCAAAGACTGTACATTCTTAGACATAGCTTGGAGACTGTGCAGGAAAGAAGCTTATTCCCCCCGCCCCAAGAAGATTTCTGTTGAGGAAAGTTGAAACTTTCCTGCCCTGTTTCCCCCTTTTAAAGCCAATAATAGCATATACAGAATGGCATGTTTATTGATGAAATGCTTAACTTTAAGCATCCACCCACAAGGGGGCGTCTACATTAGACTTCATTACTCCAGATGTTTTGGACCACAACTCCCACTGTCCTTTGTTACTGGAAATGCAGGCTTGGAATTCTGGGAGCTGTGGTCCTAAACATCTGGAGTGCCGAAGGTTCAGCACCGCTGGACTATAGTATAGTGACTACAACATTTGGCTGCTATATAAAGTGCTTATGGAAATGCTGAGTGAGGAACAGCAGCTGTTTGGAAAATGGTGCTCAGGTAAATAGGGGCCTCAGAACAAATTCACTCAGTAAGTGGTGCACTGAAAATGGCTGCCATTGCATTTCGTCTCTGCAACATGGAGTGGGTGGGTGGGGAAGAAGGAACTGTAGATACATATGTATGTCCCATGAGAGGCAGAAACAGATCCTGAAAAAAAATTATTGTCCTGGAGTATAATTTTCAGACTCTCCAGCTAAGCATAGGCACTGGCTGGGCTGACTAGGGGATTCAAGGGGTTTGTAATCCAAAATGAAACTTGTCCAAACTACATTGATGCATTGAACAAGTATAAAAGCTCATTACAAGGAGCACTCTAATGCAGAACAAGAAATTGTAGTAGCTGAATTTTGCAGAAGGACAATTACTGATACAGCTTCCTTTGATATGATGTAAATGACACCACTATTAATTAAAGAGAATAGTCTCACACACATATAATTAAACCATTGGTGTCTTTCTTCTGGCACAGTTGTGCTTCATTGCATTCCAGCTCACTTTGGGTTCACAGACTTCTCTTCTTGCATGCAATTGTCACATCACATCTGGTGAAGGGAACTATCCATAAACAGTGTTCAAGGCATCATCACATTGCCTGATGTCTGTGGGAGAGCAGCAAATGGCCCCTCTTCTTCCCAGAGCCAACAGTACCTTATTCCCGTCGCATCAGTTTGGAACTTCTATTCTCTCCACTGTACACATTCAGTATAAATTAATTAACAGACGGCTTGCTCCCCTTTCACAACACCCAAAATTGGCTGCCTGAGGTGGGCATTTCATTGTCTCTCACAGTAGGGTTAACCATTGAGGAAAAGGGAACAATGAAGTTAGGAAGGTGAACGCCATGAAAAATGTAGCAAGCTGCAAAATATAACAAAGTATAATTGGGAATAATACTTTACATATACTTTAATACCTCAGGTAACAAATGTCTCTGCTAATGAAAAACTTGGATAATGTACCAAAATTTCTGGGAATAGGGATGTTTTGGTTAATGTAATTTTCCTATGGGTAGCCTTGGATAACGTATTTTCTGTTATGCTTTGCAAAGTGTACCCTGGATGCATTGTGTGCCCCCTGGTCGTTTGCGGAGAGGTGGGAGGAGTTGGAGCAGTTTGTGTGTGTGTGTGTGTGTTTTGGAGCCATTCTGAACATGTTTTGACGTGGGTTTTGGACCTTTCAGACTTTGAAAGGTAGGGAACTGAGGTTTCCTTGCTTCCTTTTGGCCATCTTTGCACTGCTTTTCATTGCACCTTTGGTGGGAACAGGCTGGGGTTTGTCTTGCTGCTTTCTTTTGTCCATGTTTGCATTGCACTGTTTGTTTGTGTGTTTGTTTGTTCCAGGGTGGTGGTGTTTCAGCTCTGCATGCCTTGAAAGTGCACTTTATAAAGAGGTCGGGTGGTGGTGGCCTTTTTGCCTTTTCTCGGACATCTGGAACATATTAATTGGTTTCCCATTCATTTCAATGGGAAACTGTGTTTCGGTTAATGTAATTTCCGCTCAGCGAAATGGCCTGAAGAATGAATCAATTACGTTATCTGAGGTATTACTGTATAACAAAATATGATGTGCGGTATAACAGCATCCTAACTATTATAACTGACAGAATGAATGAATGTTGAAGATATTTAAAGCATCACATGCTTTATGGATTGGCTGCTCCCCCAATAAAGGGACAAATACCACAGCAGTATCCACTGCTGGCATGATGGATGATACCCAAACAAGAGTCTGAATGGAGGACAGAATTTCCTCCAGCCACTAGGCAATATTGCTAATTTGGTTGCAATTTGCTTCATAGGGTGTACAGACTAAATTCCATCCTAACTTCTCTGGCAGGGGTTTTGCCACATTTTGGTGTACACCTCTGAGGAAAAGAAAGGGGAACCAGTAATTGAGAAGGGCTTGTCTAACCTTCCTGTCCATTGCCTCTTTGGGGGCAGAGGCACGGAGCAAGGGGGCCTTCCCTAGAGATCTCCCACCAACGGAGGCTTGTATGGGTAAACAGGGCTTTCTTGAATATTTAGGAGGGATTATTCCTTGCTATAAGGTTATGATTATGAGATCATAATCCTTGATCTGTTGTCAAAGACCCCACGAGAAGAGGTCAGACACTGATCCCCCCCCAAGTTATGATTAAAGTTTTATCCTCTTTTCCGCCTTCTCATTTCTATTAGTTTATTTATTGTCTGGCTGTTGCTTAACCAGTTCCCAGTTCCATTTTTTGGTATTTTTGCTTTTTTTTTTTTTTTTTGACAGTAGCCCTTAACATCTAAAGTATGCACAAAGGCAGAAAAGGTGGAATTTTTTTTTTTTTACCCAAGAACATGTTGACACTGAATGCCTTTTGTGAGCCTCTTAAATCAATCTGTTTAAATCTAACAACTGTGCTGAAACCGGATTCCCTTCTTCCATTTACCAAACCTGCCGACCTTACAGGTCTCAACATCATTTCCAGTGCAAACCAAATATTACAGTCTCTTTTTTTCGGCTATTTATCATTTGTGAGTATAAACCTCCGAAGATCATTAAGGAAAGAAACAAGCTTTCTTCATTTTTGCTGAACTGCCCAAACTGCATTTTTGTCACAGTTCTGAAATATGGCTCTTTGATGTTCAAACCAAACATGGAAAATTTCAGAGATGAGGCAATTTCTTCAGAAAAGCAGGGGGTGGAAGGATAAAAACAAGTACAGAAAAAAAATAAACACATGGTTGAGCTACTTACTAATGGCAACCAAACAAAAGATCCAAATAATACTCTGATGCCTAAGCCAGCTTTTCAGATTTTTGCAATGTTCTCTCATACAGAGCAATTGTTGACTATTTCTTATACTGCACTGCCTGTGGCATGGCTACCATGGAAAGTAACTGCATCACTGGCCTCATCTCATAGAAAATCATGAGATCAGAAAGATCATATAGAACTGAGATTCATGCCATTCACTAATGAGTGGACTTCCTTTAGCTCTATTTGGAACTCAGCTTCGCAAACCAAGCCACTTTCCAAATGCAGTGCAGTGCAACGCATTAAAAATGACTGTCCTTTCTGAGACCAGTTCCTAAATCCATAAACATTTCAAACCAAAGAGTCACAGCCTGCGATTTGGCCATTGGAACCTTCCATAAATAGGTGGCTCATGATTACTGCACTGGGGTACCACACTCAGATTTTGGGACGAGGTGTCCCTTTGCTTGGTACATGATGCACCTTGATCCCAAATCCTGAGCTGATGCAGATTTATCAGAGGACTGTACCACATGCTTCCCTTCATCTCTACATATACATTTTTATTATTCTGACACATGAGCTGGCTATGTAGGCATGACACCTCAAGACTCATGTGAAGTCCACTTGAGTCCACTGCCTAAAGCTTTATTGATTATAGTGCCCAAAGACGAAGGGGGGAAGGGCATCAATTTTTGACCAACATTTTTCAGAATACCATTGGATACACTGACTGAAAGAGGAGTTTTCCTCATCTCCAGTACTGTTGGCAATAGTCTTGGTGAAACTGCTATTTCCCAGCCTGAATTATCTTTTACAAATAGCCAATCGTGATAAACTGAAATGTGTTTCCACTCCTGAGTCAAGCAGACATTCTTGATGGAACAATCTTAATCACAAAAGCCAGTAAGCCAATTCACAAGCTATTGGAATCACCTGTAGTGAAAAATCCTGCTATGACAACCAGACTTGTTCAGCAGCTCAGGGATTTTCTCTTCAAATGCCTTGCTGTCTACAACACAGAGTTTGGCCCTTTGATTACAGTTAGACCCCGGTATCCGCTGGGGATTGGATCCAGGCCTGTCTGTGGATAATGAAAACCATGGATAAGGGAGAATGCCTGCCCACCCATCTCCAAACTTCTGTTTCTTGACAGTAGCTTGCTTTACGGCTGCTGTTTGTGACAGTAGCTTGCTTTACAGATGATATTTGTGACAATAGCTTGCTTTATAGCTGCTGTTTGTGACAATAGCTTGTTTTGTGGCTGCTGAATTATTTAATTTTTTCCTCTGCTCACTGTGGATAATTGAATCAGTGGATAATGAATCAGTGAATATGGGGTCCTACTGTACTTTAAAAATGCACACACATTTGGGAGCCATCAGCCATGAATTTCTTCATCTCTATCTTCTTATCATCTCAACCTGCAGGACAGGGCAAGGAGAGACAGCAGCATGAGGCATGCACTTTAGTTATATGATTTCCTTCATTTCGTGAGAGAAAAAGCCAGTAAATATAGAAGTAATTCATAGAATCATCATATGTATCAAAGGTATCACCTATTATAGCCTAGTCTTGCATTCACAGAAGCATAGAGTCACAGAATAGTGGAGTTGAAAATGGCCTGTAAAACTATCAAGTCCAACTCCCTGTTCCATGCAAGAGCAGAAATCAAGGGATATGTGCCAGGTGGTTGTCCAGATTTCTCTTGAATGCCTCCAGTGTTGGAGAACTTACCACCTATTGAGGTAATTGGTTGCATTGCAACCTTACAGTACAACCAAAATAAGGAGTGAAATCCCCTCTTGTTATACAGTATTAGAGCTGTCATGTTGTTGGAAGAAAAGGAATTAGTTACAAGTAAGTAGTTACATGAAAGGAGTAATTTTAGTTACTCTTTCAAGCTGCTTCCAAGCTCTGATTTTTTCTTGGTGCCATTCATTCTAGATTTACGCATGCACGCACGCACGTATATACACACACACACACACACACACAAAGGTTTTAATTTGAGGTGGCTCTATACCCCTTATAAGAGAGGCCTTGCTGCCAGATGGGCTGTAAATGAATGAATGAATGAATGAATGAATGATTTTTTTGTGATGCCTCTTGCCGATGATTCCATCTTTTATTCTGCCACTTTTTTGTCTTGTTTTTCCCTTTCTTCCCCCTCCCATTATTTTCCCTTGACTCCTTTGCTGATTGTTGCATTGTGTTTTTATGTGGTTTGATTAACCCCTTTTGTTCACCGCCCGGAGTCCCCCGGGAAGATGGGCGGTATAAAAATAAATAAAATAAAAATAAATAAATAAATAAATAGAACATTACTCAAAAACTATAAGTCTGTCTTAGAGCAGCAATTCCAAAGTATCCCGTGCTCTGAGTACTATCCACCCCAGTGAGAATTAGCCCCCAGTATTTGCTTTCCTAACCAAACCTCTCTGCTTTTTTCAAACTTCCAAGCTTCTGTTCAATGTCATGTTAAAAATGTAAGGGTCCTGTCAGAAAATAATAATGATTTTTAAAATTCTGACTAATTGCCACTGAAACCAGAATACTAATAGCAATCCTCAATGCACTAAAAATGGACAGGTGTGCCTATTAGGTTCCCAGTTAAAATTTTCCATCACAAGCAAAGTCCAGGCAGAACAAGAACTACAGCTTTAACAATTCCACATGTTTAATCAGCACCAGCTTTTCCAAAACCTTTTGCTGCCCCATTGAAAGCATTAAAGTCATCAAGAGATTTTCAAAAGGGCTGAGTGTCCAGTATCTGCCACTGAAGTATTTGTGGGGAGAAGTGCTAAGTATTCTGGGATTAGAAACAGCTGTTTCAGCAGCAGCAGCGGAAAAGCTCACAATGTTCGATGTGTGGCAACGTTTCCATTTCCGATGGGCATTTATACTACTTTATCTTTTAACTTTTAGAAAGGAAGAGCATGAAAAGTATGCCAAGCCGAGAATCATAGACACATCTGTAGTTGTTATATGTTGTTGAGTTGCCTCTGAATTAAGGTGGCTCTAACAGGGTTTCCAAGGTATGCAGAATGGTGGAGGAGTGGTTTACCATGGCCACACATATTTAGTTAGTTCTGATGGCCGAGCCAGGATTTGAGCCTAGGATTCTTCAAGTCCGGATCTGACTTTTTTTTTCAGGGCCACTGCACATCCCCAGTTATGATCATTTCAAGACAAACGTCTGCAACTGATTGTATAATTAACCACAAGATGAATCATCAGCGAGAGCCAGGACTCTAAATTTATTGTTGAAAGTGCACTAGGTAGTAGCTTTCAGATGCGTATGTTTTAATGAAAAGCTCTAGACACTTCAAGAGATGGCTGATTTGTGCCATATATTCAGAATCCCTCCCAACTTTGATAGAGGTCATAACTGCAAAACATATTACCCATGCAAGTGAGGATCATTACTTACAAACATCATCTTCTCTGACTGATTTCAATTTTTTTCCTGTGCTAATTTCATCATGGTTTTTTATTTCACCTGCTCATGTTGTATCTTCCTGGGTGAATTAAAAAAAGACAGCTTTCATTTGTAGTACAAGGCTGCTCATTCATTTCCACAAGGATAATTTTATCTTCACTGAAGGGCATCTACCCTATCTGTCAATACAAATTTTGGGATACGGAAGGAATTAGGATTCTATCTGGGATAGCCCTCAAAATGCAGGAGGTCCCTCTAAGTCCTTGGTTTGGCTAATCTGGTCAGAAGGGGCTGCCTGAGCTGGTTTAAATCCTGATCCCACAATCTTTGCTTCTGGCAAAGTGATTAGCACCAAAGATAAGAGCATGCAAATTTATTTGCAGCTTGAAGTGCTGGATAGTGTGCTGATGCTCTACTTCCATAAGCATTGATCCGTCTATCTGTCTATCAACACATTTTCCCACTAGTGTTGATTATAAAATGCCAGGGACACTTGATTTCCTATTATACACATGTTTATGCAGTTGTACAGATATTAAAAGAACTCCTCTCTGTGTGTTTTGCATGGTGCAAACCTCTTCATTTGAATGGATTCCCAGATCGTCTATGACTCAAGCTGAAAAGAACAGCATGTTATATCAGAAACATGGTTGCATCTTGTACCCCTGTTGGTGTTTGTTGGGGAAAAGGAGCCACTCTAAACCGACTACCTCTGTTCCTTCTTTTCACCAAAACAATAGATTCCCGGATGCTTTTATTTATAAATACTTGCTTTAAAAATGCCAACAGCTCCTGGAATTGTACAGCACAAGTGGGAGCTGATGGTTATAACTGTACTTCATACTTCAAACAGTACTTGCCTTGTTTTTATTTACTATTGCTTAGTTGCATATTCCAGGCAGGCATGTTTGTTGCTGACTTCATTTGTCATAGAGAAAAATGGTGGCAAAGTTTCCCATTCTCTCTGTGCAACAGAGGTATGTTATAACAGTCAGAGGGTGATTTCAAAGTTCTCTGGAAAAGCACCCCCTTTTCACTTACACCGCAGAATCAGATACTGACAGCAGCCATGTCCTCTGTGGTGCCATTGTTTGTATGTTGCCACATATGGGTACACGAATCAAGAGAGAAATTCATTCACTCTCTGCTCACTATGTGGTCTCATTGCAAGGAAATGGGATGTTATGTTTATCTGGGCTCCATCTTTCTGTTTCTGAATATAGGAAATTGAACTATTGCAGGGAGGGGAGCATAAGCTGACTCAAGAACCAAAGAATGATTTCAAAAGGGAAATCCTGTTATCCTGTGGAAAAGGAGGAAAAGTCATAGAGCCTTTTCACACAACCCCTAAGATCCGCTGGCCACTTAAATTTGGACCAGAGATCTTGGGGGTTCGTTGCTCTTCCTGTGTTCCCACCCCTCCGCACTTCCTTGCTCCTGTCTGCATGAGGGGAGGAAGAAAAAAAGGGAGAAAAGAATGCAGGCTCACCTCCGTTTGCCGGTCGAAGCCGCCCCAAGCCCTGTCGTTGTCCTGATTCCTGTCTCTTAAAGGGGCGGGGGGCAAAACAACAACAAACAGAAGCAAGGAGAGCCCGGCACTCACTAGGTTACATCCACATCAGAGATTTTCACCCCCGGAGAGCAGGTACCTGAAAAGTGCGCTGGGATGCGCTTAGGTGGGCGTGGTCGCAGTTAATTTTCTGTAAACTCCGGAGCTGGTGGGGAAACAATTTTAAGCTCCGGAGCTGGGAGCCATTTGCCGTG
The DNA here is from genome assembly GCA_029282475.1 of Phrynocephalus forsythii. Lineage (NCBI taxonomy): Eukaryota > Metazoa > Chordata > Lepidosauria > Squamata > Agamidae > Phrynocephalus > Phrynocephalus forsythii. The sequence goes on from JAPFRF010000002.1 coordinate 59,235,958, forward strand.
GAGTTTAGGGGTCGTGTGAAAAGGCCCATAGTCAACAGATCAATGAAAATGCTTTTGGTGGAATACATGCAAAAAGCTAAGGATCTGAGACACCATGGATTATTAGTCATATGTAGTTGGGTGAGTTAGGTATGGAGCCAGAGTTTGGGAGTTTGAATCCTAACTGCGCCTCTAGGGAGAAGAAAATGCCCATGGATCCTTAAGAAAATTGTGCAGTCCCACATCACCTCCAGATGAAGGACATAGTTAAACCCTTTTGAGTACTTCAGGCCTAGGAAACCCCAGAAAATGTCAGTATAAGTCCGAATTATCACGGTGGCTTATAATTAGAGATGGACACAAAATGAAAATTGAAACACTGTTTTGTCATTTTGCTATGTAATGAATCATTTTGTTAAAAAACAAAATGGTAGAACAAGTTTTGTTACAAAACGAAACACCATTTTTCCATCAAGAAATGAAACAATTCATCCTAGAGGAACCAAAATGGAAGGGGAACTTCCTCAAGCCCCCCAAATTTGGGATTCAGGGGGCTGAGTTATTAATCTCCAAAGAGGATTCCCCTAGGAAAAAATTCATTTCTAATTAAGTCAGAAGCCCATGGCTAATTGCCAGTGTGTGTATGGCACACAGCAGCAATATAGGGGTTAATTTAAGCATGTTAATCCCAATTAACCCCTATATTGCTGGCATGTGCCATACACACTCTGGCAATTAGCCATGGGGACCCCCTTTAGAGCTTAATAACTCAACCCCCTAAAACCCAAACCTCTCCAAATTTGCGGAGCTTAGAGGGAAGAGCTTGAGGAAGCTCTGCAGCAGTTTTGGTGCTGAATCATGCCTGTGATCACCAAAAAGTACATATTTAGTGATCACAGGCATGTTTCAGCACCAAAATTGCTGCGGAGCTTCCTCAAACTCTTTCCTGTAAGCCTCCGAAATTTGGAGAGTTTTGGGTTTCAGGGATCTGAGTCATTAAACTCCAAAGGGGGGGTGACCCTAGGGAAAAATCATTCTAATTGGAGTCAGAAGTTCGGAAATAAGCTGATAATAGCCCTCCCCCACGGACGAGCAATTAGAAATGATTTTAGGACCCAGGGGAGCATAGCATTTAAATTCGTTTCATTTCATTTCATTACAAAACTACTAATGAAACGAAATGAAACGAAACGCTATATTACCATTTCATGCCCATCTCTACTTATAATTATTAGCAACATCGAGAAGTCATCACTGCAAGTTCTTTTCCTTTTTAGCCTGTCCTGTTTCAGAGTTTTGCTGTGCAGCAAAGAGGAGTGTGTTTTACAACACTGTATGTGCCTGCCTTGTTTTGCTATTCCAAAATGGAGCCAATTTGGATTTTATTCAATTGAGTGGTGAAATTCACAGTGACATCTGGAAAATGTTACGAGGAGTATTTTCTGTGCCTTGTTCCTTTATATCTTGGAACACATCTGTCCCCGATGTATTTAGGTGGAAATGGAAACATTTCTCGCAAATCTTATAAGCTAGTCATAGCATGAGCCAATTGGGAAGTGTAACAGGAATGAATATCTCATCATTTTCAGTGATCAGAGGATCTCCTAAGTCTGAATGAAGGGAAACAATATAACACCTGACAAGCCTACAGAGTTTGGTTAGTCTACAGAGGGAGCCCTTCAAAGCATGTTTCAAAGGTAGGCTGGAAAACATATTATTTGTACACTAACTATTGCAAGAGAAAGATGTTTGAATTAACTCATGGAATCAAACACAGATAGAGTGACAAGGTATTGTATACTGAAAGGAAGAGTATTTTTCCTCTTCATAAAGGGAGAATGAATGCTTTCTGACAATTTAATTAACATTTTTTCTTACATTTATAAAAACAAGAGTGAAAACTATCCTATAATATATGTAAAACTCATTTGTTATATTTGATATTCTATTATTCCTCCACAGAACTCAAGGGGGGGATCTATGGTTATCTTCACATATTTATACTCACAACAATGTTGTGTGTTAGGGTGTGAGAGAATGCATATTCAGTCATGGTTATTTGTTTGTTTGTTTATCTTATTCAGTGCAGTACACAAAGCAGCTCCCAAAATGAATTAAAAGAGATCTGGCCAAAACATTTAAAACACAGTTCAACAAATTAGTGTATTGAAAGCAAGAACAGAATTAAAACAATCTCAGAATAATTTTAAAGCACACAAAAGAAAGAAAAAGCAGAACCTCCTTCCATGAAAGGGTCCTTCCCAAACAGCTAGATTGTGGCTTATCTAAAGGGTGGAAGAAGAGCAGCAAGAGATTGGCCTTGCCAACCCCTGAACGAAGTTCTACTGCCAGAGAAGGCCTACTGAGAAGGCATGAGCACGAAACGCCCATTTCATTTTTTGTTTCTCCCTTTGTTTCATTTTGTTTAAATGAAACAATTTTTTTAAAAAATGGTTTTGTATTTCATTTCGTATTTCATTTTGTTTCGTTTCGCATTTTTATTTTTTAATTTATTTTTTCTTGTGCCAACCAGCTTGACTGTGGGCCAGGTCAGCGCATTTTTTAATCTTTCAATTTTTTATTTTTCTTATCTTGCGCCAACCAGCTGGCTCATGGGCTGAGTCAGCACGTATTTTTTTTCTCATGCTCACCAGCTGGCCTATGGGCTGGGTTGGTGCAGTTTTTAATTTTTAATTTATTTTTTCTTGCAACAACCAGCTGGCCCACGGGCCAGATTGGCCTTTAAAAAAAAATTCCTGCCAACCAGCTGGCACATGGGTCATCAGTGGTGTTTTTTTTTACCTTGTCAGCAAGACGTTTTACAGGGGAAGCTAAACAGTTCGTTTCAATGAAAAAAAAGACCGTTTCATTTCGTCTGTAATGAAATGCTACGTTATCTTTTCATTTTGTTTTGTTTTGTTATGTAACAAAATGACAAAACAGCATTTTGTTTTTCATTTTGTGCCCATCGCTACTACTGAGAATATACCGTACTGTCTAATGTCCTCTTGAAACATGGCAGAAAGATAGCAGAAGAAATGCTTCCCTAAAGATCTCAGTTTCTTCTACTGCAGTTATGTTCCTTATGTTGGCTCATAACCAACAGTTGGAAGTGTACCTGGAAAAGCACCAAAGGGCAATAAAAGCTGTGTAGCAAGGTGTTTTTTGTTCTTACTGTAACTGATGCTGGTCAGTAGAATCTAAATGCCATTTATCTTGGACTCGCTGAAGTTTCGAGTCACTTCCAAAAGGCTGCCCCGCACATAATGAATCCAATAATCTAGATAGGGTACAACCAAGGCATCCAAGGTGGTGGTCACAGCCATGTGCATTCATCCTTTGAAAAAGCAAGAGGTCCAAAGAGGGGATATTTGACTGCTCATAATGGCTTTCCACAGCTGCCTAGATGCCCTAACCTTTTGCAGGATCAGGATGTTTCGGTCTTGAGCAGACAATCAAGAAATGCTTTTTCATGCTAGAAAAAGATGTGGTTCAAGGAAAGATGGAGCCTGATACTGCAAAAAACAAACCCACCAAAGTGGAATGGGTAAATGAAAGGAAACAGTGGAGTGGTGATAGTGGAGGAGAACTCAAGGAAAGACGGAGCCCAATCCTACAAAAAAAAAAAAAACAGGGAGGGAAACATCAAGGAGAGTTTGGGTTCTCCTCCACCCCCACCCCCAGGCTTACTTCCATGTATACGATGCTCCTTAATTTTTTGTGTCATGTGATTTTGCAAAAAAGTAGCATTGTATACAGAGAAAAATACAGAAGCAGTCTCAGTTCTAAGATGGTAACTGGTGTCATTAACAGGCTCAATGAGAGCAAACCAACTGAAACTTTATCCAAACAAGACAGAGGTGCACTTGGTCAATTCGAACGCAGGTGAAGGAACAGGGCTGCACCAGCCTATATCAGATGTAGCTTGGGTGTAACCCTGGAATCAACCCTGAGCCTGGATTTCCAGGTTTTTGTGGGATCCTGGAGTACATTAGCCCAGTTAATATTGGGGCATCAGCTGCACCCATTCCTTGGGATGTCTGATTTGGCTACAGTGTCATAAAGCTTAGTTACATCCCACATGGATTCTGGGAAACACTCTATGTGAGGCTGCCTTTGAAGAATGTTTGTAAACTTTAGTTGGTTCAAAATGCTGCTGCCCAATTGCTGACAGAGGCAATTTATATGGCATCTACTGTATAACTCCCCTAGCAGAGCAACTCCACTGGCTTCTAGTCCGATCCGTGGTTCAATTCAGTGCTAGTTATTTGGTTTCAGTCCAAGTTATCTGAAGTTCTGTATTTCCTCACGTGAACCTTCTCAGCTCCGAAAACCATCCAAGTAGGCTTCTCCCTCAGTCTCATCACCATTGCAGGAGTATTGAATGAGGACACAAGAGAGGGCCTTTTTGCTAATTCAGGCATGTCCAAACTTCAGCCCTCCAGATGTTTTGGACCACAACTCCCACAGTCCTTTGTCATTGGCATTCTGGGAGTTGTGGTCCAAAACATCAGGAGGACTGAAGTTTGGCCATGCCTGCTCTAGTTGCTCCCAGATTGTGAAATGCTCTCCCTTGGGAAGTTATATTGTACCACTCTTGTTCATCCTTTTGCTGATAATTGACTTCTTTCTTCAGGAATGGTTTTACTAACCATGACTAAGTCTGGAATGCTGGCTATGTTTTTTTCTTCCTAAGTCTGTTTTTAAAGATTTAAATGGTTTTTAATCAATTAATGAAAATTTAATTACCACTGTACTTCTAATTGCTTTTTAACCTGTAGTTTATGCTCATTTCAGTATTACTTGTTTTTACATTGTGAGCCCCCTTTAGTTCCATCACCCTGATAAAAGTGGCCTACAAATGATGCAAAATAAATTAAAAAATAAAAAATAAATAACCTTGGTCCCAGAAACAAGTGCTTTTTGAAGTTGTTTAGAGTTGGACAAACACTGCTCTCAAGCTTCCTTGCTGCTTTCTTTTGTTTCTCTTTAACAGAGATACATAAAAAAGAGAACCTATTTCAGAAGATAAACTTAAATAAAATTATCATCCTACAATTTCAGTTCAATGGCATTTAGCAAATGAAATCTCTGTTTCAGAGGCACTGGGGAATAAAATGTTATTTTGAAAAATGTCTTACGTCAGAACTTTGAGTTTGAACGAGTTGCTTGCATGTTTGCATCTAAACTAAATATATTAGACCAATTCTATTCTCCTTGTGCTACATGATCTTCACTGTAAAAACAAAAGCTGTTTTGTAAACAGGGTTCTCAGTCGACGTAAGCAAAAAGCATGTAATCTGGTTAAGGTATTTTCCCCAACGTCAAATCAGCTGTGCCAATGTTGTCCAAATAATTGGAGCCCAAAGTAGGGCTTTGAAAAGCTAATAGCACATTATCTTTCTTGAAGTTAATTAATTAATTAATTAATTAATTCCAGAGAAAAGAAGAAAAACAAACCTGCATTATCACAGAAACAATACGTCTCTCCACTACCTCATTTTCCTCCATTACACACTGTTTACCAGGTGGAGATAAAACAACAACTATTACTACTACAATTTGTTCTGCATTTTAAATCTTCATCTTAGAACGGAGCCAGAAAGGACCCTGTGGGCCATAAAGTCCAGCCCCTGTCAATAAAGCACAGTGGGGAAGTAAATTCCTAGCCAGATCATGAATCAGAGGAGCTATTTTCAGCATGGGTCATTTGCCCCAGGAGACTAAAATGTGAACAAAACTTTAGACATGAATGAAGGTCTAAACCAGTGGTTCTCAACCTGTGAGTCCCCAGATGTTCCTGGACTGCAAACTCCCAGAAATCCCTTCCAGCACAGCAAGTGGTGGAGGCTTCTGGGAGTTGCAGTCCAGAAATATCTGGGGACCCACAGGTTGAGAACCAATGGTCTAAACGAACAAAAACACCTCCTGGACGGACTGACTTTCCTGTTTTGTCTATAAACTTAACCCCTTTTATGTGGGAGTGGGGAGAACACAGACTCCTCTTTTTCCATGTGGTTTGGGTGGCTGATGCCCATGCCCCCTGGCAAAAATGGGTGGAAATGGTGCCACCTGCCCCATGACTTGTTACAGCTCAGCTTAAGACTTTTAAGATTTCTATGCAGGGGTTTCAATCTAGCTAAAGATATTTGTTGTTTGTTAACTGGAAAGCATTATTTATCAGAGGAATGTTATGTATTTATGACATATGGAAAAGCACATTTCAGTGTGAGTTAGGTCATCTCCGTGGGGTGGAGGGCCTTTTTTCAGATCTGTGCCAAGGGATTAGACTTGTGTATATCCATAAGTTGTATCGCTAAGTTTTATTTTTCTAATAAGTTAATTAATTAATTCATTATATTATATTTTTATACCGCCCGTCTTCCAAAGGAACTCCAGGTGGTTAACAATGGGATGTAAGATAGATTTAACAATTGGAAACAAAAAACAAAACAAAATGGAAGACCCTCCCTTCCAGCCCTCTAGTAGCCAATTTTAAAATAAAAATAAAAATAAATAAACAAATTTAGTGGTGCAGGAGGTTGGTGTTGAGGCCCCTCAAGACATTGCAGAACTGCCATCAACAGCCCCTCAAGGCCACAAGCAGATTTTCTGAGCTTTAATATGATTAATTTTAGAGGCATGGAATGGTAGGGGGCTACAGAAGTGCTGGGGATCTACAAAAGGTCCGTGAGGGGGCACAGGAATTCCATGGGTGTGTCCGTTCCCTACCTCATTTTAATATCATTTCTGCAGCCAGCTTGCAACTGTTATACAACTGGAACCCATTTCAATCTATCCAAGTAAAAAAATAATAATAATAATTTTAAAAAGATGACGGCCACTGGAAAAATAAATTCACTGGACCATAAAATTTTCACTCCAGTTGCTCATGTGCAGAAAATAATTCATGCTCGATCTAGTAGCACTGACAATAAACTTCATTGAGGGTTGGGGGGAAAATGTTTAAGTCTGTTTTGCAATTTCCATTTCCGAACATCCTGTCATTGCTCTATCCACCTTTCATGGCATTTATTGTGTGTTCTGATTCACATCAATGTGAACTTCATGTGCCAGGTCTTGAGATGAGAGAACATCGGCTTTATATTGTGAATTTCTAGAGACAAGAGACTGATGGTAATGAAATCTAAAAACAAAACAAAACACCACCTGCTTCAGTGCAAAGGCACCATTTTAAGGCCCGAATGGGAAATAATAGAAAGAGAAAAGAGAAAGAACCTTGAAAGTTCCCAGCATGTAATAAGTTTTGCTTGATGGTATTACACATAAAGATTTGTCCATATATGTCCTGATTCAGAATCAGCTCTAGAGATGAGTAATTATTATTATCCATTGGCGTTTCCAACAACTGAGAATCATATGGTGGCCGTGGCAACCCATAATGTGGTGGATGTATTTTTGGATGCAGATAACCCTTTCTCCTAGCTCTACTTAAACACGTGAATTTATGCACTAGCTGTTATTTCCTCCAGCATCTCAGTAAAAAGTAAATAATATGGAATTGGATGTCAGTACAATTGGGGGACAATTGTTCATTCCAGTGGAAACATATCCTGTTAGAAATTGGTGGTTCACCACAGCATCACTGCAATTCTTCTCCTGGAAAAATGACATTGTGAATCATCACAGAGTCTGTATTTTATGTTGTATAACAAAACCATATTTTGGCACCCAGGCAGTGGAAAACCTTATAATCTATAGGCCTCTGAATGGTACAGTCCAAAATCACATTAAGTTCATGATTTACAAGTTCCATCTGCTTTAGATGCATCTACTGGAATTTCTGGCAAGTCCCAAAGCTTCAAACAAGAACCAGAAATAGAACAATGGGGTCCAATAGAGCATCAGCATATTTCCTAAATAATGGTGATCTGTCAATATAACCAATGGTGATCTGCAATAATAGTGCAATATCTGTGGAATTAATAAAATTGTGGCTCTTTATTTATCTTAGAAACTGTGTCTCTTCATTTGTGTCTGTGCACACAAGGCCATCAGGAAGAATTCAGTGAATTTGGTCCTTCAGTGAGTTACCTCAGACAGACAGACAGACAATCAATCAATCAATCAATCAATCAATCAATCAATCAATCAATCAATCAATCAATCAATTGGTCGATTAACATGTTATCATGAATGTAATTCATGAGACTTCATGCGTGTTTTTTTTTTAAACTGGGAGTACCTGGAAAGAATTAGGCAAAGACGAAGCTGTTTTTTTAAAAATGTAATTAGGAGAAGCTTCCAGTTATCAAATAAGATATACATCAGAATCTCCAGAAAGCTAGATATGGTTTAGGGAAATAGGATGTTGTTTTCCACCCACCACATACTGTCCATGACACTCCTGGGAAGATCGCATTAGAACTGACATCATTCCCGGGGGGGGGCACTTTTGCTGGAAATGATGGAAGTTGTCATGCAACACATCTGGAGGGTGCGAGGTTGGGGAAGGTCGATCGAGACCACTCATACCACTGCATATGAAACCAGACCCCGGATGAAACAGCCTGCTAAAGTTGTTATGTGGAATCATATAAAAGCAAACCTCAAAGAATGGCTAAAACGATTAGATGGCTTCTTCATTACAGATCAGGTTATTTTCCATGGTTGTTTCCCAGCATGGAGGATTTGGTCACTACCGCCTTTCAAGGTCCAAAAACGGCACAAGAGGCCTCTTAACTATCAGGCTACCCTGTTCGCTTGGCACCAAATTCAGACAACTTGGAGAAGTTCTGTTCAAATTGCCTGTTTTTGCTCGTCAACTTTGTATACCTTTCCGTAAGCAAGCAGGCCTATTTTTAGGAGTTGGCTGATGAAGCTGAACCCATCGTTTTGACTTTCACAGTTGTTGTTTTTCCTTCCCTTAAATCAAAAAACGGGAGGGGAAGGGGGGTTTGCTAAGGGAGATAGATTAAAGCTTTCCTCTCTTCATTCAAGGCAAATGACTCTTTTAAGTGTCTGGAAATACTCTTCACATTTCATTAAACCCTACTGGGTTCTTACTTGATGGGACCTTTCCTTTTCCTTTTTCCTCACCTACTTACTTCATTTTTATGTCCAATGGAGTTACAGTGGGAGTACCCAAGCAGCGGGTTGAAAGTCACAGCTTTATGCTCCTACAGATTGGCTTCAGATGAAGAAGTGTAAATGGTGATCTGCTGGGCTGCGGCAACAGCCGGATGTCATGCCTTGTAAACAGTTCAATGCTGCCATTTTTACTTTGCTTGCCAGACAGACTTTTTGCATTACACTAATACCTTGGTTTACAAGCATAACTGGTTCTGGAAACATGCTTGCAAACCAAAACACTCGTATATCAAAGCAAACTTTCCCCATAGGAAATAATGGAAACTCAGATTATTCGTTCTGGGTCTCCATAGACCGCATAATGTGCGCATAAAATGCCAAAACACAGAAAAGAAGTTGGCTAGAAGCTCACATCCATGCCATGGTTTAGGTTCCTTGCTGTGAAACCTGCTCTTCTTGGGATTAACAACTGGACTTTCCTGTGTGTTTTTAATGTGACAATAATAGAATGCAATTTTTAGCCCTATACACATTTGGCTAGCTGTCCCAGGACTAGAAATGGTTTGTAAAATAAGAAAGGATGTGGAAAACAAATTAAATAAAAATAAATATAAAGAAAAATAAAACAAACCCCTAACCTGCACTCACTTTTAGAAACGTTTGTGACTGCTGTGAGGGAAGACAAAAGGAGGTTGTACTGCCTGCCAGCACCCACCAACTGATAATCCTTCCTTCATTCCCAAAGGGAGCGAGCAGGCAGATAGTCTCACTGCCTTCCCTCCTTCTCTCCTCCCTCTTCTTTTGAGGCTGCCTGAGACAGAATGTTCTAATCACTCACAATCCGGGGAGGTGGGGGGGAGAACTACTTGTGATCATGTGACCTTCTCCAGTGCTCCTCTTGCAAGACGGTGCTCGTTGATCAAGGCCAAAATGATCAGAAATGGTTGCTCATCTTGCAGAACATTCGTAGACCAAGGTACTCGTAAACCAAGGTTTCACTGTATAGGGAAGCATGAGGTTATGCTTATGGACTGTACTGCAATGCAGACACAGAACTGCTTGAAATTTGTCACGGTAAAGCACTCACGTTTAAATTAACGTCTCCGCGTTGACACCCACAAAATCAGGAAAACCCTGAACAATGTGCATGACTGCTTGTAGCAGGATGAATGATGTATGAATGATAAAAGCCTTTCTACATTGGAAGGTATTGCAGAAATGATGGTTAATATAAGAGGGCACAGATTAACTCCACCTTCTTTATCCCATATCTCCCTGTGTAGAGAGTTAAGTTCTGAGGAGGAGAATTGTCTTTACAGTTATAGGCTCTCCACATGATCAAGGACCATGAGTTTTCAGGGTTTTGATTATTTAGAACAGTTGTTCTTAACCTGTGCATCCCCAGATGTTCCTGGACTGCAACTCCCAGAAATCCCTTTCAGCACAGTGAGTGGTGGAGGCTACTGGGAGTTGCAGTCCAGGAACATCTGAGAACCCACAGGTTGAGAACCACTGATTTAGAATCTCCATGGGGTTAGCTGATAGGCAAGGCGATTGCATAGGAGATCACTGTAACATTTTCAGAGATTCCCCACAATGGAAAAAAATATTAGAAGGTATTAAGAACGGGTTCAAAGTTAGCATCCTTTTCCACTCGGTGCATTCTTAGAGCTAGCATATGTGATTTCAAATATAGAACGTTGAGCTATGTCAGTATCTTTTCTGATTCAATGTGGCACTTCTGAATCTGTAAATGCAAGATTAGTCACACTCTGGGTGCTCAGTCAGAGAGTATGATGACAGAAAAAAATAACATTAAGAGGCAATAATATTTATTTTATAACAGGAAGGAAATCTATGTCTTTTCCTATGAAGATTATGTGAAGGGCTTAGCTGTAAGAGACAAAATGATAAAGATAAAACAAATCTGAATTTCATCTGACCTACATGTTGGGAAACAGAAAATGCTAAACACCTGACCTTATTGTCTACCTCTCCTGCCACACATAATATGCCATGAAATGCTATTTAGATTATACTGTGCATTTAATTGAATCTTCTTCTTCTTCTTCTTAGCATCTATCCCACTCGGTGACAGGGTCCTCGGTCTTTGTCCACTTTGCACAGTCATGGGCTAGGTTTGGGTGATCCTGGGACAACTCCATATGGTTGAATGGTATTTATCCAGTGCTGTTTTGGCTTGCCCCCCGGTCTGGGAATCTGCTGATCTCCAAGGTGAAACTCTTTTTTGACCAGAGTTTCTTCGTCAGCACACAAAACGTGTTGATATCATTGCAATTGGGTTTCACGCATCTCGTTGACGATTGGTGTAATTCTGAGATTATATTGCATATCATTGTAACACACACGATCGTTTCACGTGAGGACAGAGGCCCATTGTAGCATCTTTGTTTCCATGGCACGAAGGTGGCATTTGATATCTTTAGTTTCTGGCCAGAATTCCATGCCATTGAGTAGAACAGGTTATATGATGCTGCCATAGATCTATGACTTTAAATAGTTGCTGATCTTTTTCTCACACATGACGCTTGATGTTTTGTGTCATTTTCTCCAGGCACTGTTGATCCTTGATGTGACTTCACAGTTGAGACTTCTATTGTCTGTGACTGTAGAACTGGGCTATTGAAACTCCTCAGTTCTTGGTAGGTTGATACCATTGATTAGGATCATACCACGTTCATTTGGTTTGGTTGTCAGATACTCCATCTTCCTCACATTCAGGTGCAGGCCAAACATTGTCAGATGGTCACTTCATGCTGGGGATTGGCACTCAAGATCTGCCTTACTTAAAATACCTTTAATTGAATGAATGAATGAATGAATGAATGAATGAATGAATGAATGAAAATGGAAAGAAACACTCAGGCCAAACTAACTTTGGCTTTTGATTGGTTTTGCTAATTCCAAGGCATAATTTACATGTGACATTTTGGATCAAACATGGTACAGGAGGATTGAGTCCGCACAGATGTGTGTTTAGTGTATTATTTCTCATTGTCCAACTAGAAAGTCTCCTATCTCTGACAAGTGTAATCGCCTTTATTCTCTTCCCCTGTCCCTATGTTAGGCTTTATAGATTTGAAAGGGAGGGGGTGAAAGCGATCATCTTGAGAAATGCAAGTAAGGAGTTTGGAGTGGTGCCATCCTTCCCTGAAAAGGAAATGGGGTGTTAATGAGCTGGACTTACAAATTTAATAGCTTCCAATGACAATCCCATCGCTGCCAGCTCAAGTGCCAGGCTGTGAATGCTTACTGATCCTTGAGACATTCTGTTTGTTTTCCTTTCCTCTTCCCCTCCACTTTCCCAGATGAGACACTAAAAGCCCTTTGCTTTTGGACGGCAAAGATGCAAGGTAAGGCGATCCAAGAGAGAACACGGAGAACATCACTGAGAAACAGCGCCTGTTAATGAACCAGACTTCTTGGATTTTAATGCTTGTCCCTCTGTGTTTCTCTGTTTCTGTCCCCCCCCCAAAAGTCCATTGGCTGCAGGCAGCCCTGTAGCTGGGGTGAGGGCACAGGGACACTGGGTCCACCCCAAGTTCGGCTTCCTTCCCAGCCAAATTTTATTCTCATTGATTTATTTTTTTCTAATTTTGAACAGGACAGACTCCATTTCAAGAACAACAGCCTGTTTAAAAAACTGAAGCAAGAGTAAGATTCCCCCAGTAAGTAAAGCACATCAAAGGCTTCACCAGCAAGAATCCCCTGCCAAAGCCTGCTCACTCCAGACTTCCCCTGAATGAGACTGGATTTTTCATGGTCACAATCACCCCCATTACTTGTGATCCTGAAAACAATGACCTGCATAGTAACACAACCCTTGAAGAATCGTGTTGCCTAAGTGTAGAACGGAAGGGACAAAAGGGTCCTTCTGCTCCAATAGGCTTCCATGCTCATGAGATTGGTTATGGCGTGGACAATTCCAAGGGTTCCAGGGGAGTCAGGAGAGAGGGTCACTGTGTGATTTCCCATCCACTTCCATGTTTAAACAAAAGGATAGAGCATAAAGTGAGGAAAGTTAGAATCCACCTCCTAGGCCCTTAAAAAAGGAACCTGGTTTTCAGAGTTACTGGTGTCTCCCTACACAGTTGACAATAAAGATGAATATTTGCCTGTAGCAAGATGTCAAAAATTTGTGTATTCTGCAAACAAAAGCAATGATAATCAGGTTGCCTCAAACAAATTCTAAAATCCATATTATTATTATTATTATTATTATTATTATTATTATTATTATTATTATTATTATTATTATTATTATTATTATTATTATTATTATTATTCAGGCACAGTAAATCAAAATAAAAACACTGACTGGTACTATAGAACAGATACAAGTTTTAATTTAAACAAAAACCTAAGTATCTGTTAAATATTGGAGCCATATGTATGCTGTTCCTAATACTGCCATTTTTGTAGCTCTGATGGTGTTATTTCTGAGATCTCCAACTGTTTGTAAAACAGTGTGAAATTTCATGATATTGTTTTTATTTCTTTATGTTTTTATTGATTGATTGATTTGATTTCATTTGATTTTTATACCACCCATCTGGATGCCAGTCACAAGAAAGTAACAGAAACATAACAGTTTAAAACAACAGACAGAAATAATAACACAACATTGAAATTCAAAGTCAAATTAACATCCATTCAGATAGAAAGTACACAGGCACAAAGTAAAACCTAAAACGAACTAAAGATAATTAACATAGTTTAGAGCAGGGGTGTCCAAACTTTTTGCAAGGAGGGCCAGATTTGGTGAAGTGAAAATGTGTGGGGGCTGACCATTCAGCCGCATTTGGCCCTTGGGCCTGACTTTGGACAAGTCTCTATAACATGCAAGGAGGCAGGGAGGATGCTACAGCAACGGAACAGGGGGTGGGTAGGCTGGGCAGGTGGCGGGGTGGGGTGGGGGGATAGAGGCAGGGAGGGCAGGCAAACCATAAAACTGCAAGCTAATGCCTCCATCCAATATGGGGAGGGGCCAGCTGGCGGGGATACATGACAGACTGAGCTGGTGGAGAGAAGACGCCGCAGGCCACTCAGAATTTGAAAACGGACCACATTTAGTCCCCGGACCTGACTTTGGACGTGCCTGGTTTAGAGGAAAAGTGGTGGAACAGAGTATATAGTGCTTACCAAACACTGTTGGTTACGAGCTCCAGAAAAGCCTATCTGAAGAGTCATGTTTTAAATTACTTTTTAAACAGTCCCTTTGAGGAGAGCAGGTAAATTTCAGGTGGGGAGACTGTTCCAAAGAAGGCCTGGTTTTTGAGAAGATAACTTTATAGACTTGATATATATATAAGAAAATATGGAGAAACAGAAAAATGCATAAGCTTTGAATAATAATATCTTTTTATCAGGTTAGATGTTAAAATTAAGAGGGAGAAGAAATTGATCTTAGCAAGTGATACAAGGGTGTTAGATTTCACCTGCCATAGCTCATAGATACACGGAGAACATTAGAAATGGTCCTCCAAGTTAGATAAGGTAAGTCCTTCACAGTGAACTCCAAGCTGCATCCCTCCTGTCTGGGCACAAAAGTGTCTTGATTGGGGGGGATGAGCCACCAGATGGTAATCACATTGTTCATGCTGAAGTTAATTATTTAAATGCTGACAGGTAGAATCTGCATGCACGCAGAAATGTCTCTTCAAACAAAAACAAAAGAAAACAAAAAGAAAACAAAGAAGACAAAAACATTGTGGCACTTTAAAGACTAGCTGCTATATTTTAACGTGAGCTTTTGTGGGCAAGTCCACTTCCTCAGACCCATTTCATGGACAGGTTCTCCTCTTCAGATTATAGCAATGGAGAGAAGGGATGATCACTCTTCTTCCAGCATTTTGCTACAAATGTGTAAGCAATGACTGAGTCTAACAGATGATCTGCATAAATGCATATCTCCATTTGTAATGTCCAAATCTAGAAAAAGGCACAGTCACAGACATGTCTGAAAAGATTCTCTGACACTTTCTGAACTATGACGTCCTATGAGCATCAATCATGACAGAGGCCTTCTGTGGTTTCAGTGCAACAGCCGCCCTCTGTGCAGTGGTGTCATTCCTTTAACTGCAAAAGCAACAAATCCTGGGTTTTGTTCTACAAAGCCCTATGAAAACAGTCAGACCAAGTTGATCGCGTGGCACATAAATGGCACAAGCTGCTAGATTAATTGCTGGCATTCACAGGGTGATGGGCAGCCTTCCAGTTGAGGCAGAGTTTGAAGCAATGTGGTCCCACTCTGAGGCCAACTGGGTAGATGCCAATCCTACAGAATGGATTTGGTGGGAAGGACGGAAAGAAGGAAGGAAGGAAGGAAGGAAGGAAGGAAGGAAGGAAGGAAGGAAGGAAGGAAGGAAGGAAGGAAAGGTAAAGAAAGAGCATATTGATTAGAGAGGAAAGCCCTGAATCCAGAGGAAACAACAATTATTGTTGCACTAATTAAAATCATTGGTTATATTATTTTGTGGGTAAAGTTGCTAAACTATATGCCACATTACCGTGATAGAAAAATAGTTGAAATGGAGTTTTTTTTCCTGTCTTACCTTGGAAAACAGGGGAAACAAATTTAATTGTTAATTTTTGAGCCAGCTAAAAAAGAAAGCTGTGTTTTTGGCTACCTAGTTCCCATCTAAACTTAGAAGATTTTATCCATCATCATCATCATCATCATCATCATCATCATCATCATCATCATCATCATCATCATCATCATCATCATCATCATCATCATCTTGAGTGCAGCTCTATTGTATTCACATTCCATACAGAAAAAGAAGGAAAGGGCCAAAGGTGGCTGTTCGTTTTCATTTTGGTTCCTCTCTCTCTCTCTTCCCCCCTTCCATCTGTAGGAATCGTGTGATATTTCTTTCCCATAATGCACCTGATAGTCCTAATACCCCTTGATGTTATTCTGTAGCGCAGCTGGTGAGTAAAGGACATGCTTATATAGAATTGGCAGGTGTTTTTTTTTTTTTTTTTACTTCTGATTTCCATAAGAAAACAGTAACTTGGAAACAGTAAGACCATTCAAGAAGCCCACAATGCAGTAGCCCAAGAAGGTCAGCCTTGGGCTGGAGATGATAAAATGAATTTCCACCTCATTCTGTTGGTCAGTGTAGATGGGCACCTGTATGAACTTGATGGCCAATTGCATCATGGAGCTGGTTCAGATGATACTTTGCTGAAGGCTTCTGCCGACAGTTCACAGGACCTGAGCAAGGAGAGGTCCACTTCTCTGCTGTGGTGCTATGCAAGTCAGCCTGAAGTTCAGAAGCTGAAACATGTCTTTTATCCTGCCCAGGAAAGCAGTTCAAGCTTTTAGTGCTTTAGTACATGTTTAAAACAATAAAGGAAAAAAACTCACCGTTCTTGATCTTGAGTTTACACTGTGTTGTTGAACCTCTTCTCCCCTCCCCTACCTGCCACTACTTGCTCACAGAAGCTTCAGTGGTACTTGTCCTAAAAGCTAAGCTCACTTCAGATGTGTTAAATGTTGGGACTTCTATTTCACTGTAACTTGTTTAGATGCTTTATAGGGCTTTACCTGACTTGTGCCTCTCAAGTTTCTTTCTAAGCTGTTGTAATTATTTTTGTTGATAACAAGAATAAATCTCTTGTTGCAATTCTGAAAATTAACTGCCCAGAGTTCTGTTCTGGAAAATAGGTGCAGTATATAATAATAATAATAATAATAATAATAATAATAATAATAATAATAATAATAATAATAATAATAATAATAATAATAATGAAGAAGAAGAAGAAGAAGAAGAAGAAGAAGAAGAAGAAGAAGAAGAAGAAGAAGAAGCTACCATTAGGACAGAATATGGATAGACAGAACGGTTTTCTATAGGCAAAGGTTTCAGACAAGAGTGCATTTTATACCCTTATGTGTTCAATATGTAGGCAGAACATATCATACAGAAAGCAAAACTAAATTCAGAAGAACCAGGAATGAAATTTATCAGAAGAAACATTTGTGATTTAAGATGTGCTGATGACATCTTACTGGCAGAAAGCCAGACTAGAAATGACTTCTGATAAAAGTGGGAGAAGAATGTGACAAAGGAGGACTGCAATTGAACATTAAGAAGAAAATAAATCATAACAACAGAAGAACTACACAAGCTTGACACTGACAATGAAGAAATTGAAGTGATTAGAGATTTTGTGTACCTTGGCTCAATCATTTATCCAAAGAGAGAGTGCACCCAAGAAATCAGAAGAAGAGAAAGTGTCAATTGGGGAGCAATGAAGGAATTAGAGAAGATCAAGTGTAAAAAGGTGTCACTGGAGATGTAGTTCTGCCTTGCACATCCAGTACCCTTGTCTAAATGTACTAGACTACCTCCTTCCATGATCACCAGCCAGTATGGTTAACTACAGATGGCTGAGCTAGGCCCAAGGAGAGAAAGTTTGCAAAGGCTGATATGGAAGGGAGACAATGTGACATTCTAATTTGTTAATTAAAACAAGTTAAAGCACAACAACACTTTCCCATAGGATTTTCCTCCTGCCTGAAAAACCCATAGAATTGGGGATTTGCATACATTAGCCTACATTAACATAATTGCCCAACTTGGAAGGATGCAAATATTTCACATAATGACTATGCTCATGAGATGCCTCTGATACTTGAATGTGGTTGCATTAAACTACACTAATGACTTTTCACAAAAGGATCCATTGATTAAAACTCCAAACAGTTCAGAACAAATGTAAGTGAAAAAAGAAAAGAGCAAGTTGTCCCATCATATTTTGCTTTCCATGTCAACAGAAGGAAAAGCATGAGTGTTGCATTTCTATAAACAAAAATGGATGCTTTCATGGTTTCATGGTAGAAAAATGTTGGCTTAAATCAAATTGCTAGGCCCTGCTACAGTAAATCCACTGTATCAATAAGATTTACACCATTCCCATTAGTGATGACTTACCAATTCCTGTTAAGTACTTGAATAAACCAACTGAGCTGTAGACTTCAGGAAGACTTTGAATGAACTGGATGGATCTTTGGTATGGTGCATCAAGATACTTATTCATTACTTACGGATTATGATTAGGCATTGGCCTTTCATTTCAGAATGGGTCCAATTCCGAAACAAATCACGGCAGCACATCTGCTGTTCGGAACTTAGACCAACCTTCTGAAATGAAATAACCCATTGACTATCCTTGGTTTACCTTGTGTGGTATGATACTCCAACCAGGAATGAGCCTCCAACGTGTCATTGTTCCTTCTCCCTTGTGCTGGCCAATCAGGAGCTGGCAAAGACATGCATCATCCTGCCTCCCTGTCTGATTGGCCAGCACCAGCAGATCATGTTTGCCAAAGTGGAAGCTTGTGCCTTTAAATTTGCCTTCCACTTTCAATTTCCAATATATTTAAGGGGGCTGAGCCACTGTCTCAAATGCCATTTCCCAAATACTGGGAAATTAAATACTTCCTCTGCTCTTCCCTGTATATCTTTTTACTCTGTTAACCACCCAGAGTTCCGACTTGGAAGATGGTGCAGTATAGAAATGCTACAAATAAATAAATAAAGACTTTTTAAAAAGTCTACTAAGGGCTCTATCACACGTCTTTAAAATGCTGATTAAATTTCAAGATAAAGCATTTCCAAAAACATTGTCCCCATGGACACCAGGCTTTTAGAAAAAACAGTTATGCCCCCTTTAGTGAGCTTTCCATGACCTAACGGAGAAGTTGGGAATTTTTTGCTCCGGTAAAAAATGAGAGCCAGACATCTGTGGGAGCTCACATATCATCAGTTTTTCTGCTCCCCCCCCAGCCCTGACCAGCTTGTCCTGGGGCTGGTCGGGCTTTTTTATTTTTATTTTTTAAATTTGTCCTCCCCCCAGCGCTAAGCAGCTGGCCTTCAGGCTGTCAGCGCTGTTCTTGTTTGTTTGTTTGTTTGTTTGTTTGTTTGTTTGTTTTCATTTTTTTCCTAGTGCCACCAGCTCCTGGGGCTGGTCGGCGCTTTTTAATTTAAAAAAAGTGATCAGCTGGCCTTCAGGCTCTCAGCCCTGTTTTTTTTTTTTTTCATTTTTCCCTATCACCACCTGCTGACCGTGGGGATGAATGGCACTTTAAAATAAACCTTTGTACGTGGGAATGGAGATCCCACATCTTCAGTCATGTGACCAAGAAAGAAGAAAAGCCGGACTTTCACTATATCCGCCAACGGCCTGAGGCACTGATGATGCACTATACCACCTTGAAAAGTTTTTCAAAACCGAAACCCTCCTCTTGAAATACGGAAGGGAGAGACAAAGAAAAGAAGGGGAGTTTGTTTTCGTTTATTGTTCTCAACAGGGAGACAGACCAAATAGAATTGTTTGACGTGCTCGTGCCATTTGGATGCAAGGATTACATTAAATGCCATACCAGACCTCTACCCAACATTAAGCGACCCTGTTTAGCTCGTACCACTCCCATTGAGCCCATGTAGACAAATTGTGGATTATTTTTGATCCAGCCCCTTTGCCACTGGCTCATTTACTGGAACAGAACAATGAATCCCTTTTAATTTTAGCACAAGGGTTGTGTATTGGTACATATTTTGAGAATTTTTGCCTGTAGTGTTTGCATAGTGAGACATTTTTAAAAAATGCCTCTGAAATTGGGTAGGGTGTGGGGCTGGGGAATCTGGTACCACAAGTCCATAATTTGCTGTACTCCACCATCTTTTGCCTCCCTGGACAGCAAGATAGAGCAGCAAGGAACACCTTCCTTTGTAGTTGTCTGCAAGACATATTCCACATGCAAGGTTTAAATTAGGAAACTCTGACCAGATTTCTCTTGGTCCCTTCATGGCCAAAGCCCATGATGACTGCTGAGCAAATGCGTGGAAAAGGACATTCAACTACATGCAGAATCATTTAAGACACATCTCAGCTTCAATCTGAATTTGTTTTCATGGCACTGTGCTGTTGAATAATATGCTTTTCTTCATTGCATTGCTCTTTTTTAAAAACTCGAGCAGTCCACAGTCCTTCAGCCCGTTCTGTGAAAGAATGTTTATACCTGTGGGCAAAAGCTCATGGCTCTGAAAGGAGTGCATTCATGGTAAGAATATTTAGCAATTCATGGTTGCCAAGGTAAGCAGCAAAGGCATCCCCTCAGCAACTCTTCTGCATCGAAAGGAAACAGTCTCCGAGGTAACATGCTAACTTCCTTGAAGATCAAACCTGTCCCACTTTATTAGATGGCAGAAAATATTCATTACTGCAGAGGGAAACTTTCCCCCACCCCCGCCCCCCACCCCAGAACAGAAAAGAGGCTCAATGTATTCTATTTTTGGTTTCGCTCTGAAAACGAATTCGGAGATTGCTCAACCGTGTTGCTTAGTTCCAGGGCCATAGGAACTAATGAACCATGGCATACTTCCAGTTAAGACACTGGGGTTTCTCACACGTTCAAATGTTGTGGAGGTGAACAGGCCATTTCCTTCACTCCAGTGTCCAGGATCAACTGGACCACTGGTCAGCATAGCCATAAGCATGTCTTAAGCAGTGGAGCAAAATAGTCTGCTGTTTTCCTTGGTAGCCTCCTCATACATACCCACTGCTTGTTTCGATATCAGCTTTTACAGATACACTTTTATCTATTTTATCAAGTGAATGGAACAACAGCTTTTCGAGTGGCACAGAGCGCTGTAATAAGGTCACAGAGGCACCTGTGTATTTCAGGTGTGTATCCCTGTATAAAACGTGTTTACCCCAAACATAAGTGACTATAGAATATTCATTCCACCTACCATTGGGTTCAAGTTTGGAAGAAAGCAAAATCAATACAAGTTGTAATTACTAGGGATTATTTAACCTTTGATGAAGATGTGCTTGGTTGTTTAATTTTCGGTCTGCAGAGCCAGAGGCTGGGACTTCAATTCCCACTGTGCATCCTTAAAAGAGGCTGGATTTGTTGATCCATAGGTTTCCGTCCAGCTTGGCAGCTATAAAATCACTATATATGCTATTTCTGATGACAAATAGATTCAAGAACTTACCCTACTTCAAAAGCAATCTGATATTTGATTTCTTTTTGTTGGAAACACTAGGTTTAAGTAGCTAGGAACTTCATTCAGGAGGAGTAATTCTCATTACATGTGTTATTGTGAATTCAGACTTCTGCTGCAGCCTGAATACACATGTATTTGCTTCTGTTGACTAGCGTTTATGGGTGGTGAGGATGAAGATGACACCTACACAAAGAGGCTTGACATTCTCATCCAAGCCTGACTTCATCAGACTGGCGGCTAGAAAAATAAACAGCTTGCTCCTTGTAAAATGAGCAAATTGATATGATGTCACTTGAGCATGATAAATTTTATTTTGGATGTTTAAAAGAAATATATCTCTCTCTCTGCAAAAATTAGGCAAAACACTTAGGTCACTTCCTGATGAACCCAGCCGAGTTTAAGGTGCAGATTAAGTGCTCCTCTGAAGTTACTGAGTGTTTCTGCAATGTAGTAGTTTGTTTATATTCTTACTACAAGAGTTATACTCTTTTGCATAGGCTATATAGTCACAGTGAGAGATAGTTTATTGTCCTCAGACCTCGTCAGCAGAGCCAATTATGAAGAATCATGGGAGTAATGGTTTAAGAGCACCCCATTCCTACGGGGGTGAGATGGGGGTAACCCCATTAGAGCTGTTCTGTAAAACTGACCCTAATAAGGGAACTCCCCTTTGATTAACTATTTGAAAAATGTGTCCAATCTGATAAGCTTTATGCAAAACCCTGTTTACTGAAAAGAAATCTGAATTTGGCATTTTTCAAAACCTTAGTTTCATGAGATCCAACAAGAGTTGATACCAAATCCACGCCTTCTCAGTGGTGGGCCTATCATTATGGAACCATCTCCCGCGTGAGCTGCGCCTTGCACAGTCCCTGCCCGCCTTCAAAAAGGCTTCGAAAATCTGCTTATGGCAACCTACTTTAACGCATATGGCAACCTACTTTAATTTTTTTTTGGTTCTCCGTGATGTATCTTGCCTGGGGTTTCGTCCTTAACTATTTTTGTAGTTCTGTATATTTTTTAACCTGTTAACCGCCCAGAGTTCCGATTCGGAAGATGGCACGGTATAGAAATGATACAAATAAATAAATAAATACATTTATTTGGGACTGGATGTGTAGAAAAATCTATAGGCCCTGCGCCCCCAGTTGAAATGAATAGGTGAGACAACTTCATGGGTTGAAAACTCGAGACACACTTTATTGGTTATTTACATATCATTTCTTCTAACTCAGAGGGGGCTATCGCAGTGCGGGGAGCCATTGAACCCTGACAGTCATCCCTGGGGCTCAGTCTATGTTATTGTTAAGATGGGTGTGTCCTTAGACCCCTAGGGGATGCCATCATGGTGCAGCACCCCCTTGGCCAGCTATGTGTTCCCCCTCCTGGCACGGGTGCCATGAGGCGTGGGTGCCATCAGTGGCTGGTCCCTGCCCCCAGGTAGGTTTCAAAAGCCTCCTCACCCAAGGTCTGTGATCTCAGGATCTACAGAGCCCTGGAGTTGTAGGGGCATATCTTGATAACTGATTGGGACTCACCAAATGCTTCCATTCCTCGCACTACCCACCAGCGTGGCCAATCCCACCCCACCCATGCCAGTGTGGGATAGGTGAAAAATCCCTGCCATCCCTTGTCAAATCTGGGGAGCAGAGCAAAAATTCCTAGCCAGCCCCTACATTGAGCCACATTAGCATTGAAGGCGAGGCAGTGCACCCTTGTTCTTTGCTCCACCCAGAAGTACTCTGTACATTACTTGGGGATGCAGTATACACTCAGTATCACAGTCAAAATCAAAGAGATAGATTAAGTAGCTTGGTAAAAGGGAGCCCACTGTTAGCATTCTTTGAAGAAAACAACTCTTCCCACCACAAAAAAATCTTAATGCTCCTTTCATGAACAAAAACATAGTGTAGAAGTGGGATAAGAAGATCATTCTACTAGGACTTGGACTTGATGGCATTATTTAACAGCCAGTTCCCAAATAGCATTTGCCTTACCATAATTCCTGCATTAAATTATGGGTGCAATATGTTGATTGCTTGTGGCTAGCTTTTAGTCTTTGATGTGATCCATTTTTTTCATTTGGCCGTTTGAGAGGAAGAATCATAATTCAAATTTGTTTGGACACCTCTGTCAACAGAGGAAGAGATTTCCGCCCCCGCAACTCTCCTTTAGTATTAGAAAGAGACGATGAATCCTCTGCAAAAAGTAGCAAAGTAGCAAAAGCTCAATGGTTTGTCTTTCTTGTGTGTAACTTGGTATATACAGAGCTTTCAACGCAGGTTCCCTATATAATCTCTCTTGCTGAACATTTAGTAACACACACACATACTGTTTCTGCATCACTTGGAAACATGTTAGTTGTCCAGATTTTTAGTCAGGTTCAGAGCTTCATAGGCCATAAGCTTCAGTGACAAGTGAATTCTGATGCAATAGGTTTCATTCTGTTCAGAAGGCTGGTTGGAACACCCACGTGCCTGTTTTAACTGGGACAAGAAGTATCTAGTGCTAGTATCCCAGGACTGAAGATCAAAAGTTAAAGCTGTTTTTTTGGGGGGGGTTGTATTCCATACCAAAGGGGCATGGTGTCTCAGTGGACTAAGGTTCCGAAAACTGTTGGCTGCAAAGTTGGCAGCTCGGCAGTTCGAATCTCGGGTGCCACGCAGCAGAGCAGGCTCCTGCTGATAACCCCAGCTCCTTCCAACATAAGCAGTTTGAAAGCATGTAAATGCAAGTAGATAAATAGGTACCGCAGTAAAAAGCAGGAAGTTAAAACAGTGTTTCTTTGCAGCCATGCCAGCCACATGGCCATGGGAATCCCTTTGTGTTAGTAGGTCTGCGACAATGGTGTGTTCTGGCGTGGAATGCCCCATCTATCAGTGGGTCAGCGAGATAAGTTTGGCATTGTGCTGGTGTACCGTGCTCCCCGCAACCCAGCACAATCCCTACCAGAGATCGCCGAGTTCGTCTCGGCTGCTTTGCTGAGGTCCCCCCGCCTTCTGGTGGTTGGGGACCTCAACTTGCATGCCGAGGAGGAACTCTCTGGTGCGGCTCTGGAATCCATGGAATCCATGACTTCCATGAACTTATCTCAGCATGTTCTATGCCCCACCCATAGAGCTGGCCACACCCTGGACCTGGTCTTTTCCTCCATGTCGTCAGATTCATGTCTGGGGGTTGGGGGTATTTTGCCCCTGCCCGTGTCATGGTCGGACCATTACCTGCTAAAATTTTCCCTGTCGATTGCCGCCCCGCCCCGCGGGGAGTGCCCTTCTTACATCTGGGCCCGCCCCCGGAGGCTCCTGGACCCTGCCAGGTTCATGGAGGCCTTCGGGGAGCTCTCTGGCGGTCTGGCAGACGATCCGGTCGATGCCCTGGTGGAAAGGTGGTATGTGGGTACCGCCGGGGCGGTGGACCGGATCGCCCCCAAGTGCCTCCTACAATGTCGAGGCCGCTGCTCCCCGTGGTTCACGGAGGAGTTGCGGTCGATGAAGCAAGAACGTAGGAGGCTGGAGGTCATTTGGAGGGCAAGCCGGACAGAAGTTAATAGGGCTGCCCTTAAAGAGCTGACTGGCCGCTACCTCCGCGCGATCAGGGACGCAAGAAGATCTTTTGCCTCCCTGAGAATTGGCGAGGCCTCGAACCGCCAGGCGGAGTTATTCCGGGTGGTTCGGGACCTCTCCAATCCCAGTCAGCTGCGGCCTCCTCCTAGTGATTTCACTAGTCAGCAATTTGCAGCCCATTTTCGATCTAAAATTGAGGCCATCCATTCCGACTTGCCCCCCAGTTGCTCTAGTCCACCCTTTGGGATCTCCGGTGCCTCACCCCTCCGTTCTCCCCTCCTGGATGAGTTCGGGCCGGTCTCTTCGGCGGAGGCCTCCAGAGCTATGGCTCGTTGCCGGCCGGCGGCCACTCCCTTTGACCCTTGCCCAGCTTGGCTTATTAAATCTGCCGAAGGGAACATGCCTGAGTGGGTTTCTGCTATTGCCACGGCCTCCTTTCGAGAGGGTTGTTTCCCCTCCTGCTTGAAGGAGACCGTGGTGAAACCCACTCTTAAGAAACCTGGCCTGGCGACGGATGACCTTTCCAACTTTCGTCCGATTGCCATTGTTCCCTTCCTGGGCAAGGTTGTCGAGGGGGTGGCCGCGGTCCGACTTCAGTCATACCTGGAGGTAAATCATATCCTGGATCCCTTCCAGTCTGGATTCAGGCCCCTTCGCGGGACCGAAACCGCCCTGGTTGCTCTGCAGGATGACCTCCTCAGGGAGGCCGACGGGGGGAGCTCCTCCCTGTTGGTCCTCCTTGATCTCTCAGCAGCCTTTGATACCATCGACCACGGTAAGCCTTCTGGCCCGGCTCGCGGAGGTGGGAATTGGTGGTCAGGCCTTGGCCTGGCTCCGTTCCTTCCTCGGCGACCGGACTCAGAGGGTACAGCTGGGGGATGTATTGTCGGCTCCTTGGACTCTCCCTTGTGGGGTGCCCCAGGGGTCGGCAATCTCTCCCGTGCTGTTCAATGTTTATATGAGGCCGCTGGGGGAGGTCATCAGGAGATATGGAGTTCGCTGTCATCAGTACACTGATGACACGCAGCTCTATATCTCCTTTTCATCATCTGCAGAGGAGGCGGTTCGCTCCCTCGATCTGTGCCTGGAGGCCGTTTTGGAATGGACCAGAGATAACCGGCTCAAGCTTAATCCAGAGAAGACGGAGGTTCTGTTCTTCGGGGCGCCTTCGTCTCGGTACAATGGCCCCCTCCCTAGTCTGGGGGGTTTTCCTCCAGCCTACAGACAGGGCCAGGAATCTGGGCGTGGTCCTGGATTTGGCCCTCTCCCTGGAAGCCCAGGTGATGGCCGTTTCGAGGGCCGCTTTTTTCCATCTCCGCAGGATCGCCCAGATCCGCCAGTACCTTGATGAGTCTTCCCTGAGGACAGTTGTGCAGGCTCTGGTAGTCTCGAGGATCGACTATTGCAATGCCCTCTACGTGGGGTTGCCCTTGGCCCTGGTCCGGAGGTTGCAGCGGGTGCAAAATGCGGCGGCCAGGTTGGTGTTGGGTGCCCGTAAATACGAGCACATCACCCCAGTCCTGGTCCGCCTGCATTGGCTTCCCGTTGCCTTCCGGATCAGGTTCAAGGTCTTGGTCTTGATTTTCAGGGCCCTCCACGGCTTGGGACCAGAGTATCTGGTGGAGCGTATCTCCCTGAGGGCATCCGGATCCAGCCCCACGAGATCATCGCAGGCGCGCTCACTGAGAGTGGCCACACCCAGAGAGGCGCGGAAAACGCGCATGCACAACCGCGCCTTCTCTGTGGTGGGGCCTTCCCTCTGGAACCATCTTCCCAGTGAGCTGCGCCTGCTGGAGTCCCTGCCTGCCTTTAAGAAAGCTTTGAAGACCTTCCTCTTTAAAGAGGCCTTTGGTGACCTTATCAGTTAGTTTTTTTTCTTTTTCCTTTGGTTTACCTCTTACTTCACTCTCTCCACTCCCGCCATCTTACCCTCCGCTGTTTTCTGTTTGGAGGTTTTTTGTTTGTTTGTTTGTTTGTTTTCTCTTATTTTATATGCTTTTTAACATTGTTAGCCACCCAGAGTTCCCGCCGGGAAGATGGGCAGGATATAAGTTTATAAATAAATAAATAAATAAATAAATAAATAAATAAATAAATAAATAAATGGACTTGCACAACACTGGCTCTTCAGCTTGAATACAGAGATGAGCGCCGCCCCTAGAGTCGGACACGACTAGCACGCAAGTGCGGTGGGAACCTTTCCCTTTACCTACCATTTCCCACATGTTTTTCAAAATGTTCCCTCATTTATTTCAAGTAATGGTTTTACATGTGTAGATATGGAGAGTTCTGCTTCAGATGAACAGCAACAGAGCCAATATGTGTCCTTTTATGGACCCATTTCCATTTGTACTACTAAGATCTGTGGAGTGCCTGGTGGAAATGTTGAAATCACACAATGACCCAAACCCTCTTTGCATACTTGTGTGGTGCAAACCAGATGATGTCAGCAGCTGGCTCCATTAAAATTTAATTAAAACTAATTAAAAATTACTCTCCTGGGTTTTTTTGGGTTTCCAAGATTTCCATTTTGGGAAAACATTTTGGATCTTTTGGACAGGATGGAGGTGTCATTAATTGGCAAATGCCTGACGGATCTTCACTGCCAGCATCAGGATCATTAGCCATGTGCCCAATTGTACAACCAAGATGCGCCAATGCAGCTTCTTAAGCATCTGCAATTAATTAGCTGCTACAAGTTACACACAACATACGCAAATGTCAGTAGGACCCCAGAAAAAAAAATCCATTAGGTGGCACAGCATTTTAATAATCCATTTTGCTGTGTAATGTGTGAAACTGGCTGACATTGCTGGTGTGACTGAAGTGTTAGAAGATATAGAAACAATGTTAATGAACATTTTCCTTCAGGTTTTAAAATATTTATGAGACAGCTAGAGGTACAGATTTTTGGTTGTATAAAAACTGGGTTTTAATAAATTTTTTAAAAAGATCTGGTGATTGAAGAATTGAGCAGCCCCAGGATTAGTGAGATAACCTTCCTAGGTGTCTCATAAATTGTTTCTGCTTTGATAAATGGCAATGAAAAATTCACTGAATGACCTTTGTGTGTATATAGGAAAACCGTTATCACACATCCCTTCTGAAGTCTGATATTACAACACCACAAGCTGTTTCTTTGTGGTTGCAGTCTCCATGCTGGAACTTCAGCTATGGACCCTTCAGCTTCAACATCTATATGCATTAATTATGTAACTTTTCTGTTTCTTCCTCTGAATGTTAAGCTTTAAAATGACTAGCCAGAGGAAGAGCCTTGGAGGGTCCAAATGTTTTAATTTTTATCCCTTTCCAATCCTCCATCTAAAATTTGTGGCAGTTTAGACACCCAAGTAACTTTTTCAAACTGGTTTTGCACATGGCAGTTTATTTTAAAAATAATTTAGGTGCTTCAACCCATAGTATTTTTCTAAACCAACATAGGATTGACAATATTTTTAATAGCACCCTCTCTCTCTCTCTCTCTCTCTCTCTCTCTCTCTCCCTCTCTCTCTACCTATCTAATCTGCCCTTAATATTGTCAAGCCACACACTCTCAAGCTCAGTTCCCCTGCTACAAAATGGAGATACCACCAACACATTTGGTCAACTTGAATGTGGATCATTCAGAGAAGACTCTGGAATTCCTGACTGAGGATTCAAACTCTGTTCCCCAGAGCTCTAGGCCGTCAATCTATCCACTTCGCCAAAATGGGCATATATAAAATCTCCACCTATAATATGTATGATAATTTCTCAAACAGCTAGTTAAAAATCACATTGTGATAAGCAAAAGGACTAGAGTGGTCAAGGATTAGGATGCAAGCAGTGGTGTGTTTGTTGAGGCGGGGGGGGCATCAGCCATTAGGCACAGCATCAGTTTGGGTTCCAGTGCCCCGCTTAGCCTCTGCAGGGACTCCCTGTGATCTCGCAAGCCAGCAGAGGGAGGGGGCGCACTGGAGTTCTGGAGGGGTCTGGCTGGAATGAAGTGCCATGTGCTGCTTGCACTACAGCCAGCAGGAGGGCCCCGGGCCCCAGAGGCTCAGACTGGGCAGTGCCAGCCAGAGAGCGACCCGTGCTTGGCCATCCACTGCATGGCTTAGCGCCCCCCGCTCAGAGGGAAGCCCGCAATGGGCTCCTGACTGAGGCAGCAGAGCAGCCTGGAGGGGATGGCCATGGAATGAGGCTCCACCTGCGCCCCTTCGCAGCTGCAGGGTGGCTGGGCCAGGAAGGAGGCGCCACGGCCCCAGAGTGCGAGGTTCCCACTGGCCTTGCATCTGCTCAACTCTAAGAAGCTGCCTGGGATGTTGCACCTGAGCAAGGGAGGTGTGTGTATGTGTGTGGGGGCATGAAAACTGATTTTGTCCCTGGGCACTGAGAACCCTAGCTATGCCCCTGGATGCAGGATGAGCTATCAAAGTATGGACACCATTGAGCAACATCTCCCAGAATCCTCCAACCAGCCTGGTCTTTAGTAATACAGCTCAGGGTAATTCTATAATCATGGGAACATTTGTCTTCCAAACTTTAGGGTACAGAACTATCCCATCTGCAAATTCTCTCTTTATGTCTTCAGCATTATCCTTCCAAAACATACAGTGATGGATATCATGAAAGGAAGAAATGTCTGCCTGTAACTCTCTTGATAACAGCCCCACAGTAGCTATGCCTCCACCCAGTGCACACTATAGCTGCACTTCCTTTTCACTTTGTTTAGATTTGAAGCCAGGTGAGAGCAGGCGCTATCAACTGAGGTGAAAAGACAGCTGAGCAAATAGCATACGAGGAGGGAAAATGTGTTTCCTAATGCAAAAATCTGGAAAAACAGACTTGGCAGAGAAGGAAGGGAAAGAAGTCAAAACAAAACAGGAAAAGAGGGTCTGCTTATAAATTATGCTTTTTTACCTCAACTTTTTTTTCCAATAACGCAGAAGTAATAAGAACGGGTGTTTCTTGGACTGCAGAAGCATGCATTCCAGCTTTAAATGGTTTCCTGCTCAAAATGTTCAAAGCCTGGGAGACTGAGAGGTTTTTTTTCTCCCCCTCTTTCTCACTCGTTTAGGGGTTGGTTACAAGTGCATAAAGCTTGTGCTTTTATTTCAGGCCAATTCAAATGTTTTTAGATTTCCCCTCCATCCTCTACCTACCCCCCCCCCACCACCAAAAGGATGGCAAAAGCCAATGAACTGTTTTCTTCTTCAGCCAGGAAGTTCAGTGATTACCCCTCCGATAATCTGCAAATATTCATACTGTATTTCCTATTAAAGGCAGTCAGGAAGCAGGAATCTCATTTGGTGTCAGCATTCATACCTGTGGGGGCACGGCTCTGCCTAGATGCTGAAGAGTGCTCACAAAAGCCCAAGAATTTTGCTTGAAATAAAGTGAGGCAAAGCCTGGATGTTTGAGGGTGCAAAAAAACACCAAACCATTTCCCTCCCGATGCACTTGAAACTATAATTCACAAATTATAAACTCTGAGAATTATAGGCCCACTTTGGGCGATTCCCTCCAGTTTCACCATCCTCAAATATTATTTTGTACGACATGTTCCCCTTAAATTTTCTTTTCGAACTAGTAAAAATTCTAATTACATTGTAAAGAGTCAAAATAACATAGTGAAAAGGGTGTGTAATGAGATGTGTCACAGAGTTAGACCAGCCAAAGAAAGAGCCCTGAAAATAAAAAGCACCGGAATGTCTTAAATCCTGATTCTGGCCTTTCAACCAAACAACATGCTCTTAAACTACATTTCCTCGTTATCTTGTGGAGTAAGAGGGGGAGGGAAATGGGGCTGTATTCCTTATGAATGCCAATTCCCATAACTGGTGTTCTCCAAGTGCTTTTCAATACCAGAAAATAATCATGGGGTTTATATCAAAGACTATTAATACAGTTGATTCTCAATGCCTCTCAAGGGATTTATGTTCAGTGCTGGAATGTAGTTGTGGCTTTGTTTCCAGTAAAATGTCAATAAGTCCAAGGAAAAAGAAAACAAGTTAATCAAAATATTTGTGCTTCAGAGATTTTAACTGGTATCAGATAATTCCAGATAGTTTCATATGGCCCTCCCCTCTTTTGCTCCTTCAAATAGTAGCAAGCCACACCCTGCCATGTTTGGGGGCTGTCCTGCTCTTTTCACTGAACAGGGACCTGGACTCCCAGGCTTTCAGTGTTTTGGACTTATGAGCACTAGAGATGGGCACGACCAGAATTTTTTTTTCTCGAGTTTTTTTTTTCTCGGGACGGGTCCGTTTCGGGTCATTTCCGTTTGTCGCGAAATTTTTCAAAAATTTGTCATTTCGTCATTTCGTTTGTCATTTGTTGTTACTGCCTCGATTTAGCGCGACTTGACTTCCCAGAGCATGGGGTTAGGGGGTAAGGGCTAGGCTTAGGGTAACGGTTAAGGTTAGGGTGGGTTAGTGGGCTGTACCTCTGGGTGCCTCTGGCCCACTAAGAACACAGTGTACTGGCGTATGGGTTAGGGTTAGGGTTAGGATTAGGATTAGGGTTGGTGGGCTTTTTATGCCCTCTCTGGCACATCCAGAAGTCTCAGCAAAACCTGGCCATGTGATTGGTGGAATGGCTCCAAAAATTTGCATGGTCCCATCCCATGGCCAGCCCATCATTGCGTGTGTGCAGGTGTAAAAAAATAAAAATAAAATAAAATAAAATAAAATCAATGGAGATGTTTTATTGCAAGAAAAACCCACTGCTGCTACTGTAAAAATTCAAGCATTTAAAATAGCTAATTTTCGCATGTTTCTGTGGTGCTTTGGTGGGTTTTTGGACCACGATTTCAAAAAAAATATTGCGGTCTCCATTTTGGATCCCCCCGCACCGCATGACAAATGGAGACACCAAGGATGCCCCCTCCCAGCCTGGTACCAGCAGGTCTCAGCAAAACCTGGCCATGCGATTGGTGGAATGGCTCCAAAATTTGCATGGTCCCATCCCATGGCCAGCCCATCACTGCGCGTGCGCAGGTGTAAAAAAATAAAAATAACATAAAATAAAATAAAATAAAATCAATGGAGACGTTTTGTTGCAAGAAAAACCCACTGCTGCTACTGTAAAAATTCAAGCATTTAAAATAGCTAATGTTCGCATGTTTCTGTGGTGCTTTGGTGGGTTTTTGGACCACGATTTCAAAAAAAATATTGCGGTCGCCATTTTGGATCCCCCCCCGCACCGCATGGCAAATGGAGACACCAAGGATGCCCCCTCCCAGCCCGGTACCAGCAGCCCAGGACAGAAGGGAGGGAGGCTGGAGTGGGGACACCCCCCCAGAAACCACCCCTCTGGTAGGTGCCCTCAGGCAGGCATATTTTCGCCTGCTTTTTTGGCCGGGAATCGGGTTTTTTTTTAATTTCTAAAACTTTTTTTCTGTGCTGCTTGGCATCGCGCGATCACTGCAATGCCAGGAATGACAATGACAAATCAGACCCAATTTTTTTTTTTTGCAGTTCGAGTTCGAGTTCTGGGGGAGTAATTGTTGTTACCGTTTCCATTGCATAACGGAAACGAGTAACGGAAATGGAAACGAGAATTTCGCCAAGTCGTGCCCATGTCTAATGAGCACCATAGCCTTTAGCATATGGCTATCACCTGATTTCAGAAGCTAAGCAGGGTTGGGCCTGGTTAGTACTTGGATGGGAGACCACCAATACCAGGTGCTGTAGGCACCTGGAGCAAGAACGGGCAAACCACTCCAGTATTCCTGCCAAGAAAACTCCATGGACATGGAGTCAAGAAGAGTCGGTCATGACTGTAATGACACAATACACACACACACACACACACACACACATGGGGAAAGGGGGTGGGTGGAGAGCTCAGTGGATTGGAGTACAGGGATGGAGTGTTTAATTTCCCGTTGCACCTCTTGGGAAATGAGCCAGCCTGTTTTGCCTTGGGCAAATTGCATAATCCTTGAAGAACAGACTAGCAAACCACTTCTGAGTACTCTCTGTCTAGAAACCCATGGAAAGTGTCACCAGAAGTCCGAAGCAACTTGATGGGCCACCATGATAATTACTATGTAGGAAAGCACTGAGGATGAGACAGTATTACCTCACTGACTTGAAGGCCCCCACTCTCCGTTCAGCAGTCCAGCCATTAAAATCAGAGACTTCTCATCCCTCACCGTGTGGCACATGGAATCCTTTGTTTTCAGCATTATTTGTCAACAAGGCAAAAGTACAAAAGAAATCAGATAGATAGGTATCATGGTTATATTACAGTGCACTTGGCCTGAAGTCTGCTCTTAGCTGGCACTACCAATTAACCAATTTATTATGTCATTTTTAGTGGGAAGGAGTCCTATGCATCACTAATACAACTTTGGCTCAGAAAAAAAGTTGAGCTGCTTTTCAGTTTGAGGGAAAGTAGCTTAACATTCTCTAACCAAAGTGGGGCCAACATAAGACAGTGACAGTTTTCCCATCTTTGTTGCTAAACTCATCTTTTACTACTTGAGGCTGGTTTCGACTAGAGGTACCAGGGACAAATCCTAGTAGTATCAGTTTTGGTCATAAATGGCTGTCTTAGTAGACAGTCTTTCAAGGATTCTTCAACACCCACAAATGTTCTCGTTTCCCATGCAAGAATGAAACAAGAGCTTATTTTACATCATGATTCTGCATTCTGCTCAAAATATATCAGCGCTAAATCAGTACTGTAATGCCCTTTCCCTTTGTAAAGCTAAGCACATGCCCAAATAGCATTGCCAGGTAGGTCAGTGTTATTTCCAAGTTACAAAGTATAGTGGTGTGTCTCTCCCAGAACTGTTAAATGTGCCTTACAAGAGATTGTGTGTATGAGAATGAATGAACCATATTATCGGCATAAGGGTACATGTGTAACCAATCAGATTGTGTCTACTATCAGCCAATAGGAGTTTAGAGAGTTAAGTGTCAGACATGAGAAGAGTTAGTATGAGGCATGTCTGTTGATAAGTTCATTTTTCAGTTAGGACTGTTTTTGGCTCAGTTGTCTGCTGTTAGTATGTTTTTTATTAGTCTAAAACAGTAAAGAAGATGTTAGGAAACTGATAAGTGTCTGTTATGAAACTGTTATAAAAAGTCTGTCAAGCACAAAACAAATCTACAGTGTATCAAGTCAAATGTTCAGTTACTTTTAGTTTATTCTTTAATATATTTTTCAGTATACATTCATAAAGTTTAACATGACTGAATAATTATTCTTTTATCTGCTGGCACGCACTCATGTATCAAGGGAGAATACAATTTCTTAAATTCACACTTACTGTATATACTCGAATATAAGCCTAGTTTTTCAGCCCTAATTTGGGGCTGAAAAAAGGGGCCCTCGGATTATATTCGGGTCAATACTTTTAGCCACTGAGGCAAGTCATCTGTGGCTAAAAGTCATTTTAAACATTGTGTGCCACTTCTCATGACCCCCCTCTGCATCACAGGGGAGTGGCACACAATGTTTAAAATGACTTTTAGCCACTGACCCAAGCATTTGCATCAGTGGCTAAAAGTTATTTTAAACATCACACACCCAGCTCACAAAGGAGGAGCTGCCAGGTCCTGCTGCATTTCCCACCATAGACTTATACTCGAGTCAAGACATTTCCGCAGTTTTGGGGGTTAAATTAGGGGCCTCGACTTATACTCGGGTCGACTTATACTTGAGTATATACGGTAATCAGTTGTGTGCAAGCTCACAAAACTCAACACTACGCAGTATGATTGATGAGAGGGAGACAGCTTATCTGCCTAGTGCTTCTATATTTGCTGGTTCATTACTGTACTTTCTAGTAACGGATGGTTTACAGAAATGGACAAAGGAGTATTAAAAATCTGCACATTCTACTACATGAGGATGAAAAAAGTTAGGATTTACACCCCTACTTTTGATACTCCTCTTTTCTAGCAATCACTTTCCAAGCAAAAATAGAGCTAATGACTGCAGGATAGTGGCAGACACAGAATTACAGGCCAATAATTTAGGAATTAAAATGAGAATAAAGAAGGATTCATATGAGATGGGGGCTCCAGTTAGCTCAGGACTCCATTGCCTTAGGACAGCCATTATTTTTGCAATTTGGGAAATAACACTGACCTATCTGATAGAGCTATTGGAAGTCAGTGCATGTGAAATACCTTGAAAGCGCAGGATAGCCTCCTCTTCAGTTTACTATACATGTGACCACAAACATAGAAGTGGCTGCAGCAATGTATGCACATATGTTTGCCCACACACTCAATCATCTGCTGGTGTGACCACATTTCTATCTGTGCATATAGAAAACTGAACAGTCTACAGGTCTAAGTAGTACTCCCAGTCAGATGGCGTATTCCTCAAGGCAAATGAAACCCTGTGTGTCTGCAGAACACTAGGAGGCTTAGGGAACATGATTATACTGACCTAGCCCAGTGCTCTCAATTCTGGCTGGCAGCAGCTGTCCAAGTTTTCAGGCACAATACTTCATCTCCATCAATGGCCTAGCCCACCCTGTAGAGCAGTGATGGTGAACCTATAGCACAGGTGCCAAAGGTGGCACTCGGAGCCCTTTCTGTGGGCACCCGGCATTGCCCCTTCATAGCCACCTGTATACAGGCTAAATTACTGTATTGGCACTTTGCAAAAAAATTAGTGGGTTTTGAATTGCAGTTTGGGCACTTGGTCTCTAAAAGGTTCACCATCACTGCTGTGGAGCCTTCACCTGATGGTCTCCCATTCTGAAATGAAATAGGCTTGATTCTATTTAAGAGCCCAAAACAGCTAACTCTGGTGTGTTCAATGTGGTATGCAGGAGGGCTGCAGAAAAGACAAGTCCAAAGAGGATAAGTCAAGAGATTTCAGAACTGACAAGGTGAGCTAGAATCCTTCCAGATTGTCTGGCATGTATAACTGGCTTACAAACAGTTCTGTTCTGCTTTCTCACCCACCTTAATTATATTCACGAGAGGCACATTCCAGATTAGAAGGTGTTTTCTACAAACACCCTGCATGTTCTGATCTAAGCTCTGTGGCTTCGTTTCTTATTTTTATTATTTATTTATTTATTTTTGGACAGAGTGGGTGGGAGGGAAAAATTTGATCTGACTGGCACCTGGGACTCAACTACATGGCATCTAGAATCCCGAAGTAAAACAATGCATTTAAAAGACAGTTTGCTGCATTTGTTTTGCCAGGTAAGAGGAAGGGGGGGAATCTTAATTTTGTTACATGAGCCTAATGTACTTCAGACGATTTCAGTGAACCACTGCCATTACCAATACACACAGCTATGTAGTGCGTTAGCTTCCCAGACAGTGAACACAGTGTTGGCAGAACTGATAAAATATAAACCTCATGAGTCAGCTGCCAAAACTTTTCTCCTTCTGCTTTTGCTTCTTCTTTCCTCCTTCTTTATTCTTTCTTTCTTTTTCTCATATTTCTTTCATGATCAGAAAGACTACAGAAGATGTTCCAGACTGAATTGCTGTTGGCCCCACTGCAGTTGTCTGGGACAGTGTTTGATAACACTCGTACTGCTGACAGCATGGTACAGTAGGTCTTACATGGAAAAATATAAGAGAGCTCTTTTGAAGAAACCAGACATTTGTTCACATTTTGGATAGCTTCTTTAAGGTTGTTTAGGTCAAATGCAAGATCTTGGAAGGAGAAAATAAGAGAAGGTTTCTGTGCTGAAAAGGTTAGAAGAACTTCACTGCCCTGCTTTGTTCAGCCTTCTTCAGAGACAGGGAGTACCACTGAGAGACCATATGTTTCATTATGGTACCTCCAAGTTTCATAGTTCAGCAGACCCCACAGTAACTTGGCTTAGTAGCCCTATTTGAACATTGTTCTTCATGTGACCAACAACTGCATGCTAAGGAAAGCAGGACAATGACTCCTAGCATTGCCTCTAGCCCTATGTCCCTCTCAGATCCACCCATTGGTGTCCACCCACTGAAGGCTAGATCTCTGGAGGACAGGCTACTATATATTCATAGGCTGTTCCTAACAACATGAATGAATCTCTTCTCTTGTGTGTTTCAGATGGCTAACACTGACAGACTTGTAACTAAGGTGGGGCAACTGGAGCTTTACCCCAAGGTGTTAAACTTTGCCCTTGGGAGAATTTGGAGCTGCCTGTTAATATTTGCTGCTGAAAGAGGGCCTATTGTCCCAGTCAACACCTCTACATTATGTCAGCCTTTCCTTCCTTGGTAAAAAGAGGCACAAAATAGGTGGACTCAGCATGGAACCAATACGGATATCTCATGTCCAGGGCTAGGCATCAAAGTAATTTGTTGAATGAGGAAGCCCTGAACACCAAAACTGCTAGTTCTGCCTCTGACTAGTAAGGATACAAAACCTCCCAATGCACGTTGATTTCTTGCTACTTGAACTAGAACTCAGAAATGTCACCTTTGGGGGTACTAGAGTTTTCAACATTCACCAAGCAACATAGTTCTGGCATATTCTGAGATGTGTTATCTGAACAAGTAACTTTCTTGGCTGTGTTTTGGAATTCATAATTTCTCACTTAACAGATGCCCCAGAGTATTCTTGTGTTGATCTGTAAGAATGCAAAGTGATCACCAGCTCTTCTGATTCATCCCATTGTTAAGTGCTGTTCACCACAGAGTTTTAGCCAACTAGGGCCATGGGCGAATGTTGTAACACTCTGGGAAAGCAGCTGAACTGTCAGAAATCTTTGACTTGTTGAAAGCCTCGCAGACCATGAATATAAATTACGTGACACTAACGTTCCAAAGTGGAAACACAATCCTCTCTGGCACTGTCTAGTTTTTGTGGCTCTGATAAACATTAGCTCATTAAAACATTTTATTCAAACCTTTACCACAGCTTGGATGTCATAAGAACCTGCAGCCTTTTCTAGATGCTGGTGGACTCCAGTTGCCAAAATTCCTAATAATGAATCGTGGTGTCCTGGAATGATGAGATCTGTAGTACAGCAACTACTGTTAAATGGAAATGGGAAAAGGCTGGGTTAGAGCAATAATTCATGAAAAATAATTCATGAAAACAGCATCAACAAAGCAGGTATAGTTTTGGCAAAGGTAGCTGTGCAAGCATTCCAGGCAAAATCCAGAACAAAACAAAACAGAAAACAAAAACACGAGGCACCATAAATGATGGTTTCTTAACTAGCAATTCAGCATTGAAATCAGCACAAATAGACTTACACCATCAAATTTACTTAATTGGGTTCTAGTTCTTATCTTCTTTTCCTCTATGTATTTTATGTATTTTATATATTGACATATTTCTTTATCTGATGAAAGGGGTTGTGGTACACAAAAGCCTAAAGCCGATAAAACCTATTAATCTTTACAATGGCACAGACTCTTTGTCAGCACC
Source organism: Phrynocephalus forsythii (assembly GCA_029282475.1). Lineage (NCBI taxonomy): Eukaryota > Metazoa > Chordata > Lepidosauria > Squamata > Agamidae > Phrynocephalus > Phrynocephalus forsythii. The sequence continues at coordinate 59,273,942 of JAPFRF010000002.1, forward strand.
TCTCCAGAGATTTACGTACTCATAAGAAAAATACTACAAACTACAATTTATCTGTATAACAACTTGAAAATGAATGTTTTGTTTTTGGCATAAGCAGAATGCATTTTACTCACACAGTCTGAAAATTACTTACATGGGGACGTTCTTTTCAATGTCTTAAATCCTGTTGTGCAACTTTATCTAATACAAATTGCGATGATGTCATCACCTGGTGATATTAACCTTTGTTTTAATTTAATTTAAACATCATAGTCCCTCTTTCAGCTTCTGAGCCTCCGTAGGGATGGATTTCTTTATTTGTTTGTTAAATATGCATAAACTGCCCAATTCCTTTTTATTTTTAAAATCCTATTTATTTTAAAAGTCATTTTAAATGATTTTAAAATCATTCTTTACACTGATGTTTATGGCTGCATTTATTTAAATCAATTTATATATGCAAGTAAATAACAGATCAATTAATATTTACTTATTTAAGTATTTATCCCCCCATCTTTCCCCTTAGAAAAACTCAAGTTGGCTTACAGTAATTAACAGATTTTTTAAAAGCTAAAACAGTGATTATAGAATAAACAAAAATTAAACAATGAATTAAACAAAATGGAAAATCAACACTTAAAAACACATTTAAAAGCAACAGAGCACAATAATCTATTTAAAAAGTTCCCACTGGGGATTCTATCACTCACTGTAAAACCAACCTGTAGAGAATGAGCACACACACACACACACACACACACACACACACACACACACACACACACACACACACACACACACACACACACACACACACACACACACACACACACACACACACACACACACACATGGAATATGGCTAACCACCATTTTGAGTGGCATATGTTCCTTTTATTTGAGTTTTCAACCTAAATGCCATGTAATTTCAACCACAATGAAAAGCTGTTAGTCTAGATAAAGCAATGAGGTTTTTACCATTCTCTAGGGGAGGGCAACAGGAATTACAGATCAGCTATTCTATAGTGTTTTTTTAAGTACAAAGTTGAAAGATAAAAAAGGTTTAAAAGTTCCATATTATTAAACAGGATGCATGCTTTATCTTCTGTGTTAATGGATTACAATGTTTTTCCCCCATTGCAATGGTTCCAGTTAAAATTATTGGCTACTAAAACAGGTTTAAGCTCCTGATTCTCAGAACATCCAAATAAATGAGAAAAGAGGGCAAGATTTTTAAAGAAAGAAATGGAAATGGACAAGCTTATTTTCCAGAGTCCTTCCTGTTAGAATTCCTGTGCTTTTTTGTAACTCCTTTCCTGTGTTTAATTTTTTCATAAGGCCAATTACATGAGAAAAGTAAGGTTCTATTGATAAAATCTTGTATATTATCACTTGCAAACTCTAAATAAATAATAAATTAGAGAGATAAAGAGATAGATCATGTCTTGAAACTATTTTTACTGCAAATTCCCAACTTCTAAAATTCAGATAGCTACAGTCCTAAAATTCTGCTAATTCTAGTCTAAATCTTTCCACATTAAGATAGTGAGAGAGAAAGATACTGATAACATTTAGTTTCTGATCTGTGACCTAGAAGATGATGGGCAAGATACAAATTTGAAGAAATACATGCAGGATTTGTGATGAAGTGGATTGGATGATGGACTAGGTCACCTGGAATTTGATATTCCCTAGACCAATGAAATTTATTAGATGGTGGAACTGGTGAAAACACTCCTATTTCTGTTCTAACTTGAAAATCCTATTACGGTTGCTATCTGTTGGTTCTGATGAAGCTTCAATTCAGCTTGCCAGTGTAGTCTCAGCCTTATAGATAAAAATGGACACAAGGTCACTTATTGAGCTTCATGGCTGAGTGAGATCTTGACCCTTGTTTCTAGCTTGTTCAAAGCTATTAATCCATACAGGCTTATTAGACCTAGAAATGTCCTATACCTCTTGGAGGTAACTCAGCAAAATTCTCAGTCCGAGTTAAATTCTATTTTTTCCCACATGTTGGCTGAGGCACTTCAAACATTATTCATGGAAAGAAACCTCTCAATGGGTTTGAAAGATTTAAAAAAGGATTGAAAAGAAAGAAAGAGAAGAGAAATGTTACCTCTGATGATAGAATGCCTGTGTACAATTGTATAATAGGTTAAACTCCACAAGCTGTGTGTTATTACCATCTCACACATTTTGCAATGGGTGGTTTATATATAATTACCATCATTATAATTATCAAATTATAACTATAGAGCTGAAAGGGACCTGTGTCAAGGAGGTGGGGGACTGGGCTCCACAGCAAGATATGACACTCATTGTAGAAGCTGACAGAGGAAGTGGTGCAACACAGCAAAGTAATCCATTAACTAGTAGGCATATAGTAATATTCTGCCCTTAAAGCAAAATATTACTATATGCAAAATAAACTCTTACCTTACATCTACCCTGGAAATGGCTGCCATTTTTGCTAGGAAGAGCTTTCCAACATTTTACTGCATTGACACCAAAAGCCCGGAAAGCAAATTATATATGACTTGGATTTACTATAAAAAAGCCTTGACTCAGTACCGCATAGTTGGATTATTAAGTGTAAAATATGTAAAAGTATTAGTGCCCTAAATGAAAATGTGATGAAGAACTGGAAAAGAGAATTGTTTGTCAGGGATGAAAACTACTGATTGGTTAGCATTAAATATTTTTCAATGTGACTCTTTGTCACCTCTGCTATTTACTATTGCCCAGATTCCCCTCTCAATAATTTTGCAGAAGACAAATTTAGGGTACCAAACTGCTAAAAATTCAGGGAAAATTACTCATCTATTGTATATGGATGACTTAAAGTTGTATGGAAAAATCAGAAATTGAAATACACTCACTGACCAACACAGCCCGAATTTTCAGTACTGATGTTAGTATTGAGTTAGGACAAAACAAATGTGCCACAGTGGCACTGAGAAAAGGTAAAATCACTGAGAGTGAAGGAACTGAAGTAGCATCAGCTTGAAGCCTATAAATATCTGGGCATACTGCAATTAGATAATATCAAGCATGGGCAAGTGAAAATGTGGTCAATAAAGAATATATCCAAAGGGTTAGAAAATTATTTTAAAAAGTAATCTGAACAGTGCTAGCACCATCAAGGCCATTAATAGCTGGGCGATACTGGTCATCAGGGATACCGCTGGCATTATAAACTGGACTCAGATAGAGCTAGATAGTCTGGATAGGAAAACAAGAAAACTTATGACCCTTCACTATGCATTACAATCAAGCAGTGATGTTGACAGGCTGTATTTACCTAGAAAATTAGGTGGTAGAGGTCTTTTGCAAGTGAAGCAGACAGTTGAAGAAGGGAAGCATGCATTGGCAGATTATGTAAAAAAAGGACAGAGCCAGCATTATTGGAGGTTAGGAACAAGGTGGTGTTTAAATAAAGCAAACAATGTGCTGATAGATGGCATAATAAAGCACTACATGTGCAGTTCCTCGAAAAAAACCCAAAGGAAAAGTAGATGAGGAAAAGACCTGGTTATGGCTCACCAATGGAACACTGAAAAAAGAGACAGAATTTTGTAGCTCAAGAACAAGCTATCAAAACAAATGCAGTTAAGGCTAGAATAGAAAAATCAGCTGAGTCCCCCAAATGTAGACTCTGTAAAGAGGCGGATGAAACTATCGCCCGTATATTGAGCTGTTGCAAGAAAATTGCTCAGACTGATTACAAACAGCGTCATAATGTAGTGGCTCAAAAGGTCCACTGGACTTTGTGTCATCATCTGCCTGTAGCAAAGAACTGGTGGGATCATAAGCCTGAAAAAGCGATTGAAAATGAGCATGCAAAATTACTTTGGGACTTCCGAATACAGATAGACAGGGTTTTGGAGCATAATACCCCGAATATTGTGATTGTGGAGAAGAAACAAGTGTGAATCATTGATGTTGCTATACCAGGTGATAGTAGAGTCACTGAGAAACAACTTGAAAAAATTATCCGATATCAGGATCTGAAAATTGAACTTCAGAGACTCTGGCATAAACCAGTACAGGTGGTCCTAGTGGTAATCGGCACACTGGGTGTGGTGCCCAAAGAGCTAAGCAAGTATTTAGAAGAAATTGGAGTTGACAACAGTCACCATCAGTCAGCTGCAGAAAGCCACCTTACTGGGATCTGCTCACATAATTCGCCGATACATCACTGAGTCCTAAACGCTTGGGAAGCATTCGACTAGTGATTGGTAATACAAAATCCAGCATAGTTATCTTGTCTGCTGTGATGATGATGATGACGACGACGACGACGACGACGACGACAATGATGATGATGATAATAATAATAATAATAATAATAATAATAATAATAATAATAATAATAATAATAATAATAATAATTTTAGATGGGGGTTTTGCCAGTTTCCTTTCATTCTCTCAGGAAGGTGAACCAGGGTGTGCTGCACAGAAGCCTTGTGGGTGGCAGGTCCATGTTTCTTCTCATCCTCCTTATCAGGCCCCTTGGGCTCTCCTGGAGGAAATAAATGGGAAATGAGATATTCTGCCTGCAAAGTTAAAAGCTTTTAAATTTAAAAAGTTTTTAAAATCCTAAAAGCTTTTTAATAGGGACTTGAGACTCAGACTCGAGACTTGGGACTCAGAACTTGGATCCAAAGATTTGGACTTGGGATGTGGACCCAAAGACTTGGCAACATCCCTGCTATGGACCATGCTAGCTGGGTGGTTCAGGAAGCTGCATTTTTTTAATTTTAAAAAAGCAACTTTTCAGTGCACTGCCTCTTATCTCTACACTAGTCTTTCATCATTTTTCAGTTTCTTAAAGCAGATGATGAATGACTGTATATGCTGGCAACAAACATATATGTGCCAGGTCTACGGAAATGAGGGGGGGAGGGAGGAGCGACTCAAGACCGCACAAGGGTTCCATCTGGCTGGTTTGTACAGCAAATTGTCAAGTCAGTTTCACACCGAGGCTGGAGAAACTGCTGTGCCTGCTCTTTAAATATTACATCTGTCTTCACCCCATCATTGGTGGACGTGCTGTGTTTAAACATCTGTGTTTGACTTGCTAATCTTCAAGAACTGCTGAGGTTATGGCGAAATAGTGCAGGGGTAAGTAGTATTCCTAGATGGTATCATTTTTCTCCCTCTTTCCCCATCAGCCTCTGTTTTCCAATCCCAGAGAAAAGGCATGAAATGTGAAAGCAACCCAAGAATGCTTCGGCTCCTCTGCTTGGCATCTGCCTTCCCCTCTCTGCTCCCTCTTTTTTGGCCTGTGCTCTGCCCAGGTGCAGGGCAGGGCAAGAACTTGCTGACATTGGGCCCGAGATATTTAAAATGTGAAGAAGGGGAAATTGGAAACCTAGTTGTGGCTGCAACTGGAACGAGAGATCAAAGCAGGTAGTTTCCAAGCACAAAGGGGTGTGGATCTGTTTGGGCAATAGCACTGCTGGATCTTTGATGCAGGACACACTTGTCACATGAGAATGTGGTACCCTCCCCTCCTGACTCATAAATAGAGTTACATTTATTTAATTTCAAAAATTATTCCTGTCTGATCATTTTATTTTTACCATTCTGTAGACCAGCTAAGTGGGAAGTTAATTGAGGAGGTAAATGGAAGGACATCAGCATACACACCCAAGCATGATATCACACTTGCTTGGGTGTATGTACAGTAGGACCCCCCCCCATATCCACTGATTCATTAACCACTGATTCAGTTATCCGCAGTTGGAAGAGGAAAAAAATAAATCATTCAGCAGTTGCAGAGCAAGCTACTGTCACATAAACAGCAGCTGTAAAGGAAGCTATTGTCACAAAACAACAATTTTGGGTGATTTGGTATTCTCTCTTATCCACAGTTTTCATTATCCACGGGAAGGCCTGGAACCAATCCCCAGCAGATACCAGGGACCTACTATATAATCCACCTAGCATAGGCAAGGACCACTGTCTTTCTTTTTTTCCCCCAGGCAATAGTTCCGTCAGTTTACACACAGAGAATTCCAGTAGGTAGAGACAGTAAGAAAGCTGTGTTAGATATCTTGAGAACTTAGATGGTCTCTGTCAGGTAAACGGTGGCAACTTTAACATCAATCAAGGTTGAGGAATAGAAAACAGTGGAGGGACTCCATTCTGACTACGATGGTCTTGGAGCATGGTGCTTCTTCTTCCCTTTTTAGTTTAGGACTTAAAGATTGATGTTTTCCCCATGGTGTTCTTTAGAAGCTTAAATAATAGTGTTAATCATTCAGAGGGTTTCCCCTTCTGGCTAGCAGAGCTTATTTGAAGGGGAGGGATAAAGTCCTTATTTCAGCAGATATTTTCCAGTGACACAAATCTCCTGTGAACATCTTTGTATACAAAACATCACGTCATTCCCCAGCTAGTTGGAAGGAGTGGGTAGATGTGGAGAGAAACATAATTGTACGTGTCTTTCCATCATGAAGTTGCAAATATTATTCAGGCAGACTTCCTGGGAGTTTCATTCCAAGCCGGATTTACATTCTTTCCCAGTGAGTGAATATGATAAGCACAAATGTCTATGTATAAACCAACAGCGGGTATGACTCACTGATGCAGAGCTTGGTTTAAAAAATTCAGATGATAAATTTCATATCGTGGTTAGGTCCCCCACCCCTGCAGTAAGGAGTGTGCAGAACTCTACATTGGAGAAATAAAACCGCTGTTAAACAGGAGGATGGCCCAGCACAGGAGGGACAACCACTCAGGACCAGAATCAGTGGTATGCCTTCATTTGAAGGACAGAGTACATTCATTCAAAGATAAACATGTGCACATCTTAGAGAAGATAGCTGGTTCGAGAGAAGAGTCAAGGAAGCTGTTCATGTGTTTATAGGGCTGGGGGACTTGGGCACAATTTGTCTAACATTTATCATGCTGGCCTTTCATTGCTCCCCAGATAAATCAGAAGCACTTCATATCTCCACCTGGAAAGTCACTGCTGACAACCTATTGGGAAGGGTTGCACAGATGTGACTTTCACACAGCCCAGGCCATTGACCATCGAACAGCCTATTCAGTCCAGGGTGGGGTGAAACCATGGTGAACTATAAATTGGAAGCCTCCCACCAACTTTCCTCAGATTGAAGAAGCTACTTGGATGAGTAGCAAAATGTTTCAGTCCCACAAAAAAAAAGAAGTCCAGTTGCCATGGCTCAACTCCAGAGTATACATTTTGACTATTCCCTTGTCTTTTAATGGACTCTGCTCAATGAAATCTAGCATTTTTTTAACAAATAGGACCTCAAAAGTGTATACAAACTGAAAGGATTGGGCTATCATACTTCTGTAATTCAGTCCTCTAAAATGAAACAAAACAAAACAAAACATGAAACAACCCCAAATATTCAATTACACTATAGCTGGATGGAGGACTTGGTGGCTTTGTATTCCTTTGGTTTCCCCCAGGTCCTCTGGACATCTCTGGGTGGTGTTGAGGTAATAAACCTACAAACCAACAGGTATGCTAGATAATAGAGATGGGCATGAATCAAAAATGGTGTTTCGTTTGTCATTTGTCGTTTAGGGGGTCCGTTTCAGTTCATTTCCGGTTTTCGTGTATTTTTGCAAAAAATTCATTTTTGTTTTCATTCGTTTTGTTACAGTTTCGTTTCATTTTAGAGACAAAATTTGTTTGTCATTTCGTTACGTAACGAAACGGGAAAAACGGAAACAAAAAAGTGTTCGTTTTGTGCCCATCTCTACTAGATAATTCAGAAAGGAGCCACTGGAAAACTTGACATAAAGCAGTGGGACTTGGTAGGAAAATGTTTCAGTAGGGCTACACAATGCCAACCATGTGAACACAAGCAATGTTTTTGATCAAGACTCCAAATGCTGCCCTACCACAAGGATAGTTCTGACCTCAGTGAGGTCAGTGTGGGAGTAGTTTGAAAATCCTTTCTGTAATCCAGGCAAGAGGAGGCGGGGGGGGGGAAATCATCCTGCTTTCACCTCTCAGCCTTTCTTTGTTTTAATAACCAAGTTTAAAGAACTGCACAGTGATCTCATCAAGAGGTTGCAAAATCCTTCAATTAAAGTCTTATGCGAAACAGGACAGCCATGGGGATATGGCGCAAGAGCTAAGAAAGGAACATCTGTAATGATTAGGTAGTTCCTTATGTGCGGGGCGAATGCCTTCATGCGCGGAAGATCACAGGAATGTGGGTTTTTTGTCTATAAGCTTTCAAAATACATTAATCAAAGGAACGTTTGCAAGGATAACAGATGTTATGTCCTTAACTCACCCGGCTGAACAATCTGGTCAAAGAGTCCTACTAAAAGGCATATGTCTCGTACAGTGTCATTCTTGTAACCATATTATTGGTTCATTTTCATTTTAATGGGAGCCGCTGTGCTGCCTTTGCCTGCCTTCTGCTGTGATCGCAGAAACTGTGACCACAAAGGGCAAAATGACATATGGGTTTTCGTCACATCATTGGAAGGTAAACAATTCTATTCTCTAAAACTGTAAATATTGCATCCTACACGGAAGGAATTTTTAACTCTTAAAGCTCACGTTGACCTCCTGTCAAAAATGATCTCCTTGAAACTGACATTTTGTCATGGGAAGAAAGCTTCTATCTTTGACCTTTCAAGCAGGAACTCAGAGATTGCAAAACAATTTTTGCAAGGAGTAAAACTGAACATTGGTGGCATTGGTGGTTGCTACTGGAAAGAGTGGTTGCTGCATTCCTGAGCCCAGGCATTCTTTCACACTAATTTCAAGCTATACCACATACCCAGATTACCTTCTGCATAAATCTACTTGGAAATAAGTTTCACTGAATTCAGTAGGACTGACTCTCAGTTGTGTAAAAATTATTATAATAATGTACTGACAAGGCAGTTCTGACTCACAGTGACACTTTCCAGGTTTTTCTTGTTACACAGTAAAGTCCTCAGATGTAGTTTACTATTCACTGCTGCTTGGAACCATCTGGGACTGTGCAGCTTGCTCAAGGCTACTCAGGCTGGTTCTATATCTGGGAGGGAAACTGAGATCCCAATCTCTTAAATCTTTGAGCTGTCCAACCAGTCCCCAGCTGTGTATGAGACTGAAAAAATAGGGAGAATACCATTACTGACCCAATATAATTTGGCACCTAATATGAGAAAATCTTAAAACCCATAGAAGAACAGGGCATGAGTAAAGCAGATAGAGGGACGCTCTTCTCCCTCTCACAAAATACCCAAACTAGGGGGCATTCACTCAAATTGGGGGCTGGGAGAGTAAGAACAGACAAAAGAAAATATTTTTTCACCCAGCGCATTGTTAGTCTGTGGAACTCCCTGCCATAGGATGTGGTGATGGCATCTGGCCTAGATGCCTTCAAAAGGGGATTGGACAGATTCCTGGAGGAAAAGTCCATCACAAGTTACAAACCATGATGGAGATGTGTAATCTCCAGGCTTAAAACCAGGGTACTTCAAGGTCCAGATGCAGGGGAGTGGTAACAGGAGACAGATATCTAGTTTCTTTTGCTCCCAGATGCATCTGGTGGGGCCACTGTGAGATACAGGAAGCTGGACTAGATGGGCCTTTGGCCTGATCCAGCATGGCTCTTCTTGTGTTCTTATGTTCTTATGATGACCCCACTCTGATAAATCTACACAAAGCTGTTTTTCTAGTTATGTTGGAATAGGGGTACTTCCTGGTTGCTGGAACGCCAACCATAGCCCAGGAATGCTGGTTCCAAACCCACCTGCTTGTCAGAAGTAGATAGACTTTGGAGAGAGAAAAGTCCATTTCCATTTCAGAGCCAAATCAGCCAATTCTATGGGTCCAGATTATCCCAGAGGTCTAGCAGGAGAAAGCTGTGCAATGGAGTTGGGTGCTGCCTGCTACAGAGAGTGGTGACGGGGCTATTTTTAACAATTTCTTCCTGTCTCTTCCAGGTTGTGTTGTCCAAGGCGAGGAACTCTAGTAATCAAATGGTATAAGAACAACATTGTTTTAGAACTATGGACAATATGACACAGAAGCATGTAATCAAATCACTCTTTCTTATGTCATGGATATCACATGGAAGTTGACAGCTTGTGTGTGCTAGTGATGTCATAAGGTGTATTTAACTCAGTTAACACTTCAAGTGTTTGATGATTCCACAGCATAAATCATTTGCTCCTGCTCTCTTTCCTCAGTTTTCCTATGAAACAAATACCTCCCACATAAAACAGCAGCAGCAGCAGCAACAATTGGGTTTTGATCTTCAGCATGTGCTCCATTTCCGTTCTTTGGAACTCCATGTGATCCTCCAGAGGATTTGGGGGAATTAAGACCTGCACAAGGTACACATGCAAAGAAGCAAGATGAAATGAAACCCTTTCATTAAGGAGCTTTCTTGAATAAAGCCAGGATAAACTGATCACTACTGGCACTTAGTGTTCCTTTCTGCTGGGAAGTGACATTTGCACTTCCAAATAAATAAATTAAATTAAATGATTTTTTTCACTCCGATGGCTAATTGAAAGCATTCTTGTTTACCTATTAACTGCTTATTCCTTATGAATGGGAACAAAATATTAAGGCCACCACAAAACAGTCTCAGATGGTAAAACAACCCTTACTGAGATGAATTTAAATCTATTTGTGTGTTTGGTCTGATGCTATAAAAAGTTTCTGCCAATTGACCAACCTTTAGTGTCTTTTTCTCAAGAGATGGTCTCTTCTAAACATGATGGCTGATTTATCAAAAATTGGTTGCTTCTTATTCATTTGCAGTTATTCCCCCCAAATTACAAAATGATAATGTTTTGCAAGGGACATTTATGTCCTTATTAGGGCACACTCAATGTATTCCAGGGGAATTATGTTACTTCTTACTGAATGTTATATAATGACTTTGATTCAAAGATTAGAAGCATTAGGTATTTGATGAAAATTAATATTATATTACAGGAACTAAAATCAGTCCCACATTTTTGCAGCCTAATGTAGACTAATTGAAATCAATGGGCTTAAGCTGTCTCAAACAAGCCCATTAATTGCAGTGGGTCTACCCCAGGACTCCAGCAAAGCCTTTGACTGTGTAGACCATGAAAAACAATGGGTTGTTCTGAAATGGGGGTGCTTTCCTGATGTGAAACTTGGATTGTGGACAAGAAGCTACCATTGGGATAGAATATGGAAAGATAGAACGGTTTCCTATAGGCAAAGGTATCAGAGTAGGGTGCATTTTATCCCCTTATCTGTTTTATCTTTACACAGAACACATCATATGAAAAGTCATACTGGGTTCAAATGAAGGAGGAGTGAAAATAGATGGAAGAAACATCAATCATGTAAGATATGCGGATGACACTATCCTACTGGAGAAAGCAGCAATGACATGAAATGACTAATAAAATGCCAAAGCAGAACTGTAGTTGAATGTTAAGAAGACAAAAATCATGACTACCAAGAACTACACAACTTTGGCATTGGCAGTAAAGAAATAGATATTTTGTATGCCTTGCATACCTCAGTCATCTCAGTCCAGAAGGAGACTGCTGCCATGATCTGGCCCACAATAACTGCAGTGCTTGGAGACTCAGGCCCTGACTGACACTATCTGGCCCACAGGAGCTGCAGGGTCAGGGCCACAAAGATCCTAGTAGTGCAGACTCAGGCCTTGCCTGTGTAGCAGCTGCCAGATTTCTCTTGAGTATCACCTGGGAAGCCTGGTGGAGGCCCTATTTAAGGAATATCTCTCCCTCCCAGAACTTGTTTCAGCAATAAAGGTCTTCAGCCATGCTGTGGTGAATGTCCTGTCCTGTCCGATTCCTTGCCTTATCTTGTTGGTCCTGCTTGCCTGCCCGCTTGGTTCCTGCCTTGCCTCATTCCATGTCTTGCCTCTGTCGTTCTTGACTGCTTAGCTCCTGACCTTGTGCTCCAGCTGCTGCAATGACTTTTGGACTTGGTGCTCTGTGTGGTAGACTGGGCCCTGGTGCCGTTGCTTGCAGCTGAAGGCTGCAGGGAGTACCTGGACAGTGACAACTGCACCACAGAAGAAGACTGAGACTAGGAAGGACAGCAATGAAGGAATAAGAAATGAGCATTGAGTGTAAAGATGTATAACTGGAGATCAGGATCATCCACAATCCTCTATTTCCGATCACCATGTATGGGTAGTAAAGCTCAATAGTTTAGAAACCTCATCCACACCAAGAACATTCATACTCATGTGTTTCCAGTCACAATGTATAGAGGTGAAAACTAGGTAGTTAAGAAAATTGACAGGACAAAGTTGATTCATTTGAAACGTAGTGCTGAAGAAGTGCTTTGTGGATGCCTTGGTCTGTCATGTGAACAAGTAGGTCTTAGATCAAATAAAGCCTGAACTATCTCTGGAGACAAAATACATTGAGGCTGAGGTATGCTTACTTTGGGTACATCTAGAAGGCAGAAAGGCAGAATTTCCTAGAAGGCAGAAAGACAAAAATGCTGGGCAAGATGGAAAGCACCAGAAGAGATGAAGGATGCCATAGGATTCAGTTTATAAAAACTGACTTAGGCTGCTATCCCACCTGGGGAAGATCCTGATCTTCTGAAGGTCTGGCTTTTCCTCTTCTTCCCATCACATGACTGAAGATGTGGAATGGCAGTTCCCAGGTACAAAGGTTTTTTTTTAAAGTGCAGTTCAAGCCCCATGGCCAGCAGGTGGCGCTAGGATTTTTAAAAAAGACCAGCTGGCTGGCAGTAGATCTTGGGGAAATTAAAAAGAAAAACAGCACCCGATCCAGCTTCCTGGTGCTCATAGGGTGGGGAAAAATTAAAAAAACAAAAATAAAAAAACAGCGCCGATCGGCCCCAGAAACAGCCGGTTGCGCTATGAGGGAAAAAAAAAAGAAAACTGGATAATCTATGTGGTCCCACGATGTCTGCCTCTTTAAAAGGTGGATTTTTTAAGCGATGCAAAAAAAAAAAATCCCTACCTCTCCGATAAGTCTTGGAAACCTCGCTTAAGAGTGTTTTCTTTTTCCCCCTCCAAAAAGCCCGGTGGCCGTGGGGATGGCATTTTTGGACACGGTTTATCTACAAATTTAATCTGCATCTAAAGAGATGTGAGATAGGTGCCTTAGTGTGGCAGTTGAGAACAAGATATTATAGAGACCGTGCATTTGTAAGGTTGCTATAAGTTGGAGGTGACTTGACGGCACATAAGAAGAACCACCACACCAGGTACAGCTAACAAGGGAGTTAGATAGATCACATATTTCTTTGCGATCTATACACAATTCTATTTCAGAACAGTATACTCTAAGCCAAAGCCAATTCATGAATGGGAGTGGGGCACTACTACATCATGTTTAACTACCTTCATGGTTTTATGGTGCTTTTTCAGAATAAAAAATATATAATCTATTCTTATTTAGGCCAAAGTCTGTTAGATGCTGCTTAAAAAAGCAAAACCAAAAAGTTGTTGCTGCAACAGCTATATCCAGACAATATAGCCACCTATGTTGACCCAATGTCTCTGCTGAGAACCATATAAGATGACAGTCTTTAAAGGTGAAATAGTGGGAGTCAGCTTGCAACCATGGTGTGTATGAGTATCCATGTGTCTGTAGTAGAGGCTAACCCCCTTGCCGTAACCACAATGAAAATCTCCACACCTATTAAGGTGATAATAACTCTCTTTCAGCCTGGTGGTTGTGAAGTTGGGGAAAGATGGGGTATCTGAATACATTGTAGAACAGAAACATGGGTATCCTCTGTCCTTTTCTTTGGCTGTACCTAACTATAGGCTCCCACGATTTCTTAGTAGACAGATTTGCACAGTTCCGCTGATTACAGCAGAATATGTAATCAGCTCAGCAACCTTTATTGGCATACAACAAAGCACAGATATGTAGTGTGGCATAATCAATATACCTTCTAAAGTCAAAGATTACATTCTTTTTTGAATATTCAAGACTACCACAAGGACTGAAGCATGAGTTTAATACAAAGATAAAATAGTAATACCTTCTTTAAAATGAATACTAATGAGCAACCTAGGCACGTGCTGTGACTATCACCGATAAAACCATAGCTACTTTTTCAGTTATAGAATCAGATTTGGACCCCAACAGATAATGGATTTTATCCTGGTCAGACCCGACTTTTAGATTCCTTAGGACTTGTTCCAAAAATTTCTCACGTTAACTCGTTATGTGAGGGGCAGTAAAAAAACATGTGGGCAAGAGTTTCCACACTGCCCAGACCACAAGAACAGCATCTCTTATCCATAGGTAAGCCTTGAAACCTACCGTACAAAATGGCAGATGGCATGACATTGCATCTGGCTAAAGTAAAGGCTCTACGGTTTCGTGGAGATTTAAGCAACACTAGATATGGGGCCTGCTGGCTAGGTGTAACCATGATATGCCAGTGTAGTGGTGAACATACGCCATGGGGTAAGCTCCACAGTGTCTGTTGTTCTATGTCTAGCACCCATCTTTTTATGGCCCCAAAAGCTTGCTTCTCACCAAGTGAGCCAATTTGTTCAACATGTAACCCCCATATCTGCAATTTTTTAATCCAAGTTGATGATCCAAATGGTGGAGCCCTATCTTTTAGAAGGTGATATAAGAGAGTATGGGTATCTGTACTGTAGTAGATTTTTAGCCAGAATTTGGTTATTTGCAGCCACGCTGTGGTTTCCAACAATGAAGAGCCAGTCTCTAGGCATAAAGCAGCATAGGGAACACATCTGGGAAGTCCCAGGATTTTCCGAAAAAACTGGGATTGAACTTGTTCCACTGAAGAGTCTATAGCTGCCTGCCAGAGTGGAATACCGTTTAATAGCTGTGGGATGATCTTTGTTTTCCATACCTGTAGGGCTGCAGGTACAAATTGGTTACCTTTAGAGAAATGGAAACGTAAGGTGGACTGTGCTGTAACTCTTGCTAGGTTAACAGCTGCTCTCCGTTGTGGCACCCAGGACTGTTTGAAATGAAAAAGGACACCTAAGTATTTGAATTGTTTAACTTGTTCTAAGTAGTGTCCATTTATTTTCCACAGTGTTTTCTTCCATGATCTGGAAAAGACCAGAATCTTGGATTTATCATAGTTAAGCTGTAGATTGTTTGTGGCAAGGTACTCCACACAGCTGGTAAGCAGCCGTCTTAAACCTATGCGGGTTTGAGAGAGCAGTACTGCATCATCCGCATAAAGTAATAAGGGCGTAGGATGCAGCCCTAATTTTGGAGGGTGGCCATCGACCTTCTCTAAGTGAGAGGCTAAGTCATTTATAAAAAGATTGAAAAGGGTAGGTGCAAGAATGCAGCCCTGCTTCACTCCTTTCTTGGTAGGAAATATTTGAGTTAATTTCCCATCCCATGAAGATCTCACTTGTGCAGTTATCTATGCCCATTTTGATTAATTTAGACCATAGGATGTTCCTATCCACTGAATCAAAGGCTCCTTTTTGGTCAAGAAAAGCTACGAAAATTTTAGAATTTGTCCGCCTTATGGAGCAATTTATCAAGTGGGCCAAGATTAAAGAGTTGTGTAGTGGGCCCCTCCCCTATCTGAAGCCTGTTTGCTCTATACCGAGGATAGATTCTGTGTTTATCCACTGAGTAAGTTTGTTCAGCAAGTGTCTGGCATAGAGTTTCCCAATTACAGAAAGTAAACTAATTGGTCTAAAGTTTTTTGGATGATGCGGGTCACCTTTTTTATATATTGGTACTATAGTTGCATGGAGCCACTCCCTGGGGATAATTCCCATTTGGTCTATGGTTGTAAATAAGGGGGCCAGCAGCTCCCCCCACCAAGCAAGTTTGTGTATTAGTAAATCTGGGGGGATGGCATCGGGTCCTGTGGACTTATGAGGTTTTAAGTGTCCGATGAGCTCCATGACTTCCTCAGGTATTACAGGGGGCCATGTCAGTGATCCCGTCAGGTTCAAATCGAATGGTTCTCTGGGAGATATTTCTTTATCGAAAAAAGTGTCAGAAAAATAGGTTACCCATTTTTGGGGGGAAATTATTGCAGGATTGTGAGACTCATGTTTGAAGGTACCTGCAACGATGTCCCAGAATGCTTTGTTATTGTTGTCATTTATAGCCTTCAATAGCCTATCTCACTGAGCAAGTGCAAAGGAATGTCTTTTTTCATTTATCAGGTGTCTCAGTTCCTTTTTAAAAAGAAAATAATTGTTCAGAGCACTAGGAGAACCTGAGACTCTGTAAACCCTACAAAGTTCACGGATATGGATTTTCAACCTGACACAATCCTGGTCAAACCACTCTTTCTCATTTGCATTGCGATAGACGGATACATGTGCAAGGTTGGTTTTTACTTAATTCAGTTTTTAGAAATTCTAGTAGCTTTTCATATGTGTGGATTCTAGTTTTGAGATCTTCATCTGTGGTGACTAGCGACATTAGGACCTGGCATACATGGCTGGACACTAGAGCCCAACATTTCTGATGTGTTTGGCTATTCCACACTAATTTCACTGGTGCTATGAAATCATGGTTTTGCTTAGCCCTTATATTTCCCTTAGGTATACCCGAGTTAATTTTTGCAGTTATAGGAAGATGGTTGCTTGATAGAACATCACCCACTGTAAATTCTTTTACCTGAGGTTTCATTGTTATTGGGATCAGAATATAATCTATGACACTTGATCCATATTTTGTTATATGGGTGAATTCCCCAGATTCTGGAAATTCTTCCAACCCATTTAACCAACAGAGATTAAATCTTGTGCAAAATTGGGTGAGTTCAATCCCCGCAGCATTATGATGTGAGTCTTTGGATTGTCTGCTTAAAGTACACCAAGGAGGGATGGGGACATCCTCCTCCTCACCTAAAGCCTTTATAAAGATCCTCCCGTCACTCCCTACCCTAGCATTAAAATCACCTGCCACTATATATTCGATTGATGGAAACCTCCTTTCCAAGGACTTGATGGAATTTATAAGGCCTGCCCAAGAGTCTCTACATTGAGTGCCATTTATCCCTGGAGGGATGTAAACGTTGATTAGGATCCAAGACTTTGTCTGAAGCTTAAGCTTGGAGGCTAAGATGTATCCATCTCCATTGGACATGGTGATGGGTTCAGAAGTTAGGTTTCTATTAATTAATGTAGCTAGGCCAGCTGTTGGCCTCCCTTTTGCTTTCATTTTAAGTGCTGGGAGACAATAAGCTCTGTAGCAAGGAAGAGTAATTTCTTCTTGGGACCATGTTTCTTGTAAAAAGAAGTATGTCAAATTCCCTTAAATATTCAAGGCATATAGGATCATTGCACTTCCCTTTCCACCCCGCAATATTCCATGATAATACTTTTAGGGGTGTACAAACATCTAGAGGGCTGGCAGCCCCTTCCAGTCAAGAAACCACTTTACAGTCTTTTTGGGAGACCAGTGTGTCCAGTGGGGGTAAGGCCCTTTTTGCGAAGGCTACGGAATAATTGTCTGTTTTCTCATTGTCAGTCATAGGTGGATGGTGGATGGAGGCTTGGGTCACTGATTGTAGCATGCCAGGGAGTGAATGAAGTGCATCTGGGGGAGCACAAGGGTTCACTAAGATGCCAGACTCGATGGAACCAGGGGATGTGACTGATGTTCCATCGTCTGGATTTGTTGGTTTTACCGATGTATCATTTAAGTTGCAAAGCAGCTCCATCCTCACTTGATCTAAGGAGGACAGGATCCTAGTTTTCTCAGACATGTGAAGCTTTTTAAAGGAGTCTATTTTTAACTCATCCCCCTCAACATCAATTTGTATAAGCAAGTCATCTCCCCATTGACTAGGCATCAGTTTATTGTGGCCCTGCTCCAGAATATGTCATCCAAGGAATTGTGCTTAGGCTCACCACAGTAGGTCAGTAGATTCAGGCCCTTAAACACATCCATTTCTTTCCTTCTGCAAAATCTGTTTTTGTGACTTTCCATGGAGTATGTGTTCTTTAGTTCAAGGGCAACACATGAAGTGGTGGGTGAAATCCACTGAACATTATTTCAGTTGTGTGTATAATACAGTGTTATATATTGGTTTCCATCTTTCACTTAGGGTGATCACTTTACACATCATGAAAAGGTCAACTTGCATCATCAAAAGAAGGACAAAACAAGCTTTCAGCAAAATGGCCTATGTTAATTTATATGTACAACAGCAAAATTAGAAATGAGCCTTATAGTTTAAATAGAAGTAGAATGCATCTTGTGATTATGATGATTATAACAGTGTTGACTGTGTACCCACTGAGTCCATTGGCCAGGTCCTACTCATAGTGGAACAGCAATTTGAAAGTCCTTGTGCTTCTTCGTTATACTCCTTTATTTCTAAATCTGGGCCGTATAGCACTTCAAATGGAAGAATGTTTTGAAAGGAAGATTGAGTTCTGGCATCCCTTCAAATAGAAGATGGTTCATCCTAAAAGAGGGCATGGATGCCACGGTGGTATAGTGGATGGCCAAGGCCTCTGGAGACCTTGATTAAAATTCTGGTGGTGCATGTATATGACAGCAATGGTGAACCTACTCCTTGAATCCCATATATTTTGAAGCCAACCTCACATATCTTGAACTACATACCTGTCAAGGCCATCGTAACTTGGAAGCAACATGAGGGGACATAGCATTAACAAAAAGAGGACAACACACAGCTCCTCTAATTGGAGCTTCAGCACTACCAAGGAGAAAGGGAATTTAGCATCCTTGAGGACTGGTCCTACATGAAAAGAACACTAGACTTTCTCATGAGAGAGAGAGAGAGAGAGAGAGAGAGAGAGAGAGAGGTGTTTAAGCACCTAAACTGAAGTTGATTATTATTCTTATAACACTCCCCAAATGCCAAAGGCAACAGACTAAAAATATAGGTCCTATTAGAACAACGCATCTCTGACTCCAAGAAATGTTAAATTAAACTGTTCATAATCTAATGCCAGTTGTTTACTGTGCTTTTGCAAAGCTGAGATCTGGTTTCCCTGGCAGAGTGGTAATGCAATGAGGTATAATGGGGAGCAAGGAACGAATGTTTTTGTAAATCCCTTTCCAACATAACCCATGTGAGCTATGTTAATGAGTACAGCAATATAACGATCACCCATTCCTAAATATAATGTTGCCCTTTATGGCTGCATTTGAATCTGAAAGCCAGACTTCTTAGTGAGTTTGGATAAAGAGGACCTCTTTGGCAATCAGGTTCCTGCTAATTAAAATCTGTCCATCCGTTTGGCATCTGAATGAATACATCACAATTTGAAGGGGACTGTGAGGCAGCAAAAACAAAAACAATGAAAAACTAATAATGTAATGAAAGCATTTATGGAATGTGGAGGGCCTTCCAGGAATATTGGGGAAGGAAAGTCATTGCATACTAGCTCATTAGCAAAGGAATCAGCAAACAGCCAATTACGGTTGCCACAAAAGTTCATTTCAAACACAGACATTTCATCCTCCATAGAAAGGTGAAAATTCTTGCCTCTTCACCTGTAGAAACATTGTGTTAAAAGAAGAATTAAAAGTCCATAGGTGAAGAAATTTGTCTGAATATTACAAATTACTGATGCAACAAAATCTGAGGGGGGAGGAGAGTTTCTTCTTACAGATACTCCAGTCTAGGACCAACCTATGCACATATCCTTTGCACTCCTTTCAATGCTCTTAAGCATATATTATAATGCAGTAGAATGTGCCATGTATGAGAGTCTTGAATGTTTATCTCATCGATGCTGTTGTTAAAGAAAACTGGAGATAATTCAGTTGTTTTAGAAATTTATCCTTAAAGCACACACACCCATAAAGTACATCTTCCCAATGTCAGGTACTTGACCTACCAGATCCTCCCAGGCCATGGTCCTCCAGAGAGATACTCTGAGGGAGACCTGTAAGACTTCCACAAGTCAGCATCAGATCTATGAAACCTGCTTCCGGTTGCCGTCCCCCCTCCTGTTAAAGTTCAGAAAGCACCTTAAAATGTTGCTGTTCAAACAGCACACACATTAAAGGAAAAACATCTCTTCCTAGTGCCAGCTAGGAATGGGCGAAAAGATTTGTGTCAATGCTAGAGGAGTCTTGCACACACATCACACTTTCCCCTCTTCCAGTGCCACTTATACTGAAGGCTGTCTCTCTGCCTGGCAACTTGAGGAAGTGCCGCAAAACCCTGAGACCTAGTCTTCAAATTACACATGTTAAACTTTTCAGTTCCACGTGGCTATTAGAGATTAGGGGGGTCCTCCATTTCATTTGGCTGCCATCCTATACAACCTACATGGCTACCCTAGAAACCAGCCCCTTTCCTCACTTACACTCCAATCTCATCCCACACAAGCAACCCCATGAGTCACAGAACAAATGCTTCTGTTTTAACTCTGAAATCACATTTTCTACATTTCTGAGATTGCATTAGGCCCCCATAATTGTTTTGTTTCTACACAGCCAGGAAACCGAAAAACACACATGTAGAGCTGCTGTTTTTATTTAAGATGCCATCCATCCTAAAACAGAGTTCTGCAGAGACTATAACATTTTGGAATTGGCTGATCCTAATAAAAGTATCATTTTGCAGATGTTTAGACTTTTAAAGAAATTATAATGGAGAAAAACAGTTTTAACTGTAGCATTTATATGGATCAACACACTGCTTGCATTTTTGAACCATCCAAGGGGCCACAGGTTTGTGAACTATGCTTGTGAATGCCTATATGTCTAATTTTATCAACTTTTAATACTTCTTAGACATTTCAGTTGTGATAAGGATGTATAATGAACACACATAAGTCAGGGTAGGAATACCCTACTGATGTGATGCATTATGCGACTTGTGAATGCCCCCCCCCCCAGGCAAACAGAAACAGCTTTTATCTGATCCAGTTTATGAGTCTCCTGTCCTATGCCCACTCTGCATGTGTATTTGAGCTAAACATCCAAATCAGGGAGATGATAAAATATCTTAATTGCCCAAGGTATGCTACCTTAATGGTCACTGTTAAAAAAGGAATTATGAAGAAATGAGAGGAATGGAAGGGTGAATTCCAAGGGGTAACCAAGACAATGCCAGTTGTTCATTTCAGCACAAGCCAGTCCATTAAGTCAACAGGATTTAGAGAAGTCTTTACTTAGCAAGTTTATTAATTCAATAGGTCCAATTTGCTTGGGACTAATAACTACAGGTACATGTAGCCCAATACGGTATTCTTCATCCCAGTCCCCCCCCCCAAAATAAGCATTGGACAGATTCTGCTATTATATATTTACAGCTAGATTACCAATTATGATAAATGTGAGAGCACACAGTCAAATCTGATTCTCTTCAGCATTTATTTTCCCTTGTCCAAAAGATAAA
The DNA here is from genome assembly GCA_029282475.1 of Phrynocephalus forsythii. Taxonomy (NCBI): domain Eukaryota; kingdom Metazoa; phylum Chordata; class Lepidosauria; order Squamata; family Agamidae; genus Phrynocephalus; species Phrynocephalus forsythii. Next base: position 59,295,228 of record JAPFRF010000002.1, read on the forward strand.
TGCGGTAATAGATGGGGTGGTGGTGGGGAGAATATCCTACTGAGAATATTTTCAGTAGATGCATACTTTCAATTTACTTCCTTCAGTAACAATTCTGAGAGCCCTAGGAGTTCCACTGAGCTTGTGGAGGCTGGCAAATGTAACGGAGTGTCATGATTTTTTAACCCAACAAAGCTACAACACTACCCAACACTACTAAACAATAATGGCTCCATCGATAGTGAATGCAGCTTCTATTTGGATAATATGTATTCCAGTTGAATTTCCCTATTTGTAATTGTTTTTCTTGGTGTGTGTGTGTGTGTGTGTGTGTGTGTGTGTGTGTGTGTGTGTGTGTGTGTGTGTGTGTGTGTGTGTGTGTGTGTGTGTGAGGCTATACAAAATAAAGGCGGTTTCCCAACTTTGAAAATGCTTATTTGCATATTTGCATGTTTAGGTCTCCCTACCCTTAAGTGCAAATAAATTAAAGATGTCATACATTTCAAAAGAGGTGCAGCATATGTGAAGACCACAAGAGAAATACTTCAGTACAGAGTGGGGAAAAACAGGCCCCCGATCCAATGCTGTTTGGTGACCATTTCATTTGGGCTTAACAAGTTGTTGACTCTTGCGATCACTGGCAAGCAACTGTTGGATAAATGAGATCATTGTTTGCTTGCTGAAGTTTGGAGAAATGTGCTTGGAGCCAGCCTGTTTTTCTCATCCTCAGATTATTGAATCAAAATGTCATTTAGGTTTACATTGTTATAAAAAAGGAATGTGAGTCTCGTTGCTATTGACAGGACCAATTAAATCAGACAAGAAGCAAAGAGAAGGCTTTTAATACACCCTACATGAGTGTGGATGACTTGCCTAATATTCATAATATTCTGGTGAACACTCACTGCTTCAGGCTAAGAAGGCTGCTTGAAGAAAGTGTGAGAGCACAAATCAGATGGCAACATGATTCCTGGTTGTAGCCCGGGCAGGGCCTCTAGGCTTAAAACAGGCTGTGGCCCTCTCCATTTAGTTTAAAAGTTTTAAAAAGCACGTAAGTGGACTTGGGTCAGAAAAGGAGGGAATTCATACACACACGACATGTCTGGAGCAGAGCAGAAACATGTTGTGTATCCCAACTCCAGCAGCGCTAAATGCTAGGGCTGCACATACCCCCTCTCTTTCTGTGTATCCCCCCCCCCCAGGGATGGTAAAACTCAGTGGGTTGGAGCACCAGAGCTTAAAAGTTTGAATTCCCACTATATTTTTGGGACAGGGGGCTGCTGAGACCACAATGAGTGGCACAATCCCAGAGAACCATCAGAAGAAGGAACTGGTAAATACCCGAAATCTAATAAAGCCATGGGAGATTAAGTCAGAATCAATGTGAGCACATAAGTGTTGTTGTAATTATCCTCTAGAAATAATGAAGCCTCAATGTGAAAACCTCATGTTCCACATATACTCCCTTCATATCTGGTTTCATCAGTTTCCCCCTCCTTTTTAATGGAGCCAAATAAAAGGAATGAGTTCAAGCAATGCTTGCTTAAATGCAGCTTGGGGGAAATAAGTAGAAATGGTAACTGGAGTTGAAATATTATAGGCTTGCTGTAGAGTTGACTACATTGGTGTAAATCTTAATGCATTATCATCCACATGGGTTTCAGTCAGCCTTCAGTAAACACATATTCACTGAGGGGATGGAGGAACGCTCAGAATGATCATACTTGTCCTCATATGTTTGGCGCTGCTGCAAGGAAGGAAAAAACACTGCATATTTTATAATGCATCTTGTTTGTACTCCAGATGCCACTAAGACAACATGGGAAACATGTATACAAGCATGTAAAAATCTTTTCCATCTTGTGAAGGAAAACAAGAGGAAAAAGTACAGGAGCAGTCCTGACTTTAAGCATTGTATGGATGTAACTAGTGATACAGGACATGTTACCACACTTCCATCTGTGCAAAATATGAGCTAAAAATAGGAAGAATTAGATCACTGAATTGATCGTTTACAAGCAACTATACCAGCAGCTGCCAAAAAGCTGTGCTTTGCCACAAACCAATGATGAAGGGCAAGCTGACCACCAGGGAGGGGACCTCCCATGGTATGTGGTAGGTGAACAGTTCTTCTGTCTTACTCACAGTAGTGTTACATAACAAGTGACTAACAGCACGGTTCTGCACATGCTTACTCAGAAACCAGTCCTCATCTGCTCCCAAATTTCTCTCTTCTACTTTGCCAAATCAGCTAATAGAGATGGGCACAAAATGATTTTTTTTCGTTTCGTTTTTATTTTTTTCATTTTGTTTTCTAACGAAACAAAAAACAAAGTGCCCTTAAAAATGAAATGAAACAAAATGGAAATTTTTATTTTGTTCTGTTTCATTTTTCATTTTTATTATTTATAGGGATGGGCATGAAATGAATTATTTATTCCATTTTTTGTTTTTTGTTTCATTTCCTAACGAAACAAAAAAGAAGTGCCCTTAAGAAAATGAAACAAAACAAAATGGAAATTTTCATTTCATTCTCTTTCATTTTTTGTTTTTATTATTTATTTTGACAAGCACCAATATCGGCGCTTGTCAAAATAAGTAGTAAAAATAAGCGCTGATCAGCTGGCGTGCAGGGTCAGGTTCCCTGCATGCCATCTGGTTGTCAGCGGGGGGGGGGAACTTGCCGACTGGAGTTGGGGAGAGGGAAAAAAAACCCATTGACCAGCCTCCCTGCATGCCAGCTGGTCGGTGGGAGAAAAAAAACTGCTGACCGGCCTCCCCATGTGCCAGATAGTCAACAGGAGTAATAAAAATAAAAATAAACCACCAACTGGCCTCCCCGCACACCAGCCGGTGGGCGGGAGTAAAAGTAAAATTTAAAAAACTGCTGACTGTCTGGCCCAGCCCCAACAGTGGAAACAAAATAATAATGAAAAATGAAAAATGAAAGAAACTGAAATACAAAATGAGTTTTTTAAAAACATCATTTTGTAATAAATGAAACAAAACAGGGGAAAATGAAACAAAATATGAAACAAAACACCATTTTGGGGTTTTGTGCCCATCTCTATTTATTTTGCCAAGAGCTGATATTGGCACTTTTCAAAATAAAATTTGGGCTGTGCGCCAGCTGGTCAGCGGGAAAAATAAAAATTAAAAACTGCCAACTGGCTTCTCTATACGCCAGCTGGTTAGTGGGAGGAAAAAAACCCAGACAAAACAAAACTACTAACCAGCCTCCCAACGTGCCAGCTGGTCAGCAGGAGAAATGCAAACAAACAAAAAAACCCACTGCCAACCGGCCTCTCCGCACGCCAGGTGGTTGGAAGGAGAAAACAACAACGATCGCCAACCATCCTCCCCATGCGCCAGCTGGTCGGCGGGAGAAATAAAAATAAGAAACCCCGCCAACCAGCCTCCCCGCACACCAGCTGATTGGCAGAAGTAAAAACAAACAAGCAAACAAAAAAACCCAGCTGCAACAGTGTAAAAAAATTAAAAGTGAAAAAATAAACAAAATAAAATATGAAACAATTTAATAAATGAAATGAAATGGGAAAAAAGCAATGAAAATGAAATGAAAAGCCATTCATTTTCTATCCTCTGGGTGTGTGAATAGTTAGAGTTCAGTATCAACATTTAGGATCCCCATAATTTTTAGATAGATGCATTAAAAGTTTGACAGTACTGTACTTGACAACTAACATGCAGTACTGATTAATATTAAACATTGTTCAACATACAGTGGTTATCTTAAAGTACCTGACAGCTGGCATGCCTCGCCAGTCATTGCAGAAGAGTATTTAATTCTTAGCAGGAATAGTTAACTGACATGCAACAGATGTTCACTTTAGGCAATGTTTGATGAATGGCTAGCAATATAAATTAGTTATTCTTCAAAACATGCAATGGGCTTTTGATGTCTGCATTTAATTCCATAATTTGTTCCAGAATCTAGAAATACTGTATATCTACATTATACAGTTGGAGCAGTTTGACATTTTAACAGGCATGGCTCTCTAAGGCCATGGTCTTGCCAGAGTTTTCTGCGTATATAAATTTTCTGCATATATTTTTTCGGGGGGGGGTCACATGGTTTTTAATGTGCAGTTAGTGTCCTCTCTTCTGTGTCATATTTTCGTATTCTGGTTTGGTCTCTACCTGCCTACTTCACATTTTGCCCTTCTTTCCAGCTCTAGTTTCCAAGCCTCCATGGTGTTAAAGGGGAACAACTGATTTTACTGCGTATTTTGAGGGTCCTGTCATGCTTACAGAAGCAAATAAGTAACCATTTTTGAGCAAAGTTTCTTAATCCAGCCCCTGGTGGTGGTTTAGGAAACTTCACTGAAACTGCTGTTCCAGGGGCGTGGTTGGCCGGCATCAGAATTTACTTCTCTTCCCAGTTAGCACGCAATCTTTTACTATGCAGTTTGCCACCGGGAAACTATGCAGAAAATGCCGGTAGGACCACAGTTTATGGCAGTTTTTAATTTGGTGAAGCCCTTAAAATTTTCTGGGGTAGTGAACCTGAATTCTCATGCAGAATATTCTAAACATATATAATCAAATCACAACATCCAGGATTCTATAGGATGGAGTTATTATATTTAAAAATGCTATGACTGTAGTATTGTGCACTCTTAAAATGATATGACTATAGCATTGATGTACTGTTAGTGTCATACTTTTGAATTAAAATTTTGATATTTCATGTTGAATTTGAAACATTAAATTCTGTAAATGGACCAATTGTTTATAATTTTATTATTATTATCTTGCAAACCCAGCTGCCATGTGTTAGACTGGAGTTGGCCTTCTCCAATGATCGAGCTCTTTCCAAGAGCCTTGGATGACTGGAGATATCTTCATAGAATATATGCTGTTCCTAATAATCTTGCCATTTGTAGTTGACCAATGTTGATCTTGTCAATACTGAATGTTTTCAAATGTTGATCCAGGTCTTCTGGGATTGCACCCAAGGTGCCTCTTATTGGTATTGTTCTTGCTTTCTTATTCCATAGCTCTTCAATTTCTATTTCTAAATCCCAATATTGGGTTATCTTTTCTAACCCTTTACCTCTGACTCTTGTGTCTCCTGGTATTGCCACATTGATGATTTGAACTTTGTTTTCTTGCTTATATACTATCGTGATGTCTGGAGTAGTGTGGACAAGGGTCTGTCCCATTGGATTCTGAAATCCCAGATCACCTTGATAACTTGATTTTCGGTAATCTTTTCTAGCTGATGTTCCCACCAGTTCTTGCTTGATGGTAGATTGAAATTTTTGCATATGTTCCAGTGGAGCATTGCTGCTACTTTATTCCGATGGGCTAAATAATCAGTCTGAGTGATTTTTGGGCAACAGCTGATGATAATGGTCTACAGTTACATCCTTTTCTTTGCACAATTGACATTTACTATATGTTGATGATTTATTAATTTTCACCTTTATTGTTCTTAAAGCTTGATCTTGAGCGGTCATGATTAGTCCTTCAGTTTCTTTCTTCAATGTCACTTTTCTTAACCAAAGCCATATTTGTTCTTGATCTTATCATTGTTGTCTTTTATAAACTGAACATGCAGTGCTTTACTATGCCAGTCCTCTATTCGGCTTTGCATTTGTTGACTTTTAAATTCTTGCTTAGTTTCTGAATATTCCTTTATGCCTTCAGTAACATCTTCTCCAGGGGCAGCCCAATTCTTAATTTTCTTAATTCTTGCTTTTGCCATTTGAGATGTAATATTCATTCCATTTAAGCTAACAGCATCTGTGGTCAAATTTTACTGTCTCTAACCAACCTTCTTCTTCTTCTTCTTCTTCTTCTTCTTCTTCTTCTTCTTCTTCTTCTTCTTCTTCTTCTTCTTCTTCTTCTTCTTCTTCTTCTTATTATTATTATTATTATTATTATTATTATTATTATTATTATTATTATTATTATTATTATTATTATTATTATTATTATTAGTTTGATTTATAGACCGCCCATCTGGCAGAAAGCCACTCTGGGTGGTTTACAACATAAAATAAACCAATTACAAAATACAGATAAAAATATAATAAAAGCAAAAAATATTACAAATGAAAACATAACTAAAACAACAACATCCATAAAAATCAAAGGTAAATGAGATAATGTAACAACAGTCCAGCTGTTTCTGTAGATTTGCTACTGCCTCACCTTCACTTACATGTACGTTACAATTTTCCAAGCTACACCTCTGTACCTGGTCATAAATAAACCAGTTCAAGAAAGCCATGCCAACCATTGAGGTCTCTGTGCCATGGAATCATTTTGTTGATTAGCATTACTGCAACATACCTAGTCTTGCTCATTATCCATATGCAGAACTCTCCTTAATAAAGCTTCCACCGTCCGAGGGAAGGGAATAATGTCTAATCCAAAAGGAAAAAAATGCAGCTCATTTTGGGGAACCATATTTCCTCATTCTTTTGAAATGTTGACATTCTAGCAATTATTTCTTTTCTTTTCTTATATATGACATGAAGTAATGTCATGTGAAAGGAAGCCCTTGGTCACAGGAACAGATGGAACTATTTTATACTGAAGCATAGTTATACTGTTACTCTATGTGGCCCAGTATTGTTCACTTTGACAGCAGCTCTCCAAAGGGTTAAACAATGATTCTTTCCTTGGTATTTCCTAGTGGTTTCTCTTTCAGATATCATCGGGGTCAGTGTTACTTAGAATATTAAAATAGATGAGATCAGATATGTTCAGGGTGGTATGGTAATGGAACTACTGATAAGTACACATCAGCATCTCCAACTGGAAACAGGTACTTGTGAACATTTTACTTTTCAGCTGCTGGGGAGAGAACGTTCTGGAGATGAGGAGTGTTCTATACCAGTGATGGCGAACCTTTTAGAGACCGAGTGCCCAAACTGCGATTCAAAACCCACTATTTTTTTGCAAAGTGCCAATTCAGCAATTTAACCCAAATACAGGTGGCTGTGAAGGGGCGATGTTGGGTGCCCACAGAAAGGGCTCCGAGTGCCACCTTGGCACCCATGCCATAGGTTCACCAACACTGTTCTATAGCTTCTCTGCTATACAGTATCACTCCTTGAGTTACACTTTCTCTCCTGTACAATATCACTTATTTTCCATAGAGAACACAGGCAGAAAGGACTGTCAACAGGACTGGAACCATGAGAAAACAAGAGGGTGGTAACAGTATATTCCAGACGTTCCTAGGTTTTGCAAGAATAGGAAAAGTCTGCTGGTTCCGAACCCAATAGAACAGTTGCTAGATGGAACTACTAGAACTTGATCAGATTAAAATGCCATCTAGTACAGCATAAGGCAGCAGGCCTATCTGTTCTTAGGAGCTTCGTTCTCAATATATGGTTCAATAGTAACTTTTTTAGCAGCTTCTTTCTCTTCCTTGCTCCACCCCCTGTCCCAATCAACACGTTCTGTTCCTAAAACAGGGAAATGAAAACAATATTTAAAACATCTTAGTCCTTGATTTCGGGAAGCTAAGCAGGGTCAGCCCTGGTTAGTACTTGGATGGGAGACCACCAGGGAATACCAGGTGCTGTAGGCGCCTGGAGTAGGAACTGGCAAACCACTCCAGTACTCCTGCCAAGAAAACTCCATGGACATGGAGTCACGAAGAGTTGGTCACGACTGTAACGATACAACACACACACACACAGTCCTTCCAAAACATGAATTTGATTGGATATGCCTTTTTGCATCACCAGAACTTCCAAAAAGGCAGGGCAAATATTGCCACCAGCTTCACTCCAGCCTAAACCAGAATGGTGCCTACTGATGAAAAAAAAAATCATCTCTCTCTCTCTCAGTCTCAGCACAGCTGGGATGTATTTGAAGGTGGCCCATTAAATACCACAGAAGAACCTTGTTCACAGTCTTATGAATATCTGACCACTGGCAGAATGCATTTGTGTATTCATTGGCTTGTGAGGCTGATCCGCTCTTGCATATTTTACCACATGGGTGATATGACTGGTCTTATCCAGTCTAGTTGTGGTCATATCCTGCCCAATGTTGCTCTCTGTGTCTGCTCTTCTCTTTATCTCTGAACAAGACACCGCATTTGGCTCCAGATGAATCTGTCTGGCTCAGTGTTCAAGCTCAGTGTGAATAGCCATAGTGTTCTTCCTGAGGCCATGACCCCTTGTATGTCACAATGGCAACATTGCTCATCCTTAGGTCTAACTTATGTTTGTCACTTTTGTTGCTACTTGTGTGATCTGTTGCCTACACAGACATTCACGTGCAGTGCTAGCCATCTCAGAAGCAAAACAAACAAACAAGACCCTTTAGTGTTTTGGTGTTGCTTGCATGCAAAGTTATAAAGGAGTTACTCATTGGGATACTAAGAAAGATAAACATATGGCAGAACTCTAAAGCCTGTTTCTGGAAACCTACTTGGAGAGAACAGCTAATCCATTGTTCTGAGTCTGAAAAATATTATGCGTCTGGAGTGGGAAATAGATGTGGAGAGATCCAAGAAAACAAGATTCAAGGGAGCAAAAATTCACAGTGGTTTTCCCAAAGCAAGCACAGGAGGTAAGAGAGAATGTGCACAACTAGAAGATGCACCGTTGTCAGTGTGAAATAAGGAGTTGTGTTTCCAAAACTTAGTTTAAAAAAATCCCAGAATACAGAAATACCTGGCAATATCAGATTTTCCCAGAGCCTAATAGGTAGAAGTGTTTGTTGGGGGATAGAGAAAAAAAATCATCAGCTGCTATGGCAACAAGTTGTTGCCAAGTACAAAGCCTGGAAGAGCTGAGAATGGAAAGGTAAACTGGGCTTTGTAAATTAAAGGACAGACACCTTCTTACTTTCAAAATTCTTGTTCAGCAGGGCCCTCACCAACACATCCACAATGGAAATTGTGGATGGAGAGAGCACTTCACTTGAAGAGAGCACTTCACCGCTTGCTCGCTCTCCAAAGAGAGTAGTGAAGTTCGTAGCCTTGTTGCTGAAAATGTCCTCCTGCTATATTATGAGAGAGGGGAAGAAGGCCAAGTCTTTCAGGCACCAGGTACTTTTAATGGTTCAATATTTCTTTCATAATAGAAAATGTTCCAGGTACACAAGGGCAGACCGAGGGCAGAGCATGTATTCCCCTAACCTTTCTGCTAGCAGGTGCCCTTTCAAGGCAAAATGTGCCTCCTAAAGCACGTTGCTCGGAATTTTGGGTCATGTTTTGAGGCCCCAAATGTATTTTGGGGCCTCCACAACTGTGAGCCAGGAAGGCTGATGGTCCAAAACATGTGGAGGATCAAAGGTTCAGAACCATTGTTCTAAGGCAGGGGTCCTCAAACTTTTTAAACAGGGGGCCAGTTCACTGTCCCTCACACTGTTGGGGGCTGGACTATACATATGAACCCCATATCCGCTGATTCGCCATTAATTCAGTCAACAACAGATAGCGAATGGCAGTGCAAGGGCCCGTGTCCGGTGTCAGGCCAGCAAAATTGGGTGCACGACTGGGGAATGCCTGTCTGCCCACCTGCTTCCAACATCGGCAGTGACAGCAAAAGGTGCACGGCCCTGGAGCACCCAGTCACTCACCTGAGAAGGAAAAGATGGGGTGGAGAGGGGTGGAAAAGAAGGCACAGCTGGCAGAAGTGTCTGTCAGTGGCGGGCAGCAGAGCCCCATGGGCTTTTTGCATGCCTTCCTCTTCCTCTTCCTCATTGTCTGTCTCTTCTCCTCCCACCCCATCCACTCCAGCCCGTCCCATGCCCCCATCTTGCTTTTGCTGTTGCTGCCAGGCAGCAGCAGGACTGAGTCCTCCATGCAGCTCTTGCCAGTCTACCCTCTCTTACTCCTCCTCCTCCTCCTGGGGTACTCCTCCATTGAGCATTTGTGATCCCAGGCTGTCAAAGTTTCCTAGTGGCGGCGGTGGAGGAAGCCTTGTGGCCTCGGAGCTCCTGATCACCCGCCTGCCTGCAACAGTGGTGGTGGTGGCAGCAGTGGAGGAGGTCACTCAGCCCCTGAGCGTCTGCCCATATGCAAGATTGACAGCGGAGGAGGCCACACTGCTCTGGAGCTCCCGCCTGCAAACACAAGTAGCCTGGGCAGCACAAAGGTGTTTGCAGTGGGCCCGCACCTGGCCTCCACCACTGAGCGAAGGGGGGCGCAGTTCTGCACTTGCCTAGGGGCCTGGTTCAGGCCCCTGGTGGGCCTGATCCAGCCCCCGGGCCTTAGTTTGAGGACCCCTGTTCTAAGGCATGCACTACTTTCATGAAAAGCACTCCATACTAGGTCTGTCAGGCCTCACTTATTGCCCACCATGCTATCTTATACTGTTTGCTGGCAGCTACACATTGCAGGAAAAGGTAGGTAATTGAGGTCTAGCTCCCTTTTATCTAGCAGCTTTCTAATCGGTTTCCTTGGAACAGTCTTTGGAAACCACTTGTCCCAAACAGTTCAGAGATAGAAAAGAACCAGAGGTTGTGATGACCCAGGATTGGTGCAAAAAAAAACCCCCTCCTTGCATTTAGTTCTCCCCTAATCCTTCGAAGCCCCCCCCCGTGAAATTCTCTGAGCTGTATTCATTTATTTGGGTTTTCATCAGATTGGATATGTGTAAGATTTCCAGCTGACAAACATTGGTAAAACCCAGGATTTACACAGTTCGAAGACAGATACTGAGCTTCGTCTACTAAAGTGAGGCAAATATTTAGCCCAGGCTATTTTTATCTGAGCTGTACTTGGACAAGGGCCAAAGTAAAGCATCAAAGCCAGATGCAGACAGAACGCTGTGAACTCCACCATTCACCCCTCCGACCATTTCCCCCCTCCATTCATTCAGCAGTTTTCTACACAGAATCCAAGCTTGCACATGGGAAGTGGGAAGCTGCATGGGACTGCTATGAACGGCTGTAGCAGAACTTATCACTGTTATTCTCTGTAGCCTCTAAGAGTCTTAAGTTACATGCCTTTTAAAAAATCCTTTATTTCCTCATGAAATAGTGAGTTATGTCCCTTTCACCAACTCAGAGGTTGAAGAAATAGCAGTAGCACTCATTTTTACGACCATCCACTTGGATTAAGGCCCATGTCCTGCATGTCATTTTGTCACATAAATCATGCACACATAACTTTGCTGAGCATCACATTCAGGCAACAAAAATGTCACATATTGTTGCAACCAATGATGCAAGGCCCATGTGGACGTGCTTTGCAAATAGCGCTTCTGCCTTGATGCTGTTGCACCTTCTGCTTGTCTAATGTCAAGTTACCCAAGTGTAGCTACCCAAGAGGATCTCAGCTAGTGAATGCAAGATAGTTACCTGAGGAATTACTGATTTTTCTAGTGGAGACAAACCCAGGTGGAGTAGAGAGGAGGTGAAGCCATGAACCACAGGATAAGGTGCAGTCCTTCTGGCAGGAACCGTATACTTCTCCTTCATAAAGAAGGGATCTGAACTCTTTTCCCCAGCCTTTGGCCTGTGTACTCAATTGACACAAAATTTGTTTGTTTGCTTATTTCATTTTATACCACCCATCTGACTGAGGGCCACAGCTGTGTGTATGTTGTAATGAGGAAAGGAGAACAAGGAGAGAATTTACCCAAGTGTTCCATGGTGATTTATGATAAAACAATAGGGAGGTACGTAAGTTGTGCAATGACAAAAAACAACAACAGCTTAAACAGATGCCTAGAAAAAATTCCTAAGTGTTATACAAGGAATCCTTAACTCAGCATCTGTTTCTGCCTTTGCATCGGAGGGCAAAAGCATAAACTAGCTGATCTGCATAGAATCTCACATGCTCTTTGGCACAGTTGTCCTCTTTGGGTCATGCTCCTCATCATGAAGAATAGCACACATTCAAAAGGGAGAGAGAAAAATCTCTATTTTTAGAAAAAAAAAGCTTCCAGATCGCATTTTACTGATGCTATGAACAGAGATGTTAATAAATACAGATGCTAGATGTTGTGGTTCTCATGTCTATTTATTAAGTTGTATGTGTGAGAAACATATAGAAAGCAAACTAAACCCACAATTGACATGGAAGGGTTACATGTGAAAGCATCATGTTGACACTCAGTAGCATGTGCATGGGTGGATGTAAGGTACAGCTCATGGATTCTCAGACTAGTAGTTTAAGCTCTTGAGGGCAAGCTAGAACAACAGTGCAAATTCTTTGAGACTCCCCCGAATATCTACACTATATTGAACGTATTCATAACAAGTTGATGCCTGTGGAAAGTGTTCACAATCTCTGTCAGGTTCAATTTTGTGCCCATCCAAAGGTGCCCTGCTTAATCTTTCCTGGAAAACATATCAGGATGTCCATTTGGATGTGGATTTCATCAGCTTATGTGCTTCCATGTGGGGACCTGAAGTAAAATGCCTGCATTGCATTGATTTCAATGTCATGTGCACTTGAGTACATTTGGGTGCACATCTGATATGTGTGTGCATTTCACTGAAAACCAATGCAGTGCCGACAGATCACCTCTGTATGTGAAAGCACTTACATCCATGCATTCCTTTCACCTTGCAATCCTTTAAGCCCTCTTATGATACCCAGAGAAGGAGCTGTGGGCAATTCCTTTTGCAACCTTCATATTGCACAGGGGACTCCTCCTCAAGTTCATTGATCATTTGGGGTGTGTGTGTGGGGGGGAAAGGTGCCTGATAGCTTTAATTCTTTGAGTTCAACTTCTTGCCTGTTCAAACCTCCAGAGCAGCAGAGGTGAGGTTGGGTGGAGTCCACATTCCCTCGGGTTTGACAAAGGGAACACAGAGGCTCGTGATGGAATGGTATGTTGCCTAGGGCCACATTCCTTTTTAAAAAATATATATTAATTTTGTTCTTCCAAATCGAAGAACTTTCAAATAATATAAAGTTATGTCAAAAACAAACAAACCAGCCACACCTCCCAACAAAGTTGTTGGTTATTTTTGCTAATTCCAGCAAAGTACAGTTATTTCCAGTGTGGAGACCACCACCACCTTGTACCTTTCTGTTGTAAAGTTGCCAAACTGAAGGTGGGCGCACCAGCCCTACTACTGTAGCACCAGCACTCAAAGCCTTCTGGCTTGGATAGGGAACTCTGTCATTTTCCTTCTCTTTGCATTTGTTGAAAATAAAAAGAGAGACAAAAAGATTGAGGATTTTCTATAGTGTTTATGAGGAAAAAGAAAGAAAGAAAGAAAGAAAGAAAGAAAGAAAGAAAGAGTCTTGAAAAGAGAGGAAGAAACTGTCGAGGAAATCAGAAAACATCCCAGGACCACATTTTCCAGGTTTATTACATTCTTTGCTATGCTGAAGTTTCAGCTTAGCATGCTGCCTTTGGATGAGATGACCAAGGTACTTACAATGGCTTTCCTACCAATCTCTGGCATGCCCTCTTCAACACTTGTTATTCCCAACTGTTTTAGTACCTGTTACTCCCATTATTTGGTGGCTTTTCCCATGGAAATATAAAGATACAGCTTGACCACAACCATATTTGGCAAGCATGTTGATAAGCTTTTGGGTCCAAGTCGTCACTTCCAATTCTTGAGTCTGACTCTCAAGGGATTTGAAGTCTCAAAAAGTCCCAATCTGCAGGTAAGGTCCTCCTGCTGTCCTCACTCACTTTCTCCCTGATCATCTCAGGGGCAGTGATGCCCTCTGCCTTGCCTTACCAGTTGAGCCCACCCTCCATGCCAACCCTGTTGCTGTTCCTCAGCCCAGCAGGGCAAGAACTGCTGCAGGAGATGACAACAGCCCCATCATCTCTGTGTTGAGTGTGCCCCTGTGAAGCTGCCCATAGAAGCCTCCTGAGCTATGGAAGTGTGTATATCTTGCTCAAGACCCACAGTGGGTGGGGAAAAGGAGGAGGTGGTCCAGAGCAGGGAGAACGACTATAGGAGTGTGTTAATGTGTGTCCCTCCATCGGTATTCTCCCCACCACCACTACCACAGGTACCAGAGCACCTAACCAGTCTTTCCGGTGTGTGTGTGTGTGTGTGTGTGTGTGTGTGTGTGTGTGTGTGTGTGTGTGTGTGTGTGTGTGTGTGTGTGTGTGTGTGTGTGTTCATGCTGGGGGAGCAAAATATCAGTGGCAGCCTTGATCTGAGTTGTCCAGCCAGGAGTTGAAGAAGCCATTAGCAGATAACTGAGACACCACCTTGTTTATTGATCACCGGGAAGGAGGGAAGGGAAGGAAGGATGTGTGGGCTGGGGAGGACATTCCACCATCACTGTCCTTCTGCTGATACTGCCCATTCCATGGGAATAGGGGCTTCCAGGTCCAGGGGTGTGTCGGGGGGGCAGAAGGGTACATCTGCCCTGAGTGCAGCAATCTGGGGGCGCCTGGAGAGGGAGCAGGAGGAGGAAGCTCTGCACCCTCCCACCACCCAGTAGTCCTCCTTTCCACTAAGGCTTGGTGACGGCACCCCCTCGCCACCTCCACTACCACGCACCAGGCGAGCGGCGAAGAAGACGGGCAGGCAGGAGCACGGTGGCTGTGGCGCCCTACTCATCTTCCTTGCCTTGGTGGGAGAGGTGTAAGGTGTGTGTGTGTGTGTGCGCGCACACACACACACACACACACACACACACACACACACACACACACACACACACACACACACACACACACACACACACACACACACACACACACGTCCGCCCACAGGGTTTGGCCCTCCTGTTGCTGGGTGGGTGCGATTGGGGAGGTGGCAGGAAGGGCGCAAAAACGAACTTTGCCCAAGGCTTTCCAAATCCTGGCTATACCCCTGCCCAGGTCTCCATTAAAAGAATCGCGACTTGAAGATGTAACTCAGAAATGGGACCACGTCATGAGTCTCTTAGTGCAAATTCAGTCAGACTCAACAGATAGTGGAACAGGTAATACCTTTATGCTACTAGTACAGTAACAAAAATGTTGCTAATATTTTGAGGACAAAGCCCTCTTCCTCAGAGCAGTACCAATAGGTTGTAACATGGCAAAAGATAGATTTGCCAGAAGTTATTTCTTAAATATAAGGTCCTTGGCATCTAAGAAATAACTTCTGGCAAATCCATCTTTTGCCATGTTATAACCTGTACTGCTCTGAGGAAGAGAATTTCACCCTCGAAATATTAGCAATGTTTTTGTTGATTTTCTAGTAGCCTAAAAGTATAACCTGTTCCACTTTTGTATTTGGGCTTATAAATGTATGTATGTAGACCAGCTCAGGAAAGGTAGAACATGAAGAAAGAGAAAATCAAATACCTAGACAAACCAGACCAAAAGTCCTGTTGAGGATTACGTTCCAGGGCTAGCCTTTGAAACATTCTTTGGCCCCACAAGGCCATCATCCTCTGCACCTCCCATGTTTTAATTTTTAAAAACCCCAACAAAATGGTAATTGCGACATTAGGAAAGTATTTAAGCAGCTTAGGAGGGAAACAGTCTGTTCATAAAGCACAATGGCCTTTTCATTCTGGGACTTCTTGGTTTCTTCTGCTTACACCAGTGAAATATTTGAAAGGCTCAAAGACCCCTTTCCCAGACAGAAATGAAGAACAGGGCTGACTGCATAATATAGTATTGGTTGACAGTGCAAGGGCATACTGAAGCAAGCACATCCAGAGAAATGCTTCTCATCTGTTGTCCCAGATGAGGTTAATCCAGTACAAGAAATTAATTTGCTGTTCACTCCCTCATTGCCACCGGGTTCACTGTGAAGTAGGGCACAGAGTGGTCTAATGATGCCAGCAGGATCCCTCAAAATATAGCAAAATTGTCCCTTCACCAACAGAGAGAGGGCATACAAAACCCTTCTGATTAAAAAAAGGCAGGGGACTTGAAGAGTGGGTGTCTGTGCATGGTAGGACCCATTCAAAATCTGGTAGGAGACTGCATATTTTCTGTACTCATGAACAGGGAATGGGATATATGCAGGGGAGGGGTCACCAGTAGAGATGGGCATGACTAAAAAAAATGGTGTTTCATTTGTCGTTTGGTCGTTTAGGGGTCTGTTTCGGTTCGTTTTCGTTTTCGTGACTTTTTTTGCAAAAAAATTCATTTTCGTTTCATTAGGTAATGAAATGAAAAAATGAAAACGAAAACGAAAAATTGCTGTTTCGTTAGCATTCTTTTTAGTTCAATGCATCTGCTGCAACGAAAACGAAAAACACGGCAAATTTGGTCGTTTTGTTTTCGTTTTTGTTTTTTAAAAATTTCATTTTGTTTTCGTTGTGTAACAAAACGAAAAAATGAAAACAAAAAATCGCTCATTTCGTGCCCATCTCTAGTCACCAGAGATCAAGAGAAATTTAGTTGTATATTATTATTATTATTATTATTATTATTATTATTATTATTATTATTATTATTATTATTATTATTATTATTAAATAAGTTTACTTAATAAGCTTAATTAATAGTCTTAATAATTATTACAATTATTATTAAGGCCACAAAAACAAAACAGGACCAATCTACCTTTAGTTCTAGAAAAGAGAATAGGTGAAAAACACATTCAGACCTCCCACCTCCATAACTTGATATCACTTGTTCTGTGCTTTGGTGTTCAATTTCAATAGCCACAACCATGTTTGTAATTAAGTGAGAGAGTGGGGCATTTTGAGTTTAAAGAGCAATCAGGTAAGGCAAACTGAATGCTCTTCCCACCCATTCTCCTACTTTTGGCATATAAATTTACAACTCACAGCCTTGGCAGGGCCACGTTGTGTAGGGTGAACAGAACTTGGAGAGGTAAGACAGCCTTGTTTGCTGTTGTTAGCTTTCTGTACCTAAGGTTGAAATCCTAAGTGGGTCTACTGAATGAGTGGGGATATGGTGAATCAACTCCTCTGAAAATTCAACTGATTCCAATGGGCCTACAGTTGGAAGCAATGTACCATGCAAAAGCAGGTTGCATACAGAGGAGGGCCCTTTGCATCAACTGATCTTACAAAGAATTGACTCAAAATATCTACATGAATCCACTGGGCCTACTCTAGTGCAAATTAGTATGTTAAGCAACTGGATTGCATTCTAAGTAAGTTTAACACCACCACCACATTTCAGTTATTGCCATACTATGTGAACTTCGTGGTTCATTTGGCTTGGCAACTGGTCACTAACAGAGGCCAGAATTATGACATAAATTTGCAAACTGGTTCAATGGAGATGCAATAGAGGTTGTACTTGATATTCAACATGTTTAAGAGGTTCAGCTCTAAGAAGACTATCTTCTGTATATTTTTATTTATATCCATCCCCTAACAATGAATGCAATCTAATTTATAACATTGCATTGCAGTGTACAATTTTCAGAAATTAAACATTTCCTATCTTAGTCCTGAACTTCCAACAGTTCATTTTGTTGTTTGGGTTTTACTGAAAATTGTTGTCACAAGTACTGTTCTTCTGGCAACGCCCATGGTTTGCACGTTTCACAGGTGATTACACAAGAGCTGTGGGAACCATGGGACAGAAGTAGGAAACATTTAATTTCTGAAAATTACCACCTGCTGAGGAAAACTTTCCACACATGTAGTTGCATCCAGAATGAATATACTGCATGTCTTTGTTTACCTGCTGCATCACAGTGCATAAATCTTTTATTCTGCATTATTACAGAGACATTCAGTAGCACTTCTAATGTACCTATTTTGGCAAGGGTTAGAATGTTTGGCCCCATGATATTAGGCTATCTGAAGGACTATCTAACTCTAGATCCATCAGGTTCATTCTTAAGGGCAAGAATCAAAACAGGGAGCAGAAATTATAGGGAAACTAAACATCTGGAGAGACTGAGATGTTGACAGTGGAATGGACTGGTTGGGTTCCTTCTCTTGGAGAGGCTGATGCTGGTGGAGAGGAGACCATTTGTCAGATATGCTTTATCTCTTTCCTGATGAAAGACCCTGTCCTGACCTAGAGCTTGACTAGATGAGCTTGAAATTCCTTTCCAGCTTTATGATTTTTTGATATTTCTTTCTACATCGGCTGGGAGTTTTCCATTTGATGGCTCAGTATTTAACTTATTCCCTTTCCTTTGTTTGATTGGCAACACATGTCTGTTGTCCGGAAATCTTTGCAAAGACATTCTTGTATGCAGAGAAATAAGACATATGATCTTTTGAATGCCAAAACCTCCTCTCCTTTTCTCTCTTTCTCTTTTAAAAAGTGTCACGCTGTTGTAAGAAAATACTATAGGAAAAATGTTCTTTAAGGAAGATAATTTCTCTCTCACCAAACAGCAATTTTCTTTTGACAGGAAAAATATCCACCCAAATTTCAAGCTGTCTTCATTTACTAAGAACAGCTCATGTGGTTTAATTTCACCTTCTGATTGTCACAATTTCTTTTTTTTTTTTTTTCTTTTTGAAACTCAAAAATAAATTTAATATTCATGGCCAGTTCCCTAGAATGTGCATCTTCAATTACAAGGAGAGGCAGACACTGGTGGGGCCTAACGTCTCCATATGGTAAAGCTGGAAAAGAGTTGTTCTTCATTCAAGCCATGCACTATATTTTATCAATTTTCCTGGCTTCCCTTCTTTCTTGTCCCTACACCTCCAGTACAAATGGCAATGAAGAACCTTAGGGTTCTTTAATTTCTCCTGTTCTCCCTCAGGTATTTTCAGCTGTATTCACGCCTCTCTTTGTGATAAATATAGTCCCATCCCATCAAGGTCTTCAGGTGGGGAGTCTTTGGCCCAATATATTCTAGCCCAATCTTCTTGGTCATCATCTCCTTCCCCTTCCACTTCCTCCCCTTCCTCTTCCACCTCTGCTCAATCTCTTTTTCATTCCTCATAACGCCTCAGGGTTGTTCCAATCTACTGTTCCCTACTCCCGCTCCCCAGTAGTTTTACTTTCTTCCATCACCTTAAACTCCCCTTTCCCCACTTTCTCATTTTCTCCTCTGGAGGGTCCTTCTCTTTTTTCTGTCCTCCCCCCACCTCCTCTTTTTGGGGAACAGCTACTTTTAAAGCAGCCATTTTCCAAGGGCATACTAACTCCTCCTTCCTTCTTTCTTGGAGTGCCTATAGGCCTCAATCTGTGTTTCACTGTCTCTGGACCCATGCATACTATTGCACTCTTCCTTTTTATCCTGTTTCTGGGTTTTTGCTACACTCCTTCATTGAGGGGGCTGCCTTTGTTATGAAGGTCCTTGGTTAGGGGTCAATAGATCTTCAATGGAGGCATCTGTGTCCCTGTCCACACAGTGCCACTGTTCAAACATCACTTTTATTCTCAAGCATGTTTTACAAGCTAGACATTTTAATATGCACATCTGTAGCACTGCTATAGGTGTTACTTTTTATGGATATAACCACGTTTTTGCTTCTATCTTCGCAGGCAAGTTTCCTTTAATAGGAAATAAATTATTTCTTGATTTCATGGTTCCACTGGTAAAAATATTTCAAGATCTTCTAGAAGCCTGGTGTTTCAGGCTTCAATTTTAGGTGAAGCACGATAGCTTTAGACAATCCAAACAATTAAATTGGTATTATTTTAAAAGATAGAACTTGTTTACTAAAGATTGCAGTATTTCAACCTGTAGTATGTGACAGACTTTAACTGTCTTGTAACGGATACTGTTGTTTTCACCAATCTTGCAGGCATTCTCCTCAGCTGAAATCAACTAAGAAAAAAATGATATTTCTCCCAGTATTTACTTTTTATTCTAGCCTTTCACACCCAACCAACATTATTCGTTATTTGTCAGCTTTTATCCCCTCTGGTCACTGTCCCTGAAGCCAGGAAGACTGGACCTCCGGACCAGCACCAAGTAGGAGACATCTCTGCCCCCCATAAACAAAACGAAATGAAACGAACCAATGTTTTTTGGTTCAGCTTGCTTTGTTTTAAATTTACCCCTAGGTTCATTATTCATTTTGTTAATAAAAATAAAAATTAGAAAAGGAGCACTGAGCGGGCCCCAGGGGTGGCCTGGTCGGCACCCTAAAATTGTAAAAATTGTAAAAAATATATATAAAAGAAATGCCCATCTGGCCCGAGGGGCCACACGGTGGGTGCTTGGGGGAAAAAAAGAGGCGCTGGCCCCATGCCAGCACCTCAAAAAGCCCCTGCTGCAGGAGCCAGGATCCACCGCCGCCACTGCTGAGGAGCTACCACCGCCTCCGCCACTGGTAAGAACATGAATCCTGAACCGGTTCAGGTTTGTATGATTTTTTTTAAAAAAAAATTATACGAACCCGAACTGAACCAAGGGTTTGCCTGAAGCAGACAAACCTGAACCATGGGTTTTCTGGTTCATGCCCACCTCTAGTCATTGAATCTGTGGGCCTGAACTTAGAGAGGTAGATAAAGGGTGGGAATTGTCATTTGCTGCTCTGACTCAGGCAACCCTATGTCTTGGGCCAACACTGATTACACATTGACCAGGCTGGTGATACTGTAAGAGTCTACAAAATTTGGAACTGGTGAAAAATTTATAAGTAAGTGAACTGATCTTCCCAATTCCTGTTTCTTGAAAAGCCTGATACTTTGGTTAGCAACTCATATATACTTACCATGGTAATGTGTGCATGTGTGTGAGAAAGCTCTTATTCCATCCCTCTGTTATCTATTGTGTTGCTCTCCTTCTGATAGAAAGTGATGCCTGAAGAGGGAGACCACCTACTATCTATGACGTCTCTCAGCAGGAGTTGGGAGGGACCCTTGAAAATTAGAATCCTGACTCATATCGATGGTCTTTAAGAAGATATGTGATCCTGTTTTTTCAACTTGCTTCTCTCTTCTAGGGATGACAACTTTGTTTAAAACTGACAAAGGAAAAACACTAATTTTTGTTTTCTTGGTTCTTCAGTGGATTTCTGAAGAAGAACCTCTTAAGCACAAAGGAGTCATTTAAGTGAAAGATAATGCTTTCCTCATTTGTCATACTTCTCTTTCACCCAAATCCACCCAGGAAATTTTCCTTCCAGCCATTGCCATGCCAGGACTGCTCCCCCTTTCTCCTTTTCTTTCACTGCCACTGGGCACCTCCCCCATCTTTCTTCCCTTTTATTTTAAAGATGGAAATGGTAGGACAAACTTGTAGATTTATTAAACAAATACTTTGGTGGGATTTGTGGGGAAAGTGTTGGAAAATGCATTTAACGCTTCCTTTCAGATAAAGGCAACCTTTGTTCTCTTTCCCATCATTTCCATGACTTCTGTCTTTTATACATAGATACACAAACACCCAGACAGCCCAGAACAGTTTCTTCTTTTAAGTTTGCTTTCTTTATTCTGTTGCACCTGTTTCTTAAAAAGAAAAGAAAGGGGAGCTATTCCTGGGGCAGACATATGGACTTAAGACTTAAGAGGGCTTTGGTCATGGAATCTTCCTCAAAATAGGACAGAAATAGCTACTTTCAAACAAACAAACAGCGTGACTAAGCAAAGGTGGGCTGGAAACACAGCACTTGTGGATGTACCATACCCACACATGGTGGATTTTTCTCCTATGTGCTCCTATTCCACTGGAGATAACACATCTTGTGAAATTAAATACTGTGAAATTAAATGAAATACCACGAATCATTGGCTTGAGGAAATATAATGAAATGGCACGAATAATCTCATGAGGAAGGTTGCGGGGCTAGCAGAAATTATACCGTCATTCTCTATGCTAATCAAAAACTCCACTGCTTTCAACCTTCAGACTAAAATTAACTGTATGCCTGTAAAGAACGTAGGAAGCTGCCTGATACTGAGTCAGACCATTGGGTTGCCAACTCTGGCTTGCCAGGTCTTACCTGGAAATCCCTAGAGTTTGCTGGTGGTGTCTCATCTGAAAACTAAGCGAGCTCAACCCATTTTAGCTTTTGAGAGCAGGAATGACTGTTGAGTTTAGGGTGTTGGTCTGCAAAGCTATGTAGGCACAAAACCATGCCACCACTGTATCAGGTCACACTTGGGCAGGTTCAAAAGCAACATCTGCATTGTATCTCAACTGCCTTTTGAACAATCTGCCTTAGATGGAAAAAGATGCTTATTTCATCTGTCTTTAGACAATATTTTGGTCACCTAATGATTGAATGAAATATTATATATGGTTAAATATTTCATAGTAGAAATAGGCACTGGGGGGGGTTTTTTAATCTGTTATTTTCTCAAATATTTCCTTGACAGGGATGACAGACTGCCCATCTTCTAGCTGTGAGACCTTCTATTAAAATGCTTTTACCCATTTCTCATTGAAATAGAACTGTTCGGCTCTTTGTGGTTTGGATGGATTTTATCCATTGAATTGTCTGTCCTTGGGACAGGGTCGGTGAAATGGGACAGTTTAGTGTTGAAAATTAGAGATTTCTGTCCTAGGAGAATACAGCATTTCACAGAGATTCAGTTATCCCTTGTTTACTGAAAAGTGTGCACAGAATGACCAGATTTTGCCAAGGAAAACACTTGCAGTCATTTCAATGGATGTTTTAACTGGCCAAAACTGCTTGCTAGATTATCCCCTAATCTGTAGAAGAATGTTGTTGGGAAAAGATGAATTATGACTGACGTTAGGTGCCACTCATCCACTCTGGTCTCTTCGGTTTATTGCATTTTCAGACCAGAGTGGCCTCCCTCCTCATTGTCGTCATCATCACCATCTCCTCACACAAATGCCTTGGAATGAAGGCATGTCTTGATCCAAGGCAAGGAAGAGAGGCATAAAACATGAATATGAAAAGAAGGGAGGAGGGCGTGGATGAAGTGTAGCTTGGAGCTGCTTCAATGAAATGGCGAGGTCCTAATTAATCTTAAATATTAACTGGAGAGGAGCCAAATTCTCTACAGGGTTATGTAATATGGCATATATATATTTTCAAGGCCAGAAAAGCATCACCACAGAGGATCAAAATGATGAAAGGGCACCATTTTAACCAGGTATTGGCCTCTCAAAAGCTGACACCAGATACTTTCAGCCTGTTTAGACTTTATCTGGCAATTTTGTCACTTGTTAGAGTCTTTGCAGTCCCTTCACAGAATATAAACACACACACACACACACACACTCTTCAGTGAATGCTAATATCCTCTCAGAGTCCCCATGCGTTTAATAGAGTCTAAGCATCCCACTGAAACCCAACACAAACAATTCAGTGGCTTGACAAAATGAAGACTTGTACTGGCATAAACTGTCTCAAATGTATGGTGAACAGTTTATACATTATGTAGTGTATTTACTCAGAATGCCCATCACGTGGCAGCTCTAATATATGCTGAAATCTTGTTTCACAGCTTATGGCACCATCAGCTATGGTGATTTTTCAGTAACTAAACATTTCTGCCCCACAGCCTGAAGGTCCAGAGCTTTCCTTGGGATGGTTTTTTTCAAAGGGAAGATGTTGGTGGCCATGACATTGGCAGGAAGTCTTTAATTCCCCGCCCCCCAAACAGAGAATGCTGCCTAGATGCCCTAAGCCAGTGATGGCGAACCTTTTAGAGACCGAATGCCCAAACTGTGATTCAAAACCCACTAATTTTTCACACAAAGTGCCAAGACAGCAATTTAACCTGAATACAGGTAGCTGTAAAGGGACGATGTCAGGTTCCCACAGAAAGCACTTCGAGTGCCATCTTTGGCACCAGTGCCGTAAGTTCGCCAACACTGCCCTAAACACATCTGATCTCACCTAAGTTCAGAAGCTAAGCACGGTCAGCCTACTAAGTGTTCCAAAAGTGTTATTAAATAAGTCAAATATAGCAATCTGAAGTAAATTCTCTTCAACATAAGTAGCGTGCATTCAAACTAAGGTTACCTGTTAATCCTCATACTAAATGTAAACACTAACCCATACTATGCAATTTTATTCTTGCTGTACTTTTGCATGATGCCAGCTTTTTAAAAGTTCCAGGCCACCTTCCAGCTAAGCCTCTCAAGGCACCAGTCAAATATCTATAAATACTATTATGGAAAATGATACGGAAAAGTCATTTAGAATACAGCTTTTCCAATTTCCTAGACCTAAAGAACCCTGTAAATGTGCAATTCTTTAAAAATTATTTTTAAAATGTAGTCATGTGGCCCATGAGTAAAAATAAAAACAAGAATTAGGCAATATATGTCATAGGTCTACAAAAATGTCAAAATAGTGGAAACTTTCAAGTGCTCTAGAATTCTTCACTAGAAGAATAAGAAAAATAAAGGGATAGGGAGAAATTAAAATCTGAAACTAAAGGCCAGATGTTGCAGTGGTTATGTCTGTAGCTAGTAGAGATGGGCACGAAATGAACATTTTTTTCATTTCATTATTCGTTATTTGTTTAGTTACATAACGAAACGACAAATGAAAATTGTGATGAAAATGGAACAAAACGAACAAAACCATGAAAATTGTGTTCCTTACGTTTCGTTTTCATTAATGGTGACGCGCAATGAAATGAGCTGTTTTAAATGTTAAAAAACGCCCTGGACATCCATAAAAACGCAGCGATAATTATTTATACTTTCTGATAATACCTACCGGGGGGGGTTGGGGTCCTTAAAATGTGCATTTATGTCTTTTCTCAGATCGCTGTATTTTTTTCCTTTAAAGGGAGTTAGGGGACATTGACCCAAAATGGCTCCCAGATGCCTAATATTGATTTCTTGGGTATTAAAACACCCTGGACATCCATAAAAATGCAGCGATAATGCAATAATTATTTGCATTTATTACCTACCAGGGGGTTGGGGTCCTTAAAACGCTTGTTTTTGTCTTCTCCCATCGCAATGTATTTTTCTTTTCCCTTTAAGGATGACAAAATGGATGTCGCCACTCCAGCCACAACATGGAGGCATGTCATGTGATGGGATCATGTAAATTCTTGGACAACTTCAACCAATAGCATGCCAAGGTTGCAGACTGGGCAGGTCTGGCAGCCACAGAGGGCATAAAAAGCTCTGGCAGCCCCTGTCCTCCTTGCAGTCTCTGGTGGGATTTAGGGTGGGATTGCTGTCTCTGCGACTCTAGCTTCAGTCCTGCAGCCTCCCTGTGTGCGTGTGTGCGTACCTCTCAGTGAGTACCCTCCCCTGCCCTGCAGTGCAGTCACTCTGTGGCTGCCTTGCACCCTGGGCAACGCCCGCCGCTGCCTTTGCAGCCTCCCTGCGTACCTAGTCTATACTGTGTCTCTGCCAGCATCCATTTTTTTAGTGTTTTTCCTCTGGTCTGGGGCGTTGGGGATGCCCCGCATGAAAATGCTTTATAAATCACGTAAAAAGTGGGTAGAAATGAAAAACGAAAAAACAAAAAACAAAAATGAAATTTTTCCAAAAATTCGCGAAAAACAGAAATGAAATGAAACGGACCTCTCAATGAGAAATGAAATACTGAAATGCCTTTTTTTAAATTCGTGCCCATCTCTAGCTTCGATTATGGTTTTGGCAAACTTTGTAATTGGGCATTTGCTGTCTGTGTCAAGAGAACTGTGTAGAAAAAAGCAATGCATATAATCAGATCATTCTTGGCCTTTTGTTGCTATAAAATATTTTCATCACACAATAAAAAAGCAAAAAGGTAAGTGTTCTGCTTATATACTGCCCAATAGCACTTAAAAAAAATTCTCTGGGCAGTTTACAACTTATTTATACAGGCTACATACACATTGTCCCCGTCCCCACCCCCAGCAAGCTGGGTACTCATTTTACCAACCTCAGAAGGACAGAAGGCTGAGTCAACCATGAGCCTGCTACCTGTGATTGAACACCAGGTCATGAGCACAGTTTTAGCTGCAGTACAGCAGTTTATCCACTGCGCCGGGAGGCTTTCTCAGTCAGAGATCTCTGGGGATAATGTGGGCAGAGATTTAACAGTCTACCAGCTGAAGGAAGAAACTATTGCCGCTTCACCTTTTGACCTGTTCCCTCAAACAATTAAAGAGTGTATTCTTTCACAATTCACTGGGGATTATTTTAAGTGAGTCCAAAGCCTTCCTGCTAGTTTTCTATTCCACTAACAAAGAAGCATTATTTTCACAGTGCTTCTGCCATTTGTGCAGTGCAAGTGGGGACCATTCGGTTGGAGACAGTAACTCAGCCATTGATAAAACTGTCTCCGCTCTCCCTGTTTCCAAAAGCCATGCTTCCAATAATATTCAGCTGATTGCATAGTTGGCTACTGTATTCAGTAGAGATGGGCACGACCAGGGAAAATGACGTGTTCGAGTTGTCGTGTGTCGGAGCCGGCCCGTTTCGGCTCGTTTCCGTTTTTCTTGAAATTTTTCAAAAATTTGTCGTTTCATTTGTTGTTTTTTCATCTGTTGTTAGTACTGGTTTGGGGGGGAGCGGGCTCCTGGAGGCACCCTCTGGGGTGGGTGACTCCTCTGGCCCGCCATGAAGGGAAAGCGGGCTCCTGGAGGCACCTCTCTGGGGTGGGTGCCTCCTCTGGCCCGCTACAAAATGGCATGCATAGCCAATTGGATATGGCTAAGTTGAGACTCGTGGCACCTCTTTTTTGGGTGCCTCTCTCTGTTGACCACAGGCCCACTGCTAACTGCAGTGTCACAGTGCGCACACTGGGGGAAGGCTCCTCCTCAGTCTCGGCGCTCTGTGGTTCACCAAGAAGGGAACTGTACTTGCGTGAGTGCAATGCGAGTACAGATTTGGCTTAGGGTTAGGGGGGTTAGCGCAAGGGCTAGGCTTAGGGTTGTTACGGGTAAGGTTAGGGTGAGTTCGTGGGGTGCACCTCTGGGTGCCTCTCTGACCCACTAAGAAGGACAGTGTACTGGTGTATGGGTTCGGGTTCGGGTTCGGGTTCGGGTTCGGGCTAGGGTTAGTGGGCTTTTTATGCCCGACAGGCACATCCCAGAAGTCTCGGTCAAAATCTGGTCAAGTGGCCATGCAATTGGTGGAATGGCTCCAAAAATTTGCATGGTCCACTCCCATGGCCAGCCCATCATTGCTCAGGTGTAAAAAAATAAAAATAAAAATAAAATCAAATAAAATCAATGGAGACGTTTTGTTGCAAGAAAAACCCACTGCTGCTACTGTAAAAATTCAGGCAGTTTTAAAATAGCAATTTTCGAATGTTTCTGTGGTGCTTTGGTGTGTTTTTGGACCACCACGATTTCAAAATAAATAAATATTGCTTGCGGTCGCCCCATTTTGGATCCCCCGCCCGCACCACATGGCATGGCGAGTTGGCGAGACGACGAGGATGCGCAGCCCAGGAGAGGAGGGGGGACGCCGCGCCCCCCCCAGAAACCACCCCTCTGGTAGGTGCCCTCACTCAGGCAGGCATATTTTCGCCTGCTTTTTTGGCCGGGAATCGGGTTTTTTTTTTAATTTTTAAAACTTTTTTCTGTGCCGCGCCGCTTGGCAAGTTGGCGAGACGACGAGGATGCGCAGCCCAGGAAAGGAGAGGGGGGAGGCCGGGGACCCCCCCCAGAAACCACCCCTCTGATAGGTGCCCTCATTCATTCAGGCATATTTTTGCCTGCTTTTTTGGCCGGGAATCAGGTTTTTTTATTTTTAAACTTTTTTCCTTAGCCGCTTGGCATCGCGCAATCGCTGCGATGCCGCCAGGAACGACCACGACAAATCAGACCCAATTTTTCTTTAGTCGGTTCGAGTTTGAGTTCTGGCGGAGTAATTGTCGTTCTTCGTTTCATTACGTAACGGAAACGAGGAACGGAAACGGAAACGAGGACTTCGCTGAGTCATGCCCATGTCTAGTATTCAGTGAGAGCTCATCTGGGTTTATTGTTGTCTTCCCCCACCCCCCTGCTTGAAGCTAAGAACAAGATAGTATCTCATCTCGTTTCATATGCAAAAGATGCCAGGCAGGCATGTGAATAGTTCTTCAACACTGACAGCATCCTTCAGAAACTTTATGGCAAGCAAGCACGGAGTCGCAGTGTTCAGTTTGGCCTGATTTTGCCACATCTTTTCTGTTCAGAGTTTTGTTTGCAACCTCACATGCTGTATTTAGTTTGTGTGACTGGCAGGGACTTTTCTGGGATGGGGTGATTGCCTGTTTATCCAGTAGTAACTAATTTTCCCTTCCAGCCTTTCTGCTGAGTGGCTTTCCCATCCATCCTCTTCGGTCTGTGGGTGACAGTTGTTTGCTTGCTATTGATCTGTTTGGTTGAATACTAAGTATATGTACTACAAAGAAAGAGGCATTCACAAGTCTGTTAATTTCAAGCAATTGTGAGAAAAAAATTTAATCCTTTCTTCTCAGGGTGAATTACTGATTTTTAAGTGCTAGTTAATGAGAAAGAAGTGAGTACTGGAGAACTTATAGCTATTCTCCTCTATGGATACCTATACTTCTATTGTGTACAAAAAGCAATTTTGCTCAAAATCAAAAATCTGCACTATTTCCCCACCTCTACATGGCAGGGACAATGCTACAGCATACTCATAGCTTGAACTGATGATGGAAACCTTGGCCCCAAAAGCCTACTGTCTAATGGCATTTTACATTGTGGGGAATTTTTTTAAAATTGTTGCTCCTATTTAACTATTCGAGGGGGAATAGGGATGTATAATCTTAGAGGAGATTAATGCACTCCCCAAATTACAAGTCCGCCCTCCTCATAGCTGGCTGGGGACTTATGGGAGTCATAGCCCCCCACACACACATATCTGGATGGTGACAGGTTGGAAACAGCCAATTTAAATCAAATCAAATGCTTGCACTCAAGCGGAATACCTCGCGTGGCTGAGATCATGGCTAATCCAGCATGGTGGCCTTTGCAGGTACCACCAGCAGAAGTCTTTCAAGTGGAACCTGGAGTAGCTGAATTCATGAGGGAAATGGGGATTTTAAAAGAACTGGGCGGGAAAAGGAACAGTGACTCCAACTACAGTTAGATTCTGCTTCTTGTTAATTTTGGCAGAAAGGATACGGTAATAAGATTTGTTATGCTAATGCCATAAATCAACAAACTGAGGACTGTTTCCCATACTGAGTCATGGGAATGCTCCCATTAATTCAGTCCTAAAGTCTAAAAATTTTAACATGGTGCATTATGCAGGTGTCTGGCAAAGAGACTCAGCAGCAACACTGTCAGTAGACACATAGCCACATCTCAAGCCTTGCTTGTGAGGATTCCCCTCACCAGAAAAGGCCTCCTGGAAACATCTAAAAGAAACTTTCCAGCAGCACATCCCCCCTTTTCTTTCAACTATTGAGAAATCTCATACTATCATCAACCCCCTTTGAAACAAAAAGTTAAATTTGAACTTGAAAATCAAACTCTCAGACTCTTGTGTCCCTGACATGCAATTTCATTGTGTTCTGCTTTGGTACGAGACATCATCCAGTGTGGGAACAAAGCCTTTAGGAGAAATTTTAGAAGGAAAACAAGAGTGAACCACCACGTTCCAAGTTCGTGCCCATCTCTGGTTACACATGCAAGTCTGTTGTGGTGATATTCCTTCCTAGGAAGTTTAAACCCATACGTTTTACAAAAGACCGTCTCCTCATAGAGATAAAAATGGGGATAAGTCATTTATTACTATGGCCACCACAGCTGCCTGCATTTTGGACTCTTTGGGGTATGCCTGTGGTGGCAAGAAAGGATGGCCACCTGTGCTTCATAATATTTCACTATACCCCAATGAGTTCCTCCCTGTACCCAGATGAGAAGCAGTGGAGCCCATCAGAGCATAAATAGCCAGGGTGGACACATCCTTATACAGTATGCTGTTAACTGAAGCTAGCCATATGGTATGGAAATTAGAGATGGGTACAAACCTAAGTTTAAAGGTTTGTGCCGGTTCGTACACCAGGCTCCACAGGTGCCCTGCATTTCCTTCCCCCACCTCCCTAGCCAATGACCCACTCACCAGTTGGAATGCCCTCCTCTCTGCCTCCTCTTTGGCTCTCCGCCCAGTTCCTGGCAGAGGCATGGGTGTGCCAGTCCTGCCTCCTTGTCCAAGTGGGCAGAGACTGGTTGAACTACCGAAGAGGAGGAAGAGAGGAACACATGCCGGATGGTGAGTGGGGGATTTGGCCAGGGAGGGCAATGAGAGTGAATGTGCAGTACTAATTTACACAAAACTCTGAACTGAGGTTTGTGCCCGTATCTAATTAGAATCATGTGCCACATGTCTGAACCCTTTTTCAAATGATGACCCCTCTCTATTTATATACAGATGCTGCTTACAATGATTTATGGGGTTTTTTTTTCATGCAACTGTAGTCCTACATTGGTTGTTGTTGTTTCCAGCCTCTTGTGAGCAATTGATTTCCAACATTATAGGACAAGAGTCAAAAGTAAACTCTGCAAAGCTAGCAATTCCTTTCGCAGAAAAATATTTTTGTTTAGCAGTGGCCATTTCAAAGCCATTGGGACTGGCAGATGCAAGGGGCTAGTTAGAATGCTTTTGTGGGGATGGAGTGCATTGAATAGAGGCCTTTTGGAAATTGCAACACACACACACACACACACACACACACACACACACACACACACACACACACACACACACACACACACACACACACACACACACACACACACACACACACACACACTTAGCCCTGAAAATATTCAATGCTATTTATAAGTACATTTTAGCATGCAAAACTGTCGGGAACATTCCAGGGACTTTTGCTGTGATGCTGGCTGCTAGGCTGCCAGTTTTCTGAGGGCAATATATATATTTTACTGTAGCAAAGAGAATTCCTTTGAAAAGGACAGGCAAATAGGTTCATTGAGTTTGCATACTTTCTGTGGTTTGCATATTCTCTATCTAAAAATATCAAACCTCTTTTAGCCCATCTTCCAAGTCAGACTTGGAATTAGACAGTGATGCAGCAGGTGAGTCCAGTTCTTGTGAATGGCTCATGTCATCTTCTTGTTTTGCATCTGGGGGAAAAACGCTTTAAAAAAAGAGAAAATCTTAGACTGCAAGCATCTGTCTTGGAATGGACATTCTTGTCTCTGTTATAATTTAAAGAGCAACTGTTCCATTTGTCTCTATAAAAGGAGGAATACACAAAGTTTTGGACAGGACATGAGAACACTTATTAAATCTGATCCTTGGTTAGCCCAACCTAAAGAAAACACTGCTTGGCTGTGGAGCCATGGGCCATCACAGGAATAGACATCTGTGGATTGTTGGCAGCTCCACTCTGCTCCACTTGCTCATATTTTGCCACATGCACTTAAACAACCTAGAAGGCAGCAGACAGGATTTAGCTGAACTGGAATGAGAGTGGGTGGCCAGTCAGACAAACCCCAATTCCCAATACTGTAAGCTGGGATAAATGAGTCGGGTGTGGGACCAGTTAGAGATTTTCATTGCACTGCAACTGGCAGATGGTGGTGGAAGTAGGTGGAAAGGCAGATGGCTACGAAGCTGGAGCAAGGCATTATGGAATCCTAGCAAAACATCTCACACATCACTTTTACACTCTGGGATACACCAGTGGTTCCCAACCTGTGGGTCGGGACCCCTTTGGGGGTTGAACGACTGTTTCACAGGGGTCGCCATGAGCCATTGGGGGAAAAAGGCATAAATGGCTCAGGTCTGGAGGAAGGGGGGAGGAAGGGGGAAAAGAGTGAGTTACAGCTTGATAGTTTGGAGGGGATGTCAGTCAATGTCACCGGAGCCTGCAATTGGCGGAGGGTGCCTGTAGAGGGAAGTTTTCTATGGCACCTGCCTGTTTTTGAAGGAAAGGTCAACCTTTCTGTCAGTGAAGACGACAAACGAATCTGTTTACAATAAATCAGTAACCTGTCTCTATAGGAGCGCATTAAGTTCATTGGTGCCTTGAGATAACATCCTGCTGAAAATTTTAAAATGTTTATTGTGCATTTGATTTTTAAAATCAACATGTGCTCTACAGCCATATTAGACTGTGATTCCCAATATTCCCATCCAGCATAGCTATTAGGGTGATCAAAGCTGTAGTAGCCCAAGAAACTTGGCACGGAAAGGGCATCTGTCATTATAGACCAGTGGTGGTGAACTTTTAGCATCCCAAATGTTTTGGACCACAACTCCCACAGTCCTTTGTCATTAGCAATACAGCCTTGAAATTCTGTGGTTCAAAACATCTGGAGTGCCGAAGGTTCGCCACCACTGCTATAGACTCTTTCCTATAACCACTCTGCCATGTTATCTCTTGCTTTCTCTGAGTGGAAACACTCTAAAACAAGTCCTGGATGGGATCTTTCGCACCCTAACAAGTCTACATGGCAATGTGTGCTCCAGGAATTGACATTTAAAACTGCCATAGGCTACCAGCAGCTCCCATCAACACCAATAGCTCAACTAAGGCAAATACTGGAAAACTAGTACCCTCTTTCATTTAAAAAGAAAAAGTAAGAAAATAAAAGGACAATTCAATAAAAAAAGGAAAATAGTTCCAACTGTGAACATAGGATTACAGGACACAAAACAGAAATGCCAGAAAATAATAAACATTGTCCTATCTATCTCCTATTTGTAGAGTAATGGAGTGAAACGGGGAAGATACTCCTTGCGTTTCCTGGGCACAAAGTTTGGCACAGTCCACAGGGGCCTACTTGTGAGCAACACTGCCACCACAAAATGAAGTCGGGCTTCCCCAAGCTATTCTAAGGTTACCAAAGCTCAAATTCTAAATTCCCCTTTGTACCCATGAACACCTCATTGATATCTAGGCAGACATGTACATAATTACTTTTAATCCTCTTTGATCATTCTTACATGCTTCCTTCCAAGATTTGAAATACAGTATGCATATTCTTAATCAAGGCAGCACAATAACTTTCCAATTCATAAATACAACCATTTGGTCAATTTGTGAATTACTGTGGTGCAATAGTTAAGCTGTGCAGTACTGTAGTCAAGAGACTCTGTTCATGGCCTGAGTTTGATCCTGATGGAGTCAGGTAGCTGGCTCAAGGTTGAATCAGCCTTCCTTTCTCCCAAGGTGAGTAAATTGACTACTCAGCTCATGAGGATGGGGTAGAGGATGTGTAGCCTGGATAATTAAATTATAAATTACTCCATGAGTGTATTAGCACTAAAGGATCTTAAATGAGCAACACACTCTATAGTGTTGCTTAGAGATGGGCACGAAATGAACTTTTTTCATTTCCGTTATTCGTTATTTGTTTTGTTACGTAACAAAACGAATAACTAACATTGTGATGAAATTGGATCGAACTGAACAGAACCATGAAAATTAGGTTCGTTACGTTTTGGGTTTTTTGTTAATGGCGACACACAATGAAATGAGCTGTTTTAAATGTTAAAAATCACCCTGGACATCCATAAAAATGCAGCGAGGTTGGGGTCCTTAAAATGTTTGTTTTTGTCTTCTCCCATTGCGATGTATTTTTCTTTTCCCTTTAAGGATGACAAAATGGATGTCGCCACTCCAGCCACAAAATGGAGGCAAGCCATGTGATGGGATCATGTAAATTCTTGGACAACTTCAACCAATAGCATGTCCAGGTTGCAGACTGGGCAGGTCTGGCAGCCACAGAGGGCATAAAAAGCTCTGTCAGCCCCCGTCCTCCTTGCAGTCTCCGGTGGGAGTTAGGGTGGGATTGCTGTCTCTGCAACTTGTTATTTTCACTTTTTTTTTAAAATTCGTGCCCATCTCTAGTGTTGCTTCACATTGACACCAGTTTGAAGCAAACATGTAATTCCAGCCCCGGCATTGCAGAATATGTTTGGAAACCAAATTTTGTGCACTGTATATAAATTGATTTCCTTGAAATAATCTTGGGTCCTTTCAGGGAGAAAGGTGAAATAGAAATATTTTAAATAAACCCAGTAATAAATAAACAGAAATAGGTGCTGCTTTCACCCATTAGTATTCTTTGTAGTGATTTTTCTTCAACCTATAGAACAGTGATGGCAAACCTTTTAGAGACCAAGTGCCCAAACTGCAATTCAAAACCCACTATTTTTTTTTTATTGCAAAGTGCCAATACAGTAATTTAACCTGTATACAGATGGCTATGAAGGGGTGATGTCGGGTGCCCACAGAAAGGGCTCCGAGTGCCACCATTGGCACCCGTGCCATAGGTTCGCCTTCATTGCTATAGAAGCTTAGGACCCGTTCACTGCAGTCCAGTCGTAAAATAACAAATTAACCTAAGAAATTTATTTGAGAATTTGAAGATAGAATTCAACATGCAACTCTCCACATGTGTTCAGGAATTGTATGATGAAAAGTATTATAGTTAAAGGCAAATCAGGCAATAAGGAGTTGCCCTGTCTTGGATTGGGGTTATATTCCTTCTAAAATGTTAGGTTCACATCTTGAGGGTGCTTTTCAACTGAACCCTGAGCCTGGACGCAGATATTTCGGCAGTGGCCAGAAATGCATTTGTGCAGTGAAAGCTGGTGATCTAATTGCACCCATCCTTTGAGATGCTTGACTTGGCCACAGTGACACATGCCTTAATTACATCCCGTTTGGATGACCTCCACAAGGGCCTGCCCTTGAAGAGCATTCAGGAACTTCAGCTGGTTCAAAATGCTGCAGCCAGACCCGTGCTGGTTATCTATGAGTATGGCTGCTCCCATATAGAACTGCCAATACCACTCATTCATCACAGGCTGGGCTTTTGAGGGTGCCAACAAGGAATTGGGCTTTCTTGATGGTTGCACCACATTTGTGGAATCAGTTGCCCCCAAAAAAAACTCTGCCTGGCCTCCACACTGCAGACATTTAAACTTGGATGCTTAGACAGGCTTTCCTCAAGTACTGGTGATGGTAACTAAAAGTCTGGATAATTTTCTAATCTGCCTCTCCTTCTGTTATTTTGTCTTATTATTTCTATTGACTTTAATGTGATATTATTCTAATTGCACCATGGCTGGAGCTTATTAACATGTTTCATTTGTTATTTATACTTATTATTTACATATGTATGTATTTTGTTGTAAATGTTTGTTTGCCACCCAGAGTGGCCTTTTGGACAGATTGTTGTGGCACATAAATCAAATAAATAAATAAATAAATAGCTAGACAAAATATTTCCTAATATGTGTAGTAAATGTTGGCAATGAGATCAAAAAGCAGGTACTTATGATCATGTATGGTGGATTTGAGACAATTTTTTTAGAATTTGGATTAAAATACAGTATGTACATGGCTTGTTAAAATATTAAAAAGATTTATAGATTTTAAACCAGACTATTTTTATTAGATATAATATCAGAAAAACTTTGATAAACAAAATATATATTTAACATTGCATATTTTGACAGCAGCTAGGAATGTACTGGCACAACACTGGAAAAAACAAGGAATACCTACTGATGAAGAAATAGTTAAGAAGATTTTGGACTGGGTGGAAATGGAATACTTACTCTGAAGATTAAAGAGAAGGAATCTGTGGAATCTGTTCTATCAATGGTTAGAAAAGAGAAGTAGATAGAGACTAAGGCCCTCATTTGTATTAACAAACAAACATAAGCAGAACACATGTAAAATGATGTTTAATAAGCACGGATTGATTTATTAATAGAAAATTAATAAAATGTTTAATAAAACAAACAAACAAATACAGGAAGCATATAACTCCCTTGTTACAACTGCTTCACTGGCTGTCAGACTGTTTCTGGGCCCAATTCAATGTGATGTGTATATATAGTGTTTTGAAACTTCTTATTTTGCCTGTTGTGATCTGCCTTGAGTCCCCTCTGGAAAGAAAGATGTCATATAAATAATTAAAAACAGCTACAACATTCAAAATAAAATTAAAGACCATTAAAGAAAGTGTGGCATGTAAGTGAAAATTGTGGCAATTAAACTTTGGTGGGTGAGTTACTGTAAATGATTGCTTAATAATAGGTCAGAATGAAACAGTTTTCTGTGAACCCCTCTGTGGATTTTATTTTTATTGAAAAGGATCCCACCACGGCAGAGATCCACCCATTCTTCTGTTGCCCAGCTATTCTTATCAGAGACAAGCCTACACTGATCAAGTGTCAAATGCCAACACTTCCTATTTCAGAATGGTTGTGTTATGAAAGCAAAAGCCAGAATATGGGGGAGGCAAGGGCCCTTACTTCACGAGGCGCGGCGCTCCGCAGCGATATTGCCTTCGATTTGAATTCGGAGGCGGTCACGTGGCGGTCACGTGTTCTCGCTTCGCTCCCGCCCCTGTTTCTCAGTACTCACGAGCTACAGTTTTAGGACCGATTTGAGCACAACCTCACGTGCTCCCTTCGCATTCGCATGCCACTTTTCAACGTTCGTTATTTCCCATCCGTCCTTTAAAAAAATTCCTACCGACGGCGTATCGATGCACTGATGCTGGACTGTCAGTTGCAATGGCTCTACTGATTTCAACTGTTTCCTGGCATCATTGGCAGCCCCCCCGCTGCCGCCGCCGCTACTCGGGGGGAGCCCCGCATGGCACAGCCGCCCGCCGTCCACCGCTTGCACGCTGCCTGCCCCGGGTGCCCTGCTCTGGCCGGGCGAGGCGGCAGCGGCTCCTCCTGCTCCCGCCGCCGCTGCCGCTACTCGAGCAAGGAAGTAACAGCACAAAGCGATGAAACGATATAGCGATGCATCGATATCCCTGTTTGAATATTTTTTTTAAAAAAACTTGAAATAAAATCCAAAAACCGAGACCACACGTCACGTTGGGAGCGAAGCAAGATGCGAAGCGAAAAGATTCCCGGCAGCAGCCAGGGGCACCACTCGCCCCGGTTGGAGCACGGTTAAGGGGGAGTGGTCGGGGTGGCACCGAAGTTAAAATGGAGGGGCGTGCGGACTAAAACGATCGATTCGGACAGAAAAGAAGGCTAGCCGCGAAGCGAGCGGCTCGTGAAGTAACGACCAAGGATGCTTATGTACAGCCTTTGTAGAGCATGTTTCCTAAATTTTCCAACGTGCAGAGTGACTGAAGTGCAGTTTTCAAACCTGTTTCTATTCTAGCTCTTGCATTTAAAATGATGAGGCCATGCAAAATAGACATGATGGGACAGTATAAAAGATCTTTATTTTCTAAGAACAATATGCGCCCATGCTTGCCCCTCCCTGGAATCCTAATCTAGGCATGTCTTTAAATGTACATTGGTAAATACGATAGTCAGAGCAGTAATCCATAGGTATTTATATACATCTCCCCCACTTCCACCCTCATTATTTTTGCAGATGTCCTTGGTGATTGCTGATGGTATGAACTGTTTAGCTTTGGAACAAACAGCTTCAGAAGATGGGAGATTCTCCTTCTTTGGAGATACAGTGGTACCTCAACTTACGAATTTAATCCATTCCAAATGCATGCTCCTAAGTTGAACTACTCTTAAGTTGGGGTACCTATCTAAAAATTGAAAAAATAAGTTTAAAAATGAAAACAAAATTTGTAACTGGAGCAGACCATATCTAAAATTTGTAAGGCGGCAGTTAAAACGCCAACAGTTTTCTGCTCTTAAATTGAATTGCTCTTAAGTCAAGGTGCTCTTAAGTCAGGGTACCACTGTAATTGGGTTAAAAAGGAGAGACAGAAAGAGAGATTGGGAAGCCATCTGTCAGGGATGTTTTAGCTGTCGATTCCCACATTAGCAGAGAGTTGGACTGCATGATTTCAGAGGAGCCCTTCCATCTCTCCAGCTTGTTGACTCGGCGACATAGATTTCACCCCCTACATTTGCCTCTGTATAACTCGCTTCTGCTGCTTCTTATTTTCTACTCACCAAAGCAAGGCCAATGTCCTAGCCCTAGTGCCTGCTGCTTCTCAACAATGCCTCAATTCAAAGTAGGGTTATGTGACCATCACCTGTGGATCAAGTATCAAATGCCAAGAACTGAAGGTTCACCATCTGGCCTATTGAAGGAGTTCCAGACAATGTCATTCAAGTGTAGCTGTGGAATTCCAGGCCAAATGGGGTAGTGTGTGTGAGGGTGTGTGTGTGCTCTCATTTAAAAAAGCAACGTTATGGTCATTAACAGATGCAAGCAATGGTTGCATAAAAAGTGTGTTTATTTTCCAGAGAAACTTGATTTCACCACAGCTCATAATGAGCTTATCAGTATAAGAGTGTGAGGGAGGAAAATGCCTTTCCACAGCCCTTCTTTCCTTCCCCATTCCACCCGCCCCCCACCGCCCAACCCCACAATCTGAATTAAAAGAACATATGGCAACCCATACAGGGATGTGGTGACAGTAGGATCCCAATAAAGATACGTAAAGTGCTGACAGACTGCAGAACTTTAGAACTAAAAAATTATGGTGAAGACTCCCATTACCCTTTTAGCTGCACAGATAACAATTAAAAGTTGTTTCCCTTTGGAAAGATTGTTTCCAGAAACTTCAAGACAATAAAATGCCATTTTGGAAATGGCAGGATATACAGTGCAGTCCCGTATGCTGATCCACTTCTGCATCATCCAACCCCCTCATCCAAAGTAAATAGTTGCATATAACATACACATACTAGTTTACAGGCAGGGATGTAAATTTAGCTGCAAGTACTATGCTGCAGATTCATAAGAAATGAAATACATTCCATCACAGCAGTAAAGATGGTGACCTAGGGACTTGCTTTCATCAGAGGATCTCAGCATAGTCACCTTGGCTACCTGAGCAATTTTGAGGATACTGGTTGTGAGGGGAATTATTCCGAAGGTGGGAGACTGACCCCTGCACAACGAGAAGCTGAAAGGGATGAATGGCTTGAAAAACAGAAGAGGAGGGAGGGGTGCAGAGCTGTGCGAGACAGAGAGGCTGAGGAGCGGGAAATGCTGTGGAAACAGTTTAAAGACTCTCTGAAGATCTTGGAAAAGGAGAACGAGGAGGGAAAACACAAAGGCCCTGTTAAGGAGGAACAGGAACTGGAGAAAATGGTGGGAAGGCCCCGCCAATCAGAGGTGGTGGAGGTGGAGTTTGGAGAATGTAAGAAGGGAAACCACGTGTGCTGCCGCCAGACCGGGAGTGGTTTTGGATGGAAAACCCTTGGATTGGACAATGGGAGCAAATGATGATGCCCGGGCCTAAGGCTGAGAGTTATAGGCGAAGAGCACATCGGCAAGGCTGCTCATATTGGGGTGAGCAACAGGCTCAGGAGTACAACAGGAAGAGAAAAGTGATAAGGAAGCAGTTGGCCTTAGAGCAATGGATGGCCAAGCAGAAGGAGGAGGAGATGAGGACTGTGAGACCCTGTACCGGGAGGGGTTCGGACCAGAGGGAAGACTATCCCTTCCAATCCCACCGGCAGAGAAGTCATGGACCCAAGCTCACTTCGGAGGTTGGGGTACAAGTGGGGGAACCGCGCCTCTCAGAGAAGGAGGAGGAGAACAGTGATGGAGCCAATTATCCTCTAGTAGAGGTGGGGGACTTGATTTCTCTGTAATGACCCCAAGTTATGAGTCAAAGAACAAGCCTTTTGTTACTGAAGTTAAAGATGTTGAAACCGTTGTAAGGAAAAGAACCTCTGTCGTTGTGGAAGAACCTAATAAAAGTTCAGTTTACTCTTACCGAGATATGCCTTCGTTGAATCTGGAATGACGGGACGCCTGGACAAAAGGACAACCCTCACACTGGTGTTTTTCTTTCTTGTGGAATTTTATTTTTCAACTGGACTTGGGCTGGAAACTCCCCCCAAACAGATCACAGATGGCCACTCTATGCAAAACCATGTCCCAGTAAGTGTGCCTAGTGTGAGCATCCTTAGCATCTAATCATCAAGTCAAGAGGGTGACATATAGCACGAGGCAAAGCAAATATTTCGTAATTGATCTCCACTTTCCTATTGAAATCCACGCACACAAACCCAAATGACGACTCAATGCATGTGCTCCCCCCCCCCATTCCAGCCTTGGAGCCATGGGGTCAGGAAGTCAAGTGAACTGATTGATCTGCTTTTGGAGCACATCTTCCAGCTCTCAGCTGTTGGTTCTAGGAATAGCAGCAGTGGACAAAGTGATGCTCGGAAGGAGAGACTGCCACCAGTCATACCTGGGACCTGGAATGCAGCACAGCTGTATTTTCTGAGGACATTGCATGTGTTGTTCACTGATCATGCCTATGGTGAACCAAAAGTCCGAGAGTTTGCCAGCAATGTAGTGCGATCAAGAGGAGGGCATGAACTAGTTAATAGAATAGCAAGTGCTTTCAGTGGTTGGGGTCTTATATGAACATTTCTGTGTCATTAAAATTATAGAATAGCAGAAAAACAATGACCAGCATTTCTTCTGATGGGGATAACTGGATATAAGGAATGAAATAATTTCCAAATCATCATCGTTTTTGCTTGCACATATTGTGTTTAAGTTGCCTCACCCTGTAAAATATTTCTTCAAAGGACTTTATTACACACAATGACAAAGAATCAACAAGAAAGGTTAAAGCTAAGCTCCAGCTCTTGTTGATATCAAGGAAAAAATTCAACATGAGTTGGATTCCCCTGTATTAAAGTTGGGGAATACAGATAATATTCAAGTCGGATTTCTGTATTGCATTGTAGGCACATTAGCCAACCAACCAACCAACCAACCAATGAAATTATGTCCTCAACTAAAGTTGAATGTCATGTTTATGAATTAAGAAATGAGACATTGGGCTATTCACAATCACACTCTGAAACCTTTCTTTCTTTCTTACTTACTTTCTTTCTTTCTTTCTTACTTTCTTTTTTTCGACTTCCCCTAATTCATTTAAAACATTGATTTAGAGGTATAAGTTATGATGGCCCCCCCTTTTTTTTGCTGTCATATTGAGTGGAGGGACAAAAAGGAAAACAGGGATACTCTAAAACAATCTCTTTGGTGACCATGCCTCAAACACTCAATCAAGTTGTTTATTCTGTGGCTGCTCCTTTGGCATGTTTCTCCTTGTTTTCAAGACAAGAGGGTTTGCAAAGGGAACACCTCAAAATAACCATTTATTTTGGTAAAATTTATAATATGTGATTCTACTTTTAGTCAGGAAGTGCAAACAAAGCTAGGAGACAGCTTGTTCCCTGACCCCAAAATTCATTCTGTGTTGCTATAGCATCACCCCTGAGAAAAACGGGACTGGCTCTTTTCCTCTTAGCCCTGGTCAATGGGCTTTTGTCAGCTGTTGAAGTATGGCATTAAAATTTAAATACTACAGATTTAATGGAGGATTATTATGACACCCGCATGCATTCTTTCTGTTGCTATAGGAAACAAACATGAGGAATGAGAAGACGGTTGAAAAAATAAAAAAATAAAATGAAGGAAGGAAGCTGTTCTTTTAGTAGATAAAACAAGCATGTTGGGGAATAAAAAAAATGACCCCAACTTTGTCATTTCTCTATGAAAGGAGGCTGCAAAACAACATGGATCATGAACTCTTTTGAATTTTTGAACATCACTAAACAACTGAGTTCCCCTATGCCAGTAATTACCTCTTCTTTGAAAGCTCATTTATTCAGAATTCATGAGTGGGGTGAGTGTGGGGAAATGCCTCTGGGTGGCTAAATATAAATATAGAGGCCATGTGTGTACCTTCTTTCTTAGTATAGGCCGGGGGTCTGCAACCCGCGGCTCCGAAGCCGCATGCGGCTCTTTGGAACCTTTGCCGCGGCTCCGGGAGGTTCCCCTCGTGGAAGGGGTCCCGCGGCATTTAAACTAGGACCGCGGGGGAAACTTCAGCTCGCCGCCGCCGCCATCCTCCTCATCTTCATCTTCCTCCTCCTCCTCCTCCTCCTCCTCCTCCTGGTGCTGCTGCAGCCGCTGCTGCCGCCGCCGGTGCACCGCCGCCTCCTTGGCCGTGGCGAAGGCTCCTGGGCCGGCCAGGGCCAGGATGGCGGTGGCGGCGGCGGCGGCGGCGGCGTTGGAGGGGTGGTGGGGGTGGCATCGTTGGCCGCCGGGGTCTCCTCCCGCCACGGGGGTCAGAGGCCGCTCAGCAGCAGCAGCAGCAGGAAGCCACGCGTGTTGGTAATCCTCCTCCTCCTCCTCCTCCCCCTCCTCCCGCCACCGCCGGCAGTGGAGGAGGCGGAGGCGGCGGCGGCGAGGGGGAAGCGGGCACAATGGCCACACCCAGCCGGGAAAAGGGCGAGGGGAGGCGGCGGCGGCCAGGCCCAAGCAGCCGGTCGGTTCGTGTTGGTGGTGGTGGCGGCGGCGGCGGCCTGGACGGACAAAAAGGGGTCCGAAAGCAGAATGGAGGAGCGGACCGGAGAGATCCACGGTGCCCCAGCGCGCCACTCGCCCTCCCGCTTCTTTCAGCCTCACCCGCCCCTTCCCTCCGTCTCCTTCACAAGCCAAACTTTGCCCACACACGCACACACACCACGACTGCAAGAAGGGTGTGTGTGTGTGTGTGTGTGTGTGTGTGTGTGTGTGTGTGTGTGTGTGTCGCATCACCCGCCCCTTCCCTCCGTCTCCTTCACAAGCCAAACTTTGCCCACACACGCACACACACCATGGCTGCAAGAAGGGTGTGTGTGTGTGTGTGTGTGTGTGTGTGTGTGTGTGTGTGTGTGTGTGTGTCGCATCACCCGCCCCTTCCCTCCGTCTCCTTCACAAGCCAAACTTTGCCCACACACGCACACACACCACGGCTGCAAGAAGTGTGTGTGTGTGTCTGTGTGTGTGTCGCATCACCCGCCCCTTCCTTCCGTCTCCTTCACAAGCCAAACTTTGCCCACACACACACACACACACCACGGCTGCGAGAAGGGGTGGGTGTGTGTGTGTGTGTGTGTGTGTGTGTGTGTGTGTGTGTGTGTGCCGCTCACCCGCTTCCCAAAAAAGGGACCAGCCGCGGGGTCGCAGGCCCGTCCTTTCAACCGCTGAGGCGGGCGCCGCTCCCTCGCCTCCGGCTGCGGGACTGTGGTGGCGGCGGCAGCGGCGCTGGTAGGCCCGGAGCGCGGGTCATCGCCTCACAGAGCCTCGAACGGCGGCTGGCCCAACGCCCGGTTGCTGAGGCGGAACAGCGAGAACGGCGGCGGCGGTTGTATATATTTGTTTTAAATGTCGCAATGGTTTTGCGGCTCCCAGTTTTTTTTCCCCGTCGGAAACGGGTCCAAGTGGTTCTTTATGTCTTAAAGGTTGCAGACCCCTGGTATAGGCACCCATTGCTTCCAGGACTGGCCACAATAATTCTGTTTTTGAGAGGAGGGCAAAGCCAAAATGGAGTATGTTAGCACAATTCCTGTGATTTACAGCATTACAACAAAGTTCATAGGTGTACATTAAAATAGCAGTGTGTTTCTTAAGGAAACTCAGGGGAGGCCAAGGGAATTTTGTGTTCAACACCTGCTAGCAGATAAAAAGCCAGATGTAACTGTGGTGGTGGCTAAATTCTGTGCCGCAGCAATGAGGCATCGCTCTTCCCTGCCCACTTCAGGTGGCGGGGTCAGATGATTGGCAATGTCCGTTGTGTATTTATCCTTACCTCTTCTCATGATGTGGGTTGGAGGTGGTCTAGAGCACGGGCGTGGTCCCAGGCTGGAGATAATTCTAAACCTATTGAGTTGATTACTCTGTTATTGGGCCTACTGGGCTGGGAAGATTTTACCTGTTCTTGTGTGCATGCTTTTATTGTTTTTATATGCTTTAATTTTGGTTTTATGTGGAATGTATTTTGGTTTTATGTGGAATGTCTTTTGTATTTTGTCTGGTCAGTGACTGAAATAAAGACCTATTCCTATTTCTATTCCTATTAAATTATCATAATGCATATAAAATCTGACATACTTCCAAAGCAGAAGGACGAGGCAGGATTCTCAGGCATGCATTGTACAGGCCATTTAATTCTTTTTTTAAAGGACTATGCACTACTTCTACATATTTTTTTCTGTGTAGAAGTTGTCTCCCTTTAAGTCCAAAATCTTTTTCAATCTTTGGTATAGCAATAACATGCCAGGTTCACAATGGCATGAAGTGAGGTTTATTAATCCAATTTATTTATCAGATTTATAAATCTAGTAGTTTTCTTCTTTACTTCTTTTTACTACAATTAGGGGGTGGCTCAGTGGACTAAGGCTCCATAAACTGTTGGCTGCAAAGTCAGCAGCTCGGCGGTTCGAATCCCGGGTGCCATGCAGCGGAGTGAGGTCCCACTTTTAACCCCAGCTCCTGTCAACCTAGCAGTTCGAAAGCACATAAATGCAAGTAGATAAATAGGTATATTTAATAGGCCATTAAAAGCGGGAAGGTAAAAGTGTTTCCTTGCAGCCATGCCGGCCACATGGCCATGGACTTGCACAACACTGGCTCTTCGGCTTGAATACGGAGATGGGCACCGCCCCTAGAGTCGGACACAACTAGCATGCATGTGCGGTGGGGAGGACCTTTACCTTTACCTTAAAACTGAATATCAACATACGGAATTTATCCTTTGAAGAAGTGGAATATTGCTGACTGGAAATCCTAGCTTTTGATCTATAGCAGACCCTTATATGAATAGTCACTGTATAATAAAAGACAAACTACCGGATCCTGGAGAAATGGCCACTAATGCTGGATGTAATATAAACTAGGGGAACTAGCAAGTGTTTGTAGCTAAATGCTGAAAGCCATTTTACAATCTCTATAAATGCCTTCCAAAGTGTTGCAATATTGCTAATACAATATCTATGAGACCCACGTGTGAAGTGTTGGAGAAATATTAAGCAC
This sequence comes from Phrynocephalus forsythii, assembly GCA_029282475.1. Classification (NCBI taxonomy): domain Eukaryota; kingdom Metazoa; phylum Chordata; class Lepidosauria; order Squamata; family Agamidae; genus Phrynocephalus; species Phrynocephalus forsythii. The sequence continues at coordinate 59,339,641 of JAPFRF010000002.1, forward strand.
CAGTCTTGAGTTACTCCAGTTGCCATTTGCAACTGGAATAAAAGGATGAGTTTGCAAATAAAATGCAATTTTTTAAAGACGTAAATTGGAAGATCAAGAAAATATTCCTTTCTGATTCCTTAGAGCAGTGGTTCCCAAACTTGGGGGGACCCCTTTGGGGGTCAAATCACCATTTCCCAGGGGTTGCCATGAGCCAGTGAAGAAAAAGGCACCAACGGCTTGAGTCTGGAGGAAGAGAGGGAGGAAGGGAGGGAAATAGTGAGTTACAGCTTGATAAGTTGGAGGGGATGTCAGTCAACGGCACCGGAGGCTGCGATTGGCTGAGGGTGCCTGTAGAGGGAAATTCTCTATGGCACGCAGTAGCCTGCCAAAGGGGGCTTGTGGCCTCTTCCAAGCAGGGCAAGGGGGTCACCACAACACGAGGAACTGTATTAAAGGGTCACGGCATTAGGAAGGTTGGGAACCGCAGCCTTAGTTGATACCCATTTCAGTAGGGAAATCTAGGCCCTGCCTTTGAAAGGACTCCACAGATGCAATTATTTTTCTCTGCATTAGCCCTTTGTACTACTACAACCTTTACTGTAGTCTGATGATATATTCCCATGGACCATGCCATCATAGGTCATGCCCAAGCAAGCAGCCGGGTATTGCAGCAATATGAAAGCATTTGTTTGGCTATTGGTGAAGCAAGTGTAATTGCACCCCATATTTTTTGTATGTATTCAGCTGTATTTTAATCATGGATAGCATCAGCTTCAATTACATGTTTACAGAATCTGTGTCTGAGATGAGGGAGGATTTTCAAAACTCACACTCATAAACTGCATCACCCTTTGCAGAAAAGGATGATGGATGGCAAGGATTAGCTCACAGGCACTGGAAAACAAGTGTGAGATCATGAAAATAAGAGAGCTTTACAACTCGTGGGTCAGTCACGGGTAAATGTGAAAGACCTTATTGTTCATAAGGTAGATTCTGCTCAACAGGAGGTGATGAGTGAATTTCCAGGTTAAGCATGTAAACATTACTTAATTTACTTATTGTTCTCTATTTTTCCCCTATGAGACAAAGTAAAGAAAGAGAGTGATGCTTTAAGGACTGAAAATAGTGGAACATACATTTGTGGAGGATAACCATGGGATGGATCTCAAGGAGATTGCTGTATTGACAAATACTTTAGAATTGTCCATCTCACTTTTTGAGGCCTTTCCTTTTCTTCTTAGCTAATGAAAAATTTAGGTTTGACAACTGCCTGTTGTGAGAAACAGGTTTGGGTTTTATCCCAATGTACAATCCAGCATTTGCATTTCAAGCATGGCCCAGGGCATAGAAGAACATTCTGGCTTAAAAATTTAAGCCAATGGTCTGCTTCCTGAGTGGTTGCACATTGCAATCATGTGGCATATAATCTGTGATAGTGGTCCCTACCTTTTAAACCATTCTGCCTTTTTCAAGCAGCACATATCCCCTTTCTTTTTGGGTTGGTGGTAAGGCTTTTTCTGCCCTCCTTCCTCTCCTTAAAAAAAAAAAAAAAACTTCTGTGGGCTCATTGTTTTGTTGGCAAAATGCCCTTGCAACCCCCTTGTAGCTCCCTGTGGCTCCAAACCAGCCAGGAACAAACGCAGAAGCTTTTGATTCCCCACCCCCACCCCAGCTGCCAGTGACTTTGCTGCTGCTGCTCTTCCAGCTTCAGCTTCTTTACTTCCTGTTCTGCTCCACACACCTCGCCAGTTCCCCTGCTATAATAATAATAATAATAATAATAATAATAATAATAATAATAATAATAATAATAATAATAATAATAATAATAATAATAATAATAATAAAAGAACAGGCATTGATAGTGAACCGTTTAGATTGCTTGGTGGCAACTTTGCGAGACTTGGGACAGATTCCCAATCCCAACAAAGGATTAGCAAACCACCATCTATCTCCACAAAGATCCCCAATGAACCCCCTGGATAAGGACACAGTTAACCCTCCCTTGGAGCCTACTGTAAGAATAAGCAAAAGGACTCTTAACTCTAATCTAATAGTGCCTGCAGACCATCCTTTACTCTGTCTGACAGTTGAGGAACCTTCGGGTAACACCCAGAACAATCCTAATATTATTGAGTTAGATTGACAAACCCTTCACCATAATGCCCCCCCCCCAGAAAAAGCCCTCCTTCCATATTTAGATGGTTGTCCAAGGGATGAAAGAAATTTGAGTGTACCATATGACAAGCTTAAAGCTGTCTCATGGAATATAGCTGGGTGGTCCTCCAAACAAAATGACACTAACTTTTTGAGATATCTGAGTGCCCATGATGTAATCTTTATCCAAGAAACATGGACCAGAAGCAAAATCAATTTAAATGGTTTTGTAGTACATGATTCTCCTGCTGAGGCTATCAAAGGGAAAGGTAGACCCAAGGCAGGTTTGGCAATATTAATATCCACATCCCTCCAAGCATTGATAGATTGGTTCCCCCCTTGTGGAAAAATAGCAATGGCTGAGCATATTGACTTTGGTTCCAAGTCTCTTCTGCTGATCAATGTTTATATCCCACCCTTTTCTTCTCAGAAGGATATAAAACAGGCTTGGGAAGATTTGGGAAATTATATAATAGGGTTGGAATGTAAATTACCCAGAGCCCAGCTACTTATAATGGGGGACTTCAATGCAAGATTAGGCCCAAACAATGGTATCCTTTTTTCCTCCAGGCTATGGGGAGCAGTAGACAATGAGATCTTTACCTTTAGTTACGACAGAAATTCTAAGGATCTCAAGGTGAACTATGGTGGCATTTGCTTGACTCAAATGGTGAGCCGCCTTGGTCTAGTAATATTAAATGGGAATCCTTGCTATGATGAATGCTTTGAATTTACCTACATATCTGGACACGGAAGCAGCACTGTGGATTTTGTGCTGATCTCCCATTCCCTATCTAGATGGGTGTTGGAATTCTTTGTAGGTCATAGGCTTGACAGTGATCATCTTCCCCTTAATGTCACTCTTCTACCCTCACACCCTGTTCATTTGAACGCTAAAACCCATCTTCAAGATGTTTTATTAAGCCTTAAATACAGGAGATTATATTGGACTGAGGAAAACAGCAACAAGATAATGAGTTTCCTTGGATCCCATGAGGGGGAGACTTTAAGAAAATCAGTTATGGGAGCCACAAATGTTACTTGTGCTATTAACAACTATTCAGCCTTGATTGATGCCTTGAATATGATTTTAACATCAAAGCGACCACCTACACAAGCCTCATCAAAGACGAGTGGCCCCAAGTGGTTTGACAGGGACTGCAGAGTAATAAAACAACAATTGAGGGAGGTTTATAACAATTATACGAAGGAAAATCTAAATGTATTACCTGCAGAATACTACATAACAAAAAAGAAATACAAACAACTGATAGCATTCAAAAAGAGACAAGCAACCCTGAAGGGATGGAATGCACTAATAGAATGCACATTAAATAAAAGCTCAAAACTCTTCTGGCTTGGGCGAGGCCAGCTCCGAGCACCCGTCCTTGCCTTCTCTCTCTCTCTTTCTCTATGTGGGGTGTTTTGGGTTTTTTTTTCTTCCTGCCCCCCCCCATAAAAAATAATTTCGGGTCGGCTCCCTCCTCCTCCTCCTCCCCCCACCACCTCCACGTCCCCCCCACCCCGTGCACAGCCGGTGGGCGGACGGAAAAAAAGAAACCAAAACCTTCTCTCTCTCTCTCTCTCTATGTGGGGTGTTTTGGGGGTTTTTCCCACCCGCCTGCCGGCTGGACACTTTATGAGGTCGGAGCCCTTCCCAGTGGGGTTGGCCGGTGGGTCCCCATCTCTCTCCTGCTCTGTCTGGCTGAGGGAGGTGGCCGTCAAGAAAACGGGCGGTGGCGCCACTCGAAGGGCGGGGGTGCATCGGCTCTCAAAGCCTGCCGAGAGAGGCTTAAATGCTTCGGGGCTGCAGTCTCAGCCACACGTGCACAGGTGTCAGGCAGCACCGGGATCATGTGTGGAGGGAATGTAGTCGCCCATCCAGCCCCTGCTCCTTTGCCTTTCCCAGCGAGAGCTTTGATGATTTACTTTTCCACACATCTCCTCCTGTGTCCGACCGGGTCGCCCCCACCTCCACCCGCCGGGCAACAACCCCCTCCGTCCGGCTAATAATGGGAGGGAAAGACACAGTCCTCCCTCGATGAATTTGAGGGGGTGGGTGGGTGGGTGGGTTGGTCCTGACATTAATTCCTTGCTCTTGGCTTTTAGCCCCTTCCCCTCCTTTCCCCCTCGACTGAAATGTTGTTGTCATCACCTTCGTAAATCCCTCCGCTGCTCACTTCGTCTCGCTCGCTCGCTCTCTTTCCTCAGTGCGCCTGCCTGCTCGCTTTCCGCCGTAGTTCCTGCTAGTCGTTCCCATGGCTTTTGTTCACCCATGGCTCTGGGTGGGGGTGTACTGAAGGGTGCAGGCCGGAGAGCAAGCGTGGGCACTTTGTTTTCAGCCTTGCTGCTTCTTGGCCTCTTTCTGGCTTCCTCATGACTCCCACTTCCCTTTCCCCCACTTCCTTCTTCCTACATGGCCGTTTCAGTTTCAAGCAGGGTGAAGGAGGGTCAGGGGCAGGGTGAAAAAGATGGGTGGAAAGTGGATCTTCAGGAAAGTGCCTTCATAAAGCACAGCAGAACGCACCTTGAGGTTCAACAGTGGCTGCACAAGAGATGGGAAGCTTGCCCCATTTTGCACCCAGTGGGTCTAAGTGAGGAGGCTGAGCACCTTCTCCCTCCTGCGGGCCCTTGGCCAATGGAGGGGAGTGGGCTGGGAGGAGGCCGAAGGTTGCAATGGTGCTGAGCATGGAGGGGCCTGTGTTTCGCAGGGCATGGAGACCTGTGGCAGATGGGTCGGCCAAGAGCCATGGCCAGCCTTCTCCCTCCCGGGTGAGATCTTACCAGCCTGGCCAGCGCACATACAGAAGGGTGGGAGTGTTGCCCCTTTGGAGGGAGACTTTCCAGAACCACTGGTGTGTGTGTGTGTGTGTGTGTGTGTGTGTGTGTGTGTGTGTGTGTGTTGGGGGGGACAGTAAAATTTGTGTTAAATTTGGGGTATTTTTCATTGTCTGGAACGGATTAATCCACTTTCCCATTACTTTCTATGGGAAAAGTTCATTTGACTTAAGTCATGTTTGACTTAAGTCTAGACCTCCAGAACGGATTAATGACGTAAGTCAAGGTTCCACTGTAATACCTATATTTAAGAAAGGAGAAAGAGGAGATCCATCCAACTACAGGCCAATCAGCTTACTCTCAGTGTTGGGTAAGCTGTATGCTAGTTATCTAAATCAAAGACTGGAATCTTGGATAGAGGAAGAAAACATTCTGGGGGGAGAACAAGCCGGCTTCAGAAAGGGTAGATCACCAACTGATCAATGTATGATATTAAACCATCTTGCTGAGAAATACATGACCTCTCATAGCAATGGTCTTTACACTGCATTTATAGACCTAAAATCAGCCTTTGACTCTGTCCCACGACATATATTATGGTCGAAGCTATACAAAACCTCTATAGATAAACGACTCCTCTATCTCATTAAAGGTCTCTATCAGGGCACCACCCTACGTGTAAGGTGTGGCATAGAAGGAAATCTGACAAAATCTATTCCTGCTAATAAAGGGGTCCGCCAGGGCTGTATATTGGTCCCCACACTATTCAACCTTTATCTCAATGACCTACTAGATTGTTGCCTTGTATCAGACTTTCACCCTCCCAGATTGGCAGAGACTAAATGTCCCCTACTGCTATATGCGGACGATGCTGTTCTATTGTCTCTATCAAAAATAGGCCTCAAACGACTAATACGTGCATTCATGACTTACTGCAAAAATAACCAACTGGTCATTAATTTCACCAAAACTAAAATTATGGTTTTTGCTCGATCTGTAACTTTAAGAAAGTGGACAATTAATAGCAACTGCATTGAGCAAGTAAAACAGTTTAAATATCTAGGTACCATATTTCACTATAAGTTATCTTGGGCTGCTCATAGACAATCTGTAATCCAAGCAGCCCAGAATACACAAAAGGCAATTACCCGTTTTTTCTTTACCAAGGGGGGGGGGCAATTTGTACCTGCTGCTATTCAAGTTTTCAAGGCCAAGATATTGCCTCAATTATTATATGGGATTCCAACTTGGATTCTAGGATTCCATCCTAGCATGGAGAGTGTCCTTTCAACATTTTTAAGATCTATCCTTGGAATGCCAAGATGTGTTCCTGCAGCAGGTCTTCGATTGGAGACTGGCATTGTCTCACTAGAATGTGTTGCTTGGATCTATGCTTTTAGATACTGGATTAAGGTATCACATGCCAATACCTCAATGGGATATCTACATCTCTTACAAAATGATGTCCACTATAGCTCATGGTTTAAAGTTTTCCAACTAAACTGCATCTGTTAGGGCTATCTATTGACTTTCTTAAAGCCTATGAGCCCAAGACAGCTAAATCTATCATAGAAAAGCGGATTAGGGATATTAACTTTCAGCACTCTATCACAAGTGCACAGAAAACTTGCTCTATTCTGCATTTTGGACTAAACTTTAATTTCTCACAAAGTGCTCGATACCTAGAAAACCTGACTGTGCCCAAATATCGGCATGTTTTCTCAAGAGCTCGATTTAACTGCCTTCAATCTGCAATTTTAGATGGGCGTTACTCTGGTGTCCCTTATGAAAACCGATTGTGTCCTTGTAATAACAAAGAAATTGAAACACTGAATCATGTCCTTTTTGTATGTGATTTTTATAGAAATGAGCGTACTAAATTACGCAAGGCCATAATGAGTGTCTTCCCAGGTAGGACACTGAACTGGTATTTAAAATATTTATTAAGTGACACAAACAAGGGTACCACTGAATCTGTGGCCAAGTTTCTTTTCTTTGCCCAAAGAATACGGAAGACAACCTTGGCCTCTGTTAGCTCTTAATACAATTATGAATTGCACAATGTTTGTATAATTCACTTTTACTACCTAAACTGTTTTAACTATCTTAAACATTTTGTAATGGTTTTACTCTTTTATCCTTTTAAAACTTCATGTATGTATTTTTAACTTATTGGTTGGGCCTGTGGCCGCAAATAAAGATTGTTGTTGTTGTTGTATAATAAAAGTCACCTATTGGGATACATTGACTTGAACCAGATGTATAGGAAATAAACTGATTGAACAGTAGACACTCCAAAGAATGCAGGTAGTAATCTGTGATTAAATGCAGGGGAAAAATATTAGTAGAAGCCTTCCAGCAGGCTGGATTTGATGTGGAGTTAGCGCGGAGAGGGAATGAAAGAATTGCTAATGGCCATACATGGGGGGTGTCCCAAGAGCAGAAATCCATGAGGAGTAGCTCGAAAACATTTCAATCCTACAAGGAGTATCTCAAAAACATTTTCCAACTATGACCACAGCCTTGGTCTTGCTGTGCTGGCATGCATCTGATTATTTTGATGCATTCCTATTCTTCCTTGAAATATGAGTCTTTTAAATCCAACAAGCAAGCTGAGTTGAATACAGGGAAGACTTCCCAACCAGACACAATGGGATTAGGTGCTCCTCCTCAGCCTGCATCGGCCCATAGGTTAGCCTGAGCCTAATATGTTACTCTTCTGTATACTGCACTGATTCCCCTTCCATGAGTCTCTGTAATTGCGTATGCGAATGTTGTTGATTCTAAACACCAGTTATAACATAATAAGAATGTATGAACCACCAGCTCTCTTAGAGTGGTGCCAAGAATGGAGGGGGGGGGAATGGAGGATTGCACATCTTATGGGACAGAGAGGGCAGGCAGAAAGTTCACAGATGTGTTTGGAGACCGTTTTAGAGCTGTTGCGGAGGGGAAAAACATTAATGCAGATGCATAAATGGAAAAAAAGGTTAAAACAAACATGCAAAAACACCCATTTCAACTAGAGTTGCAGGAAAATACATTTTGCTCCAGTGAAATGTAATGATGCAGTCTTAAGAAAATATAACAGCTTATTTTCTGTCAAAGAGATAGGGACAAGAAAGTGCAAAAAGTAAATTGTTCTAAGAGATACTTTTAGGGAAGTACAGAAGTACACTATGTGAACTGATGCCTAACTCACTTATTTACAAGCAGAGTAATAATAAGTTTACAGGCCATTCTCACCTGAAATAATAATAATAATAAAAAAATCAAACCAGATCTTTCCCCTCATATTGCAAGTGCAACAATTTTCTTTTCCCTTAGCCTAAAAATGCACACTCAAGGGCTAGCAAGCCAGAGGACACACGTGTGACTTTATGTTCTGAGAATTCAAGTGCTCCCCTTGTAAAAAGACTATGTCCTTATCATTCAGAGGATGGAGAAGGAGAAAGCAACTGTAAAATATATATGATCTGCTAAAACATTTTACCAATGCCCCCTAAGGTGGAATGTAGCTTGTAAAACCTTTTAAAGGTTTGGCAGGTTGAATGTATTAGGACCTGGAGGACGTACTTTATTTTTCTATGTATAAGACTATATTTTTTTCTAAAATTGTTAGACTAAAAATTGAGAGGCTGCTTATACATGGAAGCAAGCCAAGGAGAGAACCATGTGGTTGCAAAACTGTAATTTGGGATTGAAAAGTGGGGGTTGTCTTATACATGGCGGGCTCTTATAGGCAGAAAAATATGGTATGCGTTCTGTGAGAGATAACTCAGTGAGTCGGATAGTTACCTGTAGAGCCAGAGGTCAGGAGACTGACCTCTGTTCCTCCTAGGAAAAAATAGTTGGCATGTGTGGCCTCAAACAAAGGGCACAGTCTCAGAGCAACCCCAGAAGAAGGGAGCAGTAAACCACTTCTGAGTATTTCATACCTAGAAAACCTTGAAGAGCATTGCCATAAGTCAGAATTTATTTGACAACATGTTGTTGTTGGACTTCTTGTTGTTCCTGTTCCTGCTGCTGCTGTTTTGGTTGGAGATCATGGAACTAGAATGACATGTGCTTTCTGAGATGGATTCCCACTCAGTTATTGTCTCTGCTACCCAAAGTCCCTGTGATTAGATTTTTTTTCCATGGTTCCATGCTGTGCATATATATTGACCTTCCACTTTATGACCATTTTGTCCAATTCAGATAATTTTTCATCGTGTAAGACTGCATAATAAATAGTGATTTTGATGACATAAAGCCTAAATAAAAATCTCTGTATTTCTTAAAAAGCTATACTACAATTGTCTCAATTGTGTGAAACTAGAAAGTTACATTAATGATTTGAATCATACTTCAGTACAATGAATCCTGCAAAGCTGATTTTATCTGATCGAATTAGAGTGAGTTCCACCATTCTGCTCACCTCTGCTTCTCTCCTCTCTCCATTTTGATTTGGTGTAGCCCAAAATTTGTCAGCATTTTGTGAAGAAGCTGTTGGTGTCCTCCTAACATGGAGAAAAGTATGTTGAGTCTAAAGCGGGGTGGGTGCGTGGGTGTGTGGGGCCCCATTCATGCTTAATATCACCTTTTCATTGCTTTATTTTAGTGCATGCGGGAGTAGGAAACTATCTTATTCAGTAGAGCACAGATGTGTTTCATTATTGTACAGGAAAAAAGTTGGGTTTAGAGATGGGCACGACTTAGCGGTATTCCCGTTTCCGTTTCCGTTACTCGTATCCGTTACTCTACGGAAACGGAAACGGGAATTACTCTGCCAGAATTCGAGCTTGAACCGACGAACGAACAATTTGGTCTGATTTGTCGTGCTCGTTACTTGCATCGCGGCGATCGCGCAATGCCAAGCGGCACAGAAAAAAAGTTTTTAAAAGTTAAAAAAAAACCAATTCCCGGCCCTAAAAGTAGGCGAAAACTGTCTGAGGGCACCTACCAGGCCAGAAGGGTGTTTTATTTGGGGGGGGTTTCCCCGCCCCCCTCTCCTTGGCTATTGCTACTGCTGCGCTGCTGGTACCAGGCTGGGAGGGCGCATCCATTTGCCATGCAGTGCGGGGGATCCAAAATGGCGACCGCAATATTTTTTTGAAATCGTTGCCCAAAACCCCACCAAAGCACCACAGAAACATGCGAAAATTAGCTATTTTAAATGCTTGAATTTTTACAGTAGCAGCAGTGGGTTTTTCTTGCAAAAAAAAGTCTCAGTTGATTTTATTTTATTTTATTTTATTTTATTTTATTTTTTTACACCTGCGCATTCGCAATGATGGGCTCGCCCATGGGAGTGGACCATGCAAAGTTTTGGAGCCATTCCACCAATCGCATGGCCAAGTTTTGCTGACTGTACCAGGCTGGGAGGGCGCATCCATTTGCCATGCAGTGCGGGGGATCCAAAATGGCGACCGCAATACTTGTTTTGAAATCGTTGCCCAAAACCCCACCAAAGCACCACAGAAACATGCGAAAATTAGCTATTTTAAATGCTTGAATTTTTACAGTAGCAGCAGTGGGTTTTTCTTGCAAAAAAAAAGTCTCCGTTGATTTTATTTTATTTTATTTTATTTTATTTTTTACACCTGCACATTTGCAATGATGGGCTCGCCCATGGGAATGGACCATGCAAATTTTCCACCAATCGCATGGCCACTTGGCCAGGTTGACCACAGAGACTTCTGGGATGTGCCAATCGGGCATAAACAGCCCACTAATCGTAGCCCAAACCCGAACCCTAAGCCTAAGCCTAACCCATACGCCAGTACACTGTCCTTCTAAGTGGGTCAGAGAGGCACCCAGAGGTGCACCCCAATACTCACCCTAACCTCACCCGTAACTAGCCTAACCCTAGCCCTTGCGCTAACCCGTCTTAACCCTAAGCCAGATCTACTTGCATTGCACTACATGCAAGTACGTGAGACACAGCGGGTGCAAAGAGTCTGCCAGTCCGTCACTTGTGGCTCTGGCTGACTCCTGCAGCTCCCTCCAGGAGCCCGCTACCCCCCCAACCAGTACTAACGAAAACGAAAAAATGAAAAAACGAACCGACTAATTTTTGCGAAATTTCACGAAAAACGGAAACGAACTGAAACGGACTGCCTCCGACACACGACAACTCGAAAACGTCATTTTCCCTAGTCGTGCCCATCTCTAGTTGGGTTATTTAATTTGGGGTTGGGAATCATAGAAAGAAAGCTTTTTTCTTTTTTCTTTCCCTTGCAGGGTAAAACTGTGTGTTATATTAATCCTGCCAGGCATGAAGCAGAGGGTGAGAGGCAGCTCTGTTAGGCAGTTGCTTCACGTTCGTTTTGTCTCTGCAGTTGTTGCGTTTATGAGCAGTACAAAAAAGTTACTTCATGTCCGTCTCGCAACAACTGAAATTTGTCTCGACCATGCCCCCGCAACGGGTGCTAAGCGAGACAAAACTGTACCTAGCGCTAGGGTTTGGTTTTCTCTTCTCCCTCTTCTCTTCCACTTCTTGTCCCGTTTAAGAGGACATGAAGTAACAACTGTACTGGTACAAATGGTATTTGGTCTGCACAATCCTAGCTTCCTGGTGTTTTTTTTCCTTGTGTCCATCTAGTGGTTAGTGGGTGAAGCGACATATGTCATTAATTTCCCTATGGGAAAAACCATGCAATTCAAATGTATAAGAAAGAAAAAATTATCAATGTTGCCACATTGGCATAAGAAAACCAGAATCTCAGTAAATCGAAATATCAAAAAAGAAATTTTATACCCCCGAAAAAAGTAAAAAGGAAGCTAGACAAATTCACTGCTTGTCACAGTACAAGACCATGAGGTAACACTTGTCACGAGACAAGTTATCACGACCATGGGAATACTGAAACAGGGACAAAACCACGTGATCACGACCAACGTTGTCACGGTACAAAACTAATTACGGAACAAAGAAGGACATGAAGTAACCACAGAGAACCCATCCCACACATTTAGAGAGATGGCTAACCCTGTGGAGCAGAAAACTCTCACAGCCAATGGGAGAGAAGTTCAAATTGTACATAGAGATGGGCACGACCAGGGAAAATGACGTTTTCGAGTTGCCGTGTGTCGGAGCCGGCCCATTTGGGCTCGTTTCCGTTTTTTGCGAAATTTTTCAAAAATTTGTCATTTCGTTTGTTGTTTTTTCGTCTGTCGTTAGTACTGGTTTGGGGGGGGGAGCAGGCTCCTGGAGGCACCTCTCTGGGGTGGGTGCCTCCTCTGGCCCGCTATGAAGGGAAAGCGGACTCCTGGAGGCACCTCTCTGGGGTGGGTGCCTCCTCTGACCCGCTACAAAATGGCATGCATAGCCAATTGGATATGCATACCAAGTGGAGACGTTTTGTTGCAAGAAAAACCCACTGCTGCTACTGTAAAAATTCAGGCAGTTTTAAAATAGCAATTTTCGCATGTTTCTGTGGTGCTTTGGTGTGTTTTTGGACCACCACGATTTCAAAATAAATAAATATTGCTTGCGGTCGCCCCATTTTGGATCCCCCGCCTGCACCGCATGGCATGGTGAGTTGGCGAGACGACAAGAATACGCAGCCCAGGAGAGGAGAGGGGGAGGAGGCCAGGGACCCCCCCCCCAGAAACCACCCCTCTGGTAGGTGCCCTCACTCAGGAAGGCATATTTTCGCCTGCTTTTTTGGCCGGGAATCGGGTTTTTTTATTTATTTTTAAAACTTTTTTCTTGAGCCGCGCCGCTTAGCGAGTTGGCGAGACGACGAGGATGCGCAGCCCAGGAGAAGAGAGGGGGGAGGCCGGGGACCCCCCCCCAGAAACCACCCCTCTGGTAGGTGCCCTCACTCAGGCAGGCATATTTTCGCCTGCTTTTTTCGCCGGGAATCGGTTTTTTTTATTTTTAAAACTTTTTTTCTGTGCCGCGCCGCTTGGCGAGTTGGCGAGACGACGAGGATGCACAGCCCAGGAGAGGAGGGGGGAGGCCGGGGACCCCCTCCCCCAGAAACCACCCCTCTGGTAGGTGCCCTCAGGCAGGCATATTTTCGCCTGCTTTTTTGGCCAGGAATCGTTTTTTTCTTTAGTTGGTTCGAGTTCGAGTTCTGGCAGAGTAATTGTCGTTCTTCGTTTCGTTACGTAACGGAAACGAGGAACGGAAACGGAAACGAGGATTTCGCCGAGTCATGCCCATGTCTAATTGTACACTCCACAAAAGTAACAAGGTTTGGTTAACACAAAGGAACAGACAAAGCTGGAAAGGCTGGGCCTGCAAAAAGTGAGAGAAAAATAATTATGAAATGGTAAGGAAGTAAAAGAATTTGTTTCTTGTTTAACTAAACTAACCTAAATCAACATGTAACAGGAGCAAATAGAAGCTGTAGGTGAGCCTAGTGTTAGTCTATGCTTGCAACAATCAGAATAAAGATCCCCCTACCATAATTCCAAGGGAACCATCATGTCTTCCATAGCAGAAGGAACAAAGAACAACAGGTTCTGTTTATATAATAAGCCTTCACTGACTTTAGGTGATCTGAAGCAGTGCTCCCCAACCTTTTTATCACCGTGGTCCGGTAAATGTTTGATAATTTTTCCCTAGCCCGCTTGTTTTGATTTAATAAGATAAAAAAGGTAAATGCCCCCCCCGGCCGCTGACGCACATGCGTGCTAATCGTTTTCCACTCTAGGGGGCAGTGCTCATCTCCATACTCAAGCCGAAGAGCCAGTGTTGTGCGAGTCCTTGGCATCGCTGCAAGGAAACACTGTTTTTACTTCCTCGCGTTTTTCCCCCCCGGGGGCTACCCAGCCGCCGCGAGGTCTTGGGACCCTTCGCCCTTCCTTGACATGAGGCCTCCCTCCCTCCCTCCTTTCTTTCTTTCTTTCTTTCTCTCTCTCTCTCCCTTCCTCCCTCTTTCTTTCTTTCCTCCCACTCTCCTTCCTTCCTTCCTTCCTTCCTCTTTCTCTCCCTTCTTTCTTTCTTTCTCTCCCTCCATCCCTCTCCCTTCTTTCTTTTTTCTTTATTTCTCTCACTCTCTCTCACTCTCTTTCCTTCCTTCCTTCCCTCCCACTCTACCTCCTTCCTTCCTTCCCTTCTTTCTTTCCTTCCTTCCTCATTTTCTTTCTTTCTTTCACTTTCTTTCTTTCTTTCTTTCTTTCTTTCTTTCTTTCTTTCTTTCTTTCTTTCTTTCTTTCTTTCTTTCTTTCTTTCTTTCTCCCTCCCTCCTTCCTCCTCTCCTTCCTTCCCTCCCACTCTCCTTTCTTCTTCTTTTTCCCCTTTTCTTTTTTCTTTCTTCCTCTCTCCTCTCCTCTCCCTTCTTTCTTTCTTTATTTCCTTCCCTCCCCCCTCCCTTTCTTTTTCTTCCTTTCTTCCTCATTTTCTTTCTTTCTTCCTTCCTCCCCCTTCTTCCGTTCTTCCTTTCTCTCTCTCCCTCACTCCTTCTCTCCCTTTCTTTTTCTTTCCCTCCCTCCTTCCTTTACTTACTTACTTTCTTCCTCCCTTCCTCCTTCTCCCTCCTTCTTTCTTTCTTTCTTTGTTCCTGCCTCTTCCTCTCCTTCCTTCCTTCCTTCCTTCCTTCCTTCCTTCCTTCCTTCCTCCCCTTCTCCCTTCTTTTTCTTTCTCTCTCTCTCTCCCTTCCTCCTTCTCCCCTTTCTTTCTTTCTTTCTTTCTTTCTTTCTTTCTTTCTTTCTTTCTTTCTTTCTTTCTTTCTTTCTTTCTTTCTTTCTTTCTTTCTCTCTTTCCTTCCTCATTTTCTTTCTTTCTTTCTTTCTTTCTTTCTTTCTTTCTTTCTTTCTTTCTTTCTTTCTGCCCAGTCTTCTTTCCTTCCTTCCTCCCTCGGCGATGGCGGCGGGGGGGGTCCGCGGCGGCGGTGGCGCCGATGGCGGGGCGATTGCCGGGGGTCGCGGCGCGCGGCGATGGTGGGGGCGGTGCGGGGCGCGATGGCAGGGGGTCACGGTGGCGGCGGCAGGGGCGGTGCGGGGGGTCGTGGCGGCGGCAGCGATGGTGGGGGCGGTGCGGGGCGGCGATGGCGGGGTCCACGGCGGTGGCAGCGCGGCGATGGCGGGCGGGGGTCGATTGGGGGTCGCGGCGGCGGCAGCGGTGCGGGTGCGGTGCGGGGCGGCAATGGGGGTCCGCGGCGGCGGCGATGGCAGGGGCCATTGCAGGGGCGGCGATGGCGCGGGGGTCCACGGCGGCGGTGGCGGTGGGGCGGTGGTGATTGCGGGGGGGTCGCGGCAATGGTGATGGTGGGGCCGATTGCGGGGGTCGCGGCTGCGGCGGCGGCGATGGCAGGGGCGATGGCGGGGTGGTGATGGCGGGGGTCCGCGGCGGTGGCAGCGCGGCGCGATGGCGGGCGGGGCGATTGGGGGGTCGCGGCGGCGGCGGCGGTGCGGGGCGGCAATGGCGGGGAGTCGGCGGCGGCGATGGCGGGGCGATTGCAGGGGCGGCGATGGCGGGGGTCCACGGCTGTGGCGGTGGTGGCGGCGGGGCGGTGGCGGTGTGGGGGAGTCGCGCGGCGGCGATGTTGGGGCGCGTGCGGGGGTCGCGGCGGCGGCGGCGATGGTGGTGGTGATGGCGGGGCGGTGGCGATTGCGGGGGGTCGTGGCGGCGGCGATGGCGGGGCGATGGCGGGGGGTCGCGGCGGCGGCGGCGATGGCTGGGCGGGGGCAATTGCGGGGGGGGTCGCGGCGGCCCGGTGCCGATTGATCCACGGACCGGCACCGGTCTGCGGCCCGGGGGTTGGGGAACACTGATCTGAAGGAGAAAGCTGACATCCAGGATTGCTAGAAAATTCTTGGTTGTTTTTCCTCTCTGCCATATTGTTTGTGTGCAATTTATATCTTATCCAGAATGTGAATGACCCACATACCTGAAGTGAAACATCATTTTATCTCATATTTACAAAACCAATTTAAACAGACCTGAACAATGTAAATTACAATTCTAGCTAAAGGTGATACATTTCTCTACTATGAAAGGACTTTCCCTATAACAGTACTGAAATATGCAGCAATTAGACAGGTATGCATCTTTAAGTTCACATTCTGAGGACAACAGGTTACAAGGGAGGGTGATATATATAAAGCATTGAACAGCAGAACAAGAATCACAGAGGGAAAATTGAAATGAGTTCAAATTCCAATTATATTCTTGTAGAATTTTCCCCTTCATAATGTTGGAGTGCTTCAAGATTTTAAGATTTCACTTCTCCAAGCAGACATCATTTTTACTGAGCTCATTAACACTTCTAATTTTATTCTTCCAGTTGGTCGACAGCTGGACCATTAAGTTTAATTTCCAGCTCTTGTTTTGCTCAAATTTAAACAAGAATTTATGACAGTTTTATGGATTAAATGAAGGGACACCCCTGCCAGAGAAGAGACAGGGTGGCAAGAGACAAAATATCTCTATTTTATTAAGAAAAGGGCTCAGCATAGAAGCATCAGCATCCATCTTCTTCCTCCTTTCCAGTTGCCAGGGATAATAGTAAGCAACTGGGATAAAAAGGGGGACAAGATATTTCCCAGATGGGAGAAGCCTCAGCAGCTGGATTTTAAAAGGCATACATATGTCCGTCTCAAAATTATCTGGAAAATTAGCTTTCAGGGGGCTTCATGAGCCAGGCGCTGGGAGTTTAATTCTGCACTTTGCCTCCAGGGAGAAGAGCCAGCCTGTGTGGCTTTGGGCAAGTGGCAAATTCCCAGCATCACAAACCACTTCTGACTATGAAGATTCTCAGTCATCCAAATGAGTTTATCTGGAAGATGACTCACAGCAACTGGACTTCTTTTCTTGAGAGATTGAAACCTTTCGCTATTCATTCAAGCAGCCTCATCAGTCTGAGGAAATTTAGTGGCGAGTCCTCCATTTTATAGTTCAACTTGATTTCACATCACCCTGGTCTGATTAGGCTCCTAAGTTGGACAATGGCCTGAATGGACTCCTTAGGTGGACCATGGCCTAAGGTGTGTGAAAGTTCCAACTATGCACTCATTAAGTATGGTTCATTAGCTATGGCCAGGCTCAACGTCCAGATAAACCACTTAGTACCTCTAGGCTATCCTGAATAGATAGGCACGAAACAGAAAAGTGGTGTTTCAGTTTTTCGTTTGTCGTTGAGAGGTCTGTTTCGGTTCGTTTCCGTTTGTCGGGAAATTTTTGGAAATTTTCATTACTGTTTTTTGTTTTTTTGTTTGTCATTTCTTTTGTGTGATTTTTAAAGCATTTCCGTGCACAGGCATCCCCCAACGCCCCAGACCAGAGGGAAAACACTAAAAAAAATGGATGCTGGCAGAGACACAGTATAGACTAAGTATGCAGAGAGGCTGCAAAGGCAGCGGCGGGCATTGCCCAGGGTGCAAGGCAGCCGCAGAGTGACTGCACTGTGGGGCAGGGGAGGGTACTCACCGAGAGGTACGCAGCACGCACGCACTCAGGGAGGCTGCAGGACTGAAGCTAGAGTCACAGAGACAGCAATCCCACCCTAACTCCCACCAGAGACTGCAAGGAGGGCGGGGGCTACCAGAGCTTTTTATGCCCTCTGTGGCTGCCAGACCTGCCTGCCCAGTCTGCAACCTGGGCATGCTATTGGTTGAACATGATCCCACATCACATGGCTTGCCTCCATTTTGTGGCTGGTGGCGACATCCATTTTAAAGGGAAAAGAAAAATACATCGCGATGGGAGAAGACAAAAACAAATGTTTTAAGGACCCCAACCCCCTGGTAGGTATTATCAGACAATATAAATAATTATCGCTGCGTTTTTACGGATGTCTGGGGCGTTTTTTAACATTTAAAACAGCTCATTTCATTGTGCGTCGCCATTAACGGAAACGAAATGTAACGACCACAATTTTCGTGGTTCTGTTCGTTCCGTTTCATTTTCATCACAATTTTCATTTGTTGTTTCGTTATGTAACGGAAACGACAAACGGTAACGGAAACGAAAAAATGTTCGTTCTGTGCCCATCTCTAATCCTGAATAAATGTTTTTCTTGGAGAAAAGGATTGTTAGAAAAGGTTGATTCGTGTTTAAGCAAAGGGGATCATTTTAGATGAATTGGCTTTTCTCTCTTAAATAACAAACACCTTCAATCTCTAGCATAATACTCTGGTTATACCGATTATGCCAACGCATTTGACAGGACACTGAATGCTACTCTACCTGGATGTCTATAAGATGGCCTCTTGAGTGGTATTTCTTGCTTGGCTAAATACAACTGGACAAAGAAGCAATTACACATGAACTAATGTTTTTCTTTAATAGCCAGTGGCTGAGAACCTCTCTAGTGCCAGTATTCTGAATGACACACATTGTGTACAACCTCTTCCCTTAAGTCCCCAAAATAGAACAAAACCACCTCTAAGGCCTGCCTTGGCCCCAAGCCATCCAATTATAGGTATGCTTTAAAACCACATGGATTCTATAATAGAGTTCACCCCTGCCTTGACCAAGGCCTCTTTGTGAGATAGAGCAGTGAGGACCAGCACATACCGGTACTGTTACTACCAACACATTACATATCTTCAAATCACTCAGTCAATTTCAATGCAGTACGGGAATGTGATGTACTGTAACTCTGGGATAACATGCCAAAAATCTGAATGAAGCACTGCTGGTTAATATTGACTCACTGACAGTTTTGGAGGCTTTAATGCTAAAGTCACATTTGCTTTTTTTTATAAATAGAATTAATCATCCTCAATAATTTTATAACACAACAGAATAGGGGGAAAAACCCACACAGATGAGTTGTGTCTCATTGGGGCAAAAGATTGCATTTGACAAAATTACTTTCACTCCAGCTCAACTACCACTCAAAGAATGAGAGATTAATTGTTATTAAATATTTTCCTCTCTCCATGCTCTAGCCTCAGATAATTTTGCAAACAGAGATGTGTACGTGTTGTGAACTAAAAAAAAATAGCTCAGTAACAAAAACAAAGTATTAATGTCAGAATGGAGAGAAACATTAACCAAGCACAGAGAATTTGTACATTCTTTAACACTTTGTTTTGTAAGAGCTCAAGTCCAGCACTGTACAAAACAGTTCTAACATAATATCTATGGGTCTAGTCCCTTATTATTTTAAACATTCTGTAAACATACACCCACATAACTTCATTAAGATAGCCAGACATTTGCGAATGGATTTTGTGAATAAATATTCAGTATTTTTGAGGACTAGTCATCATTTTCAGGTTAAAAAAACAGACTTTCTTATATCGTGTTCCTTCAAATTTTGGGCGGCTCATATATCTCCCATTAAAGAAAACTTCAGTGTCAAATTTTAAAAAAATGCCGATGGGAGAGGGATAGAATGAATAAGGATGCTGGAATGTTGGCTTTTTATTGTCAAAAAAGTATTCCTAACCCAAGAAAGAACAAATATGCAGTTGTGCTCCTGTAACCTGCATCATATGCTGTTGCTGTATATCTAGGCTTCCACCATTGTCTGGAGATGTCCAGAATTTGATCTGTTTCTGTTTTCTCATTGGCAGTGTCCAGCATGTTTGGTTATATTGGGCAGCCATTTTCTGCTATGGAGAATGATTAAGATGTTAGTATATTTGAATATTTCTCTCATATTCAGCCCCACAGGACGAAATTCAATATAACACCAAAGGCATCAAGCAAATAATGTCATAAACCTCCGAAGGTCTGTGCGTTCTTTGGAAATGTCTAATTTAAGAAAGTCAGCATTTTTTAAAAAAACTGTCTGAAGGTATTTTTTAAAAATGATGTCTTCCCTAACCGCTAGAGAAAGAAAAAAGAGTGTATCCCAAGTTTTTCCCTTACATAATACAAATGTCTGGTCTATAAATTAACTGCAAGACAAGGTTTTAATGGAAACAGCTATTGACCCTTGGCAAAGGCAGTGCATTTGCTGTGGTAATACTAAGTTACTACTCTGTTCCCTGGCAGAGCCCAGTGAGTTATATAACCACAGCCATTGCGTGATTGCTCAACTTCCTTTCTCTGACCCTAATTGCACAGTGGACATAACAACTCTCTCTTCTATGACATGCTCAGCAAGGAGCTTGCTGACACCACCAACCTCAACCATGACTGCCTTCCACGAAGGTCCCAATAAGATGCAGAATGCAGGTGCCACCCAC
The DNA here is from genome assembly GCA_029282475.1 of Phrynocephalus forsythii. Classification (NCBI taxonomy): domain Eukaryota; kingdom Metazoa; phylum Chordata; class Lepidosauria; order Squamata; family Agamidae; genus Phrynocephalus; species Phrynocephalus forsythii. The sequence goes on from JAPFRF010000002.1 coordinate 59,359,636, forward strand.
CTTAAAAGGAAATGTTGTTTTCGCCTCTCACCTTTCCTAACTGGCGAGCTATTTCTGCCTGAAATGAACTGCTACTGTAAAATATTTGCACCCAAATATGGGAAGATGAGGCTACTGGTACAGGGCATACTGTATTTCGGCTTTGGTCTTAAATATAAAAGAGACACCAAGATGAGAATCAGGAAGTAAGAGGAAGGAACAGCACCATGACAAGCAGAAAGCCTCCATTTTGTCACCAGCAATATCCCTACACACACACACACACACACACACACACACACACACACACACACACACACACACACACACACACACACGTGGAAACTTGTAACTTGTTTCTACATTGTCCAATCAAGTAGCTATAACAGTAGCATTATTCCATCTCTCCTCTGAGAAGCAGAGGCCAAATAATCAGCCTGGCTAGGAATCTGCAGTTCTTTCTCTCCCTGAAATTGTTTCCTTCATAGCCATTCCATCTTGCTGCAGCTGGCAGGAGCAGCCTATCCTAGGAACACAGGAAGTGACCCACGTCACACTGGTCCATCTAGTACAACGTTATCAGTTCCGATTGGCCTCAATAGCTTTCCAAGCCTACAGGCTAGATTTTTCCCCTTTATCCATACCGGAAAATGTCTAAAATTTACACATGATTTCCCACCTAGATACCACTGAGGCCTGGCCTGCTTAGTCTTTGAAATCAGATGCAACCAGTTATACCAAGATGGTGGTATTACTTGGAAAAAGACAAATATGCCTCATCCTTGCAGAGTGAGCTCTCCCCCTCTTTAGATCCTCAACCTCCTGATGTGGGGGAAAGGAAAGTTGGCAGCTAAGTGAAGCCTTTCCATCAGGCCAGACGGAAGTCAGGTCCCCTCTGGCTATGTACATCTACTCAGATGTTAGCCCCATGAGATCAGTGACACTTATTCCCAGGCAGATTTGGGCAGGAATACAGGTGAAACAATTCTTTTATTTTTCAAATAGTGAGTGCGTAGCTTGGAAAACAACTTATTACAGGTAATTTGTTGCTTACAATGAATGCCAGTTTGCTATAACTGAAGCATAACAAAGTCAACACTATGATTACATGGGTCACTTCACTCATCATGTTCCATACTGACATAAAGATTGGTATATGGATTAGAGATGGGCACGAAACAGAAAAATGGCGTTTTGGTTTTTCATTTGTCGTTGAGAGGTCTGTTTCGGTTCATTTCCGTTTGTTGGGAATTTTTTGAAAAATTTCGTTACCGTTTTTCGTTTTTTTGTTTGTCGTTTCTACCCCCTTTTTGCGCGATTTTTAAAGCATTTCCGTGCGCAGGCATCCCCCAACGCCCCAGACCAGAGGGAAAACACTAAAAAAAATGGATGCTGGCAGAGACACAGTATAGACTAGGTATGCAGGAGGCTGCAAAGGCAGCGGTGGGCGTTGCCCAGGGTGCAAGGCAGCCGCAGAGTGACTGCACTGCGGGGCAGGGGAGGGTACTCACCGAGAGGTACGCAGCACGCACGCACACAGGGAGGCTGCAGGACTGAAGCTAGAGTCACAGAGACAGCAATCCCACCTTAACTCCCACCAGAGACTGCAAGGAGGGCGGGGGCTGCCAGAGCTTTTTATGCCCTCTGTGGCTGCCAGACCTGCCTGCCCAGTCCTTACTCATTTCCCTTCTCAAAACTTTTAAACTGCAAGACAATTTATCATTTAAGGCTATATCCCACACTTTATTATACCAGTCCACAATTTTAAAATCTAGCTTCAGTTTCCAGTTTTTAGCTATGATCAGTCTTGCTGCTGTCATAAGATTTGTGATTAATTCTTTTGTTTTTATATCGTATTCATTAGTAAGTGGTAATGATAACAGTGCAATTTCCGGCTTACATTCACTATCAACTTGAAGTATTTCTTTTATCTCACTGAAAATCTGTTGTCAAAACTTTTGAACTATTTCACATTCCCACCAAAGATGAATATAGATGCCTATCTTTTTTCACATTTCCAGCAAAGCTTAGAATATCTTGGATTTATTCTTTTCAGTCTGACTGGTGTCATATACCATCTTAAAATTGGTTGCTCATGCTTGACTTTTGAGAATCTTAGAATTGTTTGCTTGTTGTTGTCTACTTTTGCAAGTTGTTTCTTCTGACTACAATCATGTGCAATTCCATTCCAAAGAGCTTCGAACGGTTCCATCTAATCTAGCGCAGAATACCAAAACTTATTTTCCACCAGCACCGCCACCCCTTGGCTATTCAAATTATTCTGGCAGCTGAGGCAGGTAATCTTGCAACTAGAGATGGACATGAACTAGAACAATGGTGGCTTGTGATGGCTTGTGGTTTGTCACTCTTCCCGACCCATGAACTTTCACAAACGTTTACAAACATTTTGATGAACCAAACTATTTCATGGTTTGCGCTATGCAGGATTGCAGGAATGGTACAACACACACACACCCCTTACAAGTTAGAGTTGCCAGACTCACAGCAGTACTTCAGATGACTCTCCTTTCCACCTCCTCTGTGCTTGGTGACTTTTGGATTTGGAATGTCTGAGTTTTAGTACCCCACCCCCCAGAGAGCTCCTCAGAAAGTGCTATTTAGCAGCTGGCTTAAAAGCACTTTGAGAAACTTGGAAAGGCCGAGGAGGAAAATCAGCAGACGTCTTGCTGCAGGTTTGGCATCTCTAACTTGCACAGGAGCCATCCTACTGTTCCTGGAAGTCCTGAATGAAACAAAGCACAAAGTGTACAAATCATCAATGCTAGTAATAGTTTGACATTACATTTTGTTCTGGGCAGGCTCGAAGCACCCCAAAACAAACCATGAAATAGCTCAATTCCTGGTGGTTGGGTGGGGTTTTTTTCGCTTATTTTTTGTCTTTTTTGTGTGGGGGTTTTATTGTTGTTGATTTGTTTTGCTTTGCTTTTTGTATATATTTTTAGCTCAATTCTGGTGGTTGGGTGTTTTTTTTTTTTTTTTTTTTGTGTGGGGTTTTTATTGTTGTTGATTTGTTTTGCTTTGCTTTTTAATCTCTCCTCACAACCACTTCTCCCCTCTCCAGGCATTAAGACTACAATTGCAGTTTGCTGCTCTGTTGTTGTGACCCAGCCCATTTGCCTGAGATGGCGACTTTATTGTGCCTATATAGAAGAGTTACGCTTCCTGATTAAGCCATCCTGGGGCTGAACTGAATGGGAGCCATGGTTCCCACTCCTTTAGAACAGCCTACACAGTCTGGTGTTTACCCACCAGGATTAGCTCATGCCTTAGATATACAGTGGTACCTCGGATAACGACTGCCCCTGATAACGATTTTTTCGGATAATGACTGCAAATTTCTAGGTATAGGACTGCCTCTGATAATGAATTTTTCCTATGGGCTGCCTTGGATAACAAATCACAATTTCTAGGTATAGGTTTGCCTCGGATAACGACTTTTCTCTATCGGCTGCCTCGGATAACAAATTTTCCCTATGGGCTGCCTTGGATAACAAATTTCCATCATGCATCAGTAAAAAAGAGTTATCCCAGGTGGCATTGCATCTGTACCTTTAAAGTGCACTTTATAAAGAGTTTTGAGCAAAAAAACCAGGTGTCTGTGCCTTTTTCCTAGGCTCTGGAACGGATTAATCAGTTTCCCATTCATTCCTATGGGAAACCGTGTTTCGGATAACAACGTGTTTTGGATAACGACTAACCTCGGAGAATGAATTAAAATCATTATCCGAGGTACCACTGTATTTCATCAAACAGCAGACAGAATAGCTGGGCTTGCTAAGGACCAGTAGGCAGTTAATAAGCAATTTGTGGACAGCATCTGCCCTGTGCAAAACAGCATGTTTATATTAAAAGCATTTTTGTGGCTAGCAAACAGGGCTAGTTTAGAAGCTGTTTCTATAACAGTTCCTCAAGGCAATGACACACTGCTGTACAAAGGAAGCTGGTTTTCTAATTTACAAGCCATTCCTTCTCCACAAACCTGCCAAAATCCTCATGTGTAGTTGTACTTTTAAAAAAGAAAGACATAAGCTGTCTTAAAAAAAACAAAACAACTGTTTATAAGTTCTGATTCATGCTCCCAGTGTCTCAGAGCTTACCTTTTCTTTAGAACCTGTTGTTTATATTCAGGGCATTCAGCACAAAGATCTATTTCCCCCACAGAGAGCCCTGTGACTCTTGAACTTAAAATCCTCCATTGCTGAAAGATAATTGGCAAGCTGTATGGCATGGAATTACTCACATCCAACGATGACAGTGTGATGATTTGCCTCTGCAGTATTGTTCTTTGTACAGTGTACTCAAATATAAACCCATTTCTTTCTTGTGAAGCTAATACAGTACCGGCCCACCAAAACCATGTTTGCTTGCTGTTTAATCAAGAATGTCAACACAGAAAATGGTCCATGGTCCTGCCCTTTCTCTCCTCATTTGAGCAGCAACAAACCAGAAGAGAAGGCATCTCTGCTCACATATGAGTAGGAACCCATGTTTTCCACAGTTGCTAATGGAACAGTTCCCATTCTTGCTGCTCATGTGATTGTAGCAACAGGGGGCAGGGCAAGTTGCTCATATCTGATTGGGACTGCGGTCGTACCTGCGTTTACTGCGTAGTTTTCCGTCGTTGAACTACGCAGTAAAAGATCGCGTGCTAACCAGGAAGAGAAGCAAATTCTGGTCCCACCCAACCACGCCCCTCAAACAGCAGTTTCAGCGAAGTTTCCTAAACCACCGCCAGGGGCTGGATTTAGAAACTCCGCTCGAAAATGCTTACTTGTTTGCTTCTGTTGCAACGACAGAACACTGAAAATACACAGTAAATTCAGTTTCTCTCCTTTCTACCAGACTTCAAAGACAGAGCCTTGGAAACTGGAGCCGGAAAGTAGGACAAAATGTGTAGTACACAGGTTATGACAGAACCAGAATAGGAAGGTACAACGCAGAAGAGAGGACACCAACTGCTCATTAAAAAACATGTGACCGCTCCTGGAAAAAATACGCAGGAAATTTAAATACGAAGGAAACCCAGGTATGACCGTGGTCTATGTTAGTGATCCTGGATAAAGTGGACAACTGACAATGGGTTTAAAGTGGTCTGGAAACAAAGATGGGTCAAAATGACCCAAATATGATTTAAGCCCTCAAAACTCTGCTAGATGTAAACAAATAAGAGGAGGTTGGAAATTTGGTCCCATACCATGGATAGTGTTACCAGGTTGGCAGCTTTCTATTTCTGGAGATACATCCCCCCAAACCTGAGACCAGAAGTGGGAACTTATGATGTGATGGGGAAAACAATGTAACAGGTCAGGTCATGTAACACTTGGAAATAATGTTTGTGGGTGGGAAAGAACAGACCACATGGATTTCCTGTACTACTAGCCAAACAAACAATATATTCACAACACACATGTCTTCATAATACCAGCATGCTGAGTCAATGATATTTGATGCTACTTGAAAATAGGAAGGGTGGGGTACCCAGACTTTAAAGTTACTACAAACAATAAAATCATAGTATTGCAATCTTAAGGGTCTCTGTTCCCCCTGGGGTTTGCCTTTTTAGCTGCAGACCTGGGGGAATAACACAATTCATCACAACTGACAGCCTGAACATGTTTTTAGGAAGGGGGGGAAGGAAGTGTTGTGTATGCAAGTAAACAAGAGAGATCCAGTCATAGCACTTTCCTCCATTCAATCTAAGTTGCAGCATTGACATTGTGCATGAAGGAAGCATGTGATTTGAGTGTGCATGAACAGAGAACTTAGCCACGTCTGCCCACTGGTTGGAATTGGAATTGGGGGTTTGTGGTGGTGTGCTAAATGCTTCACATCAAACAACAACAAAAACAAACAAATCAAAACAAAAGCATTAATGAAGAGGGAGAGATGCAACACTCACAATGAAATTCAGAAGACCCACCTGTCCCAGGCTACCTCAGTTTCAGCCAATCACAAAGAGTATAGCCTCCTAATTACCTGAGCAGGTCTGAAAGGAGAGACCTCAAACTTTACACACTGCAATACTGGCTGGAGTAAAAATGATCAACATTGTGGAACCTTCTAGCAAGTGTTGCTTGTCATGAACTTACACGGACTACAGCCTACGTCTTGCATATAGAGATGGGCACGAAATGAAAAAAAATAGCATTTTGTTTACTTCATTTCTTTTCTTTAGTAGTTTTGTTTCATTTTGTTACTAATGAATTTTTAAAGAATTTTTGAAATTAAACAAAACAATTTGTTAATGGCTCCCCTGGGTCCATGCTGTTAGAAGAATGGGATCACTATTTTTGAGTACATATTTTTATGTACTTGAAATTAGTGACCACAGGCATGTAGCAGCATGGAAATCACAGCATAGCTTCTTTGGACTCTTCTTTGTAAGCCCCCCAAATTTGGGGAGGTTTGGGGTTCAGAGGGCTGAGTTATTAAACTCTAAACAGGGGTTTCCCCCAGGAGAAAATCATTTGTAATTAAGGGAACCATTTGAGGAAGCCCCCCCCCATGAGGAGGGGCTATTAGCACAGTGATGGCGAACCTTTTAGAGACCGAGTGCCAAAATGCAATTCAAAACCCACTGATTTTTTCGCAAAGTGCCAATACAGCAATTTAACCTGAATAAAGGTGGCTGTGAAGGAGTGATGTCAGGTGCCCACAGAAAGGGCTCCGAGTGCCACCTTTGGCACCCGTGCCATAGGTTTGCCAACACAGGATTAGCGGCTTCCTGGTGCAATTAGAAATTATTTTCTCCTAGGGAGACCTCCTTTGGAGTTTAATAACTCAGCCCCCTGAAACCCAAACCTATCCAATTTGGGGAGGGGGTTAACAGGGAAGAGTCCAAAGAAGCTACACTGTGATTTCAATACTGCTACATGCCTGTGGTCACTATTTTCGAGTACATAAATATAGACTAATATAATAGAGCTATATCCTTGCTAAGAAACGGGAGCAGCACTCCCCGCCCCCCCCCCAAAAAAAACCTTTGGAGGCCTATTTTTACTATATCATGTTGTGGTGAGACACAATGATGGCTGTTTTCCAGTTAACTAAGTTACGCAGATATCGGTGAACTGTAAGATGACATGTGGGCCGGGTGGGATGAGTAAAACGTTTTGAACACAAAATTATTCATGTGATATAGAATGTTAGCTCAAGTTATTTGATAGAAAGAATTGATTCAAAATAAGAAAAAATATACACAGTACAACAAAGAAGTACTTGTCTCCATCTAGTGTCCATTCTTTTGCTGTTACTAAGCAATACTATTGAGCTGCCTAGATGCCCTAAATCAGCGTTTTTCAACCACTGTTCCGCGGCACACTAGTGTGCCGCGAGATGTTGCCTGGTGTGCCGTGGGAAAAATTAAAAAATTCTAAAGAAATTCAACCCAGGGCCGGCGGACGGCCCACAGCTGGGAGGCACTATAAACAGCGTCCAAGGGCCAGCTTGGCTTCTCCCCCCCGAGGCCCGTGGCGCTGGTGTCATTTCCTCCCCGGCCGGACCTGGCCCCGCTCATTCTCTTAGTGTTTGCCCTGTGCCTGCTGCCGCCGCCACGACTCGCTCGCTTCCCTCTCCCCCCTCCTTTTTTTACGCTGGACCACCACCACCCCTTTCCTGGGAGCTACCAATGGACTGAGCCGCCCGACAGCCCACCCGCCAACACGAGCCAGCCCGGGAGCCCCAGCCCAGAACAAACCACCAGGTGAGGGGAAGAGGAGGAGGAGGGACTACTGTAACGCCCTCTACATGGGGCGCCCAGCTGCCCCACGGAGCACGGGCGGCAGGGCTGTGAGGAGGAGGGGATGGAGGAGGCCTCCGCCGGGCCTGGGCTGAGGAGGCGGGTGGGCAGGGGGCTACTGGCACGGCTGGACCTGACAGGCCGGCCGGCCTTTAGGGTCCCGGGAGGGGAAGAGCCGTCTCTGAGGGCCTCGAGAAGCCCGGAAGTCGAGTACTCGGGCCCGGCATTCTCATGGGTTCCTTGAAGTCTTGCCCCTTTCTTTCTGTCTTGGGTCGCTTTAAAAACCTCCTCTTCTCTCTCTGTCTTTCCTTCTTTTTTTTTTCCCTCTCGCCATGTCTCTGAATGATTTCCATTAGATTTTTATTAGACCCTTCAGGAACCCTCTTTTTAGAAATGTGCTCATTTCTAGCCTGCATATGTGATTATGTCTAGCAGCCTGCCTACTGTAAACCGCCCAGAGACTTTTGAAGTGGTGGAATGGGATCACTATTTTTGAGTACATATTTTTATGTACTTGAAATTAGTATACAAGCAGAACACTTCCTGCCTTCTTTCCTTCCTGCCTTCCTTCATCCTATTAAATTCCCCTCCTGTCGCTGGACTTGCTGAAGGCATCTGCCTTGGCCACAGTGTGGAGAGCAAGATGGATTTTTTGGGTCTTATTTGTGTTCCTGGAGAGTCAGTGCCCCTTCTCAGGTCTCCACTGGACACAGAAGTCCATGCAGGGCAAAATGTCTTTAAAAAAACAACACAGGTAAGTGGGAACTGGGTGCTAGAGAGTGGGCTGCCTCAATCTGTGGCCCCTCTGTCCTGCTTCTCCCTACACCAGCAATGGCGAACCTTTTAGAGACTGATATAGGCACAGAGTTAAATTTTTTAACATTTTCTAATGGTGGTGTGCCTCGTGATTTTTTTCATGAAACAAGTGTGCCTTTGTCCAAAAAAGGTTGAAAAACACTGCCCTAAATGTATCTGATCTCGCCTGATCTCTGAAGCTAAGCAGGGTCGGCCCTGGTTAGTACTTGGATGGGAGACCACCAAGGAATAAAAGATGCTGTAGACGTCTGGGTAGGAACTAGCAAGGCACTCCAATATTCCTGCCAAGAAAACTCCGTGGACATGGGGTCAAGAAGGGTCAGCCGTGACTGTAATGACACAACACACACACACACACACACACACACACACACACACACACACACAAGCGATGTGAGGAAATACGTTTTCCAAACACAAGGTGGAAATGTTTTCCATAGATTCTGCCAAACAAACAGCAAGTAAAATGAACCCATGAGCACTCTCTCCTTCTGAGTATATAAAGTAGTACACACATTGAGCCAGTATCCATCATCTTGTATGCTAAACCAAAGTTTTGATATACAGTATTTGAAACTTTTATCTACCGAGTGATCCTAGCAGTTAAGTGAGTTACTCTAATAAGAAGCCTGATGTTAAATATGCAGTAACAGCAACAACAGAACGAGGGAAAGTTAAAGAAACTTGTGAGGACTTTTCTGCTCCTGCAACACTCTCTAAATATGTATATTATAGACCCCATGGAATTTTGGGCATACCGTACATGAGGTCAGTTTGTGGGTGACCTCAGGTTGCATATTTGGCATGTTATGAAAGGACAAAAAAATTAAAAACCAACTATTTATCACTGCTGCATTTTTATTGCCTGCCATGTGGGATTTTATACATAATGTCCCAATACAGCTATGTCAGTCCCTGGCTTTGCCATTTGCATTTCAGGCCTGGTTTAACACAACCAGCATGGCGCTTCACCTTCCCTGATAACTCTTGCCACTTCTATGGGCAGTCAAGGGAGCCAGGTTTAAAAGAGGCGGTTAATCCTGTCTCTGCAGTTTGACAAGTAATGAATGTGTCTCTGTCAGGCATGTCCAAACTTCAGCCCTCCTGATGTTTTGGACCACAAGTACCAGAATTCTAAGCTTAGATTGCCTATGGCAAAGGACTGTGGGAGTTGCTGTCCAAAACATCTGGAGGGCCAAAGTTTGGACATGCCTGGTCTACGTTGTGGAGAAACTTTAGGACTGTGTGAACTTAAATTGGTGAGCCCTTTTCTATATAATTTTTTTTCTTTCTTTCTTTCTTTCTTTCTTTCTTTCTTTCTTTCTTTCTTTCTTTCTTTCTTTCTTTCTTTCTTTCTTTCTTTCTTTCTTTCTTTCCAATAAGAAACAGCTCTCAGTGGGTTTAAGAGACATCAATTTTTAGAAGGTGTTACTAAATTTTGCTAGCTGATCCTGTTGTCTTCAGGTTTGTTTGCAGGAGTTGAAATGTAATTGAGATTTGGAATGTTTGTGTTTATAATCATAATGGTCTTAGAACTGCAAAACTGGAAGGGGCCCAGGGATCGTTGAGTCCAGACCTGTCAAAAAGGCGCAGCAGGGATTTTAAAGATCACTGGAACATTTTTGAAGATTTAATTTTAAAAGGACACCCAATTTGGGATTCATTCAGGATTCATTTTTTCCAGATTCAGCTTTATTGTTGCTGCATAGAATATCGAAACAGAGAAATGCAATAGTGTGCCAGCCACCTTGCTAAAACAGAAATGAATTAGGACTCAAGTGATGAGATTATCCGTTGATACAAGAAGCAGTGGAGCATGAAGGCTGAATGGTGCCTTTGTGCTTCTTATTGTCCCTTGGAAGTTGAGTGCTGCATCAGCAAAATGGAGATGATATTAAGCTATAGGGCACAATGCTGTGGCGTGGAAAGTACAATACCTTACAGTAGTCACATCTGCCCACAGAGTGTGATGGCCAGGAGTCCTGCTTTAGACAACATAAAGAGAAAGAACCATGAGAACATGTGGTGGTAAAGCACAGTAAAATTTAAGATTATATGAAAAAATACAGCTTCAGTGCAAATTACTGTGCAATTCTGTCCTACAGAATGCATTTCTTCTTCTTCTTCTTCTTCTTCTTCTTCTTCTTCTTCTTCTTCTTCTTCTTCTTCTTCTTCTTCTTCTTCTTCTTCTTCTTCTTCTTCTTCTTCTTCTTCTTCTTCTTCTTCACCACTTTAATGGCTGTTCTACCACAATACTAGCTTTTTTGTTGCTTACACAGTTGCAGAATGGGTTTAGTTACAGAGTTCATTTTTATCGATCCATCTCTGAGAGCTGTCTCCTTTTGAGGAGGAGCACATGAATTCCAGGGTAAGATTCTTCTCATTGATGCCCTTAAACATGGGAAACCATGTAACCCATAGGAGACTGCTCTTAGCACTAGCAGGTAAGCTAGAACTAGAACATGCTCCTTTTTGGATGATAGTCACCACGCTAGTGAGGAGATTTAGGGGCTGTAGTACAAATGAAGATTGCCAAGTTCTGTAAGGCACATAGATAAGCAGCTCAGATGAACATACTGCATAGGAACCTGGAATGTGAGATCTATGAACCAGGGTAAGCTGGATGTGGTCAAACGTGAGATGGAAAGAATAAACATTGACATATTGCGCATCAGCAAACTTAAATGGACAGGAATGGGTGGATTCAGTTCAGATGACTATCACATCTACTACTGTGGGCAAGAATCCCATAGAAGAAATGGAGTAGCCCTCATAGTCAACAATAGAATGAGAAAAGCAGTGCTGGGATACAACCTAAAAATGATAGAATGATTTCGGTACAATTCCAAGGCAGTCCTTTCAACATCACAGTAATCCAAGTTTATGCACCAACTACTGGTGATGAAGAGTCTGAGATTGAACAATTTTATGAAGACTTACAAGAACTTCTAGAACTGACACCAAAGAAAGATGTTCTTCTCATAATAGGGGATTGGAATGCTAAAGTAGGGAGTCAAGTGATAAAAGGAATAACTGGCAAGTTTGGCCTTGGAGTTCCAAATGAAGCAGGGCAAAGGCTAATTGAGTTTTGTCAAGAGAACAAGCTGGTCATTGCAAACACTCTTTTCCAACAACACAAAAGGCGACTCTACACATGGACATCACCAGATGGACAATACCGGAATCAGATTGATTATGTTCTCTGCAGCCAAAGGTGGAGGAGTTCTATACAGTCAGCAAAAACAAGACCATCAGCTTCTTATTTCAAAATTCAAATTTAAACTGAAGAAAGTAGGGAAGACCACTGGGCCAATCAGGTATAATCTAAGTCAAATCCCGTATGAATATACAGTGGAAGTGAAGAATAGATTCAAGGAACTAGATTTGGTGGACAGAACACCTGAAGAACTATGGATGGAGGCTTGTAACATTGTACAGGAGGCTGCAATGAAAACTATTCCAAAGAAAAGAAAATGCAAGAAAGCAAAGTGGTTGTCCAACAAGGCCCTACAAATAGCGGAGGAGAGAAGGGCCGCAAAATGTAAGGGAGAAAAGGAAAGATACAGAAAATTGAATGCAGACTTCCAAAGAATAGCAAGGAGAGACAGGGCGGCCTTCTTGAATGAACAGTGCAAAGAAATAGAGGAAAACAACAGAAAAGGAAAAACCAGAGATCTATTCAAGAAAATTGGAGATATTAAAGGGGCATTTCATGCAAAGACGGATATGATAAAGGACAAAAATGGTAGGGACCTAACTGAAGCAGAAGAGATCAAGAAGAGATGGCAAGAATATACAGAAGAATTATATCAGAAAGATCTGGATGTCCCTGATAACCAAGATAGCGTAGTTGCTGACCTGGAGCCAGACATCCTGGAAAGTGAAGTCAAGTGGGCCTTAGAAAGCATTGCAAACAACAAGGCCAGTGGAGGTGACGGCATTCCAATTGAACTCTTTAAAATCTTAAAAGAGGATGCTGTAAAGGTGCTGCATATGATTTGCCAGCAAATTTGGAAAACCCAGCAGTGGCCAGAGGACTGGAAAAGATCGGTCTACATCCCAATCCCAAAGAAAGGAAACGCCAAAGAATGCTCCAACTATTGCACAATTGCACTCATTTCACACGCTAGCAAGGTTATGCTCAAAATTCTACAAGGGAGGCTTCAGCAGTATGTGGAAAGAGAACTTCCAGAAGTGCAAGCTGGATTTTGAAGGGGCAGAGGAACTAGAGATCAAATCGCCAATATGCACTGGATTGTGGAGAAAGCCAGAGAGTTCCATAAAAACATCTACTTCTGCTTCATTGACTATGCCAAAGCCTTTGACTGTGTAGACCACAACAAACTATGGCAAGTCCTTAAAGGAATGGGAGTGCCTGACCACCTTATCTGTCTTCTAAGAAATCTACATGTGGGACAAGCAGCAACCGTCAGAACTGGATATGGAACAACTGACTGGTTTAGAATTGGGAAAGGAGTACGACAAGGCTGTATACTGTCACCTTGCCTATTTAATTTATATGCAGAGTACATCATGAGAAGGGCAGGTCTGGATGAATCACAAGCCAGAATTAAGATTGCCAGAAGAAATATCAACAACCTCAGATACGCAGATGATACTACTCTAATAGCAGGGAGTGAGGAGGAATTAAAGAATCTCTTAATGAGGGTGAAAGAGGAGAGTGAAAAAAATGGGCTGAAGCTCAACATAAAAAAAACTAAGATCATGGCCACCGGTCCCATCACCTCCTGGCAAATAAAAGGGGAAGAAATGGAGGCAATGACAGAGTTTATTTTCTTGGGCTCCTTGATCACTGCAGATGGCAACTGCAGCAACGAAATAAAAAGACGCCTGCTTCTTGGGAGGAAAGCAATGGCAAACCTAGATAGCATCCTAAAGAGCAGAGACATCACTTTGCCAACTAAGGTCAGGATAGTCAAAGCTATCGTTTTCCAGTAGTGATGTATGGAAGTGAAAGCTGGACTATAAAGAAGGCTGATCACCGGAGAATTGATGCTTTTGAGCTGTGGTGCTGGAGGAGAGTCTTGAGAGTCCCCTGGACTGCAAGGAGATCAAACTTATCCATTCTGAAAGAAATCAACCCTGAATATTCACTGGAAGGACAGATTGTGAAGCTGAGGCTCCAGTACTTTGGCCACCTCATGAGAAGAGAGGAGTCCTTAGAAAAGTCTCTAATAGAGATGGGCATGACTTGAAAAAAAAGTCGTTAGTCGGGCAGTTCCGTTTCGGGCGGTTCCGTTTTGTGAAAATTCGCAAAAATTAGTCGGTTAAGCTTTTTCATTGTCGTTAGTACTGGTTTTTTGGGGGGGAGCGGGCTCCTGGAGGCACCTCTGTGGGGTGGGTGCCTCCTCTGGCCCACTATAAAGGGAAAGTGGGCTCCTGGAGGCACCCGTGGGTGCCTCCTATCCTCACCCACTAGGAAGGGGAAGCAGGCTACATGGGGGTCTCTCCTCCTCACCTGCTGCTGCTGCAAAATGGTATGCAATAGCCATATGGATATTGCATACCAGTTGTGCAAATGTGCAGACAGTGACTGTGAAGACTAGTGGATGGCACTGAACCCAGAGCCATAGGTGAAATGCCTAACTAAGGCTCTCGCAACACCATGTCTCACACAGAAGGGAATTGTACTTGCGTGTAGTGCAATGCAAGTACATCTGGCTTAGGGTTAAGGTGGGTTAGGGTTAGGGCTAGGGTTAGGCTAGTGACGGGTAAGGTTACGGTGGGCTAGTGGGTTGCACCTCTGGGTGCCTCTCTGACCCACTAAGAAGACAGTCTGTGAATCACGGAGTCAAGGGTTAGGGTTAGGGTTCGGGGCTAGGGCAGGTTTTAGGGGGCTTTTGGCACATCCCAGAAGTCTCCATGCCCAAGTGGCCATGCGTTTGGTGGGATGGCTCCAAAAATTTGCATGGTCGTCCACTCCCACATGGCTGGCCACTCAGCCAGCCCATCATTGCGCAGGTGTAAATAAAATAAAATAAATAAAATCAATGGAGGACAGAGGAGGAGAGGAGAGACATTTTGTTGCAAGAAAAAACCCACTGCTACTGTGAAAAATCTGGCAGTTTATAAATTTTCGCATGTTTCTGTTGTGCTTGTGTGTTTTTGGACCACGATTTCAAAAACAATATTGCCTTCGCCACCCCATTTTGGATCCCCCGCCTGCACCGCATGGCATGGCGACTCGAGTCCGGCTGCCCAGGACGGGGGGGGGGAGGCGGGACCCCCCCCCCTCCAGAAACCACCCCTCCGGTAGGTGCCCTGCGCCCTTAGTCAAGCAGGCATTTTTCCGCCTGCTTTTTTAGCCCGGGAATGGGTGGGGGGAGAGTTTAAAAGTTTTTTCCTGTGCCGTCCGTGCCGCTTGCTTGTGCTTTAATGAAAGAAGTCCCACCAGAGCAGCCCAGGACGGGGGATGGGGGGGAGGCCGGGGACCTCCAGAAACAACCCCTCTGGTAGGTGCCCTGAGGCACGGCAGGCATTTTTCCGCCTGCTTTTCGGCTGGGAACCAGGTTTTTTTCACTTTTAAAAACTTTTTTTCTGTGCTGCGTGGCATCGCGCGATCGCGCGATGCAAGGAACAAGCACGACAAATCAGACCAAAATTGTTCGTTCGTCGGTTCGAGCTCGAAGTCTGGCAGAGTAATTCCCGTTACCGTTTCCATAGAGTAACGGAAACGAGTAACGGAAACGGAAACGGGAATACCGCTAAGTCGTGCCCATCTCTAGTCTCTAATGTTGGGAAAGATTGAAGGCAAACGGAAAAGAGGACGGCAGAGAATAAGATGGTTGGACGGTGTCATTGATGCAACCAATATGAATTTGACAAAACTCCGGGAGGCAGTGGCAGATAGGAAGGCCTGGTGAGCTCTGGTCCATGGGGTCACGAAGAGTCGGACAGGACTGAACGACTGAACAACAACAACAAAAATGTGGTTCCAAGCTATCTAGCCTCAATCACTTTCTAATAATTAACACATGACTGTCAAGATACATGACATGACAGAAACATTAGCTCCTATTATGTATCAAGATCATAAGAGTAGAAGGCTGCTGCTGTTTACAACAAGTGCTGGTATACTGTGCTATGTGTTAGTTTAGAATATAGTGTGATTAATGTTATGATTGACACTGAGGAATTGCACTTAGTCAGCATGCTGACTGTTCAATGCACAAGGAATGCTTTGGAGTATACAGCACTTTCACCTTGGCACCAGCGCAACAATGACGTGTGCATCGTCAAGCTGCCTGCATGTCATTGTGCAATGGGATTTTGGGCATAGAGTGTCCCTTCAGAGTAAAGGAAAAGAGTGGTACAGGAAAAAGCATGTGGCTTCCTTTGCTAATAAAAGTTTAAAGTGGTCTGGAAACACCTATCTGTACTCTTAACCATAGAAACTCTTTTTGGAGAGTTGGGAAACTAATGAAGATGCAGTTTGTTGTTACTCAGAATATTTATGAACTAGATGTTTGCATCTCTTTTGTTACATCTAGACACAGGGTCGCATTTTCTTTAAACTTTGTAAAGAACAAAGGCCACTCCAAAAATTAATGATGCCTGGTGCCCCCCCCCCCGGTCTCTCACTTTTTCTTTTTCAGAAAGATTGGTTCTCAGGTGCGGGTATGATTTTCCTAAAGACAGTGAATGTACACCTCACTAAAGGAACTGGAAGAACTGATTTATTTTATCCGTTTTGTTTTAACAAAACATAAAATATGAGATCTTAGTAAAGCGTTTTCTGAAGCAGGCACAACTTAAAATATGACACAGACCAGAGTGCAGGCACCAATCTATCATGATAATTGTGCATCCCCCAACGCTGTGCAGACATACCATATTAATTCCCCTACATTCATTCCCTTCTGATAATTGCAGCCAATGTGATTGTATCTAGGAGTTGAGTCATGGCAACTTGACATATTTTCTTGAGGGATTGTTACTCATCCAGGTAGCTTCTGTCTGTGGAGATTCTCAGTTATATAGGTGAGGTTATCCAGGAGTTGAGTCGTGGCAACTGGACTTCTTTTCTTGTAGGATTGAAATATTTTACTGATTGTAGGAGGGAAAAACATGTATCATGAAGGAATCGTGGAAGGTCTTAATATTGGGCCACCCCCTGTGTCTACCACACTAGTGAAACCCAGGGTAATCACCTGGGACCACCTTGTCCCTAGAAGATAATAATCCCATACCCAATGAAACCAATGAACCCACCAGAGCTGCCTATAGAAGATGAGGACACCACAACATTAGGAGAGGTTTGTCCTGAATGTCTAAAGCAGTGGTTCTCAATCTGTGGGTCCCCAGATGTTTCTGGACTGCAACTCCCAGAAATCCTGGCCAGCTCAGCTAGTGATGAAGGCTTCTGGGAGTTGCAGTCCAGGAACACCTGGGGACCCACAGGTTGAGAACCACTGGTCTAAAGGGTGAGGAACCTTCCAGGTCAAGGCAGAACAAGTTAGGAGACATGGGTTGGAAGAGTCTGGAAAGGAACTGCACACTGAGGTCATGCACAGTTATAAGGAAGCTAGTAAGACTCAACTCATTGATGGATGTTAGGGGAGGGTCAAGTAACCACTCCCCAACTTTGAACATTGGGACAGATATGAATGTGGTACGGCCTGGAGAAGAAGGGAAGATTCATAAATGGTTGACCAGGTCCTATGGCATGCTACAGGGCTGGTTTAGTCAACAAAGTTGAATTAAACAGTACAGTATTGTTTTGGCACTCATGTGAGATTCTTTGACACGCTCTACCTATGGTGGACTGTGAGGTGCATGCATGCACACCCATCTTCGGTTTTGCTTAGTTTTAAATATTTAGATTAAAATGTCTACTTAACAGTCCCTGGCTTTGTTTACAGTTTTAGTTATTTATATTATGAGCTAGAATTCTGTTGAGCTCCATTGTAAGTGTAAGAATTTATGCACAAATTTCTCATTCTGTTGCTGGTTTCCTCTCAAACAAGCAGATATTGTTCCATTGGTAGTAAAAGAGCTTCCTCTTGTTGGTACAGGAGATACTATCATGTGCAGGCCTTGCTACAGGGCTGTAACAAGGCTTGTACAAGCAAACCCAAAAACATGGCTTTAATTTGTGGACAAAAATAAGGATAGAGTTTTCAAAACATTCTTCCAAAATGTAGTTTATAAAGGGCCTTGGAGCCCTATTGTTGGGAATAACCGTGTCAACATTCAAAGAAGCTTAGCCGAAGATGGGAAGGAGGAAGGAGTGTATAAACATGGGAAGAAGTGAGGTCTACTGGGCCAAATTCAAAGGTTGTAAATGTGCATCCAAGGAAAGATAGTCACTGTTCAGACACTGAGCTGACCATGTTCATTGCCTGGCTCTCATAATGGAATGGGTATAATATTTATTATGGATATAATATTTATGGATGTAGACTTCACAGGGTGCTGGATAGTTCAGTGGTTTGGGTATCTGCCTGCTGAGCCAAAGGTTGGGTTGGGAATTTGATTCCTGTCTATGCCTCCCTGACAGGAAGAGAAGTTGGCAAGTCTTTGGACATAGTCCCCATTACCAGATTTGGGCATTTCGTATGTGTCTCTCTGGAGATATGAATATGAACAGTGGCACAGGTTTGCAGTGGACAAATTCTGCCCCACAAAACCAGTGGGATCACTCATGGGACTGTGCACAGCATGGGGATCCATTGTCACTGTATTCATGCCAATCCAGGAAGGAGCCTGGCAGGCCCTTCCCTCCCTCTGTGCATAGCTGAGCACTGATCAGCTGAGTGGGGAGACTCTCTGTCCCACCTACTTGCTGAAGTGGTCAATTGCACATGGAGGCCCAGAAGGGCCATCCGAGCTCCTTCACAGATTGGCACAAAGGCAATGACTATAAAACCCTACGCTGCTCAGAGCCTGGTGAATACAGCCAATGACAGCTCAGCTGTATTATTCTGAAGATGGCCTGGTCGCCACCATGGGAGCCCTGCTATTCTTTCTGTTGTGTTATTCTGTTGTGTTTAGTTTCCTGTGGTGAGTCCCTCTCAGTAAGGAGAGCAGTTCATCTCCAAGGGAGTAGTGTCTTTTAATGTTGTAAGATGTTCCTCCCTTCCCTATTCTCAATACTTGAAAATGTCTTAATTGCATTGGACTGTATATTGTCCCTCATTACTGTAAGGTGCCTTGGGTCCTTTTCCAAGGAGAAAGGTGGGGTAAAAATATTCTAAAATAAATAAATAAATAAATAAATAAATAAATAAATAAATAAATAAATAAATAAATAAATAAATAGGTTTCTTGGAGGGAAGAGTATGTACTGAGGGGTGGAAATACATAGGCCTGCTAATTAGATGCTGGAGTCAAGCGGGGCAAGCAGGAATAGGGTGACCAAAGAATTAGCATGAAGCTGTCCTCTAGTCATGTTAAGTATTGCTCTGGTTTAAAAGAAGGGAAAGAAACTGGCTGAACTGCTGAATGAAAAACAGTTGGGAAGGCTTAGTGGAAAAACACATGCAAACCACATCAGTGATAATGCACTGCATCAGGCTTCCTTTCAAAACATCTAATGAGCACAGCGGGAGCCACAGCAAAATAAACTTCCTAATGGAAATATATTTTAGGGCAGGACGACTTGTCCAGTGGTCAGTCATGATCTCAAGAAGTTCAGCAGGGCACTTGCTGTGTACATGTTCCCTGAGTCTGTGGTGACTTCTGGTTAATTCGAGATAGCACGTTGTCAGAGTGTTAAGAGCATGCTGACTGGGCACGTGTCACAGGAGGGCCGCCTCCATGTTCATGTCCCCTTGGAAAGTCCAAAGGATAAAAGCTGTTCCTTCAAGGACAGGTAGTTTGAAACCTTGCTAAACTAAGGCATTTTGACACCTGAGGAAAAGCGACAATCCTCCCACCCCTCAGTCACAGTACAAAATACTTAAAGCCAGGTATGTTGTTTTGATACCCGAGGTAGAACATTTCACAGGCACCTCCCCCTTGCCACCCTGCAGGAAAATAAAAACAAACAAACATGACACTAAATCAGCTGCCTGGCCATCCCACCTGATGTATGATATATCAACCAGGATTGAAGCCACAGCTGTTGCAGGAAAGACCTATTTTATGTAGTATTGAAAGAGTTAGCCATGTTAGTCTGCACAAGAATTCCAGGCAAAATCCAAAGGAACAAAACAAAACAAAAGACAAAATCATGTAACACCTTTTATCTGTTGTTTACTGGTTGGTTTAATGGTATAGCACAAAGTCAGCCAGCAGGGAAGCTACCAGGTAAACAAAGCAGATCTAAAAACCAGGTGCAGCAGAATAGTCTTGCTAAATGTCAAAAGATTGCAGATGTGGTGAGATGTGGTCGGGAAGCTCCAAAGATGGGTATAAAAGAACCATCTCCATGTTCTCCAAATCTGAGCTCTGACACTTAAGGAAGAAGCCATGTTAAATTCAGTGGGGCTGAAATCCAAGTGCAGACTCATAAGAGTGCATTACGGACCTCTGTTTAAGTAGCTATGATACATACTTGATGATATTTTAACCAATATGTCTTCATTTTTAGAATTTTAAAAGAATATTAAATGTGTTTTCTACAGTTTATGTATTGTTTATTTACTATTTTTATACTCTACATTCCCACTAAAAGATAGTGCTCAAGGCTAGTTCCTACATATTTGTAACTCCTTGACTAGTGATGTCTGGTTACCCTTTGGTCAAAACAGTGCAATAAGTATGAATGCACATAATAATATTTACTTTGTGATGATATGACCTATATTTCTACAGAAAGGTATTTAGAAACCTAAGCACCAAATTTCTCTGCTCTTATTAATTTATCAGGTGCTCCCAAACACCAGACTTCCCAAAATGATGCAGAATAAACATTTAGAGATTTCAGTATTTATACAGTCCTCTGCATGCCTGATCAGCAGTAAGTCCCATCAACTTTAATACACTTGTGTGTAGGATTACAGTCTGGCATGTTCCTATGCACGTCTGCTCAGAAATAAGGCCTATTGACTTTGAGTCTTCTGCTTTCAGGGTCAAATAAGGCTGTGATCTATTGACTACTTTTGAAGAGCAGAATGCCCCTTCTGTCCTTTAGGAGCGATGGTTGGCAAGGCTGCTGTGTTGCCTCCATATTCAAATGACTCTGAAGGAGCAATGGTGAGCTGTACCTTGAACATCCTCACATACCAAAAAAATCTTTATTAGGATGGCCATAAACTGGAGGCAATTCGATAGTCTAAAACAAGAAGAACTACAACAGAGGGTGTGAGGAGGCTTTTTAGTGATTGCTCGTTTAGACCTAAGTTTGGGGTGAGAACGTTTGTTTTATTTAAGGAAAGAGTGGTCTCACTTGGTGAGCAGTGGTGGTGGAGGCGGGTGGTAGGTGCTGCCTCCATCTTCTATTGCTGTAGATCAGGGCTGTTCAACTTTGAACAGGCCAAGGTCTACTTTTTCCGGCCCAAAGTGCCTGAGGTCTACTACACGAAAACCTCTACTTACAATTTTTATCATTTCCAACCACATGCTCATTAAATAAAAACTTTTGTAAGTAGGAATGCATTGAAAACCAATTAATCTGTTCTGGAGGGAACAGATTTCAATGTGCCATGGCCCTTGAACTGCCCTGCTCAGCTGAGACACTGGGCTGGCAGACCCAGAACTTTGCTGGGGCAGTGCTGGTCCTTGGGATGGGGGAGGGAGGATGGAGAACTTATCCCCTCACTTTTTAAATTGATGGTCGGCGGGCTACTTTTGAACCCTTTGCGGGCTACCAGTAGCCCATGGTCTACCTGTTGGGCAGGCCTGCTGTAGATGGTTTCATAAAAGTGGGAGCATCTTCCTGTGTTTGGTAGCTGTTGGCCAACAAGAAAAAAACAGGACTGAGAACAACAATTTTTTTAAAAAATTACAATGCTATACATTGGTAGAGGTTCAAAGTATACTGAGTTACTTTCCTGCTGGGCTGCCACGGAAGAAGGGTTGAGTTCAATCACATGGAAAATGGCACCAGCAGCAAGAGGTCACATAATCTACCACAGTGATGGTGAACCTTTTAGAGACCGAGTGCCCAAACTTTGCTTCAAAATCCACTAATTTTTTTGCAAAGTGCCAATACAGGAATTTAACCCGAATAAAGGTGGCTGTGAAGGGACGATGTCAGGTGCCCACAGAAAGGGCTCTGAGTGCCGCCTTTGGCACCCGTGCCACAGGTTCGCCAACACTGGTCTAGCAGGTGAAGCAGCTATTTTGAACAAGCACAGTGTTCCGTGCCCCAGTAGGTGACTGGCATCAGCCATGTCTTTCTCAGCCTGTCACAGACAGTGCAGGAAGTTGCAGAGAGGGTGAGGCATCTTGTCAACATATTTTCAAATATTTCAAATAAAGGTGAATTCTTTAACATTTTCCAAACTGACACTTGATGCAAAATTCTGGTTCATTTAAGTCACTTCCTTCTGGTAGGAGATATAAATCTTGTTCGCTTTAAATAGACACATCGATTTGTTCTAAACTACATGTCTCAGTAAGCCATTTGACTTCTCCCTTTGGTTACTTTTAGCTCCACATTAACTGATAAAGAGCTGATTTACCAGAAATGTACTTTACAGATTCTGGTCCATAGCTCTGTGGGTTGCATGATTAATTTTAGCAGATGGGGCTTTCAGGTGGTTTCAGGATGCTATGTATGTGGCTGGCACATTGCAAAAGGAACAGGGCGCATGCTTTCAGATATCTAATATTACATGCTCATGATTAGTGTGGTCCACGTTTTCTTTGCAAGATGTTGGTGCTGTCTTGATGTGGGGTGGGTGTCATTCATGTGGTTTGCCCGATGAATGTTGCCCATTTGTTTTTGTTCAAGGAGGGGTCAATCTGGAGTTCCTTACAGGCTAAACGACTGTATAATCACCACCGCTGGGACTCTCTGAAGGCATCTTGCCAAGAGCATGAGGCAGACTTTTTAGAAACAGACAGTTCATGAAGTACTAGAAAAAAATCCAAGGGCTTTTTTTTTTTTTTTTTGCAAGGGGGCACCCTGATGTTCATCAAACTCCCAGAAGAAACGACCACCAACCTGAAGAGCAAAATGACTGTTTTTTTAAAAAAGGAATTTGTTGAAATCAGGTGAAAATGCCAGTGTTTTGCCAGCGCCAGCTGTGATGAAAAGCACCCTACCTGAATGAATTCCCATTTCCTATCTTTATTATTTTTGTGGGAAGATGAGTCAAAATGAAAGTGAATCGGTAACTGTGTAAGCAGAATCCTTTTCAAAGAGGTGTTTATTTCCCACCGGTAGGTTTGCTTGCTGAACACCTACAAAGAAGGTGCCTGTTGGAGTGAAAAACATGGAACAGGATCCATGTTATGTGATATTTTGATTCCCCCACCAGGAAAGAGGAGTGAAAGAACTGACCCCCTGAATGCTTCCAGAGTTTTGGCCCCTCCTTGTAATGAGTTGCTTGGAATGTTTATGCAGTTGGCTTTTAACCAGCCTCTCTCTTCATCTTCTCAGCCACCAAGTTACAAGGATCCAGAGGACAGCACAGGTCACATGCCAAATGGAGATTTGAGCTTGTGTTTCTCAAAGAGCCATGAAAGGTCTGTTAAAAAGTAACGTGTGCTATTGCCCAAAGGTCTCCTCACCAGAATTTTTTTTAAGAGTTGCACTGGATATGCTTAAACCTGTTGGCATCCTTCAACCTGCATTTTGGATCTTGGTTGAAAGAGTACAGAGGCACTTAACAGATAACACTTTTGTTCTGTAATGCCCCTTCCTCACTGAGGCATGATATTTTCACTTCTAATCTTGTATTTCTCATCTTTTTAAAACTTCCCACAAAGTATCTTTGATTTGCATAGAATAATTACCTATTTGAAAGAGCAGCTGCATCATTTTTTTACTACTTCTATTGGGTTTCCTCTTTTTAAAAGAGGGGAGGGAAGCATTAAGCAACTGGGGCTTAATAAACTGTGTGAACTCTCTTATAAATACTGTATACTTGGAAGTTTTTCTTTACATGCTTGTTGTAAATACGATAACTACAGAAAATGGGAGGGGCCCTAATGAAAACTGTCCTTTGATAATAATTTGATGGAAAGGGGGTAAAGTTTATTAACGATACCAATACAATCTGTTCATAAATGACCTGAAGACAGGAATAAGCAGTGAGGTGGGCAAGTTTGCGGATGACACAAAACTTTTCCTGGTGGTAAAACCCAGAGAAGATTGTGAAGAGCTCCAGAAGGATCTCTACAAACTGGGGGAATGGGCAGCCAAATGGCAAATGCATTTCAATGTAGCAAAATGTAAAGTAATGCATATTGGGGCAAAAAAAAAATCAAAACTTTATCTATCAACTCATGGGCTCTGAGCTCTCTCTTAGCTCCTCTGTGATCAGGAAAGAGATCTTGGTGTGTTGGTGGACAGCTCAATGAAGGTGTCAACCCAATGTGTGGCAGCGGTGAAGAAGGCCAATTGCATGCTAGGGATTATCAAAAAGGGGATTGAAAATAAAACAGCCAACATTATAATGCCATTATACAAAATGATAGTAAGGCCACACCTGGAGTATTGTGTACAATTCTGGTCACTGCATCTCAAAAAGACATAGTGGAACTGGAAAAGGTGCAGAAGAGAGTGACTAAAATGATTACTGGGCTGGGGGACCTCCCTTGTGAAGAAAGGCTAAAATATTTGGGGCTCTTTAGTCTGGAAAAAGGCGCCTGAGGGGGGATATTTGAGACACACAAAATAATGCAGGGAATGAGTAAAGTGGATAAAGAGATACTCTTCTCTCTCTCACCAAATACCAAAGCTAGGGGACATACACTCAAATTGAGGGCTGGGAGAGTAAGAACAGACAAAAGAAAATATTTTTTCACCCAGCGCATTGTTAGTCTGTGGAACTCCCTGCCACAGGATGTGGCCTGGATGCCTTCAAAAGGGGATTGGACAGATTCCTAGAGGAAAAGTCCATCACAGGTTATAAACCATGATGGAGATATGTAATCTCCAGGCTTAAAACCAGGGTACTTCAAGGGCCAGATGCAGGGGAGTGGTATCAGGAGACAGATGTCTAGTCTCGTGCGCTCCCAGATGCATCTGGTGGGGCCACTGTGAGATACAGGAAGCTGGACTAGATGGGACTTTGGCCTGATCCAGCAGGGCTCTTCTTATGTTCTTATGTTCTTATGCTCTTAAGCACAAGGGTTACAACAGTTGGTTGGGAAGGATGAGCATGGGTATTGCACCAGAGTTTGCCAAATGACAGATGTGAGAGTATTGAGAATAACAGGTATCAGATGAAATTGTGGTGGTGGTGTCTGAAAAACAAGCCAATGTGATGAGTTCTCTCACTTAGTCCTAGATTGTGCTGCAGAAAGCCATACTGTTTGAGGTATAGTTTTCTCTGTTCTCTGGAATGCATTTTCTATAAGGATCCCCCCTTCTTTCTTATGAAGACCTTTGGTAGTATCAGTACAAAGTTGAAAACAAGTGGTTCTTCCTTGCTTTATATATGCTGTTCTACACAAAATAGGCTATTTTGTTCTCATTCGAGTTCATCTAAAAAGCCTGTAGTGGACGAATCTTTGAATGATTAAAAACGGTGTCCATTATCAAGATGTTGATATTTTGGGAAAGTTTCTTGAACTGCTTCCCCTATGTCATTTGTTTAATCGACTGTATCCGAGGGACCTTGTAGCAGACTTTGTACCATTTTCTTTGTACTGCCAACTTTCCTATATCCTTAGAGGAAACAGCTGAAATGCTGGCAGGAGATGATTTGGTTTAGCACCGCAGAGCAGAAGGATCCGTGACAGACCTCCAAGAAGCTTCTTCCACAAATCTCCTGGCATTTGGACCTTCTGTGAGACATTCTTGTTGAAGCTTAAGACCACATTCATGTTCTGAAAACTCTTTCAGCCATTTCAAACCCAGCATGTCCTGAGTTTTATGTGCCATAATACAGGAAGCAATTTTTAAAAATGTATTTAAGTAGGCTTGTTTCTGCAGCCAAAGACATGAACTTCTGCAAATGAACACTCAGAGATACACAAGTAATATACCTTCACCATCCCCTCTTAAGGGTATATTGAGATATGTAATGAGTCCAATATAGCTAATGTGGCTATCCTAACTAGGATCGAAACATTTAAAACACATGATATTAATTCAAATATATACATATGAACAATGTACAAATTATCCTACAAATGAACTCCTATTTATCTTCAGAGTTGGCAAAGGAAATATATCATAAACAGCAGTGCTCATACTTCATAAACAGCTGCACTGTTAGTTAGCTCCATGGGTGGCTTGAGGCTCAGAGGTGAGAGAAATGCCAAAACCTGCACCATCAGGGCAGGAAAGCTCAAATGACTTGAAATGCCATAGAAGTCCATAGGCCAACTGCAGTGACCATATTGCTGCCTTAAGGGCTACAGCCAGAGATAATAAAGCATATTTCAGTTTCCCTGACAGAAGATCCCAATAATAACTTGTCAAAGATGATGCACCTTGTTAACACTAAACAACTGACAGTTTGCAATTATTGTTCTCTTCCATATCTTCTACCTAAAGCAAAGTTCTTCACCTTGCTTAGTCCACTAAAATGCCTGCATCAAAACAATGAATCAGGCATTTCCCCCCAACAAGCATTCTGTGTTGTACAGTTTGGTAGCACAACCCATCATATAATCCACAGTTTGTGCAATGTGCCTATAGAACTGCTTTGTGAATACTACTTTCACCTTGGGAAATTTTTCTTTACAATTTGTGCAACAATTTGTGCAACTTCAAATTTCACAGGCATAGCTATGGAACATGAGTCTAGCCACTAACGTTTTGAGCTTGAAATGTTTGAGGTGTTTATACAGTTTCAGTATGAGGAGAAATCTCAGCAAATTATAAAACCTTACAAGACACTTCATCGCCAGCTAAGAGTGAGACAAAAATCCACAAATCCATGCAATTTGCACAAAATGTCTCTCATATTCATTTTTTTAAGACTCAAAGCAAATCCATTCCTTTTTCAAAACAGAGAAGAATGCTCTGACTGTGAAGAAAGATGCAAACAAACTAGTGCTTCAAATTCTTAAACGAAGCTGCACTCATCCTAGTTTTGGACATTTCCCGGTTTTTGTAATTGTGGGATTTTGTGCTGTTTTTCATTTCAGTTTTGTGCAAGCAGAATTGTTCTCACCAACATAAGAACATTATTGAGACTGTGAGAAAATGCCTGACTATTCTTGCTGACAAGGAGAAACATGTTATGGTTACATGACCCCTGCATGCAACAATGAGATTTGTAAGGAGTTTTATTTGGAGGCTTGCTTTCTGCACAGTGCCATTTGTTACATTGCTGGACCTTCTTCCACTGCTGATGAAACCACTTACCGTAGGTACATGAAAGAGCAATAAGACCAACACAAATCCACTAGGAACAGTAACCTGTAAACTGTTGATGTGAATGCAAATCGGAGCCTTTGAGGAAAGAAACAAGCCACTCTTTGATGATGGAGTAGTTGGTATGCCACCTTTACAACTATTTTCCAGCGTTAAATGGGTGTCTGGAAAGGAGTGTCTATGAAAACATTATTCTGCTGATTATCTCACTGTCTTGAAGAAGTAGGATAGAGACGGGAAAGAAATATTTGAAAAACATCAAAACACCAAAACACCAATCAACAAATGAAGTTCTTATTGGCACAGGAACTTCTACTCCTCAATAGGGTCACTATAATCCAGGAGATGGAAGAGATTTTCATGGGACCCTGTTCTGTTTGGCTGCATTGACTCTGGAGATCTACATCTTCCAAAAATGACAGAACACCATTTGTCCAAGCCAAGATACTTTCTCTGGCCATGGTGATGTGGGAAGCTGAATATGTAAGCCATGTGAACTTCTACCAAGCCAGTAGATAAACAGATTTTAGATTCCAGTACTAACAGTCTCTAACTCATATTTCATAAAGTAAGAATTCATCCTTAGGCATCCATATATTTAAGAAGATGGATGCTTACTGTTTCATGGTGGGGATGTGAATACTACTAGAGAGAACAATTGATATGATCAACTTTCTTTTGTTTCTAACCCAGAACTTAATTTATATAATATGAGTAAATTGTATGCATAATTAAGAATTATATCCTGCCTTGGAAGCTGTATGCTATAAACTGCAGTAGCATAAAAATGATGCTTGGTGCCTCTTCTGGTGGCAACTCTGATACCTAACAGTGATTCTTGGTTGAGATTCTGGTAGACTGTGATTGAAATCTTACAATTTTGGAAGCTTCCTTTATTCATATAAATGATAAATCAATCATCATCATGTATCATCAAATCAATTCTGATGCATGGCAACCTGTTTCAGGTTTTTCCAGGTAGAGAATATCTGGGAGTGGTTCACCATTCCCTTCTTCTGGGAGCACCCTGGGACTACACCAACCAGCTCCTCTCCCGAGCGGCATGGTATGGAACTGAATTTCCAGTTGTGCAGCCAGATACCTAAACCAGTGAGATATTGAGCCAGTTAAATGATATGTAACCCAAAATAAATGGAGTGGTGGTGGTGCTGCTGCTGCTGGTGGTGTTTTGATTAAGAAGATCACTAGATGCTTGTCTTTATGAAGAGATGCCATGTTTGGTAGCGTGTGTGGAATTGGTGCACATTTCAGGAACCCTGAAAACAAAAGAAGGCCAATGGACTGAAATGCTTCCAATATGCTTCAGTCTATGCAAGATGCTCAAGTTTTCTCTCAGTTTCTTAAAAAAAAAAAAAACACCATCACTGACATCCATATGTGCCCAATTAGCAACTTTCTGGCTTGCAGTCTGCATTCTGGATTCCTGGCTAATGTGTAAATTGTCCAGAGAGTGTAAAAGATGTGCTTGCATCACTTGCACAGGCAAGTGAAATAGTTCAAATTGTTTTAACTGCCTTTCGACTGATGCGTGTGATTGGCATATCAAACATGACTCACAAGAGGATGTCAAAATTTCACTACAAATATTGAGCCTGGCAGCTACAACATGTCTTTTTTTCTCTTCCTGAGTTTGTACAGAGGGGCAAGCAATAACGAAAAAGCAGGCTGAGTATTTATGAAGGGAAAGCAGAAGCATTTTAAAGGTGCAGTAGCTGCCTAGATGCCCTAAGCATATCTGATCTCGCCTGATTTTGGAAGCTAAGCAGGGTCAGCCCTGGTTAGTACTTGGATGGGAGGCCACCAGGGAATACCAGGTGCTGTAGGCGCCTGGAGTAGGAACTGGCAAACCACTCCAGTATTCCTGCCAAGAAAACTCCATGGACATGGAGTCATGAAGAGTCAGTCACGACTATAACGACACAACACATACGCACACACAGAGGGATGTAAAGCAGTAAATTTCTACAACAGCTGGCATCCACATTATGGTGTGAAAACAATTTTTAATGAAGAATGTATATAGTGAAAATAGGTTCAACCCTTTCAGTACTGAATATGTAAATGAAACCAGTTTACAAGGATGTGTATATCCCTGAAGAGGCGAAACAGTCAATAATGGCTTCTGAAGTGAATCAGAAACCACTATTTCTGCCCCAGATCAAGGTGGTTGTGCTTTCTGTAAAATTATTTTGGCATCTAATACACAAAGCCCCTCAGTTGCTTTCTAAAGTCCCACCCCTTTTTCCAGCAGCGGAAATACGGTGATAAATAACTGTGAGTTATCAGTTAGTACCAAAAATAAGCTGGTTGAAGTTGATGCCTCAGCCTGTTTGGTGGTAAGACTAGTTGTGGAAAAGGAAAACAAATGTTGTGCTACACTAGCTTCTCATACTGAATTTGGGCCTGTGTACCTCCTTCTTCGGGATGACAGAGGCATGGAGGAGACTGCACAAGTTTCTCGGGACAAGAGGGGAAGAGTGAGGCTTGGACACTGAAGTGATGACAGAAAAGAACAAACTCTCTACCTGATTTCTCCACATCCTGCATAATCTTATTGCACTCTTACTTGCCTTTTTCTCAATCATCCGGTGCCATAGCATACTATCAAGTCCTTGCTTCAGTCCCACTGAGGCAAGTTATTATACCAAAAGACAGCTAGGTATGGTTCTCCATATCAGTTCCTTCAATTCTTGCTCTGGGCTGCTGCTTCCTCTACTTAAAGTGATTGCCACTGTCTGAGATGATGAATCAGAACACTCATCGCATGAGTCCTCGGAGGTGCACATATTCTAAAGGGTACTTTACAGCATTTCTGCAAATACAAATAGAGTGGTACCTCTTAAAACAAATTTAATTTGTTCTATAGGTCAATTTATTTTTAGAAAATCTTGTCTTAGGATATCCAGTTTCCCATAGGAATGCATCAAAAATGGATTAATCCATTCTGGAGGCTATGGGTCGCTTCGTTTTATGAAAATTTTGTCTTACAAAATGCAATTTCCCATAGAAATGCATTGGGAACAGATTAATCTGTTCCGGAGGGTAGAATAAAGACAAAAATAACTGTTCCCCCCTGGGTACATGTGGAACATTTATTTGTCTTGCAAAGCATCCCACAGGGAATTTTTTATCAGGCAAAGCATGGCTATACTTGGAAATTTTTTCTTCCTATACCTTTTTTGTCTTACGAGGCATTGGTCTTAAAAGGTACCACTGTATTCATCCATCCAATAATCTAGACATATCCACTCACTTGTTAATGTTAGAACAATTAATTATCTTAAAAATACACCCTGCTTAAAAAATATTTTGAAGAAAAGGACAATGTTCTCAAAAGCATGCCTATATATGTGTGTGTGTGCGTGCTACTAAATGTACAGGCAACACATAAGCAACATTCCTTAAAGGAAAGCAGCTGTAAAGGCCTTGAATCTATGCCTGCTTCCCAAATCTGGGATGACACAGTTTCATATTGTGAGCCTGGTTCCCAGAAAACTGACCTAGTTTCCACTGAGACAAAGCCATCTGGGCATGATTGTTCTGCCAGCAGGTCATGGCTTTCTTCTGGGTGTACTGATTTAGTGTAATTATTTCATTTAGGAGGATGATACTTGCAGCCTACTAGAAGTTTCCAGCTGCTCAGATGGGAGAACTTCCTGTAATCCTCCTGTTATTTAAAATCCAACCAGCAGTGACACAGAGATCTCGTGAACAAGATTTCTGCATGATAGATATCAGCTGATGGGCCAGAGTGAAGCAATCAATATTAATCAAAGATAGCCCCCCACACAAATGGCGTCTCTGCCCCAGCGTTAACAAACACATGGATATAATGTAGAACAGACTTCCTCTATCCTCCCAATGTTAGAACGCAACTCCCAGAATTCCTTTGGCCATGCTCACTGTGGCTGATGGGAGTTGAAGTCCAAAATCTGTGGAAGACAACAGGTTGAGGGAACTTGGCACAGAAGCTTCCCACGCAATGGCATAGCATGGGCCAGAAGCAGAGGTGCAGTTGTCCTGGGTATAAAATTCTTAGGGGCTCATGGTCTATCCCACCAGGTGTGTTCTCACAGCCAATCCCTGTGAGCCTCTTTCCACTCCCAGGCAGTCAAAGTTCATGCAGTGTGTCACAGAACCAGCGCATAACATGCACTTCACAATTCTTGCCTTACCCTGGGTACTAAAAACCCACACTAAACACTATTCCCACGAAATCAGTTTCCTCTTTACAGCAAACAGATTTCACCCACTCCTTTCATGATCCACCCTATTAAAACATTTTTCTCACACAAGGAAGGGGGAGGGTTTTGCTGAAAAAGCTCCCTAGTAGCCAGTGTTTAAACTATCATAGTATGATTTGAATGTTCAGTTATGAAGAATTTTGACAGGCTAAATTCTGAGTTCTTGTT
Source organism: Phrynocephalus forsythii (assembly GCA_029282475.1). Taxonomy (NCBI): domain Eukaryota; kingdom Metazoa; phylum Chordata; class Lepidosauria; order Squamata; family Agamidae; genus Phrynocephalus; species Phrynocephalus forsythii. Next base: position 59,391,029 of record JAPFRF010000002.1, read on the forward strand.
ACAAAAATCTTGTATTAGCATGGTACTTTCAAACATCCCTATTTCTTGAGATATCCACCCACTCTTACTTTGTTGCAATTTACTTCATTAAGCAACAGGATTGTTGCCAATGACATGGTTACATTTATGATGCAAACCACATTGGGGCTAGGCAAGTACTCAGTGTTAAAGCACACTGGCTGTATTAGTTGCCCATACTAGAGATGGACACGACCAGGAAAAATGACGTTTCGAGTTGTCGTGTGTCGGAGCCGGCCCATTTCGGCTCGTTTCCGTTTGTTGTGAAATTTTTCAAAAATTTGTCGTTTCGTTTGTCGTCTGTCGTTAGTACTGGTTTAGGGGGTAGGGTAGCGGGCTCCTGGAGGCACCTCTCTGGGGTGGGTGCCTTCTCTGGCCCGCTACAAAGGGAAAAGGAAGGGTACATGACCCTGTAGCCATTGCGTACCAAGTGGCACTGGCAGAGGCACCTCTCTTTTGGGTGCCTCTAGCTCAGTGCTCCCCAACCTTTTTGTCTCCACGGACCGGTATTTGTTTGATTATTTTCCCGTGGCCCGGGGTGGGGGTGGGGAGGGGGAGATGGGGGTGTGGGGGGCAGGGGAGGGTGTGGGGGTGGGGGATGCGGGGGAGGGAGGAGGGGGAGGAGGAGGTGCGGGGGTTGGCGTGTGTACCTTGGGGGCCAGGGGAGCGGCGGTGGCGGCGGCGGCGGGCTTGCCGGCTGGGGCGTCGGGCGTGCGCTCCCCCTGCGCGCACAGGCGGGGGGAAGCCTGGGGCTCCTGGGCGGGCGGGCCCCCGCCTCCTCCTCCTGTCGGCGGCCGGAGGCAAGTGGCGGCGCAGAGGTGCCCCAACCGAGGCAGGCCGCCGCGCCGCAGCCGCGGCCACGGCAGCCACCCGGGTTCGGCTGTGGCTCCGCGGGCGGCGGGGTGCCCCGCGGCCACCGCCGCCGCCCGCCTCGGTGGGGCACCTCTGCGCCGCCGCTTGCCTCCAGCTGCGGCCTTCGGGTGGGCGGCGGGAGGGGGGGGGGAGGAGGCCGGGGGTGGCGTCTCCGGCCCGAGGCGCCACCGGGACCGCTGAGCCAGCCGCGGCGGCGGTGGGGCGCCCCTGCCGCCCGGCCGCGGAGTCGCGGCCGAACCCGGGCAGCTGCCATGGCCGCCGCGGCCGCCGACAGGAGGAGGAGGCGGGGCCCGCCCGCCCAGGAGCCCCGGGCTCCCCCACCCCACCCATGCACCGTGCCCGGTGGCGGCGACTCCTCCTCCGGCTGCCCGCGGGAGAGAAGAGGAGGAGGAGGAGGGCGGCGGAGGAAAAGGGGAGGAGCCTCCCGGCCTCCCAGGCGGCCGGTGGGTCCACGGACCGGCACCGGTCCGCGGCCCGGGGGTTGGGGACCACTGCTCTAGCTCACTAAGAAGGACAGCATACTGGCATACAGGTTTGGAGTTTTTTGGAACTTTGGACTGTGAGCGAGGTGAGAGAAGAATGCCTCTGCTGGGCACCCCCTGACTCACTAAGAAGGGAAGTGTACTTGCGTGTAGTGCAATGCGAGTACAGATCTGGCTTAGGGTTGGGGTTAGGGCAAGGGCTAGGCTTAGGGTTATTACGGGTAAGGTTAGGGTGAGTTAGTGGGCTGCACCTCTGGGTGCCTCTGACCCACTAAGAAGGACAGTGTACTGGCGTATGGGTTAGGGTTAGGGTTAGGGTTAGGGCTAGGGCTAGGGTTAAAGTGGGCTCTTTATGCCCGACTGGCACATCCCAGAAGTCTCAGTCAAAACCTGGCCAAGTGGCCATGCGATTGGTGGAATGGCTCAAAAAATTTGCATGGTCCCATCCCATGGCCAGCCCATCATTGCGCAGGTGTAAAAAAATAAAAATAAAAATAAAAATAAAATAAAATAAATGGGATTGGAGACAGATGTTTATTGCAAGAAAAACCCACTGCTGCTACTGTAAAAATTCAGGCAGTTAAAATACCTAATTTTCGCATGTTTCTGTGTGGTGCTTTGGTGGGTTTTTGGACCACAATTTCAAAAAAAATATTGCGGTCTGCATTTTGGATCCCCCCTCACCGCATGGCATGGCGAGACGACGAGGATGCCCCCCACCAGAGCAGCCCAGGACAGGAGAGGGGGGAGGCCGGGGACCCCCCCCCCCAGAAACCACCCCTCTGGTAGGTGCCCTCACTCAGGCAGGCATATTTTTGCCTGCTTTTTTGGCCGGGAATCAGGTTCTTTTTTTAAAAAAAAACTTTTTTTCTGTGCCGCTTGGCATCGCGCGATCGCCGCGATGCCATGAATGACAACGACAAATCAGACCCAATTTTTCTTTTATCGGTTCGAGTTCGAGTTCTGACGGCTTAATTGTCGTTACCATTTCCGTTGCGTAACGGAAACGAGGAACGGAAACGGAAACGAGAATTTCGCCAAGTCGTGCCCATGTCTAGCCCATACATTTTAGAGAACAGAGAACAGAGTGTTGGCCTGTTTGGACCTTTAAAACCCTAAACAGTTTGGGTTCTGGTTACTTAAAGGATCACTCTTGCCTCATGTGCCTACCACATGTCAACATCTGGTACAAATACTCTGCTTCTCGGCCTTCCACCACAATCAGCAACATCGGTGAGTACTATGGGTACAATTTCCTAACTAGTACAGTTCTCTCTTGATCTAGAAGTTGAGTCATGGCAACTGGACTTCTTTTTCTTGTGAGATAGAAACATTTCACTGCTTCTCCGAACAGCTTCATCAGTCTGAATAAAGCTTGTGCGAGTCCTCCATCTTATAGTCAGCTTTGACCTCTTGTCACCCTGATCTGAAATAGGCTCATAAGATGGACAATGGCCTGAATAGGCTGGTAGACAATAGTATCCATAGCCTTAAGGTGAACAATGGCCTAAGGTGCTGAAATCTATGAAAATTTAGCTATGGCCTTGGTGATGAAGGCTTTTTGATTTGTCTTCACATACATAGTTCCCTCTTGAGAAAGATGCAGCTGCGCCCACCTGCGGCTGCTTTTAGAAGAAATGCAAATGTTTTTGATAATACAGCATATTATTTGCTCTGCAGATATATTTTGAAATTGCATATATTTGAAGCAGGATTTGTTTAAATATTGAGATGATGTGTTACATTTGAACTGTTTTGTGCTTCAGAAGAACACAGAATTATGAAATCAGCACAGTATTTCTATTGCAGAAAAAGGTATGAGTGCAATTCAGAGCATTAGGATCTCAGTCAGAAGGCTATTATGATGCCTACTTTGAAAACTTGGAAAGATTGGAACATGCACGCTGCTGTATAATACACAGCACTAACATACTGTTTGGACAGTATCAAGTGTGAGGAACTTTGATCCTTCCAGCTTTTTTAGCTTGTAACTCCCATGGACCTAATCCACATGGCTAATGGCAAGGAATCATGTACTGCTAACAGTCTGGAAGATCAAAGATTCCCTTCCATCCCAGATGATTTACAACCAGCTTTTCATGCTTATAGGAAAAATGGAGGCATGGTCCAAACTGACAGTGTGGTATGATAATGGAGGATAATTGAGGCTAAAATGGTATGCACTTTCTAGTAGCAGTATGTGCAGCCTACTATGCAAATGTTATGGAGATGACAGGAACCATAGATAATTTCAGATCCATTAACTAGACAAATGCACTGTTAATAAGCAATGTAGTCAGGAAAGCTGCATTACAGCGATGCACTTCAAAAACAAGATGATCAAAGAGCTTGACTTTGGGTTCTGTCCATGAATGATTCCAAGCAGCAGAGGGAATTCATTACTCCAAAGTCATCTACTGCTTATTGACGTGTTTGAAGAAAAATAAATCGACCCAGACAATAAAACAGTTTCTGTCTCTTCTCTGAAGGCATGTGAAACAGGCAAAAAAAGAGGTTTGTTTGTTGTCTTTTCTGGTGTATTTTTAAAAACAGGATGTGATCCAAGGTATGTGTTTTCAATCTTGCGTGCCATCACCCAATCCCCAGTGATGTACCTGCTTCGTGTTCGTTACCATGTACAAACTTTCTATTCATAGATTTCCTCCTTGGCATGATTTTTGGAGGGCAAGCTGGAATTTCCTTGTGTGGCCTATGGTAATCCTTTACCTGAGGGCTGGCTCCAAATAAACGTTTACATTCCTCTGGCATCTTCTTTCAGATGTAAAGGTATGAGGCATGTGTGCCTTCTGTTAAATAACTGTCTGCATTTACATGTTCGAGTGGTAAAAGGTACATAGCGTTCTTACACCGTCCTGGCAGCAGGAATGTCCAGCCCCATTTCCTCTCATAAATATTTCATAATAGACAAGACTTTTAAAAATATGCCAGCTAAAACGCCGGAGCAGCCCTTCCCTCTTCAGGTACGAGAGCTAAGAAGGCTTGAAATAAATACCACAAGAGAGTCGGGCCTAGCAGTGGGAGGTCAGCTATGGAGACCACAACCTCCTATTTGGATTAAGAGAAGATCATTTCATTAGGAGGCTGTCACATGGGCCGTGTGGGGATGGGGGGCAGTGGAAGAGCTGAATATTTCAGAGAAGGCATCAAAGGGAGAAGAAGGGAGAAGAATTTGGAAGGAATTTTGAGGTATGAGGTTCTGTCTTATGTTATTTCAGCTAATACAAACAAACATCCCCATCATCTTTTTTTTAAAATGGCAAAATATAACAGCAATGTACAGTTATGGTGGAAAAACAAAGCACCTACTATAAATACAGGAAATGCATTCATAGTCTGCAACGATACCAGGATCCTATTTGTGATTTATACATGAAAAATTAAATTTGTAAGTTGTGGCAGCAGCTTGCAGTTGTTTTATGAGCTGCTGATTGTGTTCCCGGTTGTGCAAATGGTCACATCTGGCATCTCATGCCAGTGGCAGTTTGATACTGGGACTTACATATGTTCGCTTTTTTGTTGTTAGGTGACATCAGCTTGTTTTCAGCTTATGGTAATGCTATGAATGAGGGAAGCTGCCTAGATGCCCTAAGCACATCCGATCTCACCTGATTTCGGAAGTTAAGCAGGGTCGGCCCTGGTTAGTACTTGGATGGGAGACCACCACCAGGGAATACCATAAGAACATAAGAAGAGCCATGCTGGATCAGGCCAAAGGCCCATCTAGTCCAGCTTCCTGTATCTCACAGTGGCCCCACCAGATGCTTTTGGAAGCGCATGAGACTAGATATCTGTCTCCTGATACCACTCCCCTGCATCTGGCCCTTGAAGTACCCTGGTTTTAAGCCTAGAGATTACACATCTCCATCATGGTTTGTAACCTGTGATGGACTTTTCCTCCAGGAATCTGTCCAATCCCCTTTTGAAGGCATCCAAGCCAGATGCCATCACCACATCCTGTGGCAGGGAGTTCCATAGACTTACAACGCGCTGGGTGAAAAAATATTTTCTTTTGTCTGTTCTTACTCTCCCAGCCCTCAATTTGAGTGCATGTCCCCTAGTTCTGGTATTTTGTGAGAGGGAAAAGAGCTTCCCTCTATCCACTTTACTCATGCCCTGCATTATTTTGTACGTCTCAATCATATCCCCCCTCAGGTGCCTTTTTTCCAGACTAAAGAGCCCCAAATGTTTTAGCCTTTCCTCATAAGGGAGGTGCCCCAGCCCAGTAATCATTTTGGTCACTCTCTTCTGCACCTTTTCCAGTTCCACTATGTCTTTCTTGAAATGCGGTGACCAGAATTGTACACAATACTCCAGGTGCGGCCTTACTATTGTTTTGTATAATGGCATTATTATGTTGGCTGTTTTATTTTCAATCCCCTTTTTGATAATCCCTAGCATGGAATTGGCCTTCTTCACCGCTGCCACACATTGGGTAGACACCTTCATTGAGCTGTCCACCAACACACCAAGATCTCTTTCCTGATCTGTCAGAGATAACTCAGAGCCCATGAGTTGATAGATAAAGTTTTGATTTTTTTTGCCCCAATATGCATTACTTTACATTTGGCTACATTAAAACGCATTTGCCATTTCGTAGCCCATTCCCCCAGTTTGGAGAGATCCTTCTGGAGCTCTTCACAATCTTCTCTGGTTTTTACCACACGGAAAAGTTTTGTGTCATCTGCAAACTTGGCCACCTCACTGCTTATCCCTGTCTCCAGGTGATTTATGAACAGATTGAAAAGCACCGGTCCCACGACAGAGCCCTGGGGCACACCGCTTTTCACCTCTCTCCATTGTGAAAATTTCCCATTGACACCTACTCTTTGTTTCCTGGATCTCAACCAGTTCTCAATCCATAAGAGGACCTGCCCTCTTATCCCCTGACTGTGCAATTTTCTCAGCAGCCTTTGGTGAGGGACTGGGTCAAAGGCCTTTTGAAAATCCAGATAGACTATATCCACCGGTTCACCCAAATCTACATGCCTGCTGACCTTTTCAAAAAATTCTACAAGATTTGTCAGACAAGACTTACTCTTGCAGAAGCCATGCTGATTTTCTCTCAGCAAAGTTTGTTCTTCTATGTGTTTTAAGATTTTCTCTTGGATGAGGCTTTCCACCATCTTCCCTGGGACAGATGTAAGGCTAACTGGCCTGTAGTTTCCTGGGTCCCCCCCCCCTTCCTTTTTTAAAAATTGGTGTGACATCTGCTATCCTCCAGTCCCCCGGCACTGTGGCCGTTTTAAGAGACAAGTTGCATATTACCGTTAAGAGATCTGCAATTTCATTTCTCAGTTCCCTAATAACCCTTGGGTGTTGTAGGCGCCTGGAGTAGGAACTGGCAAACCACTCCAGTATTCCTGCCAAGAAAACTCCATAGGCATGGAGTCACGAAGAGTCGGTCACGATTGTAACAACACACACACACACACACACACACACACACACACACACACACACACACACACACACACACACACACACACACACACACACACACACACACACACACACACACACACACACACACACACACATGAATGAGGGATCCCCAGAATGTTCTGTCTTCAATAGCCATGCTCTGCTATTTTATTTTATTTTAAAGCTCCAGCTTCTTTTAGAGAGTCAATTCATCTCGTATTTGATCTTCCTCTTTTTGTGTGTGTGTCCTTTAGGCTTTCCAAGAATTCATCTTTTCCAGAGAATCTTGCCATCTTATGATGTATCCAAAGGTGGACAATGTAGGTTCACCATTAGTGCCTTCAAAGATCATTCAGGCTTGATTTGCTCTAGGGTCCACTTGATTGTCTTTTTGGACAGGGCATCTACAAAGTTCTCCTCCAGCACCACATTTCAAACAAATCAGTTTTCTTCCTCTCAGCCTTCTTTACTGTCCTGATTTCACCCTATACATAGCTATTAGGAATATAAGAGTGTGGATGACCTTGGTCTTGATGTTCATTGACATATCCTATATCTGATTATCTTTCCTAATTCCTTCATTGCTCCCCCTCCAACGCTTGACCCTCTTGGCTGCTGACCCCATTTAGACTGATAATTGAACCAAGTTATAAAAAAATCTTTAATCACTTCAATTTTGGCATTAAGAACATAAGAACATAAAAGAATAGCCATGCTGGATCAGGCCAAAGGCTCATCTAGTCCAGCTTCCTGTATCTCACAATGGCCCCACCAAATGCGTCTGGGAGTGCACAACACTAGATCTCTGTCTCCTGATACCACTCCCCTGCCTCTGGTCCTTGAAGTACCCAGGTTTTAAGCCTGGAGATGACACATCTCCATCATGGTTTGTAACCTGTGATGGACTTTTCCTCCACAAATCAGTCCAATCTCCTTTTGAAAGCATCCAGGCCAGATGCCATCACTACATCCTGTGTCAGGGAGCTCCACAGACTAACAACATACTGGGTAATTTTTTTTCCTTTTGTCTGTTCTCACTCTCCCAGACCTCAATTTTGAGTGTATGTCCCCTAGTTCTGTGTAGTTCTTAAGTGGTAATTATTTTTGTCTTTCTAATGTTCAGCTGCAGTTCTGCGTTGGTACTTTCTTCTTTCACGTTCACTAAACTTTGTTTCAGGTTATTCTACAATTTAACAGTAAAATAGGTCATCTGCATGTCTTCTGTTAATGATGTTTCTTCCATCAATTTTTACTCTTCTTTCTTCTGAATCTATTCTGGCTATCTGTATATGTTCTGCATATACTGCACATTGAACATATAAGGTTATAAAATGCACCCTTGTCCAGCACCTTTACCTATAGGGAACCATTCTGTCTTTCCATATTCTGCCCTAATTGTACCTTGTTGTCCACAATACAGGTCAGGCATCAGGACAATCAAATACTGCAGCACATGTACAGTTTTTTTGAACAACAACCCATAGTTTTTCATGATTTACCCAGTCAAAAGCTTTGTTTTAATCTATAATGGAGAGACCTCTGAAATTCTTACCTGGATGGATGGATGGATGGATGGATGGATGGATGGATGGATGGATGGATGGATGGATAGATAGATAGATAGATAGATAGATAGATAGATAGATAGATAGATAGATAGATAGATAGATAGATAGATAGATAGATAGATAGATAGATAATTCTTTTAGCCAGTGGATATTTGTAATGTGATTTCAAATTCTATTCCTTTTGGGAATTTTGCTTGAACATCAGGCATTTCTCATTCCATATAAGGTAAAAGCCTTTGTTTCTTCACTTTGTTGGTTCACTTATACATTTGTAAATCACAAGTAGGATTCTAGCTGTTTATGACCAAACTGGGGTTTATGACATACTATTTTGATCTATGCAGTATAGTAGACATTCACTGATTTGGGATCATAAAGGAATTGTAACTTTTATTGATGATTCAGCCTGAAACAGCATTAGAGATGAGCATACTAACAAGACATCCCATAGGCATATAAACTGGAAATGAGAATACAGCTGCTATAGTCACTGACGGGATAAAAGGATATAGGTATGTATTACATTTTTGTATGTTTATAGTTGATATGAAATCCATAGAAGTAACTCTCCTCTCAATTTGATTTGAAGGAATAATGTTTTCTGGGGGGGGAATGTGGAGAACTTGGAGTACAAAAACAATTCAGTTTCAACATGTCGAATTAGGAGTCTAGGAAATAAGACGGAGAGCAGCGCTGCTTGAAAAATATAACATGGGGCTTCTGAAATCTCTAGATCAGAGTAGCCTGTCTTCAGAGGTCATGGAGCTGACTGTACTGCAAATGTACTGTACTGCAGTGGCCTACGGCTTTTCCTACCAATCCGTGATCTTTAATCTACACTTGAGCATGTAGGAACCCTGCACAGGCACTGATGAATGTGCAAATGCAGCAACTAGACAGATTTCACTTATACAGTGATCCCCCGCCTATCGCTGGGGTTAGGGACCTGACCTGACCCGCGATAATTGAAAATCCACGATACGTGGATGCAGGTCGAATCAGGCGGGGGGGGCTAGCTGGGGGCTCTTGTACTTTTTGGTAAACTGGAAATAATTTCTGAGGCCTCCAACAGGCCTAGAAAGGCTCTCAGAGGCCTCAGAAATGATTTTCAGTGATCCAGAAGTCACTTCCGGTTTGCAGGAAAGCCCTTTTGGGGCCTCCAGAAGGCCCAGGAAGGCCCTTGCAGACCTGTTCGGGGCAGCTCCAGCCCTGTGGTAAGTATGGGAGGCTTGAAACAGGACTTCCCCCCCTTACCCTAGGACAAGGATGGCAAACCTTTTTGACACCGAGTGTCCAAACTCAGTGATGGAAACGGTGCCGGTGCCGGGGGGGTTGGGATCGGTGGCAGCGGGGGCGGGGGTGAAGGCAGCAGGGCAATGGGGGCGGTGGGCTCAGGGTCATTGGCAGCAGTGGTGGGTGGGGCAGGGATGGCGATGGTAAGGGCAGTGGAGGCGGGGGTCGGCGGTGGTGGCGGCAGCAGGGGCGGCAAGGGCAATGGCGATGGGGTCGGGATTGGCGGTGGGGGCAGGGGTGGGAGCGAGGGAAGCAAGGACGGTGGGGTGGCAGGGTCAGGGTCATCGGCGGTGGCAGCAGCAGCGGTGGTGGGCAGGGATGGCGGTGGTGATGGCAGTGGAGGCAGGTGTCAGCGGAGGCGGGGGCAAGGGCAGCGATGGGGATGGTGGTGGTAGGGTCAGTGGAGGCAGGGTCAGCAGGGGATGGGGGCGAGGGTGGTGATGGGGATGGTGGCAGTAGGGTCAGTGGAGGTGGAGGCGGCAGGGGGCGGGGGTGAGGGCGGTGATGGGGATGGCAGCAGTAGGGTCAGTGGAGGCGAGGTCGGCAGGGGGCAGGGGCAAGGGGGCCAATGGGGACGGCGGTGGTAGGGTCGACCTGGCACGCAATATGCTCCCTGCCCCCCTGCTTCCCCCTCCGCAAATTCCTCATGACTGGTTCAGCGAAGGGAGAAGTGGGGGGGAGCCTGTTGTGTGCCAGGCAAAAGCTCTCTGCATGCCATCTTTGGCACGCATGCCATAAATTCGCCATCCCTGACCTAGGAGGCCTTTTTTCATATACTGCAATTCCGTGATATAGTGGGACCGCAATATATGAACCGCGAAAGGGCGGGGGCCGCTGCACTGTACATTGGGCCAAATTTCTAGAAGCTATAACAATTCAAGGCATAGAGGAGCCCACTGTCCTGCTTCTACTTTGGAACTATTATTCAGTGTTAGAGCACAAGCAGAAGGTACCAGGCTCAATCCCTGTCCTCCCTAGTTTAAGGGATTGTGCAGCAGATCTTGGAAAAGATCTTGGGGAGCTGCTGCCGGTCAGAGTCTGTAGCATACAGTGCTACATACTGAGCTAGGCAAGGAATGTGATCTGGCATGTGACACCTCTCTATGTGAGAGAGCAGGGAGACAAAACATCAAAAATTGCAGAAAAATTGCAGAAACTATTTTGACAAAGAGAGGACTTAAGTGCACAGTTACATTATTGTCTTACTTATGTCCCATTGTTGCATTATCCAAAAGAAACATCTTGTCACAAACAAACTATTTGGTGTTTGTCTTTTTGCTGAAGTATATATACCATCCATTAGTACATAAAGGTTTCTGAGGCTAACAGCTCTAACACAAAAGGGCTATTATAGAAAGCAATGTTCAAGCAGAATGGGTCTGTAATACCTCTCTAAAAATAGCAGTACCTCTATGACAGTGATGGCGAACCTATGGCACGGGTGCCAAAGGTGGCACTCAGAGCCCTTTCTGTGGGCACTCGACATTGCCTCTTCACAGCCACCTGTATACAGGTTCAATTACTGTATTGGCACTTTGCAAAAAATTAGTGGGTTTTGAACCGCAGTTTGGGCACTCGGTCTCTAAAAGGTTCATCATCACTGCTCTATGATGTTATGTTGCATCACCAAATGATGCACCATCCCATACTTGCGTCATCCCACGGGATCTCTGGGTGTCATCTAGGCAAGCTCTCCATGATTCAGAATCCCCAGTTTGCACCTCAGGGGAATGAGAAATCTGTCTTGGTTGCTTCATCTGTGTTGCTTGCAAAGCATTTTGAGGATAAAATCAGTAACTGACAGCAAGTTGGATGCTACCAGTTTTGCATGCTGGATTAGGGAGGCAACCATTCCTGTTTTATTGCACAAATCCTTGTGGATGCAGTCTCGGCTATGAAAACACACTCCACTGACATTATTTGTTAAACTGCTCTTATTGTCATGATGGTTTGCCTATCTTCTGACCCAAATCTATTAACCCATTAGATCTAATCCTGCCTTCTTAATCAGTAGAAAATGGATTTATTTGAAATGCACTCCAGAAATGGGATTGAAGTGAATATACTTTGGAAAGGAGGCTATAATCTCAATTTCTGCAAATCAGTGGAATATTAAAGACTTGGGTGGGGAGGAGGAAAATGAATGCAGCCCTTTCTTTGATGCTATTATTAGTTGCTGAAAAATATTTTTAGGAATTAGCTGCACTTGCTATGGGTAACTTTCACAGCCAAAGCTATAAAGAAGGAAATCCCATTTCTCACTTGACTTTCTCTTTCTGCTGAAAACAATGGAGCATATTCTCATACAGATTTCCTTTTTCAAATATCATTAGCTGAGCTGATTTACCACTGATTTATCCAGTCTAAAACCTTTTCCAGTGAGAAATGAGATGGGATAATTAACTACATGGTGAACAGAGGGGCACATGCATTCTTAGCATTGCTTTAATATCCTCAATAAGTTATAGGGCTACAACAGCCCACTATGAAGTAACATTTGAAGTTTGATTGGTCCAAACTACGTACATGCACAGAGTTCCAGTTGTGAAAGATGCTCATCTAATCAAGCGAGGTACTGGTCCATTTTAACCACCCACACTATCAGGACCTGGTCAGATCACAATGGCAGCTGGGGTTACGTGTAGGTTAATGTTGAACAGGATACCAGTCAATGAATATAGAGGCATTGGTCTACAGTTTAAAATCTCGGATTTTGCTTCACATCAGTCTAGGTATGGGCACGAAACATAAAAACAGTTGGGGGGGGTGTTCTGTTTCAGGGTGGGGCCACATTTCATTTTGTTTTGTCTCATACGAAGTTTTGCAACAAAAATTTGTACAAAATGAAACATTTTGTTACCTGCGGCAGTGGCTCTAAAGGCTCTGGTGGGGGTGCCTAGGCCGGTCTGCTCAGCTGGCAAACGGTGACACTGGTGGCGGTGGCGGGGCGGGGGGGCTAGGCCAGCCTGCCCAGCTGGCTGGTGGTGAATCTAGTGGCGGTGGTGGGGAGGCCCTAGGCCGGCCTGCCCAGCTCGCTGGCGGCAACTCTGGCAGCAGTGGCAGGGGGCCCTAGGCTGGCCTGCCCAGCTGGCTGGTGTTGACTCCACCTCCATTGGCAGTGGTGGCGACCCTAGCACCGGTGGGGGGGGCTAGACTGGCCTGCCCATCTGGCTGGCAGTGGCAGCAGCAACTGCAGCAGCAGTGACATGGGGCCTTAGGCCAGCCTGCCCAGCTGGCTGGCGGGGCTCTGGCAGCAGCCATGGCAACTCCAACAGTGGCAGGCCTAGGTCAGCCTGCTGGGCACTCGCCCTCTCCTGCTGCAGTGGTGGCGGCTCCAGTGGCAGACGTGGAGGCTCCAGCGCGGGCCTAGGCTGGCTTGCCAGCCACTCACCCTCTCTGGCCTGGTTGTGTGGTCTCGGCGGCAGCGGCGATGGCGGAACACCCGCAGGCAAGCCACCATTTTACAGACGGAATGAAATGGTTCATTTCAACGGAAAAATGAAATGCTGCTTCACTGGTTTGTTTCATTTCATTTTGCTTCATTGCGTAACAAAATGATAAAACAGCATTTCATTTTTCATTTCGTGCCCATCTTTACATCAGTCCACTCCAGTTAGGACATGACAGTGGATTCAGTGTGGAGCCACACTTTCATTTTGGAAGTCACCATTCATCTTTCGTTTTGAAAGTCACCATTCATCTGACCCAGAATTCAAAGGGAAATTTGGGGGCAGTGTACAGGAGCAAGTGTTATCCTCTAAATTCCAGTGGTGATGGGTGCCTCCCCTTGAACCCAAGTAGTTGACTATTCCTGGTTTGGGATTTATGATAACCATGTTGGCGTTAAGTAACAGCACGTAGCATAGACATTATTGCTGGGGTAGAAGTCTCTACATCTTAGCCATTGGCTGGCAGCCACTAGGGAAAAGTCAGAATCTTGTGTTCATCATTAAAACTGAATTTAATTAAAATATTTTAGAGATTTATTTTTAATAAGCTGTGTTCTGGACAGAGTCCAATAAGAATACATAACAGTTTCATAGTTCATAGGCTGAACTTCTATTCCCTTATCAAAACAGCAATTAAACATTACTCTGTTTTGGAAACATCCTTGATTTGGCAGATACTTTGTTGTTTTGTTGTTGTTGTTGTTGTTGTTGTTGATAGCTTTTCTGAGTCCTGGATTCTTATCCTTTGCTCTCCTTCTTCCAGACTGATCTTCCAACTGTGGGCAAGTTCACTTGTGTATCTATTTCAGCCACATATGCTGGAGGTTACACTTGTCTGAGATCATCTCCACATGGCAGTTGTTGGTATTCTTCCTAAATCTGTTGATTCCTGTTACTTTCAAACAGGGGATATTTCAAAGAAATGTGATCTTACAGTGAAATAAATGCTACAGATCCTGGATAGGAAGACAGCATTTTTCAGTAAGGAGAACCACGTTAGCACATGGCAACTAATCCTTTAACTCACAATACAAGTTGTGAATGGAGACATACAAAATAATGCAGGCCATGAGTAAAGTGAACAGTGGGATGCTTTTCTCCCTCTCACAAAATACCAGAACTAGGGACATCCACTCAAATAGAGGGCAGGGAGAGTGAGAACAGATAAAGGAAAATACTTCTTTACCCAGCATGTTGTTAGTCTGTGGAACTCCCTGCCATAGGATGTGGTGATGGCATCTGTCCTGGATGCCTTCAAAAGGGGATTGGATAGATTCCTGGAGGAATAGTCCATCACAGGTTACAAACCATGATTGGAATATATAATCTTCAGGATTGAAAAACAAACAAACAGGGCGCTTCAAAAGCCAGATGCAGAGGAGCAGTATCAGGTGACAGATATCTAGTATCGTGAACTCCCAGAGGCATTTGGTGGGGCCACTGTGAGGTACAGGAAACAGGACTAGATGGGTCTTTGGCTTGATCCAGCATGGCTCTTCTTATGTTCTTATGTTCTTATGAATATATGTAATTCATTGGAAACATACATTACATATTAAGATTCTCCTGTGAAACCTTACAGCTTTCCCTAGAATGGGCTGTGATATTCTTATATTGGCCCCCAGACATTTCTGCAGCATCTTGTTATGAAAAATTTAGCACAATCCTTGACTGTGTCCTTCACTTTCCTTTAGAATATCACCTTTTTAAAAATTTCAGTTCTCCAGTTTGGTGTATGTTGCAGCTCTTGTACACACTTGCTGTATCTTTGCCTCCCTCTTAAGGTAAGTCTTGGTATTTCTTCCTGAAGGACAGCTATCCTTTCTTGTTTGTCTCACTATTAGGGCCTTTTTACACGACCCCTAAGATCCGCTGGCCCCTTAAATTCAAACCAGAGGTCTTAGGGGTTTGTCGCTCTTCTCTGCGTGAGGGGAGGGAGGAAAAAAGGGACAGAAGAATAAATCCTTATCTCCCAGTGTTGGTGGACGCTGCCGGAGCTCCGGTCACTTCCTGGTTCCTCTTAAAGGGGTGGGAGGCAAAAAACAAAAACAAAAAGAAGCGAGGAGAGCCTGGCACTCTCCCCATCAAAAATTTTTCACGTCCCAAGAGCAGGTACAAGAAAGGTGTGCTGGGTCGCGCTTAGGTGGGCAGGGTCGCACTTAATTGTCTGCAAACACCGGAGCTGGTGGGGAAACATTTTTAAGCTCTGGAGCTTGCAGCCATTTGCAGCGGAGCTTAGGGGTCATGTATAAACGCCCTTAGATTTACATCAAAAGTATCTTATAAAACTATGTCTCTCATGTAGAGGCAAATTATCACTAAAGCATTTGAGACAAGACAAAAGTAATTTAAAAATCAGATTAATGTTGACTCAGAATTCAGTTTACAAAAGCTGATACACAACAAGTTCTTCCGCTAATGTTTCCTTGGTGGTTATTCTCCATGGAGAATGGGGTGTAGTTTGGGACTATAACTGTGAACTCTTGGAACTGTAGCCCCAAATAGTAACTTTCTCAATCTCCTTTTATATATGCATCTTTCCTTTCCTCCAAAAGCATCAATTGTCACATTAGCTTCGCATTAGCTTCACAGTGGCCATTTGCAGGTCAACTGCTCCAGATTTCAAGTGGTCTTCAAATACACCCCCATGGTGAAACATGAAGTCACTTAAGATACAATGGCCTTTGGAGGTATCCATTTTAATTTCCTGCAATATCTCATAGCATCTCATGTAGCAACTGAAATGGCTGTCTGTAATCGCCAGGGCTCAGTCCTACTTTTAGGCAAAATAAGGCAATCACCTCAGGCAACATATACTGACAGGTGGAAACAAGATGCTGATGGAAGGATCTGTGTGCCTTGTAAGCTACACCACTTCCTAAGGTAGTCTGCTGTCTTTAGATATAATGGAGGCTGGTGGCTCATTATCAGTGTTGATGAAATACACAGCTGGAAGTCCACTAAATGTTTTTCCATAATAAGTAGGGGAAGGAGCTTCATTATGTTCTGTGTCTCTGGCAGCAAAATGTTGTGAGCAAGGCATGACTGTTCCCAGATAATCCTTTTGCTGTGGCCTGTGGGGAGACACCGGGACTGTTGGTGAATCCTGATGCCGTCTTGAAAGTGCTGGGTGCAGATAACCACTTTGGTCCAGGCATGGAAGACACTGAAAATTTACTAAGGCTTCAGTCACAACAGCAGAATGTGCCCCCGTGGATGAGCATCTTTTATTTGTGTTCCTGTTGTACTTTCCAGTCACATGGTATGCATTCCAGGATGTGTTATCCAATGGGTTTCAGAATCATTTGGTACCATATTATTATTCATCTTGGCAGGACTCGCGCTAGTTTTTTTTTTGCGCCCTAGGCGAGGGGTGGGGGTGGGGCAGGTGGCGGGCAGGTGGGGCAGGGGTGGTGGGGGTGGTGGGGCAGGGGGTGGCTGCGGGGTGGCAGCAGTGGCGGGTGGGGTGGTGGTGGGGCAGCGGATGTCAGGGATGGCAAAGGGCGCATGGGCGGATGGCGACAGGCATGGGGGTGGGTGGCGATGAACATGGGGGGCGGGCAGACGGCGATGGGCAGGGGGTAGCGGTGGGGGAAGGATGGCGGTGGCCAGTGGCGGGGGGGCAGTGGGGGGCAGCAGGCTGGCCAGCGCCCTCTTTCCATTTTGGTGTCCTAGACCTAGGCAACTGCCTAGTTCGCCTTAATGGATGCACCGGCCCTGCATCTTGGGCAGTGCTACCCCACTATTTCTTCTCCTCCCCCATATTTTTATTTATTCATTGATATATCAGGAAGCAGCAGCATAACATCCCCCCCCCAAAAAAAAAATTCCACAAGAAAAGAAGTAGAAGCCTCTGGCCCAGCAAGAAATGATACACCCCTAGCATACTCACTGAGTAAATGGTTTGCTAATGACTGTGCGTCATGCAGATGCAAATGTATGATATGAACTCAAAGGAGGCTAGGAAGGGAACTTGTAGCTCAAATGACCACGGCCTGTCACATTTGGTAAAGTTTGTTATTTGGATGCAAAATATATGTCCTGCAACCTCTTTGGAAGAGGGATTGGAACACCCGCCCAAGGTTCTAGTTTCTTAACCTTATCACAAATATTAATGTATGTCACAAAATATTTACAGCTGTAGGATATCACTAAGGACAGGATCATATTATCATAACCATTAGGCAAGCATTCTAAAAATTGCATAACTTTTGACTAAATGTGGAACAATTTCTTTTCTTTTCTTTTCTTTTCCCTTTCTTTGCTTTGCTTGTTATTTTTTGGACTATGACTCCCAGAAAACCCCAGATAGCATGGCCATTTTTGTTTTTGTCCTGCTACACTAAACTCATTCTCGCTAATGTTCAAGAGGCACTTAGCTTAGCCCTTACCTAGAATTGACAAAACAGGATGGATATCAGAGTCTTGATAGACTCTGCCTAGAACTGGGGGCAGTGCATAACTTGTTTGGGCCTACTGGGTCTTATTATCACACTTTCATTTTGTTATTCTGATCCCAAATCTTCCAGTTTCTCCAGCCATTGCTCTCAAATAGCTCTTCTTAGCTTAAAATAGCTTTCCTTGCATCATGTGACCACACAGTACGAGGCGTACACATGCGAAAACCAGGCTGAACTTTGGAGCCCTGGGACACAAATAAGTAACAAAGTGGAGCGGTATTCTTCCAAAAGTATCACAGGAAAGGGAAATGAAGTCTGTAGAAAAGAAAACCCTGCTGAGCAAACAAACGTTCAAAGGTCTGAGTGGAACATGCCATGGAAGTCTTACCAGTCACTTGAACCAACCTGAAGCACATAGAGTTCTCTCTCACCGATTCCCACAAGAAGCACTAGTAAGCAAATATTTACTTCCCATTTCCCAATCCTGGACCATGCTGATGAATATAAACACTCTGTATGTTGCTTTTCCTCATTAGAAGGGAAATAGCATAGCTTTCAGGACTCATTTAGTGCTAATACTGTAATATACGTATTGTGTAAAATTTAGACAGGCAAATAGATAGAGAGACAGATAGATAAGTGACAATCCAGCTATAAACAAAGAAGTGTTTCCTGCTAGGTTTCCAAAACCTGTTAGCGCCAACCCAGACAAATCTGTTTAGGTCCTCTTAGTCCTCGCTCCCTCCTATGCCTTGTCAGGCTATGGTCAGGTGGTCACTTTAGAAAGCCAAAATCAACTGTGTCTATTTGGCCAGTGGTCACAGGCTGGACAGGAGGGAGTATTCATCAACAGGAGAAGAATGGAATCAGGTTCTGCGATTGAAATAAACCATTCTGGCTTCCAACAGCAAACTGGAAACTGGAATTATTAGCATTTCAGGGAAGGCCTAATGTTTTGGTCAGAGGAAATTAGTCATATTCCAAAATAAGCAAGCCTTCTGACCTTTACAGAGGTCTGTAGCTGTTCAGAGCCTAAGCAGGTGCAGTTTTACCCCTCATCTCATCCACAGCAATGCTGTAGTGGAAAAAAAACAGTATGGTTGAAGAGGGCTCTTAAAGAAGCAAAAACATGGTTTTTGTAAGGTTCATGGTTTATTACATTTCTTATCTGCCATGGACTGTGGAATGTGACAAATCAAGATATCTTTCAACAAATAAGCTGTAATAAAATTGAAAATGGACAGCACCCACAGTGGAGTGGTTTGGATGCTATAGCCATCGGTGGTCAAATCTACATGTTTCTGTTGGTTCTTCCCCAGTTCACAATCACACTTACTGGTTTCACATGATGACATCTGGTTCTAGATTGAAAGGGCTCCTGTTTTGAGTGGGCGGGAGGGGGACTGGCTCTTCAGAAATATTGAGCTCTGTTTTCACTCCAAATTACTGTATATGTTACTATATTAACTCCAGAAGAACGGGAAAGGTGGTTGCATGACATTTTTACGACTGTAGTTGTGGTGCAAGGTCCCGTAAGAACTGTAACTTAGTGAAGAAATGTTAGCATGCTGCCTCCCAGCTTTCACTTTCAGATAACAGCAGAAGTGACTAAACAAACAATGGCTCAGCCTCTCTGCATTTTTGGAGCAAAAAGAGGCCAGAACATCTAGTTTTGTATCCTATGCTAAATAAACGACGGAACAAGGAAATGACTGGCCAGCAGACACCAGTTATAGTATTTGTAATAGGGAGGCCTTTGAGTAGGGCTGAGGAATGTTGTAGTTGTGGAAGAGCATCAGACACCTTTCCCTCCTAATATTCAGAAAGGACATTAAATATTTTTGTTTTTTTAAGGGAGACATTTCAGGATACCCTCCCTTTATAACTGCTCATTACTTAGTCCTATTTTCTCTATTGTATTTTGTATTTTATACTTTTTCTGTTGACATAATATTACATGTTTCGCTGTGTAGTTCTCCTCATATAAACAGTCTTATATATTCATATTTTTATACTTGTGATTTGGTGGGGTGGGGTTGTGCTCCTTGTCTTTATTTTATTGGAATCCACCCACAGTCCTGGTGCTGCAAATATAGAAGTAAATAAATAAATAAATAAATAAATAAATAAATAAATAAATAAATAAATAAATAAATAAATAAATATTTTCTTTTTTTTGGAAATAGAATCACTCTGTACACAAAGTAAATTTATACATTTGTTTTCTTGGGAAAAATGCAGCCAAACATGGAAATTTTAGAATGCATCACCCCAAAGTTACTAGCTCTTCTTAACCCAAGTCTTGGCTTGTTATGCAGTGGCTGGCATCAGAAAGGAAAGGGAAATGATTCAAATAACTGGACCGTGGTCTGTGCGTCAAACAGAAGGGTAAGTTATACAGATAAAATCAATATAAACAAAACTGAGGCTCTGTTTTTACTCTGTATTACTTGATATTAAGTTTAGAGGGAATGGAAAGGCATATGCCGTCATTTCAGAAAACTCCTAAACTGAATTTGGGCCAGGTCTATGGTCACACAAATGCCATGTCAAAATAGATTAAGTGTCTTCTGAATGGACACCGTGCAGCACTGTTCCTTTGCTCCAGAGTTAAAATCAAGTAAAACCAGTGCCTGCCTAAAACTATGACATAAAGTCAGTAATAACAAACACACTATAACATTTAAATAAGCTAACAAGGATCATGTAGCTATCAGAGAGATAGCCATTTTAGTCTGTTTCAGCAGCAATAACAAATCAATAAATCAATCAGTCAATCAGTCAATCAATCAGATATTTTGGCATCTCTTTCACATTCATTTAACTCTTGTTATTTGTGAATTATGATTAATTTATTCAGACCTATCTTAAGTTTCAGGGAATGTGTTGTAGAGAGGTAAGACATAGTACAATCTGGCTGGACAGCTGTGTGGTTTTGGAGCCAGATGTTGGGAGTTCAGTTCACCACTATGCTTCCTAAGAGTATAGCCAGTCTGAGGCCCTGGGCAGGTTGCACCTTCTCTACCTGGAGAACCCTGCCAAAGGGTTGACTTGACGGAACTGACTTGACAGCATATGACAATTATTGACATATACCAAGGGTGGCGAACACGAGGCTCTCGAGCCGCATGCGGCTCCCGGCCAAAATGAATGCGGCTCTTTGCCTCTTATCATTATTTTGTATACTGTGGCTCTTTGCCAAGTTTGGATTTTGTTATGCTGCTTCTGAGGAGGGACCTCTGAGGAGAGATCTCCGAGCGCGTAGTCCCGCCCCCAGGCTGCGTCATCACGTCTCCCATCCCCCGGAAACAACTGCACGGGCCAGAGAGCGGGGGGACCCGTGTGTCACATGTTGTGTCACATCTTGCCGCTAGTTCTTAGTGTGGAGGACGCAGCACACCCTCACCATCACTGCAGGATTTTTACCCTCACTCAAAATGGCAAAATGCAAAGCTAAACGAAAATATGAAGATGAACACAGGACATTTTTGGAAGAATCGGAAGATGCTTTCTTCTTTATTGAACGGAATGGGAAAGTGCTGTGTTTAATATGCAATACTATGATATCACATTTCAAGGCTTCAAATCTTCAGCGTCATTTTAGAACTCTCCATGCTAATATTGACAAGGAGTTACCCAAAGGTACTGAACTACGCAAGCAAAAATTGAGCACCTTGAAAAGCCAGGTAAAAAGACAGTCTCAAATGTTTCAGCAATTAACCAAGCATGGAGAAACTGTGACCCTTGCATCCTATAAAGTGGCGTAGAACATTGCCCATGCTAAAAAAACATACAATGAGGGGGAGTTTCTAAAACAGTGTTTTGCGGATATAATTGAAACCTTGGCTCCAGACAATAAAAAACTCAAAGATTCCATCAATGATCTCCAGCTGTCACGGCACACAGTTGAAACCAGAATAGCAGACATAAATAATGTGATTGAGTCAGATCTACATGCAGACTTGAACGCATGTGCTTATTTTAGTGTTGCATTAGACGAGTCATGCGACATACAAGACAAGCCACAGTTGGCAATATTTGCACGAATGGTTTCTGAGGACTGCGTGATTAAAGAAGAGCTTCTCGACATTGTCGCATTAAAAGACAGAACTCGCGGTACTGACATAAAAGAGGCAATGACTGCCGTTTTTAAAAAAGCGAATATGTCTTTTGAAAAACTCACCGCAATAGTCATGGATGTCGATGATTGGCTCAGTAAATGGACTTGTGGGTCTTTGTAAAGGTGATGACGCCTTTCCTGAATTTTGGAACTTCCACTGCATCATCCATCGTGAGCAACTTGTGTCCAAAACACTGAATTTAGACCACGTTATGAAGCCTGTGATGGAGATTGTGAACTACATCCGTACGCACGCCCTTAATCACCGGCAATTCAAGAACCTCATTGCAGAACTTGACGCAGACTTGCCCGGTGACCTGCCACTGCACAGCGCAGTGAGATGGCTCTCAAGAGGCAAAGTAGTTTCGTGCTTTTTTGAGCTTTTGGAAACAGTAAAATTGTTTATGGCAGAGAAGAACAAAACGTATCCTCTGCTTTCAGACCCCGAGTGGCTTATGGATTTGGCATTTTTAGTGGACATGCTTTCACACTTGGATAAACTAAACGTGGACCTGCAGGGGAAATTAAAAACTCTTCCTGAGCTGACACAAAGTGTATTCTCCTTTGTAAACAAGTTGAAGCTTTTTAAAGCACACATTCAAAACAGCAATCTATCCCATTTTCCTTCTTTGCACAGCACCCTGCAGAAGACTGGTGTTAAAACAGATATAGCTGGATACGTGAAACAACTTACACAACTGCAAGAGAAGTTTACTTTCCGGTTTGAAGACTTGGACCAAAAAAGACCACAGATCACTTTTCTCATCGACCCGTTTAATGCTGACACCGACTGCCTGAAAACCCCACTTGTTACTGATGAGGCAGCGAGTGAACTAGAAATGATTGAGCTACGCAAGGACGATAGACTGAAATCTCTTTTGAAGGAAGGCCATGTTACGTTTTGGAGAGCTGTGCCAACTGAAAAATACCCGTGTGTAAAAAGAGCCGCTCTCAAGCTGCTGTCTATGTTCTCGTCAACATACGTCTGTGAGAAGCTGTTTTCTACTTTGAAACATGTGAAATCAAAGCACCGTTCCATTCTGACTGATACTCATGTAAAGGAACTGCTCTGAGTGGCTACAACTGAATACAAACCTGATTTGCAGAAGATTACTGAAAACAAAAGATGCCAGAAATCCCACTGAGATTATCATCCCATCACTCCAACAAGGTAACAAAAAACACCTGACTGAGCATGTTATATTATGTGTTTAATATATTATTGTTAAAATTATATGCTTTTGTGTGAGTGTTTGTCTGTTTTGGCAGGTCACTGCGTGGTGTGGCTCTCTGACTCTCACAGTTTAAAATTTTTGCTCTTTTTGTCAAACTTGTTCGCCACCCCTGACATATACAGTGGAACCTCTGATAACGAATTTAATTTGTTCTCAGAGGCAATTTGTTATCCGAAACAATTTGTTATCCGAAACATAGTTTCCTATTGAACTGAATGGGAAACCTATTAATCTGTTCCAGAGCTCCTAAAAAAGGCTAAAAAGCCGTTTTTCCCCAGACCTCTTTATGAAGCGCAATTTAAAGGCATGCAGTGCTGGAACACAAGCCCCCAGAACTAGCTCCCTACCTTTCCAAGTTTGAAAGATCCAAATTCATCAGCAAAAAAATGTCCAGAATGGCTCCAAAACACCATTAAGAAACGCTCTAACTCCTCACACCCCTCCACAAACTGTTGGGGGTGCAATGCATTCTGGGTACACTTTTTTGCAAGGCATTTTGAAACATTTGTTATCCAAGGCAGCGCATAGGGAACATTTGTTATCTGAGGCAGCCCTATATCTGGAAAGTTCCATTTGTTATCCGAAACATTTGTTATCCAAGGCATTTCTTATCTGAGGTATGACTGTAATATACACAATAGTGGTTTTCTTCAGCATACCCTAAAGAACATACAGGACAAAGAAAAAACAATTAAAAGGAATCCAAATCCTTCTTGCACTAAGACCTTTCTACAGTGTTCAGTTTTTTTAAAAACAAATTGATGATTTCACCAATCTCATACTAAATCAGCCACTTAAAAAATCTTCTCTGACCTTGGAAGGTCAAACATTAGGTTGCCCTGTGAAGGCTACATACATGACATGAAACAGAGTTAGAATGTACTGTAGCTTTCCATCTGTTGTTGGACCACAACTCCTAGCATTTTCCACACTTACCCTGTTGCTTTGCCAACTAAGACTTCTGGGCTGATATTTCAACAATAACTACTTACAGGGCCAGTGCAACCATCCTCGTTTCAGACTAAGAGCAAATCAGACACTTGGGGGGGTCTCTAAACATTCTCCATTTATAGAAAAGGTAAACATAATCTCGCCATGCTCTCAGTTGGCTTTTTTTTAAAAAAGGAGTGGACTCCATTGGTGCCAATGGAGGATTCTCTTCATTTGCATTTTTAATGCATAATTTTAAAAAAATCAGAAGTGAGACTTTGATTTAATTTTTTTCTCCATATTCATTGTTCCTAACACAGAGCATCCATTCTTATTTTTGAGTAAAGAAGAAGAGACATATGTTTGTACATTATGTGTTTTGACATACATGTTGCTTCACCCTAAGTGGTCTCTTCTCTCAGACCACACTGAAAGTGTGAGGTGTATTCACATTGCACTAAACCATGATCTACTGTTACTTCTACATACAGCCTCCCACAAACCTAGATACTCTTGCATTCATTAAAATTTGTACTGTACTAAAAATGTGAATTTTAAAAATATTTTATATAACAGTTACAACATTTAATAATAACCTGAATACTTTTATCTTGTCTGAACTCCTTCTTTAAAATGTTTAATTCTTATTATTTGCTGTAATGAACATTCTGTTTTGACATGCCAGTTATATTTACATAGATAGTCCACCTTATAGCCATGCTAGGCCACAAAATGGTGGGAAAAGAGAATTCACACATATATACTTTATGCTCAGGGTACAACTGGTGGTCTCTTCTCTTTCCTGGCATTTTGCATTTTTCCCTCTATAGCAATGGCTCCCAGCTTTGGGTCTCTGATGTTTTTGGACTAAAACTCCAGGAAGCTTTTCACTACTAGCTATGCTAGCCAGGGTATCTGGGAGTTGTAACCCATCTGGGGAGTCAAGGTTGAAAAGCACTGCTCTATAGGAAGAGGGCAGAAAGAATTCAGAGAGATTTGGAGCCTGATTGTAAAGACTTCAAATAATAGAAGACTGACAAACTGCTTGGATGAAGTATTTCGATCTCACAATAAAAGATGTCCAGTTGCCATTACTCAGCTTTCAGATAACTCACCTGGGTGACTGAGAATCTTCACAGACATAGAAACATATCATCAGGCTTCCGCATCCTCCATTACTGTAGTTCTTAATACTCAGAAAAAAGTTAAATCTTCACTGGAACACATTTTTTTTCGGGAACATTTTATTATGTTTGTATAACATAAAATCAAGATAGGAAGGCCTGGCGAGCTCTGGTCCATGGGGTCACGAAGAGTCGGACACGACTGAATGACTGAACAACAACAAGAACAACATAAAATCTGTACAACATGAAAATTCCAGAGATAGGGGAAATTTGCTTAACATAATCTCCTATGGGGTGAATCCATACAACATAAAATGGTCACAATTAGGGATTACTCTGTTTTCAATGCATTCCTATGGGAAATTTGTATAAAGGAAAATTTGCTTAACATAATTCCATTTGGAATGAATTAATTCCTTTATACAAGGTACCACTGTATTAATAAGGTCTGTGAACTGCCATGGATCTGTACAACGGGCAACATATACATGAAATGAACTTTTATATTTAATTAAATCCATAATATTCTCTCTGAACAGCCCTACTACCTAATGAGTTCATGTGAAGAGTACAGTGCTCAAACAGTTGTGATATTATGACAGTACGAAGTGTCTAGCACCTAATCACCTGGACAGAGGGAGTATACCTCCATATATTGTGCACAGGGATTGCTATGCTATGCTTCAATTCATTCTATTGATTCCCAATCCCCAACTCTGGAATGTAGAATTCCATAGAGGGGCAAAAGACGGTGAGATTTTTACATCACTTTACATGAAATTTGGTTTATTTCCACTTCATGGATATAACGTTGCTATTAACTTTCTGTGAGAAGAAAGTCTAATTATGCTTAATTTTAATATTTTATCATTTTGCTCATGTCTTTATGAGTCAGGAAGGTGTGAGGGTTTCTCAAGAATCAAAAAGAGGACATAGTGCAAAAAAAAAGGTCTGCGAATTATTGACTTAGGTCATCCTATCGCCTTTTGTGACTATTCAGTCTACTGTGATCTGCGTGTGTTGTTGTAACAGCCAGGTATCAACTGCAAATACTGGCTGTTCTCCTTCCTGTGTTATAAAACGTCTGCCTTTACCACAGACACCCTGGCAAACTGCCCCAGATAGCCTTCTCACCACCTTGACTCGGTCATATTTACGAACTCGGTCTGGATAAACAGAGCAGATCAGAAGCAGGCTGTGTACCTTAGTCAGTCCTTCCCCTTTCCCAAGCCTTGGCTTATATAGTAGCTGACGGTCTTCTCTGCCAGAGATCCAACCGAGCTGAGCATGAACAACTGGCAATACTGGGAGAATATGAATGGAAGCTTCCAAAACAATGGCCCAAAGAAAATACCATGGAGCTCCAGAAAGGAAAATAAGATGCTAGATCAAACCAAGCTTAACACTGTAGAAGCAAAAATAATGACTGAACTGAGCTTTTTAAAAATGCTCTGACGTGAGTGGGTTCAGTTCTGTATCCATCCTGAATCGGTGCATTGAGGACAGATTGGCCAGATGACGGTGTAGGATTTTCTAATAAAATTTTATTTGGTACATCATTCACAAACGGGTTCATCTTCTTTTCTGTTTCAACATCAACTTGTCTAATTTCAAACATAACTGGTTTAACCTTAGCTCCTGAGGTAACATGAACTGTTTCTAAAAGTGAGGTCTCCCACCCCGTGGTAGATGGAAAGCCTGCTCTGACACACTCCCAGTCCCGTGGCAGGTGCCAACATGGGTGCCGTGCCTAGGTGGGAGGCTCCCTCCATCCTTGGTGGGTTATATTCCCCCTCGTCGACCTGGGAATACCCCCACTCCATGATGAAGCCATCGTCACTGTCCACTCCCAGCTATTTTTCTCCCCAACTGTCATAACTGTCACTTCGTCTGTTTGAGTCCCCGCTTCACATTTTTCCTTTGGTTCCTCTTTCAGCCAATTCCGCATCACCACTACCTCCTCCACCTCTGTATCTACCCACAATCCTTCCACCTCTTCGCCTTTATTATCAGTAATTCCTTTTCCCGCGGTCTCATCTTTCTCCCTTGTCTGATCCTTTTCTGAGTCCCCTGTTTTTGTCCACTGTTGGCTCTTGATTTCCCCCTGGCTTGCTTTGTTCTCCTGCATGTTGGACAGCCCACCCAAAGACTCCTTCTCACATCTGGGCACATAATAAGACATGACTAAGTGGGGAAAGATGATAATACTTGGAAAAGCTGAAGGCCACTAGGTCACTAACCATAAGGTCACCATAAGCTGAAAGGGACTTGATGTCACATAAACAAGATAAGCAATCCTATTTGTACGCCAAAAGAATTAGCAATATGGAGACTTAATAGGTAAATAACTTCTGGGAAAAGGACTAACGTGGGATGGTCTGCTGATAGCATTATTTGTGAGCTCTGCTGATGTGTTCCTTAGTCTCTTCTGCAGTCTTTGTCCACAAACCAATAAAAACATCCATCTACTATTGTAAAAATCATATTGTAGCAGGAAATAAAATATATGTATATATACTTCCTGCTAAAATGACATTTTCATGGAAATGAATAGTTGAAGCAGTGATAAGACAATGGGCGCTAGGGGCCAGAACCACCCCACTTTCTTTCATCACCACCAGAGGATACAAGGAGAAAAGATGTGTTAAGAACCAATTTTAAATTTAAGAGTGCTCTTCTGCTGATCTCTCCCCCTCCCTGCCCACCCACCCCTGCACATTCAAGGGAGAACCCTCCAAGGAGCAGAGACACCTGACTTTGATTGAGATTTAAAATATTGGTAAAATGTTTCTAAGTGTTTTATCTTCACAAAGTCCAACTCACCGGGATCTTGAAGCTGATGATAAGCTGATACAAGATGATAGCGCGCTTGGACCTCGCAGGTCGAGATGAGTGGACGAAAATATCAGCAGTGAGATCGCGTCCGAGCCTCACGAACACCGAGAGCCTCACGAACGGATAGATGGCCTCACACGGGGCACCACTTGTGGGGGGGAAAGCCAGCCCCCCTTAAACTGGGTGCGGTTTAGAAATAACTGGAGTCTGCAGACTGATATCTGGGCAAGATGGAGAACGTTCTTTCTCTGCCGTGTGCCCCCCATGGCAATTGTTTTATTAGGAACAAAACTAGGTCACAATACGTATGCATGAAGCCACATTTAGCTGACACCATTAGCCAAGCCAGAGATAACTAAGACAATAGCACTTGTATTCCTAGAGCATGCGCAGAGTACATCATGACCTAAGATTCTTTGGTATGGCACCTTGGCATGGCAAGCCTTACTGATAATAGCTGGTACAAGCTAGTTTCATTAACCCATGAACTCCTGTTCTCCCACAGATCATAGTATGCCTGTATTAGTAATAAGCAAAGTAGTTACCTGAAAATAAAGACTTTGTGATAAAGAGCATGGTAATGTGTTCCAGTTCAAAAGGAGCAGAAAGAGTAGAATAAGTAGTTACAAAGTTTATCAAGCAATAGCAAATGTTTTGGTAAGCAGACTTGAAACACGGCTGCACACATTAAAACACACGTTAGTCCGGAAGGTGCCACAACATTTTTTGGCTTCTTCATTTTTATTTTGTTATTGCCTGATATGTCTGCACAGATTAACATGGCTACCTTTTCTAACAGCTAGTTCCCAAGTCATTTCTTTGGTTTTATAAATAATAAATAAACTTTGTTTCAGGCTTAGTAACAATGGAGCCTGTTTAAAAAGATCCTTCTGTGTCTGCGTGACCTTCTGTGGAAGTGCTGAGTCTTTTAAATGTTACTGATAAAGCAAAGCAAAGTGTTCTGGTTATATACCACCCCATAGTGCTTAAAACACTATCTGGGTAGTTTGTAATTTATTTATGCAGGCAGCACTTTATTGACCTCAGAAAGACAGAGGGCTAAGTCATCCATGAGCCAACTACCTAGGACTTGTGAGCACAGTTATAGCTGGAATACAGTAGTTTGACCATTGTGCCATGAGGTTCTTACTGATAATGTGTAATTTAGAGACTAATTTAGCATGGAAGTGGCTATGTTTAATCTAGAGATTAATTTAGGAAGAAAATTATGGTTTAGAGTTTTTGTGCCGCTTATCTACACCTTGGAATAATGAATAATATTCCTATATATTCCTATAATTAGATAAAACTGAAGGGGAGAAACTCTTTGTCTCAGTCAAAACTGATAAAAACATTAAGTGATGCACATTCTCTAACTTGTGTGTGCTTAGGAAATGCTCCTGCCCTTGATCAGGAAGGGACATAATGTTGAGCAGTAGCTGTACGTGCTCTTCAGTTCTGCAGAATAAAACCTTTGAAGAAGTCCCGCTTTGTCTTGAATGCTCTGCTTCTCTGGCCTCAGGGTCTGACTGGCCGACCCTGCTCCTTGTGTACGAAAATAACTACTCAGTAAGACAGACCTTCATAACCTAGATGCCCTAAGCACATCCGATCTCGCTTGATTTTGGAAGCGAAGCAGGGTCAGCCCTGGTTAGTACTTGGATGGGCGACCACCAGGGAATTCCAGCTGCTGTAGGCGCCTGGAGTAGGAACTGGCAAGCCACCCCAGTACTCCTGCCAAAAAAACTCCATGGACATGGAGTTAAGTAGAGTCGGTCACGACTGTAACAACACAACACAACACACACAAGACAGACCTTCAGAGCTTCAAAGAAATGAATGAATAAAAATTGAAAGTGAACATGACCAGGAGGTGTTGCTGTTTATTTTCAGGACAATCTCCAGCATCACCCTCTAAATTTTGGGTCCCTGGGGAAAAGCTTCACTGGCCCTGCCTCTATTACAACCCTGCTACGAAGGTATGAATGTGTGGCTAACAGGTACTACTGTGTGGAAGTAAGATAAAATTAACACATAATTCCTGGTTGTACTGCACTTCCGTCCTCCCTATCAATTACTCAGAAGATGTGCCACTCTTATTGGACCAGCTATCTAAAGAAGACACCCAGGTCCTTCCCACACTAACCAGACCCATGCAAGGGGCATCCAGGCAAAGCACCCATCCTCCTCCCTCGAGATCATTCTGTGGTGTGGAACAAAGCTAAAATTACGCTGACATTTCCCAGAAACTGTACTGTGTGTATCAGTATAGTCAGCAGAAACCTCTGTAGGGCGATGTCTGTGAGCTGGGTGTTTATCTTCCTGTCTCTGGATGGAGAAATCCCTCTGACTTGTATTTCTTAGTTTATAGTTATGTCTTAAAGCCCATTAAGAGTCTGGCTGATCTCAGGAATTTTCTGTGAGCAGGCCTTTTATTAGACCTTCAGCAGACATAACCTACAAATGAAATGCAGATGTGCGGTTGAGAAATTACCTGTGCTTCTTGGGAAAAATGAATTAATTTTAGACTACAACTCCCATATGCGTATCACACTAAGAACAGCACAGTGGTTTTCAGTCAGGAAATGCACACCATCTGTTTATTGGTGTGCATCTGAATAACCCAAGGATTAAAAGAAACACGGCTCCTGCACCTAACTTTGGCATCAGGAACTGGCAGTGCTGAACAGTTGCCAAGGTTCACATATCAAAAGGTTCCCTAGCCCTGCTCTTCTGACACCCAAAGAGGACAAGAATTGGGGGTGGGGAGAATGCAAGTGATGTTTGAAGAAGAATATTATATATACTGTAAATGATTCTGTGGTATTGCTAACCATGTCTCAACTGAAGATGGGAGAAAGGGAGCCCTTGGTTCGTCTCCAGATACAAATTCTGGAACATTGATGGACTACTTGCATGCCTCCAGGTGTTGTTGGGACTACATCTCCCATCAATCCCAATCATCATAGCCAATGGTGGGGTGTGGTAGGAGTACCTGCAGGGGAAATCCACTCCCTGTGCTGTCAGACAAGGGAATTCTGGGGGCAGCATTGTAGTGTACATATGAATGCCATAGTGTCAAACAAAACTTAAAGCTTGAAATAGCCAGTGGGTGACAATGCCAGGTCCCAAAGATAATACAGTAGTAGGGACATGTTACTGTATCCCAGACCAAAATGCTCTGCATGATCCTGTGGTGGAGAATGAAATTAAGGAGGAATTCAAAGGAAAAATGCTACAGTGATTGGTGGCTTCAGTTACCATCAAACAGGCTGGATAAATATACTGTACATTGCATGAACTGCACACTTCTATATGGTTGCCTATAACAGTTTGCCCGGGGGAGAGGTTAAAAATGGAATTACAATGCTTCTTTTTGCAAATAGCATTAATTAGCAATACTATTACTTTATGTCATATGATAAGGAATGCTTTTTTCTTTTCCTTTGCTTCCCCCTTGTTTGTTTTGTATGTTTGTGTGTGTGTGTGTGTGTGTGTGTGTGTGTGTGTGTGTGTGTCTGTGTCTGTGTCTGTGTCTGTGTCTGTGTCTGTGTGTGTCTTTGTGCAAGATTGGTACTGCTTGTGGAAGCATTTCAGATGCAGGGGAGTGGTATCAGGAGACAGATATCTAGTCTCATGTGCTCCCAAACACATCTGGTGGGGCCACTGTGAGATACAGGAAGCTAGAATAGATGGGCCTTTGGCCTGATTCAGCATGGCTCTTCTTATTTTCTTATGTTCTTATGTTCATTTCAGACACATTTGTTTATCTTTTTAAAAGAAAGCGCCAAAAGGTAATGAAAAGTCAGTCAAGAAATGTAATAAATTATTACTGCATCTTCCCATATTAATGGTAATTAGCTCTTTTATGGGGGCTTTCTACTGAGTTACAGAATGAATTACTTCTAGACAGTAACATCCTAAGTTCAGTTTATGACTATCCTATTAGTTATTTGTTTATTTGTTTGGTTAGTTAGTTATGAGTTGTTAAGTTGAAACCAACTTATACAAACCCTAATAGGGATTCCAAGGTATGTAAAATATTCTGCTGTCATTGTGTGCCATCAAGCTACCCCAACTTACAATGGTTCTATGTATGACCAATGTCCAAAATATCTTATTCCCCAAGAGCCCTGCTTGGCTCTAGCAAACTCCATCCTTCCTTGAGGAAGTCAATTCATCTTGTGTTTGGTCTTCCTTCTTCCTGCTGCTTTCAGCCTTTCCGAACATTATTGTCTTTTCCACAGAATCCTTTCCATGATGTGCCCAAAGTAGGATAGCTTCAGATTCAACATTTTTGCCTCCAGGGATAGTTTAGACTTGATTTGATCTGGGACTCACTTCTTTGTCCTAGTGTTCCAGTACTACAATTCAAATCAAACTAATATTTTTTCCTGTCAGCTTTCGTTATGGTCCAGGTTGATCCAAACATGATTATTGAAAATCCAAACATGATTACTGGAAATAAGATAGCATCCAGCATCCATTTATCTCCAGTGACACATCAATTTCTTCATTGCCATCATCAAATTTGTCTATATCAGTGGCCAATTAAGTTTGTAAATGGGGATCATACACAAACTATCATGATCTGGACTTTTCCTGGTTGTGCCCATTTCTAGTTGTGAGACCAACCACAGAAGTAAGATTATGAAAGAAAGCCAGTCAGGGCAGGACACAATGTTTACTAGTTTTTCCTCAACTTCACATTCAGGCAATAGAATACCAGTCTTGATCTTCAGGCGGAATGTGATAACCTTGGATCCTCCTCCTCATTCCTCCTCATTCCTATCCATTTATACTTAATTTGCTAATTGTCTATTTTTATAATGTGTTGTTTTGATGTGCTGTCACCTAGGGCAATTATAAACAAGTAAACTGAACCAAACATAACATGTACATATCAATATTCCTTATGGATCTATGGTCCTTCTCATGCTTAATAGAATACAGTACCTATCAGTGTTGGGAAGTTGGTTTGGTAAGTAAACCACACTTGATATTCTAACACCTAGCAACATTTTAAAGTACTACCGAGTAATGTATCAAACAAAGAGACAGCTACCAGTTTTCCCAGAATATCATCAAAAGAAAATAAAACTACAGTAGTTCCTCTATTATTTTTTGGACACGGATCAAAACAAAATCACTGGATTTTTTTGTTGCTGCTGCTGTTAACTACTTGAGTTTATCCCCAAGTACATTGTACCAAGGCACAACTTTGCCTTGAAGCTGCTTTCCTAAGAATATTTTTAAACTAAAAATGGAATATTTCCTCATTCTGTGTATTTTAGGGAGAGATTGAACCTCGAGTCCTCTAAGCACTAAGATAAAGAAATGTTACCCATGCTTCCTTATTGCCTTTAATTGCTGCAGAAGTATTTGCTGCTGTTATCGGAAGGTGGCAGCATTCACCTATGAAAAGGTTAACTCCTCTTAAAGAAGCTCCTTCTGCTTTCCTCACAGAATAAGTCTATGTTCTAATTAAAGTAAAAAGGGGGAGCCATTACAAAATACAAATGCAAGACCACCTTTATAGGCCAGTAATAAGCTTGCAAAGATTTTTTATTTTTTATCAGTGACCTATAAAGATATATTGCCAAAAACCTAGTCTTGCATATATTTAAATTAAATCTCCCTTGGAAAATTCTGCTTTCCATATATATATTTTTAAAAAGAGCCCACTAAAATAATTGTGGATTTATAGTGGAGAAAATATCATAGAAAGACTCCAGTATTAAATACATAAAGCAGAACTTAGCATGATGCTGGCAGAAGAGTTAAAATTGTTTTCTAAAGGAAGACAGTTGAGTAACAAAGATTTTTCAGGTGTTGCTAGATAATGCCGTGTAAATAGACAGCAAAGACTGGATATGATAGGGGAAATATACATATACATATAGTATACAGTATATATGTTGGCTGTTATAGCAGACGCTACCACCAAATGGGACAAACACGAAGAAGAAGAAGGAGGAGGAGGAGGAGGAGAAGAAGAAGGAGGAGGAGGAGAAGAAGAAGAAGAAGAAGAAGAAGAAGAAGAAATGTTGGCTGTTTTAAAGTATTATTTAAAAAAATAAACACAGATTGGCCAAAATCCTATTCCTTAGTGTAGTAAATCCCAGTAGAGCAGCCCCATTGTATCAATGGGAATTTGTTGAATCAACTCCTCCATAGGTTCCATTTATTCTAATGGTTTTAGTCTAACACAATTTACTATGGTAAGCAACAGGATGAGTGTTCTCTTCTCTTCAATCTCCCAAATCAGAGAGGCCCAAAACACCCACTCAACTTTTTTTATATACAGGAATGCAATTTGCACATCAAAGTACTTCCTTTTCCTGCACTTTCTCCCCTCCCCTCCCTTCCACAAAACTGTTGGAAAGCCAAAAACATTGTGACATGTCCAGAGAAACGGCCCCATAATTTTGAATTTTTGTTCAAAGAAAAAGGAATAAGCATAGATAGATAGATAGATAGATAGATAGATAGATAGATAGATAGATAGATAGATAGATAGATAGATAGATAGATAGGACCCCTGAGTTCATCCTGATTCTTATTTTTATAATATTTCTATTATGCAAAGATTTCAGGCAATGACCATTACAACATTAAAATCTGAACACAGAACCAAAAATAAGTCAAGAAGTCAATATCAGCATAAGCCATACATGGCAACGTCAGAAACAGTTAAAGTATAAAATATATAGTATAACAATACACAGCAATGATTCTTATGAAATGGAGAAAGGGCTATCTTTCAGTGCTGTCACCGTTATAATATTTCTAGGAAGTGCCAACATCCTTAGATAAATATCTCATTTCTAACACACAGAGGTTGGCAAGTTTTCATTTCCAGTCACTGCTGTTATAAAGGGAAATAAAAGTAATAGGTGAAGGACAGTTGTGAAGGGGTAAAGGGGGAGGGTTGATACATGGGACTCCCAGAGACTGCTCAATGTGAGAATCACATTGATTTCTGTTTTTGGTATTGTCTCTTGCAGCAGGATAATTAATCATTTCTGTGCAGTAGAAGCTGCCAAGTTCCCCAGGAAGACACCAAGAAAGACAATAGGCTGGCTTTCCTGGATTATGAAGTTATCACAGGACCCAACTGTGGCATTGGTATAGAATTTTATAGGAAGCCCCCACACACTGATCAGTACCTACTGTTTGACTCCCATCACCAATTACAACACAAACTAGGAGTCATCAGGACTCTAAACCATAGAGCAGAGAGCATCCCCACTTCCACAGAAGCCAAAAAGAAAGAAGACAGGCATTTGAAGATAGCACTTAAGGTCTGTGGACATTTAAAATCTTCAACAAGATAGTGTCCCAACCCAGAAGAATAATGGATCAGCCTGAGAAACAAGAGATGGATGAACCTGGTCATTCCTTATATGGGTGGAGTGTCTGAAAAGTTTAAAGGGATTTTTGGCAAATAGCACATACTGATTTACTTCAGACTCACAAACACACTAAGGCAGAGACTCATCCACCCAAAAACTCATCACCAAAATACAAGAGGAGTGTTCAGAGCTCTACTTGTATTGGAGAAACCAAACAGCCATTAAACAGGAGAATGGCCCAACATAGGAGGGGTAACAGCTCAGGATCAGAATCAGCAGTACACCTCCACTTGAAGGACAAAGGACACTCAATCAAAGACAAGATGATGTACACATATTAGACAGAGAAGATAGGTGGTTTGAGAGAGGGGTCAGGGAAGCTGTGCATGTGTGTATTGAAAACCCCTCTCTCAAAAGGGGTGGGGGACGTAGGCACAATTTGTCTACCACTTATCATGTTTTCCTTGCATTGATCCTCAGACAAATCAGAAGAATCTCACACCTCCACCTGGAAGGTCACTGCTGACAAGCCATACTTAATGGCTATTGGGAAGCACTGTATAGATGTGACTTTCACACATCCCAGGCCATTGACCATTGAAAGAGCCTATTCAGTCCAGGGTAGGGAAACCATTGAAAACTATAAATTGGAAACCTCCCACAAACTTTCCTCAGACTGAAGAAGCTACTTGGAGGAGCAGTGAAACATTTTGATCTCACAAGAAAAGAAGTCCAGTTGCCATGACTCAACTCCCGGATACTAATAACCCAAGATTGTCAGGAAAGAAGAGGATTAGACAAACAGAGGTGGGGTGGACAGGAATGAAATCTGTTTAGTAAACCCTGCTAAATAATACCCTGTAGCCTGGCTGGATAGCTCAGTGGTTTAGGCATCTGGCTGTGGAAGCAATGAGTTCAATTGCCCACAGTGTTTCCTGCAAGGATAGTCAATTTGTGTGGCTTTGAGCAGGCTGTGCAGTCCCAGAACACACCCAGAGGAACAGGCAGTAAATCACTTCTGAATATTCTTTAGCTGGAAAATCCTCAAAAGAGTTGCCATAATTCAGAACTGGCTTGATGCCACATGATTATTACTGTTTTGAGTTTTTGAAAACAGGGAAACTTAAGGAGAAAAGACAAAGATCATTAAAGTTCTTGGAGCATGTCAAATGGCATGGTGTTTTAAAGAGAAAATTCTCATAGTTAAAAAAATACCTTAGAAAAAATCTGATATTAATTCATGGATGGATAAATCTTAAATTGCAATAGTTTAATTCCTCTTGTTTGTTTTTTTTTTTAGTTAGTTTTTCAGCAATGAATATTATTTGTACACACAGATAGCCAATGTATCAAGTATCCTAAATTCTGCATTGCTCACATTTAGAAACAAACAATGCCACTCCATCTGTCCCTTATTGCCAGTCAGCACTGCATTATTTATCCAGAAGTACGTGATGGCATATTCAGTAGCTTGCCAGTAGTCCATGTTTTCCATTAGATTGTTCAACATTCTTCATATTCATATAATAACAATTACATAATATTCCTTGGCTTAGAAGAGGGTATTTGCTGAGGAAATAGCCCTTTTCCTCAGAACTACTTATTTTCTTCTGCTAATGCCTCAGGAAAAAAAATCATTAGGGTGTATTTACTGATAGCCTCAACACTTCTAAAGCGCTGAAATAATCCTTCCCAGGAAATAGAGGGTTAGCTGTGTGGGGCTGCTTCCCCTTTTCAATCCACTAAGACAATTAAGAGATTTGCCTTTCCTCCAGAGACAACAATGGCAGTTCTGGTTTGGGTCTAAGGCGTGCAGAGGAGACAGATTATGTCATCCTGCTTTACCAAAATATCTCTGACAGACCGCTTGTGACAGAAATAAGTGCACTGTTTCAGACAAAGGCCGATTGTTCTGGCTGGTCACCCAGAGCTCCATAGCACTTAAAGTCTGCGAGAGCTGCTCCAGCAGACATCCATCAAGGTCAAATGGCAAACTGGCAAATTGACCAAACTAAATGAGGCATGCAGTAGGTATGATGGAGGAATTGCAGACTCAAGGGGAAGGGGGAACCGTAATGGATGGAGGGAACCTGTATTTACAGCTGGAAAAGTGGTTTTGAAAAGTTTAAAATAATATTCTGCCATGAAGGGGTTCCCAGATTTTTGTATGTCATACCCCATAAGTCAAAGATAAATGATCTTTTTCAGACTGAGGGTCATATTTCCTTGTTATTAACTGTCTTGTGTTGGGGTGAATGAGGGAAGGTGCATGGCACTCGTAGGTGGAAACAAGCCAAGTATAATTGTGCCAAGTCAACCACCCTTGTATTCTCAATTCATATACAGGCATACCTCACTTTAAGAATTTAATGTGCTCTCCAGGACATTTCATCCTGCAGAAATTTCATAAACAGAAAATGCATGGGGGCACAGTGCATCCTGGGAAACTTGCTCTGAAAAAAATCATAAACCGAGGTGGGTTTTTGTGTGAGAAATTCATAAACTGAGGCATTGTTTCAATGGATTTCCTTTTGTGAACCAAAATTACATTAACTGAGGCATTTGTAAACCAAGGTACCTTCCAAGGTACCTCCCTTTATATCCTTCCAAATATTCCCTCACATTCCTTCAACATCCTCAGGTACCAACACTTAACATAGGAACCGTGTGGACTTTCACAGAAGAGACCAGGGGTGCCTCTTAATTTTATGGAGTGAGTCATACACACTGCTAAGCTTACAAATATGTACATACTACTGAGTACTGAAACAGTTGTGTTCATGAAATGATACAAATTGTATTCCAACACCACATGCTGGTATCTGAGTAAGATCAAAGGTAGCATAAAGAGCAGCAGTCCTGCATGGATAAACAATAGCCAATGCCATTCCTAAATAGAATGGAACTGCTTTGTGTAGGATAGAAATTAGGATGAAAAATACTAACAGACCTTATTATAAAGTTTTCACCCATCACAGAACCAGCCATGACACATCTAAGCATGTATATTTAATGTGTTGCAGAACCCAACTGCAAAAGGGAATGCAAGTATGGAAAATCAGTGTTGGGTCAACATTTTTCAGAAATTATATTCTGATCAATGTTCTGAAAATTTCCTTTTGAAAATTATTCACAAGGTTTGATGACTTGAGCTGTATGTCTAAAGAACATGTGGCAAAATCCCCACAAATGAGAAGCAGAACATGGCAAATGAGGATTTAGTGTTAATACTGCTCCATGTTATTTTGCTTCTTGCTTCTTCTGGACATCAGCTATCCTGTTGCCTTCTTTATGAAACCCATGCAAAACAGGTCACACATCACACAATATATGTATGAATGTCAAGAGTGTGAAAAATTAACAAGAATACCTGGAAATCTTAGTTCAGGAGAGTAAATATGACTTGATAGAAATAGCTGAAACTTGGTCAGATGACCCACAGGACTGGAATATAGCAGTTGAAGGATATACTGTAAATTGTTCAAAGAGAACCGGAAGAATAAATACCCAACCTCTGGCTCCACAGCCAGAGACCTAAGTCACTGGGCTAACCAAGAAAAACAGGTAGGCCTGTGTAGGTGTTGTTCACCTAAATTAATTAATTAAATTGTGTCTTCCAAATGATACTCTGAAATGCAGAGGCAATTGTAACTCTAAACTTATACTTGTGCTGTACTGTGAGGTGTAGTTTACCTGTGTAGACCTTCAATATTAACGTAGGGATAATTCACAGAAAAATCATACAGTTGCCAGGTAAGGTTTTCCTAACGCTTGTCAAAAGAAAAGAAAAGAAAAGCAAGAGCTTTAAACGATTAATAAATGGAGCCAGAATGAATGGATTTTTTGGGTGGGGTGGGGTGGGAATTACAGTATTGCTTTTTAAAAGCCAGAACCTGTTCCTCTATTTCTAAGCCAGGTGGCAGTAACAGATCATTCTCATAACATCAACTGGGAAAAATTAGAACAATATGGTAAGAAATAAACGGCATGTTATGAGGCTCTCCATTCTAACCAAAATTCTGCTGTGTTTCTGTATATCTGTGAAGATTCTCAGTTATCCAGGTGAGTTTATCTGGAAGTTGAGTCATGGCAACTGGACTTCTTTTTCTTGAGATATTGAAACATTTCACTGCTGCTATACTAACATTTCATGTACACAGGATTGATTGTAAATCAGTCTCTCTATTAAGGGGTTTCTAATATTTGTACCCATTTCAACAAAATCAGTATTGTCTTTAAAAGCAAAATGATGGTATGGATACTAAAGAAGTCTAACTTTTCTTTTGATGATGATGTAATAAGCAAAATGGCCTTTTTCAATCTTGCTAGTTACTTTACTGTTAGCTAAAGAAACACAGTTTTAAGAGAAAAAGATGGATGTACCATGGAGGCTGAAATCTTGAGTAACTACACAGTGTAACTCAGTGCCTGCAGGAACTGCAATAGAACTTACTACAGTGTAAGTTTACTCTGTGTGGTGACAAACAGGATTCTTGTAATTGATGTAACAATTAAACTTGCCTCCATCTCCTTGTCCTCATCATTTCCCCAAGGTCTCAGCCCAAATCATATAGATAATTCCACAATGAACATGTAAACTTTGCGGACTGCCATGGCAGGTTGTAAAAAGTTCCTCCACTGAGTGACTGAAGAAGACTTAAATCAGGAATACATAGATGGAGATTTATGCTTCTGATCAGAACACCAGTTCAGCATCTGCACCTGCTTTCAAAAGTAGATGAAGGAAGAAAAATGTAATTATAGTACACCCTGATGCACACATTCAGAATTCACAATTTCAGAATCAGATAGATGCTGGTTCTCTGCAAATGTTTTCAAACAATCAGGAATGAAATATGATATTATCACTCTCAAACCATTGTTCTCCCAAACAGTATCACACTATGATTCTATATGTGCACTTGTGCCATAACTTTGTATGTGTACCAACCAGCTCAATTCTCTCCTCTACAAGGGGGACAATATTTAAAATATCTGAAGTGAGGCCTCTCAGATAATACGCATTACCATGGTATTTGTAATATTACACAACTAAAACCCTACAAATGCGCATGTTGAACGCTCATGAGTAGATTTAAAGCAGAAATGTTAAGAAACTCCAATTTAAAAGCACAAATGGCATTTGACCTAATTCTTCCCAATGTTAATACTATCCTCTGGATTATGGTTAGTGAACAAAACCAGAAAGGAATCTGGTAAACCTTTCAGATCCTGGCAAATTTGTAAGCAGTGGTAGAATACTAAAATAAAGCATTAATCTCTGGAGCTATTGTTAAAGGTTTAATTTTGTTTAAGTTCAGTTTCATTTATCAGAAAGGATTTGACTTCTATGTTATTTATAACATTCTAAAGGATCAGACAGATTTATGTCACTCCTGGTATACTCTTTTTGTTAGTATATAAATCAAGACACATTGTAACTAGCAAGCACATTCTTTGCCATTTTTGTGTTTTAAGAATAATATAATGCACTAGTCCTGTAATGCACATGGGATGCCGTATCATTTCATCTGGGATAACACATACCTCATATGGATCCCACCATTACCTTTTGAAATTCTAAACTTAGCAGCAATTCTTCCAATAAAGAAGACCACAACCTACCAATTTAGCCACCTGTCATAATTGTTCATCTTCACCATGGTTCCAGGACCGAGTGTCCCCACTCCCTCAGAATCCAGACAGACTGAAATTAATAACAAAAGGCTCATCCAAGAGAAGCATTTATCCATGAACAAATAAACTGATTATTAGAGATGGCCACAACATGTGACAGAGCACTTCATGACAAATTGCTAGTGCAGCACCAAAAGTACAGTGCTTAACCTCCCCTAAGGCTGGGAAGCCCACTCACCTCTGTCAGCACACTGCCATGGTCCTCCTTTATGGCAGCATCCCAGTCCAGGAAGGAGCTTCAGCTGTCCTTCCCCACCTCCTCAAGCTGCTGGCTAGTTTGAAGAGGAGGCAGAAGGGGGAGAATCCCTGCATAGTTGGAGCATCATTGTGCTTAATGCCCATCTCTAATTGTGCCCATCTCTAATGATGTTTCTCCTGCTGCTCCCATGACATAAGGTAGTAACAACCATGAGAAAGTGAGACCAAAAAAATTACTTCCTGGGAGGTTTTTTGTTTGTTTGTTTGTTTCATTAGGCAACCAAACGCAAGTGGTTAATTTTATTTATTTATTTATTTTGCTCAGGACTGTGTAGCATTGTACTCATAAAAGTTCTACCCATGGGGATCCTTATACAGTACTACATATATCTGTGTAGCTCTATGCTGTTTAATGGTATATCTTCACTGATTTTTGAGGGCTTTGTTTCTATTTTGCATCATTCCACCTCTCTATAACTGACAACCTGGCTCTTTTTTCAACTTCCCCTTCCTCCTTATGACAGATGGTGAAAAACTGGGAATTGGCAAAAGTAACACTTTGCCATTCGATGTACTTTCTGGCCCGCCTCTGTTCATTACTCCTTGTATCAGGAAGGCTGCTAGTGTTGTCCTAGCTCACTCCTCTCACCCCCCCCTCAATCTTACACTAGTTGTGTCCTTAGCTATTAAATTGAGGAAGTATAATTCTACTGCATGCAAATCTACCAAACAACCACTATTATTATAATTGTGCATCTGGCAAAAATGATGCAGTAGATCTTGTTTATATGTTGAGAAAGTCTCTGTCTTCTTCATAGAGACTGTTGTTAATTGTGGACTTAACAAGGCCATTTTATTATTGTTGGCTACTTGTAGTCTATTATCAAACTCATGGTACATCTTCCAAGAGGTGCATTATCACATAATTAAATATCAACATAAAACCAACCTTACTAAGACTTAAATATATACCTTTCCACTGAAAAACAAGCAGGAATCTTGGAAACTCAAGATTATCTGGAAGAGCATTCAACTAGGTTATTGTTTTTGACTCCAAATACCTATGTTTTACTTTGGATCATAGGCTGATTCATTAGAAACACGGACAAAGTTCAAAGCAAAAGGTCTCTGCAAGGAATCCTAGTCTTTGAAACTGAGAACCAACAGGGGCACACTACCAGAAACACTAACAACT
Source organism: Phrynocephalus forsythii (assembly GCA_029282475.1). NCBI lineage: Eukaryota > Metazoa > Chordata > Lepidosauria > Squamata > Agamidae > Phrynocephalus > Phrynocephalus forsythii. The sequence continues at coordinate 59,433,246 of JAPFRF010000002.1, forward strand.
ATAGTCTTGACCCTAAGCTGTTCTGTAGATGAACATGTCAGCCCAGTGTGTTTAGTTCAGCTCAGGCAAAACCAAGTGACACACAATGAGTGGTAGCAGCTAACAGTGACTCAAAATATCTACATCAAGCATGTACCCACTCTTTGGCAACTATCTCATCCTTCCCAGATTAAAATCAAGGAACAATATTTTTCCAGAGCATCTGTGAATATCTAAATAAGAGCAAGGAGTGCCAACTACAACCATTTGGTATGAAATAATTACCCACCTTTTAAAGGAAATACTAACTCTACTAAATCTAGCTCAGTATTTCCCAGTCTGGGGTTCATAACTCAGTTCATAACTCTTTGTATTTCTTTACATTAACTTCTCAGAAAAATAATATAGATCTTTATCCTACTTACTGCACCCAATAGCCAATGATTCAATCTGACATTTACAAAAGCAACACTTGTTTTTTGGGATTTATACATTCAAAACCACCTCCTTTTTGGTCCCTCACAGTTGCATAGACAGGAGAAGGCCTTTTGTTCTTTATATGGCTGACTTGCAAATGAATATAAAAAAACATCTTCAGAAGCATTATAGTTATGGCGACTATGATAAAAATAATGGCTGCTTGAATAGCTACATCCTAAACTTGCTTCCAGGGAGGTAAATTTAATTCAAATCAACTTTCTAGTAAATATTCCTATATAAATCCAACATTTGCCCCACCTATAAAATACCATTATGATCAATTACATTTATTGTGCCTAGTAAGTCTCATATGTTAGAGAGCCTGCTCTAGATAGGAGTAACCATGGTTATAAGAATTGTAGGGACCCAACATTTTCGTTTGTAATCAAACAATATACAGTAAGTAATATCAGATAAATAAATGTGGCACACATTTCATAAAAAGTATAGAGTCACTTTTAGTGCAACCTATTTTAGGTCTGCATGATGAAGAAATAATTGAAGACAGGTGGTTTCATATGAGGTTCCACTGTGAACTAGTAGATAATGGCAGGAAAAGACACTGAATTCCACTATAGTTATGCAGGAGACCAACTGTTTCCATGGTGTTTGTTGCAAGACTAATAGAGAGTTTATGCAACAGAAGATGGCAGGTCCATAAAGAATCATGGCCTGCGGATCCCGTGATTAGAAGTAAAATAACTTAGACTTCAGAATAATTGTTACATAGATAAAGTTTATTTTATTTTACTGGTATCCAAATACAGTACAGAGCAGCTTTTGGAGTCACAAGTGATATCTCAATATGAATAAAACGAAACTATATGCAGTTTAATAATATCTTGCAAATGAGTGAATGGTATGTATTTATTCTTTAAAAACAGCAGTTTTTTCCCTTTAAAATGAGGTGAACGATGTTTTGAAACAAATTCAGTTTATTAATATGTAAAAAAATAAATCTACAAGAGCAACAGTGCAAACATTTCAGGACTTGCATGGCACAGAAATCATAAGTGAGTACAATCAGAATTACTATACAAGAGACCCATTATTCTTTTGAGTAGTAGTTGAAATGTGCAGAACAATCAAGAGGGTTAGAAATAGATTGCAGTTTAAAGAGGAGGTTGAGCTACATATAACTGGCTCTGCCTTGTGTGGTCTTTCTATTTCAGGTGGCAAAGCCATCATTCCTTGTATCTGAAATTTAAAATGAAATAGAATTAACTATTGTATGTACTACAGACTCCCATGATGAGTTTGGTAGCTAAAACGAACTTGGTTGATATCTGTTCATCTGTCTTATCTTCACTGTCTGTACAATATATTATTCCCCACAAACACCAGTATGAATAGTACAACAATATATTATATTCCAGTCTGTACAAACACATCAACTATACCAGTTCCTGGTGTCATTTATAATTTGTTATTTTCATGCCATCCTGTGGCATGATCAAAATACTTGTCACAATATACAGTACTATACACTACCAAATCATTTCCAGCTGAGGATGGTGCTATAAATTAAGTTGCTGTTGTAAACAGACCTGCTCAGGCATTACATACTTAGGGTCTTGGCTTTTTAAAAGTCACCTTAACTATAGGAAATGTTATTTAAATGGTCCTCAACTACAGGAAGCATTATAAAATGTGGTTTATGTGAAAAGGTTAGAAAAAGAGATTATAATTTTTCGGACCACAAAAATATCGGAAATAAATGGATTTTTTTTTTTAAACAGTGTGTTCAAATATCACGGGACTGTTCATCAGGCTGGTGACTACTGAGTTCAGAGGTAGTGACAAACAAGAGGAAAGTCCAAAAATCATCTGCACTACATGTTGAGGCTTCAAGGTCTGATATTAGATGTAAAGTTTACGCCAATTAAAAGAATGAATTTAGAGGACATCAAAAGACATTTGTAGATAATGTCTCAGTAGATAAAAGGATTCTGCTCACTCAGTCAATCTTCCTTTAGTTGTTTCTTGTATATAGTTTACAGTAATGCAGTTTATAAACTGGCTGCGTAGCACAGTTTGTTGTATACCTGATTGTAGAGGCAGAAGTTGAGAGCTATATTTCCCCGAATGTGTTTTCCAGGAGAAACAGCCAGCCAGTTTAGCCTTGTGTGAGCTGCATAATCATAGAATATCCCCATAAGAAAGGAATGGTGAACCCTTTGTGTACTTTGTCAGGCTGAAAAGCCTGGAGAGGGTTGCTATAAGTTAGGGTCAACTTGGCAGCGTGTAATTATTATTAATGCTATCTATAATTTTAACTGCTGTTTAAATGAATATCACCTTCATCTGATCCAGGGAAGAGTATTTTGACTACAGAAGTATCATTTCTCATAACAATGAATTAATAAATGAAAATAAACAGATTGTCCAGTCTGTAGTTATACTGCTGGAAATTACAGTATACAAGTAGATTTTTTTTCTTTTTTTTTAAAAAAAGGATCAAACTTACCATCCACTCTGCATTATCAGTCTTGGTGCATCTCACATTTACTGGCAACTGAAGAACATAGTCATTGTATGAAAGACCTTGTTCTCGGGACCATTTAAACTTGTTCATTGCATCCATGAAAGAAAGATTTTTGTATTGCTTTGGACTCTTGATAATGAATGGCCAAGTCCTAAATTTAAAAGAAAACATAGATCATTCCTACTTTTATTGAAACTTCTGTATTAAATGCTTAGAATTCTTTATCAATAAAGGAAAACAAATGAAGGCGCTGCTGAAGGAGAGCCAACATGGCTTCTGCAAGGAAAATCATGCCTCCCTAATATTTTGGAATTTTTTGAGAGTGTCAACAATCATGTGGATAAGGGAGATCCAGTTGACATTGTTTATCTGGACTTTCAGAAGGCTTTTGACAAGGTAAAGCACCAAAGGCTCTTGAATGAACTTGCCAGTCATGGAATAAAGGGACAGGTCTTGTCCTGGATCAGCAACTGGTTACATGACAGGGAAACAGAGGGTAGCACTAAATGGACACTTCTCCAAGTAGAGGGATGTAAAGAGTGGGGTCCCCCAAGATTCAAAACTGGGACACCTGCTTTTCAACCTCTTCAAAAATGATCTAGAAGTAAGTCAGCAAGTGTCATTTTCCCTCTTTATAAATCTATGGTGAGGCCCCATCTGGAGTACTGTGTACAGTTCTAGTCATCATAACTCCAGAATATTATGGAGGGGGCGTGGTCTGGGAAATGGCTGCAGCCAGACGCTGATTCCGGTGGTCCAGCTGTCGGGAGTTTATCGGACTGCTTCAGAACAATTAAACAACATGAAATCTTCAGAGATACAGCTGCGTGAGAAAACATTTTTATTAAGTGAATTTTCCTCCGAGAGACTCAGCTTGGCAGATTTATGAGACAAACTCATTTGGCCGCATTCCTCCGTTAAGTGTTAAAACCGAAAGTAAAGTAAAAAGTCTCTGTCGAAAGCCTGGGAAAGCAATTAATTAACCCAGCCTGGAGATCTTTTTTTTTTGCTGAAACACCGGACCGCTTCAGAAGCTTATCTGATAGAGGCTTGTTTTTAGACAATTTATGAGCTTTGTAGGAGCTTTTAAGCAGAGCCACATAATAGCAGTGGACGCGGCTTATATCTGACTTCTGAAGCTGGATTTTTTTGTTTCTCCTTTTGCTTTGAACTGAAATAACACTGGGAATGTGATTGCCATATATATTAATAAGAAAACATATAAGGAGTAAAGCATCTTAAAGAACTGGAGGACTCTGAAGGGACTTTAAACTACAATTTATTTTTCTTAAAAATGGCGTCTGGAGCAGTTAAGAATATACAGTAGCTGGGTACTGCATCAAGAAGTGCTCCACCTGCTGGTGATTAAAGAAATGAACATAGAACTGTTGGAAGTTTGTATTATTCTTCCATTTCCCACTGAGACCTTTCCATTCTTCTTCTCTGATTAACAATAGTGAATAAGGTTATGGTTTTTGCTGAGGCCCTATGCGTAAGGGGTTCAAAGGGCATACTCAACCTACTTGGGTGAGGAAAGAGGAAAAGGAAAAACCTGGTCCAAGTAATAAAACCTTTGGAAGATTGGTACACTTAGAGGCCTCTCAAGAACAACAACAGCAGTACCAACAACAACAATCTTCTCCCAATATGGATGTTCAACAATCATTGACAGAAATCATTTCCAGCCTTAAACAACTGGATTCTAACACAGGCAAAGTTGCTGACACGGTTGGTGGCCTGGACACCAAGATGGGTGGTCCAGAACAACGAATGGCTGCCATTGAACAGTCCTTTTCTCAATCCTTGGGGAAGATGGATCAGAATGTTCTTGCCCTTGATAAAAGAGTTGAAGGAATGGATGCTAGGATTGTGGACTTACAAAAGGATTATAAAAAACTGGCAAACAGTGTTGAAATGGACCATAAGAAAATGGGAGCAGCGGTTGAAAATACCCAGAGGCAACTTAAATATTACTCAGGAAAAATATTGGATCAAGAGATGGCAATTTCTGATCTAAGAGAACAAATGATACAGCGACAAGATTTTTCGAGACGAAATAATAAAAGAGTGAAAGGTTTGCCGGATCTGGGTGCAGATGAGAAAAACTTGCAGCAAAAAATCTTGGACTGGCTTAAGAAGGTAGTGCCTAATACTCCTCTTGATCATTATGATTTAGAAAGTGTGCATAGAGTGGGCCCAAGAAACAGAGATGTCCCGAGGCATGTCTTGGTGAGATTTGCAAATTTCAAGAAAAAGCAGGAAGTAATGAATGCCTTAAGAGAGAAGCCAGATAATTTAAAAATTTTGCAACATAATATTCAAGTCTTTTCTGATTTTTCTCACCTTACGATGAATTTTCGAAGAGAACTGAATCAAGTAACATCAATATTGAGGTCCAAGAACATCCGCTATCATTGGGGATACCCAGTTTTTTTGAAAATTGTCTACAAGGGTAAGACATACAAAGCAAAAACAGTTCAAGATACCAGGGGATTGTCACAAAGCAAGAGTGGGAGTCATTTATGGAGAAGATGAGTGGAGAAGAGTCATCAGAGGGTGAACGGGGAGGATTACAGGTTCTGGAGTTAACAGAACTGGAAGAACTGAACTGGCAGGGGCAAGACCCAAAGAGCAGAGAGTTGGTAAAGCATCAAAGAAGGCAAAATAAGAAGAGTTAGAGGGTCTGTGGGGTCTTTTTCCCCCCTGAGGGGGTTAGTAGGCTTTTATACATTCATGTGAGAATATATAAGTGAAAATGTGGGACCACATTGATGAGTAGTATAGGGGGGGATAAGAATACAGTATAGGGGGTCAAGTTGAAAAAATATTGGATACAGTGGATGAATTTAAGGGGTAAAGATTCAACTAATTCAGCATTTGTGAGTATATCCTTCCTCATGGAGGTATTAACTATTAAGGGGGACGTCTGGTAGAAATAGTTGATAACTGCATAGAATATAATCATTGAACCAGAATTAATTGGTCAATGTGTTGGGGGTATTAAAGGGAGACTATCTGGTAAAACTGTTTTAGCTGTTTGTTTGTTTGCTTGTTTTTTCTAAGGGGTAGGGTCCAGAAATAATGGGAGTTGCTTATTATTGGGGAATATTATTTCCCAGTAATAATGGAGTAATTCCCAAGTAGATAACTATGTTAGATTAGGTAAGACCACTATGGATTGTATATAGCTCTGAATGTATATGTATATGGAATGTATGGTGCAGTATTAGAGTTACATTTAATAACAATGTATACGACCGACAGCATTATTAAGATCATGGCCAGGATGCTGGACCTTGCCTCCTCCCCCCCCCGGAGTCGGCGGACTCATTGACCGAAGAAGACATTGGAGCGAAGAGGGGGAGATTAAAGTATAAACGTGTTGGGACTTTGTTGGGGATGTGGGGAAGAAGGGATAAAGGGAAGGGGGTGATGGTATGTCTTTGTTTTTTCTTTGTTTTCCTTATTTGTTTATCTGCACCTAACCGGGATTGTTAACTTTTAAATTAACTCTATATAATGGTTAAAAAACTTAAGATAACATCTTGGAATGTGAATGTTCTAATATTAAGAGGGCTAAAGTTCAAGCAAAATTGAACAAAACTCAGGCTGACATTGTTTTTTTACAAGAAACTCATCAGAATAAGGATGGGATGAATGAACTTAAATGTAAATGGGTTGATGTGTATGAAAAATCATTTGGCACATCTAAGTCAAGAGGGGTAGCTATATTGATTTCCAAAAGAACAGAATTTGAAATCTTTAAAGTGGATAGAGATGACCAAGTTAGGATGTTGATAATTCAAGGGAAATTAAAAGAAAATTGCACCCTTGTGAACTTGTATGTGCCAAATGACAATCAAGAAACTTTTCTGAGGAATGCCTTGGAGAAATTAGATAAGATAAGGAAAGGATATGTTATAATGGCAGGAGACTTTAATTTGGTTATGGATATTAGCAAAGACAGGTCCAAAAGTTGGAAAGTAGAAACAAGTGGAGTTCAAACAATACTGGATAAACTTATTAAAAAAACAGACTTTAGAGATGTTTGGAGGGAATTAAGAGGAGATGAGAGAAAATATTCCTTTTATTCCCCTGTACATAAATCCTACTCTAGAATAGATTACATATTTGCGTCTAATGATCTATTATCCAAAATAAATAATGTAGAGATAGATATAATACAAATTTCAGATCATGCTATGGTAAACATGGAATTTATCCCAGGGTCTGATTATAGAGAAGCAAAAAGATGGAAGGTGGATGAAAGGATTTATTTACATAAGTCGATAATAGATAAAATGCATAAAAATTTGGAAGAAACTTGGAAGATAAATGAGGCAGGGGGAGGAGAAACAAGCATGATTTGGGACACAATGAAGGCAGTAGCAAGAGGGTATGCATGGAAAGAGGCCTATATTTTAAAGCAAATTGCATTCAAAAAATTCAAGATTTGGAAAATGATATTAAAAAACTAGAAACTATATTTATTTCAACTAGAGATAATAGAGCATTATTGGAGTTACAAGCTAAAAGGAGGGAATTGGAAGGAAGTCATTTAGAAAGAGTGCAACGAAATTTAATGTACTTAAAGAGAGAATATTATGAGCATAATAATAGAAACTCCAAGTTGCTAGCAAGAATGACGCAAATTAAGAAGAATAAAAAATGATAGGGGTAATACAGGATCAAAGGGGTAAAAATGTAATAAAATGAAAGAAAAGCTAGAGGCATTTCAAGAGAATTATAAGAATCTTTATACAAGTAACAACCCATCTATAAGTAGAATTTATGAGTTTGTAAGGGAAAATACCATAATAAAAATTCAAAATGAAGATAGTGTAATGATGGATCACTTAACAACAGATGAAGAGATAGAGAGAATTATAAATAAATTGAAGATAGGTAAAACACCAGGAACTGATGGAATAGGACCAGAATTTTACAAAGTGTTTAAGAAATTATTAATACCTAAAATGAAAGAATTATTTAATAATATTATTAAAGGAGGGGGAATTCCACAGTCTTGGAAAGAATCAACAATAGTACTGATTTTAAAACCGAATAACGATCCAACATTTATGGATTCATACAGACCAATTTCATTGATTAATCAAGATGCAAAAATATTCACAGCAATCATGGCCAATAGATTAAATAGTTTTGTAAGGAAATATATAAATAATGATCAGAATGGTTTTGTTAAAGGTAGACATATGGCAGATTTGGTTAGAAGAGTTATGAAAAACATGTATTTAGCAAATAGTAAAAAACAGAAGGTAGGAGTAATTTGATTAGATATTTTTAAAGCTTTTGATACGGTAGAATGGAGTACATTAAAGATTTTAATTAATCAGTTAGGTTTTAGCGCTCAATTTAGCAATATAATAAATCAACTGTATTCTAATAATAAGGCTAGAATATTAGTGAATGATGGAATAACAGAAACTGTTACCCTGGGCCAAGGAACTAGACAAGGTTGCCCATTATCTCTAGTTTTGTTTATACTTATAATGAAAATGCTGGCTAATGTAATAAGGAAGGATAAAGAACTAGAAGAGGTTGAAGAGGGGAAGTCAAATAAAATTAACTTATTTGCTGATGATACGTTATTAATAATTAAAAAGCCATTGATTAATATTTATAAATTACAGAAGCATTTAAAGGGGTTTGAGGCAGTAACAGGATTAAAGGTTAATTGGAACAAATCTGAATGCATGTTGTTAAATTACAGTGAAGAAGAGAAAAAGTTGTTTAGGGAAGTATTTAAAGGTAAATTAGTAAACAGCATTAATTATTTGGGGATAAACTTAGCATGGAGCTTACAAGATATGTTTAAAATAAATGCTGAGAAAGAGATTACCGAACAAATAAAAGAGTATCAAAAATGAAGGATTTCTTGGTTTGGAAGGATTTCAGTATGTAAAATGAAAATTATTCCCAAACTAAATTTCCTATTCTGGATGTTACCTATAAAATGGGATGAAAGTGAACTTAAAGGGATTCAGGGGAAAATTAATATGTTTTGCAACTGCAATAAAAAAGCTAGGATCAATAAGAGGTTATGGTATATACCACAAAAAGAAGGTGGTTTAGGGTTACCTAACATTAAGCTATATTACATAGCCAATCAATTAAGACATATTCCAGATTTAATAGTAGGGAATGATAACCTAATTTGGAGAGACTTAGAAATTAAATCAAAAGAGAATATTTTTAAGGAGGAATGTAGAAAATTGACCAGATTTGAAGAAATTATAGATAGAAGAAATGAGATTGAAAATAAAGAACAGAGGAAAGGAATTGTGAGATATATAAAATATTAATTCAGGAAGATAATGAAAAAATAATAAGTTAAGAGAGATTTGGCAAGAAGACATTAACAAAGAGATAAAAAAGGAAGATGGGGGAAATTGTGGAAGAAAAGAATAGTGAAAAATATGTCAGTGAGAGTTAAAGAAAATTGTTATAAAGTATATTGGAGATGGTATATAACACCCGCAAAGTTAAATATAATAAATAAATAAACATCTCCTATTTGTTGGAGATGTAAAAAAGAGAAAGGGACATATTTACATATGTGGTGGACATGTGAGAAAAGGAAATTGGAATGGAATTTGGTTTTCAATGAAATGCAAGAAATACTAGGGAAAAAGATTCCAATGTCCCCCCAGTTGGCACTGTTAAACATAGTTGCAGATATTCAACTGAAGAAAGAGGAGGGCAAATTGGTAATTATAATGGTTACGACCGCAAGGCTGATGTTTGCTAAATATTGGAAATCTAATAATCAATTAGTAATGGAAGAATGGTATAAGGAGTTATGGAATTTAGCTATTAATGATAAATTGACCTGTGAAATTAAAATTAGGAAAGGGCTTAGCAAATCTAATGATTTTAATGGAATGTGGGATAAATTATTGGTATATGTATTTCAAAAAGGCAAGGGGTATACACCTGGAGAAGATTCAACATACTTCTGGAGAGAAATGGGCTGGTCAATACCATGAAGTTGTAATCTTGTTTAAGTCCCGAGGGGGTGGGTTGCATTGGGTTTATGTCTGCATATTGTTATATTTTTGTATACTGTTGTTTTGTAATTTTTTATTCTTACATTATTTTGCTGTTTTATCTGTTCTTTTATAAATAAAAAAAAATAAAAATATAAAGAATGATATTATGGAAATGGAAAAACTGTAGAGGAGGGCAACCAGAACGATTAGGGGACTGAAACACCTTCCTTACCATCTGACTATTATCACGTTCTTAGTTTTATTCACAAAGCAGCACTTGTGTCTTCATTTTTCAGTTATCAAAAACCTCTGGGAAAACATCCTTTTTGTTAAAACCTTTATTAAGAGGAAACAAGCAGGAGATCCCATGGCTTGTTGGTACATTTTATTTCTGAGATCTCAAAGAGGAATGTTCTGTCTCTGAATCAGGACATGTGTTTTCCTCCTTGCTGTCAGGAGAGAATTATAAAAAGACAGTAAGAGCAAGGCTGCAGGTGTGCTCTCAGGATGTTTGCTCCTTAAAAAAGAAATGAGAACTATGCAATAATCACTTTGCAGTCTAAAGCTCAACAGCATCTGTGGAAGCCATAGGCGTTGCATCCGGAATCATAAAACTTCAAATTTACAACCATTTACAATTTATAATTTAAATGGAATGAATTACTACATAATTGAATTTTAGATTTTTTTAAAATTAAAAATAAATACTAATGAAATATAATGCTTGAATTTACAAAAAAAATCCCTTTATTATCTTGTGTTTGGACAAAATGAAAAAAAAAACCATAACAGAACAAAACAATCTTCCTAATAAGCTCTGTGCGACCCACCTTCCACTAGGGAGAATGCTTGCTTAAAATCCTTAAAATATCAGCCTTCCCATTTCTCCCCAGAAATGCATTGACTCTTCTCCCGGTATGTATCCTTTACCTTTTTGAAATGCATGTGCCAACAATTCATTCCCTATTACTTTAAAATAGTTCCTTCTCTTACTCTTACTCAGACAACAAAAGCAACAAAGAGACCTTTCTGGGGAAGCATCAAGAGTTCTGTCTTTACAGAAAATACCAGTATGCCTTAAACTCAATTTAAGAATAAAGAACCATAGAGCTATAGATTTGGAAATTAGTTAGCATCACAAATCAAAGTAAATTTTTCTGGTTCTTTCATATCATTTATAATGTCTCACCTTTTTCTCCAATGAAGGGCCAATGTACTCCAACACTTTTCTAGTGATATCCAGAAGCACAGTCTATTCAAAATGGCTTGCTTAGTCATAAAGCTTTTAATAGCTTAAGGCACAAATACTGGAAGAGATGTCTCTTGGTACATGAATTGGGATCAACACTAAGGGCATCAGGCCACCCCCACCCCCCACCCCAATTTTTCCCCAAACATCGTTTCCACTAGAAGTGAGCTTTGTTTCAACTAAGGAAAAGGCTTTCTCAGCAGCAGTACCTCAAATGCAGAATGCCCCTCCAAGGGATGATGTTAATGTTGCTGTCTTAATAGTTCTTTTCCCATGGTTTATTTAATTTTAGCAACCATTATAAAAGTCTTGGTAAAAGGTGGCACAGAAGAATTTTGAATTAAAGACACACATCAGCAGATAATATAAAAATAGTAGCCATTAACCATATTTCAAGAATGTCATTGAAACAATAGACAATGGAAGTTAGTTGTCCAGACTTACCTCACTGGTCGGTATATTTCTTTAACACCAATAAACTGTAGTTGTTCCATTATGTCTGGAATACTTGCACACCGAGTGAGATTTATTCTTGGGTAATATAGAAGGTACGATAGGCACATTTCGTTTCTGGTGCTAAGTCCGCCCTAAAAATTTAACATAGACTGACAATGTAGCCCTCGGGATTTCGTAGGTGGAGTTTGTTAGGGTGACATCTAAAATGTTTCCTCCAATGCTATCAATAATACCCAATTATACACAGATTATACACAAATGTACTAAGTACAAGTGGGTTAATAAATCAAATCTATAAGCCAAAGGAATGGCACTTAAGTTTTTGATGATTTTTATTCTTGAAGGCTTTCATGGCCAGGATCTGATAGCTACTGTGAGTTTTTCAGGTTATTTGGCTGTGTTCTGGAAACACAGCCAAACAGCCCGAAAAATTCACAATAGTTATCTTAATGATTTGTTTAAAGATTGTGAAATGCTTGTTCTTTTCATTGCAGCTCAAGTGACATTATAAAATAAGGGGATTATTCACGCTAGGTCCTAAATTGTTAATCTCAAGGTTAAATGACAGAAAGTATATTTAATTTTCATCTGTCTGCCAGGAGCCTTCTTTCGGTTACTCTCTGAACTTGGGCAGTGCATGCATTCCACACAAAGTGAAAACAATGGTGCTTTAACTGAAGCTTCTGATTATGCTTTCAAACCTGCCCACTGCTGCCCCATCATATTGCTTTCATAGGCCTTTTATGACCATGAGGACAGTGATTACCCACAACTGTAAGGAGGCAGGCCCTTTATCCCACCCCACCCGCCTAGACCACAGGCTGTCAGTAGTCACTTCCATTGTAAAATGCATGCTCATAAAAACTATAATGATGGCAGGAGAAACAAGGGGCACTTAAGGAAATATAATGTGCATTAAACAATAACATGAACACAATATAGATGATGTGATTGTGTTGGGAGAGCTAATATCAGATTAAGCAAAGATTTGTACAGATGGCTTCATCCAAAGGAGCATATCTGACCTCACAAACAGGAGTTGTTTTATCGTAATCAAGTATGTTATGTTCCATATCCTGTTGCACTAGAGTAGTCCTATTGAATCAACAGGGTTTTGCTGAGTCAGTTCTGTAAATTCCATTGATTCAAGTCAGCCTTTTAAAAGTGTGATTACTTTGAAGGATACTATAATCAGACTGATGACAAATGAGTTATTATAATTGCCTGTTTTTAAATTGGAAAAAAGCTTTTCTTCTTTTATATATTTTATATTGTAAAGGCCTTTGGTCAGAAATAATGAAGTATCTATAAGACGACTTTTAACATGGTAAGTTGCAGTTAGAGTAGGCTATCTGAATTGATGGAGCTCACAGAGTTGACTCACCAAATCCTCATCATTTCAATCAATGGTCTTATCTAGTTTGATTCATTAACCTAAGCAACAGGATTTTGGCCAATGTTCTGTTTTCAAAGTAGTAACTAGTAGAGATGGGCACGAAATGAGCGATTTTTCATTTTCATTTTTGTTTTTTCGTTTCGTTACGCAACAAAAACGAAAACGATTTTTTAAAAAAAACAAAATGAAAACAAAACGAAACGACCAAATTTGCCATGTTTTTCGTTTTCGTTGCAGCAGATGCACTGAACTAAAAAGAATGCTAACGAAACAGCAATTTTTCGTTTTCATTTTCATTTTTCGTTTCGTTACCTAATGAAACGAAAATGAATTTTTTTGAAAAAAACATCACGAAAACAAAAACGAACCGAAACGGACCCCTAAACAACCAAACGACAAACGAAACACCATTTTTTGAGTCGTCCCCATCTCTAGTAACTAGAGGTGGGCACGAAATATAAAACTGATGGTTTGGTTGGTTCTGTTTTGGGCTCACCCTCGGTTTGGTTTGGGTTTGAACGAATTAAAAAAAATCATATCAACCCAAACCGAGACGAACTCAGCCGGGCGGCGGTAGACTGTCCCGCCGCCGCTTTCCCCCCCAGCGCCAACCACGTGGTCCCAGGGGCTGCGTTGGCACTTTTTATTTTCTTTTTTAAAAACATTTTACAGTGCCAACCATGTGGCTCCCCAGCCAGGTTGGCACTTTTATTTTATTTTTTTATTTTTATTTTTCACAGCCTGTTTTTTCCCTTCACAGCTGAGAGGTGCTGGTTTGGTGCCAGTGCCTCTCAAGCTTGCTTCCCTGCAGCCAGGGCATGCCATTTTTTATTTTTATTTTTATTTTTATTTTTTTAATTTACAGTGCTGACCACACAGCCCCCGGGGCCAGGTCGGCGCTTTTAAAATTTTCTTTATTTTTTAAAAGATTTTACAGTGCCGACCATGCGGCTCCCCAGCTAGGTCAGCACTTTTATTTATTTATTTATTTATTTATTTATTCATTCATTCATTCATTCATTCATTCATTTATAATTTATTTTATTATACTGGTTAAAATCACTTTACTAAAATTTATTTATTTATTTATTTTACAGCCTTTCCCCCCCCTTCATAGCTGAGAGGCGCTGGCTTGGTGCCAGCACCTCTCAAGCTTGCTTCCCTGCAGCCAGGGCACACCACTTTTTATTTTTATTTTTTAAAACATTTTACAGTACCGTCCATGGGGTTCTCCAGCTGGGTCAGCACTTTTTTTTTTTACAGCCCTGATGCCGGGGCTTGTTTTTTTTTCCACAGCTGAGAGGTGCTTGGATCCCTGGCAGGCTGGGGGTGCCATTTTTATTTATTTATTTATTTTTATTTCCAGGACCCGTCAGGAGTCTACTCCGCAGGAAAAGGTAAGTGTCCCCAAACGACAAATGAATGAACGAAACGGAAATTTCAGTTTTGTTTCGTTTTTCTTTGATGGGTTGGTTCATTATTTGTTTCGTTAGCTAACAAAATGAATAATGAATAACAAAACAAATTAAAAATTCATTTCGTGCCCATCTCTAGTAGTGACTGTTTAATTTTCCCAATGGACTTACTATGTTGAGCGATTTTCTGTTCTGATGATCTCAAGCCCTCTGACTGCATTGTATAGCTGTTCAGTTCAGCAGGGCATTTTACACGATTTTTTTTCAAGTACGACAGGGCCTGATAAAGGACTCTTGTTCAAGATAGGGATTGTGAAACAACTTTTCATGGGATTTCCTGCCTTGTTTATTTTTATATCTAGGACTTCCTAGCCAACAAAACATCCTGAGTCTTCCCCCGCCCCCAATCCTGCATGTTAAAGTCCTTAGATAATGTGCAGGAGCTGATGCCATTCTCTGTATTACATTGTTCTCCTACATCACAGGGATTTCTGAATGTGTAATTGTTACCTGTCTGCACTCTGTACTTCAAAACAGAAGTATTTTGCCATTCTCGACAATGTCCTGCATTAGATTCAGTTTGACTTCTGCCTGAGCTATTATACTCCACAGGATTTTTGCATCACTTTGTTGCCCTTGTCAATTCCAAGCCCTTGTGGGTGGTCAGTTTTAAATGGCTGAGTACCACCCTATGCAGAGCTGACTAATACTCCTCCACTTGAAACTGATCATTTTTTAAAAAGAGCCTGAAATTGACATAAGCAGCAAAGAGAAAGAAAAATCTACGAAAGATAACGATACAGGCATAAAAAGCACAGGAAATGAGTGAGCACAACAAATGCAGTGTTCAGCATTTATCCCTAGGCCTGTTCTGGAACATTTCTCATCTTTGTCCTGGAAGAATTCCCCACCAGAATAAAAAGTTAATTTAAAATAAAATCCTATGGTCTGGTATAGCACTGAATCAGAGAGCAGTAATTTTAAAAAATTATGCATTCATATATACTGGATATTTTTAACATCTTAATACTTAGTGTTATTGTCTGGGGGCCTTTTAAATTCTGCTGCTTCTGCTGTTTTCAGTATAATTTTATAGTGTATTTATTGTTGTTTTTAAACACTGATTTTGATAGTTTAATATTATGTTGAATTTATTGTTGTTTTTCTAAGTCGCCTTGGGTTCCTTTGGGGAGAAAGGCAGCATAAAAATAAAGTTTATTTATTTATTTATTAATCTCTATTATTATTATTATTATTATTATTATTATTATTATTATTATTATTATTATTATTATTATTATTATTATTATTATTATTATTATCATCATCATCAATCTCACTGAATTGGGATCTGCTTCAAAATAAATGACCCTTTGGCAGAGGAGCACAAAAACATGCTCCTCTGGCAAATTACTCCACGTGTGCCTGTACCTTATGCCTCCCTCTGGGCAAGTGCTCAACAGCTATGTACGGTAGGTGGGCAGGTTTTCCTGCCTTTCCCAACCAAACTGGGGCTGGATAGGGAGACAAGCAGCCTGGTGTACCCAATGGTTGCCTGGTCTCACCTCAGCCGGGTGGGGAAAGAGATTATATAAGGCAACCCTTATATAAGTCCTCCCTGAGGACAGTTGTGCAGGCCCTCGTGATCTTGAGGATTGACTACTGCAATGCCCTCTACGTGGGGTTGCCCTTGACCCTTGTCCAGAGTCTCCAGCGGGTACAGAATGCAGCGGCAAGACTGGTGGTGGGTGCTTGTAGATTCGATCACATCACCCCAGTCCTGGCTCACCTGCATTGGCTGCCCGTTGTCCCCCGGATAAGGTTCAAGGTCCTGGTTTTGATCTTCAAAACCCTCCACAGCTTGGGACCAGAGTACCTGTCAGAGCATATCTTCCAGAGGTCAACTGGGGTCAGGCCCACTAGAATGGCGCAGGCACGCTCACTTAGGGTGGCCACACCCAGGGAGGCATGAAAATCGCTCATGCATAACCTCGGCTTCTCTGTGGTGGGCCCCACCTTGTGGAATCATCTGCCTAGTGAGCTGCGCCTAGCACAGTCCCTGCCTGCCTTTAAGAAGGCTCTGAAAACTCTCCTTTTTAAAGAGGCATATGGCTTATTATTATTATTATTATTATTATTATTATTATTATTATTATTATTATTATTATTATTATTATTATTATTATTATTATTATTAATTGCCACCCGTGTCACCTCTTGCGAAGGGTCTCCCCCTCCTTATTTTACTAGTTCTTTTTTGCGTCTTCTTTTTGTTATATACTGTTGGATTTATTTCAATTGTAAACTGCCCAGAGTTCCGTCCGGAAGATGGGCGGTATAGAAATACAATAAATAAATAAATAAATAAATAAATAAATAAATAAATAAATAAATAAATAACCCCATCCTTACTCTGGCCTGTGGTGACGGCATGGCAAACCACCCTTCTTCCATCAGTGTTCAGTAAGAGGTTAGCTGGTTGTTTGGGGGCCTGTCCAATACTGAGGTCTCTATGAGTCAAGGATGGGCTGATTTGGGGTAGTATGGTAGCTGGACAGGTCACACTAACAGGGTGATGAATGGAGAAGCAGTGGGTGCCAAAGCTCATATCTGCTGTGTATTACTACCAAGATCTTGAAGTTGGGGGTCTCGAGATTCTATTGTCGGGACGGCATGATGCACAGATGGCCAGCCATGGCTGCTGGTGGACTTGTGTCATGAGACTTGGGTGGCTGGTGGTGCTGAGAGTCATCTGAGTGCTAGCTGTCCAGGAACTGGCTGTTGACGTGACTGCACAAAACTGGGGCTGAAAACTGTCCAGCTGGGGCAGGGTTGGGTAAACAGGTACCCCTGGCACCTGCCTCAGGGATCCACATGACAGTTGGCCCCTCTGCAGAACTGGGGGAAGTTAAAAATTTAATGAGTTAATCGTGTGGCCCTAGTTAAAAGTGCCACCTGTGTCTTGCCTCCTTATTTCTGTGGGGAGTGAGCAATATGTATGCTAAAATTTAGATTATTTTTAAAGCAAAACCCTGTTGCAACAGTGTTTTTTATTGTCAGTGGGGCCTAGCCCTAGGTTTTTGCTTGTTTCATTACTATCTTACGAACATCACAGTTTGTGATTAATAAAAGACAGTAAAATCTTAGTAATCATTAAATTTTTGAAGGATGGTTCGTGCCATTGAACAATCTGAAGTGCTTAATGATCTTTCACTTTAATTCTCTGTAGAAACATATAGTCAAGAAAGGGATGGAAGCAGGGTTGTAGGAAGGGCAGAAAGGAATGTTTTAAACATGAAAAATGGCATGAGGGGAAAGGATAACCCTATAGCAGAGTTAGGTAATCTATGGCCTCCCCTCTGTTGGACTTCATGAGGTCCTTGTTTTATAGGTCATACATGCTTCTCTGTCTTTTGCACAGTGGCTTTAGTGTTCATGGAATTGCTATGAAAGGTAGGAGATTAAGGACTCGGCATCTCCAAATGTGCATTATGAAATTCCTAGGTTACTTGCAACAGTCTTATCATGGCGTTGTGACTATCCATCAGAAACAACTAAATGTTTATCAAATTGGAAGAATAGCTGCTTTCAACACATTGTTAGAATACATGATTATTCAATCCGAAACCATGCTGTTAGGTTGCTTACCCAAGTCATATGTGATCGATCCAGGGTACTGTAATGACATTCAGTAATTAAATTGTCTCCCTGAAACACAACAGTAAAGAAATTCAGTTTTACAAATGCGGGCACTTGAGTCATTTGTAATTTAATAACGCAACTCAAGAAGTGGTTTTTAGTTTAAAATAGTTTGGATCCATAGTGACTGCTCTTTGATCCTCTATTGTCCTCTTACTATTGGGTATATAGAGTATATCTGCATATTTATACTTCCTGTGCCACCTGTCTTTTCCTCACCCAGTACTAATACTTACTGTTCCCTGTTTGTATGTTATGTACGTTTGTAACATTTGTAGGCTGCCTTTCTCCCAGAAAGGGATGCAAAGCAGCTCATAATGTTAAACCAAGTAAATATAAAAATAATGATACATTTCACAGTAGAAGCAATTAAAATACAATAATAAATAAAAATCCATTGTTGGGTTTAATTTCTTATGTGCTGTTTCTATGTAAACCACCCAGAGTTTCCATTGGGAAAATCGGTTGCGGTATAGAATGAATGAATAAATAAATAAATAAATAAATAAATAAATACAATTTAAAACTTTAAAGACAAACTTAGAAAAGCTAAAACCCAGCATCCACTGACTCAATTATGGTTATAGTTATTTATATCTGAAGTGCTGGAGCTTCAATACAGTGATCCCCCGCCTATTGCGGGGGTTAGGGACCTGACCTGACCCACGATAAATGAAAATCCGCAATATGAGGATGCAGGTCAGATCAGGCCTGAGGCACTTAGCTGGGGGCTTTTGTATTTACCCCCAGCCTGGTACTGCCCCAAATGGGCATGCAAGGACCTTCCTGGGTCTTTGGGGGCCTCCAGGAGGCTTGGGAAGGCCCCTGCAGGCCCATTTTGGGCAGCACCAGTAAGTAAGGGAGGCCTGAAACAGGCCTTTCCCCCCTTACCCCTGGGGGCCTTTTTTCATATGCTGCAGTCCCGCGATATAGCGGGACCGCAGTATATGAACCGTGAATGGGCGGGGGACCACTGTAGTAATAAAATGGAGGTGGCATTCTACAGACTGTGAACATCCACAGAGAAAGCTCATGTTATATTACGGTACTGTATATAGCTAACCAAATGAGACATATACTTAAGATTACCACTCAGAATGCCTTTTTTATTATTTATTGCCACAAGGTTGCAATGCATTCGGGGTGAATTTTTCAAAAAACAGGACTCAATACCTGTACTGCTACAGGGTTGTAATGCATCCTGAGAGCATTTCTTGAAATTTCCTTTGGGTTTTTGTTTTAAATTTCGTGACCGTTATTACAAGGCATCCCATAGGGGAAAAATTTGTCTTACAAGTTTTGCCTATTCCCAGAAATTTCATTCGTCTAGCAAGTTTTTCATCTTACAGGGCATTCGTCTTACAAGGTAACACTGCATGTAGTTTTGTGTTATTCAGAGGTATGCGTTTACTTATGTCTCTTTTTCATTACTTGTATTTGTATTTTGCTAAAATTAAAATAATTAAGGTTAAAATAGAAGTATTTAAAAAATAAAAACATAAATTATGTAGGGTTTTTGAGGGACTGCCAGTTTCATTAACAGCCTAGCCTGTGATAAATATCTGCAAAAGTCATCCTCTAAAGCAGCAATTACCAATCTTTTTTTTTATCATGGCCATGAACACAATATGAAGAAAATATAGGTTGAATCAGGACTGTCTAGGGGACTGTGTAAGGTGGTGTGTTTCCAGGTTGTGGCACCCTTCACATGCACCAGGGGCTGCCAGGGTGTGGACATGGCCCCTTTAAGGGACACGATCATCTGTAAGAACCATTTGAAAGAAATGTAAAAAGGGCTTTTTTTTCTTTGCCTCTCCTAAACAGTGAAGATCTTTCTTTCTGAATTATGACTTGTGTTCATAGCCCTGTGGCAAAGAGTTCATGAGCTACTAAATTAACCTAACCTAGCCCTAAATGCTTTATGACCTTGTTATCTGTCAAACCGGCTCCTTCCAACTTGAGGGTCCTTACTCCAAAAGAAGCCCATAAATCATCAACAAGGAACTGGGTCTTTTCACTAGTAGGGCCTAGGACAGTGATGGCGAACCTTTTAGAGACCGAGTGCCCAAACAGCGATTCAGAACCCACTAATTTTTTGCAAAGTGCCGATACACCCATTTAACCTGAATACAGGTGGCTGCGAAGGGGCGATGTCAGGTGCCCACAGAAAGGGCTCTGAGTGCCACCTTTGGCACCCATGCCATAGGTTCACCAACACTGGCCTAGGACGTAGAACCAACTCCTACCTGAGATTTGACTGGATCCCACACTATCTGTCTTTAAAAAACATCTGAAGACATGCCTTTACAGATCTGCTTTCCCTGATCATTAATTAATCTTTTCATTACTTGCTCTTTCATTCTTATGCCATCTGCCAATCTTTATTTTTTGAATATGTGTTTACTATTTTAATGTAGATTTAGTATGTGTATTTTGTTCACTTGTTATTGGTACATTGTATATTGTTTCATTTTATGATGTATTTTGTAAACTGCCCAGAGTGGCCGTGCTGCCAGATGGTGCGGTATATATATTTTTTTTATGGTTAAAACTATTTATTGCATAATCGTCAGATCATTGCAAACAAGCCATATTAACATGCCATATTAATCTGTATTTATACAATAAAATAAACATTTTAATATTAATGCTTTAAAATATAATATAAAATATTATTTACTAGTAAGCCAATTTACTAAAATCCCCTAAAAAGTATTTACTTTACAATTTTAAAACCTTTACATAAAACATTTAATTTACATTCTAAGAGGCTGTCTTCAAACTTCTAAATCTTTATAGCACTTTACACCTATACCATCCAAATATTTAGCTCTGCATATAGCGGCTTTAAAAGCAAATATTGCAACTCTGTTTATTATATCTAGATTGGATGTTTGTAATAAAAAACTCAGTTTCTCTGAGATGCTTCTGTTTTCCACTTTCTTTAAAATGTGCTGTAAATATTTTTCTCTTATATTGCTATATAGGGGACAGTCTAATACATAATGAGCTAAGTCCTCGAGGGCAGGGTTTCCACAAACACATAAACGATTATCTATAGGGATACCCTGAAACCTACCCCATTTCATCATAGTATCCATTTGTTCAAATCGTAAGTGAGTATATGCTTTCCTATATTGCATTTTCATTGGGACAGTTAAATATTGTTCATAATGATGCAGCTGTTTTGTATTAGCCAACCATTTTGTTGTTGTTGTAGATGCAACAGCAGATATATCCATCTGTGCCTCAACATCAAAAACTCTTTGCTTAAAAATATGAATTGTATCTTCATGTGAAGGATTTAAAGCCTGAGCTGAAAAACCAAATTTTGGAAAGAGCTTAAACAGGTTATTTAACCATGAATTTTCATACCTAGAAACACACTGCTCCTCCAAACAAATCTTGGGCAATCTTTCTTCACTTAAGCTACTTATTCTGCACCAATACTTTACCATTCTTACAAGAATCAGACCTGAAATTGTTTTTGCACCAAGTTCTGCTCTTATTACATGTGCAGGGGTAGAACGTGAAACTCCCATGATAGCCCTGTAAAATTGTGTTTGAATCTGTTCAATTTTCTTAAGGTTTGCAAAACCCCATATTTCAGCACCATAAATTAACATAGGAATTATCTTAGCTTTAAAAATTTTTAAAATTGGGATTAAAGTGCCTGGGTAACTGTAGTTTAAGAGTTTGTTAACCGATTGTAAACTGGCCCGTGCTTTTAATGTATTTTTCTTTATTTGCGATGCCCAGGATCCAGATGCCTCAAAGTTAATGCCCAGATAGCAGTAACATTTAACCTGCTGTAAGTCTTTAGAATTTATAGACCACTTATGAGTTTTTCTTTTTTGCGAATACCACCACTTTGGATTTATCATTATTAATGCATAAATCATTTTCTTGGCAATAGATAGTAAACCTTTTCAAAAGTCTTCTCATACCCACTTGGGTTGTTGATAGCAATATCATATCATCAGCATATAATAATATATTTACTTCTCTGTTTAGAATCTTAGGCATATGATAACTCTGATTGTGTATAAATGGCACCACATCATTTATATAAAAATTAAATAAAAATGGAGATAGGATGCATCCTTGGCGGACCCCCTTATATGTTGGAACAGAGTCTGTCAATGCAAAATTTAAACCTGTTCTCACCTTCAGTGTGGTTTCTGTATACAGTGCTTTGAGCAATAGCAATAATCTTGGATCTATATTTCTCATTGCCAATTTTTCCCAGAGGCGTCCTCTATTTATCGAATCAAATGCTCCACTTAGATCAATAAAGGCTGCAAAAAGCTGCCCCCCCTAAAGGTATATTTATTTATTAGGTGTTGTAATATAAAGCAATTGTCTAGGGTTGAGCGTCCCTTCCTAAAACCTGACTGTTCCTCAACAAAGAAGGAATTTTCTGCTTCCCAGTCCTCTAATTTGTTCAAGAGATGTCTTGCATAAATTTTTTCTGGAATATCAATTAGGCTAATAGGCCTGTAATTACTGGGATCATATTGATTGCCTTTCTTAAATAGTGGGATGATGATACTCATTTTCCAGCCTATAGGTATACAGCCTGTCTTATTTATATGAGTAAACAATCCAGACAATATAGGGGCCCACCAGTCTAAATAGTTCTTAAATAATTCAGGGGGTAGGAAATCCTCTCCTGGGGCTTTATTGGTTCTCAGTGTCTGGATAAGCGTTTTAATCTCAATCATTGTTACAGGTGACCACTGAGGAATTAGACTTGGCTCTTCATTTTCTAAAAGTTTGTCAGTCTGCTTTACATCTTTCACTTCCTTAAAGAGTTCTCTATAATATAATTCCCATGTGGCAGCTGGGATAGGAATATCCATGACAGACTTTGCCTCATTGATTCTATCAGCCACTAAGTGCCAAAAATGTGTTACATTTATCCCTGTTGCGGCTACTTCTAGCTCTGCCCACATATTTTCCTGATACTGCCTTTTCTTTGATTTAATCAATTGTTTATATTCACGTCTGAGTTTTAACATATTATTATGTGTCTCCTGATCATACATTGTTTGAGTTTTCCTCATCTGTCTCCTCAATACCTTTCTCCGCAATCTGCATTCCCTATCAAACCATGGGGACCTTGTATCTTCTGGTGGCTTTAGATGTGAATCTGCTGTTAAAAAGGTCTTATGTTCTCACAGATTTGATAATATGCTTCCATAGCTGTGTTTATGTTATCATCTGGGGTTAGAATTATATTTCTTAATTTTAAGCAGTAGCTTGAATTTTGAAATTCTGAAATTTTGTTTACATCCACTTTTGCCATTTCAGTCTCCTCTCCCCTTGTATAGTTAAATTTTGAGCTAGCCATTTATCATGTGGACTTACTTTCCTCTGGTCTGATTTAGCTTTTACTTCCACTATTATAGGCTGATGATCACTGTCTGACATAGGGTGTACAGTTATGCCAGAGAATAAATGAACCTTTATTCTTGGAATACATACATAATCTAGCACACTCCCTGCCCTTTGGGAAAAATAAGTATATGGATATGGGGAATTGCTATTGTTATTTCCTAATATTTGCATATCAAACATATATAACAGCTTAAACAGGTTTACACCAGCATAATTTATCTTCTCATCCTGGGAATTCCAATATTTTAAATCTAAATCTAAAGTATCTTCATCAAAAATTCCACATTTCTCCGCAATTTTCGACAGGTCATTTCCAATTCTTGCATTGAAATCACCCAATATTATAGGCAACGCATTTGGGAATCTTATTCTAAGATCTTCTAACAATAGTTCCAAATGTAACCATATATCAGGAGCATAATACTGGGATGAGACAGGTGGAATATACACATTTACCAGAATAATCATCAGATCTTGAGTCTGCATCTTAACTGTCAACACATTTTTGTCAGAGGTAAGTGACTCAACCATACTACTCTCCCAACCTAAATCTTGCTTCACAAGAACAGCTAACCCCCCTATGGCTCTTCCTTTCCCATTTATTTTCTGTGCTGGATTTACCCATGCTTTGAAACCTGGCACTACTAGGTTTTCAGTTTCAAGGAGCCATGTTTTTGAAGTGCTAATATTGAGTAGTTGGATAGAAAAGACTTTACCCTCATATTATTTCCACTTGCCTTCCACCCAGCTATGTTCCATGAAACAATACCGACTGGTATGTTTAATTGTTCTGCTTTGGAATTGTTCCAGGACAAACATTTAATTACAGATCTCTTATGATGAAAAGTAGGGTGTGGCAGAGCTGTTAATTGAGTAAGAGGAGAAACATTACCAAAGCCATGGGATGAAGTGGGATCTAACTGAGTGGGAGATAACAATCTATCTATTTTAAAATAACTCTGCATGTTAACATCAATTCCTGTGTCACTAGTTGCAATGAGCTCAGCATCACAAGGCTCAGCCTCACAGAGTCTCTCTCCAGCACCTTTGCACACAGGGACCACTGGAACATCCTTCCCCTGAGAGCATCTCCCATCTCCATGTCAAACTGAACTGTAATCATATACCATGCCAGGGATGTGGGTCTGACGTCCACAGGAGTTAACTCGACCTGGAAATTCATTGTTCCACCTACTTCTCCTCTTGTTAAATCTTACATTCGTACTCCTTTTCCTTATGATGACTGGAATTGGGTTCCCTACTGTCGAGTTGGAGATCGAACTGGATTGAATGGTGGATAATTTCCTTGTGGATTGTGGCTGTAATGAACCCCAGTCAGAGGGTTGGGACCCCTGAGTAGAGGATTGGATGGGAGTTGAAATGGTGGGGTCCGTGAGCTGTTTGATACCACTATCCATAGGGAACCTTGCCTTCTTGGTTCTAGAATTGTCCTTTGATGATGCTGGAATTTGACTATCAGCTTGCTGAACATTAGCCCCAGAGGACTTCCCTTTCACTGTATGCTCAGAAGATTCTAATAATTTAAATAAGGGTTTGAAGTTCATGCTTCTTCTTTTCTTGGATGTTTGTTTCCGGATCCCCTTTGTCTTCTTTGTCTTCACACGTTTCAACTTGTCTTCCACTGGGGGATGGGCAGGAGCCTTCTCACAGATCTTTGAGGGGGCCTTCCCCAAAGGTATGTGCTTTATGGTTGGAGAGACAGTTACAAGTGGAGGCTTGAAAAAGTCTACTGTGTTTGGTACAGAGACATTAGGGTTCCCCTGCGCCCCTGTCTGAGGACCTACACATAGAAGTAGTTCTTCCAGTGAAAGTTTGTCAATTTTGTCAATGGTTTTGGGTGACAGACTATAATAATTCATCTTATCGGATGGACAGTGTGGATGTACAGTCTGTCTCTGGTTCAACAGGTCTTCTGGATTTCCTACTGGGCACATCTTATTTTCTTTCAGGTAACCTTCTATGGTAGACACGGACTGCTTTACTTCCTTTAATATATCTCTAATTTCTGTTAAAAAGCACTGTATTCTGCAACTGTCTGATACCTTTGGTGTGGTTGATTTAGCAGAGGCCAAGGAGACTAGTGTGCAGGAATGAAAAGAATCATGGTTCCCTGTTATAAATGTGGTATCTATAATTTCCGGCTTCTTAACATTTGTACAGTTTACCTCCCTTGGACCAAAGATTGGCTCATTCGATTGCATCGGACCCTCTAGGCCCAAAACTGGATCAGACACAAAATCTGACATGTTTAACTTGCCAAAGTCTGCATTCACTGTGCTGCTTAGCAGGCTACCAATTGACTGATGTCCTTCCAGTAGCTGATCATTCATCAAAAGGCTATCAGATAAGTCAATGTGAGGAGAAATAGGATTCTCTTTGCCAATTGTTAAGACTTTCTGGGAGGTAATATAGTCAGTCATCTTAACTTGCCTCAGTTTCCTTGGATGCACAGGGTAGAGTCCCGCTTTACTGCCATGTTTAGCAGAATGCATGTTAAAATTAAATGGGAAAGACAAATCACTATGGTCACACTCTGAAGACTGCATAGGCTTGGAAAACTGATTACTGCTGTGTATTCTGCTGGTTCCCAGATCAGAAATGGGCGTAATTGAAATCGGAGTATTGCACTGCAGCTGCAGCTGCCTTAACACTGGAGGCGATAGGGTGAGATCGAAGATTTCCATATCATACAGTGTAAATAAATATGAAGTATTCACTCAGGTTTGTTTAAAACAATACTTCAGCAGATGTTAGAGTTGTATTTGAGTTCCTCATAAGAAAGCTCTCAGTGAGCTGCAGAATTCACAGAGAGGGCAGTTCAAAATCACCGGAGCTTTATCACAATTAAGTAAGTAAACAAAGCAGCCGGCACCTTAGTTGCAAGCAGCCTCCAAGCACAGCTCCCAAGGTCAGTTTTCTGCTGCTAATAACGTTATCAACAAGGTCAGCCGAAAAATGTTGTTAAAGCAGTAAAAAGCCCAATAAATAATGAGAAAAAAATGCTTCAGACTCACAAACGCTTGCTGACCGCACCCAAGCCGGAACCGGAACCCCCCGTGCGGTATAGAAATCCAATAATAATAAAATAATAATAATAATAATAATAATAATAATAATAATAATAATAATAATAATAATAATAATAATCTCTTTCCACCATCTAGTTCCACAAGACTGGCTTCCTTGAAGGGGACACAGCAGCTGCTAACAAATGCTCTCAGATTTCCTGTTTCATGTCATTTGTAGGCTGCCTTTCTCCTCACCTGCATACTCTCCACCTGATGGAGGTATTGTTGTATTAGTATACCTATGTTTAGAAAAGGAGAGGGTACTGGGCTATCAACTGAAAAGAATTCAGAAAAGTTTATTGTTTGATTACAATTTCCAGTCAGCATGCTTCAGCTAGCATGGTCATGCTGGGTGGCAAGTTGTAGAAATGGGACTAGGAAAAAAATTAACATTTTAAAATTCTGCCAGCATTTTAAATATAGTCTGCTGTAAGACATCACAACAGTCGACTATTTCATTTGTGCCTGCAAACAGCCAGGTCAACCACACATAAAATTATGCAGAAAAGTGGAGCACAAGTTGGGGATCCATCCTTGAGCCTGGATGCCCAGGTCCCGGCAGTGGCCAGGAGTAAATCTGTACAATTAAGACTAGTGCACCAGCGATGTCCATTTCTTGAAGGATTAAAGCTGGCCACCTAAAGACATGCCCCAATTACTTCCCTGTAATGGATTACTGTAATGCACGCTATGTGGGGCTACTGATGGAAAGTGTCAGGGAACTTCAGCAGGTCCAAAATGTAGTGGGCAGATTGGGACTAGTTACAGAGATCACATAACATCCCTATTACAGTAGTTCCACTAGCTGCTAATCAAAGAGCTCGTTTTAACCTATAAAGCCCTAAATGGGTCCAGAGCTTGGGTGCTAAGATAATCAGGAGAGGTCTTGGTCTCAGTCCTGCCATCTTCACATGTGCACCTTATGGGGAAACTACCTGTTCCTGCTTCCAGACTTTGGAACCACAAGACCGTTCTCTTCAGGAAGGCTTTCCCTCAGTACCTATTAATGTAGCTAGGTACTACATAATATGATTTTTAGAAAGACTGTTATGTGTTACTGCTTTGACTAGACTTTTAGTACAACTTATGTTTTCTATTTTTCCCTTTCTATATTTGTTCAGTTATTGTACTTAGCTTTTAATGATATAAGATGCCTCTTCACCCTCATTGTTCTTAGCTTTAAATATTGTCTTTTGTGTTAACAACCATTTTATACTCATTGTGTTCAACTTTAAATGTTGTCTTTCGGTATTCTAAGCTACCTTGGGGGTCATTTTCAAGGAGAAAGGCAGGGCAAAAATATTTTAAATAAATACATAAAAAATTTTTAAAACAAAATATCATTTGTAGTGATGAAAAAAGGCTTAAAGCTGTTTACAATAGCAGCTGCAGCACAAAACCAGCTACTCCAGAGAAGGAACACAACTCTTGGAAGATTAGTTGGTGGTTAGCTAGCAATGATACAAATAAGCCTTAAGGGAGATAATAATGACAACACATACCAATGATACCATCATTGGCACAATAGAATATGCCACTAATTAAAACAACAATCAAGCATTATTGATATTTTGTAGTCAGGACTATGAAGCAAGATATTCAAAGTAGTGCTTAATCATCTCACAATAAGGATACTGCTGCAGGCAGTAAATTTTCCATCTTGCAAGCACATAAGACAGTTTGTCAAGACTAGACATCTTCAGAGCCCTGGGGTTCTTCTGGCAGGCTGGAATTAACAAACACTGACAGATTCATGCAAGGAGGAGCCCTTCAGTCTCAATCTAGTGCAACTAATAGTTTACTTGTGTAGCAACCTAACACAGGGAAAGCCTATGCTGCACATGGAGGCTTTTCAAAAAATTGGGCATCATGAAAGAAAATTCCTCCCTGTGTGTAGTTGAACATTTGGGCTAATGTTTCTCATTTTTTCCAGTTTTAAGTTTGTATGTCCCACTTCTGGATCAGTACAAGTTATGTAAAAATATTGGCAGAAAATTACTACTTCTTCCATGGAAATGTATGTGCATGTTTCTTCTTATCTATACATGCATTTGTATCAGGCAGTTTAATGCACTTAAACCAACAATTTTATTATACTGGGGAGCAGCATCTCAAACTTTGTGAAAAATGTAAATTTTGGGACTGCATTTCTGTTTCTATATTGGTTTACAAGTATGAACTAAGCCATGTTTTCACTAAAACACAAATCAAGCACACTTATCTCCCATCAATAACAGGCATAGCTATAAATCACAATTAGGGCCAAACTGAAATATATGTAGGCATCACACATGATTACTCTTTGACACTCGAAGTGCTTTCCTGCTTGCCATTTCTCTTCTTTCAATGGCTTTTCTCCCTGCCTGAACCAAGATGCAGTTCTTGAAATGGCCAACAAGGACCTTTGCATTTAGGGGAAATGTTGTTGATTTAGTTTTTGTTGTTGATTTATGTATATTTTATTTTATTTTGTACCTTGTATTTTGGTTTTTAAAATGTATTCCTTTGTTAGTTGTTACATGTTGTAAACCGCCCAGAGTAGCCCTTGGTCTAGATGGACGGTATAAAAAATAAATAAATAAATAAATAAATAAATAAATAAATAAATAAATAAATCTGATCTACAGAAATAATAAAACAAAGTTATCGAAAGAGGAGCAGGGAGTCATACAGGCAAGATGATCCTTTCTTTCTTTAAATACTGGAATTCCTGGAAGTTGAAGTCAAACTCATCGTCATAGGCCAGGAGCTCCTGTTCATCGCCATTGCGGAAATGGCGCATGCGTATTGCTCTACCAGCAAGGTGTGCATGGAGAAGGACTGCAAATACGTGGATTCCACTTGGCTTCTCAGCACTGAGCGCCTGGAAAAGATCAGTGAAATTTATCTTTTCACACTTATGTGCAGATAAAGTGTTACAGGAATTATTTTATTCACAGAGTTCATTCAGGAAACACAGCTAGGTCTATTAAATACTGAAAACTAATAATTCTACATCAGAGGAGAATTATCCTGATATCCCATGGCAAGAACGTACAGTATTTCAGGACAGGTAGCATGGGAGTATGATGCAAAGACCGATAGAAGAAGGTTGAATTTATTGCCTAGGCAGTGTTTTGAATTGGGTCCAGAAATGTCTACAAGGGTCTCTTCAAACCCCTTTGTGAACACAGATCTTTGCAAAGATCAGGAAATGAGGAGGAAATCGGGAGACCTCAGAAATAAAGCAAATCTCATCCTAAATGCCGTCTATGCTTAGACTTCCTTCACTCCCCCATCAGCCCCACTAAGTCTATGGTACTTCACAAGCTTCTACTTGCTCTTACATAAACAAGCCTGGAGAAACAGTCGGCTGTTGCTGAATCACAGTTCCTATCATGATGGACCGTTGGGCACGCTGACAGGGCTGGTAATAACGGGAGTGCTCTCCCATATATTTCACTGCAGATATGGGGCTTCCTTTTCTTTTGGACAACTCTCAGAATTTGCTAGGATGTCATCCCCAGCTGTCAATCTTGAGAGTTGTAGCCCAGAGACAGTACAGTAATACCTTGGTTTAAAAGCATAATTCATTCCAGAAACATGCTTATAAACCAAAACGCACTTATATCAAAGCAAATTTCTCCATAAGAAATGAAATAAACTCAGGTAGTTCATTCTGGGGTCTCATAGACCACATACTGTACACACAAAATGCCAAAGCTCACCAAAGAAGTTGGCTAAAAGTCCACATCCACACCATGGTTTAGATACCTGGCTGTAGAATCTGCTCTGCTTGGGACTAACAACTGGATTTAACTCTGTATTTTCAATGTGGCAATAATGAAGTGCAATGAAACCTAGGCAGCAACAGGAGTAGTTTACTTATTCTTGAAAGGCCAAAATAAAGATGAAGTGTATATGGAAATGAACACAACTTCTCTTTAAGTTACTGGTTTTGGGGTGCAGCTTCCAGCATTCTGCCTGTGGAAACTTGTAATGAATTCTGGGAGCAGCAGTCCAAAAGAATTGAAAGTTTCATGCCTAGAGGCAAACAACAGGGATACTGGGGATATGGAGGATATGACTCCCAAGTCCAAGTCCAAGGTTTTGGTATCAAGTCCCAAGTCCAAGTCTGAGACTTTGGTACTAAATCCCAAGCTCAAAGTCCCTATTAAAAACAAGATTTTCTTCCCTGAAAAAAGGAAAGGCTGGGTCCTGTGTCACAGGTCGAGTCCAAGTCAATCATCGGTGTGACTTAATTCTGACTTGACGGTGAGTTTCATGACTTAAGTCTGCATCACATTTCACTTGTATTTTTTAAAGAGCACTGCTTACTTATTGCTTTCGTATATTCCACTTATTTTAGATGAGACTATTTCACCTTGTTAAAAAAGAAAAACAGTAAAAATTATCAGTTGCTGCATTCAGATGCCAAGACCAGGAGGCATTCAAGAGCTGCTATGCAGTGGCCAAAATTCTCTTGTGTTGCAACAGAAATTGAGTAAATTTTGGAGGCAAAATGTCCCAAGTTGCAATATCCATGTAGATTTTATCAGTAGCATGCAAAGTCATCCAACTGAGTATGGAAATGACAATGTCTATGATGATTCCTTAACTTGGGGATAATACCGATTGTGTTATGCCAGTATAATTATTTGAAGGGATTATGTAAAAGAATCAATTCCGTTTCTCAAACTGATTGTGTCTTAATTGTAATGGACTGTATAGTCTCTCCTTACTGTAAGCCGCCTTGGGTCCTTTTCCAAGGAGAAAGAAAGGCAGGGTAACAATAATCAAAAATAAATAAATAAATGTTCATTGCTATCTTCTTAAGGAAGCAAGTAAAATATGTTGTTCCCAGTTAAGGAAGAAAATCTCAGAAATAAAGATGCACTAGACAGGATACATACTTCTTCAAGGCATTCCAGAGTGCAGTGACCTTCTGACATGAATTCCGGCATGCCTGGCGGGATGTTGTGAAAAAGGCTAACCCAGAGACCTGCTTCAATAACTCCTGCATCATATCTCCTTAAATCTGGAGTATAAAATAGCCTCAGTCCAGAGTTATCAATCATTCCTGAAAACAAAAGACCAACTGTCAAGAGCTGCTGCAAATCAGTATAAACATCCTATCATTTTTCAAGCTGCACTGGGACCAGAATGATCCATTTGTTCAAGAAAATAACACAGTGAAAAATTGTACTTAAAGCAGGTCAAACAAGTTACAGAAATCGAGAAAGCTTTAAATAAAACATAGGTACACGAGGGTGGTTGCATACACATCTTGTCTATGTATACATAGCTCATGTAAGGGCTTTCTGGATACATTTTAACAACATAATTCAATAGCCATTGTCATGTCATTATCATGTAGTATCATGCAGGATTTGCTGTCCATTTTCTTTTTACAAGGAAGTCGGTTTCTCCTGATATACACCCCAATTGTCATAAGAACATAAGAACATAAGAAGAGCCATCTAGTCCAGCTTCCTGTATCTCACCGCGGCCCCACCAGATGCGTTTGGGAGCGCATGAGACTAGATATCTGTCTCCTGATACCACTCCCCTGCATCTGGCCCTTGAAGTACCCTGTTTTCTCCATCATGGTTTGTAACCTGTGATGGACTTTTCCTCCAGGAATCTGCCCAATCCCCTTTTGAAGGCATCCAGGCCAGATGCCATCACCACATCCTGTGGCAGGGAGTCCCATAGACTTACAACGCGCTGGGTGAAAAAATATTTTCTTTTGTCTGTTCTTACTCTCCCAGCCTTCAATTTGAGTGTATGTCCCCTAGTTCTGGTATTTTGGGAGAGAGAGAAGAGCTTCCCTCTATCCACTTTACTCAAACCCTGCATTATTTTGTATGTCTCAGTCATATCCCCCCTCAAGCGCCTTTTTTTCAGACTAAAGAGGCCCAAATGTTTTAGCCTTTCTTCATAAGGGAGGTGCCCCAGCCCAGTAATCATTTTAGTCGCTCTCTTCTGCACCTTTTCCCGTTCCACTATGTCTTTCTTGAGATGCGGTGACCAGAATTGTACACAATACTCCAGGTGGGGCCTTACTATTGTTTTGTATAATGGCATTATAATGTTGGCTGTTTTATTTTCAATCGCCTTTTTGATAATCCCTAGCATGGAATTGGCCTTCTACACCGCTGCCACACACTGGGGAGACACCTTCATGGAGCTGTCCACCAACACACCAAGATCTCTTTCCTGAGCCGTCACGGATAACTCAGAGCCCATGAGTTGATAGATGAAGTTTGGATTTTTTGCCCCAATATATATTATTTTACATTTGGTTACATTAAAACGCATTTGCCATTTCTCAGCCCATTCCCCCACTTTGGAGAGATCCTTCTGGAGCTCTTCACAATCTTCTCTGGTTTTCACCACACAGAAAAGTTTTGTGTCATCTGCAAACTTGGCCACCTCACTGTTCATCCCTGTTTCCAGGTCATTTATGAACAGATTGAAAATCACCGGTCCCAGGACAGAGCCCTGGGGCACACTGCTTTTCACTTCTCTCCAGTGTGAAAATTTCCCATTGATACCTACTCTTTGTTTCCGGGATCTCAACCAGTTCTCAATCCATAAGAGGACCTGTCCTCTTATCCCCTGACTGTGCAATTTTCTCAGCAGCCTTTGGTGAGGGACTGGGTCAAAAGCCTTTTGAAAATCCAGATAGACTATATCCACCATTTCACCCAAATCCACATGCCTGTTGACCTTTTCAAAAAATTCTAAAAGGTTTGTCAGACAAGATTTACCCTTACAGAAACCATGCTGATTTTCTCTCAGCAAGGTTTGTTCTTTTATGTGTTTTAAGATTTTTTCTTGGATGAGGCTTTCCACCATCTTCCCTGGGTCAGATGTAAGGCTAACTGGCCTGTAGTTTCCTGGGTCCCTCCTCCTTCCTTTTTTAAAAATTGGTGTGAAATCTGCCATCCTCCAGTCCTCTGGCACTGTGGCAGTTTTAAGAGACAAGTTGCATATAACCGTTAAGAGATCTGCAATTTCATTTCTCAGTTCCCTAATAACCCTTGGGTGTATGCCATCTGGGCCCGGTGACTTGTTAATCCTCAATTTATCGATTAGTCCTAAAACCTCCTCTCTTTTAACCTGTATTTGATTTAATTCTTTAGTCAAGAGGGGCGGCTCAGGCAGCGGAATCCGCTCAAGGTCCTCTGTCGTGAAGACAGACGCAAAGAAGTCATTCAATTTCTCTGCAATGTCCAAGTCCTCTTTAACCTCCCCTTTTCCTCCCTCACCATCCAGAGGGCCAACTGGTTCTCTGGCAGGTTTTCTACTTCTAACATATTTAAAGAAGCTTTTATTATTTCCCTTTATATTGCTGGCCATGTGTTCCTCAAAATCTTTCTTTGCCTCCCTTATCATCTTCTTACATTTCTTTTGCCAGAGTTTGTGTTCCTTTTTATTTTCCTCATTTGGGGAGGATTTCCATTTACAGAAAGACCTCTCCTTGTGCTTTAGAGCCTCTCTAACTCCACTCGTTAACCATGCCGGTGTCCTCTTGGACTTAAATGAGCTCTTCTTTCTTTGTGGTATGCACTTGTGCTGGGTCTCTATTATTGTTGTTTTAAACAGGCTCCATGCACTCTGAAGAGATTGGATTCTTCTAACTTTCCCCTTCAATTTCTCTCTAACTAGTTTCCTCATCTGAAGGAAGTTTGCCCTTCGAAAATCAAGGGTTTTTATGTCTTATTTGCTTGACACTCTTCCTCCGACATGCATGGCAAAGGAGATTGCAGCATGGTCACTGTTCCCCAGATGCTCAGTGACATTCACATCCCTGACCAGGTCCTGAGTATCACACAGAATTAGATCCAGAGTTGCCTGTTCTCAGGTGGGCTCCATGACAAGTTGCTCTAAGGCACAGTCATTCAGCAAGTCGAGAAACCCGGTTTCTCTTTCTTGCCCAGAGCTCGCATTGGCCCAGTCAATGTGGGGATAATTGAAGTCCCCCGTGATTACTATCCTGTCCCTCTTAGCCACCTCCCTGATTTCTCTCCTCATTTCAAGGTCCCCCTCAAGTTTTTGATCTGGTGGACGATAGAATACTCCAACTATCACATCACTCCTGGGACCTGGTAGTTTAACCCACAGTGATTCTATGGTGGAGTCAGACCCTCTGTCCATCTCCATTCTGTTGGATTTTACCCCTTCTTTGACATAGATGGCCACTCCTCCTCCAACCCGCCCCTCTCTATCCCTTCTATAGAGTTTATAGCCTGGGATTACTGTATCCCACTGGTTCTCCACATTCCACCAGGTTTCTGTTATGGCTATTATATCTATGTTATCCCTAGCTCCCAAATGTTCAAGTTCTCCCATCTTTGCTCAGAGGCTTCGAGCATTGGTGTAGAAGCACCTGTACAGTGGGTCCCGCAACAACAGCTGCTGCC
The DNA here is from genome assembly GCA_029282475.1 of Phrynocephalus forsythii. Taxonomy (NCBI): domain Eukaryota; kingdom Metazoa; phylum Chordata; class Lepidosauria; order Squamata; family Agamidae; genus Phrynocephalus; species Phrynocephalus forsythii. Next base: position 59,468,315 of record JAPFRF010000002.1, read on the forward strand.
TTGTTCTTTTCCCCTCACAGCTTTTATTCTCAGTAGACAAACTATCACAGTCCATTATTCTCCCAGTGCTAATACCTGCTATGTCATCTCTATGTGATTCTCTACCCTCTCCAACCTCGTTCCCCGAGGATGAGGTGTTCCGAACCAGATGCCACTCAGCTCCTGTCGGCTTTCCCCCAGTTATCAGTTTAAAAGCTGCTCTGCTGCCTTTTTGAGGTTGAGTGCCAGCAATCTGGTCCCATCATGATTCAAGTGCAACCCATCCCTCCTGAACAGGTTTGGCTTGTCCCAAAATGTTCTCCAGTTCCTGACAAATCTAAAGCCCTCCTCTCGACACCATCACCTCATCCACACATTGAGGCTTCTGAGTTCTGCCTGCCTGGCGGGTCCTGCACGAGGAACAGGTAGCACTTCTGAAAATGCTACCTTGGAAGCCCGGGACTTCAATCTTCTACCTAACAACCTGAATTTGGCTTCCAAGACTGACCGCTTGGCCTTCCCAACATCATTGGTACCAACGTGTACCATGACCACTGGCTCCTTCCCAGTTCTCTCTAACAAGCTATCTAGCTATCATGTGCATTTCTTTACTTCTATCCCATGTCAACCCCTTTCCATGAACATTTTCAAAAGTTTCATCACTTCATTTCCCCCCTTTAGAGGCATTTCCTTTTACACTGTTCAATTAAGAACATTTTTGTGTCACTCTAGCTGTGAAGAAAAAGCTTATCTGCAAGGGGGAGCTCTGAGAACCTTCAAAGCTGCTTCTTTCTCCAATAGCATTGCCAACATTCCATCCTCATCTTTTTCTTTTTCTTTTTAATGCAACATTACATAATGTAATAATTTCAGCAGCATCCTTTCAAGGCTCCACATTTGTCCCCTAAGACATCATTCAATTTAAAAAGCAGTGAATAGACCTATCCGTCTGCAGCAAATTTCCTCTCCACACATCAGTTTTGTATAGATAAAATATTGCACAGTTGGCATGGCATTAGGAGCACTATTCATGAAATGTTGAAATGTTTTCAGTGGCTAGAAAGGTTCTCTGTACATTAACAATGAACATGTCTGTGGAGATTTGCAGTAATCCCGGTGGCAACTAGACTTCATTTCTTGGGGAATTGAAATGTTTCTCTACTCATCCAAATAGATTCGTCAGTCTGGGAATAGTTGGTGGAAGGCTTCCAATTTATAGTTTACCTTGTCTCTCCCCCACCTGGTCTGAATAGGCTCATTAGGTGGACAATGACCTGGGGTGTGTGAATGTCACACTCATGGAAGTCTTCCCAACACCCTACATTGGAGAAACTAAATAGCTACTCAATAGGAGGATGGCCCAGCACAGAAGTGGCAACAGCACTGGTGGGAGGGGCAGAACAGTGCATTTGCCTCAGGTTACGCAGCAATCTGAAGGCGCCTAGAGGGGAACAGGAGGAGGAGGCCATTTGCCATTCCTCCAGCAGTCCTCCTTTTGCCCAACTAAGGCTTGGCAATCCTTAGTCAAGGGAAAGGAGAGGGAAGCGGGCATTTTTTTCCAAAGCAGCACCTCCATAGATTGCTCCCCCTCCTCCTTCCCCCCAGCCCCACTAAGGCTTGGCGATCGATCCTTAGGAGAGGGAAGCGTGCAGTGGAGGTGCTGCTTGGAAACAAAATCCCATTGCCTGCTTCCCTCTCCTCCTTTCCCCAGGCTAAAAATTGCCAAGCCTTAGGGGAAAGGAGGAAAGGAAGGTGTGCTACAGAGTTGATGCCTGGGAAAAAATTGCCTGCTTGGCACTATCCGTGCGCGGTGTGGTTTGCACAGGAGAGCCTTGTCCGGGAGATCCCCGAAGAGGGTGTGACAAAGAGGCACCCTTTCCCCTCCCCCGCTGTCCCCCCAGGATTGGGCACCTCTTGCTCAGTGGATGAGATGCAGTTGGGGGGGGCAGGAGAGGGCGCAAAAACTTACTTTGTCCCCGGGCACTCCAAACCCTACCTACGCCTCTTGCCAACAGCTCAGCACCAGAATCAGCATTGTACCTTCAGTTGAAGGACAAAGGACACTCATTCATGGTCTTCCTGATCCATTATTGGCCTTCTGGTTTTTGCCCAATTACCCAATTGTAATATGTTTAACCATTAAAACTTCTCTTCTCCTAACATAGCTCTTATCTGCTTCCTCTTATGCATATTCTTTATCCAATCTTTTATCTTCATAATCCCCTTCTTCATCAATATATTCTTTATATTCTTCAAACTATCTGGAAAAGCCTTTAATTCCACCACCCGATACAACTGAGAGTTTGGTGGGTTTATCATTTTTCTGTAGTCCCTCCAGATATCAAGCATGTTGATTGAGAAGGGATTTTTCATTTCTTTGGTGCTAACTTTAATTTCTTTCTTTCTTTCTAAAAACTACTCATCATTAAATTTCTCTCTCCAAAATTTAAGAGCAAAGTGTTTTGCCTACTTGAAGCATGGAATGCCTTAACTTGTAATGTAAAGTGCCTTACAACCTGATCCTACATGTTAATCCATGTATTAATCCCAATGAAGTAACAACATTTTGCCGTAAGGTTGCAATTTAGTTTTCTGGGTTATGTGCAAAGTGTTAAAGAAATCAGTCAGTACTTCAGCATACTAGAGATCTTAACAGAAGAAGAAGAAAATAAGAAACATCTGTAGTGTTTTTCCACTGTGGTAGTTGAACGACCAGACAACAAAATACAGACAGCCTTCAGTGTGACGACACACCACAACTCATCTCCCAAGCAGAGTGCGTCTTACATTACTTGCAATTTCTGAGGCAGCGTCTTCTAATTGTTATGAACTTTTTCCTTTATAAATACAAGGCCATACAACAGAATGGTTAAAATCCTATTGATAGCATCATCAGAATTTTGCTGATTAAATGCTTTATTTTAAAATCTTGGGATGTACAGTATGATATTTAATTTTATTCTGTATGTTCCATTCGCTATCTGAAATCAAGCAAGGAAGGCTTTAAAAACAACAGCTTTCTGACACTGACACTGACACTGTTGCCATTGTGCAGGCAGAGCTATACAACAGGGGTTTGGCTGGTTTAAAAAAATAATTAACTGTAATGTTTATCTCTATATTCTATCCTAATGCAAAGTGTGGTAGAAGTTACAAAGGAGAACAGATCTTAACATGCAAATGTTTATATGCTTTATTCTCTTCTGCCAACAATTTTTAAGCCTCTATAAATAACAGGGCCTTCCTCAGGGGCCAGATGATAAAGCAGGAAATATATTAAAAAACAATTTTACATAGTAAGTAACAAGCCATGCAATAAAAGACAGGACAATACAAATACAGTACACAGATCCTTTCAGATCTTTATCAAGTTTTAAGTACAAGTAACCAAGGAATGAGAAATGATAGCAAGTTACTGTTTTGTAACCCTTGTGTTACAATAGGTAGTGACCCTGAGATTATTTGCCCAGGTGTCTTGCACTCTCCCTTGTCTGTCCAGAAGGATTAGATCTATTCTTTTTTATTTTTGCTTTGCAGAAGAGCTAGGTAGGTCTTCTGGAGCAGAACCTTATAGAGAGACTAGACAACGTCCGACATTGTCCTGCTTAGCATAAACCATTCCTCCCCATTAAACAATCTGCCCTTGCTGCAATATTTGGTGGCCTCTGCACACATGATGAGTTCTCAGTCCTCACAAATCACTGCTTGGATGGAAATTTTTACCAGGGAAAAACAGAGAGGACTTGATTCCGATTGCCTACTTATCTTGCATTTAGTAAGGCAAACGCTGGCATAATTTGCAAACCTGTTTGCTGAGACACCTATCTCTGAAGAAATCACATTGCTGGAAGGAAAATATGTTAATTGCAAAAAGCATACATTCCTTCTAATATCTAGCTTGGCCCTTTGCCTCTCCCTCCTTAGTCATAATTACCATCAAGTGGATGTGTGTGTGTGTGTGTGTGTGTGTGTGTGTGTGTGTGTGTGTGTGTGTGTGTGTGTGTGTGTGTGTGTGTGTGTGTGAGAGAGAGAGAGAGAGAGAGAGAGAGAGACAGAGAGACAGAGAGAGAGAGAGAGAGACAGAGACAGAGACAGAGACAGAGACAGAGACAGAGACAGAGACAGAGACAGATATTGTAACAGAAGTACCAGAAGAGTCCAGAAGGAGACTTCAGTTCCACTGGCTGCCATTCAGCTATCGGGCACAATTCAAAGTGCTGACCTACAAAGCACTATATAACCTGGGTCCTACCTACCTCAAAGATTGAATCTCGCAGTATGAACCGGCTTGGGTGTTAAGGTCATCAGGAGAAACCTATATCTCCTTCCCTCCACCCTCACAGGTACGTCTCGTAGGAACACATGAAAGGGCCTTCTTGGCTGCTGCGCCCAGACTCTGGAACTCCCTCCCACATAGAGGCCAGGACTGCCCCATCTCTGCTGTTTTTCCAGAAACAGGCAAAGACGTTTTCCTTCAAGCAAGCTTTCACTGAATGATGGACTACCTACTGTATCTTTTCATGAATCTACCATACATGGCTACACAGACTTTGTGTTTATAACCACTTATAACCTTGTGTTTATATCTCTCCTTGTGTGATTGCATTGGCAATATGTTATCAATTGTTAGCTTTAATGTTGCCTTATAATGTTTTAAGATGCCCCTCAATTCCCTGTTTCTCAAACTGACTGTGTCTTAATTGTAATGGACTGTAATGGATTGTGTGTTAATTGTAATATCTCCCCATGGACACAAGTTTAATTAGATGTGCTACAACATGAACCAAAGTGATTGTAATTTGTAACACAAAAAATTAAGACCAAATCAAAGCAGTTGGTATTATCACTTACCTAGTACACACTAAGAAGCACATTTTATGGACATAAGGTACAACGATGACTCCCCCTCCCCCCAAAAAAAGTCTTAATGAGTAGTGTCATAGCCCAAACAAAAAAGTTTTAGAAAGTTCTGTATGAAATTTTAAATTTTGGTCTGCAAATTATGAAAGCTTCACTTACAACACTGTATCTTCAAAGATTACCATCATTCATACTTTAAAAGGATTCAGAATCTAAAATATATTTGCTATTCTCAGTTCTTTGAGGAAATAAATTTATTAACTTTTTGAAATGGAGATTCATTTTTTGAGGCCACAAATAATTCCACCATCCAATTTAATCATACATCACTGCCAAATATCCTCAGAACACATGGAAAACTGCTTCATGTTTTCATGGACAAAATACTTTGAAAACCAGATACATATAGGTTTTGGCTATTGACAAAACTTGGCAAAGTTATTTGTACTATAGCTTCTAGAATACCCCAGCTGACATAGCCACAAAACATGCCAGCTGGAGTATTCTAGAAGAGGGAATTCAACATTTTTCCAAGCTTTTGTTATTTTAGTAATTCCCTTGAACATAGTAGTTCCAAATATGCAGGTTTCTGAGGGCGTTTATACATGACCCCTAAGCTCCGCTGCAAATGGCTGCAAGCTCCGGACGATAAAAATGTTTACCCACCAGCTCCGGAGTTTGCAGACAATTAAGTGCGACCCCGCCCACTTAGCGTGACCAAACTGCACTTTTCTTGTACCTGCTTTTTTATAGTGAAAATATTTGATGCGGAGAGTTCCTGAGCTCTCCTCGCTTCTTTCTGTTGTTTTTCTTTTGCCTCCGCCCCTTAAAGAGGAACCAGGAAGTAAACGGAGGTTGGAGCAACCGGAGGTAAGCCTTTTATTCTTTTGTCTCTGTCTAAGGCTTTTTTTTCCTCCCCCCCTCACGCAGACAGAACAAAGAAGTGCCGAGCGGGTGGGGAGGGAGGAACAGCAATGAACCCTCAAGATCTCTGGTCCGAATTTAAGGGACCAGCAGATCTTAGGGGTCGTGTAAAAAGGCCCTGAGTTAACAGGAAGCACCGCAATGCAAACATGTGCTCTCCCTAGTACAGGTGAGTAGGTACTTTGAGTTCATATCACACACTGGCTGAAATATTGTTGCATAGTTATGCAAACTGTGTAGCTTTCAGAGGTAAACTCTATAGAGCAGCTAAGGCATGTCTGTAGGTATTATTTATTGCAGTCTGAGTCTTACAACTCAGTATTCAACAGATAATATCTACAGTGATTTCTCAGTTTACAGCAATAGACTTTCAGTTGCTGTTTTTTTCTCATGTGTAAATAGTCTGCAGTGTAACTCTTCAGATGCTTACATACATTTTTGTCAGCATTATCTCTTTAAGAAAATATAGTATTTCACTGATCTAATTTCACTTAACATGGAACAAAAATGTTTAATACATTTGATTATGTCAGAAGTCAAAATGGAGTGAAGAAACATACCTTCCACATATGATGGATTGTCATAATGGACTTCCATAAGTACATATTGAGGGTCTAACATTGTCCCAATGGATAAGCCAACATGAGGAGGGTATGTAAAGCCCTAGAATTTCAAACATGCAAGCATAAATTAAAATTTATTATAAACATTTGGGCCAGAATCCTGTGGATTCTCCTGGATCCTACCATTTCTGCAATAACTGGCTCTCCTCCCTTCTTTTTAAAGTTCCCTCTGCCTCTTACAATCTTGATATGGAGGGGAAAAGAAAAACCTCTGGAACACTTTTGGTGCTGCTTGCTGATAAGAAGGGTGGGAGAAAAATCCAAACTTGAGGGGTGCTGGATTCTGAAGTACAGTGGACCCTCATATAACAAATGGTTTGTATAACATAAAATCTGTACAACATAAAAAATTCTGGAGATAGGAGAAATTTGCTTAACAGAATCGCCTATGGGGCAAATCCGTACAACATAAAAATGGTCGTGATTAGGGATTACTCTCTTTTCAATGCATTCTTATGGGAAATTTGTATAAAGGAAAATTTGCTTAACATAATTTCATTTGGAACGAATTAATTCCTTTATACAAGGTACCACTGTATATTAGCAGTTCTTGGCTGAGGTACAAATTTTGGGGTGGGGGGGAATTCCAATTGCTAACTTTCCTTAAAACTCCTGCAAGCTACTTGTCCTGCACTCACCGTCTTCAAGAGGAAGAACGAACCCCATCTTCATTGTGTCTTCAGCAGTGAAAAACTACAAAGGATCTAGTTCAGAGTAGCCTCTACAAGTGATTTCTCAGCCCTGCTCTTTGGTTACTTTTATTCTGGTGGACATTTTAAAGGAGACCTTGATATGATTTAATCCGCTGGTCTGTGTACTTTTTTTTTAAAACATTCCACCCTGAGATATCTATCTATCTATCTATCTATCTATCTATCTATCTATCTATCCATCCATCCATCCATCCATCCATCCATCCATCCATCCATCCATCCATCCATCCATCCGTCTGTTTGTTTATCATTAGGCATGGTTTTTATTCTTCTTGTGATTTCTATGTTTCTTGTATGCTACCTTAGATTTATGCTGTTAGTAATAAAAGAATAAAGAGCTTTAATCCAACCCACTGTGTCCTTGTGAGAAACAAATTAAAACATCTTACCTCTCCTCCGATGGCCCAAGCAAAAATGACTGTTTCACAGGTGAGGAACGAGTCTGGCATGTTTGGATGATAGCACTCATGACCATAATCCAGCACACTATCATTCAGACTGCTGCTACACTGATAAAGTAGAATGTGATGCACTATGTTCTCATGCCCCCTCTGTATCAGAGGTTCAACCTGTTAATTTAATTAAAACATGTTGATTTCATTCTGTGTAATCTTGACAGCATCTGAATCACATCTGATGCTAGTTACTATATGCATTAAATCCACCTCTTAGAAGCATACTTGAATGGGGTGAAGCAGTTTGTGTTCAGGAAACCAAACCTTTAAAGATGTTAAACGTCTAAAGAAAAGCTTCAATGGATGGCTACTGAAACTTATAATTGCTAAGAACACAGGAGAAGCAAAAATAAAAGTTTACACAGAAATAGGGTATGGTCAAAGATTAAACTTTTCAGTGATTTCTACACATACACAAACAACTATAATAATAATAATAATTGCAAATAAACAGAAGAAAACAGCTAAAAAGGACAAAAGAGATTTCTTCCATAAGATCAAAGAAATCAAAAGAAATATGAAACCAAAATTAGGATTGCTGAAGCATCAAAGGGGGGTGGGTTATTTTAGCTGAACAGGTTCAAATCAACTCAAAATACTGAATAAGTCCAGAGAATAAATTCACAGATTCTTTATGAGAGATTTTCAAACTGCAGCCAGATTTTAAACACTGGTTATTTAATTTTAAATTTGCACTAATAAGGATGCAGAAGAGCATCTTAGCTTGATGCCCTTCTTTCTTCTTCTTTGCTTTTACAGTATATAGAAACCTTTACACTAGAACCAGCTCTGTTTCTATGAGCTAGTTCAGAGAAGAAGTGTGCATTAAAGCTGCAATCATGTTAAGCGAAAAATCAGTGGGAACTTGTTTATTTCTACAGCATAGCAAATGTAAACATAACCCACCTACACATATGCACAATCTGTTTGTTTAAAGGATGAGCATCCCATAAAACTGGGAATATCTAAACAAAACCAGCAAAAAGCTTCTGGGAATGCTCTATTTCTTTCAGCTTAAAATAATGTTTCGCTTCTATTAACATGTGATACACCCACTTGGCTCCTTAGGACACCAACGCCTGCTGTGCTTCTATTCAAAACTTCAAAACCCTGACTTCCCTTCCAAGCAATAGTTCATCAACTACATTAGCCACCCACATCCCTTCAGTGATAGTTTCCTAACATCAACATTAATTTTGACAAGCATCCTTTTGTTCAGATCGGTTTCAGCTTTCAAAAAGTGAAAAAGAAAGCCTTTCAAAAATAAACAGTTTATACAGTTTATACATAACTGTTCTTTTCTTTGAAATGGAATGATTTCTTTCTTTGCAATGTGGGAGGCTTTGTAGTTTCATGGTGTGCGTGCGTTGGTGTGTGTGTGGAACTGTAAAGTAATGTGTAAAATAATCTGAAAATAATTAAATGACTGGTGGTGTGATCCATTGCCTTTATAGTGAGAGACACAAATATTGGTAAAGAAGACATGGAATAATCCCTTATGTTATTTGTCATGTGTAATGATGTATGCAGTTAATGTGCTGTATTTTTTACATTATGTACAAATTTTATATAACTGCTAGATAGCTCGTAGCTCATGAGTTGTGGAGTCAAATGTTGGGAGTTCAATTCCCCCGCTTTCCTTCCTTTACAAGTAGGGATGGGCACGAAGCGGAAAAATACCATTTTGTTTCATTTTGTTTCGTTTCTCATTACATGTCATTTTTGTTTTGTAATTAATAGAGATGGGCACGACTAGGGAAAATGACGTTTTTGAGTTGTCGTGTGTCGGAGGCAGCCCGTTTCGGCTCGTTACCGTTTTTCGCGAAATTTCGCAAAAAATTGTCATTTCGTTTTTCGTTTTTTCATTTGTCGTTAGTACTGGTTTTGGGGGGGTAGCGGGCTCCTGGAGGCACCTCTCTGTGGTGGGTGCCTCCTATCCTCACCCGCCAGCGCTGCTACAAAAGGGCATGCATAGCCATATGCTATGGATATGCATATTGCAGACGCAGCAGACTGGCAGAGGCACCCCTCTTTGGGGTGCCTTCCCTGCAACAGTCGGTGAGACACAGTCAGGCAGCACTTGCAGGCATGGTTTGCATGGCACACAAATGCTGCTGCAGGAGTCAGCCAGAGCCACAAGCGACGGACTGGCAGACTCTTTGCACCCGCTCCAAGGGAAATGTACTTGCGTGTAGTGCAATGCAAGTAGATCTGGCTTAGGGTTAAGACGGGTTAGTGCAAGGGCTAGGGTTAGGCTAGTTACGGGTGAGGTTAGGGTGAGTATTGGGGTGCACCTCTGGGTGCCTCTCTGACCCACTTAGAAGGACAGTGTACTGGCGTATGGGTTAGGCTTAGGGTTAGGGTTCGGGTTCGGGCTACGGTTAGTGGGCTGTTTATGCCTGATTGGCACATCCCAGAAGTCTCTGTGGTCAACCTGGCCAAGTGGCCATGCGATTGGTGGAAAATTTGCATGGTCCACTCCCATGGGCTCCATCACTGCGAATGTGCAGTTGTAAAAAAATAAAATAAAATAAAATAAAATAAAATCAACGGAGACGTTTTTTTGCAAGAAAAACCCACTGCTGCTACTGTAAAAATTCAAGCATTTAAAATAGCTAATTTTCGCATGTTTCTGTGGTGCTTTGGTGGGGTTTTGGACCACGATTTAAAAAAATATTGCGGTCGCCATTTTAGATCCCCCCGCACTGCATGGCAAATGGATGCACCCTCCCAGCCTGGTACAGTCTCCAAAACCTGGCCATGCGATTGGTGGAATGGCTCCAAAAATTTGCATGGTCCACTCCCATGGGCGAGCCCATCATTGTGAATGCGCAGGTGTAAAAAAATAAAATAAAATAAAATAAAATAAAATAAAATCAACGGAGATGTATTTTGGCAAGACAAACCCACTGCTGCTACTGTAAAAATTCAAGCATTTAAAATAGCTAATTTTCGCATGTTTCTGTGGTGCTTTGGTGGGTTTTTGGACCACGATTTCAAAAAAAATATTGCAGTCGCCATTTTGCATCCCCCCACCCGCACACCGCATGGCAAAGGCAGACGAGATGATGCCCCCCCGCCTGGTACCAGCAGCGCAGCAGTAGCACTAGCCAAGGAGAGGTGGGCGGGGAACCCCCCCCAAATAAAACACCCTTCTGGCCTGGTAGGTGCCCTCAGACAGTTTTCGCCTGCTTTTAGGGCCGGGAATCGGTTTTTTTTTTACTTTTAAAAACTTTTTTTCTGTGCCGCTTGGCATCACGGGATCGCCGCGATGCCAGGAACGACCATGACAAATCAGACCCAATTATTCTTTAGTCGGTTCGAGTTCGAGTTCTGGCGGAGTAATTCCCGTTACCGTTTCCGTTGCGTAACGGAAACGAGAAACGGAAACGGGAATTCCGCTAAGTCGTGCCCATCTCTAGTAATTAATAGTTTTTTTAAAAAAATGATAATTACCAAATGAAATGAGCAACAAAACACCCATCTGCCTGACAGCTCAGGCTATGAAGAGCGGGGGCTGCAGCTTTAGGAGTTAAACCGCCCCCCTCTACAGAGACCCAGCAGTCAAAACCAGCTGGGTGGCGGCGGCTCAAAAGAGAGCCAGCAGAGGCTTTTGAATTGGGTGCAACACCAGTTAGGGTGCTGGGGTGCCCAACATTCAAAAGCCTCCCTTCCCCCGCTCTCCAGTCTCCGGTTCTTCTGAGCCAGGTAAAGGTCCCCTGACCATCGCCTGGCTCAGAAGAACCAGAAAGCTGAAGCTGCTGCCACCATTCCTGCACCCGTGCAAAGGAGGGGTGGCGAGGGCTTTGATCCTGGACAGCTCTCCGGTTCTTCTGAGCCAGGCAAGTTATCACCACCACTTCTTCACCCGGGTGAAGGGGGGGATGGCGTCAGCTTCTTTCCTGGCTCTCTAGTTCTTCTGGCTCAGAAGAACTGGAGAGCAGTTTTTTATTCCAACAGAGCAAAAGGGTCTCAGCTGTGTTGGAATCCAAGGGGATTCCCTGGGATTACAATGCAGCAAAATGGGCTCTCAGAAGGTTGGTAGTCTGGAGCCTTTTAAAAATGTCCTTCCACTCACTGTTGCTGCAAGAGGCTTTTTAAAATGTCCCTCTGCCCCAGAGAGAGAAGAAAGGAGGCAGCGGTAAATTCAAACAGAGTTCAAAGATTCATAAGGTTCCTTCCAGCTCAGCATTTCAAAGAAGAAAAAGGAGGAGGAGGAGGAGGAGGAGGAGGAGGAGGAGAAGAAGTAGTAGTTGTTGTTGTTTTAATCAGACCTTTGCAGTTCCAGGGAAGGGCATAAAGGTGGTGTATTTGGAATTCAGCAGGGCTTTTAATATGAACTCCTATTATATTCTTGCAGCCAAGCTGGTAAAATGATGGGAGAGATGATGCTAATTCAACTGTTCACTCATTTTTCCTCATCCTAGAGAGCAGTGACAAAGGTGTTTCTTACAGGTGAGAATGCCTGTTCAAAAAACAAAAATGCTATAAAGAAAGTGGTAGGTGCATGGTGTTGTTGAACATCTTTATGGTGATTAGGAAGAAACAGTTTAAAGAAAAGTCACCAAATTTGTAGATGGGTAGCTGCCATTTCAGATGACAGAATTGATAACACCAAATTGGGATAGGTAGCTAACATTTCAGATGACAGAATTCAAAATGACCTTAATGGGTTAAAACTGGGCTGAAACAATGGTTAGGTGGGGCAGGGAGCAGTGAGGCCAGGGAAGTCAAAAATATTGAATGGGTGATGTCTGGCTTCACAGTAGTACATGTGAAAATGATCTAGGAGTCTGAAGAGACCATCAGCTAAGCATGACAAAAGAAAGCTGATGCAATTCTAAACTGCATCAATGTCCAGATCAGTAGAATAAGAGTAAAAGTCAATTTTGTTTTAGTCAGATTTCAGTCACTGGAACACCATGTACAGTTTCATAAATCACTTTTGAAGAAGGATATTGACAACCTGAAACATATCCAGAAAATGGTGACCAAGATGACAAAGGCTCTGGAAGATAAGACACACAAATGGTTGTACAGGCCACACCAATGTGGTGGACCCTAATATTAAGTTCACTAGGGAAGACACCCAAGACAACAGGCTGGCTTTCCTGGATTGATAGGCACCTGAAGACAGCACTTAAGGCCTGTGGATATCCAAAGTGGGCCTTCAACAAACCGTGTGCAGACCCAGAAGAACAAGGGATCAGCCTGAGACCCAGACCCAGAACCTGGTCATTCCCTACGTGGCTGGAGCGTCTGAGAAGCTTAAAAGGATTTTTGCCAAATACCACATTTCTGTTTATTTCAAACCCACAAACACACTAAGGCAGAGGCTCATCCACCCAAAGGAACTGATACCAAAACAAAAAATGAGCAATATAGTATATGTGGTCCAATGCAGTGTGGAGTGTGCAGGCCTCTACATTGGAGAAACTAAACAGCCATTAAACAGAAGGATGGCCCAACATAGGAGGGGTAACAGCTCAGGACCAGAATCAGCAGTATACCTCACTTGAAGGACAGAGGGCACTCATAGATGAGGATGTATACATATCATAGATGAGGATGTATACATATTAGACAGAGAAGATGGGTGGTTTGAGAGAGGGGTCAGGGAAGCCATTCATCTGAATATTGTATACCCATCTCTCAACAGAGGTGGGGGCCTCAGGCACAGTCTATTTGCTACTTATCAGGCTGTGCTTTCAACAATACCCAGACAATTAAAAAAGCCTTCACCACCAAGGCCATAGCTAACAACCTATACCTTATGGGTTTCAGCACCTTTGGCCATTGTTGTCTACCTAACGAGCCCATTCATCTTATGAGCCTATTTCAGACCTGGGTGACAAGGAGTCAAAGCAGACTATAAGATGGAGGACTCACAACTAGCCTTATTCAAACTGATAAAGCTGAGCAGCAAAACATTTCTATCTCTCAAGAAAAAGAAGGCCAGTTGCCATGACTCAACTTCCAGATAAGCAGCTGTGAAATTCCGGTTTCATAATATGTCTATAAGGGATATCACATTATTAAAACTTGTCAGGCAGATGATACATTTTAAAACATTTTCTCTTTGGCATTCCTTGATTACCAACTGCTTGATGACTGAGAGACCTTCAAACTCAGCTGCTATCAAAATGCAATCAGTACGAATTGAAAGGAGTTCAACGTATGAAAATAAGCCTCATTTCTATTTTCTTTGAAATACATTTTATATGATTCCCTGAAACAGTAGCTTTGATTTATGTTGTTCTGTGTACACCACAGCTACATGTCATGAAATCTTGTCTGTGTCAGTAGGAAAAAATAGCTGCAGAGTACAAATACTTCTGGCTTTTGTGAATAATAAAATGTATATATTATCTTATGTGAAAAGAGTAAAATCTCCTTGAACGGACCTTGAAGACAGCTCAAGAAAAATTAATATGTTCTCTAAGGGAGATTCAAATGTAATGTGCTTCAATGTGCTAATGTGTGAGTGTTGAATTCTGGTTTACATCTGTGACATGCTCCTTATCCACTCTCCACTAAAATGGTTATGTCTTGTGATGTATACGAAAACACACAGCATGCAGAAAACTAAAGCTAGACTTCAGACAGTAAATTTGCGAAACTGGTGTACTTTTGAAATATTTTTCCCTAATATTTATTTTACTTTCTTTCCTTTAAAACATTTATCAGCTGAACTATGTTGTGGAAGTTTTAACTGGAGCAGGCCCATAGTATCTGTAGGGATTTGGTAAGTTAACTCCTTTATAAGTTCCAATCTAGCTGTGACTTACTGAGCAACAGGATTTCAGCCATATTTACAATTTCAGTATGGTTTACAAATACTGTAAGTGAAAACAAAACAAATATTACAACAGTTTTAACCAACATCCCCTCTAAACCCCACCCCATGTGTGCAAAGTTTCTGCTGCAACCAGAACGAAACAGCTGGCAACACTAATTGCGGGTGCACCAATGCAACATCAATGTAGCACTGCCCAGCTGTGCAGCCACACAGCTTAGAGTGAACACTGGATTCAACTAAAATATCAGAAGCAATTAAAACCCAATTTAAATTTAATAGACATCAACATCAGTGATGGGACATTACAACATGTACTGTTGTAAATCAATATAATTTTAGTGCAAAATAATATATCTGCAAGGCCTAGTATGTTTTCTAGCTTCAAAGAGATTGTAAGCATGAAATAACATGTAGGAGACTTTCCCAAAGGCACACATATAGAGCATTTTACCAGAAATGAATCATTATGGGTTGTATTAAACATTGCTTACAGTTGGGACAGAGAAACCACATTGCTTGGTACCTGGCCAGTTCCTCAAAATTACAGCCTTTTGTACATAAACACAAAACAAGAAAATAACCAAATGTCTATAACTTGTGCTGTACGACATGGCATTTTTGAAGAGATATTTAGAATTGTTTACTCAGTATTTAACTGATTTCAAACCCATTTAAACAATAGGGTATGTCTGTTTTTCTTAAAGTAATGTTTGTTATTTTAAAGTAATTAAGAGGTTACTAAGAAGTTGAGATTGGAAAGGTGAGACTGGCCTGCTCCTGAAGGCCAGAGTTCCAGAAAATAAATGTATACCTATCAACCTGTAATAAGAGCAAACAACTACTCCAGCACCTTTTAATAACCTTACAGAATTAAAAGGCTGTTGTAAAACTGAAACTGGAATCCTTTGAGACTGTTCATGTAATTAAAATAATCAATATATACCACATGCCATCATATTAGGGTAAAAAACCCACCATACTGTATCTGGGACAGCAAATAATCCAGGTACAGCAAGCAAAAACTCCCTTCAGCTACTTCCTTCATGTTGCTACAAGAGTGCATTGGCTGTCATATTTCTAACAGGATGTAAAGATGCAAAGGTGCTAAAGAGCCTTATTTACAGTAGGATCTTCAGTTTCAGTTTCTCTATTTTTCAATTGGAAGAGGATAAATATCAAAGGAGAAGAACAATTAGCCTAACAAAAGTATTACTGATTCCCCCCAATGTATTGTTAAAACACACAATTAAAATTCAAATGGGGCATGGTTTATCAGCACCAGGGACTCTATATGATAAAAAGTGCTAAAAATGTTAATGATTTCCATTCCTCTACTTTCTTGTCCCACTTATTTACTATTTACTTACAACAACTTAAGTGCTTTTTCAGAGTGCATTTGTGAACCAAACAGACAAAATAATGGTAGGGAAACACATGATACTGTGTTCCATACATTGGAGACTATTAAGTATCATTATGAAATCCTGGATGAAACAATTAAACTAGACTAAGTTTGCAAGATGCAAACAGGCTTCATCCTGGTGTCACATCTTAGAAGAAGTTCAAGGCACTTAGCATATAACTACTTCTCATCCCTCTTTGTTTGGCTTCCTTTTTTTGAAGTTACAGCTGTAAGCCGCTTTAAAACACACACACACACACACACACACACACACACACACACACACACACACACACACACACACACACACACACACACACACACACACACACACACACACACAGCAACAATCCATTCCAGAAACGAAGAACTGTCCTAGCAATTTTGGTCAAACGGAAGTAGAAAAGCAACCAAGCGGCAGGAAACACAACTACCCTGCTTCTCAACCAACAGAACCACTCTAACCACAACATTCAGCAAGCAACATTTAAAATATTCTGACAGTGTAGAAAGACTTGGATCAAAATGTCAAGCAAATCTATACAGGAACATCATTATGAAGCCCATGTCTTTATTTATTTTACCTTGGACAAAAGTTATTTTTTGTACAATATTGTGTACTGGCGTGCCTGACACACTAGGCAATATTAAGGGAGTTGGATAAAGTGGATGGATCCCTTTGATCTAGCTTCATCCCTGATTTGGGGCTGAAGCAATCTTGGTAACCTTAGAGAATAACCTGCACAAGGGGGTAAGTATGGGGTCAGACAGCCTGCAGGCAGGGGGCAAGTGGCTAGATAGCTTTATACTTCATGTGGTATGTATATACAGACCATAATGCCTCAATATAGCCTCTGTTAGTTTAGAAAGAGTCTACTCTTGTTTGTAATAGTTCATTCACTCAGAACAAATGCAAGGCAACAATCAGGAAAGCAAAGCAAGACTTTGAGAAGTGTATAGCTAAAACCTCTCAAACAAATAACAATGACTTATTTAAGTACATTAGAAGTAAGAACCCAACTAGGAAGGCCATTGGGCTATGAGACAACAACAGAAGAGGAAACAGAGATTGCTGAGAGACTCAATGAATTATTTGCTTCAGTATTCACTGAAGAAGACAGAGACCACTTGCCCAAAACAGAGCCTATTTTCGGAGGGAGGGAAACCGCAGAATTAAACCAGATAGAAATAACCAGGGAGGAGGTCCTTGCATGTCTTGTTAAACCAGGTGTGCCCAAACTTTTTGTAAGGAGGGCCAGATTTGGTGGCTGAGAATGTGTCAGGGGCTGATTGCTCCCCAACCCTGCCACCCCACTGCAAGCCCCACCCACTGACCCATAAGCCCCACCCACTGACCCCTTGCAACACCACCTGCAGGAAGGAAGGTGGCAACTAAGGGAGGGAGGACGGAAGGAAGGTGGGGACCAAAGGAAGCACAGGGAGCCTGTTTAAAAAAACATGGGGCGAAGGAGGGGGAGGGAGGGGCAGGCCAGCCAGCCGCAGGCCACTCAGAATCACCTGAAAGGCTGGAGTTGCCCCCCCCGGGCCAGACTTTGGGCAGGCCTGTGTTGAACTAAATGCTAACAAATCACCAGGACCAGATGGCATCCATCCATGAGTTCTCAAGGAACTTAAATATGAAATTGCTGAGGTCCTAGCCAAAATATATAATCTATCCCTCAAATCAGGCATTGTGCCTGATGACTGGAAGGTAGTGAATGTAACACCAATCTTCAAAAAAGGATCCAGAGGTGATCCAGGAAATTACCAACCGGTCAGTTTGACATGTGTCCCAGGTAAAGTGATGGAAACCATCCTAAAATATAAAATTTATAGGCACATAGAAGAGAAGGCACTGCTGAAGAAGAGCCAACATGGCTTTTGCAAGGGCAAATCATGCTTCACTAATCTGTTCGAATTTTTTGAGCGTGTCAACAAGCATGTGCATAAGGGTGATCCAGTTGACTTTGTTTATCTGGACTTTCAGAAGGCTTTTGACAAGGTCCGGACTTTCAGAAGGCTTTTGACAAGGTCCCACACCCAAGGCTCTTGAATAAACTTTCCAGTCATGGAATCAAGGGACAGGCCATGTCCTGGGTCAGCAACTGGCTAAGGGACAGGAAACAGAGGGTTGCACTAAATGGACACTTCACCAAGTGGAGCGAGGTAAAGAGTGGGGTCCCCCAGGGTTCAGTACTGGGACCCCTGCTTTTTGACCTCTTCATAAATGATCTAGAAGTAGGAGTAAATAGCAATCTAGCCAAATTTGCCAACAACACTAAATCATACAGGGTAGTAAAAACTGAGAGAGATTGTGAGGAGCTCCAGAGGGATCTCTTGACACTGAGGGAGGGGGCAAACCAGTGGCAAATGAGTTTCAACATTAGTAAGTGCGGAGTGATGCACCTTGGGGCAAAAATAACCCAATTACATTTATAAACAGATGGGGTCTGAACTCTCTGCAACAAAACAGAAAAGGGACCTTGGTATCCTGGTGAACAGCTCGAAGGTGTCAACCTAGTGTGCCGCAGCAGTGAAAAGAGCAAACACAATGCTAGGGATCATTAGGAAGGGTATAGAAAAATAAGTCAGCAAGTGTCATTTTGCCTCTTTATAAATATATGGTGAGGCCCCATCTGGAGTACTGTGTACAGTTCTGGTCACCATATTTCCAGAAGGATATTATGGAAATGGAAATAAGTGCAGAGGGGAACCAGAATGATTCAGAGACTGGAACACCTTCCTTACCATCTGAGGCTGCAATGGATGGACCTCTTCACTCTTGAATGACAGCACCTAAGAGGTAACTGTTTTCCCTATCACACAACTCTAGGACTAGGGGGCACTTCATGAAACTTTTGGGGCTAGATCTCAAACAAATAAGAGAAAGTACTTTTTCACCCAGATGATCACTGGTATGTGGAACTCCCTGACAGAAGAAGTGGGGACAGCTGTCAGCCTTGACAGCTTTAAGAAAGCATTAGACAAGTTCATGGCAAATAGGGATGTCAATGGCTGTCAATGGCTGGTTTTATGTTCTTAAATCTGGTACAATCAACTATAGAAGTAAATGCTAACACCTTCCATCTTAGCACAACTGCAGCACTGACTAATAGGAAAAGGATTTTCATGTTAACATGATGCCGGGGAGCACAGAAAAAATACTTTTGTTTTTGTTTTTGTTGTCTTTTATTAATTTGTGACAGAGAGCCTCAGAAGCATGAATGACTCATATAAATGATTTAAATGAAGAGAGCACAAATGTTCCATGTTTTTTTCCTCTGTATTTCAACCTTTCCTTTGCCTGTTTATCTCAAACTGCCTGTCAATGAGTAAGCAAATACTGTCTCTAGGGCTGCTGTCAGCAGGCAATCAGGACATCCGAGAGCAGAAGAACAGGGACTTCAAAACTTGAAAATGGACTATCTGGAACCCAGTGCAGGGAGTACAATACTCATTACCCAGGATTCTAGGCGCCGTGTCCTTCATTTTGTCTTAGTTTTGCTATGTTCCATTTTGTCTTAGTTTTGCTATGTACCTGCCCCATTCCTATCTGGATGCTGCACATGACAAAAGAAGGCACTAAAGTGATAGAGATGAGAGATTTTTTTTTTAAAAAATGTTATTTTTAGTAAATACGTACATATCCTGTTAAGGATCTAGTACAATATATATTTTATAGGATTTTGATTCCCCCCTTTGTTTTTCGTGTGCTATTGCCTTGTTTTGAAGTAGAGAGATTCTCTATTGCCTAATTGCCTTTCCCCTGCATTTTTGGAGTTGTTTTTAAAGGATCCTCTACTACTTTTGATGATTCTCTTTGGCCTGTCTTGCCCCTGCTTCTTTGGAATTTTTTAAATAGTCATTTTAGGGACTTGAGTGCCCAAAAAAATGAATGGGGAAAAATAAACTGAAAGAACCTGAAAGAGCCAGTTCCCTTCACGTTTAATGAAAGACCAGTGCACAAAAGTCACAAAAATGGAAGACGCACCCCTCCCCCGAAGGAATCCAAAGCAAAACAAACGAAAAGTATTTTTGCTGTGCACGACCAGTACCTTGATCTGACAAAATACAGTTGCTTTACAGTCACTTTTAATGTGTACTTGGAAACTGAGTATCATTTCCAATTCATTCCAATGAATGACTCCAAACACTTACAATTAAAAAATGTCATTCTAAATATCAATACAGTATTAGAAATTTAAAAATGAACATAGTTTTCTTACACTGTAAGTTCATTTGTAATAGAATATTTTGTTAATCATTAGAATAATCTTTGAAATGTGTTCAAACTAAGAGAGGCTGACCATCTAGCAGTTTTGGTAACTTTAGGAAACATGCAGTGAAGACAGACTGTGCTTGATCAAATGAACCTTACCCCTCATGTGGAGAAATTGTTTACAAACAACTTTATTTTATGGGACTGAAAGTGCTTTGTAAAAGTACCAAAATGATTAGCATATGGAACTACTTGTGGCTTCTTCCCCTTCAGAAAAAAGTGATACAGTTTATATCAACAAAGTACAAAGTAACTCATAGAATAGCAAGGAGTGACTATCACCCAAGATAAAAAACAGTGCCTCCATTAAGTAACAAATGTGGTAGCTGCCTACTTGGCTTTCCATCAATTATGCTCTCAAATTGGAGGCTCTTTGTGTTGTTTATCACACTGTGGGCTTTGGCATTACTCTTAAGTTCCAATGTGATAGCAACATGATTTTAAGAGACTCAATTTGTTTTTTAAATAAGAGGTTACTATGAACCTAAACGTTTAAATAGCGTCTGCTCATCTGTTCACATGCAGATAAAGTATTCTGGCAACTTGTTCTTGGCCTTAGTATCTTCTACCACATGCCAGTTTGGGTCTATCTGTCTTTATTGATAGTATTTACATATCACACTAAAACTAAATTCCCAAGGCAGTTTGCAAAAATAAAAGCAAATAATTTTTTCAAATGAGATGTATCATTGTATCAAAATAGCATGAAAACAAAAGGCAGAGATAATAACATGCACACTGCCTTGGAAATATAGGGGTGGCAGGGGGATAGAATTCTGTAACTGATCCAAGGTGTGGATGGAGGCCAGTTTCTGCAGGTAGATCTCACTTTCTATAGCAAAAAATATTTCAGCTGAAGGTCTACAGTGCTAAATTATGAAGGATAAAATTGTAACTGTACTAATAGCTCTAGTCCACATTTGTTTTTAAGTTCCAAAACCTTTCAAGTCCCAAAAACTTTCAACTAAGGTACAAAGGAATGGAAAGGGGGAGTAGAATTCCACTTAAGAGAAAAGAAACAATAGGATGGATTGACAGACTGTGTGGACAGAAACTAATACAGAACTGGAGCCTCCTGTAAGAGGGGTAAAGATGGAGTCTGTTGTAATGAAATATTCTATAGACTCCAGTGAGAACCCTGGAGAACTTTCAACTTTGGTTTCCAGATGAGAACTCTTATAAATTGTCATTAGATGAAATGGGATCACAAGCCTAAGGAAACATCTGAGGCAAGGGTGACCAATGAGAGCAGGCTCTTTTGGACTGCCAAGATACTACAGTACTAAAATTTCCCTTTGTGCCTTTGCAAGGGAGGGGAGCACTCCCAATCTGACCTGTAAAGAATGCAGGGCTTCCTCTCTGTACTATTTTGATCAGGAGCATCCTCAGAAGTGCACCACTCACTCTTGCAATTGTGGAGTCCAGTGATGCAGGGAGGTGCTGGGGATAGGGGAATCCTACAACTATCTCTGATCTGAGACTGAAGATTAAATGAAGAACACCCACCCCGTGTTTTCTCCACTGAAGAGTCTACTCTGCAAGGGTTTATGATTAGGGATGTGCTGGCATTGGGACAGGTTTCTTTTCCAACAGGTTAGACCACAGTTATGCCATGAAGATTTCTGGCTAGTTCTTTCTCCCAGTAATTCCATCTCTGCAGTTGTAAGATGTAAGTCAGGGGTCCTCAAAGTTTTCAAACAGAGGGCCGGTTCACCGCGCCCCAGACACCACTGGGGGCCAGACCACAGTGGGTGGGTGGGAGCAGGGGACCTTGTCGAAGCCCTCCCACTTTGAATGCCCCACTAGCCAGCATGCTGATCATCTAGGTGGTAGTTGGGGGGAGTGGGAGAAGTGACATAGCCCACTACTTTGAACTGCCTCAGCAATAGAAGCAGCTGCGGAGGCTGGGTTGCTCGCAAAGTAGGGGGTAGGGGGTTGCAATTGGCCTTAGGTTGAGGACCCCTGATGTAAGTGGTTTACCAGTCCATTTGTAGGGGGCACTCTAGAACTGTGCAGTTCGCCTAAGGGAAGACAGATTGGCCCACTTCCCAGGAGGCACAGTGGAAAACTGTTTTGTTTTGTTTTTTTCCTTAACTATTATCCCACCATCATGCCAGCTTATATTTTTTTCTCTTTTAGTTTTATTATTATGTTTTATCTGACTATTATTATTGTTATTGCTTCTTTGTTTTTATGTTTGTTTTTGACTGTAAACCACCCAGAGTTCCTCTGGAAGACAGGCGGTATACAAACATTAAAATAAATAAATAAATAAATAAATAAATAAATAAATAAATAAATAAATAAATAATGTTTGCTTTTTCTTGGGAATCCTGTCTTTGGTGCTGTTAAGGCAGCTGATATAGTAAACAGAGCCATACCAGTACGCACATTCCAGTCCAGTATATACTGATTTTAATGAAGTTCAGTGAATACAGGAATGAAGGCTAAGTTGTACACATGTTATCCCTTTCGGTGGTCTTCTGGTAGCCTAAGAATGATGTCAAGTGGCAGCCCCAATAAATCTCCAAGGTATTTATTTTGGGAAATTTCCAGATACTTAGTTTGACCAGTCCTTGATCCGTGAGTCAGCTGTGGACGCAATTTTCTTTCATATGCTTGCAGGTTAAAGAGATAGTGTTCTAATGAAGTGCATAATAACTCTCGTTATCTTGAAGCTATTAAGGTAGAGATAGTCACAGGTGCCACTATCTGTAAATCATATACCAAGACTGTTTCTCAGATGCGCCATTCAATTACTGTTAATATTTTGGATGCCACAAGATGCCCAGAATTCTGTTCAGTAGAACCGTTTACACAGCTTTCCCTGGCATGAACCATCTAACATTTTCCAGGGAATTTTTGTCAGGTTCTTTGTTCATACATATAGTGATCTCGCCCTGCACAACAACATCTTTCAGTTTATTGTACATATGGATAGACTGGAGTGCTTTTGGACAAAAAGTGCTAGTGGTCGATGGAAGCCTATGAGAGTTTATCTGGATTCTTGGAAAATTAATTATTCCCAGTGAATGGAAATCTGAAGTTAAAATGGAGAATTAATGTCTATTGTGACAAGTGCACCACAGAATAGCTTTTAAAACCACCAAGCGCTAAACAGCATGTTTTACAATTCTTGTTGAAAATTACGATACCAAATAAATCAATTATTTCAGTTTATGTTATGTAGCAAAAACAAGCAGAGTTCAACTCACAAACAAGTCTAACGTGCGGGTACCTTCAATACTATTGCAGCTGCCTTAATACTATGTGCTGGGTGGATAATGTTTAAAAGACCACAACAGCAAGTACAGTCATTCCCCCGCCATTTCACAATTCATATACTGCAGTCCCGGTACATTGCGGGCTTGCAGTATATGAAGGCAAGAGACCCTGGGGCAAGTTGCGTGGGCCTGTTTGAGGCCTCCTGCACTTTCCAGTGAACAGGAAGTGACTTCCAAAAACCTGGAACTGCATTCAGGATGGTCCAAAACCACTTCTGGCACCTCCGACAGGACCAGGAAGCCTGTTAGAGGCCCGTTCAGGGCAGCGCCAGGGCTGGGGTAAGTGCAGTAGGCCCCACACAGGCCCTCCAGTTCTGACCTGACCCAGCATCTGCATATTGCGGATTTTCCTTTATTGTGGGTCAGGTCAGGTCCCTAAGCCCTACGATAAATGGCGGATTAGTGTCAATTCCATTATGAAAATGGGCGTGCTCCATTAATGCAAGACTACTAATGACAAAACCAATGTAATCCATGCAGGAGCCACTTTCAGAAACATGTTTTCCGCAGTGACAACTTTTAAAGAGGCCCATATTCAGGCTTCATGTGCTTCTAAGTAAATTCACCCCACAAACAGGAAATGTGTGGTATAATTTCAGTCACCTGAAAAGAACTGTAGAATGTATCCCTCTCACATATGAAAGAATCTCTGGAGGACTCCTAACCAAATCCAAAATGGAATTAGTACCATGTACACACGCCTTGTGTTCAAATCCCGACTTGCCCATGAAACAAAGCAGGTGACCTAGGAGTGGTTACTCTCTCTCAGCCTTATATGCCTCAAAGGGATATTGTAAGATTAAAGTGTGAAGAAGGAAAGCCACACATGACTTGTTGGACAGAATATGGAATGCAGTTGTAAGTAATAAAGAATAAATAAAATAATGCCCATTTGTAGAAGCCCTTTCCAATTCTGCATGGAACTCTTGTAATCCAAGAGGTGTGCATCTCTATAGAAGGCCTAAAGATGTGTGATGTCCCTCTATTCCCTGTTCTCAATACTTGAATATGTCTTAATTGTACTGGACTGTATATTGTCCTTCATTACCGTAAGCTGCCTTAGGTCCTTTTCCAAGGAGAAAGGTGGGGTAAAAATGCTCTAAATAAATAAATAAAATAAATAAACTCCTTTGAGTTACTGAAGCTGGTCAAGTTCACATAGCTAAGGCTAGCCAAAGTTGTTTTGCTCAACTTGTTAGTTATTGGAAGAACATAATCCTTGAGAAGATAAAACCTGGGAAGTACTGCCAACAAATTGAAGATTCCCACAGCCAGAACTTACTAGCCAGGATGGTGTTCTGGGAATTTATAACCCAAAGGTGCAACTCTTTCAACTCTTGTGCTGATAAAATATTGTATAATTAAGAATGCTAGGTGAGGAGGATACAGAAACAACCCATAATGTTCTTTAGAAGAAATAAGTGAGTTGCTGAAATGTGGGACATGTAGAAAAAAGGATGTGAATGGGAAACAAAAGAATAAAAGGGTGTCTTATGGGCTAGTAAAGAGAGAAAAGATGAAATGGATGGTGTGAAGAGCATTCAGAGAAATCAGTGCTTGCCTTCAAAGAAAAACACATGCAATAGATTAAATTAAAAATCACTGTAAAAATGTAACAGAACTCCCTTCCAGTGATTAATATAGTAATCTCTCTCTCTTAAATAGCAAAAGCATAAAAATACCCACAAATTAAATCTAACTGTAGGACCTAACCTATGTGTTGCTATTTGTTGTTATCATATTTGTTGACAGCATTCTTCCCACCCCATATGATTTCTTTGTACTATGCCTCATGTACCTTCCTAAAAGGTAATAAATACATAACAAGTTGAAACAAATCAGGAGAAATATGTAACAGAAATAGAGGAAAATTAAGGACCCAAAAGTATTAAAGTCACAATGAAAGAGTAAATATTTCTTCATCTGAACAATAGCAGTCAGGATGGGTAAAGGTCAGCACATAAGTCCAAGTACATTCACAACATCTGTTGATTGAGGAAATTTTCCATGACTAGGCGGATGCAGATGCCACTAAGTTCTATAAACTTGGTTAAAGGCCTTTGTGATTGTAAGAGCTCATATTTCTTTATCTCTTGTAGATGCTTGAAGATGAGTTTCTCTCTAGTTGAGAAAGATTATTTCAGTGAGCTGAAAAGTTTTTTTTTCTTTGACTAAGTATAATCACATTTAATTTCCCTTGTGTTGCCAGTTACACTGATCTTAAATCTTTTTTATTGTAACTCAGGACTGAACAAGTTAGCATGAAATACTGGTGTAGCAAAAATACTAATACAGACCGTGGGCTTTTTTTTTTAACATAGCAAAAATTGTACTAAGCATTCCACTAAGCTGATTGGAACATCTGGACATCACAACCACTAAAAAGGATCTCAACAAGGTGAAGGGACATTCATCAAAGCTCATCAAAACTGATTCCTGTAGAAGTTCATTATATTATCTTTTTTGAGTTGAGGAGGAGGTTTAGGTCCTATGACTCACATGTGGTTCTCCTGAATTTGGTTCACGATTTCTGGATTAAGGATTTGTATAGTTATTTCAGAGATTGCAAAACAAATGATTGAACCAGGCCAACTGCTTGCTTTATTCTTTATATGTTTGTAGACTAAAGTTCTCAAATGTTACAAGACAAAGATGACATTTTATTAGGAGCAGTATGAACCAAATTAGCATTGAGAATCTTGGGGGGGGGGGCGGAGAGGCTTTATAGAAAAATTTGATCATGCAGGTTTGACATGTAGTGCTAGGTGAGAGAAGGACAGATCCAATTGGAAAGAAGTACAGCTAAAAAAAATTCATTGAGATTTAGTTTTGAATTACATCACGTTCAGCATAGATGTTACAACCCTACTACTACCATAGTTATCTAGACATTCTCCCCCTCCACGGCCCCATAGGTTAAATCATCTATTCATAAGAAGGAAAGATGGAACAGAAGGTTATGGTGCAGGATGACAATATGGATATATATGTTTCAGTGGTTTAATTTTTGATGGATTTTCTTGTCTTCTTGCTTAAATTGTTATAAGAACAAGAAATAAAAACTTGATTAAAATAGTTTTCTAAAAACAGTTTGTTTCAAAGAATATGTCACATGAACCAACTGGAATTCCTAAACTTCATATGCAGCGAAGCTTGTTAAAATTTACATAAATTACCTGTTTGTTGTCTGGGTTCTGATTAGATTCAAAATGAAAAGAGAGGTTTATGCTACAGAGCACAAAAGTGCATAGTGTCTTTTCAACATATGGTACATGATTATTTTTGATGCCAGTCATTCAGAACCCCCATTGTTTGAATCCAAAAAGCTTTTGGGATTGTCCACAGAGCTCCTGAGACAATATCTTCACCTTTTTCTGTAACAGAGTAGCCTCCCTTCTTTAATAGCTATATAATTTGTAGCCTTTGTGTATTCATATAATAAGACCCAACATTGCAGCTGGAAATAACCACGTTTGCAATAATGACTATTTAATAATTGGACAGAAAGACATGAAAATCTTAATGTTCACTATATGGTAGCCAGTATATTAGAAATGCTTGAACAACATGCATAATGCATGGGCTGGTTTCTTATATTTTAGAATACCCAGGGCTATAGTACTATATATAGCGAAAAATTATATGCACGGAATTATGCCCCTGGCATCTGTGGGGTCCTGCAATTTAAGCAAACCAAGGCATGATGCAAGTGCACATTTAGCCACAAGATATATTTGAAGGCTAAAATAGTGTTTTTGGCTCTCTTATGAAGGGATAGTGCTAGCATATCTCTCAGGTCTCAAGGTGTATGAAATTTCATAATCCATAAGTAATCTTTGATTTAGAGAACTCTAATATATTTTACAGTATTGATCCTCAGCTCTTATGAATTCACCATAACTGCAGCAGAGTCATCCTCTTTATTGGCAAAAAAATACCTTGAAAATCTACATATAGCTGTTGAATCTGATTCTTCTACTTATTCTATTCCTTCAGTAAATGATCAGAAAGTCTTATTGGTCTAACTGAAATAATTGTTGAGTTGGGGATGTATCCAATGGTACCCTTCTTCTGCTTATGGAGTCATTGGAGGGTATCACAAGGAGAACCTGAAGAAAGGCCATTTTGGTGGCTCCTCATATCCTCTTGGAGCCCCACCACTCCAAAAATGTCTGCTCCAGAAGACTGGAAGGTGATGGAACAATGTGAAAGTTTTCAGGTAATGGTGGAAGGCACATTGGTAAAAATAACTTCCCTTCACACTTTACCAATGAAAGCCTTTGCTGGACCAAACAGCCTTCGACCAGAGAAGGGGCATCAATGGATATGTGCCTGACCCAGCAAGTATCAGGAGATGGCCAACAATTACTCTTTTCTAATTTAATTTTATTAACGGAAGAATCAATAAATCTAGAAGTAGCAGTCAAATAAGCCATTTTCATAATTTTTTTGTTTTCTTGGGAATTATCCAAAATGCCTCTTACTTTGGGGGACATGGGACAATGTTCCAGTGTTCTCAAACTGGCAAGAACTTGTTCTGGTATCTTCTGCCTCTGTACTAATCAGGAACACAGAAGCCAGTGTGGCTTGAAGGAATTCTGGCCTTGAAGACATTAACATGCTGAAATTTGATAACGGACAATATATTCCTATATTTCAAGGATCTTTGCTAGTTCTGGAACATTATAATATAAATAATGGGATACCAAAATACAACAAAAATCATGGCCCTCTTGAAAAGAATATAGGAATTCTTAGACAGAATCTATTTTTGGTAAAAGACCTACCTTTATTACATGATGCTTTTCATGAAGTACAGGTATTTTAAACATTTGACACCAATAGGTTGTGTCTTTGTCTGGTATAGGCACCTGTCTTAAAAGGAAAAGAAGAGGCTAATATAATATAAACATTTAATTTGTCTTCCATGTACTTTCAGCCAACAATTGTACCCAAAGTTCACTAACTTTCAGTAAAAACAAAGACCAAAGTAACTTACGTTTTGGTTTGTCAAATCAAAATATGGTAGAGAGGAAGGGATGGCAGCCTCCTTCTCAGGGTTCAGTAAGCGAAGACTCTTTGTTCCTCTGTTTGAACCATGGTAGTTTTGATTTCCTTCTCTGAAGTCTTTGTCATGATATGCCCATATCACCCTTACTGTACTTTCCTAAAAAAGCAAAATGTTGCAGATGGGTAACATAGGGAAGAAATCAGACTATGATCTAAGGCTCTCTGACTAAGTCTATAATCACAGCGCACCAGAGGAAAATGTCTTCCTCCATGTTTCTGAAGGGTCATTAGTCAGATTCTGATCAGATTCTCTGAGTGATGTTAGCAGAGTCTTAACCAAATGAGACTGCAACCTAATTTGTAATACAGACATCGGTAGGTACTATATTTTCATTGATTTTGCCACAGACAAAAATATTCAAGCAAATTCTTTCCATAGTCCTAAGTGTTCAGTGTACAGGGCTACCTAAAATATCACATGGGAAAATTTTCAGTTCTGCACTGAGACTTCTCATTATTCTTTGCTCCCTCAAGGTTTTAAAAATGGATTTACCTAACTGGCCCCACTTAAGTTGGAACATTAAAACAAATATAATTTGAAGTTGGAAATCCAGTGCATGCATTTTGATGCTAATGATATGTTCTGAAAACAGAAACAATACATAAAGCATCAGGGCTAGAATAAACATGGTCATAGAAAATGTAGAAATTTTAGAAATTGAAAAAGAACCTCCATGAGATCAAACTCGACCAATAATCCAAGCTCTACTCTCCCCTCAAACTCATATGCTTATTGTAAACTCTGTGGTCTGGGAGGGGGAATTCAAAGGAGAATCTCTGTTGCCCAAAATGTCTCTTACTCTGCAGGACATAAGTAGATACTGCACCTAGTGAATTACAGATCATCTGATGCTCAGATCATCAGATGTACTCGCATCATGGGTACAGTAAATAGCACAATATCTCACCCACTCGGAGAATGAGTCACTCAATGGTAACTTTTGTTTTGCCAAATTATTTTATTTTTTGGACTTCAGATCTCTCTCTCTCTCTCTCTCTCTCTCTCTCTCTCTCTCTCTCTCTCTCTCACACACACACACACACACACACACACACACACACACACACACACACACACACACACACACACACACACACACACACACACACACACACACATGTCCCCTCTCCTTTGCTGAATTAGAATATTAGAACTACTTTACCGTTATACTCTTGTCATTAGGGTCACATGTGTGAAGCTTCCGACTAAAACCTAGTATCGTATGGGTGCTATTTTCCATGGCATATTCCAAATAGTAGTCCTGCTGTGGATCTTTTTCCAGTGTTCTGTCTGCAGTTGTAAAATAGTCCTGTTCAAGATAAAAACTGAAATATTATTCTGCTGTTACACTCTTTCTCTTCAAAAAATCTCAATTCATTAGCATTTTTAGCATTTAAAAAAGATATAGAATCATAGAGTTGGAAGAAACCACAAGGGACCACCCTCCTGCCATGCAGAAACCACCTCCCATCAAAGTACTTCCAACAAGTGGCCATCCAGCCTCTGCTTAAAAACCCCCAGAGAAGGAGACTCCACCACCCTCTGTGGCAGCATATTCCACTGCTGAACAGCTCTCACCATCAGGAAGTTCTTCCTAATGTTCAAATGGAATCTCTTTTCCTGTAGTTTGAAACCATTGCTCTGAGTTCTAGTTTCTGGAGCCATGGAAAACAAACCTGTCCCCTCTTCCATATGACATCTTTTCAACTATTTAAACATGGCATTGGCTATCATATCCCGTCTCTACCTTTTTGTAAGACTAAACATTTCCAGCTCTTCCAGATTTTTAACAATCCTGCAGTGGTATCTCATGCCCACTAAAATACGCTTCTAAATTCAGGATGAACCACCTCCTAAAATCCTGTTCCCATGAAGAGCCGCCTTTGTTGCAGAGAAAACTCGTCCATGCCCCTTAAAGCGTGTTTTGTTGGAACCACCTCTGGGGGTAGTACTTTTTTTGCCTCTGGTCAGAAGCGGCTTGTGTCCTTCGCCAAGCAGAGTGAGAAAGGCCATTTCGTGCACTGTGAGCAAATGACAGGGAAAGAAGGGAGGAAGGAGTGTGATGTGTGTGTGAGAGAGAGCAGTATCTAACCCTAACCCTCTCAATCTTTGCCCTTGCCCCCTTCTGAGAACCCACAGCGCCTCTCCAGCCCCAAGAAACTGACCCATTCAAGGTTGTCAACATCCTTTAAAAACTGAGGTGCACAGGACTGGACACAGTACTCCAGGTGGGGTCTGACCAGAGCAGAATAGAGTGGTACTATCACTTTCCTTGATCTAGACACTATGCTTTCTTGGCCACCACGTCATACTGCTGACTCATGTTCAATCTGTGGCCCACCCAGACTCCCAGGTCCCTGTCATGTGTACTCTTTTCTAGCCAGGTGTCTCCCATCCTATATCTGTGCAATTCATTTTTTGTGCATAGGTATAAGACTCTATATTTCTCTCTCTTGAAACTCATTCTGCTAGCTTTGGCCCAGCACTCTAATGTGTCAAGGTCATTTTGGATTTTCATCCTATCCTCAAGGGAATTAACCACACCTCCTAATTTGGTATCATCTGCAAATTTAATCAGCCTACTATCTATTCCTTCATCCAAGTCATTAATAAAGATATCAAATAGCACAGGACCCAGAAGAGAAGCCTGGGGCACCACACTGGTCACATCTCTCCATATTGAAGAGAAACCATTCATGGTCACCCTTTGGATATTATCAGTCAACCAATTACAAATCCACCCAACAGTAGCACTATCGATCCCACATTCTACTAACTTCTGCAAGTACCTGTATATCATGGGAAACCTTATTGCAGCCTTACTGAAATCAAGATAAGCAACATCTACAGTGTTCCCCTCATCTACCAGGCCTGTAATTTGATACAGTTACAGGCCTGGTGGATGAGGGCAACACTGTGGATGTTGCTTATCTAGATTTTAGTAAGGCCTTCAATAAGGTTTCCCATGACATACTTGCAAACGATTTAGTAGAATGTGGGATAGATAGTGCTACTGTTAGGTGGATTTGCTACTGTAAGGTGGGTATAAAAGGATATATTGTATTTTTCTAAGCAAGTCAATTTCAGGTAGTGGGGGAACAAAATGTTAGTACCATTTCTTCTCACTCCATATGTACTATTTATCTGAGCATTTTTCAAAAAGACAAAGGGAAGTGTAAAAAAACAGATTACATTTACCTACATGCAATCACAGTAATATCTGTGAACATATAGACAATATGTTTCAAATCAAGTAACATAAAAAGAAACTTAAAAAGTGATATATTGTATGCATAGCATGGGGGTTGCACTTCATTCATGTATTAGAAGTAGGTACAATTATTTGGCTGCAATCATTAGAGCATGCAGCAATCAATTTTTAAAGACAATTTTGAGAAGTGCACCTCTTTCTTCTGTCCTTCTTGCACCCAATTTATTACAATCAAGAAACATAAGATTTCTACCCTTAGAAATATTAGTTTCTTAGTTCCCATAGAATGTACTCCCTAGTCACCAGGGAGTAAGGAAACTTAGTCTACCATTATTTATTTTATTTTCTCAGGAGAAATATTATGCAGAAATACAAGACTCTTGTATATACTTCTCACATAGCACACTGAAGGAATGTTTTAGTGTTTTTCAGAAGAAAGATTATCCTAGTTCTCACCATAGCAAAGTATGATATAATGCATACACTGTAGCAGTAACGTAGTATTATTAACCTCTTCACCTTTGAGTTATTTGTCATATTGTACAGCTGGCTTTCTGTCCTTGCTCCTCCTTCTACTATACGTTAGAATACTGTATTGTCTGAGAAACTTTTGTGATGGTAAATAAAAGAGTTTCCATAGGTTTAATGACCAGTGAATAATATATTCTAATTTCATCCAATTAACTTTCTGCAATTCATCTTGAGTTTGTTTTGTATTTTGCTTGTAATAAGATTTCCAGTTACATACAAAGAGATGACACATAAGAACATAAGAACATAAAAACATAAGAGCCATGCTGGATCAGGCCAAAGGCTCATCTAGTCCAGCTTCCTGTATCTCACAGTGGCCCCACCAAATGCATCTAGGAGCGCACAAGGCTAGATATCTGTCTCCTGATACCACTCCCCTGCATCTAGCCCTTGGTTTTAAGTCTGGAGATTACACATCTCCATCATGGTTTGTAACCTGTGATGGACTTTTTCTCCAAGAACCTGTCCAATCCCCTTTTGAAGGCATCCAGGCCAGATGCCATCACATCCTGTGGCAGGGAGTTCCACAGACAAACAGCAAGCTGGGTAAAAAAAAATACTTTTGTCTGTTCTCACTCTCAAGCCCTCAGTTTGACTGGATGTCCCCTAGTTCTGGTATTTTGTGAGAGGGAGAAGAGCATCCCTCTATCCATATGGCCTGCATTATTTTGTACGTCTCAATCATATCCCGCCTCAGGTGCCTTTTTTCCAAACTAAAGAGCACCAAATGTTTTAGCCTTTCCTCATAAGGGAGACCCCCAGCCCAGTAATCATTTTAGTTGCTCTTTTTTGCACCCACACCTCCAGCGGAGCAAACATATACATCAGGAAAGAGGAACATGTGGGCCATTAAAATATTATTGAACCACAGCTTTCATCAGCCTTAACCAATGAAGCCAGTGGAAAAGGATGCTGGAAGAAGCAGTACAGTATAATAAATTGTGCTGATCTCACTTTCTTCATCACAGTATTCATAGTTATTAAAAACTTGTCCCATTGACTTCTGTGAGTTTTACTTTCCAGTAAGAATATAGTCTCATTCATTTGCAATACCACAGCACTAGTAACAAGCTACAATACTGTTGACTTGGGGTGCACCCATGCTGGAATGCTACATCAAAAGGAATGGCCTTTGCTTCAGTATGCTTCAATGTCTATATTACATTTAAAATCATAATCAGTGCTTGCAAAGGAACAGTTCAATGGAATCAATGTGATTGATGTTCTAGCCCACAGTCCCCTTCCCTTCCCTTCCCTTCCCTTCCTTCCTTCCTTCCTTCCTTCCTTCCTTCCTTCCTTCCTCTAGTCCAGGGGTCCTCAAAGTTTTCAAACAGCGGGCCGGTCCACCACCACCCAGACACCACTGGGGGCCGGATCACAGTCCAAAAGCAGCTGCGGAGGTTGGCTTGCTCACAAAACAGGGGGTAGGTGGGGGTTGCAATTGGTCCCAGGGGCTGGATTCAGGACCTTGGGGGGCCGCATCCGGCCCCCGGGCCTTAGATTGAGGACCCCTGCTCTAGTCCCACCTCTGGCTTTCCTTTTGTGGTTTGTCACAAAGCAGATTGATTTTCAAATACAGACATTCCAAGGCATTACCTTTCTGTTTGTCTTGACTCTTGATTCTTTTTACATTCCCCCCTCTCTCATTCTCTCTCTCTCTCTCTCTCTCTCTCTCTCTCTCTCTCTCTCTCTCTCTCTCTCTCTCTCTCTCTCTCTGTGTGTGTGTGTGTGTGTGTGTGTGTGTGTGTGTGTGTGTGTGTGTGTGTGTGTGTGTGTGTGTGTGTGTGTGTGCGTGCGTGCATGCATGCGCGTGCTAGATTACCGAGGTGATCCAGCAAACACACACATCATTCTCTGCCCTTGCTGATCATCCTCTATTTGAGTTTAGTGCTGGATCACCTCTGCATGAGTGCATTGCACACACATATATTTTAAAAAGAAGGTAAAATCAGGATATAAAATTGCAAGAAATCAAACATTAATATCAGTAGAAAAGACCCTCCAAGTAGCAGGATAAAAATGTGACAAATAATAAAACTTTAATTATCAGTTGCTTCACCTGCTATGAGGCAAAATCAAGCTTGGCTGACATGTCCATGTTTGTCATTGCCACCAAAGCTACTCTAGATATGGTACAACATCTGCTGTCATTGAGAGAGCACTTATGTGACTTAATATCACTCTACATCACACAGCATTGGACATAAGCATGCAGTTCTGTTCTAGATCAGTCATGGGTGCTTTGTTCTTCGTATGAAACACTGCTAGAGAGCTGTGGTTAATTTCCCTCCCCTCAGCTGCCCAGACAACCTACCAGGCTCTGAAGACTACCGAGGTCCTTCAGCTGTGGCAGTGCACCGATCCACATTGGAGCCTGGATGGCCTTTCCTCTCACTGTGTGCAGCCAACCACTCATTGGCTGTACTGGGAGACTCTCCCTCCTGTCACCTCACAGGAATCATCGGCTCCATAAAGAGGCATGAAGGACCAAGCTGGGTTCCAACGTGGATTGGTGTGGCTCCACAGCCAATGGACCCCAGTGGAATGTGGAACTCAGTAATTATCCCAAGGTAGCTTGGTGAGGATGATTTGCGCATCTGGCCAGCAATGCTTATGCTTTGCACCAAACACAAACCACCCATGTCTATTCTAGACGCCTTGATAATGAGTGAATAAACCAGGGTAATGATGTAATATAAAGCGAGTTTATGAACAGGAACTTAAATTCTTGCTGACCACTGAGAAAGAAGGTGAGTGATGTGTTGCTTCCCATGGATTTGTGCTATGTAGATACTATGACAAACTAGCATATTATTATTATGACTGAAATAAGCATTTTTTAAAAATCCCCATAAGCAATTATAGGCTGGTGGGTGGAGTCAAACAATTAGTTGCCTTTCATTCACAGGAAGCCGTTTGAAAATTGAAGCAACAGAGGGTAAGTTGATTTTACAGAGCATAAAAGATGTGGTATATAATTTCCCACAGATGAAGGCACTGATGATGAATTGCTCCTCACACGCTCTTGACCCAGCTCTTGCTCTCTAAAAAGAGGATTTGCAGTTGATGTGGCTCCTGATTGATGCTATACAAAATGGGAGGGAAAGTAATTTCTTATGGATGTAGTAAAAAGATGTAAATAGGCCCTGTTTTATCCTTGAAGAATGTAAGCACAGCTGCACAGGGAAGTTTGGGGGAGGAAGAAATCACAGCTGTCATTGTATCCTTTAACAGGTGTTTCTATGGGGAAGAAACTCTCCAAATACAGTAATGAGTTGGTTTAAGAGTACTTTTGTTTAAGAGTGTTTTCAACACAAGAAAACATTTCTTCTAAATTTTGCCTTGATCAACAAGCAATGTCTTGCAATACAAGCACTGGAGCAGGTCACATGATCACAGGTGAGCCAGTGGTGGCTCTCTCACCCTCCCTCTCACTACTGGATTGTGTTTGAATGTCTGGAATGTTCCATCTCAGGCACACTTCCAAAGCAGATGGAGATGAGAGGAAAACAGGTTTCCCTTGCACCACAGCCAGGAACGTTTTCAAAGGTGAGTGCAGGTTAGGGTTTTATTTTACATTATATTTATATTTTTAGTTAATTTCTTTCCACATCCTTTCTTATTTTTCAAACCATTTCTATCATGGAACAGCCAGTCAAGTGTGTATATTGCTACAAATGTCATTTTATTATTTTCCCATTAAAAACAGATTAAAATCTAGTTGTTAGTCTCAAACAGATCAAATTCTGCAGCCAGGTACCTAAACCATGGTGTGGATGTCGACTTCTAGCCAACTTCTTTTGTGAGTTTTAGCATTTTGTGCACACAGTATCTAGTCTATGGGACCACAGAATGAAAGAAAATTGCTTTGATATAAGAGTGTTTTGGTCTACAAGCATGTTTCCAAAACAAATTATGCTTTTAAACCAAGGTATAAGTCAAATATGACTGTGACTTATAGCAACCCTGGAAGGGCTTTCAATATACAGTAAATTAGATGTTTAAGGAATGGTTTTACCAGTTCTACAACCCCAGTGAGTTTCCATGGCTGAGCAAGGGTCCTAACCCAAGCCTTCTGAGGCCCTTTCTGTTACTCTCTCCACTGCACAGCAATGTGAACCCCATTCATATATTTAACTCATCATTTTTTAAAAAAATGAATTATTTCATGCGAAAATTGCTCTTGAAAATTAGAATTTTCCCTATACTGCCATCCCAGTAGCAGTACTAAATTGCAGAATAGGGATTTCCATTCAAAAGTGAAATATATCCAACCATTATTCCATGAGCAAACACACCTAAGGAGTTTCTGAATGATGCAATTATTTTTGCATTTTACCAACATCATGTGACATAGCGTCCAGATAAACACAAGAAAAGAAAGTAATTCTTTATTTGGGGTTTCAGCTAATGACTAAGCAGTGTAAAGAATACAGCACTTTCAACTACTAATGATGAGCTACTCACAAATGGATTTGTGCCTCAACTGGGACTATTTTTGTGCAAGAGTTCAACAGAAGGATTTTACAATGCAACCTTCTTGTATAACTTGCACAAAACAGGCATTCATAAAAAAGGATTTCTCCCTCCAAAATGGACCTCTCCGCTACTACATGTTGTGGGTGGGGGGTGCACAATTTCAGATTTTGTGTGTGTGTGTGTGTGTGTGTGTGTGTGTGTGTGTGTGTGTGTGTGTGTGTGTGTGTGTGTGTAGCAATGACAAAGCTACAACTGAGCAAGAAAATGAAAGCTGTGTCAATTCATAAGCACAAAATAAAGGGATTGAGGTTTTTGTTTTTGTTTTGAGTTAGAAGCAAAAGTCGGAGCTGCCTTGAGCACTCTCGTGGCAAAGTAATCTCATGAAAACTTTACTTTGGCAATATTGCAAGGGTAAAATAACTGCAAACATGAATGGATTGAGCAATTTCTCTGAGGCAGCACCCATCTTTATTCTCTCAAGCATCTCTGCTTCACTGCACTAAGATCTTGGGGGGGGAGGGGTCCCCAGGCTTCAACATACTCATAACAGCCTCACCCGTTTGCAGTTACATTTACTACCAACTGCCTAAAGAAGTGCCTGTGATTAACTATGTAGCAACACTCCACAGTTCTATAAGCCTTCCCTCTTTAGCTCAACTCTCACTCTATTCCCACCCTTCACAGAAGAACAATTAAGCATGCCTGAGAGACCTCTCTTATTTAGACATGAGTCTTGCACTTCCAAATAGTTAGTGCTGGGTTCCCACTCTAAACTCTGAACTCCTGGAATGCTTGACTACTAATGCATTATTCCCCATTTGGTCTCCTTTCAGCCAGGCTTTTAAAGAACGTGGCAACCCTTTTGTGAGTTTTTTTGTCTTTCTGTCTCCCTAACATAATTGCACCCTTCAGCCTGATTAATCTATTTACAAGGAGGTAATAGAACCGTCTTTCAAGTTCTATTACACCATATCAGATACTGAAGCAAAAGCACCATGTGAAACATCATAGTAAGCCTGTCCAATAGGTCAGTAGAAAAAGATTAATTTGATTTGTTTTATTAAAAATTTCCCTTCTCTCCAGAACAGGGTGGAGGATAAGAATTGTTATGGGAGGGGGCTGTAGGATATCAATTCCTGGTTGCTGCTTTTTAGATAACAAGATAAAGTTTTTGTTTGATTGGGTGTTTGCTTATTGGCATGTGTATTTCTTACAAAAACCAATGATGGAGCTTCCAACCCAAGTCCACCAGTACAATCTTTTCATAGCAGGGTCAGATGTTTCTTCTGCACCAGCCTTGTCTTTAACAATGTGCCTGGCAGCCACAGGTGGCCAAGAATTCCCTACAGGCGAGTGAGTGAGCTAGAGACAGAGGGCTGGATCACTTCATTTTGCCCTCATAAGCCCAATTTGTTTCTATGGACTAAATCTCTTCCTCCAAAATAACACAGGATTCAAGGTAGGGCTGAGGAAAAACAAAGTGATCTACCCATTTTGTTATTGCACTTGGATAGAAGTCCTATTTTACCAGCTTGGTAAGGGTTCTGTTCCAACATAACCAACGTGTTTCCTAACCTGGGGGAGGGGGAGGTCACAACGTTTTCTTGGGGAGGGTATGGGTCATCTTCTATATGCTGTAGCTCCTGTTAAATAATTTCTTCTTTGACCTTTCAGAATGGGATATTAAAGTTAGTGTGCATGTGTATGCATGGGAAATAGGCCCTTTAGAAAGAAGCCTCTATTTTCTCAGAAGGAATGACTTTGCCCCCATTAAAAAGCATTTTTATGCAAACATAGCAAGGGAAGTCATGGGATACTTAGCTGTTATATATAAAAAAGAGGTCATAACTTGAAAAAGACTGGGAAACTTTGGGCTAAACTAGTTGTCTTTTCAGGTCGTAATTACCTTTTTAGAAAAAGAAATGCAAGGGTTTTCTTGTTTGTTTCTGTGTGTTTGTTTCACAGAGCTGATCTAACATCACACTGAAGAAAGCAAAGCAGTTTTATTTTAAAATGCATACAAATTGGAATCACAAGATTACAAACTTAGACATAAAGGCTTAAAGGCTTAACTAAAATAAAAACATGATTATATGTTTCATTTGAAAATGTTTCCTTAGAGCTTATAGTATAAGCAGCCACATCCATGCTAAGTATATGTGCAGGTTTAAGTCACATTGAAATAAATTTGTTATGTGCTACCAAGTTACTCCCAATTTGTGGCAACTTTCATTGATTTTTGGAGGGTCTGAAATGTTCATGGCAGTGTGCTACCAAGTTACTCCCAATTTGTGGCAACTTTCATTGATTTTTGGAGGGTCTGAAATGTTCATGGCAGTGTGCAGTGACTTTCCATGGACAGACAGTGATTTCAACTCAGGTCTCCTGAGTCCTGAGTCCAGTTCACGCTCAAATAAATGGGCACACAATTTTGTGTGATGTTGCAATCAAGTACTGTGAGGTCATTTATGTATTCACTAAAGCCAAACATCTAAAATATACACAATTCCTTGAGTATCTCAAATTTCAGTGTTAATGGCTATGAAACTTTACTACTGATGACTACCAAGCAGTTGGAGTTAGGGGGGGGAGCCCTATCAAATAGATCTCTTATGTCTTGTATCTGCATGCTTGTTGATGCTTTCATCTTCAGGCAAGTAAGATAAGCCCTCCTGTTCCATAAGCCCCTATCATTTGTTCTCATCAAAGCTTGCCCTGCTATCATACAGAATACAGAAGCTACATATTTTATGTTTTTAACATGCAACCTTTCAAATATCTATTCAAAGATTAATTTCCACCTCATCCAGTGAGACTTATACCTGGATAAGTGTGTGTAGCGGTGTTCTTCAACAAAGTGCCATCCAGATGGAAAGGACTGCAACCCCCACCATGACAGCATGACCATTTTTGATTGAAATTATTGAGAGGAACAGGTTTGTAGATTATATTCTTGAAGGCTTTCACAGGTGGGATCTGATCCTTGTTGTAAGTTTTTAAATTTCTTAATCCCTTCATCACAATACAATGACTAACAAGTTTCCTCTTTCCCACAACTTAAAAACCCCCAGTCTCACTCATTCTATACCCCAGAGCACAGAGAGTCCCCTGAGCAACTTGCCCTCTGAAGATGCCAGCCACAGAGTCTGGTGAAACGTCAGGAAGAAAAACTTCCAGAACATGGCCAAAGAGCCCGAAAATCTCAAAACACCTATCAGGTTTTTAGTTTTTGGATCATCTAACTCTCAGTAACAGGCTTTTAGTTCTGTTGTCATCCCACCCACCCCCAGGGCTGTTTAAATCACGTTCACATTATAGATGAGTGGCTGCCCATTCCATCACTGAAAAACAGGAAGAAAAATTATGTGTTGCTGCATTGCAAGAAACATGAGGACCTAAGCAAAAGCAGCCTAGGCTTTGATAAGCATGGGAACTGTCCAGTGTTCTTTCAGACAGCATCATATTACTGTGAACCTGCCCATCTTGGGACTGCTCTCCGACAGACAGCTGCTGCCTTCATAAATGCCATGAACAGGGATAACCAGAGACAAGTAAGCAGAGTTAGAGTTGAGAGTTTGATTCCTTGCTGTGGCTTTTGGACAAACTGCACATTCCCAGGGCAACCCCAGAAGAAGGAAACAACAAACCACTTCTTTGTACTGTATCCTTAAAAAGCCATAGGAAGAGTGAGCATAAATCAGAATCGACTTGTCAGCATACATAGTAGATAGAAGTAATAGATGCCACTTCTGTGTCTCAGACAAGTCCTGCTTCTCTCTAGATCTAAGGGTTTCAGTACAAAATCTCAGGACTGACGTGAGTTACACAGCTAAAAATATGAGTCACGATCAATTCAGATTGCCGAGATCCTGCTTTTAATTTGTTTCAGACATCAATGTGTTGTCCATCAGCCATGCAATATTACTGGCATTGTTGCATTAATCTACCATGCCAGAGACCATCAGAGGGAAGGCCTTCCCATAGAAATGAACAAGATACAAAAGAGATTTGGCAAAAGGGGATATTTAAAGATGTTGTTAAAGAGCTGCAGATCTAGGATTGTTTGCTGCATTTCTGACAGCACTAGCAGTATTAATTCCTCCTACTTTGAGAATCTGTACATGTGAAGTCTGAAGGTATTCAAATGCACACTAATGCTTATCATCATGA
Organism: Phrynocephalus forsythii; assembly: GCA_029282475.1. Classification (NCBI taxonomy): domain Eukaryota; kingdom Metazoa; phylum Chordata; class Lepidosauria; order Squamata; family Agamidae; genus Phrynocephalus; species Phrynocephalus forsythii. Next base: position 59,509,095 of record JAPFRF010000002.1, read on the forward strand.
AAGTCAACAGTCCTGGCTCCTGTATTTAGGTGGCCATGCTGTTCCAACTTACCTGGGACTAAGTGGCATTGAAGGCTGTCAGATTAACATAACAATCAACCACAGGTTGCTCTGACAGTGTGAGGGAAGACATCAGTAGATCTGCATGGAAGGACTTAAGTGTGATTTTTCTTTTTCCTTCAGTGGCACAATCTATGTGGGCCACTTCAGAGCATGGAGGTTATCATCCTGTGTAGGACCAAAATACCCCCTGATCTTGCCATGGCTCAACCCTAAAGCTTACAAATTCAGAATCTGTTCCAGTACCAGAATACAAACGTGGGATAAAAAGCTTTGAAGAAAAGGATGTGGCACATGAAAAACCATTTAACTTGCCCAAAGCCGTTTGTCAGATTGCCCTTCCCTACCCTGTAAGGTACACAGGACCACAACTGTGTATCACTTTTGAATATCGAAAATCTCCTGAAGACAGGCATCGCGTTTCTAACGTTTTTACTCTTCAGAAAGAAATCTACCCGTTATGAAATACTGGCACTAAGTAACAAAAAGAAGTAGGAAACGGGAATAACTGAAAAAGTAAACTCAAGTTTAACAGAATGCCGTGTGTCGAGAAAGAGGCTGTCTTGTCCCACCGCCCTTTCGAATGCATGCCGTATTTTATTTTCTTCCTGTGAAACGGGCAGTGCCTCTGAGCATGCACAAAGGGCTCTGCCGGCCGGCCGGCCTCCTTGCCTTTGCGGGCGGGGATGAGGCAGGTCGCCTAAGTTCCCCTCGTCGTCGTCCCTCCAGGCGAAGGCTCGCCACCCGCCCCGGCACCTTCCGCCGGGCAGCCCCGCCACTCCCCTCGGCCCTGGAGGTCGCCCCCTCTCACCTGCAGGTAAGGCTTGCCCCGGTCGAGGCCGCCCACCACGAGGTCAGCCGAAGCCATGGCTCCCGTGGGAGAGAAGCCGAAGCCCACGTAGCCCCGCGTGCGCACCTCCAGGCGGAAAGCCACGGCCCCGCTCGCCTCCTCCGGCGCCCACGAGAGCCGGTAGCGGGACGCCCCGTCCAGCACGGCGCTGTGCGGATAGCGCCGCCCGCCCACCGCGGGCAGCGCCGCGAAGAAGAAGAGCAGCCAAAGCGGCGGCCGAGGGCGCATCCTCCTCCTCCTCCTCAGCGACCCCGCGCGCGCTCTCTCCGGGACGCCGCGGCCGAATTGGCGCCCGTGCGCAAGTTGGCTGAGGCAGCGCTTTGGACGGTGCTGGGGGTGCTGGGGGTGGCGTCGGCGGCAGCGGCCCTGCTGTTGTTGCCGCCGCCGCTACCGGCTCTTGGCACCTCCGTCAGGGGCTGCGCCTGGTAATGGGAGGGGGCGGGAGCCGGTCACCCCGCCCCTGTGGCCTCCAGGCCGGAGCGGGGAGAAGGGGGGGCGCGGTCGGTGCACGACGGCACCAGAAGCCTCGAGGGGACGAAAGCGGAGAAAGGAAAAGGGCGGGAGACGGGGGGGGGCGGCTAAGAGCGCGCCGCTTCTCAGGAGGGCGGGGCGGGGCGGGGTGGGATGGGGGGACCAAGGCAGGCTGGTGTCCCGGGAGAAGGCGAGTGCCTCAGAACGAGGAAGGCAGAAATTCAAAACTTGCGCCTGTAGTCCAAACCATGCAGGGGTAGGACTGCCAGGAGGTGTAGCGCCCCTAGGTTTAAAAAAAAATGGGGAGACTTAACCAAAAATGCCGCCGGCAGAGTAAAGTGGTCGTGCGCACCGAGACTGAGAGGGCACGCAAGTTTCCTGCTGGAACTAACAGAAGAAATGGGCTCCGTCACCGTCACCCAAATAGCGGTTGTGTGAAAACACATCGTTGCTCTTCTCTTCTTCCTCTGTTGTCTTTCTCGACATATGTCAGTTTCATGTCGCCCAGGCTTAACAAAGGGGGTTGGGAAGCTTCAGCCACCAGGTTGGCTAGTAGTAGTGATTATCCCGCGTCTTGTGGCATCTTGAAAAACCAGCACGTTTTGTTGTGCATACCTCGACCCGCTAGACCTACTGGACCTCAACCCACTTTGTCAGCCCGTTTTTAGTTTTCCAAGATTCACATAAGTCTCATGAGGACAGGATGCTAGTTGACTTGCTGTTTCCCAGCTGGCACGCATGCACATGTTTGCAGGCATACAATATTGCTGACAATTGCACAAAAATGTTGTTATGATGTTGTAATCTCTGTGCTGTTTCTATGCTGAGTTTTCCATGTGTCACATGCACTGGTCTGGCACATCTGATATAGGGGAATACTAACTGTATATTGTAACTGAGCCCTTTCTATACCAGCATGACCAGCATCTTTGGGCAGTGTCAATAATGGCCAAAAAGAGTGGCCATATTTCTCTTGCCAGTATCTTTTATTTGCTACTGCTCCATCCCAAGCTGCCAAAGCCACCCAAGTAGTTTAGTACAGCACAGAACTAGCCAAGGGGTAAGTTACAGCCTTCGAATGAGTCACACAGCACATCATGCAATCAGCAGGGTGGTAACATCAGTTGTTAGGATGTTTTATACTGTTACATCTTGAGGGCTAAAAGGCAGGTCACGACACAGTGAAAACTACATCCCCAAAGGGATTTTTTTCTAAAATACACAAGGAAAAAAACATTGACCATGCATGTTCAAATAATCCTTAATCACCTTTTAGCCTCCTTATCATATTTGTGACAGGGATGGGAAAATATTGGTTTATATTGCCTCTCTTGCTCCCTCCCCCCCCTCTCTCTATCTCAAATGTGGTGTATTTCTATGCCCCAAAGGAAGGGAAACTGTGTCTGCAAATAAAATCTACTGCCCTTTCTCTCCCCCCCCAAGGGGGGAGGGGGTTATAGGCAATTCGTCCCTGTTGAAAAGCCAGTATTTAAAGAATCTTAGTATCAAAATTTGTCTATATTTTTAAATCTCAGAAAGATCTGCCACAAACACAAAATCCATCCAAATCAATTTAAAAGGTTTATTTTACGTTTTAGTTGACTGTAGATTTCCAATGAGTGTCTGCAACAGAATTCTGAATCTTCCTTTGGACTTAGCTCTGGGCCAAACTGCAGAGCCTCTGGATCCATCCAAGTGCCATCAGAATTGCTGAGTAGGGGTCTGAACTGAGTCTTGTAGTCAAAGTACACTGTGCTATAACATATCTCTTTCGAATTCATCTGTGATGTTTTCAGAGTCCCAGGTGCATGTATTTAGGGGGTTCTTTATCTGAAGTGCTGTCAAAGTGATACATCCTTGTAGAAAACGGTGTTTCATGGAAGGTGTTTCAAGTGCTGGGCATAATGCCTCAAAATGTTTAATATTCACAAGTAATAGAGGGACTGGACTGTGATAATCATTGTGCTGATTGCTGTATATAAATAGCAATCTAGGTAACTACTTCTAGTTAGCAGAGGTTGCACCGTCCAAAAAAAAAAAAAGCCTACTCCAATCTCCATTATACTAATTACTGCCTTTTGCCCCTTCCACTTTGCTTCTGGGACAGTTGTGGTAGAGGTGCTATCTTGAATGAACCCATATTTCTGAACACAACAAAGAGACCACTTACTGTAAAGCGAAAACATTCTGAGAGACTGGATAAACTTATGGTCACTTGTGAATAGCTTGAACAACATACTGCACACTATAAAGGGAGCGCAGGGAAATTCCAAAAAGGCCAGTTTATAAGTTACTTCTGTTTGTGTATTTAGAGATCAAAATAAAACTAGGTAATTATGGGTGCATTGATCTAACCCACAAGAAGGAAGCCGATATAAGGGCATGACCTTGTGTGAAAGGAAAATGATGTGCCACTTTCAGCCACAAAGTACACTTTTCACAATTCGTTTTGCAAACAAAATGATGTCATCAAATAATTAAGAACGTAAGTACCCTTGCTAATTTTATAAATCACATCAGGATATATTTTTCTATGCCATGTGTGTGGTATGGAGTTTTCAAAGAGAACTACATGTGCCATTTTGCTAAAATAAGATATGAGATCACATGTTTCCACCTAGCCTGTTAAACCCGCTCTTTGAGATCTTCTCTGTAAGCTCTGCCATACAGATATTTTCAGCTGAAGTGGTTCCTGCTTCCTTTCAAACACCTTTCCTTCGTAGCTTATAGTTCAATGGGGCAGATGTTCTGAAAATGTCTCTGAAACATGAGTGTCCCCTGAGCCTTCAAAGAGCATTGCCTCCAAGCTATCAGGCTCTTTCACACACTTGTGTCCCTAGTTTAAAACTCATGTATCCATCAGTGGCCTGTGTACTAATTTGTTTGGAAGCCAGCAAGCATTACAGAATTAGATCCAAAGAAGCAGGAAAGAACTTCTGGATAAAAGCAGAGCGGGGCAATTTTATGTAGGACATGAGGGGGAAAGCTTTAAATAAATATAGCCCAAATTGGATTGCTGTTAATATCAGCAGGTCTTAACGCTGGAAGTGCGGTTTACAATGAATTTCACAGTTAAAACTGACTTGAGGCTATAAGAGGATATGCAGAATGGATATCCAAGGGTTTTTAAATTAAGCCTGGATTATAGAAGGATCTACTCAGTGCATTAATTCTCAGTAGTCACAATTCCTGCACTGCTGTTCTAATACTGTACATCTAAGATTATCGTTTTTTCAGATCTTCGATTTAAATATTCTCCAATCAGACTTTTTTTGGGCAGGATCTTACTGCAGGTGCAAAATCTTTGCATGTACAATTTGTATAAGCCTTGTGTCTGTTTACGTGATCTGAATGTGCATTGACAGAGGGGCTGATGCTAAGGCTTCTCTCTCTGTCTGTCCCAACATGCATTAAGTTACCTTCCACTAATTATCTGAAAAATGTTACACCATAACTATGCCTGTTGCTCAGATGAAGCAAAATGAGGTCTACATTATTTATTCAGCATGATATAGTGACTCTCATGTCAACGCTGGGATTTGAACTTGAGCCACCAAATCACTCCTCAGTTGCTCAACTGATTTCACTGCACAGTATTAACCCATTGGTTTAAACCTAAAGGATGAAGAGGAGAAGGAAGACTTGTCAGACAGGTAAACAAGTAAAATTTTGAATGATTTATTTTAGTTTATTTTTCAAATTTATAAATCACTTTTGGTGGTTTTCAGATTTACAAGACAAACGTACTCTCTCTCTCTCTCTCTCTCTCTCTCTCTCTCTCTCTCTGTGTGTGTGTGTGTGTGTGTGTGTGTGTGTGTGTGTGTGTGTGTGTGTGTCTGTCTGTCTGTCTGTCTGTCTGTCTGTCTGTCTGTCTAGGCAGGACCAGAGCCTTCCCATACACTTCTTCTACCATTCTTAAGGCAATCACCACCCCACATTTTCTCAGCTCCTCTCTCCTTTTCATCCCTCCCTCCTCCTTCCACCCATCCAGAAACACACAGCATTGATTCAGCACACTCCTCATTTTAATTTAGTAAATTCCATGATTTACTCAACCATTCTCAACTAATTTGACCCTGATTTCCATCAGCTAATATTAAAGAACAAAATCCATCATAGCTGGTTTGTGTACTGGTGTGACAAGAGCTGTGATACAATTATCTGACATTTATTGGTAAGTTTCAAATCAAAGCCTACTATTCCAATAAAGGACCATCATTCATGGCTGACATTATATCCTATCCATCATATCCCACAAACTTTTGCCCTCTGTGTTCTAATTCAAATCATCAATATTAATTTTTGCATTTATTAGGGCAACAGTTACATAGCCAAGATTTTTAACCTTCACAAGCTTTGGGGCATTGTGCAGGTGCACAAAAATATGGGGAGCCATAGTGGTGTGGAGAAGGGAGAGTTGCATGGACTCAGGAGGCCTTTGTTGAAACACCTGCTTGACCATGGAAACCTATTGTGGAGATGGCACTCTTTGAACATCTCATGTACCTAAAAAACTCTATTGAGGTTTCCATAGGTTGGAAATGACTCAATGGCATACAACACATATGGAATGTGATGAGGAGCTAGCACTGTTATGCTGCTGTTTTCCTGAAGTGACTGAAAATTTTCGTTTTCATTTTCAACTTTCTTTTTGTGTAACTATGGTCCACCCTATCTTTTTATTTCACCTAATGCACAGTTCTATGCAACTTTTATTGGGAGAAAATAAGTTTATTCTCATTTTCTTACCACTGTAATTTTGATTGGAATCAGGGCTTTGTACCTGCAATTTATGACATGAAATAAAGAGCCATGTGCAGTGGCAGGTCTTTGGGCAATGCAAATTCCAGGGGTGCACCCAGTTCCAAACAGGCTCTGCAGTAAAGGGCAAAGAGTGAAGTCCCCCACCCACACATTAGGGTCCAAAGCCAAACTGGAACTCTATATTATTTCTGAGTAAGGAAAAAGAGTGAGGTCACTGCCTCTTCAAAGTAAGGTTTACTCTCACCCTGAGATTGTTACCGTGAAGTAGGTTTGTCATATCAGAATTGTATTGCAGATTATTGGCTAAAAGACAAAGACTTCACCTAAATTACTTATTCTAATTTACATTTAGAGTAGAGAGAGGGATGAATTAATAAAACGCAGCAAAGCTGCAGGTCCAGATAGGGTTCTGGGGATAGTGGTTAAAAACTGCGCTGATCAACTAGCAGGGGTACTGAGAAGGATTTTTAACATCTCCCTGCAAATGGCTTGTGTCCCATCATGCTTGAAAGCAGCTACAATTGTCCCAGTCCCAAAGAAGACAGCAATTAACTGCTTCATTGACTACAGAGCAATTGCATTAACATCTGTAGTGATGAAATGCTTCGAAAGACTGGTCCTCCAACATTTTAGAATATGCCTTCCACCAGACTTTGATAAGCATCAGTTCACCTACAGGAGGAATAGGTCAATAGATGATGCTACAGCTACCACCTTTCATCCTGCAGCTAGTCATCTGGAGACACCTGGTAACTATGTTAGGAAGCTGTTTATTGGCTATAGCTTGGCTTTTAGTACCATTCTTCCAAGCATCCTTATTAAAAAAGAAACTGACTGACTTGGACCTTTCTCTTACCATTCATAACTAGATTAAAGACTTTCTGAGGGATTGGTCACAAACAGGATTGGGCCTGTTACATCTACCTCTCTAAAGCTTAGCACTGGCTCCCCATAGGGCTGTGCTTAGTCCCTACCTGTATTCATTATATACATATGACTGTAACATCAGACCCATCTACTGTGATCATTAAGTTTGCAGATGATACTACTATAATAGGTCTTATTATAGATGGAGATGAATCAGCATACAGGGGAGAGGTCCAAAAATTATCCTCATGGTGCCTAGAAAAATGATTTGCACATAATATCAGCAAAACAAAGGAGAGGGTGTTGGGCTTCTGGAGAAAAAGAGAGGAGTTTGCCCCATTGTACAGCATGGGAGGCTGTGTAGAGAGAGTTTCCTCCTTTAAATTCCTGGGAGTTCATTTCAGTGAAGATCTCACCTGGAAAATTAATACAATCCAGGTGGCCAGGAAGGCCCAACAGACTCCATTTTCTCAGGCTCTTGTGGAAGTACAACATAGAACATCAGTTGATGGCCTTCTTCTACTGGTCTACAATATAGCATGTCCTTACATACTGCATTACAGCCTGGTATGCTGGTTTGACAGACACTTACAGAAAGACTTTACAGAGGGTAGTGAACACAGCTCAAAACATGGGCTATCTCCTGAGTCCACTGGATGACATCACCAGGAACTGCTGTTTTAGGAGAGCAAGGAAAATCATCAGGGATGATTCACACCCCAGTCAGCACTTCTTTACTCTCCTACCCTCAGGTAGGAGATACAGAAGTATAGCCAGCCATACCAACAGACTAGAGATGGGCACGAAATGAACAATTTTTCGTTTCCGTTACCGTTTGTCGTTTCTGTTACATAACAAAACGACAAACGAAAAATGTGATAAAAATGAAACGAAATGAACAGAACTTTTTCTCCTCCCATCACAATGTATTTTTCTTTTCCCTTTAAGGATGACAAAATGGATGTCGCCACAACATGGAGGCAAGCCATGTGATGGGATCATGTAAATTCTTGGACAACTTCAACCAACAGCATGCCCAGGTGGCAGACTGGGCAGGTCTGGCAGCCACAGAGGGCATAAAAAGCTCTGGCAGCCCCCGTCCTTGCAGTCTCCAGTGGGAGTTAGGGAAATGTTTTAAAAATCGCGCAAAAGCGGGTAGAAATGATAAACAAACAAAAAACGGAAATGAATTTTTTTCAAAAATTCACGACAAACGACAAATGAAAAGAAACGGACCTCTCAACGGCAAATGACAAACAAAACACCATTTTTTTTATTTGTGCCCATCTCTACAACAGACTAAAGAATAGTTTTCATTAGTGGGCTGTTAGACTGTTGAATGAGAAGTGACAATGTGTGATAGACTCGTGGGGCTGGTGAATTGTGCAGCAAACACACAGTGTGAAATGAGATTGAGTGGCTTTTTAGTGGGATGGCATTGGGGGGGACTTCATATATACTTCACACTGTACACAGGTTGTACACTGACAATAAAGGTTATTATTATTATTGTATTAAAATGGCAATTCATCATGATTTGCCGGGAATTGGGACTGACAAATTGATGAATCAATGAATTTATACTTTTATAATGCTATAACCCCCCCAAAACACACACACACACACACACACACACACACACACACACACACACACACACACACACACACAGCTAGAGACTTCAAATTTGCAGGGGCTCCCTCTCACTCTCTTCTACAAAGTCTGCAAGTTTGGTGAATATTGGGGTTCGGATGTCCAAGCTATGTACCACAAAATACCCTCCATGAGAATGCCCCCAGGTAAGTACCTAGAGACACCAAACTTGCAGAGACGCTTTTCCAAATTCTCCTCTACAATCCCGCTAAGTTTGGTGAAAATTGGTTTTCAGAAATCTGTATTATACACCCTCAAAGTGGAGGCCCCTAGGAAAGTGTCCTTTAGCAACTGGTTTGGGGAAACCCAATGTTCACCAAACTTGGAGGGATTGTAGAAGAAGAAAGAGGAATCTTCCCTGCAAGTTTGGAGTCTTTGGGGTCCCGGGAGAGCTTTCCTGGAGAGTCCTCTTTGGGGATACATAACTCAGACATAAAAAATCCAATATCCACCAAACTTGGAGGGATTGTAGAGGAGGGTCAGGGGATGCTTCCCCAATGTAGGTGATTTAGGGGACATTTAATTTACCAATGAATTGATAAAAATCCTAAAATTTCATTGATTTATATCTGTCAGAAGACCCCATTTACAACAAATATGAATAAACAAACATTGAAGAATTAGCCACATTCATCAGAAAATGACATTTGTTTTTTCAGCTCAACCCCATCTCTAATTTTAAGTTTTATGATATTTCTACCTTAACCAATATTCTGCTGAATTAAGGTTGATATATTCTTCAGCTGGCTTTCAGCTTTTACCCCTTAAAAACCTGAGAACTGATGCATGCATGCATATTACAGGTATACAGTACTGTAATGGCAACCCCGTTAATGTTTGTTGTTTCATCTTTTTTTTTAATGGCTGAAGCAATATGAGCCTTGTCCCATTCAAGCTCTGCAGCAGATCTGACTCAGTTGCTAGATTTGCTTTGTTTCACCTGGTAACTAAATCTGGGCATTCTGTCTTGATTTGGACCTCGTACAAATATGTCTGAATCCAACTGATTTTGGCTTGAACCCAGTATCCTGCTGTGATGTTTGGTATGTATTAAAAACATTTTAATGTAAATCCAGGAGAGAAGTTTAGGTACACACATATAAGCTGCTTTTCTTTTTTCTAATATAAATCATTATATTCCAGGGTAGAAAAACAGGAGGCAAATGAAGGGTTAAGCAGCTGTTCCTCTTCACCATCCCTCTGGTCATATGTGAAGCATCCTGAAGTAGGTGGCTTCATTTCTGAAAGGCCACAAGACAAATGTTAGCTGCCACAGAGTTTGGGGATGTTACTGGGTGCATGGTTTTGCTTTGTTTTGCTTTTTGAGTTCTTAGGTGCAGCATGACCCTACTAGCTAAAGGATTTTAGGAATCACTTTCCAAAACCATAACCTCCCAGGTACTTCAGCTGCCCTTAACCATTCCCATTGTCCTGATCTGGTTGGTGGTCTAAGGATCTCTCCACACATGAGGAAAAAATAGCTCTCAAGAGCCTTGAAGGATATTCCTTAGCTGAAATAAGCCCAGGAATTTAATCTTCTTTGCATTAATTGTGATTCCTATTTCTATCCTGCTCAGTTCTCAATCTCTCCTCCAGCAGTAGAAGTCAGATCCTGTCTTTTGCCAAAATCAAAAATTTGTGAGGTCTAATTATCCACCGACCTCAGGCTTGATATCAATGATTAAAATCTAAATTGAAGCATTTCTGGAAGTGTTTCTTACAAGCGTATAGAATATCTGTCAACTTTTAATTTACCTACAGAGCAGCTGCAAATAATGTTATTACATTTGCGAAAACTGAAACATTTTGGCATAGCTGAGCAACTGAGTGTGTTCTAATATGAACTTTAAAATGTTGGCATAGTTAGCATATTCTGATATGAGAGTTTAAAAGGATGGCATGAAAAACAAGGAACCTTTAAGTACATAAATAACATTAGTAGTTTTTAAATACTGGGCAAATCTACAATGGTGAGTCACACAAAACACACTTGTGGGGATACAGTACTTGGCTATTTTTCTGTATCCAAAAGGGTTCATATTTAGTGTGTAGAAACGAGGAACAAGACTGAACATGATCTTGTTCCTGCCTTTGATTTCTCACATTCATTGGAATGACTATGTGAGCATGTGTGATCACATCTTCTACTATGACAGCCACATTAATGTTGCTTTTCTTTTGCATGAATTAGAAAAAAATCCTGAAAATGGGTTTAGCATAAAGGTTAGGGAGAGCAGGTATTCAGATAAAAGGGGCTAGATACTATTGTCCAGACCTGTCTGTCTTCTATCTTGCTTTCTGAAAGTTAACAATAGAGTCTTTCTATTTTATTTTGGGGCAATTTCTTTCATCTTCTCTTTTGCTAACCATGTGGACCTTGAGACTTTCTTTTTCTTTCTTTCTTTCTTTCTTTCTTTCTTTCTTTCTTTCTTTCTTTCTTTCTTTCTTTCTTTCTTTCTTTCTTTCTTTCTTTCTTTCTTTCTTTCACCATCAATAGCCCACTCTATATCAAGATGGGTTCTTCCAAAGCTGTATATACTGTATAAAGAAATTCTAAAACATAAATATTTAAAACATTTTCAAATCAAACACAACAATAAACACTCAAACATGGAAAGCATTGCACTAAACCCTGTACAGGCTGTGGCCCTCAACCCCCACCCCACCCCATATAATTGATATGTAAATTATGTAAATTATTCCTTTTAATGTGCTGGTTTTAAACTGCATTTTAATGAAAAAAGAATTTATTTTAATGTTTGTAATTTTATTGTACAATATTTTACTTTTCTTCTGTTTTTACTGTATTCTAAGGTGCCTTGGGACCAAGTTCTGGGAGACAGCCAGCATATTTATTCAGTCAGTCCGTCAGTCCGTCAGTCCATCCGTCCATCTGTCCATGCTAATTTTAAAGTGGCACCATGGGCTTCTGCATCAGCTATGCATGAATCCTGAGCTGAACTGAATAGATTTGGACCTACTGAGGATTCATCAAAAGTGAATTAATCTGAAATGACCCAGGCTTTCTTGCTGCCTGAAACAAAGAGGGAAAGCCACTATCACAGACACACTCGTTATTGGTGCTTACAAGCCCACTCCATCTTGTCTCCTCACTCCCGGTGATCTTGCTTCTTCTGCCCTTGCTCTTTGTCTTCATCTAGAGAGGAAGGTAAGCAGGCTTTGGTGTGAGGACAGAAGGCAAGCAGAGGAAGTAGGAAGAAAGAGACAGCAAGAGGAGGAGGAGCAATGTATACGAAATGAAGCACCAAAGGACGGAGAGGATGGTGTAGCTGTAGGCAACTAAAGCAGCAAATTAATTTTCAAAATGATCTTAACCATTAATATTTTAGGCTTAAAAAGAATGATGATGTTGACTTGTTACTCCACTCCACTTTGTATTGCAGCAGCCTTCTGTGCCTGAAAATTTGGTGCATTTAAGAAACCAGTGTTTAGTATCTTATAGAGAGTCCCAACTGGAGAGAAGAACCATTGAATTGATTGCTGAATAGTAAATCAGCAGGCATGTCTGTACTGTTGAACCTGGGTTTACTCTAGTTGGAGCCAACAATAAGACACTGGCCATTGATTTGCAATATAGGCTTTAGCTGTGATTTTGGCAGCTCCCTGGATTACTAGATTCCTAGCACTGTACATTCTGACTGGGCTAATGGGAGGCTAACGGGAGTTTGAGCAATGGGGTTGCAGAGGTCAAGAGACAAGGGTCGCTGGCAGAAGAGCTCTTAAGCATCTGCTAAACTTTATTCCAAAGAAACCCAGCATTGCAGGCTCCTCTTGTAAAAAGCACTAAAAGGTCTTCCAAAATTGTACAGAATCTAAAGACTGGTAAGCTCTTCAGCTATAAAATCTCTCAATTGTAAATTAGACCCTGCCTATTACACATGTTGCCATCACACAGTCACACTGACACTCTGGAGTTTTCTCTTTTCTAATGTCAACTAGGTTCTCCTAGTTTCTTCATTTACAAAATCCCAATGAAGATATTTCCTCTAGGTGTTGTTGAATTTCCTATCATTCTTTGTTAAACATTCAACCTCCACAGGAAAACAAACTCATAAAAGTCTTAAAACTCTAAATTTATAAGGACATTAAATTTAGGAGGCATACAAGTACACCAAATTGTAAAAAAACTTGTGCTCCCAAATCATTTTGCAATGAAAGGATCTCATATGTCTTTATGACAGTTATACCATTTAGGTTGCTTACAAGAAACCCTCTTTTTTCAGGCTATGTCTGATAATAAAAATGTGTAACATTTAAAAGACAGCTGCATAAATACTGCATCTCAGAGACAGCAACGGCAAATGCTGTCTTGCTGACAGATTAGGAAGACCAACATATAATTATTCTGTCATATAAAATTATCCAGAATATTTCAACATCAGGTTGATCAGTTTTGCCTCGATTAAGAATAATGGTGCATTCTTCAAGAGTTGCAGGAAGGAAGCCTGTGGCATATTGTCTTACCTAGTAAAATATTTTTTAGAAAAATATTTTGGTGATATCTTGAATACATGGGTGAGAGGAAGAAAGGAATCATGGGTGACTGATTAGCAGAACTGTAGCCTATTCCACTTAGTTTTGATGAGCCATCTCTGCAATTTGGGAGGCCCATCTGTTTTTAACATATGCCACCAATGCGATAAATCCTTAGCCTCTGTACAATGTACTAGAACCATATCTGCAAGAAAGAACACCCTGCTCCCCACTGATGATTGGCATGGCACTGGAGGAAAGCACAGAGGAACGGTCCAAAGGAACAAGAGCTATCAGATGGTATTCAGTGCAGGATCATCGGCAATGGAATACCTGTCTGGCTCAAGTTGGATTCAGAGCATGACTGAGCACACTGGCTGGAAAATCCTGGATATGGTGGCTGGGGGATTCTGAGAGTTGTAGTCCTAAGAATTACCTTTAAAAACTTCAGATATAAAGGCCCACTTGTCGCTCACCATTTTGTTTTTCCCTTGAGGAACTGATCACTCACCTCTACCTTTTCCCTCCATTCCCCTTCGTTCATGTGTCTTATCAATGTAAGGCTGATAGTAAGGAGCCAGATAAAACTACAGTAGGACCCTGGTAGGGATTGGTTGCAGGCCTTCCCGTGGATAATGAAAATCATGGATAAGAAAGAACACCAAAAAGTCCCCAAAACTGCTGTTTTGTGACAGTAGCTTGCTTTACAACTGCTGTTTGTGACAGTAGCTTGCTTTACAGCTGTTGTTTGTGACAGTAAGTTGCGTTGCGGCTTCTGAATTATTTAATTTTTTCCTCTGCCAACCATGGATAACTGAATCAGTGGATACGGGGGGGGGGGTGTCCTACTGAATTCCTAATTGCATCCTTCTATATTTTCAACATACTCCTATTCCTGAAACAGTCAGATAAAAATAAAGCAAATATATGCATAAATACATGACATGATAGAAACATGCCTTGCTGAAAAAAGATTACTGGCGCAACTAAATGACCCAATCATCCAAACCTGAGTGTGTCTAGATTGTGCTTAACACGGTCAGTTTGAGGTGTGGTATGTCACTTGGGGCAATACATGCATGCACATGAATCAATCACAGAGCACCTTAAATGACTCTATTTAGCATGTTCTAGATCTATCTTCTTTCTCTTTAAAGTGAAGGGAAAACACACAAGACAATCCCTGTCCAATCACCTCTGTGCCTTGCTTAAGCTGCTTTAATGATTTTGAGAAATGGAAAGCCTCATTGCTGGCTTGCAGAGGGTAAGGGACAGGAAGTTTTCAATTTCTTTTTAATTGCTGTTGACTGATACAGTGCATCAATGATTAATGTTAAGGGCTTTTCAAAAAAGTTATTTCAAAGCATTGCTGGTGCATTAGCAACCAGAAAGCAACCAGAAAGGGAATAAAACATTCAATTTCTTGAGATCATTAAGAGACTACAGCAGGCATGGCCAAACTTCGGCCCTCCAGATGTTTTGGACCACAGCTCCCACAGTCCTTTGCCATTGGCCATCTAAGCTTAGAATTCTGGGAGCTCTGGTCCAAAACATCTGGAGGGCCAAAGTTTGGACATGCCTGGACTACAGGGCCACCAGACCAAGAGAGAAAGAGAGGTCCCTAAAGCTTCTCGTATGTTGTCTAGCCTCAAAAGTTTTCCTTTGAAGAGCAGAGTTTTGCTAGCACAATACCATGAAACCTTTCTTTTTTTATTCCAACAGGCTCATCACTGGATTGTAATCCAGGCTGAAAGTCAAATTTATGTTCATTGACTGTGCAATAAACTAGTGTCTCAGATTCAATGGAGTATAAAATAGGATCCCACCCACTTATATTTTCATTTCAGTTACATTAAACAACACACACACACACACACACACACACACACACACAGAGAGAGAGAGAGAGAGAGAGAGAGAGAGAGAGAGAGAGAGGGAGAGAGAGAGAGAGAGAGAGGGAGAGGAATGTGCAGTGTACATTTATGCTCAAGGTTTCCAACTGAGACATCGCAACACAAAGGGCCATCTTTTTCCACACTATGTACAAAAGTTGTCTCAACTGGCAGCTTTTAAATTGCATCCCCCATAATTCTGGGAAAGAGGGACAAAATGTTTTCCAGATGAAATTAAATAAATTGTTACTGGTAAAGCCATAACACAGTCTGCAGAATGTGGGGGGAGGATGTGGGGGAGTGACAGAGAGAACGGGTTTATGTCTTTATTTGGACTGGCATGAGGAAAACCATTCCACTGAGATCCAGTTGTGTGAAACCACTTTGAAAAACACAAATAATGCCTTTGCAGGTGAATGCAGGATCTGCCTTGGGATCAGTGGGTGGGAACAGATGGGTGCACATGAGCTGGAGCTGCAAGTCTGAAATAAGATCTAATCCTTCTGGGAAGAGGTAATTAGGATGGAGCCCTTCAGAGGAATCATTCCCCAATGTGAACTGTGGGAAGGAATGAGAGGTCAGGGATAGGTAACTTGACTATGCATTCTGTTGTGATTGCAATGGTAGTCCTCCCCACCCCTTTCACTGTGTCAGTCATTATAGTTAAAACATACATAGATCCCCTTATGTCAAGCCTCCTTTCAAGTACTGGGAAAGCACCTTCTCTTCCCAAGCCCGAATTTGCTTCTAACTTTCCGGCACCAAAATTGTTCCATCTAAAAACCAGCAATTGGCTCTAAACAAAGGGCATTCTTAAGCAAAACATTTCCCTGTTGAAAAAAAAAATACCAGCAGCTGTGTTGGATCAGACTGAAGGCTTTATCTCATGTTCCCACCATGGCAAACCAGATGCCCATAAGAAGCCCATGAGCAGGATGTGAGAGCGTATCACCCATCCACTTACAGTATGTTCCCAACTACTGGGATACAAAAAGATATTGAAGATTTGTGTATAACCAGTGTGACCAGTAACCACAGATAGCCTTACATTCTAATCCCTTTTAAAAACCAACAATCTTGGTGGCCATCGCTACATATCGAGAGACCTTTTTCTGCAGTTGATAATCATACACACTCAGTAAGTCAGGGGCATCCAAACTTCAGCCCTCCATATGTTTTGGACCACAACACCCGGAATTCCAAGCCTAGATTGCAAATGACAAAGGACTATGGGAGTTGTGGTCTAAAACATCTGGATGACTGAAGTTTGGACACCACTGCAGTAAGTGGTTCTTTTTATTTCCCTGAACCAACTACTGTTCAGGTTCAATAGTTGGCCTCAGGTTCTAGTTTTAGGAAAACACCCATAACTGGATACATTTCTGTCCTGTATACACCACAAATTACCCTTTTAAAAAAAAGTGAAACCCTGGATATCAGGAGAACAAACCTTTCCTTGCATGGTTCAGTTCTTGTACTTGAGTAAATCCAAGATCTTTGCTGGCCTTTATTTGATAGAGAACACGCACATGCAAATTCATATACCGTATAGAAAGGGAGTAATGTGATGCTTTTATGAGAATGTCCAAAGGCAAATATTTTTCTCTTAAGACTCAGGAGCACCTTTCTCTAATGTTTTATGAGTCTGAACCACTGGCAGCACTAGTGACTCAAAAGAAAGATATATGGTTAGCTTTGTTGTACCAGAAAAGTTATTTTATAAACTCTAGTCCTGAAAAAGTCTTGGTTCTTGGGAAACTGTGAGAAAGAGGAGAAGGAGAAAGCCAGAGAGGAGAGTGCGCCATCTGAAACAGACAAAGAGGGAGTCACCGGAAAGGAACCAGAAGAGAAAGAATTAGTGAAAGGAGCTGAAGGAGGAGTGAGGGGAGAACATGAAGGAGAAAGAGCGTGGGATGTCTTCTGGGTGGGAGACATGCGAGCGGGGTTGGAGGAAGTAGGGAGTGTGAGTGACAGGGAAGGCGCGAGGCGGGATCGCGAGGGGATTAGCGAGGGTGTGAAGCACAAGACGGGAGAGAAAGAGAGGCAGTTGGAAACGGACATTAGGGAGGAGAGACGACGGAGAGAAGATCAAGGGGACATTCGAGGTAGAAATCGAGAAAGACTGGACATGGGTGATTGATGTCCAACCTCTACAATGACCAGCCAATGCGTTGGCAATGAGGGGGAGAGGCAGAGCCACTCCGAGAGAGAATCCAGTCGCCCAGTGGGCTCGCCACCCCTGTTGTGGCAGTCAGTGCCTGGGTCGGGGAACCCCTCGATAACTACTGCCCCTGAAGAGAGATTAAATCCCCCCAAGTTTGAGCCCTGTTGGCACTTTGTTTCAGTCGAAAGTTACTGTAACAGAAAATAAATATGTACCCCAAGACAGCATGGATGCACAAGAGTTTTGTTATGAAAATAAAAGTTTATTGGATCGTTTCCCGGAACGCATGGACAATCCTTATTTCTCTTCGGAACCACCAGGAGTAGAAGACGAACCCTCACAGAACCGAAGGGGAGAGGTGATAGGAATGCATTTAACTAGTGAGGCTTTGAAAGTTTAGATGTTCAAGCGAGGACATGATAGTACCAAAAGCCTCTGTTTTAGTTTATTTAAAACATATGCAAAGCAAATAAGCTTATATTCCACCCCATAGTGCTTAAAACACTCCCTGGGCAGTTTACACGTAATAACACAGACTATATATTGCCTCCCCCCACCCCCAGCAAGCTGGGTACTAATTTTACAGTGACCCCCCGCCATTTCGCGTTTCCAGTATTGTGGTCCCACTACATCGCGGGACCGCAGTACCGGAACTGGGGGCAGGGCGGACGGGTTGCTCCGCACCGCTGTCCTACGCGCCCTGAGAAGCCTCCGGGATGCGTGGGCAGGTGGCGGCGGGCGATCTGGTCGCTTTGTGCGGCCCTCCCATGCACCCCCGAGAAGCCTCGGGGCCATGCGGGCGGGTGGCGGTGGGCGATCCGGTCACTCCGCATGGGCGGGCGGCGGCGGCGGGTGATCCGGTTGCTCCGTGAGGTCTTCCCACACATTCCCAAGAAGCCTCCGGGGTGCGTGGGCGGGCGGTGGTGAGCGATCTGGTTGCTTCGTGCGGCCCTCCCATGCACCCCTGAGAAGCCTCAGTGCTGCGCGGGTGGGCAGCAGTGGGCGATCCGGTCATTCCATGCAGCCATCCCATGCACCCCCGAGAAGCCTTGGGGCCGCACTGGCAGGCGGTGGCAGCAGCGGCAGCGGCGGCAGGTAAGATCCCCCTGCCGCCGGAAGCACGCTGCACAATTGCCCCTGCCGCCCACCCCCGCCCGCTTCTGCATATCGCAGATTTTCATGCATTGTGGGTGGGGTGGGTCCCTAACCCCCGTGATCAGCAGGGGGTTACTGTACCAACTTCAGAAGGATGGAAAGCTGAGTGAACCTGGAGCCTGTTACTTGGAATTGAACCCTGGGTCATGAGCACAGTTGTAGCTGCAATGCAGCAATTTAACCACTGCACCAATTTTTATGTACAGTTGAAGCATATGAAAAGAAGAATGCTATAAAGTGGAAATAAATTAAAAATGTAAATAAAAATGATCAACTAGTAAAGAAAAAACAATTAAATGCAGCAGCAGTGTGTATTTACTAGACATATGTGAGAGTGTGAGAGTGAGCCACTTTTATCAGGAATTTTATATGCAACAATTGTCCAATTGTCCCTATTCAGTTGTTTTCGTCTGGAGTGCTGTAGCTGGTGTAGTCATCAGTGAGGCTTGATAGGAGAGCTTTGAATTGGACAATCTACTTGTATATCCAGCAGTAAAAAAGTAAAGGTAAAAGTCGTCCCCCCCCCGCACACATGCGTGCTAGTTGTGTCTGACTCTAAGGGCAGTGCTCATCTCCGTATTCAAGCCAAAGAGCCAGTGTTGTGCAAGTCGGTGGCCATGTGGCCAGCATGGATACAAGGAAACACTGTTTACCTTCCTGCTTTTTATGGCAGAACCTATTTATCTACTTGCATTTTCATGCTTTCAAACTGCTAGGTTGGAAGGAGCTGGGGTTAACAGCGGGAGCTCACTCCACTGTGTGGCACCCGGGATTTGAACCGCGGAGCTGCCCTGTTTCAGTGCACTAGTCTGCTGAGCCACCATGCCCCTCTAGATCCAGCAGCTTTAACCGACAGGAGAAGGAAGAAGACCTTGAGGGTAGGCAACCAAACAGAGGGATTACCGTAAGTCAGATCTCCCTGGGCCACATGTTCCAAAGCAACAGCTGAGTTGTAACACTCTTTTTTGTTTGAACTTAATGTAGATTTAGAATAAACAGGACACGTCTGTGGAAAATTTCAGTGATTTTGTAGACTTGTTACATTTGTTCATCAAGACATCTTGGAAAAGTAACTGCAGGTATATGCTCCCAAATTCACCTACCAGTGTGTTTGGATAGGCAGAACATGGATAGGTGATTCAAAATGTGATAAATAACAATTCCAAAATAATTATATGCTGCAGATTAATGACTGAAAGCACTTCCTCAAGATAATCACTGCATAGGAAAAGAACCTCCAAGCCAGAAAATGACCATCCAGATCTATTCACAAGGAATAGTCCCTCCACCACATATGGCCCCTAATTATCAATGTGGATAATTAAGGATCTGATCACACTGAGAAATAGATCACATTCTGGTTCGCTTGTGGAGTGGTCTATAAAAGCTTTTTGAAGGAAGATTTCAATGAAATCAATGCATAGGCAAACCATAATGACTATATTATTTTCATTTTTGTACTGATATCTGCTATTTCATGATAGACCCTAATTACATATACAGCTGGGTTAACCAGTCAGATTTCAGACAGCTAGTTTCAGGGATTTGCTTATGTGCACCTTTATTTCCTCCCCCCCCCATATCCCAAAATCAAAACCAGGCCAAAAAAAAAATTATTCCCTCTGTGCAAATCCATTTGTAGGTAGAACTTAACCTGGCCACTTTGCTTTCATTTTGATTTCAGACATATCAATCCAGATCAGGTTGATTGGGTTCAAATATTGTGATTTATCCAAATCTAGTGTCCAGCCCTAATTACAACCATGCGCTGATGTAGTGAGCTGTATGGTGCCAATGTGTGCATCCCAAAATGGGACAATGACTTGTCTTCTTTAGTTTGGAAATCCACTTGCATCTCCTTCTCCTTTTTATAGCCATGCCCACCAGGGATGAGAAGTGATCCTCTGAGGTGCTGGATTCCAGGTACAGTAGTTCCCAAAGACATTAAATGTAGCTGTAGATACTCTTACGTTACTGTAGCTACAATAAACCCTGGGTTACAAGTGCAGAATTTACAGCCAGTGTGGCAATGTGTAGCACTCCACATATTTGAAAGTGCAACTCCCATTAGACCTAGGCCTGAGTAGAGCCATAGAGAGAAGTGGTGAGAGCTAGCATCACCCGGAAAAAAACCAGACATTTCCCACCTCAATGAAGAGCGTGGAAAAGTAATGCTGCTGAACTTTCGTCTTCATCCAGTGATTCTCCTTCCATTGTCCATGACCTTCCCTTCTCATTCTTCATTCTGGTCATTTGTTCAGAAAACATTTCTTATCCAACTTTTAAGTAGGTCTTTGCAGTTATAGCTTCAGTGCCATCAAAGCAGAACTAGTTGCCATTTATAAATGCATTTTTAACTTTCCCTTTCCTCAAAGCAAACCAAAGTGTTCTGCTTATATACCGCCCACACCACTTCAAGTAGTCTCTGGGCAGTTTACAGTTTTATTTATAGTATGCAGACTACACCCCCCCCCAGCAAGCTGGTACTCATTTTACTGCCCTTGGAAGGATGGAAGGATGAGTGAACCTTGAGCCTGCTACCTGGGGCTGAACCCCAGGTTGTGAGCACAGTTTTATCTACAGTACAGGCATTTAACCACTGCGCCACAAGGCTCAGGACCTATACCTACCCCTACACCTACAATAGCCTGTGCTACAACAAACCACAGTCTCCTTCCATGTTCCAAACTGATGCCTCTAGACTCGTGACAGAGTACAAGGCAATGCTATGAGGCATAAGCCAGCCCTTCCAACATGGAATATAACCATTTGGTGAGTCCAGCCTGCAACTCTAAGAGTAAATCAATTGTTAGTTAACTCAGCAAAAGAAGTTATAATCATAATTGTGATACCTTTCTTCACCCCCAAAAATCCAAGCTCTGTGCTTCTCACTCATCAAGATGATGAGTGGCAAAACAAAGACATGATTCACCGCCTGCCCTAGAGGGAAGGAGGGCCTCCAATTTTTCTAGCGTGATGTATCACAACTATCAACAGTAGTAATTTAATGTATATGTAATTTTATGCCCCAAGGAAGTTCCTGTGATACTCTGTTTAGATTAAGTAGGCTGTTTGGAAACTATTGCAAAAATAAATTGCAGATCTGTACACTTGGAGAGTTCAAGTAGACGTCAAATGACAAGTGGTGTGCTGTAGCATTCAGCTTTTTAAAAAATGAAGCAGTAAATAACTATGAGATCATGATCAGCAGCTCTAGCAAAGAATCATAGCAACACAGAGAAAGAGGGAAATGTGAGCTCTGTGCTCCCTCCCACTGCCTTTCTTCTGCTTCCAATTAAAGCACATTTGCTTTTTAAAAAGAACACCAGAAACCGCCTTACGTCGAATCAGACCATTTTAGCCCAGTACCATCACTAGAAGCAGCATATAATGTTTTCAGGCTGGGAAGATCTGGTGCGTTCAAGCGGTGTGTGGTTTGAGAAAAAGTATTGGTGTGGAAGGCTGGTAAAACACCTCCTCGCTAAACGTGTTACCATATAAACCATTATACTATTGGGATTGTGTGTGTGTTTGTGACTGTAGAAGAATGATTTTGTATGGGCTGGCATGAATATATTACAACAGGTCTCCAAAGTTGACGGCATTGCAAGCTATCCCAAGCCATAGCATCTCCTGATTCATGTGAATTTTAGAAAAGTAACCTTGAGATACTCATATAACATTGTGGGAGAAGAAGACAGGCCAACCCCGATATGTTCATCCTTATTTGGGCAGACAGTGGTTTGGAAGCTTCTACGCATGGCCATTTCTAACTTATCAGTCTTGCTTCTAATCTACCAATCAGGATTCAATCCTTTCATGACCCATTTCTGAACAATAGAACCGTTGTTGCTTTTTATAAAATTTGGTACATCCAAAGTGCATCCTATTCTAGCCATTGCAGCCACTGAGAATATGGGCACGTTGAATCTTCAAACCTAGTAAATAACATAGCTCAGCTCCAAACAGAAATAACACAACTCATCATGTTTTTAAAACTGCCTGCACTTTTAAAACACACAGGGAATAGTTTGTGGATGAAATGATTTTCTGCTTCTCATTTGTACTGTGCACTTGGCTGCTTCACCCCAGAAGATGAGGATCTATAATTGGGATACATTTGTATGTCTGGAAGAAAAGAGCAGAGATCCAACCATATCTGGATCAGATGCCCTTTTTATCTTGTGACTTCAATAATCTCCAGGGAAGGTACAGCCGTAACATTGAAAGACAGTTTATCCCCTTTGTTGATGCATTTCCAGCTTAGCCCTGAATTGTGTTGCTCAACTGGTGTGCAATGAACCCAGGTGTTGTTACCCCCCACATAAAATGCTGATGGATATGAAGAATTGGTATTCCTTCCTTAGCGTCACCTTGACGTATGTTGCTTTTAGGTCAGCTTTCATATTGTGATTTGCCTGGCAATGTGCCCTAAAGAGAAGCAGCCTGGGCTTGTTGTAGAATCCTCATGCTAACTCCACCCTAGTCGCAATGCAAGGAATCTTTGTGCGTGCCCAGCGAAGGCCTATCTATGCAACTTTCTTTGAAACATTTTTTGCAGTAGAAAAAAGACATCTTATGCAATTTTAAAATACTTTTGTCTAAAAGAATGCACCAGTAAATGTATGTTACATAGCAGCAATGCTACAGCATCAGGTGGATTAGATGCCCTGACTTCTTTTTAATCAATACCATTAGTCTCAACATTTTATCCAGAAGTATCTCCAAGCAACTGTGAAAGTATTTGCTAGCAGATGTTTTTAAGACTATAGCTTAGAAAGACTTGGTGCACCCCCAAGTCTAAAATAGAAATGTAAAATGGCTTATAGCCTATATTTTGTTTCCTACTATGATGCGTGCTGCTAAGAAATGTATCAAGTCCCACATTCTGACACTGAAGCTCATATGCTTTATACTGAATATAGCAAAATGGTACAAATGCCTGTTAAAACAGTAATCTTATACAAATTTGAAACTTACTGCTAATTTTAAATATGTAGGGCCAGGCTTTTAGATATTAAAACTGCAATATGTGGGTTTTTTTTAAAAAAAAAATCCATTAAATGCAAATTATGTATAACACAAACTCTGTAAACTCTGTCAAGTCCAAGGTACTTTGGTAAATCAACAAATATGTAAATCTAGATGATTCAATGTGTCTGTTCTAGTTGGATCTACAACACTTAAGTTTTGTCTTCATCACAGGCTCTTGAAAATGCGAAGATCCTTATGGCTACCCATTCAGCAAGTTCAAAAATTGACCAATCAGTTGAGCAGCTCCAGTCGTTCCTGGAGGAGGATCGGGTCCTGGATCCATTCCTGTCTGGGTTCAGTCCGTGTCATGGGACTGCAACTGCCCTGGTTGTGCTGCAAAATGATCTCCTCAAGGGGGCCAACAGGTTGCTCTACCTTGTTAGTCCATCTTGGCACGTCTGCAGCCTTTGATACCATCGGCCCTGGTATATTGCTGGGTAGGCTTGATGAGGTGGGGATCAGAGGCCCAGCTTTTAGCTGGCTCCAGTCCTTTCTTGAAGGCTGTACTCCACGTGTTAAGCTCGGGGAAGAATAGTTGGCCCCTTGGACTCTCTTGTGGGGTGTACCAGGGGTCGGCAATCTCCCTAATGCTATTTAACATCTATATGAGGCCGCTGGCTGAGGTCATTAGGGGATTTGGGGCTTGCTCTATCAGTATGTTGATGACACACAGCTCTATCTCTCCTTTTCCATTTCTGCAGTGGAAGTGGTGCAGACCCTTGACTGCTGCCTGGATGTGGTCATGGAATGGACCAAGACTAAGAGGCTCAGACTGAATCTGGACAAGACCAAGGTTCTATTCTTTGGGGCATCCTCTGCTGGGTATATTGGCCCTCTCTCCAACTTCTTCCCTCCAGTGGGAAGATAGAGTGGGAAGTCTGGGTGTGATCTTGGATTCAGCTTTGTCCCTGGAAGTGCATCTGGCAGCCATTTCCAAGTCAGCCTTTTTCCATCTTCAGCTGATTGCCCAGATTTGCCCATACCTCGATGAAGCTTCACTGAGAACAGTAATGTAAGCTCTCATGATCTGGAGGATCGATTATTGCAACACCCTCCATGTGGGGCTTCTCTTGACCCTTATTCGGAGACTGCAGTGGGTACAGAATGTGGCGGCCAGACTGGTGGGGGTGCGGTAAGGTATGATCACATCACCACAGTGTTGGCTTGCTTGCACTGGTTGCCCGTTGCCTTCTGAATAAGGTTCAAGGTATTGGTTTTCACTTTCAAAACCATCCACGGCTTGGGACCTGAATATTTATTTTATTTATTTTAGAGTATTTTTACCCTGCATTTCTCCTTGGAAAAGGATCCAAGGCAACTTACAGTAATGAGGGATAATATACAGGACCCAAGGCAACTTACAGTAATGAGGGATAATATGCAGTCCAGTACAATTAAGACATATTTAAGTATATTCAAGGGAATACCTGGTGGAGCAAATCTCCCTAAGATCAGCTGTGCCTTGACCTACTGGATTGTCTCAGGCATTCTCACTCCGGGTGGCCACGTGGAGAGAGGCCTGGAAAACGGTCACCAGAAACTGGGCATTCTCGGTGGCTGCCCCGTCATTATGGAATAAACTCCTGAGATTCGCCTTGCAGAGTTCCTGCCTGCATTTAAAGAGAGCTGTTAAAACCTTGCTCTTTAA
Organism: Phrynocephalus forsythii; assembly: GCA_029282475.1. Classification (NCBI taxonomy): domain Eukaryota; kingdom Metazoa; phylum Chordata; class Lepidosauria; order Squamata; family Agamidae; genus Phrynocephalus; species Phrynocephalus forsythii. Next base: position 59,534,147 of record JAPFRF010000002.1, read on the forward strand.
AGAGGGGTTTGGTGACCATTAACTTAATTTTTTTAAAAGTTTATTGGGACTAGTAGAATAAGACTGCCTGGCCAGCTCATGCTGTTTTATGTTTGTTTTTATTTAATTGTGTTATTTAATGTTGTTCTTTACTTATCGTTGTATTATTGATTCTTTTCCATTGTATCAATGTAAACTAGGCTTAAAGACTCTGCTTTTTAGGGACGCCTTCAATAATGAATAGGGACTAATTCTCCCCCCCCTTTCTCTTGCCCCAGCCTACTTATGTTGCCTACTTGGACTGCTTTGTTATTGTGCTTGTTTTTAGCCTTTTTTAAAGTTTTTATGTGAACCGCCCTGAGTTCTCGTTGGGAAGTAGGTGCGGTATATAAATCTGAAAACAAACAAACAAACAAACAAACAAACTACCCGGAGTTCCTTTTGGAAGACGGACGATATATAAATGTATAAATAGATAAATAGATAACTTAATTTAAATTATATTACCAGATTATTGAATTTATACTAGTCTGGGGAGTGTACAAACAAACAAAACTCCCCAACCACCTCTCACTTCATTCCCATCATAACATAATCAAAATGGCTCTATAACTTGACTCAAATATAGTAATTTACAGAAAATCAAAAAACCAAACATTGAAATTAACATCATTTGAGGGTATTGTATCATTTTCTTAAAGGCTGACTTATATAATTCTGTTTGTAGCAATTTCTTGAATATTGAGAAGGAGAGAGCCCATCACATCTCAGCTAGTAGTTTGTTGTACAAAATGGGACCTATCACTGAACATCAATCAATGTTCTAATCTACTAATCCTTTTACTAAGGAAACTAAATAAAAAGGAAGAATAAGGCTAAAAAAGTTATCTTACCAGTAGAAATTTAAAAAAACCCCAAGGTATTTGCACAGAAGACCAAAGTTATTGGGACAGAAGACCCAAACCAGCATAATATGATGATGTTATTACTACTGCTGGTTATTATTAGAAGATCTGGATTCAAATCTCCTCTGAGATATAAAGCTGCTGAAAACACAAGAAACAGGTAGGACCAACTATAAAGCAAAGTGTTCTGCTTATATACCGCCCCATACCACTACAAGTAGTCTCTGGGCGGTTTACAATTTTAATTACAGTGTGCAGGCTACGCCTTTATAATGCCTTCAATCCTTTAAACCCCCAACAATGATCTGGAGGTATTTCTTCATAAAACCCACCCAGTCGTACATAGGATGTTTCTTTCAGAGATGGCTGAAAGGTGTGCAAACAACATTCACCCTTGGGAGGGCACAATAATGACAATACCAGGCTGTAACAAGCCTCTGGTATGTTGTATGATGCATCATATTGACAGGAGTTCTCCTTGAACCGCACAGGTCACTGAAAGAAGTGTGCCAAACACATGCTTCCCTTCTTTTCTTTTTTCTTTTTTGCTCAGATCACTTTTCCATATGTGGAGGAAGGGATATTGAGTGCATGGAGTGAAGCGCTGTGATGGCAAATCTATTCATTAAGTAGGTCAGCAAAAAAGCACACCTTCAACTACCCAGTTAACCTTTAGCAAATTGATTTTTTTTTTAAAAGCATCAGGGATGTTGGGTAACACCTTATATGGTCTAAAATTAGAAAGCCAGCAACAGGCTGAAAGGAAACATTTCTGGCTTGGCCATTTTGGCCAAAGACTGGTTCAAGACATAAAATTAGCAACACACCTGCCATTAATAAATCCAACTTGCCAAGAGTAGAAAAGCATAATTCCCCTGGTTCTCTAGCAATTAGTAGGAACAAACAGTAGTGTATAGTTCAATAATCATTTCTAGTGTACAACCTCAGTCATGGCTGACATTTGTTTTGAAATAATATAGAATCATGCCAATTAATTGTGCCAGGCATTATGCCCAGGCAGCTAGTATAGTGCAATCGGACTATGCAATCAGTTGTGTGTTTCGTGTTGTGACAGGATTTTCCCTACCATTTCCATAATTTCGAGTTACAGGTACGCACATGTAGCTACGCAACAGGATGTTGACCCAAGTCAACTGACCCGTCATCCATGCAAAAGATGAGACGAATGCTTTGGCCTCCTGCAATGGTAACTATACAAGATTTTCTTCTTCACGTCTACCCTGCAGCCTTGTATAGCACTTGAAAAGCAGCTTCAGAAGATTTTCCTGCCCTTCAAAGCTACTTTTGAAAGGGAAGAATGAGAAGGGTTGCAGCTGCAGGAGGAAATCACCCCTGACATTCTAGCAGTGGAAGTCAATATTTTGGATCCTCCTCTTAAAAGCCCAGCCTTCACCATATGGAAACAAAGTCACTGGAGAGAGGGTGAGCATTCTGTACTGTGGCCCCAGTGGAAGGATAGGCTGAAATTATTTGAGGCACTGATAAAAAAACAAGCAAACAAAAAACAAGTAGAATAACAAGGGAAGATTCCTCTCTCTTGGGTGATGGAAAAACAACATTAGAGAATGGCTCCATAATTGCCATACATGACTTACTGGTATATCCTGAGTACTGCATAGCTTGTATGTCAGGGAGGTGGAGGGTTTAAACATTAATGGCTGTGTGTTGCGATATTTCGAGAAGGCATCACATTTACATGGTTTTAAAGCTTTTCTTGCAGAGCAGCAGAGAGAGAGAGAGAGAGAGAGAGAGAGAGAGGCTTGCTGAACAATAGAATGAGCACACGGCGAGCACACAGCCAAAGGGGGGTGGAGCTTCTGACTACTTCCTGTGCTTACAGTGATTGAAGGGGTGGAGTTTAACCTTTAAATACCTGCTCCCAGCAGCTTCCAAGTTCTTTTCTTGCAGAGCAGCAGAAAGAAAGGAGGCTTGCTGAACAATAGAGCGAGCACACGGTGAGCACACGGTCAAAGGGGGTGGTGCTTCTGATGTAAGGAAGGCAAAGCGGTCAGTCCTGGAAGCCAAATTCAGGTTGTTAGGAAGAAGACTGAAGTCCTGGACTTCCAAGTTGGCATTTTCAGAAGTGCTGCCTGTTCCTCGTGAAGGACCCGCCAAGCAGATAGAGCTAAGAAGCCTTAAAGCATGGATGAGACGATGGTGTCGAGAGGAGGGCTTCAGATTTGTCAGGAACTGGAGAATATTTTGGGACAAGAAAAACCTGTTCAGGAAGGATGGGTTGCACTTGAACCATGATGCTGCCACTCAACATCAAACCGATGCTGCCACTCAACATCAAAAAGGCTGCAGAGCAGCTCTGAAACTGATAACTGGAGAAAGCTGACATCAGGTTCGGAACACCTCACCCCCGTGGAACGAGGTTGGAGAAGGTAGAGAACCTTAAAACGATGACATAGTAGGTATCAGCACTAGGATAATAATGGGATGTGGTAGTTTGTCTACTGCAATTAAAAACTGTCCGGGGGGGGGGGGGAGAACAAAGAAGCAGCCAATCTTGGGGGACCCACTGTACAGGTACTTCTACGCAAATGCTCGAAGCCTCTGAGCAAAGATGGAAGAACTTGAACATTTGGCAGCTAGTTGATATAATAGCCATAACAGAATCCTGGTGGAATGCGGAGAACCAGTGGGATACAGCAACCCTAAGCTATAAATTCTATAGAAGGGATAGGGGCGGGTTGGAGGTGGAGGGGCCATCTATGTCAAAGAAGGGGTAAAATCCAGCAGAATGGAGATTGACGGTGGGACTGTCTCCACCATAGAATCACTGTGGGTTAAACTACCAGGTCTAAGGAGCAATGTGATAGTGGAGGTGTGCTATCATCCACCAGATCAAAAACTTGAGGGGGACCTTGAAATGAGGAGACAAATCATGGAGGTGTCTAAGAGGAACATGAGAGTCATCATGGGGGACTTCAATTATCCCCACATTGACTGGGCCAATGCGAACTCGGGGCAAGAAAGAGAAACCAGGTTTCTCGACATGCTGAATGACTGTGTCTCAGAGCAACTTGTCATGGAGCCCACCCGAGAACAGGCAACTCTGGATCTAATACTGTGTGATACTCAGGACCTGGTCAGGGATGAGAATGTCACTGAGCCTCTGGGGAACAGTGACCATGCTGCAATCTCCTTTGCCATGCATGTCGGGAGAAGAGTGTCAAACAAATCAGACACAAAAACCCTTGATTTCCAAAGGGCACACTTCCTTCAGATGAGGAAACTAGTTAGAAAGACATTGAAAGGGAAGGTAAAAAGAATCCAATCTCTTCAGAGTGCATGGAGCCTGTTTAAAACAACAGTAGTAGAGGCCCAGTGGAAGTGCATACCACAAAGAAAGAAAGAGTTCATCTAAGTTGAAGTGGGTGCTGGCATGGTTAACGAGTGGAGTTAGAGAGGCTCTAAAGGGCAAGGAGAGGTCTTTCCGTAAATGGAAATCCTCCCCAAATGAGGAAAATAAAAAGGAACACAAACTCTGGCAAAAGATGATAAGAGAGGCAAAGAAAGACTTTGAGGAACGTATGGCTAGCAATATAAAGGGAAATAATAAAAGCTTCTTTAAATATTTTAGAAGTAGAAAACCTGCCAGAAAACCGCTTGGCCCTCTGGATGGTGAGGGAGGAAAAGGGGAGGAAAAGGAGGACTTGGAAATTGCAGAGAAATTAAATGAGTTCTTTGCATTTGTCTTTATGACAGAAGACCTTGGGCAGATTCCGCTTCCCGAATGGCCCCTCTTGACTAAAGAATTAAATCAAATACAGGTTAAAAGAGAGGATGTTTTAGGTTTAATTGATAAATTGAAGAGCAATTAAGTCACTGGGCCCAGATGGCATCACCCAATGGTTATTAGGGAACTGAGAAATGAAATTGCAGATCTCTTAAGACTAATATGCAACTTGTCTTTTAATACGGTACAGTGCTGGAGGACTGGAGGATAGTGGATGTCACACCAATTTTTAAAAAAGGAAGGGGGGGACCTGGGAAACTACAGGCTGGTTATCCTTATGTCTGTGTCAAGGAAGATGGAGGAAAGCTTCATCCAAGAAAAAAATCTTAAAACACATAGAAGAACAAACCTTGCTGAGAGAAAATCAGTATGGTTTCTGTAAGGGTAAGTCTTGCCTGACAAAATTTTTAGAATTCTTTGAAAATCCATGGGCATGTGGATTTGGGTGAACCAGTGGATATTGTCTATCTTGATTTTCATAAGGCTTTTGACATAGTCCCTCACCAAAGGTTGCTGAGAAAATTGCACAATCAGGGGATAACAGGGAGATCCTCTTATGGATTGAGCACTCGTTGAGATCCAGGAACTAAGGGTAGGTGTCAATGGGCAATGGGTCACATGGAAAGATATACTAAAATATTAACAAAATGTCAGAGGATATACTCACTTCTGTGATATACTGCAAATATACAGGGTGCAGAATTGTAGTCTGGGTGTTCTTATATATGATGCTCCAATATGACATCTAAGCGTTTCTAAAACAATTTACTTTTAACATTATCAGGATGATGTAACAGTGGAAGTAAAGAACAATCTGCAAAATAATCATTTCTTGAAATTATCTTTATTTAGATGATACAATCCAAGATTAGCTTGCAAATACTTCTAGTTATTTCACCCCATCACAAGTCTCAAGAACTTATAACATTGCTTCTTTATCAAACTGCTATACAAAAAATGTATAAGACGGAAAAAAACATTTATACAGTACAATTTAATAAATTCAGTCATGTGCCCCATTTAAAAAAAAAGCAAAACTGATTAGTTGGCAAATAACATAGTTATCACTTTTTAAATGTGTTAACTCTAAATGGCACAAAAAAGCAGTTTTGACAAATCTTAAGACTTGAACTCAGAACTTTCAAAAAGCTGCTCAAAGCCCCAAGTCATTGCACACTGAGGGAAAGAGATCTGCTCCCTTTGTTAAAAAACGAAATAAGGGGTTCATTGTTCATATTGGCTAAGTTTTACCAAAATTCAAGTAGAATAAACGGTGGAATTCTTGGATGTTGACCACAATATGCAAAGAGTTCTTCAGACAACAGCAACTTTATGATGGAACTGCCTACTTTGTTGATGTTTTTAAAAAGGATGAATGTAATGGCTCCATCCTCTCTGGAGACCATGGCTATGGAACAAGAATTTGGGGTGCCATATCCCCAATCTAAATTGCTTCCCAGTCCCAAACTGCTATAGGAGCCCTGAGTGGGGGCATACTCATAGCAACCTATGATTATTCAGTACAGTGATCCAGGTCACTCATGCCTCTCCCTCACTGTGTTATCAAGCTGTTGGCTCCACAGTACAACTGAAACAGCTTTCAGCTAGGTATCAATGGAGAGGCAGATCAGAAAGGATGGGAGAAACAAGTTTGCAGTGAAGTAACTATACATTTTTATTTCATATATTTTAATTTTCAAGTACATGATAAGTTTATTAATTAAGGTGCAAACTTTGGCTAATTTAAAGTGTCCCTCAAAGTTTTATCTTTAAAAGTCCACATGAACACACATACAGGCTACTTATAATCAAATGTTTCTTGCTAGATGAGGCCTTGCCATCTTGACTAATTAATACCTAGCATCAGGCTTTTGTATCAAAACACACCGAGATAAAGACAGTTCTTAAGGAAAAAGAGGGACAGCAGAATTAATCAAAAAGTTTAGCAGAGATTAGAAATGAACTAGGGTCCAAATGCAAGCAGCCAGACTATGCAATCTGACCAACAAGCAGAATAAATAGACAGATCCTTCCACAGGTTTAGGAAAAGAATTCACAAGACAAGCTGCATTCTCACGGTTGAGAAGCAACATAAACTTTCACTTAGACCAGAGGCAGTGAGAGAGTTACAGATTCTGAAATGGAAACCTGATGTGCGTCAGTGAATCAAATTTGCTCCTATAATGCCGGTGGGTTAACCTGACAGATGAAATTGGATTGTGTGGTTTACTGCCCACCCGCCAGCCCCTCTGCTAGGCCGTCAAGGGGAGCACTTGAATGGCCTTGTCAGACTGACTCTGCAGATGTGTGCAAACATTTGGTCCGCTCTAAAAGAAGGACCTCAATGCACCACAACAGGCACAGCAAGCCTTGTGCTATCTAGCCAGTATAACCCAGCCTATAAGTCAAGACCAAAGAAACAGACATCATCCTAGAAGAAGTTGCCTAAACCTGGATTAAGTTACCAGCAAAGGAGATCCTTGCAGAACATTCAAATTAACCTTACTACACAAGCCGAGGAAAGCACACTCTTGGATTAAAAATGCATTTTGTGACAGAGCAAAAAAAAAGACAAAGGTGACCATGTCACTAACTGAAGAGTTTTCATAAGACGTGACTGGGACCCCTCCTTTACGGTTTATTTTGTTGATACTCCCCATATAATTAAGCCCAGGATGGTGATACCTACAACCAGCACAACAATGAGGATACATATCTTCTTACGGGACTTGCGCTGTGGAGGAGAAAAGGACATGGTTAGTGGATAAAGGCTGGCTCTTCCATCTGTAAATAATGTTTGGTTTAGTTCTGACAAGCGAAACCGTAAACCTGGGCTTGCACGTTTGATAAAAATGCTGCAAGTGAACATTCTTCCCAGCATCTGGAACAGTCTCTCTGTGGTGCCCCTCCCCTCCCCCCCAATTTCCCCAGCCAGCAGAAACCCCAGCGGAGGGTTCATTCATTCAACAAAATAGATTTTTCCAAGGTATGATTTTAGGACAGGGATTCCCTCCATACAAAAATATATGTTGTCACCCAACCAGCTCCAGAATATAACATACTAAGGTTTTTTTTTAAAAAAAAAACATGGTTTTAATGTAGCCTTTACCTGGAGTGTGAAATTGTACTTAAAGCCCCCCCCCCCAATTTCATCTGTGGGAGGCAACACTATATTGTCAAGTAGGAAACAGCTGCTGCAGAGCCACCATCAACAAGCAGTTGTCACTTGCCAACATTCTTGAAAATACAACACTTTCTATAAGAAACCTGATACTTCTACTGCTGCACGGCCTGAACAAACTGGGAAGGATCAGAAGTTTGCAAAGAAAGTGTTAAAATATAACTTATTGTTCGCTATGATTCTGTCCTACATTTTAACTTGAAATTAAGGCCCCTACTCCTGTCAGAAGAGTGTTGGGTCTCTCTTCCTTCTCCAACAGCTACAGAGCTCTGGACGTGCAGAAAGCAGCCACTAAATGTCCTGTAAAGCTGAGAGCACCCCCTCCCCACACAGTCAATGGCATACTCTAGGCTCCCCAAGAAGGTTTGGTCACCTGCGACCTGTATTTGTAGATGCTGGTGTAGTCAGGGAAAGAAGAAAGGGAATCTTCGGCTTTTCTGAGGAGTGTTGAGATCTTTATTTTCTTATTTAAAATAGAATAGATTGTGCACTTTTAATTATTTGGATGAAGCAATCAGGAGGACATCAGGGGTCACACAACAATACCCCCATGAAAGAAACCTCCGAAATCCAGGCAATGGCTCCATGGCAAGGCTGAGATGAGCTAAACAGCAAGTTCATTTTGAGAAACAACATGCTAGGCTCTGAGACAGATCCTTGCTGCTACTCCAATGGGATTCTGAAGGCTCCCAGTGAAGGACAGGTTGTGACCGTTGCAAGGGACGGTGTTCTATCTGTGGCCCACGAGGCAGCTCTTGAAAGCAATGCCTAAACTATGGCTGATTACCCAGAACCCAGGTACTCCTGATATTAAAGTAGGAACTGGTGCACCGTGCTCTAGCTAAGAAGGCCAAGAAGGAAAAAAGAGTAGAACGAAAGCACAACACAGACTACAGCTCTGTTGCCTTCCGCAAATTACCAGCCTTCAAGGCAAGGAAGTCTTGTCTTGACAAGTTCGCTCAGCTCACCAGGCTGAGAAATAATATAATAATCTCAGAGCCATGGTGGAATTCAAGTGCAAAGTTGACTCCATTATAGCTGGTATTTGAACCACAGTTTATTGTGGGGTATTTAAGATAACATAGTTCTCTCACTATGCGAAGCTTTGTGAATTTTAATCCACTTCTTCTGACACCTGATGTAATCTACAAAAACTAACAATGAATTAAATTCACCAGTCTTGAAGTTGCTGAGTACTTTTTCTTTTTTCCCTTTGTTGCGCATTAAACAGACCTCTCAGAAAACCTGCTAATGGGAACACTATTTAAGTTTATGGTACTTACAAACACTCAATGAGTATTTAAATTTTACTTTGTTTTGTTCTTCCATCAGTATTGTGAAATCAACCGAAGCGAAACAAAGCATTCTGCTCATATACCGCCCCATAGCACTTAAAGCACTCTCTGGGCGGTTTACAATTTATTTATGCAGGCTACACACTGCTCCTCCAGCAAGCTGAATACTCAATTTACTGACTCCAGAAGGATGGAGGGTTGAGTGAACCCTGAGCTGGCTAATTGGGATTGAACCCCAGGTTGTCAGAACAGTTTTAGCTGCAGTACAGCCATTTAACCACTGCACCATGAGGCTCAATGAGGCTGATGAGATTCACACTCATATACTTTCGTTTTTGTAAATACGACACCCATCACCAGACAGTCTAATAAATATGGAATATTTCCTCTTACAAACTATTTCCTTTCCATTCTGTCACCTGGATCAAATACATTAAAGAAATATTTTGGGATGTTCCTTGTTCTAGAAAAGGCACGATTAACTTGTAGGGTGATTGATACTTAAAAGGTACTAGAGCATTTATCAAATAAGTTGTGTCTTCATTTCAACAACACTGCTTTCTGTATAAGATCAGAAAAAATTGATATACGCTCCTACTGAACATCCGGAATACTGGCAACACTCATTTACTGACTACAGAAACATTGTTCTTTTTTAGAAAATAAAATGGCATCAGCCTGTTGTGCTATTATCTGCAGTGATCAAGCAAACAACACAGAATTAAATACGGTGTCAGACACTGGGCACAGAAACTGAGCCTTTTTTTAAACTAAGCTGATGTTTGGCAAGAAGATACATACTGAATGGCATTTTATATTAAATGCAGCATTGCTACTAGAATGCAGCTTTCCATGGTATTACAGTCACCCCCCCCCACCATTTCGCGGTTCAGGTACTGTGGTCCCACTATATCGCAGGATCGCAGTACCTGTGCCTTGGGGCCGTGCGGAGGGGGCAGCGGGGGGGGCGATCGTATCTCCATTGAAATGTACTGAAGCCTCAGGGCCGTGCGGGGGGCGGGGATCGTATCTCCATTGAAATGAATTGGATCAATGCATTTCAATGGAGAAATTTTTCCCCGTTGGAAAGCATTGAGCCAATGTTTTCCAATGGGGAATTTTTTTCCATTGAAATGCATTGAACAAATGCATTTCAACGGAGATGGCCCCGGACGAGAAGTCTCGGGGCGGCACGGGGTGGGCGGCGGTGGAAGGTCAGATACCCCTGCTGCCCCCAGTGTGCGCTGGTCCAAGAAGTCTTGGGGTGCTGCGGGGGGGGCGGGGGGTGATCGCATTGCCCCACGCCACCGCCCTGCACTCCTCCGAGAAACCTCGGGGCGGCGCAGAGGGGACGGCGGGGGGGGGGTGATCGTATCTCCATTGAAATGTATTGGATCAATGCATTTCAATGGAGAAATTTTTCCCCATTGGAAAGCATTGAGCCAATGTTTTCCAATGGGGAAAATTTCTCCATTCAAATGCATTGAACAAATGCATTTCAATGGAGACAGCCCCAGACAAGAAGTCTCGGGGCGGCGTGGGGAGGGCGGTGGAGGGAGGTCAGATCCCACTATGCCGCTGGTGCGCACCGCCCCAAGACCTCTTGGACCAGTGCACACTGGCGGCAGCAGGGGGATCTGATCGCCCCCAGCCCCCCACCCACTTCCACATATTGAGGATTTTCAGGCATCGCGGGTGGGGTGGGTCCCTAACCCCTGCGATAGGTGGGGGGTTACAGTAACCACTGTAACTTTCTGGAGTGTTTTTCCAAATTAGCAGTAAGTGGTGGGCATCATGTTCTGGGTTCTTCTTTATATGAAGAGTAGGGTCCTAGAGGTAGGGCTGGGGATTTGAGGTCTGTACTTTGACATTTATGCTACCTTTTGAAGAAACGACTTTACTACCACCCCTTGCTAATTTTGCCTAGTTGAAACTATGGGCCAGTCATCCAAGGATCTGGACAGAGATGGTTCCAATACTCTTGCAGTTTTTAGATCCACTCCGTTTCATCTGGGACAAATGACTCAACAGAATCTTGGCTGGGCTAGGATACATAAACTGAAGATCAGTCCAGGCAAGGCAGAGGTGAAGCTGGGCTCAAAGCTTCCACAGAGAGTGGCTCGTCAGTCGTTCTACCTACTCTTTGAGGCTGGTGTCGGGGGATGCTTTTAGACCTGGCTGTACCCTTGGAGGACCAAGTGACATATGTTGATCAAAGCAGACTTGGCAAACTTTGCTGTCCACGGAAAGTTCCAATTGGCAGCACTCCAGTGTTCTTGCTGTACTTATACATTTTGTGGTGGACGCCAAACTAAATTATGTAATGAACCATACATTTGGACACTCTTGTCCCAATATTTACAAATGTCAGGAGGTCCAAAATATATGGCAAATCGGTTAGGAGGACTGTGTGCAAGGAATATATTATGCGGATCTTGTGTGAAATTTCTGTTGCCTTCTTGGACTATTTTTGTTTTTACTCAAATGACTGAATGGCCAAGCCTAGAGTATTTGAAAGGCCACTGCATATGGGCCCTTGTCTATTTCAGTTCCACACATCCAATCCGCCTCTCCTTTCTGTTCCTCTCCCCTCCCCTCAGGTCCTAGGAGAGATGTTACAAATGTGCCCACAATTTGTGGCCTGCCTCCAGGAGCAAAAATTTTTTTCGTTGACATGAGGGGGCACTGCCATCTCTGGATGGTGTTTTTACTCTACTAGAAACCACTCCAGAGCTTCTGGGGGCAGGGGATGCTGCCTGCAGTGGGTCTGAAAAGAGGAACTTGGTCCGGGGAACCATCCCAACCCGCTCAAGCAGAGAGAAAGATGACAGTGGAAAAGAAACAGTCTCTTGCAGGTCACATTTCCATGTCCCGATGAAACACAAACGACTTCAGTTCCTAATCCAGTAGAGGAAAACATTCCCATGAAATCTTTCTGATCATGACCATATTTACCTGGTAGTCTGCTGCTCTGGACAACTGCTGGTTTGCTTGCTGAACGTGGACTTCAGTTGTTTCTACATTGGCTTCTATGCTATCTTTAGGAAGGAAAAGCAAACATTCAAAATGTACCATTCGAAAGCCATAACCAGTACCTACAGGCCTGGGACTCTTTAAAGCTGTATTTTGTGATCATAGCACTGAAAAAGGGAGCAATCCAAAATACACTTATTAGAAACAGGCCAAATTATATTACAGTAAACCCCCACCTATCGCAGGCGTTATGGACCCGCCCCACCCGCACCCGTGATAGAAACTGCCCAAGATGGTTTGTGAAAAAGGACTGACATCTCAATAAAGCTAAGTACTATTAGGAGTGCCACAGTGATCCCTGGTCACTATTGTGTGCAAATATGGCAAGTTCTAAAATAAATAAATAATATAAAAATAAAAAGATTATAGCTGCACCTCCCCCCAGAATTTCTCAGAAGGAACTATCAAAATGTTTATTTTAATTATTCCTCAGAGATCCTTTGTTTTTCATTCTAGATGCATAACAAACAGAAGCCTATGTGGGCCCAGCTTGAACGTACCCAGTGCATTTTAACCCAGTGCATTTTTAACCCAGCGCGTTGTTAGTCTGTGGAATTCCCTGCCACAGGATGTGGTGATGGCATCTGGCCTGGATGCCTTCAAAAGGGGATTGGACAGATTCCTGGAGGAAATGTCCATCACAGGTTACAAACCATGATGGAGATGTATCATCTCCAGGCTTAAACCCAGGGTACTTCAAGGACCAGATGCAGGGGAGTGGTATCAGGAGACAGATATCTGGTGTCATGCATTCCCAGATGCATCTGGTGGGGCCACTGTGAGATACAGGAAGCTGGACTAGATGGGCCTTTGGCCTGATCCAGCATGGCTCTTCTTATGTTACTAAGCCACCCTAACAGAAGAACTCACTTAAAATACACTTACATTAAAAAACTAAGCATGCCCACGGATATTTCTTATCACATGTTTCTGGCTAGGCTAGACATTTGCAAGTCAACTGACAAAATCTAAAAAATGAAGATGATTATTTTGATTGTTGGTAAATTCCAGCTTCTTTTACCAAATCAATAGAAAGTAATGAACTTCAGACTTATACCCAGTTGTTTCCGTGAGATTTAAACAAGTTTATTCAACATGGCTGTGGTTCCAAAACATGACTTAAAAGAATCTCTCTTAAAACACTGATCTCTGCTTACCTATCACATCTCCTTGTTCATGGATCATCATCCCCAAATCTTTGAATATTTCATTGATATCCAGAATGTCTGCCTGTACACATAGAAATGGGCATTTATACAAACCACGGCAATGAAGGAAGAGACAAGAGATTGGTATAAAACCACAGAAAAAAGTAAAACACACATTATCTATGTCATTATACTAATTCTATCGTGTCTTGAAAAGATAATCGGATGCTGTGTGCTTTGCATATGGACGTGTGTGCACATGTGTGTGTACAAACTTCAAAGTCCAGATGAGTTAGGCAGTGGGTAGGTGGAGCACTGGATGGGATCCAGATTATGGTGTAAGCAACTGAGCCAGGAAAGACAATTTCCCTGCTCCTGATGAGCATTTTGGAGAAGGTTGAGGGCTCTTCAGAAAGGAGTGAGTAGAGGTACAAGGAGGAAGGCAGGAGACCTCAAAACTGGATCGAGATGCCTCCCATGTGCAGAGCTCATTGGCCATCAGGACACAAATTTCAGAACCAATGAAAAATATTCACTTCTACCAGATCCTACGCCTGTGGTGGCTCAGCAGACTACAGCGCTGAAACTGTCTGCTGCAAAGTCGGCAGTTTGGTGGTTCGAATCCCGGGTGCCACACAGTGGAGTAAGCTCCCCATGTTAACCCCAGCTCCTGCCAACCTAGCTGTTCAAAAGCATGTAAATTCAAGTAGATAAACAGGTACCACTGTAAAAAGTGGGAAAGTAAACAGTGTTCCATGCAGCCATGCCGGCCACATGGCCACGAACTTGCACAACACTGGCTCTTTGGCTTAAAAACAGAGATGAGCACTGCCCCTAGAGTCGGACACCACTAGCATGCATGTGCAGGGGGAAACTTTATGCCTGTGTTTAAGACACGAGGCAAGCTCAATGTTTTCATTGTAGTGGAGGGGGAGAGTTCTTTCAGAAAAGTCTCTAGGATGAAATGGAAACAAAAGATAATTAAAGAGTTTGGGAACAAACGTTGAGTTCTGAAATACAGATATTTACTGCCTCTCTGGGCACTAGAAACATCTCACTAAGTACAGAAGTTTCTAATAATTGGGCACCTGTTAGGTCTCTTCTGTGGAGTCACTAAAAGTCCAACTACTGGTTTTCACCCAGGACAAAACAGAGGCAAAAGATGTGAATTATGGGAAGATGCTGTGTTATAACGAGGCAAGATATTGTGGCTAAGTTCCCTCTGGAAACAGCATTCTAAAGCAGTGCCACACTGAGCACCTGCACTTCAGTGGAGGATCAGTTTACACACATACTGGCAGATAGGACAGTGCCACCTGCTGTCTCCAGTGTGGTCTGCACACCAATGAAGACATTTGTGAGAATTCCCATCAGAAAAGCGTACAAAGCATACACTTCTTAGTACACATGTAACTTAAGGAAATAAGAGACCTGTTCTTGCTCTCAATGTGTTTGCATACTCAGAATAGACAACGTGATGCCCTTCGGATGTTTTAGACAACAACACCCATAGGCCTGAGCCAACACAGGGAATGGTGAGCAATGACAGGCTCGCCAGTTGCAAGCATCTGGAAGGCCAGCTCTGAAAATGGCTCGGTGCTCACCTCAAGCTGCCGGATGGCAGACTCCCTCTCCTCAATAAGGCGGAGGTCATCTTCTGTGATTTCTTCATCTAGTACTTGGGTCTGAGGTTGGCTGCAAGTGAAAATGCACACAAGATGCCCAAAGCACGTTAGAGGTGGCTCTGCGGCACAGGCAAAGACAAACAAAGTGTTCTAGAAAATGCGTTCTTGCCTCAACATGTTAGGTTTTTAACAGAGATGGAGTGGGGATTACTACACCCCAAGAAGCTAATTTTTGCTGCACAAAAACGTATAAAGCAGAACATCAAAATGGGAACACAAATATTTGAAAACAACAATCAGTGCCAAACATTTCAGTTTTCTCCGTGGCCATCACTGATCCATTGGTACAGGGAAACCATGACTTCTTTATGTGTATGAGAGAGAATCTGTTGGCTTGCCACAGTTACCCTCATGTCACACACACTTTTGAAGCACCCCTCACAGACAACACTGGTGAGAACAAGAAGAATGCACCAGCAGTAACCTATGAATGCTTACCATGTAACGAGGAGCAAAACAATCCATTTAAAAACCCCTCTGACAGCCAATCACTAAGGAAAGTCTGCCTGAACCAAAATATATTTGCTAGCTTGCAGAAGAACTGTAAAGATGGAGCCAGCCTTCCTTCCTGTGGGAGGGAGTTCCAGAGTCTGAGAGCAGCAGCAGAGAAGGCCCTTTCATGTGTCCCCACAAAGTGTGCCTGTTAAGGTTGTGGAGCCAAGAGAAACGTCTTCTTTCCTGATTATCTTAATACCCAGGGAGGCTCATAAAGAGAGATGCAATCTTTTAGATAGCTTGAACCTAAGCTGTTTAGGGCTTTACAGGTTTTTTTTTTTTAAAAGGCACTTTGAATTATGCCTGGAAACAGATCAGCAGGCAATGGAGCTGCTATAATTGAGGAGTTATACATTCCCTGTAGCCGCTGCAATACCTGCACCTTGAGGCCACGTGTGTGTGTGTGGGGGCGATCCGGTCGCTCCGTGCCGCCCCCTGCACTCCTCCGAGAAGCTTTGGACAGGCACGCGATCGCCCGCCGCCCCCACCCCACCTGCTTCTGCATATTGTGGATTATCATGCATCGCGTGTGGGCTGGGTCCCTAACCCCCGCGATTGGTGGGGGGTGTGACTGTACAGCAATTTAACCTGAATACAGGTGGCTGTGAAGAGGTGATGTCGGTGCCCACAGAAAGGGCTCCAAGTGCCACCTTTGGCAACCATGCCATAGGTTCGCCAACACTGGTATAGATCAATGACCCAGGCATCAACTTTTGTTATACCCTTTGGAAACTCGGTAATGTTATGTATATTTGCAATACAAAATTGCAAAGGATTTTAATGGATTTTTACGTTTCATTTCTTGAATACTACCAGGCACAATTAACATATTTTATAGGAGTTCTTACCTGTCCCAGGAGACAAGTGTTCCTTCTTTATAGGAGTCCTCTGCCACACTACCCTGCAAAATTTGGGGGTGGGAAAAATATCACATTTATCCTGAGGCTATGATGTCAAGCATATCTCATTGATCATCACTTCTTCAACAAATGAGGCTGTATGGTGTGAAGTTGGGCAGAGTTAACTCTTGAAACAGCATGGAAAATGCTACACTAGTGAAAATAATCTGTGTCAAAGAAATTACTGACTGACGCTGGATTCCTTGCACTCCATCCATGATACCACAGGCAAAGCATAATAAAGCTAACTTTTTCTGTAGCTTAAATTAAGAACTACAGTGGTACCTTGTATAAAGGAATTAATTCGTTCCAAATGAAATTATGTTAAGCAAATTTTCCTTTATACAAATTTCCCATAGGAATGCATTAAAATGGAGTAATCCCATTTTATGTTGTACAGATTTACCCCATAGGCAATTATGTTAAGCAAATTTCCCCTATCTCTGGAATTTTTATGCTGTACAGATTTTATGTTATACAAGGGTCCACTGTAACGAAATAAAGATGCACATCCAGCTTTTTACTTGTGTATAATGAAAGGGGGATGACTATGATGTGCTCAGAATTAAGAAAGAAATAATGATTATATTTATACCTTCTTGGGGACTAAAGTGGAGAGCTAAACAACACCTCTCTACTCTTGTGCATCACCAAATCAACAAGTCATGCATTGACTCATTCCAGTGTAATGTAACGGACAGACAACCCTCCGGAGTTATGAAATTTGCTGTTCACGCTGAGCCTGACCTTCCTTATGGGTTTTGTTGTAAGGAGCTTTGTATGAAGTACTGGGGTCAATGGAAGCAAGACAGGACATAATTGTAATGTAGAAATATTCAAGATCAAGTCAACTGAATTCAATAGAATGCCTTTAACATGGCTTTCTCTTAAATACAAGCTTGCCCCTGGGTGTTATAGCTGATCCAACACACCCTTGTCTTCATGCTTATTCATTCCATCCGTTTTACATACTCAGAACACTGAGAGATCATCAGCAATTTAACTTCTTCCCATTGATGCTCTTGTATTGGGCACCGGACATCATCGCAACTATAAGGAACTTTAGGTACAGCAGCTTGAAACAGAGAAGCCCATCAGAGTCTCCCTGGTTTTTGCCACTCATCTATTCTCATTCCTGTACTACGTCTTTTATTTTACCTTGAATGATCCGCCACAACCTTCTCTATGTTTCACTTCTCCTTATGTGTATGAAGTATTCCAGCTTTCCCTGCTCTATGAATTTTATGAATTATTGGTCTTTATTTAAGTTTTTAAAGGTGTTCATACCTGACTGGTTTTATGATACTTCTATTTTATTTTAGTGATGTTATGATATTACCTGTATTATTCCTTGTTTTTTATTGTTTTACCAAGATTATATGATGCCCTGAGCACCATTCAGTAATGAAAATGCCGAGTTTAAAGATAATAAACAGAAAGAATGATAAGGATAATCATTTATCTCATTACTACTTCAGTGATCATTCTCTTGACCTAACAAATTCCTGGAATCTCATGATAAATCTACATTATAAATGATTCTCTCTCTTTTATTGTAGTATATGGGAAACCCGTCCTGTAACCATGCAGAATAACTGCATGCTACATGGTAGAACCAAGCCTAGGGCTTGACACAGAACTCATAATTTTGGCAGGAAGTGAAATACCCTTTCTTCTCAAAAATGGCACTTAAGTGACTGACACCATGTGGATCATGTCATTGCTAGAACACCACGCTTCATCCATCCCCCCCCCCAAAAAAAATGTACACGGTCCTGTCTCAATGACGCCACTGCCTTCTGTCACAGTTAACACCGCAGGTTCATACTTACAGATACCCTAGAGCTGGCTCGTACTCGTGCTACAAATTCCCTCTCTTTCTCAGCAGCTTGCCGTTGGACTCGTTGGAAGTTTGTAAGTGCTGTGGTGAACTCGTTCACCAGCCGGTCTTTCTGTAGTTTTCTTTGCCGCTAAGGAACAGGAGGGGGAAGAATTCTTATTCCGTGTTTAATTGCACCGGTGATCACCTTACAACTTTGAGCCATGAGCTTTTGTCATTTGGACATGGTGTCTCACAAACACCCATTCCCCATTTCTTCCTTGAAATACACGATCTGCTCAGGATATACACTCAGATCTGTGCACAAGTTTATTGTTTATTATGGTAAGGCCAAAGACCTCTGAAAGGTGCCTTTCTTTAAAAGAAAATCGATGGGGGCTGATAGATATTGTAGCTGAAAACACCCGAAAGGTACAAGGCGTCTTGTTTATTCTTCTGCAGAAGCCTTGAGTTATCAATGATCTTCCCCCACCGAAACCCTGAATAGATTGTGGCAAATGTTCTGCGCTTGTACAAAGACGTGGGCATGGATAAAATTCCACCACACTAAAGCAAGCAGGTATATATTTTGTCTGCCCGGGCCCCACTTTTCTGTCCAGTGCCAGATGGGATTCTTCTCTTCAGAGCTATAAAGGATAAAATGCAAGTCCCCAAAGAGCGCTGCAGGGGACCACTCTCCACACATCCAGTTTTTATATGATTAGGTTTGTGGCTGAACAATTTAAAACACCACATGCTCATCCGTTTTCTCCTTCTCTCTCAGATACATGCAAGGTCCTGCCCCACTGTGGCTCTTGGGTGAATCAAAAACTTCAAGAAAGGAAACAATCTCCTCCTGATTGCACCAGCTTCTACCAAGTAGTATCACGCTGACTTGCTGACTCAGTTTAATCTGGAAATGTAAACAAGCTCTGCATTTCTCCAATCACAGGCCAGTCTCAATATCCTTCTAAGAAAGACACTCACAAACTCTTTAAACTGGATGTGGGAAGAACACGAGGGGACACACAGGGAGTGTGTTTAGGGGACCTCAATGTAATCTTATTAAAAATCCCATCTGAAACTGAACAGATGAGCATGTAAATTCCTTCCACAGATAGAGTGACAAGGCTGCAAAACCTAGCAACACAGAGCAGAGCATACTCCAAGAAGGTCCATTTGCAGCAACTTTTTGATTTCTCCCAGAATTTATCTATCTATCTATCTATCTATCTATCTATCTATCTATCTATCTATCTATCTATCTATCTATCTATCTATCTATCTATCTATCTATCTATCTTCTCACACCCAAACACATGCGGAATTATAATCTCTGAATAAGCAAAATTGCCCTTCGTAGAAATACCTAGCCTGTTAAGGAGGACGATTTCATTTTGTATGCAGTGCACAGACACAATATCATTTAAAGGGTTACAGTTCTGCACCTATTCACACTGCTTAAAAACTTATTAATGTCAACTGAAGTTAAGCAGCCTAACTGTACACAGAACTGCATTCAATGTGATTAAATTGATCATAATCCAAGGGTGTGCAAAAAAAATAAATCCCGTAATACCAGTAGTTCAAAAAAACATTTGGCCTCTTAATTGGATGAGGATGAACAAAATGAAACTAAACCCAGACAAGACAGAGGTGCTTCTGATCAGCTGAAAGGCAGAACAAGAGATAGGGATGCAACCTGTACTGGATGGGATCACTCTCTAATTGAAAAAAGAGGTGCACAGCTTGGGGGTGCTCTTGGACTCATCCTTGAATCTGGATGCCCAGGTCACGGCTGTGGCTAGGACCACATTTGCACAATTAAGGCTAGTACACAAGTTATGCCCATTTCTTGACAATCCAGCTCTGGCCACAGTGACACATACCCCAGTGACATCCCGGCTAGACTACTGTAATGCACTCTATGTGGACATCTAATTAAAAGTCTCAGGAAACTTCAATGGGTCCAAAATGCAGCAGCCAGATTGATGACTGGGGCAGGGTACAGCGATCACGTTATACCTCTATTAAAGCAGCTCCATTGGTTACCAATCAGCTATTGGGCACAATTCAAAGTGCTGACCTTAACCTACAAAGCACTGTATGACCTGGGTCCTAGCTACCTCAAAGATCAAATCACGCAGTATGAAGCGACTTGGGTGTTAAGGTCATCAGGAGAGAACTTTCTCTCCATCCTCACAGGTACATCTCATGGGAACACATGAAAGGGCCTTCTCGGCTGTAGCGCCCAGACTCTGGAACTCCCTCCCACTAGAGGCCAGAACTGCCCCATCTCTGATATTATTCCAGAAACAGGCAAGGACCTTTCCTTTCAGGCAAACTTTCCCTGAAGGATTAATCTATATGATAAGATAGACTTGTGTTTATAACCACTTATAACCTTGTGTGATTTCATTGACACTATGTTTTCAATGTTAGTTTCCATCCTTCATAATTTTTACATGAGATTTGACACTCTTTTTAACTGCTCATTTTAATGTAATGTTGTATTTTAATGCTGTAAGATGTCCCTTGATTCCCTGTTCTCAATACTTGAACATGTCTTAGTTGTACTGGACTGTATATTATCCCTCCTTAATGTAAGCCACCTTGGGTCCTTTTCCAAGGAGAAAGGTGAGGTAAAAATACTCTAAAGTAAATAACTAAATAAATAAATATCAAATATTGCCATGTTCCACTGGTGCTTTTCATTTTGTATGCCTCTGGAGTAAATGCTCGCAAACAACTGTCCTGTAGAAACGAAAGAGCAATTTTGAAATAAGAGCATTTGCACGAAAAACCCACACCCTGCTTTCATGTTTTTCATACCTGCTCAGTTATTGAAGGCAGAGAACCAAACTCTTTAATGTACTTGTCTGTTTCTTTGGCAAGTTGGTTGGTATACTGCTGCTTCTGTTGCCTAAGCCAAAAAGACACAGTTTAGTTAGTGGACACCATTCACTAATATTGCAGCTCACTAACTTTAGGCACAGATCTTCAGGAAAGGGATGTATACTATTGAACACTTGCGAAAAGCCTTGTGGTCTCTGTCCCATGGAAGACAAGAAAAAAGTTTTTTTTAATTTTGAACATGATACATAACGAGAGCAGAAGGCTGATTTTAGTCTACAGATAACTACAATAAGAACTGTTCAGGATGAACTTGTGAAGAGAACTGAATTTAGTCTTGATAAGGAGATAGAACCAGAACAGAGAGCTGATCTTAATCTGCAAATACAATAAGATCTGTGCAGGATAAATCTGTGGACAGGCCAAACCCAGGAAGATAAGTGTCTTTGTTCTATTGGATAGGGATTCAGCAGCAAAGCAACTACCAAAATAGAAAAACAATTTATGAAGATAATGGGCCTAGCAGAAAAAGAATGAATCCAGAAAGGGATGTTTTTGGCTTAGTGAATCGATTACATAAAAAGTTTGTCCTCTGTATTTTGATGGTCTAAAGCTATTAATGGATTGCCATGATATGGGAAATGGAAAACGGAAACGTGAAGACCAACCTGACATATAAATGTTAATCTGTTAGAACTTTAAAAGAACTGTGGTAGTTTAGGTATAGATAAGAACTTTTATACATAAAGTGAAATATGTAGACCAAAATGTAACTCTTTTATAATAGTCCATAAAGTACTAACTCGAGTTATAGAAGACTTTTGAAATTAGGTATCTCATAGAAGAATAGGTAAATATACCTTGTTGATGACATCTTTTATATATTAAGTCAGCTAAAATATATCCTAAATTCTTTAGCTAATTGAAGAATTAAATATTAGGATTGAGTCTATTGTTAAGATCAGACAGGATTGTTCAATATTGTCTTTTGCTAACTCTATCTTTTGTATTAGATGGAAATAGATGTGAGTAAAGACAGAATATGAATGGGATAAAAAGGAAATTAAGTATGAAAGTATGTTCTTTTAAGCTGGGAAAATGTTGAGGCTGAAATGTTGAGGAGGGGGAAATTGTGATTGAATTTGTAACATGACAGGAGATGAGCAACATATTTGTTTTATTTTGTTAAGTGTAGGAAATTTAAAAGGGATACTTGAACTTAAAATATTCTACAAGCATCTTCTGTAAGGGTATACAAACTGTAGCATTTTGTTGTTATAATTGTTCATTTTTTTGTTCATTATATGACTGCCAATAAGACTAGACTTATTTTATGAAATTGTGTTTTCAGGATACATCAACAGCAAGCATATATGAACAGAGACCTTTAAAATATCACAAACGGTCTCCAGATGGCCAAGGGAACCTAGTGAGATAATGTAAGAGGAACAATGAATTTCTACTTTTTGTGGTCACCCGTGCCCTTATATCACTGTACAGTACTACTTTGGCATAGTTGCCTCCTTTTGAAGCATTCTACACATTTATACCATGCATAAGAACTGTTTTTAAAAAATCTAATGATAGCCATTTCTAAAACACTTGGAGGTAGCAAACGTGAAAGTTACAGGAATTTTCCAAGACCACTCAGTAGCCTTTGTTAGTTGGGTACATTCTCGTTCCCAGCACTACCTGGTGCTTCACAGCACCAACAATGGCACTTGGAGAATTAACAAGTCAACATACAAACAGAACTTGGTTTATTCCCTTCTTTTTTCTTCTCCTGCACTTTAAAGATGCTGAGTACTTGGAAAAGGCCATAACACGGATTCAGAAGATATTGACAATGTACTCAAATGAAAGGTCATTTCATGAAGCACTTACAGCTGTTGCCGCAATTCATGCGTATCTTGTGGTGTCCCAAGCTGATTCAGTACTCTTTGTATTTCTGCAGCTGTTGGGAGGAAAAGGGGAAGAGAGTTTCCATAAGTGATACATTTACACCACAATTTCAGGCAATTCTAATTGGCAATTTAAAAAACGTTTACCAGTTGACATAACTAGGATACATCAACTGCAGCTTACTATCAAAACACATATCAGAAAACAGATCATGGTATAGCTACGTTCTCTCAAGTCAAAGCCTTTCAGTTGACATGTTGAAAGCTTAACGCTCTAAGGAAATATAATTGCTGCCTAAATACCTGTTAGGGCTATATTTAAATCTACAGCTATGCTGCTGTACATGGCAACATGCTGCAAAATGTACAGAGTTTTTTATTTCATAAGCAAGAATTTACAAGACATTTTGAGTGCAATTTACTCTTCAGAACACCATTTCTTCCACAAGAAATACAACAGGAAGGCAATTTTAAACAAGTTTTCTGAAAGGGTGGGTGCACTAGTTCAGCTTTTAAAACCTGGAATCCAGGCCAATGCATTTATTCCTAGGCAGAAATGCTGCTGATATAGAAGCAAAACAAGATAATCAGGCCTAGTGTAGTCAATAAAACCTTAACATTGTACCTCTTATGTTACCCAGACATTTTACAAAGGAGGGAAGAGGGTAGAGTGAGACTGGCAGAGAGATTAGAAACAGAGTCAGAAATAGGTCAGGAGCACATTTGCACAATTAAGGCTAGGACGCAGGTAACGTCCCTTTATTAAGAAACCAGCTCTGGCCACAGTGACACATGCCCTAGTAACTATAGTAGCTAGACTACTGTAAAGTGCTCTATTTGGGGCTACCGACGAAAAGTCACAGGAAACTTCAATGGGTCCAAAGTGCAGCAGCCAGATACAGAGATCACATTATGCCCCTATTAAAACAGCTCCACGGGCTGCCAATCAGCTAACAGGCACAATTCAAGGTGCTGACCTTGTCCTGCAAAGCACCGTATGACCTGGGTACGAGCTACCTCAAAGATTGAATCTCACAGTAAGAACTGGCTCGGCTGTTAAGGTCATCAGGAGAGGCCTTTCTCTCCATCTGGCCTCCTTCACAGGTATGTCATGTGGGAACACATGAAAGGCCCTTCTCAGCTGCGGTGCCCAGACTCTGGAACTCCCTCCAACTAGAGGCCAGGACTGCCCCATCTCTGATTTCTTTCCAGAAACAGGCAAAGACCTTTCTCTTTAGGCAAGCTTTCCCTGAATGATGGACTACCTATTAAGTGTCTTTCATATGAATCTATAGGATCACATAGACTTTGTGTTTATAACCCACTTATAACCTTATGGGTTTACATTTACAGTATGTTTTCAATGTTAGTTTCCATCACTCATAACTTTACATGGAATTTTACTCTCCTTTTAACTGTTTGCGTCCTCTTGTAGCTTTAATGTAATGTTTTTTAATGCTGTAAGATGTTCCTCAATTCCATGTTCTCAATACTTGAACATGTCTTAATTGTACTGAACTGTATATTATCCCTCATTACCGTAAGCCACCTTGGGTCCTTTTCCAACTAGAAAGATGGGGTAAAAATACTTTAAAATAAATAAATAAAGAGTGGCACCCAACCAACTAAGAAAAACAATCACCAGAGGTGCTACCCACTCACCCTCATTAAGACACTGGAGAGGAATACTTGTAGAACTAGGATGAGATTTATGTGTTAAAAGATATTCAAGCTAGAGCCTTATGCCTATAAAATATAGTAAATAGCACACTGTATCTTAAATCTTTGCACAACTCTGTCTGTCTGGTGCATTACTTCATAGTTGGGTGCATCACAGTAAACAAGGAGAAACAATCATGCAAGTCCCCTCTGTCCATCTTGGCTTATGACACAATTATTTTATTATTATTTATTATTTTAAAACTTTTATACCGCTCCTACTTCCCAAGCGGGAACTCAGGGCGGTTTACACAAAAACCCAAAGGCAAAGAACAATACAACAGACCCATATGGGGGAAGGGGAAAAAAAATGCAAATCCCAGGGTCTTCAATAAAATACAATGGAATAACCATAGGTGGCACCGCCACCGAGAAGACAATGGCCTCCCTCGGGGGATATGCATCGAGAGGGCCACCCACCACCCACTGCCAGATAAACAGGCCAAATAATAAGATAACAGTAACCTTTTTAAAAGGCGGACCAGGAATAAACTAAAAGCGACACGCACCAACCACCAGACCCGCTGCAATCTCGAACAAGGTTCAAGGGGAGTCCCATGTAGAGAGCGTTGCAATAATCCAGCCTCGACATGACCAATGCCTGTACCACAGTCCTCAGGGAGCTCTCGTCAAGGTACGGGCGAATCTGGGCGATTAACCTTAGATGATAAAAGGCCGACCTGGTCACGGCTGACACCTGGAGCTCCAGGGTCAGACCCGGATCCAGGACGACGCCCAGATTCCTCACTCTTTGCGCCAGCTGGAAGGCAGACCCATCCAGACTGGGAAGAGGGCCACAGTACCCATCTGGGCCGCCCCCAAAGAACATAACCTCGGTCTTTCCAGGGTTGAGCCGGAGTCTGTGGGTCCTGGTCCAGTCCAAAACTGCAGCCAGGCAGCAGTCTGGACGGCCTCCACTGCAAAAGAGTCAGCATACTGATGACAACAGACTCCAAAACTCCGGATGATCTCAGCCAGTGGCTTCATATAGATGTTAAAGAGCATTGGGGAGAGGGACAACCCCTGAGGCACCCCACAAGAGAGTGTCCAGGGAGCCAACAACTCACCCCCAGCTCACGCTGGGTACGACCCTCAAGGAGATCGGAGCCAGCCAAAGGCCGATCCCCCGATCCCCACCTCCGAAAGCCGCCCCAGCACCGTGGTCGGTATCAAAAGCCGCTGACAAGTCGAGGAGGACCAGCAGGGTAGAGCAACCCTGTCGGCCCCCTCAACAGATCATCGTGCAGACGACCAGGGCCGTCTCCGTCCCATGACGCGGCCTGAACCCAGATTGGAAGGGTTCCAGGACATGGTTCTCCTCCAGGAACGACTGGAGACGCAGGGCGGCGACTCGGACTACCTTGCCCAAAAAGGGAACATTGGCTATGGGACGGTAGTTGGACATACACAGCCAAGCCAGGTCTTTTAATAAGGCAGTCTCCTTCAGCAGACTGGGAAGGATGGAAGGAGGCTGAGACCCCCATGCTCCCCCTGTGGTCTTAATCAGCCAGGATGGGCAAGGGTGGCAGGGATGCCCCAGAGCCCTGGAGGCCTCCTCAGATGTAACAGACCCAAACTGACCCGGGACCCAGAGCAACCGGTGTCCAGCTCAGAACAGATGGCCTCTATCTTGGTTTTAAAATAGGCTGTGAACGACTCACTAGTGAAATCACTAGGAGGAGGCCGAGGCGGACCAGGATTGGTGAGGTCTCGAACCACCCGGAACAACTCCGCATGGCTATTCGAGGCCTCACCAATTCTCAGGGCAGCGAAAGATCTCCTAGCTGCCCTTATCGCGTGAGAATAGCGACTGGTCAACGCCTTAACAGCAGCCCAATTTGAAGCCATCCGAGCGTTCCGCCATCTGCTCTCTAGCCTCCTCCATTCCTGCTTCATTGCCCGCAACTCCTCAGTAAACCAAGGAGAGGAGCGGGCTCAGCACCTGATCAGGCGCTTGGGGGCGATCCAATCGGCAGCCCCGGCCACCTCCTCAAACCACCTTTGGACCAGGGAGTCGACCGGATCGTCATCCAGTCCGTCTGGTAAGACCCCCAGGGCCTCTGAGAACCGCACAGGGTCCAGGAGCCCCCGGGGGTGGGCCCAGATGGGAGGGCCCTGCCCCCCGCGGGGAGGGGTGGTGATTGCCAGGGAGAAAGTCAGCAGATGGTGATCTGACCATGACACGGGATGGACCAGCAGGTTCCCGACCCCCAGATCAAAGCCCGTCGATGTGGAGGCAAAAACCAGGTCCAGGGTATGTCCTCCCTTGTGAGTGGGACCGATGACAAATTGGGACAGGTTCATGGAGGCCATGGTACACAAGCACAATCCCAAACCTGTCCCTCTGTCCCACCACAAGGTGAAGGCATTCAAGCCCTGGGCTTACCAACATCGCGGATCTGCTGACATAAAAGAATGGCACAATGGCCCCCACCCCCGCCCCCGGCCTACCCAGCTGCTGCACGGAGTAGCCCTGGGGCCGAAGCACGAGAGGGATGCCCCTCCCCCTCGGGCACCCAGGTCTCCGTAAGAAACAGCTCACTCATCCACGATCAAGTTGTGGATGACGGGGATCTTATTATGCAGACCTGGCATTACTCAGCAAACAGGATAGGCCTGCGGAATGGATCCCTGTCATGTGGCAGTGAGCCGGCGGGTCAGAGCGGGACAGGCCCAAGATGCCTGTCCTGAGATCTTCTTATCCGACCGCCCGCCGCCCCAAGCGCACTGCAGACCGTGGCCCGACACCACCCTAATGGGGCGGCCCACAGGCTCCATGGGATGGTATAAGACTAGGACCAAAACCCACTAAGTGTAGGAATACAAAATAAAACAATACAACAACAATACAACCCCAGAAATGCAAATCAGTATAATACAATGGAATAACCCGTTAGACAATGCTATATCCCACCCACCACCCACTAAAAACAGGCCAAATAATAAGATAACAGTAATTTTTTTAAAAAAACCAATAAACTAAAAGCAGACACTCAACCGGCTAGCGGATAGACAGACAGGAACAGGGGGTAGGACTCGAGTAAATAGGAATAAACCAGCATAATATAGGATGACAAAGCTGGGACCACCACCCTGCCCTCTCAGAAAAGAGTCCCCATGGGATTTTAAGGGGCAAGACAGGGTGCTGCCAGCCAGTACGCTGCAGAGATCCCACAGATGTTAGCTTCCCCAGCTGGTAGAACCCGGGAAGACCCGGGAGGGGGAGACGGCACCGACGGCCGACCTGCCGCCCGGGTCCCAGCGGGACGGGCCACACCACCGCGCAGGCAGTCAATGGTGGAAAGAGACCCCCCAGGCAATGCAATGGGGGGGAGGGCGCCGGTGGCCGACCCACCACCCGAGAATCCCGCGGAATGGCCCACGCCGGCGAGGACATGCCCAGCCCAGTCAAGCCGGGGAGGGCAAGAGGGGCCCCGGCAGCTGACATGCCGCCCGAGAGGGCTGGCAGCTAGAGCGCACGGCATCCCCGAGACAGCTGGCGGCTTCAGCACCCAGCGCTGCAGATGGAAGGCGGCGAGCACCAAGATGGAGCCAGATCCCACATGCCACCCGAGAAAGCTGGTCAGAAAGGGGAAAGAGCGGGGGCCCAGGAGGCCATTCGAAGAACCGCCGCCACTCCCACGGCGAGCACCAGATGGAGCCTCCCCAACCACACATGGGGGAGGGGAGGGGGAGGGTGGGCGCCGGCAGCGGTGCAGGAGACCCCCCCATGGAAAAGGGGGGGAGGGGGCAAGATGCCCCAGATGAGGTCCGAGGTGGCGGCCCTGGTCGCTCCCAGCCTTCAAGACCGTCGGGTCGGCCATCCGCCACTGATGGAATGGCGGATCCCATCCTCCATGCCAGCCATTCACAGCCAGGCCACCCACCAACCACCCGGACCCGGTAGCTCACCAAAGGTAAAGCGGCTTCATAGGTCGTTTAGGAAGCGGCTCGGGTCTGGGGTGATGGAAAAGGGTGCTGTAACAGCCACCGGGGGGGGGCTAAGGGTGGTGGTAAATACTCAGCCTTCCCGTCGTCCCGCTGCCCTCCGCCGGTCCGGAATGTCCAAACTAAATTTAATAACCCATGACAGCTACTCGCAGCCAGGGCAACGATACATGCACCAGCAAAATCACCCCCCACAGGGGTAAGATAGATAAAAATGAGTTAAAAAACCAAGCCTGGCGCAATATTAAAAAGCAAAACGAAAGCCCCGGCGCGGAGCAAACAACGGCCGCTGCTGCCCTGCCGCCATCTGTGACCACAACTCCCCCAGAGAAGCCACAGAAGGGTCCCCTGTCTCTCACCCAGGGCGGAGGGAGCGGCAGATGGCACTGGACTCTTGGGTCAGCAGGAACATTGGCAATTAGATACCAATGTCACAACTCATAAATCAATATTAAACCATTTTAAACCAAGGAAACTTGACAGCAGAGGGCAATTTGAATCTTCGGCTTTGAACATCTACTATTGTATCAGCCCAGCCTTCATTATGGGCCAGGCTGGTGACTGCTGCAGTCCAACACATCTGGAAAATACCAGGTTGAGACAGCATGCCCTGGAGCTCAATGAGTTTGCTGTGGAGGGATGGATAAGAATAAGAAATACCATCTGCTGCAATTTATCCTTCAAGGAAAAATAGACAGGAAATATGGCCTGGGGCATTGAAGAACATTTTGGCTTAAGAACTTAAGCCAATGGTCCACAGTGAGCACAGCTGCTCTGTTTAGAATAGCCCTTAGATAGAACCCAGTTCAGGCTACTGATTGCCAGCGTTCTACAAGGACATGGCACTTGAAGAAGATAATGATGGATGTTCAGAAATATTACACTGAATATTCACAGATTATTTGATGCTCAGCCTTCTTTATTACACTAGAAAATGCCAGTCTAAAATCCTCTCAAGAGTATAAAATTGATCTTGTTCTCTAAAGCTTGCATTAGCTTAGCTGACATTCATCTAAGCAAGCTTTAAAAGTCTGCACAGAGGTATTGTTGTCAATTCTCGGTTGTATCTAGTTTTAGAAGGTGCCAAACTGAGCAGTAAGTTTTTTAACTCCAAATGCAAAGCGTGTGTATCAAAGAATTAAAATATAAAAATCAGATCAGTGGACAGTAATCTTTTTGGGGTAATATGCAGAAGTTATTTATTCAGGCGCTATCAGGTTTCAGCCCACCTTCTTCAACTCCTCCTCCCTGCAGTGCCTTCATTGAAATCATTCATCCCGACTAGCACTTCTTTCGAATGAGTGCCACCTGCTGGCCATCTTGACAGATGCAACCTAAACCCACAGAAAGTAGATCCCAAACAGCAGGAAGTGGTTCTTTCCTAAAATACCAGTAAGTATTGATTGAAAGCTGGCAGTAGGCAGCACACGGGCCATGCAAGTAGTACCTCATTCATAAGAACATAAGAACAGCCTTGCTGGAACAGGCCACAGCCCACCCAGTCCAGCATTCTGTCTCACACAGTGGCTCACCATTTGCTTCAGGGTATTCCCAAGCAGATGTCTTCACCTGCTTATGATTCCCTGCAAATGGCACTGAGAGATATCCTGCCTATGTCTCCAACCCAGAGGTTGTCCTGAGGCATCCATCGTGATAGCCATTGATACCCTTGTTCTCCATGAACTTGTCCAATCCTTTCTTAAAGCTGTCAAGGCTGACAGCTGTCACCACTTCTTCTGGCAGAGGGTTCCATAAACCGGTGATCCTCTGGGTGAAAAAGGACTTTCTCTTATTTGTTTGAGAAACAAACAATTTGACGCAAGACTGACTTGCATATCCTTTTCTCACTCGACCCATAATGTAGGATCCAGGTAAACCTATCCATTCATATACTTCCATCCCTACCTTCCATAAGGCAAAGACTGTATGAACACAGAATTCAGGAGGCAATTATGAATTAAGGCTGCTCCAGAAAACAGAACTGATTGACTGCAATGGGAAACTGGGTAATTTTAATAGTTGATTAGCATATTGGGTCATACAGTTAACTGATTACTTTAAATATAGAGTATCTTCTCCAGATTATCTAACCTCTGTTTTAGAACATTAATGAAGGGATGCCCACCATTTTCCAAGGCAGTCCATTCCACTCTTATTGTTGAAAATAAATAATGATTAATAATTAAAGAATAAAAATAAGCAAATAAGCCATTCTTCTTAGGGTTTAGGTATTTTATGTTTGCCATCTGAATCCATTACTTTGAGCCCTGTCCTCTGTTGCTATAGAAACAGAGGACAGCTCTGTCCGCCATCCACATGTCAGTCCTTCAGATATATGAGGATCGCTATCTATCCACCTCTCAGTCTTCTCTCCTCGTCTCCAGCCTGGACATACTCAGTTCCCTCAAGAGGCCTGCTTTCCAGAGTTTTTGTCACTCTGGCTGCCTTCCTCTCAACATGTTGCAGCTTCTCAATCTCCTTCGTAAAGTGTCGAGCCCAGAACTGAACACAGTGTTCTAGGTGAGCTCTGACCAAAACAGCCAAGAGTGGCACTATTTTTTGCTTCATAGGCAGGTACCATGTCCTTTTCCAAGGAAAATCACAAGCCAATTCATTTCTCTTGTTTACACACCAAATAAAAAAATGCAATGAACTGTTGGCTGCAAAGTCGGCAGCTTGGCAGTTCAAATCCCGGGTTCCATGCAGCGGAGTGAGCTCCCGCTGAAAACCCCAGCTCCTGCCAACCTAGCCGTTCAAAAGCATGTAAATGCAAGTAGATAAATAGGTACCACCGTAAAAAGCAGGAAAGTAAAACAGTGTTTCCTTGCAGCCACACCGGCCACGTGGCCATGGACTTGCACAACACTGGCTCTTCGGCTTGAATACGGAGATGAGCACCGCCCCTAGAGTTGGACACGACTAGCATGAATGTGCGGTGGGGGGGGGGACCTTTACCTTTAGTAAAGAAAAAGAAGAGTGCCATCTGGAGGATGAATTGTGCAGCTGTACAGGGAAAAGACAGCAAATCAGTTCAGTGCCCAAAGCTCTTTTGTCGAAGCACTGTTAAGAAAACAGAGTATAACTGCCTAGATCTTCAATAGCTTCTTCATACAGTACACCCAAAGGAAAGGAAAACACGAAACAAAACTAAGTCATTCTCCACTGCTTAATCAAGACAAACAGGTTCCGAGTCTTCTTTTTCCTTGGCTATGGCTTCTGGTCTTCAATTTGAAAACTTAGGCTGCTTTTATGAACAGAAGCTTGTCCAATGACTAAGCCTGACTATTCAGAGTGTATGGCATCAGTCGTGCCCCATCTCAGACAGGAAGTACAACCTGTCTCCTTGTTGCTGTCAGTGCAAAACATGCCTTCCATTATACATGTTTCTCCGTTTCCTTTTAAAAACCTTCTCTTTCAAATGTATCACTACAGTGCTAAACCAGAAAAGCCAGTGTAACATATCTTGATAACCTACTTTTCCGAAAAATTAAGACTAGCCCTGTCCATTGAGGACTGCCCAGCCAACAGCATTTTGCGGCTTGAGACAAAGGACAAGATGGCACTCCATCTCGCCAAAGAAGCTGAACAGATCAACAGCTGCATCTTATTTCAACATGGGTAACAGGATAGTGTCTGTAGCCACACATGAGACAGAAGGCTAACCTAAGAGTCTTTGGGGGCACTGAAAACTTTGTGGCATACACAACCTTTCTCTTTATCAATCCAGAACTGTCAGAGATTCAGAATGAACAGACAGAGGAAGTGTTCCTGACAGCGGATACATGAGTTATTTCCCTCATTCTGCCTAACAGCAGGGCAGGTCTAGGGCCCGCATATATTTCTGTCACTCATTTGGGGCACATCTACAGAACTACAGTGGAATCTTGACTTACACACTGCTTGACTTGCATCATATGTGACTTGCAGCAAGAAGGGGCCTGTTTGACTTGAGTCGCAGGCTTTGACTTACATCTCGGAGCCCCGGCGCAAGGCACTGAAATTGGGTGGCAGCCACAACCCAGCATCGCGGCTGCTGCCTCCAAACTGCTCCTGCCTTCTTTCCCTCCTCTGGCAGCAGTGGTGGCTTTGGCAAGGCCAGCTCAGAGCACCTGGAGCTGGTCCTCAGCCTCACCGAAGCCGCTGCTGCTGCCAGAGGAGAAGAAGGGCTGGGAGCTCGGGGCTGGCCTCACTGGTTAGACAGTCTGCTCAGGCTTGTAAAAAATCTGGCTGCAGATGTCTGGTCCACAATGGAAGCATTTTAGTTGGGGAGCTGTAAAGTTGTGGGACTCTAATGGTAAGCATAGGGTTGTTCAGAACTTGGAACGTCAGGTTAAAAATCAGTAAAACTTAAATGTTAAACATTGTTGCTATGAACATTAAAAAGTGGAGGCATATAACTTGTGGACTATAATTCCACTGCCTCCTCCTCTCTTTGAAGAGACATTTCATTTACATCCCTGGAAGGAATCTCCTATCCCAGTCACATTTGTGTTAAATTGCTGTTTTCGGAACAGATTAATCCGCTATCCCATTACTTTCTATGGGAAATGTTCATTTAAGTCATGTTTGACTTAAGTCTAGACCACTGGAACAGATTAATGACGTAAGTCAAGGTTCCACTGTACATTAATTTACAAACCTTTCTTAACATGGAGGGTTTTCCTTGAAGAAAATGATTAAATATTATTTACTATCTGAATAGCTCATATGCTTCAGAGACAAGGACCAAACCCTTAATTAATTACAGTACTAAGCTTAAATCAAGCAGTGCAAAAATGGCTCTTCTGTTAGTCTGATCTGGCATTTCCAAGTGAACCACATTAGGTGGAGCAACAGAAAGAAAACTAGTTTCAAGAAGTGTCAACCTATTCTGCAATAATACAACACTGAAAAACAAACTGCTCTCAGCTCTTTTCAGATAGTCAACAGGTTTGGCAAGCCTCTGAGATCTGCCTCTATGAGCTGGACACCCACACAGTGAGAAAAGATTGACGAGCGGGGAACACATTGCCATGTCTTCTTGTGGTTATGATTTCAATAGTAAACGTCTAGAAGCTTTACGATCTCAGCAGCACCTTCTACTGAGAAGTTCAGAGGGGAAAAAACCAAGGTTAAAGTGTCCAAGTAAAAGGGCTTGAAAGCTCTGTAGCTCAAGAGAATACCTCTTAGACATTTTTCCTTATACACCAATAATGAGCATCTGTCCAATCATGTGCTGATATCCACAGCACATTAAATGACACGGAACATCTGAATCACTGCTCTTAGTTTCCAAAGCTACACAAATAGAAAAGAAGACTATGTCAATACTTTGGCATATTCAAACACACCCAAAGCTATAGAACCTTAAACAAGAAAGGTGAACACATACACAAGAGTAGTGGCCAGAGTGCATACTAGGAGGTGAAGCCACTTCTTCTGAGGCATCAAGGTTTTTTAAGTGCCTAATAAAACTGAAAAGCTGACTGGATAGCTCAGTGCTTTAGGCATCTGATTGGGAAGCCAGAGTTTGGGAGTTCAACTCCCCAATGTGGTTCCTGAAAGAAGAACCAGCCTGTGTGGCCTTGGACACGCTTCATAGTCCAAGGGCATTCCCAGAAGAAGGAAATGTTAAACCACTTCTGACAATTCTACCTAGAAAACAATGCAAAAGCATTGTCATAGGCAGAATTGACTTGACAAGACATGATTATTATTAATTGAACTGAAAAAGAGCCACACTAGCCTTTTACCTCACAGTTTAACAGCTGCCTTAAAAAGAGATGTTGAACATTAGGAAGAACTTCATGACAGTTAGAGCTGTTCGGCAGTTGAATATGCTGCCACAAAGGGTGGTGGAGTCTCCTTCTTTGGAGGTTTTTAAGCAGAGGCTGGATGGTCATCTGTCTGAAATATTGTGATGGGGGTTCCTGCATGGCAGGGGGTTGGACTAGATGGCCCTTGAGGTCTCTTCCAACTCTATGATTCTATGATCTAGATCCATTTGTAGGTCCCAATAGCGTAGATCCACTGGACAAAAGGATTTACACATGTTAAATTATCCTTTAGCCATTGGTTGGCAATTCTGTAGTGACTGTATAGATTCACTCTGATTGGAACTATCAAATTGTATTTGGCCTTACTTTCCTGATCAATTCACCCATTTTCAACCGTGTGCATTCATTTCCACCCCAAATGCAGAACATTTATTGTACTAGGTAACTATTTCCTATTGTCTGTTGGATCAGGCAAGTCTCATGGGACCAGGAGGCACAAAAACATCAATTGGGGGGGGGGGAGAGGCACACCCCTCCAGCAGACTCGCTTTGCTGAACCTAAGCAGCAGTGAATCTTATCAGAAGCAAAGCACTATCCACCAGAGGTACCTTGGGCAAGTGGAACACCACTGTCACCTCCATGACGGAGCCCACCAGACTGCCTTCTCTTCCTGAACACTCACAGGCACCATCTCATGCCAGCCCAGAGGGGTTCACTGATCCTTGGGAGCAATGTTTCTGGCCAACCCAGAGATTCAAGGGGGAGGGAGCCAAGAAAACTCTGTTATGCAAACAGGGTTATGTTCATCCATACCTGGACCCAACCCCCAAGTACCAAAGAGGGGACAAAACACACCGTTTGTATTCACCAACAAAATTACAAGGACCACGCAGCTTACATGTGCAAATACTTTGCTGCTGTCGCTTTGTAAACAGGTTCTGATCGATACACCTGGCATATTACACGTGCAAAGCAATCTCCCACTAAAGAAAAAAAAATCATATGCTACTAGAACTTTCCCCAAGATGTAGTGGTGGTGTTCTCTTGCAAGTGTGTGTGTGTGTGGTGGTGGTGGTGGTGGGGGGACAGTGAAGGCTCTGGTGGCTCCTTAAGACCAGCCTGTTTTCTTTGGAACCAGTTACTAGTCCTTCACAGGGCAGAATATGCAAGCCACAGGGTTTTATGGACTCTGGATATGGGGTGTGACAAACATGAACCAATATAAGAGAAAATAATAATTATATAATTAACACTGCTCATAAACTTTCCAAGCGCTAGTAGCATAAATATCATGGCAGTTACACATACTAGTTAACCCCTGAAGTTTTAAACTATGGTTACACTAGGGCAGGGGTGTCCAAACTTCAGCCCTCCAGATGTTTTGGACCACAACTCCCAGAATTCCAAGCTCAAGACTGCCAATGACAAAGACTATGGGAGTTGTGGTCCAAAAGATCTGGAGGGCCGAAGTTTGGACACCACTGCACTAGGGGTACATCATGAAATGCCTATTTTAGCTAATGGGAAAAGTGACCTGCCCCATCCCATTAACCTGCACCAATATGCATACCAGCCTGTGGCTTAAACACTGCACTCCCATGCAGATAAAGAAGTCCTTGAAATCTCAGGCCAAATAAGATGTGCTAGCCTTAAAGGTGTCACAAGATTATTTGCTGTTTTTAACCTTCACAATTCATCTGTGTGTTTTTCATCCTAATATTAATGAAGCAAAGCGATCTACGTGTTCATTTAGGATGGTTATCACATGGGTTGCATCATCCACACATAGGCACATTCCCAAAGCAAGCTGGCATGCAAAAAGAATACCAATCCAAAACTAGTTCCGCCTAATGCTTTATTATGGGACAGATTACAGCACCAAGGTTAGAGAGATTATAGTGTTGACAGAGTTTTAAGCTGCCTTCCCCTTTCCAGCAGTCAGTCTGCCATGCACTCGTCATTCAAGGACCCTCCTGGCTTGAGACTTCTGATATTTTTTACACCACTTTTCTCCCTAAAAAGGACCCAAGGCAGCGTACATCGTTAAAAGACAACATTGAAAGCTAAAAACAAAGGGTATACAAATATTTCAAAAGATCAAACAAATACAGCTCACAGGGAAAGAGAACTTGAGAGAAATACAGGGGAAATAACAAAACAGTTACTGTATTTCCCATCTACAGTATATGATAGAAGTGAGTACACCCCCTCACATTTCATAAATATTGTAGTACATCTTTTCATGTGACTACACTGAAGAAATGATACTTGGCTACAATGTGAAGCAGTGAGTATACAGCTTGTATAACTGTCAATGTGCTGTCCCCTCAAAATAACACAACACACAGCCATTAATGTCTAAACCGCTGGCAACAGAAGTCAGTACACCCCTAAGTGGCAATGTCCAAATTGGGTCCAAGGAGCTGTTCCCCCTCCCTGGTGTCATGAGACCCATTAGTGTCACAAGGTCTCAGTTGTGAAGGGGGAGCAGGCATTATTGCACTCACTCACATTTAGTGTCATCGTTCTCAAACTAGTCACTTGATGGTCTTCATGGCACCTCATGGTAATGAACTACCTGAGGATGTGAAAAAAAAGGTGTTGCTCTACATAAAGATGGCCCAGGCCAGGCCTGCCCAAAGTCCGGCCTGGGGGCCAAATCCGGCCCGTCAGGCCATTCTGAGTGGCCCGCGGCTGGCCGGCCCTCCCTCCCTCCCCCTCCTTCACCCCATGTTTTTTTTTTAAAAGAAAGTGGGTGGGGCTTGCAGTGGGGAGGCAGGGTCGGGGAGCAACCGGCCCCTGACACATTCTCAGCCACCAAATCTGGCCCTCCTTACAAAAAGTTTGGGCAGCCCTGGCCTAGGCTATAAACAGAGTGCCAAGATCCTGAAACTGAGCTGCATCACAGTGGCCAAGGCCATACAGTAGTTGAACAGGATGGGTTCCACTCAAAACAGGCCTCGCCATGGTTGACCCAAGAAGATGAGTGCCCATGCTCAGCGTCATATCCAGAGGCTGGCTTTGGGAAATATCAGATGCATGAGTGCTGCCAGCATTGCTGCAGAGGTTGAAGGGGTGGGGGTGGGGGTCAGCCCATCATTGTTCAGACCATAAACTGCACAACACATTCAAATTGGTCTTCAGGGCTGTCGTCCCAGAAGAAAGCCCCTTCTAAAGATGATGCACAAGAAAGCCCACATAGGGTTTGCTGCAGACACGCCGACTAAGGACGTGGATTTCTGGACCCAGGTCCTGTGGTCCAGTGAGACCAAGAGAAACTTATTTGGTTCAAATGGTGTTAAGCATGAATACAAAGACATGTGTGTCTTGACATTGTACCCAAACGTCATTTCTTCTGTGTTGTCACAAGAAAAGATATACTAAAATATTTACAAAATGCGAGGAGGTGTATTCACTTCTGTGATAAACTATATAAGACACCACCATGTATAAGACTCTCCTACTTTCCTAGGCTAAAATGATAGTTTCACAACTCTCCTCGGCTTACTTCCATGTATAAGACTATCCTCAATTTTAATCTAACAATTTTGGACCAAAATATAGTCTTATACATGGAAAAATACTTTTATGTTTTGCAGCGCAGCCACCGGAAGTGTGCATGAACAAAAGCTTGGAGGAATCATCCCACATGTAAAGCTGTTTCCTGTAAACATCTGGTATAGGAGGACAATAACAAGGGGCAACACCAGTCCTTTCCCCCTGGATATTTCTCCTTTGAGAACAGGGGTTTTCAAAGTTGTTTGCTGTAGTTTGCCTTCTTCCCATAATTTTCCTTTAATCCTTCCTGTATACATAAAATCCAAGCAATGGGTCCTGTACATCCACTCTGCAGGCACACAGTCCTCCACAGGAAACCTTTCTGACCCGGATTTCCCTATCGACCTAACAGTTTTCTAACTGCTCATTTGCTATAGCTCCAGATGCTCTAGGAAAAATGATGCCATTACATGACATCTTTAAAAAGACTTTCTGGAGAGTGCTGTAAGCATGCAAACAAACCACACCGTTTGGCTCTTGTGTCAAGAAATAAATTAAAATAAATATAAGATACAACAATGAAGGGCACCTGGAGGTGCATGCACGTTGGCTGGCTACAGCTCATTGGGGGGGGACCTGTGAGCTGGGGGAATGGGAAGCAAATATTGTGCAACACCATTAGCAACACCCAAAGAAACATAGTACTCATGTATAGGTAGGAATGGGAAAGGAAATGATCCACTAAGCAGAGAGGACACTTGAGAAACAGAATGAGTTCTTTTTAAAAGTAACATTGTATGCTCTGCCATGAATCCTTATTACCCACGGAAGAGGCCAGAAATGACTCCTTCTGGACACAATGGATTGGTATATATTAGAGATGGGCGTTTCGTTTTGGAAGCGGTCAGCTTCCAAAACGAACCACGGGAGTCCAGCTGATGTTTGGAATCAGAGGAACAAAATCAACCAATCCCTTACCTTGTGCTGGGTTCACACAGGGCTAAACTTCAACAAGGAAGAAGCCTCCAATGTCATTTTTCCTTCTCCCTGGTGCTGGCCAATCAGAAAGGGAGGCAGGATTATACATTGTCCTGCCCAGCTCCTGATCGGCCAGCGCCAGGGAGAAAGAAAGATGATGCGCCAGAACCTTCTTCCTTGTTGGAGTTTAACCCTGCTTGAGCCCAGCGCAAGGTAAGGGATTGTTTGATTTCATTCCTCTGGTTCCGAATGTCAGCTGGGCTTGCATGGTTCGTTTTGAAAGCTGACCATTTCCAAAATGAAAAGCCCATCACTGATACATACATACATTCATACATACATATATATATTAAATATATATATAAATATATATATATTAAACTTACTCAAAACCCAAACATGTCTTGCAGATAAAACTGAGTTACAATTTGCATTTGCAAATGATCTAGTCTAGAAATGGGGATGAATTAAAATGAATCACAATATTCAATGAATACAGCTGATTCATTTAATATTAGTCAGTTTATATTCATCAAGTTCCCCTAAGAGAAGCTGCCATTTCCATCTTTGCAAAGGTGATCTGATTTCCTTTAAGCTCCAAGGGAAACCAGAAGGCCATCTTTGCAAAGATGGCAGCAGCCTGGGCAACAGGGGTTGCAGTGATTAAGGCAGGAAGGTGTGTGGAGGGGTCTCTGCATGGTGCAGGGGGGAACTTTTTTGTTTTTAAGACAGCTACAGCCTGTCTAAAAACAACCACAGTTCAACAAATTGATTTGTCAGTTTTTTGATTCACGGGTGGGGAATTTGTGTGTCATCAACCTTGACGAACTGTCATCTTGGTGGCTCATCCCCATCTCTAATCTCTTCTTAATTGTTTCATGGGAGGAACAGAAAAGTCTGAAATGCAGTTCATTGGGTAACACATTTCTTGCAATAACACTGGGTGAGTAGCCTCCATGAAAATTTGCACAACACCAATAACGTGTTAATGATGCTTCTTTCCACCAGATCCAACAACTGCTTGTCTTGATTTTATTATTCTCGTGCTCTTTTAAAACACTAACAATTATTTTTTCCTTTCAGAATTATACAACTGTAGAACTGGAAGAGACTCCTAGATTATTGACTACTCTATAGCAGCCAACATTTACAGAGGGCATTGGGAGATCAGGTACATTGGTACAATATACACATGCATAAAGCAGTCTGCTTAGATGTTTCTTTTTTTTTGGGGGGGGAGGCACATCTTTCCTCAGTAGACAATTTAGTGCTGTACTTTGCTAATACAAAAGCACAGCAGAATGTAAGTGTACCATTCATAACTCAATCCTTCTCCACCCAGAACAGGCCCTTCAGATAAGATTGTCAAGAGATATAATGTGTGGCTCCCAGCCAATCTCTCACCAAAGTTCTGACATTGAAGTGCCATTGCATAACTGAAAGGGTTTGTTAACCAGTGCAAGAATGTCACGAATAATATGAAGTTACTCCCTGCACAGTCTTTCAAGTTATCTCTTTTAAGTGACGTTCTTAGACTTGTCCCAACAAATCTGAAAAATATAGAAACACGTGTAATATGATGAATAGTTTAGATAACTTACTGCATTGTGTGATTTTCTGGATATTAGACGTTATGCGCTGTGCTAACTGGTTTGGATCCCCAGCAGTTCCTGCATTGTAGTCCATGGCAAATAAGGTCAGAGGCAGACAATTCAAAAATTACACCACCTGAAAACACAGACAGACAGGATTCAACAAATGATATATAATGAAGAATTGCACTGCAAAATCTTAAACTGACTATGCAAAGCAAACCCTTTGCAAATCCATTCAATGGCTGAAACCCAGTTAAGGAACTATGTGGCATAAACAGCAATGATGTCATCAGCCTACAACATTACTGTTTAACAGAATGAAATGAAAGCTTCCTATATCTCCAGGTAGCTGCCTAGATGCCCTAAGCACATCTGATCTCCGCCTGATTTCAGAAGCTAAGCAGGGTCGGCCCTGGTTAGTACTTGGATGGGAGACCAGCAAGGAATACCCGGCGCTGTAGGCGCCTCGAGTAGGAACTGGCAAGCCACTCCAGTATTCCTGCCAAGAAAACTCCATGGACATGGGGTCACGAAGAGTAGATCACAGCTTGTAACAACACAATGAAAAACTGTGTTCAACTAAATTTGTCAATACTGTGTTGACAAATAAAGGCAGTGTAATGAGGTGTGCATGTCTCCACACAAAAAGGAAAACAACACTAAATTCTGCTCCTGGGATAAAAAACTAAAGTATTACGAGTCACAAAAAGTGACAAAAAAGCACTGATTTTAAGCTAGGGATGTCTTATGCTGCATGGATGACAGAAGTAGTATATCGCCAAACGTGACAGAGATAACATTTTTACCAGGACAAATGCTTCATCTGGATACGCCTTTAGCCTAGAATGATCAACAGCATTATATCTTCATCCCTAAAGCTAATGTGACAATTATGAGACACTTTCAGCCTAATCTACTCCAAAGAATTGTTACAAAGATAACAGCTCCTTGCAATATAAGAAACAATGACTCCTCCTTGAGGTCCTCGAAGAAGAGTGAATTAAAGATACAGCAAAATAAATAAAATAACTAATGTTGTCTTTACCAGCAAGAGGGATCATGATGGCCCTTTGTCATTCACAATTAAGGCGGCAATAGAATACACGCATCTAGAGGGAGCTTGCCTCTGAATCAAGATTGCACTGTGAGACAGCATGTGATTTGTATTTCTTTATTAGCATGCCAACACAACTACCCATAGAACAAATGGCCCCATAGTCATGCTTGAGTATTTATACTAACTTTTACATGAATGGAAATATACTCATCAGCCCAGCTTCTCTCTGACTGCTAAGGCTGAAATTCCCACACACACAATGGGGATGATGTCATGAGCGGTGGAATAGCAATTAGTGCTGATTAAAGGCTTCCTTGGGTGATTTTGGGAGTGCATCTGCATACAAATCACATGCACCCTGACCCTGCCTTTAATCAACAGCCAGTTGCCTCGAATCAAGAGCCATTTGCTGATGATGATAGCATTCCTGTGGCACAGGACGACTTGCACAACAGGATTTCAGCTAGTGTTTGGCTCCTCCCTGCCCCATGCATTGTCCAGCAAAATTCCACAGCAGGACACTTTTAACTCCTACTAGCCACACCACATAACCCTACAAGGAACCTACAAAAGTACAATGGGTCCCTAAAACATACAAAGGACAACCAAAAAATGCATGCAGGGAGCAAGGCCAGCAAGCATGGCTGCACCCTCTCAACTCATCTGATTTGCCTACTTTTGATGTGAACAGCCAAAGCTGACCCGTATTTTCACAGTTTACAGCAAGATGGGCAACTTTTGCAGGTTTGCAGCTGAAAGCTATACTTTCTTTCAGCTGCATGAGGGAGGCATCAGATATGCACTCCCCCCTCTGAAAATGCAAGGCCCTGGGATCCCTTCTTAGGGGCC
This sequence comes from Phrynocephalus forsythii, assembly GCA_029282475.1. Taxonomy (NCBI): domain Eukaryota; kingdom Metazoa; phylum Chordata; class Lepidosauria; order Squamata; family Agamidae; genus Phrynocephalus; species Phrynocephalus forsythii. Next base: position 59,576,507 of record JAPFRF010000002.1, read on the forward strand.
CTCTGGTCCACAAACAGTGGTGTAGCAAGGTTTTGGGGTGCCTGGGGACCAAGTTGTTTTTGCACCCCTCCGGCCCTCCCCAACCCCATCACATCCACCCAGCAAGGGGGGCAATCCTGCGGGCATGGGGGGGCGCGGGCCTAATTTTTATTTATTTATTTATTATGGGACTTCTATACCGCCCATCTTCCCGAAGGAACTCTGGGCGGTTTACAAAAAGCTGATCAAGTTCAGCCTAGTCAAACAGACTCACAAACAATCAATAAAATACACAAACAGTTTAAAAACAAAGTGTGCCCCCTTGGCGTAGAACTACAGTAACTAACTAGACAGATGGTGGGGGGAAAATTTAAACTAAGTCACCGAAGGCCTTGTGAAAGAGCAGGGTCTTTAAGGCTCTGCAGAAGGCCGGCAGGGACTCTGCAAGGCGCACTTCACTGGGAAGACGGTTCCACAAAGTCGGCCCCACCACTGAGAAGGCCCGGTTCTGGGTCGAGGTTTTCCGGGCTTCTCGGGGGGTGGCCACCCGAAGCGAGTGCGCCCACGACATCCGTGTTGGATGAGCCGAGGTTGATCGCTGGGCGATCCGCTCTGCCAGGTAGTCAGGTCCCAGGCCATGGAGGGTTTTATACACTAAAACCAGGACCTTGAATCTGATCCGGGATGCAACGGGTAGCCAATGCAGGCGAGCCAGAACTGGGGTGATGTGGTCGTAATGGCGCACACCCACCACCAGCCTGGCTGCTGCATTCTGCACCCGCTGCAGACGCAGGAGGAGAGTCAAGGGCAACCCCATGTAGAGAGCGTTGCAGTAGTCTATCCTCGAGATCACCAACGCTTGCACAACTGTTCTCAGGGAGTTGCCGTGCAGATATGGGCGAATTTGGGCAACTTGACGAAGGTGGAAAATGCGGTTCTGGTCACGGCAGCCACCTGGGCCTCCATGGTGAGCGCCGGGTGCAGAACCACGCCCAGATTCTGAACACTGTCCACCAGCTGGAGGGAAAGACCCTCCATGCTGGGGAGAGGGCCTCCATATGCGGACAGGGAAGTCCCCAAGAACATTACCTCGGTCTTCTCGGGGTTGAGTTTGAGTTTGTTAGCCTTGGTCCATGCCATGACCACATCCAGGCACTGGTCGAGGGTCTGGACAGCTTCAACTGCAGAGGTGGAAAAGGAGAGATAGAGCTGCATGTCATCAGTGTACTGATGGCAGCAGACTCCAAATCTCCTAATGACCCCAGCCAGCGGCCTCACATAGATGTTGAACAGCATGGGGGAGAGAGACGACCCCTGTGGAACCCCAAAAGGGAGTGTCCACAGGGCCGACAACTCTCCCCCATGCTGCACATACTGGGGACGGCCCTCCAAGAAGGACCAGAGCCAACTGCAAACAGTGCCCCCGATACCTACCTTGGAGAGCCGATCCAGTAGGATACCATGGTCGACGGTATTGAAGGCCGCTGACAGATCCAGGAGAACCAACAAGGTACAGCAACCCCTCTCCCCCCCCCCCCCAGATCAGGTCATCTTGCAGTGCGACCAAAGCTGTCTCAGTCCCCCGGCCCGACCTGAACCCAGACTGGGATGGGTCAAGGCACTGTTGTTCCTCCAGAAAAGACTGGAGCTGGATCGCAGCCACCCTCTCGATGACCTTGCCCATAAAGGGAACATTGGTAATCGGACGATAATTGGCCAATTCATCCGATGCCATGCCAGGTTTTTAAAGAATGGGCTTTACCACAGTCTCCTTCAGGCGCGAGGGAAAAACCCCCTCCCTGAAGGAGGCAGTGGTGATGGCAGAAGCCCATTCTGGCATGCTCCCTCCAGCAGCTTTTATAAGCCAGGCAGGGCAAGGATCGAAGGGGGTGGACACAGGCTGGCAATGGGCAATAGCCCTGGAGGCCTCCAAAGAGGAGACAGGCCCAAACTCAACCAATCGAGGAGAGCGAGGGGGTGCAGTGTCAAGGGATGCCGAGGATGGACTAGTGCAACCGAAGTCGAGACCGGCCCAGGTGGCCTCAATTTTTGATCCAAAAAAGGCTGCAAAAGTCTCACTACTGAACTCAATAGGAGGAGGCCTCGCCAGACTAGGATTGGTGAGGTCCCGAACCACCCAGAAGAGTTCCGCCTGGTGGTTCGATGCCTCACCAATTCTCAGGGATTAATGTGTTGTTTTAGTCTCCCTGGTCGCACGATTATAGCGCCTAGTCTGGATAACAACTGCAGCCTTATTAAAAGCTGTCCAGTCCCTCCTCCAGCTGCTCTCCAGCCTCCTCCGCTCCTGCTTCATCGCTCTCAACTCCGCCGTAAACCATGGTGAAGATGGAGCTCTGCAATGGACGAGGTGCCTAGGGGCGATCCGGTCAATGGCGCGGGAAGCTGATTCAAACCACTGATCTACCGCTGCCTCGGGCGGATCGTCAGCCAAGCCGCCAGGAAGCTCCCCGAAGGCTTCACAGAACCGAACTGGGTGCAGTAGGCTCTGGGGGCGGGCCCAAACAGGGGCCCGAGGATCCCCACAGGGAGGGGCCGTGATCGACAGGGAAAAGGACAACAGGTGATGATCTGACCATGACACCAGTAGGGAAACAATGTCCCCTACCCACAGATTCGAGACCCCCGACATGGAGGTAAATACCAGGTCAAGGGTATGCCTTGAACTGTGGGTGGGGCATAAAATATGCTGGGTCAGGCTCATGGAGGCCATGGACTCCATGAATTCCAGAGCTGCACCGGAAAGTCCATTGCCTGCCCGCACATTGAAGTCCCCAAACCACCAAAGTCGGGGGGGACTTCAACAGCATGGCTGCGATGAACTCCGTGAGCACTGGGAGGGATTGTGCTGGGTTGGGGAGCATGGTAGCCCAACACAATGCCAAATCTGTCCCGCTGTCCCACCAACAGGTGAAGACATAACCTCTCCCACGATGGCCCACAGCAAGACAAGGAAGAGTTGGAGGAGGAGGAGGAGGAGGAGGAGGAGGCACCACAGCCACCGGGCACCACAGCCACTGTGCCTGCCTGCCTGCCTGCCTGCATGCTTCACCACATGCCTGGCATGTGGTGGAGCAAGTGGAGGCTGCCACAGAGTGGGTCCCGTCGCCAAGCCTAAAGACTGCTGGCGGGAGGGTGCAGTGCTCCCTCCCCTTCCCCTCCAGATGCCCCCAGATTGCTGCACCCGGGGCAGGTGTACCCTTCTGCCCCCCCCAGATATGCCCCTGTCCACAAAAATGACTTTAGGCGATCACACCTTCCTCCTAGGGCACACATAGTCATCTCCAATCTACAGGTTGTAACAGTGCTCTATGGACAAGCTGAAGCCCACACATGTCTCTCGGAAAGGGGGTTCCGCCAAGTACAGTGTCAGTTACATCCAAAAAAGCATGCACAGTACTTCACTGACACACAAATGAAGAGGATCCAGTTGCACTTCAGAGTCAATGGGCTGTTACTCGCTTCCTGGATCGACTTCAAGAAAGAACACCCCTGGACTTCCCCACATTCAGTGGAAGTCCTAACGGGCATCAGGCCAGCAGTTGGCAGGAGGAAACCATATCTCATTTGATAGTAGGAGAAGGGAAAGAAATTGAAAGTGGCCAAGTCATTTTCAAGCCTAGACATTTGATCTGTGTGTGTGGGTGTGTGTGTGTGTGGAAAGAAAGTAATGAGAGGTGGTTCAAACAAGACAGCCCCCATTGCCAAAGCCTAGACAGTTGGTTACCTCTACTCACGCATTGCATTTGTACAACCCACATAGTTAGACACATGGCTGTGTCTGCGGCTTTGCATCTGGGCATGAGACTCTCCTGGAGCTTAACACCTCAGGACTTTCTCAGCAAAGTTGTTTCTCAGCAAACCTTATAAGCTGCAGGTTTCAATGTTATTTTTAAACATTCTCTTTCAGTTCCTTTCACTATCAAATCAATTTTTTCATTAGGGGGCACTTCTTCTTTTCTCTACTTTCAACCTATGAAACTTTCTGCAGGGCTGATGTTTGAGAATGCCCGCAGCATCCCATAATCCCAATGACCTAAATCTGATTGATAGTCTATTAATGCTGTAAGATGTCCCTCAATTCCTTGTTCTCAAATACTTGAACATGTCTTAATTGTACTGGGCTGCATATTATCCCTCATTACTGTAAGCCGCCTTGGATCCTTTTCCAAGGAGAAAGGCAGGGTAAAAATACTCAAAATAAAATAAAATAAAATAAATGGTCTCAACTAGAGATGGGCATGAATAGGGAAAAAATGGAGTTTCGTTTGTCGTTTGTCATTTGTCGGGTCCGTTTCGGTTCATTTCCATTTTTGCATTTTTTTCAAAAAATTCGTTTTCGTTTCATTACCGTTTCGTTACCGTTTCGTTACTATTTATTTCATTTTTTGTGATTTTTTTCAGCATTTTATGCAGTTCACTGTATAGCAGTAACGGAAACGAAACGGACAACAAGGTTTCTGGTGTTTCTGTTCGTTTCGTTTCATTTTGTGGGCAAAATTCGTTTGTCGTTTCGTTACGTAACAAAATGAAAAAATGAAAACGGAAACGAAAAATTGTTCGTTTCGTGCCCATCTCTAGTCTCAACTAAAGAAGACCACTGAAACAATGAGCACTTGGTTAGTCATTCCTGGTGGATGTCCCACTGCTGCAATAAGGCTAATTCTACCTGGGACTAAGAGATGGGCCTCACCCCACCCCTATTACAACCCTCCCTTTTATAGTTCTTGTTACTGCTAGGGGAGACGTGGCGAATCTTTGGCACTCCAGGTATTTTGGACCACAACTCCCAGAATTCCGAGCCTAGATTGGCAATGGCAAAGGACTGCGGGGGTTGTGGTCCAAAACATCTGGAGTGCTGAAGGTTTGTCCCCACTGTGCTTGGGAAAGGCCAGACAGTGAAAGCTGTGACAGTTAAGAAAGCTAACAGGAAAACAAATGCTTTGCTTGAAATATGGTGTGGATAAGACTTTTGTGGATATCCTAAACCAGTGGTTCTCAAACTTTTTTCGCTGCGGCACCTTTGTCAGGCTAAAAATAAATAAATTGCAGCACAGCTACCCTTAAAATAGTTTGAATACTTAGGAAAAGAAGAAAAAACAGAGCAAATTTAATGCTCAGTTGTCTTTAATGTGATGAATGAAACTGTTTGGATGGATTTTTCATTATGTCCTTTATGTTTATGGGAACATTAGTTAATTTTACCCTCAAATCATAATTAAGTGTTATTGCTGTGGCACCCCTGACATACGCTTGTAAAACCTCAGGGTGCCATGGCACCCAGTTTGAGAACCACTGCCCTAGACTGCTAGAAAAACACGCAAGTGAGTCTTTGGTCAAATCAAGCCCAAAAGATCAAATCAAGGCCAAAATGTTGAGTGTGACACATCATAAGAAGGCAGGATTCCCCAGAAAAGACAATGGCCGTTACTTCACGAAGTGCCTCGCTTCGAACCGACCTTGCCTTTGCTGTGAATTCGGAGGCGGTCACGTGGCGGTCACGTGTTCTCGCTTCGCTCCCGCCCCTGTTTCTCAGTACTCACGAGCTGCAGTTTTAGGACCGATTCGAGCACAACCTCACGTGCTCCCTTCGCATTCGCATGCCACTTTTCAACGTTCCTTATTTCCCATCCGTCCTTTAAAAAAATACCTACCGACGGCGTATCGATGCACTGATGCTGGACTGTCAGTTGCAATGGCTCTACTGATTTCAACTGTTTCCTGGCATCATTGGCAGCCCCCCCGCCGCCGCCGCCGCTACTCGGGGGGAGCCCCGCATGGCACAGCCACCCGCCCTCCGCCGCTTGCACGCTGCCTGCCCCGGGTGCCCTGCTCTGGCCGGGCGAGGCGGCAGCGGCTCCTCCTGCTCCCGCTGCCGCCGCCGCCGCTACTCGAGCGAGGAAGTAACAGCGCAAAGCGATGAAACGATATAGCGATGCATCGATATCCCTGTTTGAATATTTTTTAAAAAAACTTGAAATAAAAGCCAAAAACCGAGACCACACGTCACGTTGGGAGAGAAGCGAGATGCGAAGCGAAAAGATTCCCGGCCGCTGGCAGGGGAACCACTCACCCCGCTTGGAGCACGGTAAAGGGGGCGTGGTCGGGGTGGCATCGCAGCCAAAAAGGAGGAGCGTGTGGACTGAAACGATCGATTCGCACAGAAATGAGGGCTTGCCGCGAAGCGAGCGGTTCGTGAAGTAACGGCCAATGTTCTTATGTTCTTATGTTGTGAAAATTGGAAGGTAGCAGGAAAATGGATTGACTCCATAAAACAGCCCAACTTGAAGGTACATAACAACAACAACGGCTGTGGCCTATGCGTGGAGGAAATATATGCAGTTGGTTTTCCCTTTAACATTCCTTAAAATACTGTATATATTCGAGTATAAGCCTAGTTTTTCAGCCCTAATTTTGGGCTGAAAAAAGGGGGTCCTCGGCTTATACGCGGGTCAATACTTTTAGCCACTGAGGCAAGTTTGGGTCAGTGGCTAAAAGTCATTTTAAACATTGTGCACCACTTCTCCTGACCCCCCATGTTTAAAATGACTTTTTAAAAGGTCATTTTAAAACAATGTTTAAAATGACTTTTAGCCACCAACTCAAGCACTTGCCTCGGTGGCTAAAAGTCACTTTAAACATCACACCCAGCTCACAAAGGAGGAGTTGCCAGGCCCTGCTGCATTTCCCACCCTAGGCTTATATTTGAGTCAATAAATTTTCCCAGTTTTGGGGGTTTAAATTAGGCCCCCCCGGCTTATACTCGGGTCGACTTATACTTGAGTATATACGGTAGCTCTTCAAATTTCCGAGGAAAAATCCAGAATGGATACAGAGCTTCTTGGCATGACAAAATTAGAGAAGTAAATTTCTAACATTCGTCCACTAAGCCATATTTGTAGTGTTTTGTACAGAAACCAACAGCCCAAAGTAGAAATTACAATGAAAAGTCTTTCTGCCAATTTTAACCCCTCGGGTGCATACAATAATGTAGATTAAAGTAGTGACAACTGTAACAGCAGCCTAATAACTGCTCCATATGTCATAGGTAACAAATTACAATGTATTAGCTTGTATTTTAGAGAATTAATAATAGTAGAGATTTGTAGATCTGTGCCAGGATGATGATGGGGGAATTATGGGAACTAAAGGCCAAAAATAGAAGTGTGAACACTTTTATTTAATAATAGGCACATTTTTTTACAATATACCATCATACAGCCTTCCAGGACCAGCTTGGACATTGGGTTTTTTTAAAAGGTAACTGAACAACAAAGCAGTTAACAGTCATAGTACTGTGTGTACAATTTCTCCTCCTACCTTATGATTACAGCAAAAAAGAATACACTCTTGCCCACTCTTGTCAGCTGTTTTAGGCTTACACTTCCCACCAGTCCTAATCAGTCACCATATGCAATAGTGAAGCATTATATGAGCTCCGGTCCCAAAACCACCATATCCAAACACCTCCAGTTTACACCGCCAGTTGTCTCAAGGTCTTCATCAAGTAATGTTTTTATTTTCAGGGACAGGGTGGCATCTTAATGGGCGATACCAACATATTTTATTGTTGATACATCTGAGTAAAATAAATAAATAAATCTAGTAATCTAAGATAAAGACCCATATGAAGTTTAGAGATGCTTAACCTGCACAATGGCAACATTTATTTACATCAGGAGTGGACAAACTGCATTCCTCCAGAAGTTGGTGACCAACAATTTCCAGCATTCTTCTCTCTTTAATTATGCTGACTGCAGCTGAAGGAAGTTGCTGTCCAATTTGGAGACCCACATTTTGTTAGACCACTAAAATACCCCAAGTAGAAGTTGGGTTTCAATGCCACAGGAGTTTTCACTGAGATATCCAAAGCTAGCTTCTGCTTGTAATGTTTCAGTGGCTTTATACCTGATTTAAGGTGAGGAAAGGTAGAGTCTTTAAATAATTGACAAAATACACTGGGTTGGATCATTCTAGGACAAAGGCTGTCCTCCCATTCACAGAGGGAGCAGGCATTGGGCCGTAGTTTTCTACCAGAGGACTGGGACAAAGTGCAAATATTTGCACAGCTTTCTCTCAGTCCCCTAGCATTATATCATAGGCTCTTTTGGAACATCCCAAAACCTCCACAGCAATTATTTTGAGGGAACACGAGTCTGAGGTAAAACCACCAACCAACCTTTTGCTCTGCCTCCTGCACCAGCAGAATTCAAGTGAGCTCAGTGTTTCAGATACAGTGGAGCTTCTACTTACGAGCAGCTCTACTTACGAGCAATTCGACTTAAGAGGTGAAAACTGTTGGCGTTTTAACTGCTGCCTTACAAATTTTAGATGCGGTCTGCTCTACAATTTTTTTATTTTTATTTTTTCAATTTTTTATTTTTTATTTTTTTAGATACAGCTGCTCTACTTACGAATTGTTCAACTTATGAGCATGCATTAGGAATGGAATAAACTCGTAACTAGAGGCACCACTGTACTTCTATAGCAAGCATGTTTGACAGCCAGCAGTATTTCAAGTTAACAGTTTTCAACCAACTTGGTACTCTTTTATTCTGGTACCTACTTGGTACTAAATGACCCTCCTATGCTCTAGTGCTGAAGCACTTAAAAATGGTGCTTCCCAACCTTTTATAAATCATGACCAAGTAACCTGTGACCCAGCACCATCACCTCTGCATAAAGACATTTTAATGGCATAAAGTCATCTCTTCCCAGAAAATAGAGGTTTCTTCCCGCCTCGCCCCCCGCCCCAAGGGTCTGTTTCTTTCACATACTCACACCCACTAACTTTAAGATCCCACTTTACAAGTACAAAGAAGAAATTATCTAACAAACGCTATAACACATATAAGTTGACCTACAACCCCTACAGAAAACACTCTGTGACTAGCCTGGGGGTTTGTAATACCCAGTTTGGGAAACACTGACTTGATCTCTGTGGGCCCACATCCATCCCCAAAACCTTTACATACCTTCATAAAAGGAGGAAACTGATATACAGTACATTCACACACGCCTCCAAACCAAGTGCTTTTGGGAAGTATTTCAAAAGAAGACAAAACAGATGAGTCTCATCAACCCTGTCTCTCCCCCCCACTTCCCCTTCTTATCAATGAGTTCATTACTCTGTGCACACAGTGGCCACCTAACTGCCTATGGGAAATGCACAGCTCATGAGTGTTGACGATGCACTAACACTCGCATGCCATATAAGCATGAGCTAATACTGTATAAAGAGGCAGACAGCCTCTGGCATAGGAAGGACTGGCTGGTGGCTATGGACCGTGCGATCCTCTCTAAATTAGTTCAATCATCTTCTAAAGTTTTCCCAGTTGGCAGGCGCCATGGCATCCCACGGTCACAGGCTGTGCGAAGAAGGCCCATTGGCTTAAGCAAGCCTCCCCAACAGCTCTTCTCTTCCAGCAGAGGAAGGGTAATGCAATCAAGGACTCATTTTTCTTTCTGGTCTGCAAAATTTATCAGAGCTTGGAAGTGGTGGCATCATTCTCCTGCTGCATTACTTTTGTCAACAAGAGGTCCCTTGCAACCATCCACAAGTAACCAGGCATGCACCGAAGCCTGCACATCCCCAGCGACATAACCTATGATGGGATCCCTAACAAGGAATGCAGGGCAGGAGGCAACTCACTGGGCCAGCTCTCTGGCGTGTGGTAACGTGTGCGTCGCCATGCACACATGTACACCCAATTATGATTCCCCGGAATGTTCTGAAGGCCCTTACAGGGCTGGGCTGGGCTGGGCTGGGTGGTAGGGAGAGAGGACCTGTCAGTCCTTAGCGCTATCACATGATGGTTCCCGTCGGAGGAAGGAGGCGCCCCCAGAAGCCAGAAAGGAGAGCTTGTTTTCCATCCCCGGCTGGCTGGCATCATGTGCCGCCTCCATCCTCTCGCGGTCACACGCACGCACACAACGCGCGCACACACACACCCGGCGGGTGATCTCCACCATTCGCACACACACGCACACATCCAGGCGGGTGCGCGGCGAGAGAGACACCTCCGCGTTAAAGGGTGGACGGCAAGGAGGAAGCAGGCAGGCAGGCAGGCAAGCGGGGCGTAACACGCTGGGCAGGAAACGAAGGGCAGGAAAAACCCGAGTCCCAGGCACCGACTTCGCCGGGCTGGAAAGGCATCGGGGAGGAGGGGGAGGAGGAGGAGGAAGGGGCGGCGGCTCAATGGGCAGCCCTGGGCACTCAAGGAAGGATGCGGGCGTAGACCGACCCCTTCCCGGCGCCCAGAGTCGAGCGTCCTGCCCCGGGTGGGGAATGCGGAACCCCCGCCCTCTCGTCGCTCCCCGAGCTGGAGGGCTAAAGGAAGGCCGGCGGCCGCCGCCTGCCTCTTCGGGTGCCCACCTCCGTCCCCCTGCCTGCCTCCCCCTGCCCTGCCCTGCCCATCCTTCCCGAGGGGCTGCAGCCACGGCCGTCCAGCAGCACCGCCGGCTGCCCACGCTCTGCCACGCACGGACGCCAGGCACAGGACCCCCCTGCCCCATTCCGCCCGAGACGCCCCTCGGAGCCCCCGCCGGCCCACCTCGGCTCTCTCCGCGCGTCCCCCTCCGCGCGAGGGTGGGCGAGCTACCCGAGGTCCGGAGTGGAGGGCGCTCCTGCTCAGCTGATCGGCCGAAGGCGGACCCGTCCCGTGGCCCGGCCCAGCCCAGGCGCTGCCGCAGAAGGAGCCGCTCCCGGAACAGCGGGGCGGGGCGCGGCCTTTTTGGCTCCTCCCTCCCTCGCCCGCCTCCTTCCCGAGCGACGCCTTTGCGCCCGGGAGCTCCCTCTCGGTGTAGTAGTTGCAGCAGCAGCAGCAGCCGCCGTAGGGATACTTGCTGCCCCAATGATGAAGCAGGGCGAGCACAGGAGCGCTACACGTGCGCTGAGGTACGGGTGCCTTCCCTATGTGCGTGTTTTAGCAGGATATAGTTGATGCAAGGTCTAATTTTTTTAAAAAAGTGAAATCGAGAAATGGGTGGGAGATAGATGGAAATTCAATACAGTATTACTGTACATATGTGGGAACTTAGTGGGAGTTACTCTCAGGTCAGTGAGCGAGAACCCCATGTAGTCCAGTGAGTAAAGTGAGGGACTAGAATTCAACAGATTTAAATCCCTGTGGGGAAAAGTGGAGCTAACGATGAACTACTTGAATGTCTTTGAAGATTCTCAGTCATCCAGGTGAGTTTATCTGGAAGTTGAGTCATGGCTACTGGACTTCTTTTTTGAGAGATAGAAACGTTTCGCTGTTCATCCAAACAGCTTCATTGGTAGCCTTGACTCAACTTCCAGAACTACCTGAATGTTTCACACACCTAAACCCCTGCCCACCCCCAGTCAGTATAGGATTGCGGTCTTAAATCGGTCCAGAATAGATGGTGTAGTAGGTAGTCCTTACATGAAAATAATAAACTTAGCATGTTTATAATAAATAAATAATAAACTTAGCACTTCACCTTTGTATTTACATATTTTCATCAAATAGCTTTATCACTATTTTTAACGGGTATTACTGTAGAAACATTCTGATCCAGCTTGGAAAATAATGGTTGCCCATCAATTGTCCCGATGAAGCCTTTGCTTTGGTGGGGAGCAAATCACAGGGGTTGGTTCTTCCAGATGATCCATTACATTCATAAGCGAATTGGTCTTTGAACCGACTGCGGATGTGTAGGGACTAGGGAGTAGAGATGGGGTCTTAACAATTTCAGTTTCCGTTAGCTTTTCATTTCATTAGAAACGACAAACGAATTTTGTCTCCAAAATGAAACAAAACGAACAGAAACTTAGAAATTTTGTCGTGCATTTCGTTTTTTCAGTGAACTTTAAATGACACGAAAACAAAAATGAATTTTTTTGCAAAAATTCACGAAAAACAGAAACGAACCACGGACCCTCCAAACGACAAACGAAATGTCATTTTTTTTTTATTCGTGCCCATCTCTACTAGGGAGCGATGGTGTCCAGAGCAACTTTTTACCATCTTAGAATGATAGCCCATCTCCACTGATACCTAGACATGAACTCTCTCAGGACTTTTGTGCAGGCATTGGTGATTCCCCACATCTGCTACTGCAGTGCCCTCTATGTGGGACTGCCCTTGAAGCTGATTTGAAGGCTACAACAGGTTCAAAATGCTGCTGCCAGGCTGGGGATGGGCCTTGGCAAATTTAATTATATTTCCCCTGCCTTCCAACATCTCACTTGCTACCTGTTGCCTTCACAATCAAGTTCAAGGTTTTGTCTATGACATACAAAGCAGTTCATGGTTTGGCGCCACAGTCCCTGTTGGAGTGCATCACCCCAATATCAATTGCCCTCCTTGCTATGGCATCACAGTCTAAAATGCTTCAGGTGGCTGCCCCAAGAGAGGCTGCTAAGTCTGCTACCCCAAAATAGAGCCTTCTCAGTGGTGGCCCCTATGTTATGGAACCAACTCTCAGCAGAGCTTCATCTATATCAGACCTGCACAACAGGTAGACCGCAGACAACCGGTAGCCCGGGAAGGATTCAAAAGTAGCCCACCGGCCATCAATAAAAAAGTGAGAAGATATGTTCTCCACCCCTCCTTCCCCCATCCCAAGGACCACCACTGCCCCAGCAAAGTTCTGGGTCTGCCAGCCCAGTGTCTCAGCTGAGCAGGGTGGTTCAAGGGCCATGGTACATTGAAATCTGTTTCCTCCTGAACAGATTAATTGATTTTCAATGCATTCCTATGGGAAACCACTGCTGTACCTACAAACATGTTTTACTTATGAGCATGTGCTCAGAGTTGATAAAATTCATAAGTACAGGTTTTAGTGTAGTAGCTCTCAGGCACCTTGGGCCGGAAAAAATAGACCTTAGCCTGTTCAATGTTGAACAGCCCTGATCTAGATCAGTGGTTCTCAACCTGTGGGTTCCCAGATGTTCCTGGACTGCAACTCCCAGAAAGCCTGGCCAGGTCAGCTAGTGATGAAAACTTCTGGGAGATGCAGTCCAGGAATATCTGGGGACCCAGAGGTTGAGGACCACTTATCTAGATCCCTCCCTTATAGCCTTTCACAGGCGGTTCAAGACCTTATTGTTTAAAGGAGGCTTTGGAGACTGGCCACAGCTGATAGTTTCTCTTCCTTACCAGAATTTAGTTGCTTTAGGTTTTTGGATTTTTGTGGCACCATATTGTTATGTTATATTTTATGTTGAATGTAATCTTGTTTTATTTTATTTTATTTTATGTTTGCCATATGTAAGTAGCCCAGATATGTGTGTATGCCCTAGCTGGGTAGAGTAAAAATCTAAATGAATAAATAAATAGGACCCAAGGCAACTTATATAATTAAAGACCAGCATTTAGAGTTAACAACAGTGAGTGTATAAGTACAAAAAAGTCAAATAAATACCATACTGCAATAACAGTAAACAGAAGAGACACCAAAACACTGTTCAGAGCCATAGGGCACAACAGTCCACTTAACTCTGTTCAGGCAGCAGATCTTACAGGGAGCTGGTGGTCTGCTCAGAGGAAGGGTTCCTTTGAGATCTGGTGATCTACTCCCCAACAATGGCATAAGGTGCTCCAAGGAAGCAGGTTAGCTGTGACAGCCAGCACTGTGGACCCCTAGTTTTCTGCCTCCTGGGAAGGGGCATAGGCACAAATGACTCCAATGATCACCAGGAAGTATTGCATTTCCTCACTAAGGCACATTGCATCACCAGTTCCACTTCCCATGGAGACAGAGTTGAATGGGACCGTTGCCCTTCACAGCTTGTGATTTACACCCGAAAGCTTGCAACGTTCTTTGTTTTGTTTTATTTTTATTAGTGGCCTATAAAGATATCGCCTGTAACCTATTTTTGAAATTATCTTCCAACTTGCGAGTACAAAGTCATTCAGTGGCAGCTTCAGCTGCCTAAAGCTGGGGTGGGGGGTAGGGGGAGATGTGATCACCACTGTTCTGAATTGGTTTTGCTGCAATTTGATTTGGGTCCTGCAATTTGATTTGGGTGCTTGAGATCGCATCCAGTGCTCACATAGGGGCTGCAGACCGATTTGGGAGTTGACTGTTCAAGCTGGATGTGATGCCCACTGACCTCCCTTTCCCCTTCCTTCCTTCCTCTCCTCCCACCTCTGCTGATGCTTTTACAGTTCTCCCTTAAGCGACATTCTTGTTTCAATTTCCAGACCACTGTCTTTCCTGCAGAAAAATGAAATGGAAATGTACTTAACAGTACAGAACATCGGCATTTTGAACAATTATTTTGCAACAGCATAATTTATACATCGGAATGATTCTACTATAACAGGATCACCGCCTTCTCCTGTCCATCTGTTACTCTGTTCCCTTCCTTTCAAGCAACTCATGCAGGAAGCACCTCACCTCTGGTGACATTTGCTTTTAAACACATACGGTATATTGGCGTGACAAACTTTGGGTATATGCTCACTCTCGGATCTGTCAGTAAAGCAATGAGCAAAACTAGGCTTTTGCTGCACAACCAAAGGACCTTCCCACATGATTTGAATCACAATCATTGAGTTGGAAGGGGCTTAGAAGACCATTGAGTCCAACCGCCTGGTCGGTGTAAGGCTCCAAATCAAGACAGATCTGACAGATGATTGTCCAATTTTCTTTTTAATGACTTACTATGTTTGACAGGATCCAGGGCTAACTCCTGATCCTCCCGTTTAATAACACAGTGCTTTGCATCCCTCCCCAGGCCTGAACATCACCCCATCCCCAACCCAGGCCTGAACATCATGCCCTATCTGCCTACTTGTGCTGAAACACTACCTATAAACACGCCCCCTGTCTTTACAAGAATGCATTGCAGCTCACTGCTCAGGAAAAAGCCTGTTCAGATGGTTTTGGATTGAAAAAGTAAAACATTCCCCAGTGGTAAACAAAGAACTCTTTGGGAGCAGAAAAGGGCAGGGCCGATTCAAACCAGCCTTTTGTGTCATGCAGTTGATTAAAAAAATTTTCAAATCTCCTGTTTTGTAACTGGAGCAAATATTGCAGTATTTCACCATGGGGTTGCCTTCATAGCTTGATGCCCGCTATGTGTGAGAGCCTGAAAGTAGATAAGTGGTAAAACGGGAAGTTGGTGAAAGCCTTTGGCAGCAAGGTCCCCTGTTGTCTTTAAAGAAGTCTTTAAGAAAATGCTTAACAACCCTTCAGAAAACCTCTACTCTGCTGAATCTTTGGTTTCATGAATGTGTGTGTGACAGTGAATCAGTAAGTAAAATTAAAAGCTTGTGACTAGAGAGGCTCTTGCCAACTGAAATTCATGGAGCCCGAAATGGCACAAATAAGCCAACAAATCTCCCACAGAAGAGGGTTAAACACAAATGGGGGGGGGGAGCTATGGTAAACCTCCTGAGAGAGTGACTACATTGACCGATAGCAATGTGGGAAATGCTTCTGTGTTGGAACAGTCGGAATCACATTAGATTCTATCAGCTACACAACATAAAATCAATCTGCAGTGTTGTCCTCCAATGCTGGGCATGAATTGCCAACAGGTTGTGCCTGCACTCCCACTAGCCACCTGGGAGGGGGTGACTCAGCACTGGTCAGCTGGCTGTTGGCCTTCCCATACTCCTAGCACACTAGCCATCATTCGGAGTAGTGCCTCCACCATCCAAAATCCACAAAGGCACAAATTAAAATGATAGCCACATTTACATAGACAAAAATACGTGGAATTGAAATGATTTAGAAGAGAGGTATTTTAAAAAGACCCTGCAGGCCCTTTTAAAAAAAACTTGGTTTGCAACCAAAATAAATATCTTTCACTTGTGTTGTGTGTCCATGAATTCAGAAATTTATTTAAAATTGATTTAACTGTGGTTTGTATTACCAGTGGAACCGCGCCCTAATTCTCTGCTGGTGGAAGAAATCTGCACGAAGAGATTTGTGTTTAAAACCATTGTCAGAGTGCCAAAAAGGCAACAGCGAGGGGGAGATGGTTCGAAGAGAGATCTATATGGAACCATAGTGCCGTTTGGAGGAGGACAGAAAGTGAAGCATCAGCATTGCAACTCATGCCCCTTCTTGTTGCACAAGTCCTGGTATCAGCTTCACATTAGAGATGGGCACAAAACGAACTTTTTTCGTTTCCATTATTCGTTTCGTTATGTAACGAAACAAATAACGAACATTGTGATGAAATTGGAATTAACCGAACAGAACCACGAAAATTAGGTTTGTTACGTTTCGTTTTTCATTAATGGCGATGTGCAATGAAATGAGCTGTATTAAATGTTAAAAAACGTCCTGGACATCCATAAAAATGCAGCGATAATTATTTATACTGTTTGATAATACCTACGGGGGGGTCCTTAAAACGTTTGTTTGTCTTCTCCCATCGCGATGTATTTTTCTTTTCCCTTTAAGGATGACAAAATGGATGTCGCCAGACACAAAATGGGAGGCAAGCCATGTGATGGGATCATGTAAATTCTTGTACAACTTCAACCAATAGCATGCCCAGGTTGCAGACTGGGCTGGTCTGGCAGTCACAGAGGGCATAAAAAGCTCTGGCAGCCCCCTGTCCTCCTTGCAGTCTCCGGTGGGAGTTAGGGTGGGATTGCTGTCTCTGCGACTCATTATTTTCACTTAAGGCCAGCCAGGCAGGGTGTGTGTCTCTGTGTTCCTGCTGGCTGCAGCCTGGCTCTTAGGGGAGAGAAAGAAGAGATTTCTAGCTTCAGTCCTGCAGCCTCCCTGTGTGAGTGTGTGTGTGCCTCTCGGTGAGTACCCTCCCCTGCCCCGCAGTGCAGTCACTCTGTGGCTGCCTTGCACCCTGGGCGACGCCCGCCGCTGCCTTTGCAACCTCCCTGCATACCTAGTCTATACTGTGTCTCTGCCAGCATCATTTTTTTTAGTGTTTTCCCTCTGGTCCGGGACGTTGGGTGACGCACGCACACAGAAATGCTTTAAAAATCACGCAAAAAGCGAGTAAAAATGAAAAATGAATGAACAAAAATGATTTTTTTTCAAAAATTCACAAAAAATGAAAACGAACTGAAACGGACCCCCTCAACGAAAAACGAAAAACTGAAACGTCATTTTTTCGATTCGTGCCCATGTCTACTTCACATGTTTATAGCAAGACATCCATAAACTCCCGCTGCTGGGGGTGGGGGGAGAAAGAGAGAGAGAACCTCATACATTTCATGTATGCTTTGGGGTATGATAGCAACTGCTGGGGTGACTGGGCGCATTTCCCCACTTGCCTGCACCCTGGGAGAAAAGTGCATTTTCTTGTGACGATCACAAGAACCCACTCTGTGACATTACAGCAATCCATTCCTGCGACATGACAAGACTGAGCCCTAAATAGGGATGGGCAAAAAGAAGAAAATGCTCAACTATTGACAGTCTTTTCTGGGATTCTAGTGTGATGGCTAATCTCCTGCACCTGCCTATCCCTCCAAATGGGCAAGCTGATTCTCACTGGTCACTAGACATGGGCACGACTCGGCGAAATCCTCGTTTCCGTTTCCGTTCATCGTTTCCGTTACATAACGAGGAACGGTAACGAGAATTACTCCACTTCAGCTCGAACCCGACCCGATAAAGATAAATTGGGTCTGATTTGTCGTTGTCGTTCATGGCATCGCGGTGATTGCACGATACCAGCAAGCAGCACAGAAAAAAAGTTTTAAAAATAAAAAACCCCGATTCCCAGCCATAAAAGCAGGCAAAAATATGCCTGCCTCAGTGAGGCCACCTACCAGAGAGGGGTGGTTTCTGGGGGGTTCCCGGCCTTCTCCCCCTCTCCTGTCCTGGGCTGCTGGTACCAGGCTGGGGGGGGGCATCCTCGTCGTCTCCATTTGCCATGCGGTGGGGGGGATCCAAAATGGCGACAGCAATATTTATTTTTAAATTGTGGTCCAAAAACCCACCAAAGCACCACAGAAACATTTGAAAATTAGGTATTTTAACTGCCGGAATTTTTATAGTAGCAGCAGTGGGTTTTTCTTGCAATAAAACGTCTCCATTGATTTTATTTTATTTTATTTTATTTTATTTTATTTTTATTTTTATTTTTTTTACACCTGCACATGCGCAATGATGGGCTTGCCATGGGATGGGACCATGCAAATTTTTGGACCCATTCCACCAATCGCATGGCCAGGTTTTGACTGAGACTTCTGGGTGTGCCAGAGAGGGCATTAAAAGCCCACAAACCCTAACCCTAACCCATACGCCAGTACGCTGTCCTTCTTAGTGGGTCAGAGGCACCCAGAGGTGCAGCCCACTAACCCACCCTAACCTTAACCGTAACCCTAAGCCTAGCCCTTACCCTAACCCCAACCCTAACCCAGATCCATACGCAAGTACACTTTCCTTCTTAGTGGGTCCCAGGCACCCAGAGAGGTGCCTCCCACAGCCCACTATCCCCTACCCCTAACCCATTCCCTAACCTGTACGTCAGTATGCTAATACGCTCCCCTTCTTAGTGAGTAAAAGTGAGGCCCCCAGAGAGGCGCCTCGCAGAGCCCACTATCCCCTATCCCATTCCCTAACCTGTACGGCAGTACGCTACTATGCTTCCCTTCTTACTGAGTCAGAGGCACCCAGAGAGGTGCCTCTGCCACCCCACCCTAACATAATGTAATATATGGTACGCGGCGGCTCCACGAAACGCTTCCCTTGCTTCCCTTCTTAGTGGGTCAGACGTCAGAGAGGCACCCAGAGAGATGCCTCCCAGAGCCCACTTACCCCAACCCCAATACAAACGACAAACGACAAACGGAAATGACAAATTTTTGAAAATTTCCTCGACAAACGGAAACGAGCCGAAACGGACCCATCCCGACAAACGACAACTCGAAACGTCATTTTTCCTGGTCGTGCCCATCTCTACTGGTCACAAAGCTTTGTACAGTGGCATATTTTCTCATGCCATCATGCAATGCACTGATTTTGCACAAGAGGGCACCATATCAAGCAATAACAGTTTACACAAGTTACATCTAGGGCTGTGATGGCAAACCTTTTAGGGACCGAGTGCCCAAACTGTGATTCAAACCCCACCAATTTTCCACCAAGTGCCAATAGAGCAATTAAACCTGAATACAAGTGGCTGTGAAGGGGCAATGTTGGGTGCCCACAGAAAGGGCTCCGAGTGCCATCTAGCGTCAGTGCAGTGGGGGAAATCCATATTGTCAGATTTGATAGAAATTAGTTGTGTGTACATTTTGAAATCTGATTTTCCCCACATTTTATATGTGTTATATACAGTATGTTACACACGTAACATTTTTATATAAAACACTATTGTATATAGAAAATATATAAACATATTTCACCCCAAGGCAACTCTTAGTTGATGCTGAAATTTAACATTGTTCATGTTCATATTGTTTGCCATGCTCAAATGCTGCTGCAAAAGAGGCTGATGCTTTGTGTGCCAAGCGGGCTCTTCCTATTCCATTCTCATTGTGACCATGAGAGGAGCTCCACCAAAGCCCTGAGCTCTTTAAGGTGACTCTGTTTGACTGTGAACCACTAAAGAAGGGGAAGAGGGCAGTGGAACAAAGACTGGGTGGACACATTTATATCAATAAAAATAAATGGAATGCCTCATCATTGCTACCATCCATCTCAGAGAGAAAAATGACAGTTGGCTAGAGCTGGTGGACCTCAGTTCCTACAGTTGACCTTTCCTTTGACAAATACTGCTGCAGCAAGTCAAGTATTTAATGTTTCACTTGGTGGCTACCTCTAGTGATACTTAGTTTTTAACTGTTTCTGTTGATAAACATTGCAGAGTTGCTACAAATTAAATGAATGGGCTAAAACGTGTAGGCCAGAATCCTGTTGGTTATTTATGCCAGCGTAAGTGCAGTGGTATATTTCAGAGCAGAGAATTGCTGATAGTTAGTGAGTTGCTTCTTGTATCCTTCATGGGATGCCAACTCACAAGATGGGTGTGCAATGAGAGATACAAATAGTGCATTATTAACACTTGACAACATCAGCTTACATCAGCTCAGTTAACCAGTAGGGTTCTAAACAAAATGTCTTGTCAAACTGTCATAAAACTATCTTGAAAGGTAACTAGAAAACATTGCTTATTGCACTAAAATAACTTTATAACTGTTCATTGGGTTTCATTTGAAATCCAACTTATTTGCGCCCTCAGTACTCTGAGTGTAACTAATTATAGTAAGTATATTGCACATAATTATTTTTCAATTCAGCCCTGGCATTACTAAGCAAGTTAAATCTCAGCAATTTTTATGTGTCCTTGATGGAAACCAATGAAATTATGATGGTGACCAGTAGATGGCACATTAGTAACACTATTTGTGAATGATATAGTGTCATATTTTTACTGGTGATTTTAGTGATTACTGTACTTGGTACTATTTACTGAAGTACCCAAGAGCTTTGCAAGAGACATGTGAAGAAATATAGTGTTTAGTAGCTTTTGTTAGTTCAGTTTCATATCACGACACATTTCATTCAGTTTTGCCAAAAAAATTCAACTTTTATTGTTTGTTCCCTTTGTGGGGGTAGGGAGACTACTTAAAGGTGCGTATAACACATGCTTGTCCAGCATTTACCAAATCAGTCCTAAGAAGGCCACACAGGCCCAAAATAATAGGGGAAAGGGGTATAGCCATGTGTTGATTTCCAATAGTGATCAAAGCAAAATGATGAGCAGGAAGGTGGGTGCAGAAGGCAGCACCCGAGCTCTTTAAAAGCTGTTTTGCCATTGCCACTGCTCCTGGTACAGAAGCAGCAGTGGTGTGACAATAGTGGCATGATATGAGAAGGTAGCCCACCCCCAAGGCAACAACCGAAAATCAAACTGGTTTGTGGTTCTGGTTTTTTGTTGGTTCATGGGGGTTAGTGGTTCACGAATTGTGACCAACAACAATCCACGAACCATCATGAACCACATTTTTTAAGGTTTGTGCCCATATTATTTATTTATTTATTTATTTATTTATTTATTTATTTATTTATTTATTTAAAAATATTTTGTATTATTTGTGGAAATTTGTGTACATCTTTTACCATTCCCAGTGTATCACAGGCTTTTGCCATGGAAATTGCAGAAACTTTTTTTTATCAGCTTAGCAGAAATTCTGTTCTTCTGAAGGATGCTGGCAGCAGATATTCTTGCAGGGAGATGATTTCCTGTCATTTCAAAGCAGGAATTTTTTTAAAAGTAAAAGGTTCTAGAAGTCTGTAGGTTGGCTGGAATCTTCTTAGTGTTTATGTAAGATTTACATATCTTACTACAGGTAATAGTGTCTAATTGGCAAGGTGCTAGACTGCAGCTTGGTTCAAGATGGGTACAAATTTTAAAACAATTTGATCTATTAATAGCTGTCAAATGTAACAACCATTGGAGAATATGAATCAATGAATTTTCAGTGATTATTTTGTTTCTCTATTTGTCAACTGCTCTTTGGC
Organism: Phrynocephalus forsythii; assembly: GCA_029282475.1. Taxonomy (NCBI): domain Eukaryota; kingdom Metazoa; phylum Chordata; class Lepidosauria; order Squamata; family Agamidae; genus Phrynocephalus; species Phrynocephalus forsythii. The sequence goes on from JAPFRF010000002.1 coordinate 59,597,933, forward strand.
CCCTTTTGTGGCCCCTTGCCATCTGCAGCCTCTATCACTTTCCTGAGGGAACCTGCTTTACGAGCATATAACTCGGATGTCTAAAACCCAAATCCCCAAACTTGGAGGGATTGTAGAGCAGAATGAGGGGAAGCTTCTCTGAGATCTTGGTGTCTCTAGGTGTCTAGAGGTGCTCTTTGGTGGTGCGTAAGTTGGACATCCAAAACTCACACTTCACCAAAAACTCAGGGTATGTTCAAGGAAAATCCAAGAAAGCATATCCACAATTTTGGTGCCTCTTGCTGCCTTGGGAGGGGGGGGGGTTTAAAGGATTTTTAAAGCTGAGAAAGAGAAATTGGTTTGTCGATTTTTCAGGGGTAAAATTGATTGTTGATGAATAATAAATCAAAGTTTCCCCCCTTGATTTGTGCCCATCTCCAATTTTGGTTGCACAATTGGGTGAATGACCAAGCAGGTGACTGAGACATGCCCCTGCATCTTGTCCTTTAGATGGAATTACCTGCAGTAACACTTAAGTGGATGCCAATAGGATTCTGCTCGTTATTCCAAAATGTATTTCTTTTTGTAGAGGAATTACAGAACAGGGTGAAAGGCTGTGATCCAGGTGACAAACTGCAAGGGAACAATCTACTCGAACATTTGGCTGAAGAAGAGCAGAATTATCCTAATTGATCTCCCGTTTACAAGAAGTTTGCATAGAAAAAGTGTGCATTGCCTCCCTCCCCCCAACAGTGATTTAATAATGCTCTTTATTTTACAACATACACATCTAGAAGGCTCCAGTGATCAGTAAAGGTGCTACACATGAGACTTTCCATCAATGGAATCGATGAGAGAGATGGTAAAGGCGGTGCATGCCCTATCTACAAGTATTCAGGAGACACCATTACATGCGTGGCTAGGGATTATGTTATACCTTTTGAAGGTCATGTGAGTCAACCTGGCTGAGTCTCTTCACTGCAGTGCAATCCTATAGATATCTAGCTGCTCACAGGTACAATCCACAGAGTGCATGGTTTTCATCCCAAGGTAAGTGGATCATAGGAGTATTGTACAATTCCAGCCTGTTTCTGCTCAGTAAAATAAGCTTGGGAGGTATCAGGACATTTTCTCCTACTCGCACCTCTTGCAGCAGGAGTCCGGCTTGCTTCCGGTTGGCTTGAAGCACCCTTTCAAAACCAGCAACTGTGAGGCAAAATTGCTATCATTTTGTCCAATTTTGTCCTCCCCTTTACTGATGCAACCAGTGATGGGATTGATTCTTAATGCACTAATGTAATTGGCTTAGCTCTCTTGAGTAAGCGACTTAAACTTATTTTTGTATGAGGCCATAAGGCTATCTCAAGACTAATTTGTGCCTTTTGACTTGTATGAATAATGTCCTGTGTTGTAAGAGCGGAAATTGAAAAATGGATGAAATGACGAATTAATACAGCCTGTACAAAAGTCAGTAATGAGAACCTACCCATTTTTTCTTTCATCTGTATTAGGCATAAGTAATACTAAATAAACTCTGTTCACTCACTTCTCAGTGTGTGTTGGAGAGAACAAAACACAGTATTTCAGATGCTGCTGATGATGACACCAGCTTGCATCTGCATAAAAAGGAGCCTAGTAATATATTCCCAAATTATAAATTATAGTAGTTGGGCATTGTTAGTAAGTGGTAGCCAATGGTGGTGTTGACTTGGAAGAAAACATTCTACTCATGGAAGGTAAGACAACCAACTTCTCCTAGTCCCTTTTACCTGTCACACTCCTACATACCATGTTACCTTATTTTCCAAATGATCCTTCAACCCACAGAAGCAGCTATTCTAGAGAGATGGAGCCTGAAGCTAGCTAGGCAGATACATGGGAATGAAACAATTTCTCACTAAGGACACAAAGCCACAGCTGGATATAATCCTGAGTTTACTGTTTGGGAAAAAATAAACAAGTTGCTTATAAAATAAATGCTCAAGAGGCTGTTTGTTTCAACCGAGGATTAAGATGACATCATACCCACTCAATCTGTGTTCTGAGATCAACAGGAAAGAAGACAACATGGAATAAATAAGGAGGAGAGCTGGTCACTAGTAAGATCTTGACACTAGTGAGCCAGGAATGAATCAAAGCTGCTCTGAACATTAGAAAGGCAGATGGAAGAGAGGAGAGGATGGGCACCCAGCACGAGCCAGCTCTGTTTGTTGTGTTTCTCTCTGGGAGAGGGTGTGAAGGTGTGTGTTTCTGCATTTAGAGAAGAGGAGGATACCCAAATATCAGCAGCTGACATTCTGGTTGTGATGGGCAGCAAGTAGCCTGGCTGCTGAAGTGGCTGCTTCTTCCACTGTTCCTTCCCACACAGACTGATGCTTGCTTGCATCTTGCTTGCTGGTTCCTTATTTCCTTATGGCATGTGATCCTCTCTTCCACCTGTTCTCTTCTTCTCCTTCTCCACCTCCATAACTGTAGCTCTGAACTGATCTGACAAGTCAACACTAGTATTGCAATCCACATCCCTTCTTTGATATAGTGTTGACTTTGAAAGAGCCATTTCAGATTGCTTAGAGGAGATATAAGATATGCTTATTGGAAGACATTGCAGTCAATGTTGCCCTACAACAGTGGTCCCCAACCCCCGGGCCGCGGACCGGTTGGCACCGGGCCGCCTGGGGAGGCCGGGGAGGCTCCTCCCCTTTTCCTCCGCCGCCCTCCTCCTCCTCCTCTTCTCTCCCGCGGGCAGCCGGAGGAGGAGTTGCCGCAGCCGGGCACGGCGCACGGGCGGGTGGGGGGAGCCCGGGGCTCCTGGGCGGGCGGGCCCCGCCTCCCTCCTCCTCGGCGGCCGCAGCGGCCACGGCAGCCGCCCACTCGGCCACGACTCCGCGGACGCGCCCGCTGCCGCGGCTGGCTCAGCGGTCCCTGTGGCGCCCTCGGGCCGGGAGACACCATCCCCCACCGGCCTCCCCCCCTCCCCCTCCCGCTCGCCCGCCTGAAGGCCGCAGCCGGAGGCAAGCGGCGGCGCAGAGGTGCCCCACCGATTGAAACAAGCCGCCGCGGCCCGCCTCGGTTGGGGCACCTCTGCCTCCGGCCGCCGACAGGAGGAGGAGGCAGGGAATGTGCGTGGGGAGCGCGCGCGCCGACGCCCCAGCCGGCAAGCGCCGCTGCTGCCGCCACCGCTCCCGTGGCCCCCAAGGTACACACGCCAAGCCCCCGCACCTCCCCTCCCCCTCCTCCCTCCCCCATCCCCCACCCCCCACCCTCCCCTGCCCCCCATACCCCCCATCTCCCCTCCCCACCCCCCACCCCGGGCCACGGGAAAATAATAAAACAAATACCGGTCCGTGGAGACAAAAAGGTTGGGGAGCACTGCCCTACAATACACTCACCCCCCCTTTGGACTGATTCAAGCAATTCAATGAGTCAGAAATTGAAACAAAGCAATGAGAGGGGGATCACTACCAAAAAAACACCACCCAGAAGTCACCGTTGGCTGAACAAAATGTAATAAATAGCCATGGAAAAGGACCAGAAATACATACAATACATTGAATGACAAGTAGTCAGCAGAAAATAACATCAAAAATTAAGAGTGACAACCCCAGCACAAACCACAGGCCATGGGAGATGCTTTTTTTTTTTAAAGCTTGAATAAACTGTCAATAAGATCACTCTCCTGGTACCCTCTTTGAGAACTGAGATACTGTATAATGATGCAATGAAGTAGGCAGCGGTCTATGAGAGGTTATGACAAATGTGTAAGCCTTTGAGCTGCAACAGGATTCTGGGTGGCCTGTGATTTTATGATACAACAGTTGGACCTCCAGAGAGTTTCTGGCATAAATGTGTGTGCCAGGATGTCTGCTTCTGTGTGTGATTGTGTAGGCAACCACCCTTTTCTACCTGGCAGGCATTTCGGAGCAGTTTTTAAAAATGACATTTCGACTTCAACGTTTTTTGTTTTACTCATTAAAAATACAACAAACAGACATATTCAACACTGGGCTCATACACTTGATCATCTGCAAACCAAACTAGATCATATGACATTCAGTCAGTCGGATACAAGTAATTAATGTGCTCATGAAAGAAATTTTATGGGCACCTGATATTGTGAAACACAGAAATGGGACAGTAATAATAGTAGTACAGAATGTCTCCAGTAAAATCCTCCCTATAAATCTATCAGGTATAGGAAGGACCCATTGGCACTAAAGAGTTATTTAGTGCATCGCTTTTGGGATAGGAAACACCTCAGTTTAAAGGTTTTGCTGCCATTTCTAAGGTTTTACTGCTTCTACAGGAAGAAAAATCAAGGAGGGAATGGTTAAATAGCTTCTCTAGCTTAACCTTCAGCTTGGACTCAGTGCTCTAAAGTACTGAAAACTGTTGGCTACAAAGTCAGCAGCTCAACGGTTCAAATCCCGGGTGCCACACAGCAGAATGAGCTCCTGCTGTTAACCTCAGCTCCTGCCAACCTAACAGTTTGAAAGCATGCAAAAGCAAGTAGATAAATAAGTACTGTCATAAAAAGTGGGAAGGTAAAACAGTGTTTCCTTGCAGCCATACTGGCCACATGGCCACGGACTTGCACAACACTGGCTGTTCGGCTTGAATATGGAGATGAGCACTGACCCTAGAGTTGGACATGTTTAGCATGCATGTGCGGGGGGAACCTTTTACCTAGCTTGGACTTCACCCATCACAGTGCCCTTCATATTTGTTTTTAAATGAAAGAATCATACAACATATATATACATATCATAATGCAATGCAGGACATGGAGTTTGAGATTGATAGCACATATAAAATTCATTTGGCACCATGTATCCCTTATTGATGAGCTGTTTCATTCCTTGCAATTTCTAAGCCCATACACACCTCTACGTGCATTTCTAACTATCCATCTCTTCTCTAACAGCCTGTTGAAACTGTAGTGAATCTGGATTTATTCTACAACTTTTAACATTTACAGTATAGAACAGTGGTGACGAACCTTCAGCAGTCCAGATGTTTTGGACCACAACTCCCAAAATTCCAAGCCTGTATTGCCAGTGACAAAGGTCTGTGGGAGCTGTGGTCCAAAACATCTGGAGTGCCGAAGGTTCACCACCACTGGTATAGAAGGTTAAAACTTAGATGAGAGATCCTTGGTTAGCCATTCACAGTTCACTTCATGGTATCTTTTCTGTTTCTCACTCAGCTGAGAGCCGCAAGCATCTCAACATACAATGATTTGGAGAGGTTCTTTGAAAACAAAAACTTTAAAAATTATGTTCTCAAAGCTAATGATCAAGGACTGTTTTTTTAAAAAAATGGTTGTAAAAAAGTATTGGTTGTAGGTGAAGCTCCTTCTATGGAAGCCTCATAAAAAGACAACTGGTGGAAAAGTTATTTTTGGCAGTGATAGCCCCAGGGGTCCCTCAGCTAATATGACCACTGTCTATGGTAGATTAGGGGATTTGGGAAACTGTAGTTCATGAAAGGAACTTTTCTAATCATCTGGGATGGCCTTCCAACCACCCTGAAGTGCATGACACTGGGAACTACGTTTATGTCTACATACAGTACCATTTTTTTAAAAAAAATGTACTGATTTCATACCCTACCTATCTCTCGACGAGAGCCCAGACAACGTATAGGTTTATGGGAACTGGAACATTGCACTTGCAAATACTATCATCTATCCTTTCCCAGTGTATCTGCAAAGATCATGATTAAATTTTGGCTAAGCACAGCATAGTGCAGCAAAAATGAAGGGGAAAAGCTATGTAGTCCCTTTTTTATAAAGCCCAAAGACAAGAGAGGTGTCTTATTAGATCAATAAAATATGACAAGCAGAAGCTAGCTTTCAATGCTGGAGAAATTTTCATCCTTTTGGACATCACAGAGTTGATGATGGCACAGAAGGAACATAAAACCCCCAGCCAGAGGTGCAGGCCATGCTTCCTTGCTTTAAACAAATTCCAAATTGGGAGCTACAGAGTTCAGAAACAGTCTTCAAATTTCACCTCTGGCATTATGGACTTATGTCTTTCCCAAGCTCGTTAGACAGTTTGCTGTACTGCCTTATACTGAAATACAAGGGTTCTTTTTAGCTTTCAAAGTGGTGCAGGTTGATAATAAAATGGGATGTGCTTAATAATTCAGTATTAGTGAGCTAGAGATTTAGTTGTCCTGGGCTAATCAAACCCCTCAACTATAACTACATGGAACAGAACATGAGTTTGTAAGTTAACCAGGACTGGGCCTGATTACTTTGGATGAGGAAGCAGAATGAAATTCTAGGGATCTCCAAACAGGTGTAGGAAAGAGGTTCTCAAAGAGTAAGGAAGGCCCTTGGTCAACCTACCTCACTACAGTTAGCTTTTACAAGGGCTCTATGGACAAGCCTTCCAAGAGCTCAGATGAGACCCAGGCTATTTCATATTATGAAACCCCATGTTTGGGAAGAGGTAAATAATATTTTAATGTAAAGAGTAGCATGACACTTTTTTAAAAAAATTCATAGAATGTGTGAGAGCATAGTTTTATTTAGCTTTATCTTTAGGTTTCAGGCTGAGGTGAGGCTCCTGTGTGAGATGAAGTCTAGGCCAGAGAAGCTTCCCTACTACCTCCTCAGCTTACTCCACAGCATGGTTTCCTAGGCTCTGGTGTGCCTTGGCAGTCCCTCATCTGAGTACTATAGCTTTTTAAAAATGGCTTCCAATTTCACAATTGGTGGGGTTAATGTCTTAAGAGGTGAGTGTATTTACTTAAGGAAAATGTGTATTTTTCCACAGGTTAGACCAGTGTTTTTCAACCACTGTTCCGCGGCACACTAGTGTGCCGCGAGATGTTGCCTGGTGTGCCGTTGGAAAAGCTGAAGAATATCAGCTTTGTGTTCAGCCAAACAGGCCCAGGTTGCGCACTGAATAAAGTATTTTATAATTTTTCATATTTCTGTTTACTATTTCATAATAAAGTAATTATAAAATACTTTATTTGTGTTTATTTGATTCCTATTCAAGAGAATTACTTTATATATAGTCAATATAGGCACAGAGTTAAATTTTTTAACATTTTCTAATGGTGGTGTGCCTCGTGATTTTTTTCATGAAACAAGTGTGCCTTTGCCCAAAAAAGGTTGAAAAACACTGGGTTAGACAATACAACTTCAGGAAAGTTAAACGCAAATTCATTCCCTGAGGACCTATTTTAAGAGAAGGCAGCTGGGTTAGGGTGAGGGGTAGGGTTCAGGAACTGTTCAGTGAAACAAACAATCCGTTCTATTGACAGCAAATACCAGAGGACCACATATAGCAAATGATGCTTTGAAGGGATGCTTGTTTGCCTTCTCGGGGGGATAGTTTTTATCCATTCAAGGATCAGACCAAATCCGAATCACTTTTTCTCATCCTGTGCTTTTGATTTGTGGAGTTTTAAAGGCAAACCAAGAAGCCTCATTAAATACACTTCAGTTGTATTTCTCAGCCATAATGAGGGACAGCTATGCAATAGAGCTATGGTAGGACCCAATGAAGCAAATTCTACAGGAATTCCACAAATTACTACTTTCCCTTTTGGGACTATGTACAGTATTTAAAAAACAGAAGAGCAATCAGGCTCTTTGGGAAATTGCAAATTTTGTCTAATCAGCACAATGCAAAGGAGCTATTTCTGAGTATGGTTGTGCACATAAATGGTATTTTAGCTCTGTGCTCTATCCTTGAGGGAATCAAAGCTGGCCACTGAGATTCTGAAACATAATATTGAGATATTGAAACATAAAAGGTCATCACATGACGGCCATTGCAAGACATTCTCAGCCAAAGGCAAAATATTAGATGTGAGAAGGACAACATAGATAGAGCTTCCTCCTACTTAATGTGCAAAATCTGGCTGAACTGGCATTGGCAGTTTGGTTTTTCTTCAATACAGACATAGGACAGTATCCTGCATGATATACATAAAGGTTAACTCAAGAGTTCCAGGCAGGCTATGTGACTCATAAGTCTTTCTTTTTAACTTCTTGCTAACCTTTTCCATCTGCCTCTTGAGTTGAAAAATTCAGTTTCTGATAGGGCCGCCCCGACCCAAACTAACTAATCGTTCACAGCATTAAGTGTAGGACAGCACTACAATTATTCAAGCAAAGGATGAGAGTTAGAAAAGCTAATGGGAGGACTGAACTGAGGAAGACTACAGTCATTAGTGCAGATGCTTCACGAATGGAACTCTCCATAGAAATGGTTCAGTTTTACCTTCTATCAGTTTGCCTAGAAGTAAATAAAACCTCTTTATTCTGTGCATGGCCCTGTTCTCGGTACCAACTATTAGCATCAAATAAGCAATCTGCTTCTTGGCACAGACAGAGCATTTATAACGCTAACTATGGTGTTGGACACAATATGATCCATTGCACAAAATGATTACAGAACAGCCAAATTAGGACTATGTAACTCTGTAAAAGCTTCTGTGGGTTTTCTGTAGGAAAGATGATCTCAGTATAGCTTTGGTTTGATGGCACATTTTTTTTTCATTTCAGTGTGCTTGCGTCAGTGACAACTTGTGACCATGGCAGGAGATACTCTGCAGAGTTTTGGAGTGAAGTTCTCCCATAAATCCAGGTCTTCTAAACGCCCATAGTTTGTGTCAGGTTTTAGAAGAAAATGTATTTTTTTTATCAACATGTACATTTTACTGTCATCTGATAAACAACTACTGTTCAATTATGGTGACTCTAAAGGTGAGTAAACCAAGAGAGTTTTCACCTCCTAAGTGAAAGCTCTTAAATTCCACATGGCACCGACAGTGATCTGCTCCCCTCTCTCTGATCTCTTTTAAAGTCACACCACTGCAGCTGCTATTTCGCTTTCACCTCACTGTTTGAAAAGTACTGTGCCACAAAATACTGATGAAACCAGTATCAGATTTCAAAGTTTCACTCCAAAAGTAGTTGAGTCCTGGATGAATCGTGCTGAAAAATCTTTCCCAGTAAAATCATTTTCAAGGCCTTTCGAAACCACAGGTAAAAATATGCGTAAAGAATGGGGTTTAATGTAGAGTTCAAGTAACCACACCAAACCAGTACATCGATGAGAATGGGTGGTGTGGTGTAGTTCATAAAAGGATCTGTGGCAGTACAGAAGAAGAATGGGAACCAACAGATGAGGAAAACCCCAACCACTGTACCTAAAGTCTTGGCAGCCTTTCTTTCTCTACTCCGTGAAATTTGATGCTCCATTTCAAATCTTACTTGTATTTGGTTCACAACAGCTTTAATGGCTCTGGCTTGCCTCCTGGCTACAATGTATATCTTCCCATAAATGCAGAACATGACAAATCCAGGGATGTAAAAAGAAACCACAGAGGCCACAACCCCTGAAGTTTCATTGAAGAATACGAAGCAGCCTCCTGCACAATATATGAGCTTGTAGAATGTCTCTTGTGCTCCGATCATGTTCAGCTGCAAAAAGATCAGTCCAAAGCCAAACATGGCAGAGAATGTCCAACTCACAGCGATCATAATTAATATGACACAAGTGTTTATCTTTGCCTTATATCGCAGAGGGTCACACACGGAATAGTAGCGGTCAACAGAGATAAAGGACAGGTGGAAGATAGATGCTGTGCTCAACATGATGTCAAAGCTGGTGTGGATTTTGCAGAACAATTCTCCAAAATACCAGCAGTTCTCCACCGACCTCACCATGCTGAAAGGCATGACAAAGAATCCTAGGAGGAAGTCCACCGTGGCCATGGAGAGGATCAGGAAATTGGTAGGCGTGTGGAGCTGCTTGAAGTGTGCTATGGAGATGATCACAGTCAAGTTCCCAGCCACAGTGGCGAGGATTACGCATATCATGAAGGCATACGTGGTAATGCGCATGCTAACGGACCAGCTGTTTTTTATGCATGAGCCATTGATGGATTCATAGCACAACTGCATCCTTTCTGAAGGTTCAGATTCATGCAGGCACATTTCAGGACCAACGGGATGTGTACTGGGTCTGCGATTCTTCTTTTCTAGTGAAGCCAAGGACGGCTTAGCAATTCACCATCCAGAAAAGCAGGAATATCTTCTGAGAGAGAGAGAGAGAGAGAGAGAGAAAGGAGAACTTCAGTATCCATTTCTTACTGAGAAAGAACACTGCCCCCACCCTGCTCTCATTATTGCCTAGGTGTTAAGCTATGAACATAGATTCCTTTGGAGTGATTTTTCGAGAGCCACTGTAATCTAGGATCAAGCATTTGCTGCACTCACCAGGGATGGCAACTTTCACTTTTTTCACACAAAGCACCGCCTGCTGGTGGGAAGCAACTGCCGTCTGCCATACTTTAATAGGGCTTCATTCTGAATCACATGGATAATCTGCATAGGAGCAGGAAGAACTCTGGGGACAAGTAGTAATATACATGAAAACATGGGGCCATATATTAACCCCATGCCCCCTAGAAAGCTTTTTCACCAGGAAAGGACTGCTTGTACATTTCTTATTGAGCTGTAAGGCCAGGTGTAAGTAAAGAGTGGTTTGTGGGTCAAATCTGGTCCCCAGCACCTCCAAACCCCTCTCGTATCATCATAACCTTCCAAATTGTGGTTAAAACTGGCATGCACACAAGTGCATGCATCTGCATCTGTGTACATGAACACAAACACATGCATGTTAGTACACACACATGCACACACCCTTTGCACTTTCTCATAAGTAATTTCAAAATGTCTTTTAGGTGAAGAAAGGTTTTTTTCTCAAAGCTAGCTTCAACTTTTGCTCAATGCCGATTTTGTTTTTTTATAGGCTTCTACTGGCCTAGAACAAGCAGATGGGCAGAATTAAGATGCACTGTTTCTTCCAGGCCCTAGAGGCTATGAGGAGCTCTGGTTTCTTGTTTAAAATATTATAGGATATAATGTGGCACAAAGTGTGGGTCTGAAGGACAGGGTGTGCAGTCCTGGGGGTTTTGGTGTTTGCTTACATTATCATAGTGGTCAACTCTAAGGGCATCATCAGGACCTGCTGCTTTTATTGCTTTAGCTGCTCCAACTAAATAGGATGAGATAATCTCTTGCTGGGCATTCAGCATACATGCAATACAGTACAAATCTCGGCTACTCTCATGAGAATTCTTTGCTACGCCTCCAGTCTCCAGTGATTAAAGTATTTTTCCATAAAGGGATTTTTTTTAGTGGGTACGTCCAAATGATTACTTCCCCCCCTTACCTATTATGACTAATAATCATGAAATGGTATTAATATTTATTGGGAAAAACCATGTTGGCATAGTTACACTAGGCAGGCTAAACCAGACCTAGGGATCAAAAATAAATTGAAAGATGCTCATCCCCCTGTTTCAGATTCTAAGCTCCCTAGGGACCCCTTTAGCCCTGGGGAAATCATTGGGAGCCCCAGGATGCAGGATGGGAAGACTTTAAATAGTCAAAAAACAAAACCCACTAGTTTCTGGCAGCAGCAGCAGCAATCCACCTGCCAGTGAAGATTCTCAGTCATCCAGGTGAGTTTATCTGGACTTCTTTTCTTGAGTGATTGAAATGCTTCACTGCTTATCCAAACAGCTTCATCAGTCTGGGGAAAGCTTGTTGCGAGCCCTCCATTTCATGGTTCACTTTGACCTCATGTCACCCTGGTCTGTTTCTTTTTATGAGCCTATTTCAGACCAGAGTGACATGAGGTATGGGGTGGTATATAAGCAGAACTCTTTATTAATGTACTAGAGAAACTATTTGGTAGTAATGGAAGAGTGAATTAATGGCAGTGTTTGTCAATAGCCTGTGAAAGGGCTGGGGGCATAGCATAGGAACATCACACCTATATCCTGTCTTCAGCTTTACATTTTATTCTTTGCTATAGCATGGATGTAAAGGCTGGGGGGGTGGATACTTGCCAATGACTTTGTCCATTCAACAAATGAATATTGCAGCACATATTGCCTGTGGCCAACAGCAAGTCTCAAAGAGAGTAGAGCCTTTGAATCAGTGGGGGGTTTGTGAATCCCTTCCTCCAAACATTCCACAGATGCATTGGGCCTACTGTAGGTGCCACTTACTACTGGATTTTAGTCATGGGAGGAAATGCAATTCTTTGCTTTGAGGCAAAGGTTTGCTTAGTTAAGCTCAATAGTCATCTAAATACCTCCATCCTTTGTATCATAATATTTGAACTTTGTACTATTTAGACAGAAACAGTACCACTTTTATTGTCTACTACTAAAAATCTGAGTATTTTGTTAACTGTTAATAATAATAATAATAATAATATTGATTGATTGATTGATTGATTGATTGATTGATTGATTGATTGATTGACTGACTGACTGACTGACTGATTGACTGAAGGTACCAAACTTGCTTCTGCACCAAGGGTCCCGAAGTGATGTGCCATATATGTTTTTAATGTTCCATAAAGTCATGCAATGAAATTTTGATTGTTTGATTTGATTGTTGTGTGTTTTAGGATTTGGTTTGGATTGGAGTGTGGTTCCGGATAGAATAGACATTTTAAGTGCCACCAGGAGTAGTACATGTCACTAAGTTGGGTGGGAGAGAAATGCCTTAATCAAACATTCAAATCAAATCAAATCAAATCAAATCAAAATCCTTCCCTAAAAGCTGAGTTGAACTCAGGCAGTCCAGATGGAAACATCTGTTAAGTGAAAGAACTGACCTTCCCACTGGGAGAGAAGATTAAGCTGATTTTGATCTTGAAAATTATACTCACCCCACAGTTCTTCCCCTGATTTTCCAATATTTTAAAGGGTTATTGTGCTATTTGAGTTTTTAATGACATTCTATTTGTTGTTGCTGTTATTCCCGCTTGATAAATAAGGCCAGGGTAACTGATGTAAAATTATTGATTTATTATTTTTCTCAGGATAAAGTAAGTCAGAAAATGCTTTGGAAAAATGTGGCTTTTGATAATCTCTTCTTAGGTCATTAGAAGGTAGGCATATGAAGGCTATTTGCTGGATCAATGTTGTTGTGATATACTATGTCACACAGAAGAGGTATCCCTTAGTTGTGATGGGGAAAGTGTGGCTCCAGGACAATACACTCTCAAGGTTGGTCATGTCAGTTTTTTTTTTCAAAGGTGGAAGTGGATTTCTAGTCATTTATTTCTGGGATTGTCCTTTTGAGTTGTAGGGGCGTTGCCTTGCTCCATGTTGGATGAGGCAGTGAAGCTGCTGGCTGTTGAATCCTCAGATCAAGGAACAGGTGAAGCAGGAATTGTAAAGCTTACCATAGCAAAACACCCAGGCAAGGCAAACCAAAGTCACAGTCCAAAAAGCAGCCTAAATGGTCAAACAAGATCCAGTCAATCCAGAGCAATTCAGGCACAAAGGGACAAGACAAAGTCTGTCAACACCTTGCTTCCAGAATGTTGTCGATCTCACTAAAGACTGTTTTCCAGCTGTGCTGCTGGGGTCCCACCCAGCACTCAGCTGCAGGTGTTCAGGTGGCAAGGGAAGAACCTAGCAGTCCACTTATTCACAAAGAGAGATGCATCATTTCCCTCACCAATTAAATCTGTGCCCAGGAAAGGGGACACGGATAGGTGTTTGCCCCATTCTGTATCCTTTAGCTAGCACTCAGCTTTGATCCTTGTGCAGATCCACAGCATTACTCATTTTTTCCAGTCCTCTGGGGAAAAATAGTTCTCATAAATGTGCTGCCCGCACACGGTAGGCAACACTGGATTAATGGTTTACCTGGTATGAGCCCACTTCTTATGTTGTTGTTGTCTGACCCTGCTTTAAGTGGCTCTTTATGTTAGAAAAGAAAATGTGCAGTAGGTTTAGTATAGTGTTGTGTTAATACAATGGAACACGAAGAAGGCCATTAAAAATAAAAGTGAACCAAATATTGGCAATAGAAGTCTCTTGATTATTCAAGATCTGACCACAGTGTTTTTCTCCTAATTGTATTTGTAATAGGCATCACAACATTACTACATGGGCCTGAGTAGTAAAGAGACTTTTCATCCCATTCATTTGGTACTTTACATTTCCTCCTTTTAATTTTCATTCTGCTTGTTTCCTAAAATTATATTTCTTCTCCATCAGAGAGATGTCCCTGTTTCAAGACAGATCTATCAAATTATTTCTAAATGGGCCATTGTTTACATTCATCAGTTAGTAAAACTCTTCAGTAATTGCATTATACAAGTATTTCCCATCAATTTCCTTTAGTGTGCTTAAGTGGAGGCAAAGAATAATCAAGTTAAGCAGGAAAACAAGTCTTGGAAAGTGGTTTTGCTAAGAGAAATCCTCCATCTGTACTACACTGACATCACAATGTATTCCCAGTGGCAAAGGACTGTGGGAGTTGTGGTCCAAAACATCTGGAGGGCCAAAGTTTGGACATGCCTGCTATACTATTGCCAGTCTCTCCTCCTACCACAGGAAGGAAGGAAGGAAGGAAGGAAGAAAGAAAGAAAGAAAGAAAGAAAGAAAGAAAGAAAGAAAGAAAGAAAAAAAAAAAGAAAGAAAGAAAGAAAGAAAGAAAGAAAGGTGTGTCCTACTTCTATCCTTCTCCTGTAGAACTATTTAGCAAAGTTTGGGGGTGTACTATTTGATAGGTGAAAACAAGGAGATAGAAAATGATTACAGAATTTGGGGATGCACAACATGATTGCTGATGACTTGTCAACCCCTTTCTCATATTTACTTTTAAAGACACAACCCTCTAGATAAACCTGCTACTGATCGAAACTGCTATCCATTGTCTTTCCTCAAATTTAGATTTTAGATAGGATGGGTGGATTGATAGATAAGTAAATATATAGGTAGGTATGTAGGTATGTACATTAGCCATATGTATATGTCTAACTTATTGCCATTTGTGGCTTGAAATTTATGCATTTCATTTAACAAGTTTTTGTTTATGAAACTAAAAAATATCAAAGACAATTCTTGATTTTAGGCAAAGTTTGACAAAGTGATCTGGAGGCTGAGTCATGGCAAGTGGACTTCTTTTCTTGAGAGTTGCCACCTGGATGACTCAGAATCTTCACAAACATTTTGACAAAGTGAATTTCTTCAGTTTTTATACCAGTGTGTGTAGCACTTCTTCTGTTTCCAAATTGTACAGCAGATGTATATGCAGTTCAAATACAGGACATTAGAAGTATTAGAACATGTCAAGCAAGCACACAAACAAAAACCAGCACAGTAAGGATTCACCATGCTCAGTGGACAGAGAGAGTGCTGAAGGACTTTTATGGAGAAGTTCAGTTAATTAGGGAGATGGAGTGAAAGGAATATTCAACCTTGTAACATTTAGTTGTAGATCCGACTTGTACTTTAGCTCCTACTTATCCTGGCAATGCTTTTTCTGCCATAGAACACAGTGTTAAAATACTTACGTCAGTCCCAAACTTTCCACAGTACATGACTGTATTTTAGTGTGTCATGCTGCCCAAAGTCAGGAATCTTTGTCATCACATATTTGACAATGCATTGTCATGCAGTATATATATTTTTAACTCTTCCAACAAAATAAAAAAATCACTTTGTTTTTTAACATGTAAAATATAAAAGCCCTGAGGCAGAATGTTTAAACTGCATACTACAGTCAAGACTAGGCTTACAACCTGAACTCGATCCAGACAGGTTCAGGTAGCCTCTCTCTCTCTCTCTCTCTCTCTCTCTCTCTCTCTCTCTCTCTCTCTCTCTCTCTCTGTGTGTGTGTGTGTGTGTGTGTGTGTGTGTGTGTGTGTGTGTGTGTGTGTGTGTGTGTGTGTGTGTGTATGTGTGTGTGGTTACTTGCATAATTAATTTCTAAACCACCCAGAGAGTGCTTTAAGCACTATGGGGCAATATAT
The DNA here is from genome assembly GCA_029282475.1 of Phrynocephalus forsythii. Taxonomy (NCBI): domain Eukaryota; kingdom Metazoa; phylum Chordata; class Lepidosauria; order Squamata; family Agamidae; genus Phrynocephalus; species Phrynocephalus forsythii. The sequence goes on from JAPFRF010000002.1 coordinate 59,613,733, forward strand.
AAGTCAAATACAACAAACAACACATGCAAAAACAATAACTGGAGAATATTTCAATAGTTTCAAAAGTAGGAATGTTTTTGTCTAAGTCACTTTTTGCATGTAGTTTGGTTTAAAAAACAAACCACGTGTCTTCAATTGATACATGGGAGGTGGAAAAGATGGGAAGCTGGCATGCCAATTTAATGTTTGGCAAAAAAAAAAAGGGTTGTATGGAACAGAGTAGGTTTTGGAGGAAGATGAGGAACAGGTGAGATGAGATTGGGAAAATGTATTCAATGTGCCTTTGCATATATAGAGAGATTGGTCTAAATCACGGGGAATGAATATGTTAGCTGGTCATATTAATCTAAATGAACTTGCGTGGCCCATGACCAACATTTGTCAAGACTGGCATGGCGACTGTGCTTCTCTCCACTTTTGGCCTCATAACAATATTGTGGAGCAGGGCAGGCTGAGAATGAGCGGTAGTTCCAAAATATACCCAGGGAGTTTCACTGTTCATTGTGACAGGACTGTTGCCTGGCCCTTCCAAACCCCCAAGCCAACATGCAAAGTTCCACACCCCACCCTCTCTGTTTGGGTATTTACACAGCAAAACGATATGTAGTGAGTGCTTGAAAGGGGACATTTAAAAAGATCTGTCTTCCTACCTTTTGTGTCCAGTGAGTTAACCTTGGCTGTTGTATCCCAAGTTTGATTTTATCATTTCTGTGGGAAGATTTCTTCCAGTGAGAAGCACTGCTTACAGAGACAGGCAAACCAAAGAAGGCATCAAATTTTATATGTGTATATAAGCCTCGCTAACATGTGTGCTCTGATAGCCTCCTGTCATACATTGCTCAAGCCAATATGCCCAGTAAACACTTCCGGCCTGCAATCGACTATTGTTAGTCAATGCCTTCCTTTGCTGTAAAGCAAATCTTAACTATTATTTAATGAAACGTTATAGGCCCGGGAAGAACAAAAGAAGTCATGTGGCACACAGCACACCGTCTACTTTGCGTAACCATCTGGAAGGGCAAGGCTCCCTTTTGTGCTTTCTTTCAAAGGGATCTTTGTGCACGGGAAGTAACCGTGGATAGTGAGCTGTTGCTTAACCTAAGCCAACAGGCCTAATTCAACAGACCTATATGTTAAATAATTATTTGTCTGCAAAATATACTAGATATGTGCTGCACCTCCAGAGTGTGGCAGTCTACGCACATTACAAGAAGTGTTTAAGAAGTAGTAAGGAACAAAGCTGACTGTGACACTAAAGTTGAAAAGGCAGTGATATCCTTTCTAAAATTTAATTTTTTGAGGGAGATTTATGTTTCATATCAGTATTAAACGTCTATTTTTGTTCAGGCATAACAATGTGCCATAGAGTATTTTGGCTATCATCTCTCTTCTAATCAGAAGAGGATCCTACCAAGAACTATATTCTCCATTCAATTTGTTTTTGCATGGGGCTGTAATAGAGACATTGGAATTGTCCTTGATGCAAGGCAGCTTCCTGAGAATCAAGTAGAACAATATTGTAGTCTTTGGGCCTTTTCACACGACCCCCAAGATCCGCTGGTCCCTTAAATTCGGACCAGAGATCTTGGGGGTTCGTTTCAGTTCCTGCGTCCCCACCCCTCAGCACTTCCTGCTCCTGTCGGCGTGAGGGGAGGGAGGGAAAAAAGGACAAAAGAAGCCTTTACTAACCTGCCAGTGCCAGTCGAAGTTGCCACGAGCCCCCTTACTTCCTGGTTCCTTCTCAAGGGGCTCTTAAAGGGGCGGGAGGCAAAAAAACAACAGACAAGCGAGGAGAGCCCGGCACTCTTATCCGCATCAAGGAATTTTCATCTGCTGAGAGCAAGTACATGAAAGGTGCGCTGGGTCGCGCTTATGGGGGCGTGGTCGCACTTAATTTTCTCTAAACTCCGGAGCTGGTGGGGAAACATTTCTAAGCTCCGGAGCTGGGAGCCATTTGCAGCGCAGCTTAGGGGTCGTGTATAAATGCCCTTTATTCCTATTATTTTGCCTAAAATGTGACTTAATGATGGGCAGCAGTTTAATGCAAGAGCATTAAATGTCTGTGACCGTATGGATTCAACATTCATCCTGAATTATTTAGAACATTTTCATCTGCCTTTGCTTTTCTAGCTAACTGGATATCTATGCAAGGGTACAATCAAACAGTAAGAAAAGGGCATGTCCCTTAAAGAGAACCTTTAACCCATCAGGAAATTCCTACAGCCTTGACCCCATAAGTGGTAGCCTTACTGCTTGACCAGCTTGGGCGCAGCTCGAGGTCAGGCTGGAGCATAATTGCCTGTACATCATGTCGTCTTTGAAGAATATGGACCATGCCACAGGCATTCCAAAATGCAAACTATATACCAACACCCGGTTGGATATGTGGCTCCCCAAACACACTATGTACATCTTGTGGTTCCAACAATATCCCCTACAGCCTTACAAGAATACATTATTTATCTCTGTTATTTATCTCTTTGATCATCATATGGTATCAGCATTATATTAATTCTGAAACAGAGAAACTTTATGTTGTCTATTTTTGTAGTAAAAGGTTGAATGACTGAGAATATCATTTTCTACATAAACATTTTCATCAAACTTTTAAATCTAACATCTATTCCAAGTAAAATAAATCATAACAAGGACAGTTAACTTAAATGAATTGTCTCAAATCAACACATTAATACCATGACCTTTTCAAAGTTTGGGATTTATTTCCTAAATAAGTAATATGTTTTTTAAAATTGTAATTTTGTGCTGAATTTAGAGTGGTTTTATCTTTTTAGAGTTGAATTTAGAGTTGTTTTATCCTAACACACAAAGTAGCAGTAGGCTTTTTTAATCATTGAGCTGCTAGTAAGAACAGATCAGTTTAAAACATCATCTACCCAACAACTTTATAAAATGCCCTAAAGTGAAACAAAACTTACCTCAGTAAAGAAGAAATTATGAGCCAGGACAGTAATATTCTCTATCATTAATCTATAAGGGGAAAAAAATCACAACATGGCTTCTTATATCAGTCCATTCAAATTCAAGTTACTGAAGCGGTGAGCAGCCAAGTCTGAGTTTCCTTCACAACCTCATACAAAGCCTTAACTGGTTTGCTGACGTAAATATTAAATATTCAGACAAGATAAACAGACGATAAATCATCCCAGCCATACGCTTGCCAAGGAAGGCTTTTTACTGAAATAATATCGAGAACATAGTAGGAATAGGACAAATAAAACAAAGTAGTTATGACAACTGAATTTGTACATGTTCCCCTGGAAACTGTTGTGTTCGGCCATGGCAGTTTATCACAGACCAAGAGAAGTTTAGAATCTGATCTTGATAGTTTTATTTTTCAATTATGATTCAGTTATGGTACTTTAATGTTTAAAAACCATTTTTCAAAAGCTGACATTTATAGAGTTGCCAGCTAGTTGCCTGCTGTTCAGTTAAAGATGAAACATACTGAAAATATTCAGGGGTTTTGTCAGTGGCTCAGGAAAGGGGAAATGTAGGTATCTTTCAGACAAATATCAAGTACTACATAGTAGGGTGATCTCAGCTTCACATATGCACATACCAATAATCAGATTGGGGCACAGGACTCAGTGGAAAGACTAGCTTAGTGTGTGGCTATTGCCAAAAAAGAAAAAGGTTGTGTGAGGGAGGGAAATTTTGTTTGGGGTTTTGGGAACAGAAAAAGAATAAAAATTTCAAGAATTACAATACTCATATTGTAATGTTGTCTTATGTTGTAACCCACACCTGGAACACAGTGTCTAGTTCTGGTCTCTGCATAGGAAAAAAGGATGCTGTGGAGCTTGGAAAGTAGTCAGAGAGATCAACTTCCATAGGAAGAATGTCTGCAACATTTAGGGTTGTTATGAGCCAGGTGAAACATTGTGGACATTTATGAAATTATCGATGGCATAGAGAAAGTGGATTTTAAAAGTCCCTCCTTCACTCATAGGACTGAAGCCAATTAGTGGAAGAATAAGCATGGATAATGCCTGTGTAAATTAACACTTTTTAAAAATCTCATCTGCCTACTTCAAAAACAATTACTTGATACCTAATTAGCAATTGTTGATTTTTAAGTAATTTAAGACATCTTGCATCTGTCATGCAACTCCCAACAGTTCCCCAGTGATGAAAGTGATGACATGAGAGTCTCGTGACTTTTTTTAGGTGAGAGGGCAGATAAGCAATGGTTAATTTCTGTAAAGTTGTCTTTGAGGATGAGGTCATCAGCCTTTCATGGTGGAACATGTGCAACAGGGTTTCAGCCTATATGTTGAGACTGAGCATGGTCCTGCAATCTAGGGACAGAGTGCACCTGGGCCTGCAGATATTGTCGGGTGGCAATTTCTATCAGCTGAATATGATGGAAGTTCCAGTCGACCAAGAACTACTCCACTTATCTGTTAATTTGATGCAAATAGATCATGTTGAAACTTTCCAGCTAACAACACATCACACAGATAGATGCATTTTACAGAGTTAATAGTTTAAACACAATCTGGTTTAGATTTAGATTTATTGTAGTGCTTTCAAAGCAGGTTTTAAAGAGCTTTCACATTTTATAGACTAAAAAATGCCCTGTTTGAATGCGCTGCCATTCTCGGAGATTGCAGTACTACAGACAGATGATTCTTGTTTATTTTGGCAACACCAGAAGGTTGTTAGGAAGGCATATTGACAAGGGAAAAAAGCAACTCATGCCAGCCAGGAAATGGCTGCAGAAATTATCTACACATTTATGATTCATTATGACTCGATCTAGAGCTTCTTTTAGAAGGTGGATGTAGCTGGGGATATAGGTCATATTTATGTTGATATTTTTCATTCAGTATGTTCACCATCCAGACAGTAATGCTCTTTTTTAAAAAATGAAGTCTGTGGGTGGGCAGAGTCTTGATGCAGAAGTGTCCAGTCTTTTTTCAAGTAAATCTGTGGTAAAATTATTCCATGGTATCTCAAGGGTAGATGCACACAGCCACTTCTCTTCTACATTTTACAAAGTACTCTTTGGGACATGATTATCCTGCTTTTGCCTTGGTTTTCTAGTATGATGATGAGTATGGCTGATCTGTCAAAATTGGTCATTTTGTATTTGTCACAAATTGAGTTCCCCCAGAGATATGAGTTCATGAATTTTTAGCCATTTGTGATTTGTTAATTTTTTGGTTATAAAGTGGCCCCCGAGGCATCTAGTGACACTAAATTTAGAGGAGGAATTCCCTGACTCTCCTGTACAATTTTGGTTGAGACTGGAGTTTTTATGTCTAGGTTATGTATCCCCAAATAGCTCCCCCAAGTAAAGTTCTCCCCAGGTACCTGCAGACTCCAAATGTGCAGAGAAGTTTCCTCTTTTCTCTACAACCCCTCCAAGTTTCCCCAACCCAAATGCTAAAGGGCACTTTCTAGGGGGACATTTTGTGGGTGTATAACTCAGATTTCTGAAACCCAGTCTTTACTAGAGAAGAGTTGGGAGAAGCTGTTTTGCAAGTTTGGCATCTCTAGGTTTCTGTGGGATACTTTCCTGTCAGGACCCTATTAGGGGGTACATGCTTCAGATGTCTGACCATAGTTACCAAACTTTCATGGTGTAGAGGAAAGTGAGAAGAAGCATCACTGCAAATTTGGGGCCTCTAGATGCAAGGGGAGTCTTTTGTATAGGAATTTAAATGGGAGACAAATTGATCCATTGATTCATCAATTCATTACTGGAAATTCATCAATTTATCAATTTGTCAGCCCTGACAAATCATAAATCACGACAAATCACTATTTTGAAAAAATTGTCCCCATCTCTATTCATGATTTTCAAGCAAGATACTAATGTTACTGTTTATGTATTCAAGCATTTTTCAATACCTCTGTAGCCTCAATGTGATTCTCAGCCAGGCTGACTTTGTCACAAAGTGACTTAACACGTAACACACAGTGCACCTTGCCCTCTGATACATTTAAAAAAGAATGGAACTTTGTCTATTAGCTGATTAGCCTGCCAATAATAATACATTATTTTATGTCACTTTAATGTTATTTTTCTTTTTAGTTTTATTTTATTGTTACTGTATTTTATGTTTTTATTGTATGAAGTATTTGAATTTATTAATTGTTGTAAACTGCCCAGAGTGATCTCTCTGCCAGATGGGCAGTATAAAAACCCAATAAATAAATAAATAAATAAATAAATAAATAAATAAATAAATAAATAAATATAGGTCAAATGAAGTACTGGTGAACCTATGAGTACCCCCATTTCAGTCTGTCTCCTTGCTGGACCAGACAGCCTATGTATGAATATGAATACCCACATATGCACCCACCTCTGGTTGCTGTGCCTTCCACCCCACCAGTCACTAGAGGCACAAGACACCACAGTGGTCAGCTAAAAAACACAACTCTGCTGGATCTTTAGTATGGGTTTCTCTTTAATAATTGCACAGTACATTCTTGTATATTCGATGGAGAGATCTAAATTGATGTAGATATGTTATAGTTAGTAAAAGATAACTGCTGTTGTAAAGTAATATAGAATGTGTTTGTTAAATGAAGTGAAGACAACAGACAGAAAGGTGTACAGTACTAAGAATATAAGTCACTCATGTTCTATTATAAGGGTAGCTGCAAAGCTTTCAGTGAATCCTGCTATGGGTGTATGGTCGCGGAGGATCACTCTCAAACCATCTTCCGAAAAGTGTTATTGTTAAAACTGGCTGTGACGTGCGCTTCACGCTAATCAGTCGCCCATCATTCAAAACCTAATTAAGAATGAGAAGACAGGACTCAGTGAAAAACCAAAAAATTGTACAACATCGAAATGTGATATACAGTACTACTGTCATGTTAGTATTTTTATTATGTGGGCTCAAGTTTGGCTGAATCCAGTAACATCACTCATACAAATGGGAACCCCAACAATGGTTTCAAATGGAAGGACAGAGCCTTCTGTGCTCAACATGAAGTGCAGACCCTGACACCCAGCATGTGCCCACAACCCTATTACATATTTAATCCTACACACAAGGAGGTGAATGCCAGAGAAGAGCTCATGCATTGCACAGCAGCTCTCTGCAGTTTTTACAATGATACTATATTATGCAGACATTAGCCTTATACAGTCTAACTTTTTTCTTAGTACCTTGTGGCTGAACAGGCAGACATAGCAATATGAAACCAGTTATTTCTAAAGGCATGCTTAGGTCAGGAACCGGCTTCCAGTGTTGCAAAGGAAGCATGCACCTACATAGATGCAGACAAAATTTTAAGATGCCCTGGCATTACCCGTTTTGCTGCTCATCCAAACGGCTTCGTCAATCTGGCAAAGACTGACGAAGCTGTTTGGATGAGCAGCGAAATGTTTGTCTCTCAAGAAAAAGAAGTCCAGTTGCCATAATGACTCAACTTCCAGATAAACTCACCTGGATAACGGAGAATCTTCACAGACATATTTATTCAGTGCCAATCAAAGAATATTTGCGGGCTTTGAATAGAAATGCTATCTTACCTGAAACTCTCCAGGTGCCAATTGAACTCCACTTAGCAGAACTTCTGGGAAAACATAGTTTGTGCTAAATGTGCCACTGAGGGCAAAAGAATCAAACTGGGTGTGAGCTGTAGTTGCTGCTTGGCCACAGGTTTGTAGGTCTGTACTTGCACACTTCAGCAGTGTACATACCTGCAAGGAAAACAGACACTGCCTTCAAGAAGCAGTCACAATAAAGTGGATTTTTATTGTTACCAGAAGATTAATTGCACTCAGGATCTTCCTAGATCACCTTCCTGGGCCCACTGGCCTGGGTCTTGTTTGATGCTGCGTTTATTTGCAGCTGCCCTCATTACTTGCCTCTGGGCTACAGGGTCCTGGCCTTTGGTCCGAATAGAAAGCCTGAGGTCTCCACTGAGAGAACCCCACAGTGAGTGCCCACTAGGAGCATGTACCCACTCATGTCTCAGCCATCAGAATAGAACTGAAACAAAAATTAAAGCAAGCTCAGCAACATGCTTCTTAGTCCATCTAGCCCAGAATTATCAACTCTGCCTGGGAGTCTGGTAGTTGAGTCATGGCAACTGGACTTCTTTGTCTTGCGAGACTGAAATGTTTCGCTGCTCATCCAAACAGCTTCAGACTGATGAAGCTGTTTGGATGAGCAGCAAAAAATTTCAATCTCTCAAGAAAAAGAAGCCCAGTTGCCATGACTCAGCTTCCAGATAAACTCATCTGGATGGCTGAGAATCTTCACAGCTATCCGCCTGGGAATGGCTCTCTAGACATTCACACAGATTTTAAAAGCAGAGGGGACTCAGTACTGTATATTTGTGGTCATAGGGAAATATAAATTACCAGTCTCAGGTCTGCAATTATGAACATATCTTTTCAATGGGACTTCTAGGCAGCCATGGACAAGCTACAGACTACTTCCCATTTATTAGGAATGAGCATCACAAATCTCAGTGGACTCCCCCATCCCCCGGCAGTGAAACTTGGCCTCAAGTAAATTGTTGAAAGAGTTTGAAATCTGTCCTTCTGCTCTATTCCTTCATTGATTATCTGCAGCGGCTAGCATTTAAATCTGCATTGCTTAAAGTGGAGAAGTAAATTATATTTGTGTGTCCTACTAAAACCTGTAGGTAATTGTGGCACCTTAGAGACTACTAAGTTTAATAGGACACAAGCTTTCATGGTTTGCTCCCAATAGGATATGGGATTAAAAGTGCTTTGTCTTGGCCAGATTGCATCCAATATTTTTCAGATAATTTCTTCCATTTATAATCCCACATGAGCAAAGGAAGAACTAGCACTTCTACAATGAAGAAGAATTGAGACCTGGCAGTAATATTCTCCTTCGACCACATGAAGGCCATCAAATGCCCCAAGGACATAACGTTCATCTTCTTGCTGTTCTGTCATCCTGTAGCTTAAATGACAGCAGAGACTTTTCTGGCACACTGTCAGATTGCCAGCTTCTTTGGTGAGCTCAGAGAAAGTGTATTCATCATAGAAAATGGTTCCGGTGAAATTAGATTCCTCAGAAAAGGCTTAATGGTTGTGGCATACAAGCTCCAGTTAAGAGCAGGAAGGTAGGTAGGAGAGAGAGATGGATGAGAATCAAGTTCTGCAATCAGAAGATGCCCGTTCTCTGATTCAGCATCATAATGATATGCCTTGGGTCCATCTGGCGCATAGATACCACTACCTATGAATCCAAAGACAAAAGTGTCACTTCAGATTTCGTGTGTACTGATGTTTTTATAAAAACTAGATCTTTTAATCCTCTTCTCCCTCCCTATCCCTTATTCCTTAAATTTAGAGTGCAAGCCTAAGTATTAGGACCATCATTCTTCCTACATTACAAGGAAGGATGGAAGGAAGGAAGGAAGGAAGGAAGGAAGGAAGGAAGGAAGGAAGGAAGGAAGGAAGGAAGGAAGGAAGGAGAAGACACTTGTATAGTTAAAAAGCAGGCCAACACATATGCTCAAATGCACAAAAATATACATTTTGCCCTCCATCTTCCATGTTGCTGTGATGTTTATCACGTTTACCAGCAAGAAAGGAATAAGAATATTTTTGATTCCTAGTTTTAGGAGGTACCAGAAGTTCTTTGTTGTGGTTCCCTTATCAGAGACCCCACCTAGTGACTGTCATCACAGTTAATGCTGACTGGCCTGGAGCCACCCATATGAGCAATGAATGACCCTTCCTGACCCAAGTGTGCATTTGACCTTCCTGCCCCTGCCGCATGAAATGCACCATCTGAAGGGGATCCCACACGCGTGGGCCCCTCCCTTTATCTCCTGGATAGATCCTCATGCTTTAAACTGTACCCAAGGAATGTTGTGACAAATTGCGACTATCCAAACTAAACTTATAATTCCAGTTAAATCACTTGAAGCAAATTATAAGAACCCAAACAAATCTGAGAGAAGGTGAGCAAGAAGAAGAAGAAGAAGAAGAAGAAGAAGAAGAAGAAGAAGAAGAAGAAGAAGAAGAAGAAGAAGAACAAGAACAAGAACAAGAACAAGAACAAGAACAAGAACAAGAACAAGAACAAGAACAAGAGGGAAACGGGATATAAATTTAATAAATAAATAATTAATTAATAAATAAACAACAACAACAGATTGCCTCATGCTTTTGGGCTTCCAAGACCTCCAAAGATGGCATCCAGCATCATCTTCAGATTCCAGAGCCACCACAGCGAAGAAAATTTGCCCAATCCATGATCAGGTGCTTCTCATTAGCACCAGCAACAACCAGTCCATGCAGAAAATCTCACGTCTACTGCTTCCAGCCATGCATGGTTACTCTGAATGTTAGGTGTGGTAATTCTTGAGGGGAGGCAACTCCACAAATAGTCAATGTTCTCTATCTTTGTTTTAAAGGAAGAATATAGGAGGCTTCTGTATGTTGTGCCAAAGGTAAATATTGACTTGCAGGAACATAACAACATGTGGTATTCAGATAGTTCCACATATATTAATTGTGTTTTAATTATGGCAAATGGACAGTAAGAAAATTTTCAAGAGTGTTCATCTGCAAACAATCGGAATTTGCCAGTTTATCACTTCACAGAATTTAGGTTTTTATCTACAATTTAACTTACCTGTCATGTTCATGCTAACAAGATGAGTATTAGATGCCAGAACATTGACACGCATGCCAATAGCCCATGCAGAATGGAATTCAATAGCAGTTAAATGTGGAAGGACATTCATCCAAGCAGTAGGGAAAAGGATGGTATCCACATGGAGATCACTCACTAACGCCACAGCAGGGTCATGAAAAAGAATATCAAAGCACGTGAAAAGGCCAAATTTTCCAAAAGTGGTATTGAAAGTCACAAGTTCAGGCTCTTTAGGGGCATCAAACGACAGCTGTTCTACCATGAAGAGATTAAACTGCATAAAGGTAACACAGAAAATAATTAATGCACATCAGTATCAAAAAATCAAATCAAATAAAAAGCATTTTTAAAAGAATAAATGGATTAATGTATTGGGTTCATAGTCCATGTTTTTACCAGAAACGGGACTCAAGATACTTGAATTAAAAAGTACAATTAAAGCACAAAAGTGAGGTCAAAGATTAAAACAGAACTAAGATAAAGGTACAATTTAAGATAGTTTTAAAATATAATTTAAAAGCCTAAAGGTAAAGGTTCCCCCCCACACATGCGTGGTAGTCATGTTTGACTCTAGGGATGGTGCTCATCTCCGTATTCAAGCCGAAGAGCCAGTGTTGTGCAACTCCATGGCCATGTGGCCAGCATGGCTGCAAGGAAACACTGTTTTACCTTCCCACTTTTTATGGTGGTACCTATTTATCTACTTGCATTAACATGCTTTCAAACTGCTAGGTTGGCAGGAGCTGGGGTAATCAGCGGGAGCTCACTCCACTGTGTGGCATCCGGGATTCGAACCTCCGAGCTGCCAAATTTGCAGCTGACAGTTTTCGGAGCCTTAGTCTGCTGAGCCACCACACCCCTTTAAAAGCATATCAATCAGAAAAATAAAGCAACCAAATGGTAAGAAGCCCTTTCAACTAATAACAGATCAGTTGCAAAAGTCTGCCTAATTTAAAATATCACTGAGCTTAACTAGATGTTAACGGGAATGCATATTCTCTCCGATTAAGCAAATATTATTGTCACAATGGGATCCCTCTAGGGATACCTACCTCAGCAATCAGAATTTCAAATAAGGTCATACATGTATGTTCCAATGATGCATCATAAAACAAAGCATACTAAATGCAAGCTACCGGTGTGAGGAAAAATTTTTCCTGTGACAAACAGATTTTTCATCACTCGGGGAGCACCTCCTCTAACTTTAGTGAATACACCATCTAATTCAACTCTCAGTCTCAACTCTCAGATTGCAGGACAATCAAGATAGCTTGGACCTTAATTGTTCATGACGTTACAGACTATAAATTTGCACTTTAAATCTTTCAATTCCAAGATGCATAGCCAATGAAGCTGTCGTTACAAGAATGTTGTGTACGCTGTAGAAATTGCCCTGGACACCAGGACAGTCATTTCAATCCAGGTGAATTCTGTATGCAGCTTCACACACTAAAATAATCTGAATAACATGTAGCTAAGGTGTGCATCATGGTATCCAGATAAAGCACCTCGCAATAGAAACAGATATTGTTTTATTTTAAATAGTAAATGTCCAGTGGTTCTTTGCCAACTTCAATCTCTGCTCGTGTACCATGGTTGCCTTATCTCACAGGGTGCTGAAGACCAAATATTGTACTACGGATAGTCTGTCATTTAACATCAAGCCTATCAGTATTCTAGAAATGTGATTCCGGCAGAATTCCATCACTGAGCAATCATATGTGCAAATGAAAATTGTGTTTCCACCTGAAAATCATGGACAAACTGAAGCAAGCTAATTTGAAGCTATGGGATGTGTCAAGCATCTATCAAGGCATATTTCAGCATTTCAGGAATTTCCTCTTCCAATGATGGGCTATCTATAGCTGTGTGTCACCTGCACTGACTGACTCTGATATTCCTTTGTGGCTGTGATCTTGATATACCAACATCTGTATTTTGCATTTTCTTGTCTTTTGTCTTTACACTGTGATACCATCCTTGCAGAACATATGTTAATGGAGCTAGCTAGAGAGTTGGCTAAATACATATATAAAATAAATAAATGAATTGTGAAACTAGGAGCCCCACTTAAATCATGAAAAATAATGTTATAATATAAGTTTGTCCTCGGGTAGCTACAAGATATAATGTATTTCAGTCTAGATTTTTGGTCTAAATATTTTCAGAGAAAAATTAACACTCCAGAGGGACGTGCTTAACACAGTATGTTAGGAAATGACTGATAAAGATGTATAGTCATACCTTGTGGTAACGCGCCATCAGTTTCCCTTGAGAATCAAAGGCAACATTGGTGTTGTACTGATATCGGCCATCACTAGGGCATCCAGGGTCTGTGAAGTTGCATGGCTTCTTGTCCCCCATATTGGCAACCACATAGATATTGTTGTGCCTTGCCATACAACTCAGTCTTACTAGTACAGGGGTAGGCTTGAATCTAAAAGGCACAGAACCATAGACATGGAGAACATGAAGCAAGATGCAAGAGCTGTCGGCAGATTATGTCATCTGTTCTAGAGAAACAATCATAGCAGATCGGCCCATCTTCCTCCAGGCTCTAGGACTCCTAGGACATAATATAGAAAGTAGAAAACACACTCTAGGCAAAACTTGACCTGGTATAAGAGAGTATTTATTTATATTTATTTACATCTATATACTGCCCAATTTTCCCAAAGAAACTCAGCGCGGTAAACAGAATAAAGTATACAATAATGAAAAAAATCAAACTAGTCTTTATTAAAAACACACATAAAAAAACACATCAGGACCAAATCAATAAAAATACGAATACAAAGATACAAAGAGTACAAGAGGTACAAGATGGCAGCCAATGAACAGATGGGTGAATAGGCACCATCAAAACAAGCCAGCCTCCTTGATCGCCGAAGGCAGCCTTAAAATTCCAACTTTTTAACAGCTTCGTAAAGGCTGAGAGGGCTCCGCTGTCCTAATTTCACTTGGAAGTTGGTTTCAAAGTTTTGGGACCCCCATGGAAAAGGCATGGTTCTGGGTAGAGGCCTTACAAGCCTCCCTGGGGTTGTTGACCCAGAACAAAAGGGGCTGCTATGTTATGGTGGACTGGGCCGACGTTAGCCTTGGCATGACACGCTCTATTCATGTCCCAAACTATGGAGTAGTGCTGTATATGATTTTTATATATGAGAGTCAGCCAGGAAGGATGCTAATTTGAAGCATCTGCCTCATCCTTTCTCCATGAACCATTCTTCCATTCTAAAATTACGCAAATGGAGAAATATCTTTAGATTCTCCCTCAAAAGTGACATGTAGCTTAGATGGTGGAAAGAGTGAAGCACCACTTCCAGACCCTCCAACTGAAAAGTACTGTATGCTTAATCTTGCTCCCTTATCCTTAAATTGGTTAAATTAGAAAATTCTCTGTGGTTGTTTGCCTTCAGAAATGGTGAGGGTCACTTTCTCTCCTATGTAAAATATAACTACTCCCTCAAGCGTTGCAAGCAAATTGAAGCCAAAATACATGTTATGAAGAATCAACACACATAACTATGGCCCAGCAGCTTTTTCTCCCATTTAAAAAGCTGCAGGTGTAGATGGATGAGACTGGAGAAGCAGCTGGGCTGATTGTGGCTGTTAAATCTGTACCCATTCCAAACTGCTCCCCTTATTGAAAACTACTGCCCTCAGGGAGATTTCAAATGGATATTTGTGAGAGAAACATGTTAACAAAGCATGCTATGGGCACTTTTACATGACCCCTAAAATCCGAGGCAAAGGGCTCCCAGATCCAGAGCTTAAAAATGTTTTCCCACCAGCTCTGGACTTAAAAAAAAAAAAAAAAAGTACGACCACGCCCACCTAAGCGCGTCCCAGTGCACTTTTCAAGTACCTGGCCTCCAAGAGGTAAAAAATCTTCCGATGCGCATTGTAAAGCTGTGAATGCCATGCTCCCTCACCTTCTGTTTGTTTTTTTGTCCCCACCGCCCCTTTAAGAGAGAGGAATCACAACCACGGGGCTGATCGGGGCTGCTTCAATCACAGGTGAGCCTGCATTTTTTTCTCCCTTTTTTTCTCCCTCCCCTCACGCAGACAGGAACAATGGAGTGTGGAGGGGTGGGAACACAGGAAGAGCGACAAACCCCCATGATCTCTGGTCCGAATTTAAGTTGACACCGGATTTTAGAAGTCGTGTAAAAGCGCCCTATGTTATCCCTTCTGCTCCACATTTATGGAACATAAGAACCAAACTGGGGATACTGAGGTAAGTAAAAGTAGCTTAGCCCAGCTCAACTCCTATGTGATGATCTTACAATTTCGAAAACTTGTTGACTACTACATCAACACTCTGACACTATGAAGTCACAGGCAGCTACTGTGCATTTACATTCCATGATAATCTTTCTGAATTGCTTATTAACCAACATTAACCAAAAAAAGAGAAGCACTTCCCCGCCTTACTTTCTATGTTTACTTCCAAGTGTGATTTTTCTTTGAGATCTTTCATGGCATTCCTGCCTAATTGAAAACTTCTTTCCTAAAAACAGATTCCCAGAAAAAATGTTTATTTTCAACCCATTTCCTGTTTAAGTGGTTATGATATATACACAACAGCATCAGCCTCTTAAAGAGAAGGACCCTTATTTGTTCTTCTACTTGTGCTCTGGGTTCTTGCAGAATCTGCCATAATACTGTACATTGATTCTTCTGAGGTTTTTAAAATAAGTTTTCCACAAACAAATAAACAAAAAGATTGAGGAGGAAAAACACTTGCAGAAGACCTTGATGCTCATAAAAGAAAAACATTGTACCTTAGGACTTGTCTGTATAGTTCGTGTTTTGGGGGTTAAAAAGAGGACGTACTTCATCTAATCATTCTACAAACATTATTCTGCTAGTTCCCTTCTAGCGTTCCTTGGCTTTCTCTTTCTTTCTGTTTAAAAAATATTGTTCTACATTCAAGCATTTTATACATATAGAACCAATAAGCAGGTGATATAGAAATATCGGTGTTCCAAATGAAAAGCCATTGTCTGATTCCCAGAGGAATGGGCGAATGAAACGCCAGAAGAATGGGAGAATAATTAATCTTTTAAAAAGCATTTTCTTTAACAAAACAAAACAAATCCACATTCTCTCTTTTCTCTGCTGATTATAGTAACAGCAGGTACTAAAGCAATCTCTAAATGGCACAGAAATTATGGTATGGTGACTGTAGTCTGAAATTAGAATAGTGAGCCCCATTCATCTACAAAGCTTTTGGAATAATCCATACCTGCCATTGTTTCTTAGCTATTGTACTTGACAAGTTTGTGGTGTAGCTAATAGGACAGACCATATTCACCATTCTCAAGTACAAAGAACTTTCTTGTCCCTATGCTTTTCCTAAACTTCTAGTTATTCTTTACAATGTTGAAACCCCAAGAAAGGGAGAAAATTACTATAGTAGAAATATCCTTAGGATTTTTAAAGACAAAGCAGAGAGTCATTGTGCTATTGTGATTAGCCATGTTGGAGTGGTAACTGGGAGGTCTTCATTCAAAACCCAGAGCCTTGAGTTTGTTGTAAGGGAAAGGGGAAGGGGAAGGGGAAGACAATTTGCATTGTCTTGAACTGAGTTGGGGAAAATCAGGGTCAAGACATAACATAGGTGGGCATAACAGATAGACAGGCATACAAACAAAGGAATACCTTTCTGGGTCACTGCAGGGAATCCAGTTGACCTGTGGATCAGGAATATCTTCAAGATAGGGATAAAGTGTTTCCCTTGTGAAGCGGAAGCCATATATGCCATCTTCAGGGGTTACAATGATGTGTGCACCCTGTCAAAAGCCAGCAGATCTGAAGCTACCATAGAACAATGTGCACAACAATAAAATGGAGGTTGTGGAAGACAACGGCATACCTGCTTTGCTGCTGTTTTGACGGCCTCTTCTAAGATATCCATGTTTTTGTTCATGAATTTTAAGGCCTCTTCAGAAGAAACTGGTTTGGTGGTTCGTTCTGCCAGTATGACTGAATGCTCGTATACTGCTGCAATGTACTTGTCCAAGGCAAAAGCTCCCAGGCTCATCCCCAGAATTAAAGCAAAGACACTCCATGACTGTGGAAAGGAGACCATTGATAGGCCTCTGTGTTTGGGAAAGAGAATATCTGTAAGGCAAGGACAGTTAAGAGGAAGAGGTGGAAATGTCCACATTTCCAGGTAGCTCACTCTGAATGCGTTTAGTCTTGTTTTTGTAACATTTCACAAGGTTTTGGAAAATGTCCACATTTCCAGGTAGCTCACTCTGAATGCGATTAATCTTGTTTTTGTAACATCTCACAAGGTCTTTAGTCTTGTTTTTATAGCATTTCACAAGGTTAGTGATTACAAATTGAACTTTGATCCCTATGCAACCTTTGATTATAGTAATTTCCAACTGAGAGAGGAGGCAAAGGACCCATCTTTGGGAAATGTTGACAACTGGATTTACATTCAGATTTTTTTTTTAAAAAAAATCAAGTGTTTCCAGATCATGACAGAATCTTCATAGAACATGTGGTGAGTCTGCCTTCTTTTTGTAACCCTCCTGTATTTTTCCACCACTTCCTCCATCTGCTTTCTTCACACCAACCTATCCAGTAAGAGATTTCTCACAATCTTCCAGACATATTGGGTTCTTTGAGGAAAGGGAAAGCAAAATAGTGCTTGATAAAGTAACATTATAATGTGGCACCACTATCATCTAAAATATAATGGGAGCCCGACTGAACCCTCTATTCATTCTTGCTATTTAGATCCCGTAAACTGCACCAACAGCAGCCAAGAGATGAGGAAATCGTGAAGATTGAAATGAAGATGAGTACATCACAGGTAGCCAGAAAACTGGGGAATGGTCATAGAGCCACGCCACTACTGACACTGCCCACAAAGGGCTGATAGAGCAATGACCAAAAGTAGTTACAAGCAAGGTTTTCTACAGTGACTGTGGTATTCAGTTAATTTTCCTTACTGCTTTATCTGTGCTAAGAACAATAGTCTAAATGCAAATAAGCACAGTGGCCACATAAGTAATTTGGATAATGATCAGAGAAGTGAATCATCACTCAAGCTTCTTAACAGCTATAGACCTGCTGTCAGGGCCGGCGCGTCCATTAAGGCAAACTAGGCAGTTATTTAATGTCTATATGAGGGCACTGGGATGTGGTCATCTGGAGTTTGGGAGCTTCATGTCACCAGTATGTGGATGACACACAGCTCTATATTTCCTTTCCAACTTCTGTAGTGGATGCTGTACCGTCCCTGGAGCGCTGTCTGGATGCTGTGATGGATTTGATGAGGACAAATAGGCTGATTTAGCATGACTAGACTAATGACTGTTCTACCCTTTCCACCCAAAAATGTTTTCTACATTTATTTCTGTGGTTTTAAATTGTATTTTAATGAAAGTTGTTTTATTACAGTGTCTGTGTTATTTTGTTTTGATTTGATTATTGTTTGTTGAGTCTGTGTTGTGAACTGCCCAGAGTGGTCTTGCTGCCACATGTATGGTATATAAATAAGACAAATTAATAAATACCAGCAAGTTTGCAGCATTGTTTCTCCAAAATTGTACATCTATAATGTATGCATGCCCTGAAAGACAAGTTCTCTGCATAATAAAAACTTTCTTATATGAAAATCTTCTTATAATTTGTAAATGCTTTCTTTATATCCTCTCTTTTATAATATATATTAAACACATATTAAAATAATGTCAATATTTGTTGAATAATTTTTATACAGAAACTGCTTAGACAATCTCATAAATCAGCACAAATTTGATCAGAAAGATGAAAACTTCTCTTATCCCCCTTCTTTTAGAGCAGCTACTGATTTGTTTTCCTCTGTCTTCCTCCCCACAAGCAATCTCCAACCCTTTACTCTTTCAGCAATATCTGTGTTTTCTTATCCAATAGTGAGTTATCCTTTTGATGCTTGAAGTCAAGTTACTTCAAAAGGGGGGGGGGAGATGAGAGGACCCAAATAATTACCACCCTGTCAGCGTGACTTCAATTCCTGGAAAGATCCTAGACCAGATTATTAAGCAGACAATCTGTAATTATATAGCAAGCAATTCTGTCACTAGGAAAAGTCAACATGGGTTTCTTAAAAGCAAGTCATGTGAGACTAATCAGATCTCTTTCTTCTATAGAGTTACATACCTGGTGGATGAGGGGAATGCTGTGGATATTGCTTATCTAGATTTCAGTAAGGCCTTCAATAAGGTTTCCCATATTATACTTGCAAAGAAGTTAATAGAATGTGGGATAGATACTGTTAGGCCCAAAATGGTGATCATAAATCACTTCTCTTCAGCTTGGAGAGATGTGACCAGTGGGGTCCCCCAGGATTCAGTTCTGGGTCCAGTGCTATTCAATATCTTTATTAATGATTAGGATGGAGGAATAGGGAGTATGCTGATTAAATTAGCAGATGGTACTAAATTGAGAGGGGTTGCTAATTCCTAGAGCAGTGTTTTTCAACCTTTTTTGGGCAAAGACTTGGAAAAAATAGGATGAAAATGTTAAAAAAATTAAATGACCTATATTGACTAGATTAGTAATTCTCTTGAATGGAATCAAATAAACACAAAGAAAGTATTTTATAATTACTTTAATGAAATGGTAAACAGAAATATATGAAAAATTTAAAAGAGTGCGCAACCTGGGCCTGTTTGGCTGAACACAAAGCTGATATTCTTCAGGGTACTGCATCCAGGTGAAAAAAAAGAATGAAAATCCAAAATGCTTGACAGATATAGCTAATGGATGGGAAAGACATCCAGGTAAAAAGAATGAATTGCACAGATATAGGATGGGAGACACCTGGCTAGATAATAGTACATGTAAAAAGGATTTGAGAGTCTGGGTTTGAACATGACTCAGCAGTGTGACGCAGCAGCCAAGAAAGCCAATGCAATTCTTAGTTGCATCAGTAGAAGCATAGTGTCTAGATCAATGATGGTGAACCTTTTGGAGACCAAGTGCCCAAACTGCTATTCAAAACCCACTATTTTCTGCAAAGTGCCAATACAGCAATTTAACCTGAATACAGGTGGCTGTGAAGGGGCGATGTAGGGTGCCCACAGAAAGGGCTTCAAGTGCCACCTTTGGCACCCGTGCCATAGGTTCGCCAACACTGGTCTAGATCAAGGGAAGTGATAGTACCACTCTATTCTGCTCTGGTCAGACCCACCTGGAATACTGTGTCCAGTTCCTCAATTTAAAAAGGATGTTGACAACCTTGAATGGGTCCAGAGGAGGATGATCAGGATGGTTAAAAATCTGGAAGAAATATCTTATGAGGAGTGGCTTAGGGAGCTGAAAATGTTTACCCTTACAAAGAGAAGGCTGAGAGGGGATATGATAGCCATGTTTAATTTTTTTGAAAGGATATCATATTGAAGAAGGGACCAGTTTGTTTTCCATGGCTTCAGAGGCTAGGGCTCAGGGCCCTGATTTCAAACTATAGGAAAAGAGATTCAATTTAAACATTAGGAAGAACTTCCTGGTGGTTAGAGCTGTTTGGCAGTGGAGTATGCTGCCACGGAGGGTGATGGAGTCTCTTTCTTTGGAGGTTTTTAAGCAGAGGCTGGATGGCCATCTGTCAGAAATACTGTGATGGGGGTTCCTGCATGGCAGGGGGTTGGACTGGATGGCCCTTGAGGTCCCTTCCAACTCTATGATTCTGATTCCTGTTAGAGCAGTTTGTTGTTGTTAGATGCCATCAGGTTGCAGATCATCTCTGACTTATGACATTCTTTTGAATGAATAGTCTTTCAAACTGTTCTAACCTCAACAGCGCTGCTGAAACCAAGGCTGTGGTTTCTTTGGGTAGTCAATCCATCTCATACTTGGGCTTCTTTTCCTGCTACCTTCGACTTTTCCCTGCATTATTGTCTTTTCTAGAGACAACCTTATATTCTCATAATGTGCCCAAACAATGAAAGGCCAATATATTGCTCCCTTCCCTTCCATGTACAGACATCAATATGCCACCATGTTGTTGTTGTTGTTGTTGTTGTTGTTGTTTGTTGTTGTTGCTGCTGCTGCTGCTGCTGCTGCTTATTTACCACCTCATAATGCTTCCAGCACTCTTTGGGTGATTTACAACATAAAGGTGATCTCCCACATACAAATTTGCTGGAGAAGGAGGAGGCTAAAACTGCCCTTGCATCCAAATATTTGGATCACCAAAGGCTGGATTTAGCCCATATCATAATAGCAGGTAAAGAAATATCTGTTTAATTATCCTCCAGGTGCACTATTTCCCACATCAAACTACAAAATAAGCCACGACTGGCTAGATTATTTTGGCTGTTAAAAGAGAAAAATCCCATGTGTGTCTTTCTCTGGGAATGACAGCATACAAGTCATGCTTAGCCAATAGTTTGATCTCTTTTTATAGCATTCAGAATCACTTGCCTGAGGCAGCCACCTCATATTACCTAATGGTAGGGCTTGTAACACAAGAATCCTTGTCAAGCCAACAGTTTCTCTTCTGTTAAGGTTTATTTGCTACAGCATGTTGCACTGATAGTTTGCAACAATATCGTGCTTTAGACCTCCTAAAATATATATATTTAAATAAGCCAGAGAAAAGTAAAACATGATATTTATTTTAAGCAGGGAGAAGTTGTATAAACACTGAAGAAAATTCAAAATATTTATTCACTGCAAAGTATGTGAGCATCTTTTCCACTCAAACTGAGCATTCACCGTGACGTACAAGAAACAGAAACACATTTCATGTCTAGCTGATTAGCCTGAAAGAAGAAAATATTTGAATACTTATTTTACAATTTCCCACAAATTTTAGAAACTATTTGTCTTTGAGCAGTGAAACCACAAGGTATCTGAATCACACAACAGGAGTCCAAATACGAATCATGTGCATGACAATAGCAGCTAAGGAGCAAGGAGCAAGAGCATTATGTACATTTGCTTAGCAATACCGGAGGGAATGGGACCTGGCTTCATCTCTTTCTTGGTTGATGTTATCAGTCACATGCATGGGGCAAAAGAAAACATAAACTCACACTTTTGGATCCCAGAAAAAAAGACAGCCTTGATGTCACCATGACTTATGGGTGAATAGACTGTATGTCCCCCCCCCAACTCTCTCAAATAACCGAAGGTACTTTTAGATGGAGTCTATAAAACAAAAGACTCTCTGCATTTGGAAGAAGGAGTGGAAAAACAAGACAAGGTTACAAGCAAAAGAGGGTGTTTCCTGCCCCTCCCTCCAAAACAGATGTGAGCACATCAAGGTGGCTGCACAGAGAAAAGCCTGTACTGAAAACACTCAGTGTTACTCAGGAATAAGAAAGGCCGTTACTTCACGAAGTGCCTCACTTCGAACTGACCTTGCCTTCGCTGTGAATTCGGAGGCGGTCACGTGGCGGTCACGTGTTCTCGCTTCGCTCCCGCCCCTGTTTCTCAGTACTCACGAGCTGCAGTTTTAGGATGGATTCGAGCACAACCTCACGTGCTCCCTTCGCATTCACATGCCACTTTTCAACGTTCCTTATTTCCCATCCGTCCTTTAAAAAAATACCTACCGACGGCGTATCGATGCACTGATGCTGGACTGTCAGTTGCAATGGCTCTACTGATTTCAACTGTTTCCTGGCATCATTGGCAGCTCCCCCCCGCCGCCGCCGCCGCTACTCGGGGGGAGCCCCACATGGCACAGCCGCCCGCCCTCCGCCGCTTGCACGCTGCCTGCCCCGGGTGCCCTGCTCTGGCCGGGCGAGGCGGCAGCGGCTCCTCCTGCTCCCACCGCTGCCGCTGCCGCCGCCGCCGCCGCTACTCAAGTGAGGAAGTAACAGCGCAAAGCGATGAAACGATATAGCGATGCATCGATATCCCTGTTTGAATATTTTTTTAAAAAACTTGAAATAAAAGCCAAAAACCGAGACCACACGTCACGTTGGGAGCGAAGAGAGATGCAAAGTGAAAAGATTCCCGGCCGCTGGCAGGGGAACCACTCACCCCGCTTGGAGCACGGTAAAGGGGGCGTGGTCGGGGTGGCATCGCAGCCAAAAAGGAGGAGCGTGCGGACTGAAACGATCGATTTGCACAGAAATGAGGGCTTGCCGTGAAGCGAGCGGTTCGTGAAGTAACGGCCAAAGAAAGAAAGGTGGAAATTCAGCCCTCTCTAAATAATAAGTTTCCAGAAGCACCAAAGCAATGTTGATTCCCCCATCTCCTCCAGGACAGCAAAGATGAGTTGTCTGGCCACTTACAATTTGGATGGAAGACTTATACAAAATTTCCCCACTTTCCCAATGGATATTGAGTTTGTTCCAAGAATCCCAACTATAAGTATTTACAAACTCTCCTTTCTTTGTTGCTTATCACACATTCCTGATCATGGGATATGGCAATAAAATGGGAGGCTTACATGAGTTTATTATATTGATCTATGCTCAAAACTGATAACTGCTCCTAAACCAATCAGAAATATTGTTTGTTTTGGGTTCTGCTTTACACTTGGCTCAGGAAAAGAGACATAATAAAAGTGACTAGATGAGATAATGCTGGGAAGGGTGACAAAGGAAGCAAAGTAATGAATACCTTCGTGAATACAAAGTAATAAAGGTTAATTGCATGACGACATGTGCAGTGGATGTGGAGAGTCTTTCTCATACCACCTTCCAAACAGAGCCACAGATAAGACCGGCTTTGAAATTTTGTTGTTGCTAATCAGACGTCCATCAGGCAGCACCTAAAAGAGAGAATATGCAGATTAGAGATGGGTACCAAATGAAAGATGAAACTCTGTTTCATCGTTTTATTACATAACATATTCTTTTGTTACAAAACAAAATGATAGACAAGGTTTTGTGATGAAATGAATCGAACCACCCTTTTTTGTTTGGGAAATGAAATGGGGGAGCGTCCTGAAGGTCTTCCCTGTAAGCCCCCCAAATTTTAAGAGATTTGGGATTCAAGGGGTGAGTTATTCATCTGCAAAGAGGGTCCCCCTAGCTAATTGCAAAAGTCCTGTATGGCATGCGCTGGAAATATAGGGGTTAACTTAAGCACTTAAGGGGGCTCTTAACTGCTTCCTGACTCAATTAGAAATATTTTTTTCTAGGGGGACCCCCTTTAGAGTTTAATACAGTGACCCCCCACCATTTCGCGGTTCAGGTACCGTGACCCTGCTACATTGCGGGATCGCAGTACCTGCACCTTGGGGGGGGAAGCCGGGTCGTTCCATGCCACCCCCCCAAGAAGCCTCGGGGGTGCGTGGGAGGGTGACAGGGGCAATCGGGTCGCTCCGCGCCGCCCTCCCATGCCCCCCCCGAGAAGCTTCGGGGCGGCTGGGAGGGGCAGCGTGGAGCGATTGGGTCACTCTGCGCCACTCAACCAGGCTCCCCCGGGAAGGCTCGGGGCAGCCGGGAGGGGTGGCGCAGAGCGAACGGGTCACTGTGCGCCGCTCAATCAGGCTACCCCGGGAAGGCTCAGGCTGCCCGGGAGGGGTGGCGCGGAGCGATCGGGTTGCTCTGTGCCGCTCAACCAGGCTCCCCGGGAAGGCTCGGGGCAGCCAGGCAGCCGGCGGCAGGAGGTAAGGTGCCCCCTGCACCCTGCACCCCACCCGCTTCCGCATATCACAGATTTTCTTGCATCACAGGGTTACTGTAACTCAGCCTCCTGAACCCCAAACATCTCCAAATTTGGAGGTCTTACAGGGAAGAGTCAAAAGAAGCTACTCTGTGGTTTTGGTGTCTCTAGGACCCAGGGGAGCTATTAATGAATTGTTTTGTTTCATTCTAAAAATTCTTTAATATGCATTACTAATGAAACAAAACAAAACAAAACACTATATATTTTCATTTTGTGCCCATCTCTAATGCAGCTAAAAATAATGCAGAGGAAAGCTTGGATTGGTGAGGGCAACTGTTCCTTCTAAGTGGATCAGCCATCTTCACAGTTGCCACAAAAGGTCTCACATTTATCAGGTGGTGCACAAAATAGCAGCACCTGCTGCCAGGAAACAAACCTGGTTAATTCTTTGCTACAGGCAAGGAAACTGGCATCCACTTGCCTTTCTTTGCCCATTTTTAGTGTAGCTCAGGGTTGGCAAACCCTGATGGCCTGAAGAACATTGTTCTTTTGCTGTCACCTTAAGGGTTGTGTTCCCTGAGAATGACAGCAAATCAGAAAAAATGGCATTCGGGTCATCATGGTTTGTGAATGAAGCTGCTTGAATGAGTAGCAAAACATTTTGATCTCACAAGAAAAGAAGTCCAGTTGCCTTGACTCAACTTGCAGATAACCTCACCTGGAGGACTGAGAATCTTGACAGACTAGAGATGGGCACGACCAGAAAAAATTACGTTTCGAGTTGTCGTTTGTCAGGACGGGCCCGTTTCGGGTCATTTCCGTTTGTCGAGAAATTTTTCAAAAATTTGTCATTTCCGTTTGTCGTCTGTCGTTTGTACAGTGGTTTAGGGAGCGTAACATGTAGCCGCCGTTATACATTATGTTGGGGTTGTTAGTGTGACAGGAAACCTTGTCGGCACTTCTCTGTCTCACTAAGAACATTATGTTAGGGTGGGGGTTAGTGTGTCAGAGGAACCTCGTCGGTGCTTCTCTGACTCACTAAGAAGGAAAGCATACTGCCGTACTGCCGTACAGGTTATGCTTAGGGAGGGAGGGAGTGGAGTTGAAGGCACCTCTCTGGGTGCATCACTCTGACCCACTAAGAAGGGAAGTGTACTTGCGTACAAATCTGGGTTAGGGTTGGGGTTAGGGTAAGGGCTAGGCTTAGGGTAACGGTTCAGGTTAGGGTTAGGGTTAGGGTTAGGGTTAGGGTTAGGGTTAGGGTTGGTGGGCTTTTTATGCCCTCTCTGGCACATCCAGAAGTCTCAGCAAAACCTGGCCATGCGATTGGTGGAATGGCTCCAAAACTTTGCATGGTCCCATCCCATGTGCAGGTGTAAAAAAATAAAAATAAAAATAAAATAAAATAAAATAAAATAAAATCAATACAATGTTTTATTGCTATAAAAACCCACTGCTGCTACTATAAATATTCAGGCATTTAAAATACCTAATTTTCACATGTTTCTGTGGTGCTTTGGTGGGTTTTTGGACCACGATTTCAAAAGAAAAATTGCGGTCACCATTTTGGATCCCCCCCACTGCATGGCAAATGGAGATGACGAGGATGACCCCCCCCAGCCTGGTGCAAGCAGCCCAGGACAGGACGGGGGGGAAAGGCCGGGGACCCCCCAGAAACCACCCCTCGGTAGGTGCCCTCATTGAGGCAGGCATATTTTCGCCTGCTTTTATGCCCGGGAATCGGGGTTTTTTTATTTTTAAAACTTTTTTTCTGTGCTGTTTGGCATCGCGCGATCGCCACGATGCCATGAACGACAACGAAAAATCAGGCCCAATTTTTCTTTTTCGGTTCGGGTTCGAGCTGGAGCGGAGTAATTCTCGTTATCGTTACCCGTTACATAACGATAACGAGAACCGAAAACGGAAACGACAATTTCGCCTAGTCGTGCCCATGTCTATGACAGACAAAGAAACCTCTACTTTCTAGGAAGGGATGACACTATCCCATTAAAAACTTCTGATATGCAAATACGGTGGTGGGTTGTCACAGGTTACTGGGCTATTATAAAATGGGGTTGCGAATCAGAAAATGTTGGGAACCACTATTATAGAGAGTGACTACAGTGGTACCTTGTATAAAGGAATTAATTCGTTCCAAATTAAATTATGTTAAGCAAATTTTCCTTTATACAAATCCCCATAGGAATGCATTGAAAATGGAGTAATTCCATTTTTATGTTGTACGGATTCTCCCCATAGGTGATTGTGTTAAGCAAATTTCCCCTATCTCCAGAATGTTTTATGTTGTACAAATTTTATGTTATACAAGCTGTTTGTTATACAAGGGTCCACTGTACCTCTGTACTAGTATTCTTGTTAGGAATATACCCATATTTTTCTGTCTCTAAGATGTCCCCATGTATAAGATGACACCCCCTCCCCCACTTTTCCAAACCCAAATTACAATATCATAACCACACAGTTCTCTCCTCGGCTTACTCCCCTCTGTTTTTAGTTTAACAATTTTAGACAAAAATATAAAGATAAAAAAAGATTGCATGTTTTCCATTTAAATGTCTTATTACAATTTTTCTTTCTCTGCTCATGATTGGAGTTGACCTCTGAAGCATCTGAGGTCCCACTCACCTGAAATTCTCCAGGGGCCAGCTGAGTCTCTGTGAGCAAGACTTCAGGGAACACATAACTGGTGTTGAACGTGCCACTGAGAGAAAAGGAATCAAACCTTGTATGAGCAGCATCTACTTTCTGCCCACATGATTTCAAGTCTGTGGTGTTACATTTCAGAAATGTACATATCTACAGAAAGAAAGGGGAGAAGGATATTTGTGGGATTAAGTCATTTGAACTAATAGGAAAAACAGTTTTGTCTTCACAGAACAGAAAAAAATGCACAGCCCAACGGTACCACTGGGATCTGAATTCTTGACATTTCAAAACAGATGTTATATTCATCACAGTTTTAGAAGCAGTGCCCTCTTGTGCCATGTTAAAGCTCTTTGTTAGAGATGGGCATGAATAAAAAAATGGTGTTTCATTTGTCGTTTGTTGTTTAGAGGGTCCATTTCGGTTCGTTTCCGTTTTTCATGAATTTTTGCAAAAAATCATTTTCATTTTCGTTTGTTTCATTACCGTTTTGTTACAATTGATTTCAAATTTTTGTGATTTTTTTAGCATTTAAAGCAGTTCACTGTACTGCCGTAACGAAAATGAAACACACAACAAAATTTCCGGTGTTTCTGTTCGTTTCGTTTTATTTTAGAGACAAAAATCGTTTGTCGTTTCGTTACGTAATGAAATGAAAAAACAAAAACGGAAACAGAAACGAAAAATTGTTTGTTTCGTGCCCATCTCTACTCTCTGTTTGTTTTCATATATGCTTTTCCTCACCTCCCATATACTGCATTCAAGCATGGGTTGTTGTTGTTTTGTGGTTGGTTATCAGAAGATAAGAATTGACACGTCCAGTTGCTGAGGCATGCACCTGTATGAATATCCCATTGTTGGCAGGAAGAACATGCTAATTGTACAGAATACACAATCTCATTAACATCTATGTTTGGAAGTAATTCATTCTGATTTTATTTCTTTTATTTTAAACTATTGTTTACCCTGCCTTTCTTCTTAAAAATTACCCTAGGTGGCTTAAAAGGTGACTTTTAGAGCTAAAACAAGTATGTATTTGAATATTAAGAAGGGCAAAGCAAATAGCAGGCTGACACCCAGTAATCAAAAGTGACACCAAAATGACAGTAAGGCACAAAGCTGTAAGGCACAATTGTCAGTTTAAAAAAACCATTCAGGCTGCCAGTCAGTCAAGGGAAAGCTTGCCTGATGACAATAGTCTTTATCTATTTGCAGAAGGACAGCAAAGACGGGGCCAGTCTGGTCCCCCATGAGAGGGAGTTCCAAAATCTGGAAGCAATAAGGCTGTGTCCATTGTCCTCACAAAAAACAAAGTTACTTGTAATGCACTGTATCTTGGAGGGAGGCAACAGAAGTGTGTGTGATATTACTTTGGAACTTCAAAATCTGTCAGATTTTTGATGTTTTAAGTAACAATGACTCAACAACTCATAACATTACTTGCAGAGTGCTTTGTGGAAATATGGAGCATTTTTAATCTATAAAGTTTCTCTCTTCAAGTGCCTACATTCCAAACATGTAATGTTCTTCATTGATTGTGAGTAACAGGTAATGGCAAACTTTTTTTCAAGGATCACAGTCATTTTAAACATTCTACAGTGGTACCTTGTAAGATGAAATTAATTTGTTCTACGGGTCAATTCGTTTATAAAAATATTCATCTTATAAGGCACTGTTTCCCATAGGAATGCAATGAGGGAACGGATTAATAGCTTTTCAATGCATTCCTATGGGAAGGCTGTCTCAACCCCCCTCAGTCAAGGGCAGCTGAAGGCTGTTTTCCACAGCCTTGCCATACAGCTGACTTTGACAGGTCGGACCTGTCAAAATCAACTCTGGGGGCGGGTTGCAGAGATCAGCCTTTGGCTACCCTTGATTGAGTGGGCAGCCCTCCACTGATCTCCTTCTCAGCCAGACAAGCATCCAACGACTACCAACACTTGCTTGGCTAAAAAGGAGATTGGCAGAGGGCTGGATGCATTTTAATTTCCCACTGTACCAGTGAGAGTGCTCGTACGGTGGGAAATTCAAATGGATCCAGCCCTCCTCCTCCTCATCTTCCTCCTCCTCCTCCTCTTCAACTGTGCGCTGAGACTCTGGTGAAGAGGAGGATGGGTCAGGTGCATGTTCATGCAGCCCAGGTGGGTTGGAAGAAAGGCATGCCTCTCTTCCAACCCACCCGGGCTGCCCAAATGTGCACCCATCCCTGGGATTGGAGGGATTCGAGCAGAGCACGGACCCAAGGATCTTCTCCCAGCCTGGGAGGGTTGCAAGGCAAGGGGCAACATAATATGCATGATATGCTATTCCATTTTAAAATGATGTGCAAGATTTTCTGCAACTACGGTGCTGGTTTTAGGCTTACTTTTTTCCTTTTTCCTCTTCTCATCCGTTCTTTCCTTTACAGCAGGAGTGCCCAAACTTTTTGTAAGGAGGGCCAGATTTGGTGGCTGAGAATGTGTCAGGGGCCGGTTGCTCCCTGACCCTGCCACCCCACTGCAAGCCCCACCCACTGACCCATAAGCCCCACCCACTGACCCATTGCAACCCCACCCACAGGAAGGAAGGCAGGGACCAAGGGAGGGAGGGAGGGAGGGAGATGGAAACCAAGAGAGGAAGGAAGGAAGGTGGGGACAAGGAAGGAAGGGAGGGAGGGAGGTGGGGACCAAGGGAGGGAGGAAAGAAGGAAGGTGGGGACCAAAGGAAGCACAGGGAGCCGTGGCCACAGGTCGCCCCTTGGAAGAGGTTATCTGTGTGACCTTGCACCCCCCCAAGCTCCCCAGCGGTGGTGATGGCTTGCCTGCCAGCACACCCCAAAGCTCCTTGGTGGTGGCAGAGGCCCACTGGTCTGCCCACCCCCACACATTCCCCTGCGGTGCCAGAGGCGGCAGACCGCTTGTCCGCCCAACCGCACAAGCTTCCCAGCGGTGCCGGTGGTGCAGCCCGCCCGACCACTGCCCCGCATGTGTGCCCAACCTCACAATGTTCCCGGCTATGCCGGGGGAAGTGGCCCGCCTGCACGCCGCCCTGCGTGTGCACACCCAGCCTCACATGGTTCCTGGTGGTGCCAATGGCAGCAGCCTGCGCGATGGCCGGCGGCCGGCCGGCCCACCCAGCCCCACAAACTTCCCGGCGGTGTCAGTGTTGGCAGAAGATTAAAAAAAACATGGGGCAAAGGAGGGGAGGGAGGGTCGGGCCAGCCAGCCATGGGCCACTCAGAATGGCCTGACGGACCGGATTTGGCCCCTGGGCCGGACTTTGGGCAGGCCTGCTAAACAGGTTTAGAAGCAGTAGGGACTGGCTTGTTTTCTTGATCTTGTATAAGCCACTCTGGGGGGTTGAGAAGTAAGCTAAACATATTTTAAATACAGTCACCCCCCGCCATTTTGCCGTTCAGGTACTGCGGTCCCACTACATCGCGGGATCGCAGTACCTGCACCTCAGAGCTGCACGGGGGCGGCGGGGGGTGATCGGGTTGCTCCGTGCTGCCCCCGCCCTCCCGAGAAGCCTTGCGGCTGCGTGGGAAACAAAGCAGGGTGATCAGGTCACTCCGTGCCGCCCCCGCACTCCTCCGAGAAGCCTCGGACAGGCGCGCAATCACCTGCCCCCGCCTCCAGCCCCCCACCCGCTTCCGCATATTGCGGATTTTCATGCATAGCGGGTGGGGTGGGTCCCTGTCCCCCACGATCGGCAGGTGCTGACTGTATATAAGATCTGTTTTAAATAAATATATTTTAAATAAATTGGCAAGCTCCACAGATTGCCCACTGCATTTGTCCAAACCCTTTACCTGCAGATAATATTCTCCTTCCACCACATGGAGCCCATCGAAAGCACCAAATGCATAAACTTCATCCTTGCGCTTTTCCGTCATCTTGTAGCTCAAGTGGCAGCAGAGGCCCTTCTGGCAGACGGTGAAGTTTCCTGCTTCTTGTGTCAGTTCCATGAAGGTGAAGTTATCAAAATATATGCTTCCTGTAAATACTTGAGTTTCTGGTATGAAGTGCTTGAGACTTGTAGCATATAGGCTCCAGTTGACAGGGGGAGGGTATGTAGGGGAGAGCCGGGGATGTACATCAAGTTCAGCAAGCAGGAGTTTGCCATCTTGTGTTTCCATATCAAAATGATATATCTTGGGACCCTCAGGTGCAAAGATACCGCTTCCTGTGGGTGACAAAAGAATGTGCACCAAGTCTAGGCATGGCCATTGTGGAGAATCTGGGAACCATACATTTTAAAAGTACATTTCCAAGGTTTGTTAAACACATCCTGTAGGAAACCCTAATTTCCATCTTGGGGACAGGTAGAAGTGTGTCACAAATTGCACTAAGCAAAATTTATGGTAATAGAACCATGTGTTGTCCTATTATTTTTTATGTGTTGTAAAAGCTAAAAATGGCTTATTTTCTTTTCCCTCTTATATATATCTCTCTTTCTCTTCCTCTGCTGCTGCTTTATTTTTTTTTGGGGGGGGGGAACTGAGGTATCTTAAAGAATGATATAGTTATTACCAAAATAGTCTCTAGCTTCTGCCTGTAAGGTGACACAGGATTATTGATCATGAAGAGCATTAAAATAATAATGTTAACCTCTGAATAAAATCATGAAGAAATCCAATGTTTTCGTCAGCAGTTCACAAAGAGCTCAGATGTGTTGTTTTTAAGACTATAACTTCCAGTATTCCCTAGAGATTCTTGGAATTTTAATCCAAAAAGTAACTTTTTCATGCATTGAAATGAAACACCGTTTCCTCTGGGTTCCTCTCTTCCTTCTACACATTATCTTGCTTTCAACTGTCTGAGTAGCTGAAAGTTGCAATTACCAGTGATATCCAGGTGGGGCTTGTGAATATTGGCCGCAAGGAGATTGACACGCATGCCCATAGCCCAGGCTGAGTAGTATTGAACAGCAGACAGAAGTGGGAGAGTATTCATCCAGGCAGTTGGGAAGAGGACAGTGTCCACTTTGAATTTCTCCACGAGTGATACGGCGGGTTCCCCAAAATTAAGTATATCGGCACATGTGAAAACCCCAAACTTCCCAAAAGGGGTGTCGAAGTTAACAAATTGTGGCTCCTTTGCATAATCAAAGTAGATTTCTGATGCAAAAAGGTTGTACTGTTTAAAAGACAGGGGAGGAAAATAATCACAGGAAAAATTATGTAGCAAAGCCAGGAAAAATGGATGCTATGGTCAGTTTTAAACAGAAGGTTACCCATCTGACTTCTCTTTACAGAGCTGGGTAAGCAAAGGAAACTATTAAGACAAACACAAGGTCTGGGTAAGAGTGGATTCTTATTTTTTCAAAAATAGGAGATTTAGCATTTCTTCATATCCGCAGCTCTACATGGACATAGGACTTCTCCTCTATTTGAAGAGACATTTCATTTACATCCCTGGAAGGAATCTTCTATCTCAGTCAAATTTGTGTTAAATTGCTGTTTTTTGGGGGGGTGTCTTTTTCATCATCTGGAATGGATTAATCCACTTTCCCATTACTTTCTATGGGAAAAGTTCATTTGACTTAAGGCATGTTTGACTTGTGTCTAAACCTCCGGAACGGATTAATGACGTAAGTCAAGGTTCCACTGTATCCCATTTTAAGACTTAGAAGCAAACCAGGTGTTACAAACCGCATGTCCATAGAAGACCTAGATGTCTACCTGGCACAGCACAAGCTTTTCACACCTCCCAGTTAAGAGGAATGACATCTCTGGATCCCCAATGCCATTCTTCCTGCTAAACCAGAATACATGGTTTAATCCTGAAAGACTTCAATTGTCAGAGACTTGTTGCCCTCCTTTCCCCCTTCCCAGATTGCTGGTTTCACTATCTAGTGCGATACAGAGTTATGAACAAGTTGAAAACTCGTATGCTATTTTATCATTGGCTTTGTTTCAGCACCAGGAGAGTGACACAATATAGAATTGCAAGA
Organism: Phrynocephalus forsythii; assembly: GCA_029282475.1. NCBI lineage: Eukaryota > Metazoa > Chordata > Lepidosauria > Squamata > Agamidae > Phrynocephalus > Phrynocephalus forsythii. The sequence continues at coordinate 59,646,537 of JAPFRF010000002.1, forward strand.
TAGATGTTGGAATCTAAAAACATGCAATTTGCTCTTCTCCAAAGGGAAAACTGCACCTTGCATTCCAGTCCCAAGATTCCCCGTGGATGACTTAGCCACCCCAAAAGGGCTTCCTTACATACATCAGTAGAGGGCCAGTGATGCACATCAAACATTTTGTGCATACAGTGGGCTACACAGTTAAAATGTCCATTTAAGCAAGGGGCATGTGCACCTGATCTATCTTTAGGTGGAAGCAGCTTTTTCTCTAGTTCACAAGGAGCAGAGGTAGGCAATAAGCAGTTTTGCTGAGATTTGTCCCCTTCAGGTGTTTTAGACTGGGGAATCCCCCAAAAAATTGTTATGTCACTTAGAACAACAACCAGAAATAAGGAAGAAAGAGAAAATGGTTGAAAACAAAATCTCCCTCCTGCTTCTGAGAGATGCAAGGAGATATTCTCAGTGAAATGTTTAACAATCCAAGGATTTACAAACAATTGCAGTCCCCAAGGTCAGTGGCAGGCATGTGTGACCCCCTCCAATATCACAGGAAATCACCCATCTTGAAGCAGAGCAATGTGAATGCATATTCCTTTTTTTATTTGTTTAGAAAACTAGTTATGGACCGAATAGACAATAATGCTTACCTTGTGATAACGTGCCACAAATTTCCCTTCTGAATCATAAACAACATCTGTGTTGTATTGGTAACGTCCATCACTGGGACACTTGGGATCTGTGGAGTTACAGGATTTCTTGTCTCCTATATTAGCACCTACATAGATGGAATACTTTTTTGCCATGCAGCTAAGTCTTTCTTGCACTGGGTTTAGTCCAAACCTAACATTGAGAAGACAAATTGAATGGCCAAAACAAGATGCATTAAAGATAGGAGGGTTGTATGCAAAAGTATAACATATTTGTAGCTTGTAGTTTAGAAACTGGCCTTTTTTTGGTCTACAACTGCCAGAGTTCTCTGCTGGCTCTGGAGGTCAGAAATTTGCAATCCAAAAACTGTAACATTTCTGGCAAGTGTGAGGGCAGAAAAGAACAAATACAGCACAGGAAGTTATGTTAGTTGATGCAGAAACAGTAATGGCTGTCCAGAGACCATTTCTCAAACTGGAACTCTCTTGGATGGAAATCTAAAAGTAACCCATGAAAACAGTTTCAAGGACATCTTAGACTGAGTGTCAATGAAATAGTGCCATATTGTGGTTCATTAGTGCTGAAGCTCAACATCAAAAAATGGGCTGAAAATAAAAAATGGGCTGAAGCTTAACATAAAAAAACTAAGATCATGGCCACAGGTCCCATCACCTCCTGGAAAACAGAAGGGGAAGAAATGGAGGCAATGGCAGAGTTTATTTTCTTGGGCTCCTTGATCACTGCAGATGGCGACTGCAGCAACGAAATAAAAAGACGCCTGCTTCTTGGGAGGAAAGCAATGGCAAACCAAGATAGCATCCTAAAGAGCAGAGACATCACTTTGCCAACTAAGGTCAGGATAGTCAAAGCTATGGTTTTTCCAGTAGTGATGTATGGAAGTGAGAGCTGGACTATAAAGAAGGCTGATCGCCGCAGAATCAATGCTTTTGAGCTGTGGTGCTGGAGGAGAGTCTTGAGAGTCCCCTGGACTGCAAGGAGATCAAACCTATCCATCCTGAAAGAAATCAACCCTGAATGTTCACTGGAAGGACAGATTTTGAAGCTGAGGCTCCAGTACTTTGGCCACCTCATGAGGAGAGAGATGTTTTTGGAAAAGTCCCTGATGCTGGGAAAGATTGAAGGCAAAAGGAAAAGAGGATGGCAGAGAATGAGATGGTTGGACGGTGTCATTGATGCAACCAATATGGATTTGACCAAACTCCAGGAGGCAGTGGAAGATAGGAAGGCCTGGCGAGCTCTGGTCCATGGGGTTACGAAGAGTCAGACACGACTGAATGACTGAACAACAACAATGGTATCAATAGATACTTGAACTAAAATCTAGAAACAAATTATCTATGGGCTGATTCACCCTGTTCTCCAGCATACAGGCTGTATGTGAGGCATAGGTAACCTCCAGCTTCAATCCTGAAACAAAAGTCACCGATTTTGTAGGGTATTAAAACTTCACACAGAAACAAGTTTCAATCCAACCTGCAGCAGATGGCCCAGGCAGTAAAATGGTGTTAACTGTCAGCTGCCCACATGCTTGTCAAACGTGTTACGTTTCTCTATACTAATAAAAAAGGACTACTGTGAGAACAAATGAGGCAGGCTTTGGAGAAGCTGATTGATTCATTCTGATTAAGAGTTTAAGCAAACATTTGCATTACTGCTAGACAAATAAGTCTCACCTGTTATTATTTTAAGGCAGTTGAGCAATACTCATTTGGATTACTAGTCTTTAATATTTGCTGTTCAAGCTTACTTGCATTTATTTCTCCTTAGCCTTTGGGTTTGTGATACTTCTATTCTGGACTCATTGTGTCCTTCCCAGAAAGGTCTGTTAGAAAATCCTTTTCTAGGGCTAATGATCTGTACTGTTCTTTCTGCACCTGCCACTGGCAACTCTATACTCAATGATAGTTTTTCTCCTTTGCCCTCTTTTTTGAGCTTGGTGGAATTTTTTCTATTGCACCACAAAGGGAAAAATTTAGCCTGCTGTAAGTGAGAATCACTCTGCATCTGACTTCCTGCTATCCGTACATAACCTGCAGCTCTGCACGCAGATGGCCACAATCTGACTGGCTTCTGTTCACTGATGGAACTGCACAAGAGTGTGGTATTTGCCCAAAACGGATACCATGTTTTCAGATGCTTTTGTGAAGCTGTGCTTACACTAGTGCAACAAAATTTCAGTTAAAAATGTCCATAACATAGTGTAATTCTAAAGCATGCCTACTTAGAAATAAGTCATATTCATTTCAGTGGGGCTTATGTCCAAGTAAGTGTGCAAATGAGAGCAGTCTAAACTGTTTTTCCATCCCACTTGATTTTAAAAAAAAAAAACCCTCATCATTTTGTTCAACTTTAGCTTGCAAGCTACATAGTTTTATCTGGATACCTGTCAGACCAGCAGCAGATATTATGACTGTTTCTTTAGTAGCAGTATTTAATTACCTCTAAAAGCTGGTAAACATGCCTTTTACATAGAGCCAGACTGCAGAAAGCACAGAAGGCCACGTGACCTTTTGGAATGTTGTCCCTATACTGCCATCTTCTGATAAAAACAGAGGAAACAGGTTTACAATAAAGTTGAATATAATGCAGTACTTACTGGACCCCAGTAACTTGCATCACATCAACATTAATAATTTTGTAAGAAATGTGCAGTCTGCTCCTAACTATATTTACTTAGAATAAAACTCAAGAGAATTCATTGTTAAGATGGACAGGTCCTAATATCTTCAGAATCCCTCCCTGAATAGCGGTTGGTAAGTATTTTGCTAAGTGCAGATCGATATTTAAAGCTTCACAGAAAACCCCTTACAAGCCTTATCGATTCTACTGATTTGATCTTTGTTATCAGTGTACTTCCTACTGCAACACTACTCAAATAAAATGCAGAGTAGGAGTCCCAAAAGAGGGCAGCTTCTATCCTACCTCAAAATGAGAGAGTGAAGCAGGCTTTTGAATTTCGCGCTGCACCAGCGCTCTCGCTGGTGCAGTGCAAAATTCAAAAGCCTCCTCCGCTCTCCGTTTCTGAGCCAGGACCGAAGCTGCCGCCACCCCTCCTTTGTCCGCAGAGACCCAGGTGTGAAGGAGGGGTGGTGTGGCTGCAATCCTGGCTGCACCCTCTTGCCTTAAACCAGATCCAGCGGCTCCCTGGTTCAGTTTCCGAAGTTAAAAAAAAGTGGTTCATTTCATTTCTTGACAACATGTGGTCTGCTGTTTCATAACGTTACAAAACAACCAAACAGTGTATCATTTTTCATTTTGTGCCCATCTCTAGTGTGTTCAGTTTGGAAACATATCAGGTCAACGACACTGTACCATTTTTTAAATTAACTAGGAAGAGATTTTACTAACAGTCCCCCTTCTTCTTAAAAAGGACCCAAGGGAGCTTACAACAACAACAAAACTCCCCATTGCCACCCCCACTTCCTGGTCTTGCTTGCTATAGTACAGAAAACTCTGGTGGACAAAGAGTGAGATTTATGAATTCTGCCTCAACCAAGTCTCTTTAATGCAAGCCAGACAAGGATGCTTGTGCAGAATCAGGTCGTGGGGGTGCTCCTTTTCCCCCATTTTCTGACCTGACACTGAGTGGCAGTCCTTTCTGCTCTAGAGTCCTGTCACCAAGACTATTCAAATGACTGAAGTCTGGGAAAACCTAGGAGCAAATGACACCCCTTTGCCTTTCCCTCATACATAAAGCTGAAGCATGATGAACAAATGCCATTATGTATTCCAAATGATTACTGCTGCTTTCCTGCTATGCAAAGAGTTAAAAAGCAAAAGTTAAGGAAGTGAAAGATACAAAAGCTGCATATTTTTTTTCTCTTTGACTGACAGCACTAGGAGTCACCTGTTTTCATTGCTTCATTATAGAATAACCCCACAACTATTTTTATCCCACCTTGATCCCCTTTTGAGGAGAAAAGTGGGATAACAATGTGTTATAGACAGACAGACAGACAAACAGATCGAACAAGGCTGTTTGTCACAGAGCCATTGATTAAGATTGCATGATGTTGAAAATGTTCCCCAAGTACTGCTCCATTTCTACTCTATCTCAATGCAGAGGAAAGAAGGAGGGGCATACCTTTTAGGGTCATTGCATGGAACCCAATTGACATGAGGATCTGGTATATCCTCGAGGTAAGGATAAATTGTTTCTCGTGTGAAAACCCATCCATAAATGCCATCTTCAGGTAACACAATAATGCGGGCACCCTGAGGGGGGGGAAGACAAATAGTCAAGCACCTTTCGCCCCAGGACAAGCCCTGCTGGTTGTTTCAATGTCGCCTCAATGTACCTGCTCAGCAGCTGTTTTGACGGCTCCTTCCAAGATGTCTAGATTTCTGTCCATCAGCCTCAAGGCATCTTCTCGAGGGACGAGTTTCGGAGTGGGTCCTGATAGTATAACAGCATGTTCATAAACAGCAGCAAGGAAGGTCTCTAAGGCGGAGGCCCTGAGGAGGATGCCAGTCAGAGCTAGAGCATAAATGGGAAGCTGAAAGGTAGCCATCCTTGAAGAGCCAGTTGGTAGCTCAAAACTGAAAACACCAGGAGGTTGTCAGGGGTTAGTAAAAAGAGAAAGAAGTTATTTAATTCCTTAAGTTTAGGACAAATCTGCGTTTGGCAAAACAGTTCCGCATTATGAGAAGCCAATATTGCAAAACCAGGGTGGCTGCTGCAGGTCACAGTACACACTCTGTGTACTTTGGATTTTACTAACAACAGGTTTGCTCAAGAGTATCTCCCTAACAAGGGTAGGAGCACGTATCTATCTGCTATTTACTAAAATAAAATAAATGATGGCAATGCTAAATACACAAAGTATGTTTTTGACACCGTTAAAAACAGTAAATGTTGAAGAGGAATAGAATGAAGTGCTTTAGATTAGGCAGGTGACAAGGAAACTCCATGTTCACTTCTTGAAATGAAGCAAGCCTGGCTTGTTTTGCTAGTTCTTGAGTGACAGGCTGCCTGGAAACTTCCTGAATGTGGAAATATATTAAAGGTTTAATTTACCTGAAAGAATGAAATAAATTGTTCTGAAGGTTGTTAATAGATGGCATCTATGCCCTACAAAGTTACACAAATTTAATAAAGATATATCAGATAAGTGTTGGAGGATTGGGGACAAAAGGGGACATTGGAATATACCACATATACTCAAATATAAGCCAACCTGAGTATAAGCTGAGGGCCTAATTGTACCCCCCCCCCAAATGGGGAAAACTTACTGACTCGAGTACAAGCCAAGAGCATTTTTCCCCATTATACTCAAGTATATATGGTATACTGGCCCAGCTTTAAAGGGGCTGGGGGTAATAATTGACAATGTGTGCTGGGAGTGTGGAGGCAATTAGGGAGTTAATATCATAGAGTAAACTCCCTGATTGCCTCCACAGTCCCTGCACAGTTGTCAATACTACCCCAGCCCATTTACAGATTCATAACTTTCCAGATTTCAGGGAGTTGATGGTGTGTCTGACTCCACCATAGAATCACTGTGGGTTAAATTACCAGGTCCAAGGAGCGATGTGATAGTAGGGGTGTGTGATTGTCAACCATATCAAAATCTTGAGGGGGAACTTGAAATGAGGAGGCAAATCATGTAGGTGTCTAAGAGGAACAGGATAGTAATCATGGGGGATTGCGAGCTCGGGGCAAGAAAGAGAAACCAGTTTTCTCAACATGCTGAATGACTGTGCCTTAGAGAAACTTGTCATGGAGCCCACCCGAGAACAGGCAACTCTGGATCTATACTGTGTGATACCGAGAACCTGGTCAGGGATGAGACTGTCACTGAGCCTCTGGGGAACAGTGACCATGCTGCAATCTCCTTTGCCATGCATGTTGGGAGAAGAGTGTCAGTCAAATCAAACACAAAAACCCTTAATTTCTGAAGGGCAGACTTCCCTCAGATGAGGAAACTAGTTAGAAACGCATTGAAAGGGAAGGTAAAAAGAATCCAATCTCTTCAGAGTCCATGGAGCCTGTTCAAAACAACGGTAATAGTGGCCCATCACACGTGCATACCACAAAGAAAAAAGAACTCATTGAAGTCCAAGAGGGCGCCGGCATGGTTAACGAGTGGAGTTAGAGAGGCTCTAAAGCACAAGGAGAGGTCTTTCCGTAAATGGAAATCCTCCCCAAATGAGGAAAATACAAAGGAACACAAACTCTGTCAAAAGAAATGTAAGAAGATGATAAGAGAGGCAAAGAAAAACTTTGAGGAACATATGGCTAGCAATATAAAGGGTAATAATAAAAGCTTCTTTAAATATGTTAGAAGTAAAAAACCTGCCAGAGAACCGGTTGGCCCTCTGGATGGTGAGGGAGGAAAAGGGGAGGTAAAGGATGACTTGGAAATTGCAGAGAAATTAAGTGAGTTCTTTGCATCTGTCTTCACGACAGAAGACCTTGGGCAGATTCTGCTGCCCAAACAGCCCCTCTTGTCTAAAGAATTAAATCAAATACAGGTTAAAAGAGAGGATATTTTAGGTTTAATTGATAAATTGAAGATCTACAAGTCACAGGGCCCAAATGGCATCCACCCAAGGGTTATTAGGGAATGGAGAAATGAAATTGCGGATCTCTTAATGGTAAAATGCAAATTGTCTCTTTAAATGGCCACAGTGCCAGAGGACTGGAGGATAGCAGATGACACACCAATTTTTAAAAAAGGAAGGAGGGGGGGACCCAGGAAACTACAGGCCGGTTAGCCTTACGTCTGTACCAGGGAAGATGGTGGAAAGCCTCATCCAAGAGAAAATCTTAAAACACATAGACGATATTAAGGCCACAGCTGGAGTATTGTGTACAATTCTGGTCACCGCATCTCAAGAAAGACATAGTGGAACTGGAAAAAGTGCAAAAGACAGCGACTAAAATGATTACTGGACTGGGGCACCTCCCTTATGAGGAAAGGCTAAAACATTTGGGGCTCTTTAGTCTAGAAAAAAGATGCCTGAGGGGGGATATTATTGAGGTGTACAAAATAATGCAGGGCACGAGTAATGTGGATAGAGGGACACTCTTCTCCTTCTCACAAAATACCAGAACTAGGGGAAATCCACTCAAACTGAGGGCTGGGAGAGTGAGAACAGACAAAAGAATATACATTTTTACGCAGCATGTTGTTAGTCTGTGGAACTCCCTACCACAAGATGTAGTGAAGGCCTCTGGCTTGGATGCCTTCAAAAGGGTATTGGACAGATTCCTGGAGGAAAAGTCCATCACAGGTTACAAACCATGATGGAGATGTGCCATCTCCAGGCTTAAAACCAGGGTACTTCAAGGGCCAGATGCAGGGGAGTGGTATCAGGAGACATATATCTAGTCTTGTGCACTCCCAGATGCATCTGGTGGGGCCACTGGGAGATACAGGAAGCTGGACTAGACGGGCCTTTGGCCTGATCCAGCATGGCTTTTGTTATGTTCTTATGTTCTCAGCTGTACCTTCAACACTGTGGTCATATACGGCAGCCTGGGAGTGCTTCCAGGGTTTTTCCCCTGACAGGAGTCCACACTGGTGCTCAACACCTACACACGAGGATGTGATGCAGTACATGGCCTCCCTCCGGGCGCAGGGGGTACCTCCAGCATGGCTCTTATGCACTTATGGGGTTCCCTAAAATCACTTTCTGAAGGTACCTCTGCTAGTTTGGCATCTCAAGGTAAGTAAATTTTGATTGTAGATCTTTAAAATAATATTTTTAAAAATATGCACTCAAAAATTACTTACCTTGTGGGCACCAAAATAGCAGGGGTACCTTCAGAAAGCGATTTTACGGAACCCCCTGAAATTTGGAAACATTTGGGGGTAATACTAGATGCCCTAAGCACATCCGATCTCGCCTGATTTCGGAAGCTAAGCAGGGTCGGCCCTGGTTAGTACTTGGATGGGAGACCACCAAGGAATACCAGGTGCTGTAGGCGCCTGGAGTAGGAAATGGCAAACCACTCCAGTATTCCTGCCAAGAAAACTCCATGGATGTGGGGTCACAAAGAGCCGGTCATGACTGTAATGACACAACACACACACACACAGGGCTAAGTTATGAAGCTCCAAAGGGGGTGTCTCTTGGGAAAAAACCTTCTAATTGGAATCATATGGGAAGCGGTGGCAGCCTTATATTCCACCCGATCAGCTTTGGAGTAGAAGTTTTTTTCCCCTAGGGGCACTTTTGGTGAACCTGAAGTGACGTCTGGATCACCAGAAACCACTTCTGGGGCCTCTGTGCCAGTCATCAGAATGACGACTATTTTGCTCCATCTAATAAAATGAAGAAAGCAACTCCTTAAAAGAAAGCAACAGAATGATCTCACAGTTCCCACTCTGATGTGGTTTTGATTCTCAGGCAGCCATGTTCCTTTCTGAGAGTAAAAGAAATCTCAGTAAATGTATTCTGTAACCAATTTTCTAGATGCAAGGCTGCTACATTTCAGATGGGGTGGAAAGAGCAACCCCCCTCTCCCGATGAAGACGCAATCTTCCTTCAGAACTAGCTAGCACAGTGAGGGGCCAAAGAGATGAAAACAGCGAACAGCTTTTGAGTTTGAGCCACAGAACCTCTGGGTGGCTGCCCTTTGCTCATCCCAGGTTTCAGGGAATGTTCAACCCAATTGTAGTTTTTGAATGACCTTCTAAAGGAACAATGAATTATGAAGCCTGTCTGCGTCTTGAACTCCTTACCCAACCTGCTGAAGAGCTCAAAAGCTCATTGTTTGGCTTCAAAAGGTCTAAGTTTCCCCCATGGGGGACTGCATGTCCCTGCCTGAGAAGCAATAGATTAGAAAGGAATGGGTGTGCACAGTTTGCCATTCTAAACAGGAGAGTGACATCCCTCTATAAGGTTCAGACGGCTTTGCCTACAAACATACACCCCCCCGCCTTGAAAGAAAATTTTCGTATTATGGCCGCTGTATCCCAGTTTCCTCCTCTTTGCTGGAGTGGAAGTGTGGTTAAAACATTGCTCTGGGACATGGAAGGATCCAAGGTGAAGTCTTCTTTGAGCCCTGAAAAGTTGTGGCAGTCCTTTGTTCTCGGCCAGAGAAGGATTCAACAGGGAAGCAGAGAGGTACACGTTCAAATAAACAAAATTGCTTTTTATGATCTGTAGTGTTTTATTCTTTGTGACTTTAAATTAGTTTTAGGTCATAATATTCCTTAAAATCTTCAGCATCATATTCTTTGAACATTATTAACAAAATGCACTTCTAAAGAAATCTAATGAACAGGTTGACATTATGCTGATGATCACGTTAAGGTACAAAAAAAGGAGCATTACAGAACATACCACTTTGTGCACTATATTGTTTCATATTGTGCAAAATAGTTCTCGTGTGCACCAGCCCCCCTCTGAGACTCTGACGTAAACAGTGCTAAAAGTTTTACCACAGAAATGTTTCTTATAAAGGCATTATTCCTCTAATAATGGAGTGGTACATAAGAGTTCTCAAGAATCCAGAATTCAAAGCAGGATATCATAAGAAAGATGACCAGGTTATCTGTTGCATCTTGTTTGTGCGCTTTGTTTGTAAATTTAAGCTCATGAAATTATGTTTCAAAGCTTTCAGGCTACGTTTCACTTGATAAAAGATAAGCTCTTTCTTGGTCCGTACTCGGAAGGTTTTCAGGTATGGATCTGCATGAAATGAGAAGATCGAGCATAAGATTCTGTAACAATAACATGACAGAAAAGACAGACACAGAGACACACAGTCACATACAGAAAGAATCATGTCAAAAAGGAATAGATATTCAGTCTGAGCCGAAACAATACATGCTGTTTAAATTACAGCAATCTGAATTGCTAGTTGCAGACAGAAAATGTTGCTTCCGTTCTGTTGTTCTTTTCCTCTTATTTTTCTTTTCCACTCCTTTTTTCAATTGTATTTCCCAATAACAACATGTACTCTTTCTGGATGTGATGTCACAGGGCATTTTAATGACACCATGATACAATGGCTATTGTGTCACACAGCCAGGTAAAGCGTGTCACCTAAGTTGCCTTGCTACAGCCAAGGAGTCCATGACTTCTGGATTAAACAACACACACACACACACCTGTTCCCAGGAAAACCTCTCACTGTACCAATAGGGATTGTAATGTGGACTGTATAATCTTGATCCAGTTTGTCCCTTCCCTGCACATGTGCTATTTTGAAGAAAACATGCCACATTAAACCTGATCACACATTTAAACACAACGGTCACATTAATCTTTAGGATGGTGAAAGAATTACAAGCACTTGAGTCAAAAAGGAGAAGGAAAAGAGCACCAAACAAATCTGCAGCCTGGGGAATAAAGCAAAGTCAAATATGTTGCTTATATTCCACCCCATAGCACTTAATGCACTCTCTGAGCAGTTTACAATTCAGCTATGCAGGCTACTCTGTCTGCCAGCCTCAGAAAAATGGAAGCCTGAGGCAACCTGAGCACATTGGGATTGATCTTCGGTTGTGAGCAGAGATGAGCACTTTGTATTTGCATCTTGTAATATAAGGACAAAAACAGTGGCACCACAACTGATCAGCTGCGTGGGGAGACTTCCTGTCCCACCTCCTCGCTGAAGTGGTCAGCTATACAAGAGGTGAAGAATGGCCGTCAGGGCTCCTTCCCAGGCTGGCATGCTGACACAGGTGATGGACTCCTGCACCAACAGAAGACCAGTGAGTGGACCGGCCAGTTGGGGTGGTGGTGATGGAATTGGGCCACCATGGCACCTCACATTTGTATCTCTCGAGATACGAATACAAAGTACCCATGTCTAACTATGAGGAGTTTTGACTGCAGTATTGTTGGATGGCAGGCACAGAAGCTAAACTTCAGTACTTCTGAACAGTATAAGAAAAACACACATGTTCAGTGATGCCACTGTTATGACAATAATTGGTTTGGTTGCACTGAACAGGCTGTGGGTGGGGAGCAAGAATTTGGAGAACATTTAGAGTTTTGCTCATCCTAATGCCTAAATACGTTTAAAGGCTATTGCACTTGAAAGTCAGCCAGACAGCTCGGGAATCCAGCAGAAGAGGCAGAACAAGATGGAAGTTGGTATTAATTATTTGTGCTCTAAATGGTTGCTCCATGGGGCTAACGGGCCTTAGTGGGGATGCTTTGTACCCCCAAACTGAAGCTGTGGCAAAAAGCGACCACCCACATCATCCCGGGATTTGCAGGCTTTTGGAAGCCTTTAAAAAGGCTCCTTGCAGGCTTACCTTCCTCTTTTGCCACTTTTGCAGCATAGAAGGAGCCTCACAGTCACACCATCTTCTACTTTCGTTTTTTTGGAGCATTTGGCCACTATACCTATCTGGAGCTGATTGGATCAGGTGATAACCCACTGGGCTAAGTTTAATTCTATTTACTAAAGTTATCAATTCATTTACCTAGTAGCCCCTTTGCCATGGCAGGTAGTGCAATTGTTTTGGTTAGCAGTGAGTTCATAGTATACGTCCCATTAAGGGGACTGGGCAGTCTTTTAATAGAATGTCAACAAGTTCAGATTATTGTTAGTAGAGTATTAATAAAATAATTGATAAGATAATTGATAAGATAGTTGTGGTTAAATTTGTTTATGGCTGCCTTGGGAGAGCTAGTGTCCCAGAGTTTGGAAAGGTGCTGAATAACTTCAACAGGGTATTTCCGGGTAAGAACTCACCTAAGTTATTAAGGGCCTGAAGATCAAGGTCACCCAGGCCAAAGCTGATTTGCACTATGGCAGGCCCCCTTAATTTTCTGAATTTTCAAGATTAAAAGATTCAATAAAGCTGTGGCCCAATTTAAAATACAATGCCATGTGTGGTCTATTTTGGGTCTGGGTGTGCAAAGAAAACTAACAATATGTGACTTGGAAAGGAAACAATTTTTCCATTATTATTTTTTAGAATTTTAAAAGAAAAAGTAACTTTAACTTACCTTCTTCTGTGTGAGGCTTCATAGATATACCATCCTCCAACAGCTAGTGTCTTGAGGAGAAACAAATTGTTAGAACATTTGTAATATTTCAGATACAGTCATAATGCAACAAAACAGTCCTGTCAAAAATATTATTTTACATACACTTAATAGTGGGAATCCACCCTGTACGGCTGCAGCCCATTCAAAGCCCAGCTTGTCATTCAGAAATCCACCAAGTGTTGGACCTATAAATGACCTAACAAGAGAGGATGAAAGGCACCAAAGTTAATGATACAAACCAATATCACAAAAACCAACCAAACAACCAAACAAAAATAAAAACTCACAGTCACCTCTCACATAAATGTATTCCCCTAGAATTGCTGTTTGTATGGACATGATCAGCCTCCATCTCCTTTGGGATTTTCAGTTGTTTATGCACTTCTGAAGCTTCAAGGCCTCAGATTAACCTGAAACATTATCATACAAGTCAGAGGGCATGGAGCTTATGGCCTTCAAAATACTGTTTGACTTTAACTTCCCCCAGCTCCAGCAGCATGGTATCTATCATGCAGAGGCCTACAGGTTCTTCCAGCAACCATGACAAAGTGAGGCACTGGCTCGAATGGTATTAAACAGTTGTGCCAAAGTAATGGTATCAGTGTAACATTTCAGCAGCAAATTGCTGCAAGGTAGTGTAGGTATAGTGTGAATGTCAGATATTAGTTAGTGAAATATATGTATTAGACAGGATGTTCTATATATATCTGATATGTATTTAATTGATTTAAAGATGGAGTCTGTAAAAAGGCAAAGTCACAGTGACTCAATGTATAGTTTTTTCTAATGGAGTACAGATGTTAAGGAATAGGAATAGGAATAGGAATGCAATTTATTGTCATTGTATAAATACAACGAGATTAAAAGTGCCATCCAGTCAGTCATTCACACAACCCAGCATAAAAATCCAAGACGTAAAATCTACAATTTAAAAACAAACCATCCATACACATACTCCAACATTCACATGCCAAAACATCACTTACACTCATTTAAAACTGACATAAAATCCAAACATACCCACATCCCTACACTCTTTCACCTAGCAACATTCCTACACAATCCATAAAAACTACAATTTAAAAAACAACAACAGCCATACACCTATACGATATATATGTAACACATTCAACACCAATATTACCCGTCAACTTAATTTTTAACAGAGTTTAGCATGGATAATGCTATTGGGTAAAAACTATTTTTGAATCTTTCCGTCCTTGTTCTAATAGATCTATACCTTCTGCCTGATGGTAGTGGTACAAACAGAGAGTGACCAGGATGAGAAATATCTCCTACAATATTCTGAGCTTTCTTAAGACAGCGGGAGCTGTGTAATTCCTCCAATGTGAGGAGTGGGCATCCGATGATCTTCTGTGCCATATTGATAACCCGCTGGAGTGATTTCCTCTGAGCCACCGTGCAACTGGCATACCACACACATATGCAGTATGTCAGTACACTTTCTATTACACAATGATAAAAAGACACCAATAGTCTCTGAGTGATGTTATTCTTTCTGAGCACTCTCAGAAAGTACAGTCTCTGTTGGGCCTTTTTCAGCAGCTCAGAGGTGTTTACACTCCAGGTTAAATTCTCCTCAATATGGACTCCCAACAAATGGAAGTCGGTCACCCTTTCTACACAGTCCCCACTGATGAATAGTGGTTGAAGATCTGTTTTCTTCTTCCTGTAATCTATTATGAGCTCCTTAGTTTTTAAATGTGTTCAGAAGCAAGTTATTCTCTCTGCACCACTCAATCAACCGCTCCACCTCATCCCTATAAGCAGACTCATCTCCTGCTGAGATAAGCCCCACTACTGTGGTGTCATCCGCAAACTTAACTATAATGTTGTTATGATAGGCGGGAATGCAATCGTAAGTATAAAGAGTAAAGAGCAGTGGACTCAGCACACAGCCCTGTGGAGAGCCAGTACTAAGACTCAGATCTGTAGATGTACATTGACCTACTCTAACCCTCTGACTACGTCCGGACAAAAAACTATTCATCCACATACATATAGAATGTGGAAATCCCAAATCCCCTAATTTAACCACCAGTCTGTGAGGGAGGATGGTATTAAATGCTGAGCTGAAGTCCACGAAAAGCAGTCTTGCATAGCTTCCCGCTGTTCCAGATGTGACAGTGCAGCATGAAGGACTGTAGCTACAGCATCCTCTGCAGATTTATTTGCTCGATATGCAAACTGGTGGGGATCAAAACTCTGGGGGAGAAGTGATGTGATGTAATTCCGGACCAGTTTTTCAAAACATTTCATCACCACTGGAGTAAGTGCAACTGGTCGATAATCATTAAGACTGGAGATATAAGATTTTTTAGGTACAGGAACTATGGTGGAGGACTTCAAACAGGATGGAACCCTAGATTGAGCCAGAGACTGATTAAAGATCTTGGTAAAGACTCCAGCTAGTTGATCTGCACAGTCTTTCAGCACACATCCAGGGATTCCATCGGGTCCAGCAGCCTTCCTCGGGTTGATCGTCCGCAGCATACGCCTCACCTCATACTCCTCTACTTTAAGGATAAAGCTGCTAATTCTTTAAGGATAAAGAATTAGCATAATGAATTTTGGCTGATGCAAGGGGCTGCAATAGCTATGAGGCAATGTCATTTATGATTGGACAGACACATGTATAAAAATGTTCTGTAAATCATTGTTCATTGGGCCTTCTGTGAGTAAGGCACCCACTTTGTTTCTCTGCCATATATTTTGTCAATGTAATATAATGCTGTTATGCTGTTGAACTTTGTGTAAGTTCTGTGATGCTGTGATATATTTTTGTACAGTTTGTAATATAGCTGTTTGGTTTTAAGAAAACTCTGTCTCTGGCTAATTCAATAAGTATTGCTTCTGCTGGCTGATCAAATACCACAAAACTCTGACAGTCAATAAGGTGTAACAGCAGATGCCTATGCTTATTTTGGGATGGTGGCAATTGGGGGTGGGGCTTTCAGTTTTTTAGGACTCTGCCTCCCTGAATTTGCTTAGCAATCCCAAGGCAGAATTTTGGGACCGGAAGCCCCAAAACAAGGAGGCTTCGGAGCAGCTCTGCCTACTACCATGCCACTTCCTAGGCCACTTCTACATCCTGGTGAACGGTGGGAATTATGTTGGAGATGTCCTTGAGGCCCTTTATAGAGGGCACCTCCCAAGGAGCTACCACTTTCATCAACCTTTGGTGGATGTGAATAACCTTGCCTCTCCAACAGCGGAGCAGACAGTTTCCTTACTGTTCCAAGCAGAAGCGTCCTGGGAAGGGCATGGAAGTAAGAAGGGCTGCTCTTCAACCTCCTTGTTTCAGAGATCTGACTGCCAGAATTCTCCTCCAATGGGTTCTCAATGAATGCTGGGAGTGGGCATCCTAAAATCCTGAAACTCCTATCCCTAGTGACAACTCACTGCTGACAACTTACTGCTGAAATCTACACTGGTTGAGTTATGCAAACGGTGTAGCTGACAGGATTCCAGCCACTGCCTCAAAATAAGTTGGCAGGGCCTTATTCAAAGTTGACTGACACTTAATCATGATCTAGGCCGGCATCCAAACAGAGGGTAGGTACAAGTTCCCACCTCTTTTCCCAATGCATATCAGCAGGTGCCACATCAAGCCAGTAAAAAGACGGGGAGACCAACCTGGACACTCTAGTTTGTCAAGAAATTCAAGCTCTTGATCATGCTTGGGGGGTCAACTGGCGCACATTCAATTCTCATTTCAAGTAACAAGCCATCTTTTGTGAGACTGAGAGGTTTGAATATGTAAATAATGATTCCAAATTCATCTGATTTCAGAGGCTGAAAGGGTCCTTTTATTTCTTCTTATGACTTCCCCTCCCAGTTCCTCCAAAACTGTGCATACACACACCACACAGCTGTTTAGCCTTAACATGTTCATGTTTTTATCTCTAATACAGCACCCCTTTATAATTACTTTGCAGCTGGGATCAGTCTATTTGAATTTAGACTAAAAAGCTAAATATCTGTAAGAGGAACATGGGTTTTTGTTTTAAGATTATGAAAGGCCAACATCATGTTCAGACATCATGTTTCTGCTGGCCTGTGGCACAAAACAGAGGCTCATGAAGCGGACATGTGCCAGAATCCTATTACTTATTTACTCAGCAAATTCCTACTAATTGAGAAAAGTGGACGTTTATTGCTCTTGTCGCGCACCAGTTGTATGACTTGGCACTCAAGAGGAAATAAAATCTTTAACTAGTGGCAAATTACCACCATGATCACAGTGATTTACGCTGCTGGATTTATGCCGGTGGATATATGTAAATAACAGAGGTCTGCCACTACAATTCATGGCTGGACCAAAACATTTTAAAAGGACCAGATGTCACCTCTCTTTGACTTCTTCCATTCCACCTACCAATGCTCAATGGACTGGCAGCTGA
Source organism: Phrynocephalus forsythii (assembly GCA_029282475.1). NCBI lineage: Eukaryota > Metazoa > Chordata > Lepidosauria > Squamata > Agamidae > Phrynocephalus > Phrynocephalus forsythii. The sequence continues at coordinate 59,663,570 of JAPFRF010000002.1, forward strand.
ACCCAGACTTCACTGATGGTAATGGAACTGCATGCCCCTCCACAGCAGAGGGAACCAGACCAGCTTGGTAGGTATGATATTTTATGGTCTTGACAGCAACCTGTCAAGGTTAGTTAATGCAGTTATATACATTGCAAATGGTGGTAAGGGGAATGCAGTTACTTCTGTAACGTCTCTTACTTATAGCACCATCTCTAGGATGGTTTAGCCAGGAATAAAGCTTTTCATCATAAAAGATCACATCTTCCCATATGAACCTCTCAGATTTTAAGCAATCATGTTCAAACTAATGTGTAAATATTAAATTCATTGCTTTTCCAAAATCAGATTGGTGGAAAGCATCAGTGTCTTTAATGCTATCAAATACCCCAAACCCTGTTGCCCACCTACTTGGGTAAGAAGCAAATGGCACCATCCCCACTTGGATTCCTCAATGAACATCAATTAGGTGTCTTAGCACATGACTAGCAAGCCAAGCAGGGGATTCATTAGTGGCTATTTGCCACTACAAGTTGCCAATATCTCCCTTCCACTACGCAACAAGATTTTGGTCAGTGGTTCATTTCACTCTGGGTGATTTACAATATAAAACACAATAAAACAATAAATATCAAAAATATTTTTAAAACCATCTGAAACTGGCAACATACATATAAATTATTGTGTAAGTGCAAGCCTTTAAAAGAGATGAACTCTTTGATGTTAGCCATCTCCACGAATGATGGCTACTTGTTCCACCCTATGTAAGCTGGCAGAACCAAGTCTTCAAGATTTTCCGGAAGGTCAGGAGCAAGGGGGCCAGTCTCAGCTCGGGGGGGGGCATGCTGTTCCAGAGGGCTGGGGCCACTGCAGAGAAGGCTTGTCTCCTAGACCATCAGGTGAAATTCTTTTGTTGATGGGGTCAGCCACTTGCCCTCCCTGCACGATCAGGTGGGATGGGTTGAAGTAATGGGGATGAGGTGGTCCCTCAGGTAACCTGGCCCCATCTCATGTAGGGCTTTAAAGGTGAGAACTAAAACCTTGTATTGGACCCAGAGGCAGACTGGCAACCAGTCCAACTTGCATAGCAAAGGTGTTACATGTGCCAATCTCGGGCCACCAAGAATAACCTGTGCTGCTCCATTTTGGGCCAGCTGCAGCTTCCAAATACTCTTCAAGGGTAGTCCCATGTACAGCACCTTACAATTGTCTAGGTGGGAGATAACAAGGGCCTGGGTGATTGTTTGGAGTGCTTCCCAATCCAGAAAAGCGAGCAACTGGCATACCACACAAAGTTGCCCAAAGGCCTTCCTGGCCAAAACTGCCACCTGCTCTTTAAGCAGGAGCTGCGACTCCAGAAGAATCCCCAAGTTGTGCACCGGGTTTGTCTGGGGCAGTGCAACTCTATTCAAAACTAAAGATGACAAATTCCCAGATACAAAAAAACCATTCACTCACAGCCACTCCATCTTATCAGAGTTCAGGTGAAGCCTGTTGTTCCCAACCAGGCTCCTACAGCCCCCAGGGACCGAGAGAGCACAGTCACTTATCTCACCTTGGACAAAGATGTATAACTGAGTATCATCAGCATACTGATGATACCTCACCCCATGGTGACAGATGATCTCACCCAGTGGTTTCATGTAGATATTGAATAGGAGCAGACAGAGTACTGAGCCCTGAGGCACCTCACAAAGAAAGGGTCGTGGGTCAGATCTCTTGTTCCCTATCACCATCGATTGAGACTGGCCCTGGAGGAAAGACGTGAACCAGCACAGAACTACTCCACCCAATCCCAACACCCTGAGTTGTCCCAAAACGATACCATGGTTGATGGTATCCAAAGCTGCTGAGAGGTCAAGAGCAAGGATGGATGCACTTCCACCATCCTGCTCCCATCAGAGATCATCCATACGTGTGACCAATAGAGCTTCTGTCTCATATCTGGTCCTGAAACCTGACTGAAAGGGGTCTAGATAATCTGTTTATTCCAGAATCCTCTTAAGTTGCAATGCTACCACCTTCTCAACCACCTTCCCCAAAAAAGGGAGGGTGGGAGACTGGACAAAAATTGTCCAGAATGATAGCAAAGCAAAGCAAAGTGTTCTGCTCATATAACAACCCATACCACTTCAAGTAGTCTCTGGGTGGTTTACTGTATTACAGTATGCAGGCTACACATTGCCCCCACCCCCAGCAAGCTGGATACTCATTTTACCAACTCCGGAAGGATGGAAAGCTGAATCAACCATTAGTCTACTACCTGGGATTGAACCCCAGATCGTGAGCACAGTTTTACCTACAGCAGTGTTTTTCAACCACTGTTCCGTGGCACACTAGATGTTGCCTGGTGTGCCGTTGGAAAAATTGAAAAATTCGAAAGATTTTTTAAAAAAATGTCGAATTTTCACCCACTAGGCCGGCGCTGGACTGTGTCCTGGGTATGAAGGAGTGGGGTTTTTGACCCCACCCTCAGCCTGGCGCTCCTCAGGGGGACACCATCCACTTTTCTGATGTCCGGGCTGTGATTGGTCAAGACTCCAGCCTGGACCTATCACAGTAGGTCATCATCTTCCGACTTCCTTCCTGCCCGAGCACAGTGTGCGCAGCAGCGGAGAGGAGAAGACGTCGCGACTCGAGTCACCAAAAGGCACAGAGTTAAATTTTTTAACATTTTCTAATGGTGGTGTGCCTCGTGATTTTTTTCATGAAACAAGTGTGCCTTTGCCCAAAAAAGGTTGAAAAACACTGACCTACAGTATAAGCATTTAACCACTGCACCACAGGGCTCCTTGGTAGGGTCCAGCAATGGCTTCTTGAGGAGGATGTGCACCGGTGCCTCCAGTTGGGAACACCACCTCTTTCAAGGATGCATCCACCATCGCCTGGACCCACCCACATGTCAATTCCCAACCTGCCTTAACGAGCCAGGTGGATCGTGGATCTAAATAACGGGTAGTGGCACTAACAGTCCAGAGGACCCTGTCCACTTCCTCAGGTCCAACAGGTTCAAACTGCTCCCAGATAACATTGTAAGCACATGCCCTCTGTATCTCCCCAAACCATGCATAATATCTGGAGTCCAGCTCTGAACAGATTCAAGCCATTTTATTCTGCAGATGCTCTGAAAACTCACTTGCTTGGCCCCGTAGGTAGGTCGCTGTGCCCACCTTCCTAGAAGGGAACGGGTGTTTTTAAACAGGGCTCTCGGCTGCCATTCTGTGGGATGCAATAAGAGCAGAGAAATATTGACATTTTGCCGCTCTTACCGCCACTAGGTAGGCTTTAATAGTGGCTCTAGCCTATGTTTGGTCGGATCCCGTCTTTGACATTCTCCAGTGGTTCTCTTGATGTCTCTTAACCCCCTTCAGATCCCTCAACTCTTCTGTGAACCACAGGAAGTGTCAGAGCTAGTGGGACAAGAGAGGTCACCCAGGTGCAATCTTGTCCAAGGCCCCAGCTGCTTCCCTATCCAGGTGTCTCCAAGGCCTCTGCTGGACCATGTAGCAGTTCCCCAGGCATAATCCACAGTTCCCTTTGAAACCCCTCTGGGTCCATCAGTCACTGGGGGTGGACCAATTGTATGAGTCCTGTATCCCTGTAAAGTGGGGCAGCATAAATGAATAGGAAGGCTGTCAGGGTGTGATCTAACCATTACTGTGGGAATAGATGTAATTCTTCTCAGGGGTAGCAGATTGAATTCCCCAAAACCTTAAGTCTGGGGAATTCCACTGCCATACCCAAGACCGCCTCCAGCAGCTCAAGCAGGGAGCTCGTTATGCAGTAGTGAGGCTGGTACAACAGCAAGGGCCCCAACTGTTCTTGGGAACTCAACTTGAAAAACAGGCTCTCATCAGGCTGTGGTTTAAAAATAATGCTAATGTGATTTATGAATTTAGACTGAGGCTCGTCCTACTAGAATGTTGCGGGCGCTCTCACTCTGGGTAGCCACGCCCAGGGAGGCAAGGAAAGCAGTAACCCGTAACTGAGCCTTCTCTGTGGCTGGCCCCTCGCTTTAGAACCATCTCCTGAGTGAGTTGCGCCTTGCACAGTCCCTGCCTGCCTTCAAAAAGGCCTTGAAGACTTGGCTTTTTCGTGAGGCATTTGGCGACCTTTAATTCTTTAATTCATTTTTTAAAACTCAATTCTGCCATCTTACTGAGTATTTTTGTTGTTGTTTATTACTAACAGTATCATTCATCTATTTTATATACTTTCTTGGGTTTTTTGTTTGTTATACTGTTGTATTCTTACTTGTTGTTTGATTGTGTTGTTAACTGCCCAGAGTTCCTTCAGAAAACGGGCGGTAAACAAATAAATAAATAAATAAATAAATAAATAAATAAATAAAAATAAATAAATAAATAAATAACACAATGCCTATGCACCTATGCTTCTTGGTATCAGAAAAAGACATCCATACACGTTCCCACAATTTAAATGAGAGAACCATTGTTCTAAAATATATTTTAATAAATGTGTGTAGATGTTTTCTATTTTATAGGACATGTGTGCAAACACACACACCCTTTAGAAATGGGTGTACCAATAAATAAGAACTAAAATTATCATTAGGATTACTTTTAAATGCTATTTTCATAGTACTTCATTTAATACTTCATATAACTGATGGCATTTTGAGTTATTCATCTGGAAAAATAATAAAATTTATAAACATATACTTTCTCCCCATATAAGGAATATTAACACAGTAGAAGTCCAAGCCATGCTGTTGACATCTCTGTCTTATGCCTGAACTATATATTTTTAGTAGCATAAGGATTAGCACATGGTAACATATTCAGAACAAGTATATAAAATTATAGATAATGCAGGCATTCCTTGACTATTTACTTACCCAACTGACCACATTGCATTGAACAGTCCAGAAACCAGGCCTAGCAAACTTAATCCTTCCTCAAATCCATTCTCACTGTAAAAAGAAAGTCACATATAGATTATTCTCAAAAACAGGTGATTTTGAATGAGCTCAGTTTTGTAGTTTAGCACTGTATCAATTTCAGTGTGTCTGAAGTCATACAAAAATACAAAAATGTAAAGACTAATGAGCATAGCAAATAAACAGCAATTGAATTACTCACTGGATGATGGAAAAAAATCTTAAAGGCAGGAATTTAAAAATTTAAAAATAACAGTAACATCAAATGCAGAGAATTACCCACAAATATATGACCTAAAATAGGGAATTCAAGGGAAAACTGTGGACAAAATGGTACACAGAAAGTCTTATGATTTACTCATATAAGCTATATATATAAAGTAGGGAAAATATTCAAGAAATGACAGTGTTTAGATTGATTGATAACAATAATTTCCTTGTGTCTAACATCATAGCTAAAATCACAGTGTCAAGTGAGTAGATTAGCAAGTTGTTTGTGGAGATAACAGAACAATTACATTTAACCCTGCTAGACTTGACAAACAGGCAAGTTAAACTTGACCCTCATAGGCTACACTGCCCAACTGCATGACTCAATATGAGTCAGTATGAGGCAGTTCCCCATGACCCTAAGACCTGCAGGTGAGTCACCTGAAAGACAAGCTGTATAACGGGGAGTGTGGCAGCATCTATAACTATTGTAACGCGCTCTACATGGGGTTGCCCTTGACTCTCCTTTGGCGACTGCAGCGGGTACAAAATGCGGCGGCCAGGCTGGTGGCGGGTGTGCACCAGTACGACCACATCACCCCAGTCCTGGCCCGTCTGCATTGGTTGCCCGTTGCGTCCCGAATCAGATTCAAGGTCTTGGTTTTAATTTATAAAACCCTCCATGGCCTGGGACCTGGCTACCTGGCAGAGCGGATCAACCAGTGGTCAACATCGGCCCGACCGACCAGGTTGTCGCGGGTGCACATGCTGCAGGTGGCCACGCCCAGAGAGGCTCGGAAGTCCTCCACTCGTACCCGAGCCTTCTCTGTGGCTGGCCCTACCCTGTGGAACCACCTCCCCAGCGAAGTGCGCCTTGCAGAGTCCCTGCCAGCCTTTCAGAAGGCATTTTCCGAGAGGCGTTCGGTGACTAGTAATTTTTTTTTAAACCCACCATCTGCTATTTGTTAATTATTACAATTTTTTAAATTACTATTATTATTTTATTTGCTCTGTTAGATTACTCTGTCTTAAACTGCTTTACTTGTTGTCTGATTGTTTATATTTCTTTTTGATGTAAACCGCCCAGAGTTCCCCGGGGGAAAACAGGCGGTATATAAGTACAATAAATAAAAAAAAAAAAAATATATTGTAGGACATACATGTCTTGTCCTTAAAGAGGGGGAAAAACCCTTTCCTTATATTTTGGTGCATAGGAGGAATACAGCGGAGCATTGTCTATTTAAGATACAGTAGTCCCTGTTCCTACAAAATCAAACCATACCCTGTGCCAAGATTTACTTCTGCAGAGTGAAAGATGCTGCACTGACCGTCTGTATGCTGGATGAGAGGGCTTATTATTTTTAAACAAATGGTAGAGGGGGAGATGCTCTCATTCATCTTAAGTCACAGTAAAAGGCATTAAATAAAACCTCACGGGGGGATCTGCGGTCAATTAGCCTGATAATTACAGCACCACATGACTTTCCCTAGTTCAGCATCAAGCTGCCATCAGAGGATAACACCAAGATTAATCAAGAGAGTCCAACTTACTATGCATAACTGAGTATCTCAGGGAACAGTGGGATACTGCTCATTGCAAGAGAAAAGCCAGTCAGGACTAACATCAGGACGAAGAGCCAAAGCTTGCTGCAAAAGAACAATATCCTTAAAAGAAGCTGAGGAAAGGATGTAATATTTCACTATAGCCTGAAGCGACCAGTTAACTATGGGTTGTAAATTTAGAGCCTGTGATAGCACTTTCCATATACAAGTCACAACCACAGCTAGAATAGCATATTAGAACCATCGTTTTTGTGTATTGTGGATAATAGTTCCAAATCCGAGGAGGAGGAGGAGGAGGAGGAGGAGGAGGAGGATTGGCCTAGGGCACTTCATGCTCCCTTTATGGTCTACCTCAGGGCTGTTCAACTTTGAACAGGCCAAGGTCTACTTTTTCTGACCCAAAGTGCCTAAAGGCTACTACACTAAAACCTCTACTTACGAATTTTATCTTTCTGAGCACATGCGCATAAGTAAAAATGTTTTAAGTAGAGCAGCAGTTTCCCATAGGAATTCATTGAAAACCAATTAATTTGTTCTGGAGGGAACAGATTTCAATGTGCCATGGCTGGGCTGGCAGACCCAGAACTTTGCTGGGGCAGTGGTGGTCCTTGGGATGGGGGAGGGAGGGGTGGAGAACTTATCCCCTCACTTTTTTATTGATGGCCGGCGGGCTACTTTTGAACCCTTCACGGGCTACCAGTAGCCTGCGGTCTACCTGGGCAGGCCTGGTCTACTTTTTTTGTCTCTAGAGCAACAATGGTGACCCAACCCCACTTTGCACATGGTAATGGAAGATGGAAACAAGCAGATGTAGATACAAGATGGTAGGCAAAGAGAACTGAAATGGTTAACAAGCTTCAAATAAGGGCTGATTTCCTCCCCTTTCTTTGCTGACTCCTATGTGGTTAGCTGAACACATGAAACCTGCTTTTCCAGGTATGATTTCCCAGTCTGCCTACTTATATTTTATCTGCTGTGTAGTTACCCCCTCAATCCCTAATTATCCATCCAGCATTAGGAAAAACTTCTCTCCTAAAGAGTCGCTGCTAATCAGTGTTGTCCTAATGGACAGGGACAAATTATCTGATATGACAATAATGTCGCTAAATGGCGTTTCGTTTGTCGTTTGTTGTTTGGGGGTCCGTTTCGGTTGTTTCCTTTTTCGTGATTTTTTGCAAAAAATTCATTTTCATTTTCGTTCGTTTCGTTACCATTTCGTTACCATTTATTTCAATTTTTTGTGATTTTTTTTAGCATTTAAAGCAGTTCAATGTATTGCCGTAATGAAAACGAAACAGGCGACAAAATTTCCGGTGTTTCTGTTCGTTTCGTTTCATTTTAGAGACAAAATTCGTTTGTCGTTTCGTTACGTAACAAAACGAAAAAACGAAAACGGAAATGAAAAATTGTTCGTTTCGTGCCCATCTCTAATATATGTGTGTGTGTGTGTGTGTGTGTGTGTGTATATGTGTATATATATATATATATATATATATATATATATATATATATATATATATATATATATATATATATATATATATATATATATATATATATATATATATATATATATATATATATATATGTTTTTCGTAGATTTTCACGGGTATAGGTATGCATGTTAGGGTGGGTTCGGGTTTCTTCCCGTGTAGAAATCTGGTTGTTTTGGTGACGTTTCGACGAGGTCTCACTCGTCATCTTCAGGCTGGTGTTCTGGCTTCTTTCTTCTTGAAGCAAAGCGTGATCTCAGTTGAAGTCCTTCTATAAATACTGCTGGGGTGTGTGGTTTGCTTGCTCTGTTGCTGATTGTAGGTTCCTTTGTTCTTTTGTGATCTGCTGTGTGGCTGAGGCGATCGTTAAGGGATTAACTGCTGGTGGGTTAGATGGCTGTTTAGAGACATCCTGTGTGGGTGAGGTGCTGGATGTGTGTCTATCAGCCTTTTGCACCGACCAAAAAATAGCCAACATTTTAAGAAACCCCAAAGACAAGATTGAGCTAGAAAACCAAGGAGTCTACGAAATACCATGCAAAGTCTGCCCAGCCACATACATCGGACAGACAAACAGGAGAATAAGCGCACGCATCGCAGAACACAAGAACGCAGTCAAAAAAGAAGAAAAATCTTCCTCTCTCTTCCAGCACATAAAAACAACAGGTCATGAAATTGATTTTGAAAGAACCAAACTCATCTCCAAAACTGAACACTTCAACAGTCGAATAATCATGGAAGCCATTGAAATAGAGAAACACCCAAACAACATGAATAAACGTGATGACACCTCCCGCTTGCCTGACATCTGAAACTAGCCCTGGTCAACAGACGAGCCTCTGTCACAAAGACTGACACCAGGTCCAAAAGGACACAAGATGCCACCACCTTCCATCCACACCAAACACAAACCCAGACCCTTCCCACAGATGAAACGAAACCACCATCCAATAACAAAACCACGACTGCACCATCTACTGCGGCACCCCACTCCAGTCACCACATGGAGCACACTTACACACACCAAAAAAACATTGGGAGACCACAGACACGTAGCCAGACCAAAATGAATTCACAAGACACAGGACCCCACTCCACCAAAGCCCAGGATGCTGCCAGAACGCCCACCACCAAGGTCGTTAAGAAACAAAAGGCTGATAGACACACATCCAGCACCTCACCCACACAGGATGTCTCTAAACAGCCATCTAACCCACCAGCAGTTAATCCCTTAACGATCGCCTCAGCCACACAGCAGATCACAAAAGAACAAAGGAACCTACAATCAGCAACAGAGCAAGCAAACCACACCCCCAGCAGTATTTATAGAAGGACTTCAACTGAGATCACGCTTTGCTTCAAGAAGAAAGAAGCCAGAACACCAGCCTGAAGATGACGAGTGAGACCTCGTCAAAACGTCGCCAAAACAACCAGATTTCTACACGGGAAGAAACCCGAACCCACCCTAACATGCATATATATATATATAAACAGCCATCTAACCCACCAGCAGTTAATCCCTTAACGATCGCCTCAGCCACACAGCAGATCACAAAAGAACAAAGGAACCTACAGTCAGCAACAGAGCATGCAAACCACACCCCCCGGCAGTATTTATAGAAGGACTTCAACTGAGATCACACTTTGCTTCAAGAAGAAAGAAGCCAGAACACCAGCCTGAAGATGACGAGTGAGACCTCGTCGAAACGTCGCCAGAACAACCAGATTTCTACACGGGAAGAAACCCGAATCCACCCTAACATGCATACCTATACCCGTGAAAATCTACGAAAACAAATATCCGACCTCTACGGGGAGGAAACCTTCCAGCTGACCAGAACCTACGAGAAACTAGAAGTCCGAAGAGCCACCATCTTATGTGACATTGCATTCCTACGCAACTGCCGAGACAAAAATGTGATCCCCACAAGCTTCCAACTGAAATTCCACTCAAAAACCCCATCCAGCGAAAGGATCCTGAAAAGAACAGAACTAGCCCTAATCAGAAGCGAACTACACAGGAAAAGATACCTACTAGATCAAACCAACAGAGATCTACTCACTCTCCACCTCAAACTCAGCAACAAAATCCACCCAACACTCTGGAACAAATCCAAGCAACTCGCCGCCTGGAGAGCTGAAACAGAGACCTCCCACAAGACAGACACACACACCAACAAACTCCACAAACTGGAAAACGCCAGAAGCCCAACCCCCCACACAACAACCCATGAAACAAACAGTTCACAACATATCAGACAGGACACTCACCATCGCAGAGACCAAAGTCCTTTCCAAAGGATTCAACTTTGCAGTCGCCCCCAGACACATCCCCACCGAAAACATCATATGCGGAGTGGAAGCCAGCCTAACCAAAATCAACCCAGATGAAGCCAACAAAATCAGACTCGAAGTCACCAATGTCCTCTGCTCCAGCAAACCACCCAGAAGCAATTTACACAAAGAAGAACAAAAGCCCTCACCAACCTGAGGAAAGACCACAACATAATCATTCTCCCAGCAGACAAAGGCAATGCCACAGTGGTGATGAACACATCCGACTACCAAGCCAAATTATCCAACCTACTACAAGACCCTGCTTACATACCTTTGAACACAGACCCCACCACCTACCTGGAAAAAACCACCAAAGCCAAAATAAAAGCCTCTCCCTTAAGTGAAGAAATCAAGCCAAGCATCATCCCCAGAGAGAAATCATCCAGATGCCCCAAGCTCTACGGCCTCCCAAGATTCACAAAGAAGGAACACCTCTCAGACCCATAGTCAGCTCCATAGGCTCACCTCTACAAAACCTCGCCAAATTTCTTGCCAAACAACTCCAGCCCTATGCAGAATCCATCACTTCATACGTACAAAACTCGTTCCACTTCATAGAAATTATAAAGAAACAAGACCTACAACCCAATGACCTACTCGTGAGCTTCGATGTTGTTTCGCTCTTCACACAAGTGCCCATTCAAGAAGCCTTGACAGCTATCCACAACAAATACAACCCCCCCAAGCACATCCTAGATCTGACCAACCACTGCCTAACCAACACATACTTCATCCACAATGGACAAAGATACAAACAGATAGAAGGAGCACCCATGGGATCACCCTCTCACCGGTCATCGCAAACCTATATATGGAACACTTTGAAACCAACGCGTTACAGAAGTCCGAACATAAACCCAAACTCTGGCTCAGATATGTTGACGACACCTTTGTTATCTGGCCACACGGGAAAGATAAACTGAACAACTTCCTCACACATCTCAACAGCCTACACCCCAAAAATACAATTCACTATGGAAATAGAAGCCAACAACCAACTTCCCTTCCTGGACGTCCTAATCTACAAAAAACCCGACGGCTCCTTAGGACATACCATCTACCAGAAAAAAACACATACTAACCGCTACTTAAATGCACAATCACACCACCACCCTGCACAGATCAACTCCGTAGCAAAAACCCTCATATCCAGAACCAAACGCCTCGCTGACAAAGACCACCTAAAAACTGAATTACACACTCTCTCGAATGTTTTAATTGCGAACGGATTCCAAAAAACACCATCACCAAACTAATCCAAAAGGAAACACCCCCAAGAACCAAGAAACAGAAGAGAACAACGGCACCGCCCTCCTCCCTTACATCAAAGGCACCACAGACAAAATCAGCAAAATTCTCCACAAACACAATATCAAGACAGCCTTTTGCACCGACCAAAAAATAGCCAACATTTTAAGAAACCCCAAAGACAAGATTGAGCTAGAAAACCAAGGAGTCTACGAAATACCATGCAAAATCTGCCCAGCCACATACATCGGACAGACAAACAGGAGAATAAGCGCACGCATCGCAGAACACAAGAACGCAGTCAAAAAAGAAGAAAAATCTTCCTCTCTCTTCCAGCACATAAAAACAACAGGTCATGAAATTGATTTTGAAAGAACCAAACTCATCTCCAAAACTGAACACTTCAACAGTCGAATAATCATGGAAGCCATTGAAATAGAGAAACACCCAAACAACATGAATAAACGTGATGACACCTCCCGCTTGCCTGACATCTGGAAACTAGCCCTGGTCAACAGACGAGCCTCTGTCACAAAGACTGACACCAGGTCCAAAAGGACACAAGATGCCACCACCTTCCATCCACACCAAACACAAACCCAGACCCTTCCCACAGATGAAACGAAACCACCATCCAATAACAAAACCACGACTGCACCACCTACTGCTGCACCCCACTCCAGTCACCACATGGAGCACACTCACACACGCCAAAAAAACACTGGGAGACCACAGACACGTAGCCAGACCAAAATGAACTCACAAGACACAGGACCCCACTCCACCAAAGCCCAGAATGCTGCCAGAACGCCCATCACCAAGGTCGTTAAGAAACAAAAGGCTGATAGACACACATCCAGCACCTCACCCACACAGGTTGTCTCTAAACAGCCATCTAACCCACCAGCAGTTAATCCCTTAACGATCGCCTCAGCCACACAGCAGATCACAAAAGAACAAAGGAACCTACAGTCAGCAACAGAGCATGCAAACCACACCCCCCGGCAGTATTTATAGAAGGACTTCAACTGAGATCACACTTTGCTTCAAGAAGAAAGAAGCCAGAACACCAGCCTGAAGATGACGAGTGAGACCTCGTCGAAACGTCGCCAGAACAACCAGATTTCTACACGGGAAGAAACCCGAATCCACCCTAACATGCATACCTATACCCGTGAAAATCTACGAAAACAAATATCCGACCTCTACGGGGAGGAAACCTTCCAGCTGACCAGAACCTACGAGAAACTAGAAGTCCGAAGAGCCACCATCTTATGTGACATTGCATTCCTACGCAACTGCCGAGACAAAAATGTGATCCCCACAAGCTTCCAACTGAAATTCCACTCAAAAACCCCATCCAGCGAAAGGATCCTGAAAAGAACAGAACTAGCCCTAATCAGAAGCGAACTACACAGGAAAAGATACCTACTAGATCAAACCAACAGAGATCTACTCACTCTCCACCTCAAACTCAGCAACAAAATCCACCCAACACTCTGGAACAAATCCAAGCAACTCGCCGCCTGGAGAGCTGAAACAGAGACCTCCCACAAGACAGACACACACACCAACAAACTCCACAAACTGGAAAAACGCCAGAAGCCCAACCCCCACACAACAACCCATGAAACAAACAGTTCACAACATATCAGACAGGACACTCACCATCGCAGAGACCAAAGTCCTTTCCAAAGGATTCAACTTTGCAGTCGCCCCCAGACACATCCCCACCGAAAACATCATATGCGGAGTGGAAGCCAGCCTAACCAAAATCAACCCAGATGAAGCCAACAAAATCAGACTCGAAGTCACCAATGTCCTCTGCTCCAGCAAACCACCCAGAAGCAATTTACACAAAGAAGAACAAAAAGCCCTCACCAACCTGAGGAAAGACCACAACATAATCATTCTCCCAGCAGACAAAGGCAATGCCACAGTGGTGATGAACACATCCGACTACCAAGCCAAATTATCCAACCTACTACAAGACCCTGCTTACATACCTTTGAACACAGACCCCACCACCTACCTGGAAAAAACCACCAAAGCCAAAATAAAAGCCTCTCCCTTAAGTGAAGAAATCAAGCCAAGCATCATCCCCAGAGAGAAATCATCCAGATGCCCCAAGCTCTACGGCCTCCCAAGATTCACAAAGAAGGAACACCTCTCAGACCCATAGTCAGCTCCATAGGCTCACCTCTACAAAACCTCGCCAAATTTCTTGCCAAACAACTCCAGCCCTATGCAGAATCCATCACTTCATACGTACAAAAACTCGTTCCACTTCATAGAAATTATAAAGAAACAAGACCTACAACCCAATGACCTACTCGTGAGCTTCGATGTTGTTTCGCTCTTCACACAAGTGCCCATTCAAGAAGCCTTGACAGCTATCCACAACAAATACAACCCCCAAGCACATCCTAGATCTGACCAACCACTGCCTAACCAACACATACTTCATCCACAATGGACAAAGATACAAACAGATAGAAGGAGCACCCATGGGATCACCCCTCTCACCGGTCATCGCAAACCTATATATGGAACACTTTGAAACCAACGCGTTACAGAAGTCCGAACATAAACCCAAACTCTGGCTCAGATATGTTGACGACACCTTTGTTATTTGGCCACACGGGAAAGATAAACTGAACAACTTCCTCACACATCTCAACAGCCTACACCCCAAAATACAATTCACTATGGAAATAGAAGCCAACAACCAACTTCCCTTCCTGGACGTCCTAATCTAAAAAAACCCGACGGCTCCTTAGGACATACCATCTACCAGAAAAAAACACATACTAACCGCTACTTAAATGCACAATCACACCACCACCCTGCACAGATCAACTCCGTAGCAAAAACCCTCATCTCCAGAACCAAACGCCTCGCTGACAAAGACCACCTAAAAACTGAATTACACACTCTCTCGAATGTTTTAATTGCGAACGGATTCCAAAAAAACACCATCACCAAACTAATCCAAAAGGAAACACCCCCCAAGAACCAAGAAACAGAAGAGAACAACGGCACCGCCCTCCTCCCTTACATCAAAGGCACCACAGACAAAATCAGCAAAATTCTCCACAAACACAATATCAAGACAGCCTTTTGCACCGACCAAAAAATAGCCAACATTTTAAGAAACCCCAAAGACAAGATTGAGCTAGAAAACCAAGGAGTCTACGAAATACCATGCAAAATCTGCCCAGCCACATACATCGGACAGACAAACAGGAGAATAAGCGCACGCATCGCAGAACACAAGAACGCAGTCAAAAAAGAAGAAAAATCTTCCTCTCTCTTCCAGCACATAAAAACAACAGGTCATGAAATTGATTTTGAAAGAACCAAACTCATCTCCAAAACTGAACACTTCAACAGTCGAATAATCATGGAAGCCATTGAAATAGAGAAACACCCAAACAACATGAATAAACGTGATGACACCTCCCGCTTGCCTGACATCTGGAAACTAGCCCTGGTCAACAGACGAGCCTCTGTCACAAAGACTGACACCAGGTCCAAAAGGACACAAGATGCCACCACCTTCCATCCACACCAAACACAAACCCAGACCCTTCCCACAGATGAAACGAAACCACCATCCAATAACAAAACCACGACTGCACCACCTACTGCTGCACCCCACTCCAGTCACCACATGGAGCACACTCACACACGCCAAAAAAACACTGGGAGACCACAGACACGTAGCCAGACCAAAATGAACTCACAAGACACAGGACCCCACTCCACCAAAGCCCAGAATGCTGCCAGAACGCCCATCACCAAGGTCGTTAAGAAACAAAAGGCTGATAGACACACATCCAGCACCTCACCCACACAGGTTGTCTCTAAACAGCCATCTAACCCACCAGCAGTTAATCCCTTAACGATCGCCTCAGCCACACAGCAGATCACAAAAGAACAAAGGAACCTACAGTCAGCAACAGAGCATGCAAACCACACCCCCCGGCAGTATTTATAGAAGGACTTCAACTGAGATCACACTTTGCTTCAAGAAGAAAGAAGCCAGAACACCAGCCTGAAGATGACGAGTGAGACCTCGTCGAAACGTCGCCAGAACAACCAGATTTCTACACGGGAAGAAACCGAATCCACCTAACATGCATACCTATACCCGTGAAAATCTACGAAAACATATATATATATATATATATATATATATATATATATATATATATATATATATATATATATATATATATATATATATATATATATATATATAAAGCAACTTGATGGCAAATAAAAGCATTATCCTAAGATTTTAAGTGAAAAGGTGGAACTAAAGAAAGTTAGTGGATTTCTTAAACTAGGAATATGATTTTAAAAGGCAAGCTTTTCAGCATTCCTATTTAAAGGGAACCAAAAAAGGGGAGACATAGTGAAGTTGATTAGTATCCATTCTTGTACAGGCCTTTTCTGCACATTAAGGCTTTATACAGCAATAGTGATAACTACAGTAGGCCCCTCATATACATGGAAGATTAGTCCCAAGACCCACCTGCGGATGCTGAAAAACATGGAACACTATTTTAATAACAAATACCGTAGTATGGTCTCTGGGTCCATCTAGTGACCAGTTCTGGTTAAATATTTTCAGGCAGTGGATACGTGAATCAGTGGATAATGATCTCATGGATATAAGGGGGATCCTGATGCAGAAACATTGGCAGCAGCTTTTTATTAACTAGTTTTCAGATGTATTTATTAAACGGCAACCATCAGACTGAAAATTTTACAAGGGTTTGAAGAATTTGCCCCTTAGTCAGGCCAACTTTCCCTACAGCTGTTCTTTATCCAAGGGCAGATGACATTCACTTGCATGATTATTGCTTTATTTTCATTGTGAATGAAGAATTAGGAACAACATGAAGCAAGATGGTAGAATATAGTTCTTGGCACAAACATAGATACGGTATGTCAGGGCAGAAGATAGCTTTACTAAATCTAAAAAACTTCAGAACAAGCAATGTTTTAGTGTCATCCCCTGCCCACGCACTTCACAATGGGGTTTGTGTTTTGACTATTTAATCATCTGATTCAGGAACTGTACTGGTCATTCTTTTTTTTTGAAAGCCTGACTTTTAATTTACCATTTGATTGATGCAAATCAGTGCCAGTACAGAAAACCCACAGGCTTCAACTGGCATGCAAACAAAATGTGGTGGTGGTGGGGGGGGGAGAATGAAATTTCCATTCAGTCAATAAAACCCAAAGTCAGGGCAACCTGTGGTTACCTTTCAATGTGCAAGACGGGAGCTGGTCCTAGGAGAAAATAGCACAACGAGGTCAGTAAGCCTCCAAAGATCAACAGCCACTTCCTCATATGCTGCAAGAGAGACAGAGATGAAGAGCATGGCTGTCAATGAAAGTGTCAGATCTGAATAAAATGAAACAGTCAGTGCTGTTGACGGGAAAGTGAAGTATTGCTTCAGATGTTCCAGGGCAGGATTGTTCTGTTCAGAACAGACAGTAGCACTGCTGGAAACCTGGACGATGACAATGAAGCCCAGAACACAGCCTTGCATTCAGGAACGCCCTCTGAGTCTTGCAAGGTTCTTGCAAACTACTATTCTGGTAGGTTTCATTTTTTCTACTGAATCTCCACTGAGACCCCTTAATTTTCAGAAGGCTACTTCCAAAACAAAAACAAACAAACACACACACACACACACACACACACACAAGACAACCAAAAAAACAATGCATAAACTTAGAACAAGATCAATTAAGCATTGTTTTAATCTGCAGCCTAAAACTAGCTGGTGCTGGTGGTACTTTGATGGGTGCGCTATAGTATCACTCCTAAGAGGAGTGTCTCCTCTGTCACCTTCTGCCTCCTCAATATGCTTCACATATGTTCAAGTCCCCACTCTTGAAGCAACAATACCTCTAATGCTTGTTGCTGTAACAGCTTGGATCCTGAGTGACCCCTTTCTCTGAATAGAAAAGGAATCTCACACAAGACAGCACTCTGCCACCTACTGTGCAAGGCAATGGTTTCCTCAAACCGAGTCAGCAGATTTCCAGAAGACACAGGAAGCAAGAAAGCAGAGGTCAAGGACTTGTCCCCCCCCCTTATCCCCAGATTTTGATGGACTTCCATCAGCAATTGCCAGCCTGAACATGATGTGGTTAGGAATACAACATTACTGGCATCTCTCCCTCATCACACTTGATGAGGTACAGGAAGACAAACAACAGAAACAAACTGAAGACCTCTCTCTTAATATAGTTGATGATGTGCATGTAGATGAACAGGCTGCAGGAGAGAGGCTCCTTGTACTAGGTGATTCAGTTATTAGAAATACAGAGGGATGGATTTGTGATGCGCACATAACTGTATGGTGACTTGCCTGCCAGGTGCAAAGGTTGCAGACATCATGAGAAATCTAAATAGTTTGTTAGAGCAGTGTTTTTCAACCACTGTTCCGCGGCACACTAGTGTGCCGCAAGATGTTGCCTGGTGTGCCGTGGGAAAAATTGAAAAATTACTTTATATATAGTCAATATAGGCACAGAGTTAAATTTTTTAACATTTTCTAATGGTGGTGTGCCTCGTGATTTTTTTCATGAAACAAGTGTGCCTTTGCCCAAAAAAGGTTGAAAAACACTGTGTTAGAGAGCCAGTGGTCATGGTACACGTTGGTACCAATGATGTTGGGAAAGCAAAGCGGTCAGTCATGGAAGCCAAATTCAGGTTGTTAGGAATAAGACTGAAGTCCTGGACTTCGAAGGCAGCATTTTCAGAAGTGCTGCCTGTACCTCATGCAGGACCCACCAGGCAGGCTGAGCTCAGAAGCCTTAAAGCATGGATGAGGTGATGGTGTCAAGAGGAGGGCTTCAGATTTGTCAGGAACTGGACAACATTTTCGGGACAAGCCAAACCTGTTCAGGAGGGACGGGTTGCACTTGAATCATGATGGGAGCAGATTGCTGGCACTCAGCATCAAAAAGGCTGCAGAGCAGCTTTTAAACTGATAACTGGGGAAAAGCCAACCGGAGCTAGGCAGCATCCGGTTCAGAAAAGTGTCTACCTGGGCAGTGAGGAGGATGCAATAATTACTGAGGAGAGCGAGGAGCTAGTAACCAGCACTCCGGCAGAAGGATGCAAGAGGCAGTCTAATGATGCAACTGGACTCAAAAGACTAATCAGAAAAGCATATATAAATGCATGTATGCAAATACCAAAAGCCTCCAGAACAAAATTGGGGAGCTGGAATACTTAGCGATAGATAAAAATATTGACATTATTGGCATCACTGCTACCCGGTGGACAGATGATAAGCAAGGTGATACAGTTATCCCAGGCTACAAACTGTACAGGAAGGGGCAAATGGGAGGTGGTGTATGTCAAAGAAGTGATAAAATCATATGAATTGGAACATCTAGGTGATTTGGAGTCACCATTAGAAATTCTGTGGGTAAGAGTATCAGGCCACAAGGATGGTCTAACAGTAGGTATATACTATTGGCCTCCAACCCAAGCCCCTGAAGGTGACTGGCAGTTGGAGAATGTTGTAAAGGAGGCATCCAAGAAGGGAAGCCTGGTTATAATGGGGGACTTCAATTACCCTCACATAGACTGGGTGAACTGTTGTTCAGCACATGACAAAAAGATGAAGTTCCTAGAGATGCTAAATGATTGTTCCCTGGAACAGATGATTGAAGACCCAACTAGAGGTACAAGAATCCTTGACTTGATACACAGGATCTGGTGCAAAATGTTAATGTGACTGATCCAATAGGGGACAGTGACACAACACAGTTACTTTTAACTTAATCACAGACTGCAGATCACTGATGAAATCTAACACAGAGACCTTACATTTCCCAAAGATGAGGAAACTAGTAAAAAAAAGCTGAAAGGGAAAATTGAGAGAGTCCAAACTGTCCAAGAGGCATGGAGGCTGCTCACGAAAACAATAACAGAGGCCCAATTGGAATGCATACCCAAAAGGAAAAACAGCACTGCCAGATCCAAGAGGACTCTGATGTGGCTTACAGGAGCTATTCGGAAGTGATCAAAAGCAAGAAAAGCTCATTTAGAAGATGAAAGGCTTGTCCAAACGACAGCAACAGGCAGAAACATAAATTCTGGCAGACCAAATGCAAGGCAACAATCAGGAAAGCAAAGCAAGGTTTTGAGGAGCGTATACCTAAAAACCTTCAGAGAAATAACAAGGACTTCTTCATGTACATTAGGAATAAGAACCCAAGTAGGAAGGCCATTGAACCATTAGATGACAATGGAAGAGGAAACAGAGTGCTGAGCGACTCCATGAATTCTTTGCTTTAGTATTCACTGAAGAAGACAGAGACCACATGCCCCAAACAGAGTCTATCTTTATAGGGAGGGAAACCAAAGAATTAAACCTGATAGAAATTACCAGGGAGAAGGTCCTTGCATGTCTTGTTAAACTAAATGCTAACAAATCACCAGGACCAGATGGCATCCATCCAAGAGTTCTCAAGAAACTTAAAGATGAAATTGTTGATGTCCTAGCCAAAATATATAATCTTTCCCTCAAATCAGATGTTATGCCTGATGACTGGAAGGTAGCAAATGTAATGCCAATCTTCAAAAAAGGATCCAGGAAATTACTGACCAATCAGTTTGTCATGTGTCCCAGGTAGAGTAGAAGAGAAGGTGCTGCTGAAGAAGAGCCAACATGGCTTTTTCAAGGGCAAATCATGCCTCACTAATCTGTTGGAATTTTTTTGAGAGTGTAAACAAGCATGTGGATAAGGTAGAGCCAGTTGACATTGTTTATCTGGACTTTCATATGGCTTTTGACAAGGTCCCGTACCAAATGTTCTTGAATAAATTTGCCAGTCTTGGAATAAGGGGACAGGTCTTGTCTGGATCAGCAACTGGCTAGGGGACAGGAAACAGAGGGTAGCACTAAATGGACACTTCTCCAAGTGGAACAAGGTAAACAGTGGGGTCCCCCAATGCTCAGTATTGGGGGCCCTGCTTTTCAACCTCTTCAAAAATGATCTAGAAGTAGGGGTAAATAACAAGGTAGCCAAATTTGCTAATGACACTAAATTATACAGGGTAGTAAAAACAGAGAGATTGTGAGGTGCTCCAGAGGGATCTCTTGACACTGGGGGGCGGGGCGGCAAAGCAGTGGCAAATGAGCTTTAGCATTAGTAAGTGCAGAGTGATGTACATTGGGGTAAAAAAAACAATTACATTTATAAACAGATGGCGTCTGAACTCTCTGTAACAAATCAGGAAAGGGACCTTGGTGTCCTGGGGGATAGCTCAATGAAGGTGTCAACCCAGTGTGCCACAGCAGTGAAAAAAAGCCAACTCAATGCTAGGGATCATTAGGAAGGGTATAGAAAATAAGTTAGCAGGTGTAATCTTGCCTCTTTATAAATCTATGGTGAGGCCCAATCTGTAGTATTGTGTACAATTCTGGTCACCATACAAGAGGATATTATGGAAATGGAAAAAGTGCTGAGGAGGGCAAACAGAATGATTAGGGGACTGGAACACCTTCCTCACCATCTGAGGATGCAATGGCTGGGCCTCTTCACCCTTGAATGACAGCACCTAAGAGATGACCTAATTGAAGTTTATAAAATCATACACGGTGTGTACAGAGTAGATAAGGAAAAGATGTTTTCCCTATCACATAACACTAGAACTAGGGGACACTCCATGAAACTTTTGGGTGCTAGATCTCAAAGAAATAAGATAAATAAACAAATAAATAAACAAATAAAACAAATAAGAAAATACTTTTTCACACAGAGGATTACTGGTATGTGGGCCTCCCTGCTCGAAGAAATGGTGACAGCTGTCAGCCTTGACAGCTTTAAGAAAGGACTGGACAAGTTCATGGAGAACAAGGGTATCAATGGCCATCATTATGGATACCTAAGGACAACCTCTGGGTTGGAGAGATAAGCAGGATCTCTCTCTATACCATTTGCATGTAATCTTAAACAGTTGAAGACATCTGCTTGGGAATACCCTGAAGCAAATGGTTAGCCACTTTGTGAGACAGAATGCTGGACTGGATGGGCTGTGGCCTGTTCCAGCAAGGCTGTTCTTATGGCAATTCCATCCAGCCCAGTTAAAACTTCCAATGGTGAGAGATTGTCAGACGTGAAGTCCAAAAACTCTGGAAAGTAGAAAGTTTCTACTTTCTTCGTGGTGCAGTGGTTAAATGCCTGTACTGCAGGCAAAACTGTGCTCACGACCTGGGGTTTAATCCCAGGTTGACTCAGCCTTCCATCCTTCCAATGTTGGTAAAATGAGTACCCAGCTTGTGTGGGGGGGGGGCAATGTGTAGCCTGCATACTGCAATTAAAAAACTGTAAACCACCCAGAGACTACTTGAAGTGGTATGGGGCGGTATATAAACAGAACATTTTGCTTTGCTTTGCTTTGCTTTTTCAAGAGGCCCTTCTGAATTATTTGCCATCTATCACTGGCCTGAAGTCTTAGTGATTACCTCTCCCTGGGATCTCACTCCCGCAAAAGTGGTTTTCAACTTTGATACCTAGCTATTTTGGCTTCTACACCCAGAAGATCCCTCTATCGTAGCCAGCAGCAAGGGATTTGGGGAGGTAAAGATCAAAAGGCTTGGCAAAAGCAGTGTCTTAAATCTAGTTCGGGTTTCTGACATCTGGTGTGTCTTGACTTCCAAACAGAATTTCTACCGTGGAACTTTGAAGCCCACCCACTTCTGGTGCAGCACCGCAACTGAGGGCACGACACGGCAGTGAGAGAGGATGTAGGCGGCTTGTACTCACCGGCATTTTATCTGATAAAAATCCAAGTAATGGTGACGATAGGGAGTAGGAGAGTGCTAACCCCAGGAACACCAGCCCTACGTAGCCAGCGGACAATTTGAACTGTAGAAAGAATAGGATAATTAATGGGGTTCAAAATAAATAAATAAATCCTCTTTTAGTGTACCAAATCCCATTTTGCCCCCTCTTTTTTATAATCCCAATCATCTTTTAAAGGCCAAAACAACTTCACTATAGCACAAGCTTCTGTGGGTCACAATCCACCTCTTCAGATTGTAAATATCTGACTAATGGTGGCACTCATGCAGTTTTTTGAAACATGTGAGATTCCAACGAGTGCTTCATCATGGGCATCCTCCGGTGAGTTTGCATGGCAGAGATCAGAACCCAGGTCTCATGAGTCCTAGTCTGATGCTATATCAACTATGCCTCTCTCTCTCTCTCTCTCTCTCTCTCTCTCTCTCTCTCTCTCTCTCTCTCTCTCTCTCTCTCTCTCTCTCTCTGTTTTACTGATGCATTTTAAGTGCATTTTTAATTCTTTAAAATATTTCAATTTTCTCATGTCACTGTTAGCTACCCCGGTACTTCTGATTGGGCAGAAAAGTACAGTATAAAGGACAACCAATGATTATACCAATGATGATAAAAGGGTACTATATTATAAATCTGAAGCTAGCAACCACACTAAGCCTTCAAAGGTGAAAGATTAAGGAGCCTGTTTTTATTATCAACTGAACTTGCTGTACTGAAACAAGCTACAGTAGGATCCCTGTATCCCCTATTTCACTTATCCACAGTCTTAAAATGTTGTACATAGTATGGTATCTGGTCCCCTCTAGTGGCCAGTGTTGCTCATGCATGTTAAAATATGATTTCTGTTCCTTCCCCCTTACTATATTCACAGGGGTCCCTTCTCCTTACTATATACACAGGGGTCCCAGAACCAATCCCCCACAAATACAGGGGTCTTACTCTATTATGTTTGTTAATGGAGTTTCATTGTTTAGCATAGGTACTGAATATAGTTTTTCCCCTCTCTTTCCTTGGAAGCCAGCATTTAATATTGAAGTGTTTCATGTTTTTGAAAACTTATTAGGAAGCCTTGGAAATCACAGAGCCTAAATCTATTTGGAACTACAAAGAGGAGTAGAGCCATTGAAGCAATGAAGCTTCTTGAAGTGAGGATGTGGCATTTTCCCATGGAGTCAATAGGCCTACTCTGATAGGGGCTAACCATTGATTTGGGCCATAAACTGGATGTATGATTATCTGTGAAGATTCTCAGTCATCCAGGTGAGTTTATCTGGAAGTTGAGTCATGGCAACTGGACTTCTTTTCTTGAGAGACTGAAACCTGAAGACAGCACTTAAGGCCTGTGGATATCCAAAGTGGGCCTTCAACAAAGCAGTGTCCTGACCAGAAGAACAAGGAATCAGCCCGAGACCCTGGTAATTCCCTACATGGCTGGAGTGTCTAAGAAGCTTAAAAGGATTTTTTGGCAAGCACCACATCCCTGTTTACTTCAAACCCACAAACACACTAAGGCAGAGACTCTCCACCCAAAGGAACCAACACCAAAACATAAAAGGAGCAATATAGTATATGGGTTCCAATGCAGTCAGGAATGTGCAGACCTCTACACTGAAGAAACTAGAGAAAGGAGGACAGCCCAACATAGGAGGGGTAACAGAATCAGCAGTACACCTCCACTTGAAGGGAAAAGGGCACTCATTCAAAGATGAGGAGGTACACATATTAGACAGAGAAAATAGGTGGTTTGAGAGAGGGCTCAGGGAAGCCATTCATGTGAGCATTGAAACCCCCTCTCTCAACAGAGGTGGGGGGATTCAGGCACAGTCTATCTGCTACTTATCAGGCAATGATTTCAACAATTCTCAGACAAATAAAAAATACTTCACACCTCCACCACCAAGGCCATAGCTAGCAACCCATACTTTATGGGTTTCAGCAGCTTAGGGCATTTCACACCTAATGGCCTACTGAGGCTATTGTCCACCTAAGAAGCCTATTCAGGCCATTGTTCGTCTGATGAGCCTATTTCAGACCAGGTTGACATCAAAGTGAACTATAAAATGGACGACTCACAACTAGCTCTCCTCAGACTGACAAAGCTGTTTGGATGAGCAGCAAAGCATTTCAATCTCTCAAGAAAAGAAGTCCAGTTGCCTTGACTCAACTTCCAGATGGATGGATGATTCCTAGCCATCCTTGTAGCTTTAGGGGGAAAGCTATAATTGTGTGCATCACACTACCTCTGTTATCAGTTTACAGAAATATTAACAAATAAAAATGTAAAGAGTGGAGTTACAATCACAGAGTGGCTTTACTAAGTGCCGCAATTAATGATATTTTTATTTTATTTTTTGTAAAAGCACAGGCATTATCCGTAGATGCTCGGTGAATGTTCAATGTCAATGGTTAGAATTCTGTTGTAAAGCTTCATATGTGCAACAGGAATGACAGCAGCTCAGTGGAAAATTGCTGCTGATTAAAACCTTCCTGGGCAAGCTAAGGGTGCAGATATCTTGCTCTCACTGCATATTGTTGTATGCATCCTGAAATTAGCAAAGGACAATTTTCCCCTCTTGCAGTTAACACCCCGCTCTCTCTTTATCTGAATACTTACAGCGTTTTACACAATTATTTTTAGGAAGGCAGTACGTGTTTAAGAGGTGTCTTTTCCAAACAAGTGCCCACCTTTTCCAGGATAAAGAGTGACATTGTAGGATCTAGAAAGCCTAAGCATCCGCTTAATGAAATAATAGTAAGACAGAGAAGTACAACTTTGGGCAGGGAAATAAGTTTCAAGAATGAATCTTTGCTAGGTGTGGAATCTGTAAAGAAACAAACAAAAGGTCATTAAAGATGGGTTTAAGAACCCTTGGGGAGGCTTTAAAAGACACATATATACACATAGTTTCAAAGCCTACTGTTAATCCCAAGCAGAGTGGACTCACTGAATCAACTGCTGAATGGGAAGTCAACGATTGCATAAATCCCATTGATTCAATATGTCTTCTCTAACTGAGACTAGCATCTAGCCTTATTAGTATAGATACTTTTGTTGCTATTGCTCATCCAATGTGCATGGCACCTCACAGGACAGATGATAAACCTCTGTCCCTAAGGGTTTACAGTTTACACACAAAACTTCAACACGGTGGAACAGAGATGATGCAGAGGGTAGTGAAATCAGATTTTCCTGCTTGTTTGCAGCTGACTTTCCTCAACTACAATGCTTCCTTAGATTAAGTACAGACAATCTGTTTCTTAAAGTATCCATTGAATTACTAGGCTGAATCTGCATCCAGTTTAAATAGAGAGGATATTATAGGCCAGTTGTTCCCTTGTTTATAACAGACAAGGTTAGAAATTGATAATTTATGAGAACAGAAAGTAGCTACAAAGAGGTGTCTGTGGTCATGCTATGAACACAATGTGATTCTTTGGATCAATATCCTATTGCTAATTCCATCTGAGAGTAGACCCACTGAAGCAACTGCTGAGTGATTAAGGCTGCTTTTACACTACACCTAAAATCCGAGGCAAAGGGCTCTGAGATGTGGAGCTTAAAATTGTTTTCCCACCACCTGTGTACTTAAAAAAATTAAGTACGACCATGCCCACCTAAGTGCGCCCCAGCACATTTGACAAGTACCTGGTCTCTGGAGGTAAAAAAAATTCCAATGTAGATTATAAAGCTGTGGCTGCAGGGCTCTCCTCACCTTCTGTTTGATTTTTTGTCCCCACCGCCCCTTTAACAGCCTGGAATCCGTACGGGGCTGCTACGACAGCAGACGGAGGAGAGCGGAGGTGAGCCTGCATTCTTTTCTCTTTTTTCTCCCTCCCCTCACCGCAGAGGGAGCAATGGAGTGCGGAAGGGTGGGTACACAAGAAGCAGAACAAACCCGCCACGATCTCTGGTCCAAATTTAAGTTGCCAGCGGATTTTAGAGGTCGTGTAAAAGCGCCCTTAGTCAAGACTTGAAGTCCCATTGAGTCACTGCTTCCTTAGAGTTAAGTATGGGCAATATTTTCTTAAAATATTCATTGTATTAATAGTCTGAATCTGTATCTAATTTAAGAGGAGAGAATATTTTAGCAAATCTTTGTAGGGGGGGGCGAGATGTTGGAAGACAGAGCTTTCTGTGTGTCACAAATGGGAGGGGTAGTAAAATACAGGTTTTATGTACAGAAATTCCAGGTGGGGCTGGAGAAGATTTTTCTGGAGGTGCTGCCAGTTTATGTCAAATGGACCAACCCTATGATTTAGAATAAGGCAGCTTTTCATGTTTCTATGTACACAGTGTTTTCTATCATATTCAGCTGCAACAGTGGTACCGCTGATGCTGACGTAACATTCAATGGCTGATTTAATCAGTTTTGAGACATGGAACAGAGAGGGTCATCATTTTATCCTCTGCAGGCAAAGGGGACAAAATTATCTTGGGACAGCATGGAAGCTCTGAGAGCCACAGTACAGAAGGAGAAAGTCTTTAATTATACAAAAAAATCACCTCACTGGTAACATAATCTGATGGTGACAATTTTTGGGAACTGAAGACTTCCTCTTTCCATCCCACAGCTCCCATGGCCAACATGCAATTAAACAGATTACTTGTGAGCAATGCTCCCTCTAATTTCCATCCTTGCTGTGCAGAAATCCCAACCTATGCACACACACAGGGGCATGATTTCAGACAATACCTAAACTAAATAGGCAACAAAAAGCTGATGGTGTGCAGTCTTGATGGAGCTCTGTGCGCACATGCACAGCATAGAGGGAATGTCGCTTGTGAGACAGTCAGGTTACAAGAGAGAATTAAATTACTGAAAATATATGTCTGCTGGTGATTTCCTCACCTCTTCACCCCTGTAACTTACCAAAAGGATATAAACCAGTGGATCTACTCCAGATAGATTTCATCCTAGCTGTATAATTTAGATCAGTGGTGGCCAAACTTTGGCCCTTCAAAGGTTTCGGACCACAACTCCCACAGTCCTTTGACGTTGGCAATACAGGCTTTGTAATTGGCAATTCTGGGAGTTGTGGTCCAAAACATCTAGAGGGCCAAAATTTGGCAACTACTGATTTACAAAGGCTCTTTTTCTGTATCAGATCTGAAAATAGGTCCCAGTCTTTTAAATTAAAAAAAAAAAACTCTACCTACCATATTTTGGTAAGAGGTACATGTTTAGAGGCACCAGGAACAGCACTACACATCCAAGTACAAGGAATGGGACTTCGTAGCCAAAAGACTGGTACAAAAAGCCACCAATGGGTGGGCCTAAGACTAGACCCAGTCCAGTGAAAATTTCAAGGCTGCCCTAAAAGAGAAAGAGAGAGAGAGAGAGAGAGAGAGAGAGAGAGAGAGAGATGACAATACAATGAACTCAGATGATTCCTGTGGCAGAGGTTCAGGAAGATAGCTTTCCCATCTTTATTTGGAGATGACAAGAACCGGACTCCATGCCAAAAGGCTTTGCTCCTTCCACGGAAGGTCAGAGTATTGTGAGAAGCAGTCATATACCCTGTGGCAGCAGCATCGCACCCTCGAAAGTGGCAGAATATGGGGAAAGGAAGGTGGACGATGTGCAGTCAAGTGAAGCTGGTACAGTCACCAAGCACCAAAAAGTACATTTATGACTTTAAAAGCAACCGTTATCAACTTAGAATTCCACAAGAGCATGAGGAACAGCTGTTTGCCACCACTGTGCTGGGATACAGACCAAACAAACACGACATTCAGTTCAAGCACCAATTCAGCAACCTGGAAAACAGCTCAATTTAGCTCAGAGTGCTTTAGATACAGCCTTCTTTGATTCAGAAATCCATTTTTTAATGTCTCTCATAGGCTTTCACAGCAAAAGATATGAAAACAGAAACTCTGTTTAAGGAGAAAGAGAGTGTTAATATATGTATTCGTGTTTTCAAAATCTGATATGCATCTGCATTCCACAACAGTAAGATACTAAGCTTGTAGTCTGAAAAGGCAAAAGAGGTGAAGCAAAGCACCATAACGGCTGATAGAAAATAAGTTAATGGCCTTCACTGAACACAGATCTATGCTAACATTTAGTCTTGATTTTCCCCCTGATTAGTGCCCATCAGAGACACCCACTGAATTTTTCTACTCTTAAAACAACAATACAGCTCTTTTTATGCAATTGGCTACACACAATTTCCACACCAAATCAACATGTCAAGGCTGCATCAGTTTCTTCCAGATGAAACTTCCTCCAGAGGGTTTTAGTTAGTGTATCAAAACCCTGCCATAATATAATTAGGATGCGTTGCCAATTTCCAAGTGCCCAGACACATATAAATGCGGTCTGCTCTTTCATGACATGGACTTGGATAATGGTTTGCAGCCAGAAGATCCAACATGCATAACCTTGCTGGCAATCAGTACAACACAGGAGGCTGTGTTCTCCACTAAGGAACTACACCACGTAACACCCATCTTCTCTTTTTTCCTCCCAGATATCACATGGTAGAAGACAACAGACAACGCTCCTTCAGCAGATCTGTGACATTTCACGGGGATCAATGATTATATATTATTATGCACTCGTAGTGATGAACCTTCGTCATGAATGAAGGCACATCGGCAGAGCACGAGGAAAAGTAAAAAGACCCACAGTTCTCGGGCTAGTTAGGAAAGAGGTGATGGATGAGTGGCTGGGTTGTCATTTTTAGCTTATCTATCACAGCACAACTGCTTCTCTCACTGGCCTTTCCTCTGCCAACAAGAGAAAATAAAGCAGAACAACAAAGTTTCTATCAAGCTGGGTCTTTCCTTCATCATTCTGCTGGGAGAAGCCACTGTGCATAGGAAGAGTCATGGGTTGGAAGCGGTTAGAAATGGATGTGTCTTTTTTAGGGGAGGGAAAATTTTGTTTAAAAAAGAGGTGTCCAGCCTATGCAATGTAATACCATATGCCGTGTAATTCAAGCAGCCACATTATGCTTTGGATTGCATTAATAGTATGGTTGCATTTTACTTTATAGCTACTGACAGTTTGTAATTATTAACTTGCATTCCATCTCTTCTTCTATTATTCCTGGGGCCCGCCTTTCCTATCATTGACCAATGGCAATGCAAGTGTTCTGTGCAACGGGGAAGGCTTCAACACATCAGTCAGCTTCATACATACCAACACCGTAGCTATGTTGTTGGGAAAAGCCTTTGCAAGAATAGAAAAGGAAGCTGTTATTGCTGCAGAAAAGCCAATTGCATCCACTGCTCGCATCAAAAAACACAGCCCTATGAAAATGGGCCCATCAGGCGCTTTGTCCAACATCCTAAGCACACAAATAGAATGGATTTAGAATCTTAGGCATTCTTGAGCATCATGTGTTTTACCACCATTGTTCTTATGCTACAGATTTGGAAACTTACTTTGTCTTGGATATGTAGCAGGGGTAGAGTAGCTTTGTTCTTTTAAGACCTAGCCAGGTTACACTGTTAGCTTCAAAGTGAAGAAACCACAAGCCTCCGTGGGTGGCCTTAGGTCCATCATCCCTTAAGCTACCGCAACAAAGACATTTGGGTCCACACGCCACCTTCCGCACCATGGAAGGAAGATGGGGTGCAGATGCAACAAATTAAAACACAGGGAACTGTTCCCTCTGGAATAGCTGGCCAGATGTTGAAGGAAAAAACATCTTAACTGTTAAAACAGAATGACAATGGAGCCAGTTTTCCAGTGCTAGAGGCATTCAAGAGAAAATTGGACAACCATCGGTCATATCTGGCTTTTGGATTCCTGCCTTGAGCAGAAGTTTGATACTCCACCTAACACAATTATCCTATGGTTCTGAAGTGAGGCTGCACATTGATAAATTAGTAAGAAGCAGCAGAGTCTAAATTCGAGCAGAGTTATCCTTTTCTGTCTGTCTCTGGTTCCATCACTTGTATTCGTGTCCTACCAATATAACAAACAAATGACATGGCAGGATGTCTGTACGCAGGTGTGCTTTACGAGAAGCCATCCATCCAGCTAATGCAATAGCTACTGTAACTCATGAGAGAATAACTATGTTTTTGTATCATCTGGTTGTATGCTGTCTAGTGTAAAAGAGAAAACACATTTTGATCATAACATGTAAGAGCAGTAAAATCTTACATCCTGCCAGTGCCAGATACAGAACATCCATGAGGAAAACATGGATTAAGGTGTACAGGGAGGAACAGTCCCATTTTACAGAAGAGAAAAACAAATTTAGACACTTCCAGACATTTCCCTGATTCAAAAAGAGAAATTTTGCAAGAGCCTCAAACAAGAATTCCTCCCATTTTGACCCTTCTGTGTTTCTTCAAAGCTCCTTCTATCGTTTTCTCTTGCCACAAAAGAAATAATGAAGAAAAAAATAGAACTGCAGAGTCTCTTTCTACTTGCAATACTGATAGCTGTCCACCTAGGGGCTTCCCAGTAGTATCTTAAACAGAACCAAGCTCCAGTAAAATAAATAATAATAACAGTATGGAAAACACATCAAACATAACTTCAAGGAACTGCACAAGATAGATAGAAATACTCACCCAAAAAGAATTGTGGCGCATCCTGACACAAACATCCCAGAAACAAACATAAACTTTGCTCCAATCTGTACAAACTGTAATTGTTGAACAAAAATGTTACATTTCAGTGATCAGCCAGACTTTCAAACAGAACATTTTATGAAAAATAAAATGCTTTTACTTTCAGCTTATAGGCAAGAAAGAGGGGGACACACACACACACATAATCATCTTTTCTCTTCCCCATCTAACTGACTTACATCCAGCTTATTATCACACCTAAAAATATTCTAAATGGATAAGTGAATTAACCTACTTTCACAATGGCAAGGAATCTGGTGCTATTAACTGTTTCCATACCCTTTGCTGCTGTTACCCCAGTGTTAGAGTGCTCTGGTGAAGCTTCATATACCATCACAGCAGTGCTTTGGACAATTAACTCAATGCATTGGCAAGATTCAGAACATCCATGAGGAAATGACAACAAAGTTTGCATGATACAACATGACATGACATGACATGATGAACTGAGACAAACAGACCTCGATTCACACCAAGAGTGATGAGTCCCAATATATGTTTGAAGCTACTGCATAAAAATATCATTGGAAAACTCATCACAATCATGTCTTAATTCAGAGAAATCTTCAATTCTCCCAATCTACAGAACCCACATTGCAAATATGTCTGGCTTACTATGCCGTCTTCAAGCAAAAGTCAAGCTAGCCAACAATAATTATTTAGATAAAACCAGACAAACGGAATAAAAATATATCCAAGCAGTTCAAATCCCACCAAGAGGAAATAGGTTTTCAGACCAAAGTTCTGCTTAAATAGAATTTATCCCTTTGTCCCTATGGCACAGGCACACGGGAAGGGCTCTCGAGCTGCCACTCCACAAGAATTGTCCCAAGGCCTTAGAAAATGCAAGCATTTTATGATAAAACCTTAAAGAGGCTGTGCAAGGACAGGAGGTGAAGATGGTTCAATGCAACATTGATATGAGTCATCATGGGTCAGACCCCACCTGGAGTACTGTGTCCAGTTCTGCACAGCTCAATTTAAAAATAATGTTGACAACCTTGAACAGGTGCAGAGAAGGGCTACCAGGACGGTTAAAGGTCTGGAACATATGTCTTACGAGGAGCGGCTTAGGGAGCTTCTTTTTACAAAAAGAAGGCTGAGAGGGGATATGATAGCTATGTTTAAATATTTGAAAGGATGTCATATTGAAGAGGGAACAGGTTTGTTTTCCATGGCTTCAGAGACTAGGACTCAGGGTAATGGTTTCAAATTATAGGAAAAGAGATTCCATTAGGAAGCACTTCCTGATGGTTAGAGCTGTTCGGCAGTGGAATATGCTGCCACGGAGGGTGGTGGAGTCTCCTTCTTTGGAGGTTTTAAAGCAGAGGCTGGATAGCCATCTGTCAGGGGTGCTTTGATTGGGGTTCCTGCATGGCAGGAGGTTGGCTGCATGGCCCTTGAGGTCTCTTCCAACTCTATGATTCTATGATCTATAGCATACAGTATTCCTGTACAGGCTTTGTCACAACTTATGAAAATACTCACATACTTCCCCATTATCAAAGCTGTCAAGAAGTTGAATAGTGCAAAGCATCCAAAAATGAGTCCAACTATTGTACTACTGGCACCTTTCTTTTCTGCCTGAAAAAAGGTCCAAACACAGAATCAAAACACAGCCGCTATGGCTTGCAGGAAACGAATGCACATTTTTACAAAATATAGCTCACAGACCTAGACTTCTAAGATGCGAACATTTTCACATCCCATACATTCCATAGCTGAGCCTTAAAGTTGGGAACATTTGTAGCAGCATTTGTTCACTACATCCTTCATAAATCATGAAAATATTCTCTACACATAAAACCCCTGCATTTCCCCCTTTTCTTGGTTGTTTTTCTATAAAACTTTCTATACTCTTTTATATGGCTTTCCTGCCACAATGGTTTTCATAATATTATTAGGGGGGAAACCACTGAGATTTTTCACATGGAAAAAAGAGGAAAGACAAAGAGCAAATCTAAATCATTTGAAGCAGGCAACCCTGCTGTCTGGCTCCAACAGTATCTGGGGATCACCCAGATTGCTTATCTTAGTTTTGAAACAGGTACGTAGTGTATTGGGAAAAGTGCTGAAGATTAGCATTAGGACTCTGAGAGCCTTCTGATCATCACTGGCTCTTTCTTCGTTATGTAACAAAGCTCCATTGTTTTCCCCTCTGCTTGGATTTATTTAGAAAACACGAGGCGACGTGTGTATGTGCATATCATATAAGAGATACACAGAGTTCAGCCTGGGTTTCAAACTATCTGAGGAGCTTTCCTCCAATTAAGAACAAATTCTATACCAAAAAGATGAGGTGCAAAAGACAACAACGTGAGACTAAAATGACCCACTGGTGTAATATGTATGTATCTTCCTAACTAGTGTAGGGCATTGTGATATTTGACATGTATCTGGAATACAGTAGGGCCACTTAGTGGATATAACTGTATTAAGGCTCTGATGAATGGGGGCACAGAAGATAATAAGACACTCTATTTATTTATTTATTTATTTATTATTTACACTTGTATACCGCCCCATTCCCACAATGGGGACTCTGGGCGGTTTACAGTATCAAAATTAAAACAGCAAGAACAATTGTGAACTACAATAGCAAAACAGCAATGACCAAAAGAAATTTGGATTATAGAGTCCATCCAGGCATGTCCAGACTTCAGCCCACATGATGTTTTGGGCCATAACTCCCAGAATTCCAAGCCTATATTTCCAACGGCAAAGGACTGTGGGAGTTGTGGTCCAAAACATCTGGAGGGCTGAAGTTTGGAGATGCCTGGTTCAGTCCCTGTCAAGGAGGCACAGCGGGGAATTGAATTCCCAACCTCTGGTTCCAGACGCCTAAACCAATGAGCTATCCAGCAGTCCATAGTGGTAACTATTTTTGACAGAACACAAATACTGGAATAAGTTTATCCAACCGTTGGGTAATGGTGCACAGATTGGGACCGACCTGCACATTTCCCCACATGTTAAGATGTATAAGTCATAATTCTGGATATGTGTCCCAAAGTGCACAACAGAGATGTGCTGCCTCTAGCAGACAATGAATTGTGTTAAAAAGATGGGTACCAAATGGTACGAGTTTAAGTGGAGGGATGTACCAGTGGCCTTCTGAAATATATCACAAGGGTGATGTGCCCTTAGGCCGTGCAATCTCAGTCCCTCTCAAAGTTGCAACAGAAGCCCTACATCAGAAAACATGAAATCACATTTCCCAGCAAAAGCCTGTGCCATATGCATTGAGAAACAGATTGCGTCACATCCCATATGCAAGCTGTTGCAAGGGGAACCCTGGCTTGCAAACAGGTATTGCTGGATAAAATGCATAGAAGTTCCCCATTGAGCAACCCTATAACAGAATGTTCTTTTTGAAGTTATTTACCTCTTTGGGGAAAAACGGTCCTAGAATTGAATAGCAGAGCATTGAACTGAAGTTGATAGATGCTGTTGCTACCAATGTGTATATCTGTTCTTTGCTGAGCCTCCCATGGTTTTCAGTGGTGACCTCTGGCCTGTCATTATCTTGGAAGTAAAAACATCTCTTAGAACATAAAAAGGAAAGCATGAAGATGCAACTTTAGACACAGAATTCCCCCTCTCTCACTCTCTCTTGAAATTTAGTCATGATGATTTATTTTGGCACAGTTGCTAACTCCTGCCTAGATTCTGTCATACAGGTAACCTACAGACTTAATCTGGTCTTTGTCTTGAATAAGGTGGTGGAGGAAAATCAGAACAAAACTAAATCACCCATTTGTTTTAGAGCAAGAGAAACAAAGATATCCTTGCCTTCCATCTGCAAAAAGAAAGAAAGAAAGAAAGAAAGAAAGAAAGAAAGAAAGAAAGAAAGAAAGAAAGAAAGAAAGAAAGAAAGAAAGAAAGAAAGAAAGAAAGAAAGAATATTGCCATTTCAAGAAGTTTTAGGTACAGTAGCATTCCAATACACAATAAGCATGCTCTATTCTTAGGCAACTTGCCAAAGTAGATTGTGACTTCTCATTTCCAGGGGTTTCTGGATGAGACGGATTATCTAGATCCATTTCATTCTGGCTTCAGTCCTGGTTATGGGATGAAGACTGCTTTGGACACCTTGGTGGATGACCTATGCCAGGAACGGGACATGTGGACTGTATCTCTGTTTTTGGACCTCTCAGTAGCTTTTGATACCACCCATCACAGTACTCTTCTGGGATGTCCCTCTAGCACAGGGCCCGGAAGCACCATTTTGCAGTGGCTGCAATACGTCTCAGAGGACAGGACACAGAAGGTGGTGCTAGGTTGTCTCCCGTTCATCACCCTGCGATGTCTCTCAGGGTTTCGATTTGTCCCCTATGTTATTTAACATCTACATGAAAAGGCTGGGAGAATTGTCTGGAGTTTTGGAGTTCAGCGTCACCAGCATGCAGATCATACCCAAGTTGATCTTGCCTTGCCATCTAAATCTGAGGGAGATGTTTCATTTTCAGATCAGTGCCTAGTGTCACTAATGGTCTGGCTGTGAATGAACAAACTGAAACTTAGTCCAGACAGTACAGTGGTGTTCCTAATGAACCAAGAGGAAGATCAAGGAATAGGGATTCAACCTGTGCTGGATGGGGTTGCACTCCCTCTGAAAACACAGGCACACCGCTTGGAGCTGCTCCTGGATTTGTCTCTGAGCCTGGATGCCCAGGTTTTGGCAGTAGCCAGGAATGCAGCTACACAGTTAAAACTAGTGTGGTAGCTGCATCCATTGCTGAGAGGACTGATCTGGCTATAGGGACACATGCCTTAGTTCAGTGGTGGCCAAACTTTGGCCCTCCAGATGTTTTAGACCACAACTCCCCAAATTCCAAGCCTGTCTTGCCAACGACAAAGGATTATGGGAGTTGTGGTCCAAAACATCTGAAGGGCCAAAGTTTGGCCATCACTGCCTTAGTTACATCTCGGCTGGATTATTGTGATATGCTCGACCCGAGGCGGCTTTTGTTTGGAAATTCCAGCAGATCCAAAATGCTGCAGCCAGACTGTTAAATGAGGCTGGTTAACATAAAGCTCCTGTGTTACAGCAGCTCCATTCGTTGCCAATCCATTTAAGGGCACAATTAAAGTCCTGGTTTCAACCTAGCTTGGGTTCAAGCTATCTAAAATATCATATTTCCCATTATGAGCCTCCTTGGGTATTGAGGTCATCAGGGGAGGCTTTTTCTTGGTCCCCCTACCATCACAGGTGCATTGGGCAGGGACATGGGAGAGGGCCTTCTCAAATGCTGCTCCCAGACTCTGGAGTTCCCTCCCATAGAAGGCCAGGCTGGCCCCATCATTGCTGTCTGCAAACAGGTGAAGATTTTCCTCTTCGTGCAAGTTTTCTTTTAATGACCAGTTGATATCCACAGGATTTTGTTTTTCATACAAAATCCACTTAAAGGAAAAAAATTCTGGAGATAGGGGAAAATATATACAACAGAAAAATGGTCACGATTAGGGATTAATCTGTTTTCAATGCATTCCTATGCGAAATCTGTACAAAGGAAAATTTACTTAACAGAATTTCATTTGGAACAATTAATTCCTTTATACAAGGTACCACTGTATAATATTCTGTTTTACTTGTGCTTTTCATATTGATCTAACTTATAAGCTTAATATACATTTATTTCTTTTTAAATATTGTGATGATGTATGATTTTAGTTTTAACTTTGTTCCTTTTAAAACTGTCAGCTATCTTAGAAAGGCAGCATATAAATATTTTAAATGAATGAAGAGCTAAATAAATAATAAATAAGTGGTTGGTGAAAGGATTCATTAAGTTTAAATTAAAAACAAACACGTTATAAGAGTCGTGTGGTGCGGTGGTTAAACAGGGGTGTAGCATGGGGAGGGCAAGGGGGCAGGGGGTGGGCACCAAATTGCCTACCAACCTCCCCACCCTCTATCCAGATTATATTTTACAGTGACAGGGGTGTGTGGAAAAACTGACTGTTGCCCCAGGCTCTGGAAGCCCTAGCTATGCCTCTGTGATTAAATGCCTGTACTGCAACTAAAACTGTGCTCACAACCTGGGGTTCAATCCCAGGCAGCAGGCTCATGGTTAACTCAGCCTTCCATCCTTCCGAGGTCGGTAAAATGAGTACCCAGCTTGCTTGGGGGGGGGCAATGTGTAGCCTGCATACTGTAATTAAAAACTGTACACCGCACAGAGACTACTTGAAGTGCTATGGGGCGGTATATAAGCAGAACTCTTTGCTTTTATATTCATAGAGAATATTAAATGTAGACGAACATACTGCTTCTAAATCCATACCAATCTTGCTGTTTAGCATAGTAAACCACACTAGAACCGGTCCAGTGAATCAATGGGGATGTAGTGTGTCAACTCCTTCATAAGTTCCACGGATTCAATAGCTTACTCTAGCTGCCATTTACTATACTGAGGCAAGTTGCAGCTAACATAGACCCATTTAAATCAGTGGAATTTACAGAGCAGTTGACTCACCAAATCCACATTGATTCAAATGGGCTGGCTCCAAAGCAATTTACTGTGCTAAGTAACATAACTTTTGGACCAATAGGAAAGAACCAATGCAATGGAGTGGCTTGTGTCCCTTTAAGAGTGGGAAGACCTAGTTTCAAATCTTCATTCAGCACTCACATTCAGGGAATCATCTTCTAAGCCACCATGGCTTTATCCGCTTTTCCTCACAGGTTTGCGGAACCATTAAAATGGAGAACAATCAGCTACATCATATTTCATGTCAGAAGAAAAATGCAATATAAATATAGCAAAGACACCCCAAACTGCTACAAGTGGCTCAGGTACAAGAGTGCACTAACCTTCAAGCAAGATAACTGGACATAGAATTGCAGTCTTTCTGGAAGCCTGTCCTCTGCTTTAATGGCCAATTAACTTAAATGTTCACATTGTCATTTAATTCCTACAACCCACTTCACACCACCTGTGCTCTTAAAGAATTTTCTCCAGCCTACCTATTTCTACTCACTCAGAAAGTTAAAAAGGTGCCTTCCCACTAACTTTCAGAGGCAACCAAAGGGGGGGGGGGTAAATGAGGAATGAAGTTATGTAATTAGGTGCAAACTCAGGTCAAGTGATACAGAAGGCAAAAGAGACAGCAGAGAGAGAAAAGAAACTTTCCAGATAAAGATCACACCCCTCTTACACATATAGTTAATTCGGATGAATTACCAACTGTTTTCCCTGCAAAAGATGTGAAACTCCCCTCACTTTCCAATCTCCAGATTATAGGTACACACATCTAAACCTGGTTTCTGTATGTCTAAGACAACTCGCCTTCCTTGACAGCACACCTGCCGGCTACACCATTATACTAAGGGCAACCTTTGGATCTTACTCCAGAGTAAGCCCCCTCGGGATCAATACAGAGGATCGGGCTGTAAGGCACCTCATCTCGAGTTCACGCCCCATAGAGTAGAAGGGGGGGGGGAGAGAGAAAAGTGCCCGCAGGGATCAAGCCCGCGAAGAGGAACCGAGCCCTCCGAGGGCATTTGACACCCACCTGGGAACTCGCGGGAGGGCGCGCCGGCGGCTTCGTGGCTGCCCATGGCAAACGCAGGCGGCGACCGTGGCTCCTGGAGATTTAACTTTGGCCCAGAAGAGCCCTGCCCTTCCACGGGTCGCAATCCAATCCTCCCGGCAAGAAGAAGGGAAGGCGGCAGCGGAGTCGGATCCGTTCCTCCGGAGCGCGTCGCTCCCTGAGCCGGTCAAGTGGGGGCCGCCGCGGCTGCCGGGAGGCAATAGAAAAAACTCTCCACGCCGGCGATGAATCCGCACCCAGCAGCCTTCGCTCTTGGCGAGAAGGGCTACAGTCGGAAGTTGCCTCATTTGGAAAACGCACCCCCGCCCGCCCGCCCGCCCGCCTTTGTTAATTGAAGGAGGCAAAATGCTGCTTAAGATATGGGTAATAATAACAGTCGGTCCCAAAATACAGCCCCGATGTTCGGGAATCTCTCTAGATGCGCTTCTAGGAACCGGAGCCGGGAATCGCGCGGAATCGTGGCATGCTCCTTACTTTCGTGCGGAATCGTGGCATGCTCCTTACTTTCACCTCGGTGTGTTTACTAAGGGCTGTAAATTAAGCTCTCTACCGGCAGGGTTAAGTCAAGGCAGCAATTTATGTAGATAAGAACAAGCAACCAGAATCAGTCTGCTGGGGGAAAGCAAGGATTCCCTCGCCTTGCTTTTCCCTAGAGGCGGACTGGGCTCCTCCTCTCCTGGGTTTGTAAGGAAGCTGGCATTTTAGCCAGGTGTTGCTTGCCTGAAATGGTCTCTTCTACACAATCGTTAAGAAGAGGAGAAATATGATCTCTTATGTCACAGGGCCATGCTATTCCATGGTTCTTTGGACAACATTTCAGTGTTCCTTCTCGTTCAGGGGTTTTTGAACCTATCTAGCTAGATGGCATGGCTGATCAAGTTAAATATATATATATATGTATATTTAAATAAGGAAAGAAATGTACTAGGTCAACATTGTCCTTTGTGACCAAAAAATAAAAATAAAAATAAATTGGTCACAAATTCTTACCAAGAGTCAAACATTAAAAGGACTCCACCGATCTTCAAAGGCACCTTCCCTGCCACAAGACACTTCTATGATTAAGAGTAGAGATGGGCATGGAACAAACATTTTTTCATTTCTGTTACCATTTGTCGTTTCCGTTACGCATCAAAATGACAAACAAAAATTGTGATGAAAATGCAACGAAACAAACAGAACCATGAAAATTGTGGTTGTTATGTTTCGTTTCCGTTAATGGCGACGCGCAATGAAATGAGCTGTTTTAAATGTTAAAAAACGCCCTGGACATCCGTAAAAATGCAGCGATAATTATTTATATTGTCTGATAATACCTACCAGGGGTTGGGGTCCTTAAAACATTTTTTTTGGTCTTCTCCCATCGCGATGTATTTTTCTTTCCCCTTTAAAATGGATGTCGCACCAGCCACAAAATGGAGGCAAGCCATGTGATGGGATCATGTTCAACCAATAGCATGCCCAGGTTGCAGACTGGGCGGGCAGGTCTGGCAGCCACAGAGGGCATAAAAAGCTCTGGCAGCCCCCGTCCTCCTTGCAGTCTCTGTTGGGAGTTAGGGTGGGATTGCTGCCTCTGCGACTCTAGCTTCAGTCCTGCAGCCTCCCTGTGTGCGTGCATGCGTACCTCTCGGTGAGTACCCTCCCTTGCCCCGCAGTGCAGTCACTCTGCAGCTGCCTCACACCCTGGGCAACACCCGCCGCTGCCTTTGCAGCCTCCCTGCATACCTAGTCTATACGGTATCTCTGCTAGCATCCATTTTTTTAGTGTTTTCCCTCTGGTCTGGGGCATTGGGGGATGCCTCTGCACGGAAATGCTTTAAAAAGCGCACAAAAAGCGGGTAGAAATGACAAACAAAAAAAGAAAAACGGTAACCAGATTTTCCCAAAGATTCACGAAAAACGGAAACGAATCGAAACAGACCTCTCAACGGCCGTTACTTCACGAAGTGCCTCGCAACCGACCTTGCCTTCGCTGTGAACGGAGGCGGTCACGTGGCGGTCACGTGTTTGCAGCCGCTCCTGCCCCTGTTTCTCAGTACTCATGAGCTGCAGTTTTAGGACCGATTCGAGCACAACCTCACGTGCCAGCATCCATTTCCCATAGTCCTTTAAAAAATACCTCTGGTCTGGGGCATGATGCTGGATGCAATGGCTCTACTGATTTCAACTGTTTCCTGGCATCATTGGCAGCCCCCCGCCGCCGCCGCTACTTGGGGAGCCCCGCATGGAAATGCTTTTAAAAGAAGTAACAGCGCAAAGCGATGAAACGATATAGTGATGCATCGATATCCCTGTTTGAATATTTTTTAAAAACTTGAAATAAAAGCCAAAAACTGAGACCACACGTCACGTTGGGAGCAAAGCGAGATGCGAAGCGAAAAGATTCCCGGCCCTGGCAGGGGGAAAATTGGAGCACAGTAAAGGGGGCGTGGTCGGGGTGGCATCGCAGCCAAAAAAACGGACTGAACGATCGATCGCACAGAAAAACAGACCTCTCAACGACAAACGAAAAACCGGAACACCATTTTTTTGTTTCGTGCCCATCTCTAATTAAGAGATCTCCATAACAATTTACCAAAGGAAACATGTTGAAACTGGGGCTCTTCTACTCTGGGCCCACTGTGAGAAGGAAGAAGTATTTGGAAAAGATGATAATGCTGGGAAAGGGGGGAGGTAGCAGGACAAGAGGAAGACTGAAAAGGAGATGGGAAGTCAAACATTTGAGTCTACAACAGGACAATTGTAGACAGGACCTTCTGGATATTGCTCATTCATAGGTCACCATAAGCCAGAGGCAACTTGTCAGCACATAACAAAGCTGGTGATGTGGTCCGTCCATTTTTCCTCTACAGTTCATTACTCCAATACTAATTTATTCTTGTGTGTTGTGCTGCATCATTACAGTCACAACCGACTCTTCGTGACCCCATGTCCATAGAGTTTTGTTGGCAGGGATACTGGAGTGGTTTGCCAGTTCCTACTCCAGGCGTCTACAGCACCTGGTGTTCCCTGGTGTTCTACCATCTAAGTACTAACCAGGGCTGTTCTACCGAAATCTAAGTTTTACGGGGCAGTCCACCACCACCCAGACACCAGGGCTGAGTCCCTGCAGGCTTGCTTGCTCACAAAACAGGTGTGGGGGTTGCAATTGGTCCCAGGGGCCGGATTCGGATGGCCCTAGGGCCTTAGGCATCTTAGGGCATCTAGGCAGCTAATTTATTCTTACAAAGTTACAATCATTTATGAAAGGAGTCAACAATTCACCTTCTGTATTCAAAATAGTCTTTCAACAGTTCTTTTATTCATTTAAACTAGCATTTGGAGTCAGTCTGAGAGAAACAATCTTGAAGAAGACAAACAAGAGAAAGAAGATACAAAGTCAAGATGCAAAGACATGAGTTACATTATCATAACAGAATAGAAAGGGAGTTCTGTAAGTTTACTTGATATCCATTATAGCTAGCTTGGTGTTGGAATATTTGCAGACATCCTGTTGTATATCACCACACAGGCAGACCCATTGTGTGCCAGCTGCAGATTCCAGATGTCCTTAAAATGGAGCCCTACCTAAAGTGCACTGCTGGTAATGTAAAAAAAAAGTTTATTTTGAGACTCCCAAACCCGGCTCATTGGAGAGACACTCATGAGATGAGAAGCAGCCCCTAGCTGCACAGCTGGTCTACGATGCTAGAAGCTAGCATTTCATACTTGTATCCAGATCTGACATGGCAGCCATCTTCATTTTTCTTACACTAAGTTCCACCTGATTCTACCTCATCCACCCCAGTTGCACATCTCTAGCTGCAGAGTTCCACTGCTTTAAAGTAGACTGTTGTACCTTTCCTTTTCTTCTTAGGCGTCTCCATTAAAATACTTCCCCTATGTCATATGCACATTTGTGATATCAAAGCCAACACATCTTGTTTACTGACAAAAATCATTCCTTTTATTGAAATGTCATTACTCAATCCAGCATCACTACCAAACAGCACTTTATTCCAAGCTCACATTCATCCCTGCTTATTAGAATTTGTGAATTCTGCACCATTTAATACTCTGAAATGCACTTTCTCTGTATTGTACCTTACTCTGAAAGGTGCCACAGGCTTGGGTTTACAGGACTTGAGTAGGACTGTGGAGGACAGGACATTTTGGAGATCACCCATTCATATCATTGACATAAACTGGAAGCAACTTAATGGTGCATAACAACAACAGAAAGATAAAGTACTATAGAAGTGCCACAACATTTTTTAAATTTTTGATTCATTTCTAACAAGTTTTTAATATCCTAAAATGTTTTAAAAGAAGGCAAAGTATGAAATTCAAAAATTTGTTTTAGACAATTAAAAAACACCCTTTGAAACAGAGGCCCTTTATTGAGGCCCTTCCAGAAGATAACACTTATAATACTTCATTGATACTAATGTGCTGACATAAGTTCAACAGATTTATTTATTTATTTATTTCCTATACTTATATACCGCACCATTTCCCAAGGGGACTCTGGGCGGTTTACAAAAAAAAGAAATCAGTAAATACAATTATTAAAAACATGTAACAAAACAGCAGCGTAATAAAACATGTAATAAAACAACTAAATCCATTGTTATGTTGTTTTCCTACCAATGTTTCAGACATGACATCATATATATATATGATTGTATTTGATTCAAACAATACAATTATGAAGACACTGCATTATTACATTGCTTGAAAAATGCTTTTCTTCCAGCCAGTGTATTCACTGTGGTTTATCTATGATAACTGGTTCACAGACACCCAAAATTCTCATTTGAAAATTTGGAAGACATCAGCAGTGATTAGTAGCACAGCCACCCCATGGTCATACTTACTTACACCTAATCCTTCAAAGATTTGGATTAGGTTTTTGGAATAGGAATGGCTGAAATCCGACATGTCTTCATGTAACATAAAGTTCAACCTACATAAATTTGTTGGATGTCACAACTAGACATCGAGAATCAGCTAGGATTACACAATTTGATTGTGCCATCAGTCATACAGCTTGTTCCAACTATTGCAGGGCATGGAGGCAGAAGTGGTCCACTCGCACAGCACTTTTGCTGTGTCACTGTTTTCAGGACCATTGCCTCAGCTACATGATGCACCTACATGGCGGTGCAACAAGGTTCCAGCCATTAAACAAGCTGACTACGCTCCCAATGCTATTTGAAGAGCAAAACTGCCTACCTGGACTACAAGAAAATTACAAAATCCATGTGAGGGCAATAACTTTCTTATTTGCCACTCTGAAGTCACAGCACCTTGTGCAAGCTTTGAATTCTCCAGACCTCTTTAGAAGGCGGGACTTTAAGCAGAAGTTTTGTTAAAGAAAAGGTTGCACCAGGGCGAGAGAGAGCAGCTGATGTTTAAGGCTCGTGGTCTGCATCTAGTTATGATCCTAGGATGAAAACTGCAAGAACGCAGCGGACACTGAAAAAACTGACGTTTTTTCAGGTATGTCAATCCGTCATATGAGCTGCCGGGAAAATGAGGTTAATCACCCCAGTTCTGGCCCAGCTGCATTAGTTGCCCGTTGCGTCCCGGATCAGATTCAAGGTCCTGGTTTTAGTTTATAAAACCCTCCATGGCTTGGGCCCGGACTACCTGGCAGAG
Organism: Phrynocephalus forsythii; assembly: GCA_029282475.1. Lineage (NCBI taxonomy): Eukaryota > Metazoa > Chordata > Lepidosauria > Squamata > Agamidae > Phrynocephalus > Phrynocephalus forsythii. Next base: position 59,707,935 of record JAPFRF010000002.1, read on the forward strand.
CGGATCGCCCAGCGATCAACCTCGGCCTGACCAGCTCCGCAGTCGTGAGCGCACTCACTTTGGGTTGCCCCCCCCCCGAGATGCCAGACGAACTTCCACCCATAATCGGGCTTTCTCGGTGGCTGCCCCCTTACTGTGGAACAGCCTCCCCAGCGAAGTGCGCTCTGCAGAGTCCCTGGAGCTGGCCTTTCGCAGAGCGGTGAAGACCATCTTATTCTGCGAGGCCTTTGGTGACCTAGCTTAAATAGTCCCCCCCCCGCCATCTGTTGTGGTTACTTCCACTGCTAGATCTTTCTGAACCAGATAAGGTTTTACAAGGGTGCCATATGGTTTTTACTTATATGATAATTTGTCTTTGTGTTTCTATGTGTTTGTATTTCGATTGCTGCTGAATTCCTCAGACTTGTAAGCCGCCCAGAGTTCCCTTGGGAAGATGGGCGGGGTAAAAATTCAATAATAAAAATAAATAAATAAATAAATAATACTCCAGTTGTGAGTATGGAAAATCCGTCTGTTCACATGCGTGCACACCATCTAATACTATTTTTACAACACCCTCTTACTTCAAAAGGCAAAAGGAAAAAAGAGCAAAGTCATTGATTTCTCAAGAATGAGAAAAATGGGGGAGGCCCCTGTAAAAGAAAAGCCACTGGAGCGCACGAAAACACGAATTACTTTAAATACGAGAGCGAGAGAGCGAGAGAGCGAGAGCGTATCTGTGTCCGTGTCTGTGTGTTTACAGTCGTGACCGACTCTTCCTAACCCCATGTCCACCAAACAATAGTTAACATAACCCTCCTCCAGATTCCCAAGGGCTTCTTACTCAAAACCCATCGGGCATGACGTTTTTTTGGCATAAACCAGTGTCACCTACCTGGGAAAAATTGAAAAATTACTTTATATATAGTCAATATAGGCACAGAGTTAAATTTTTTAACATTTTCTAATGGCGGTGTGCCTCGTGATTTTTTTCATGAAACAAGTGTGCCTTGGCCCAAAAAAGGTTGAAAAACACTGCTATAAACTACAACGGGCCATGCTGCCACAGGAATTCTGGGAGTTGTAGTCGGGAAAGAAAATCCCGAAAATGTTTGCGCTACTACAGCGATGGGAAGTGATTGGTCCTCCACCAAGCAGAACCTCCGTGGACGTTGATGCTTTTTCGAGACTTATTGCCGTCAACTCTCTTGGACCCAACGAGCCGCAGAGACTGGCAGTTTCGTTTAAAACGTTTTTTTACGTTCAGGCGAGTTGGTAACCGCCTATAGGCCAAAGCGCGCGAGGAGGGGGAGGCGGTGCCGGGGTCCTTGCGCCTTTAAAGGGGCCGATGGGAGAGCCCGCCCCTTCCCTTTTACCAACGGCTCAGCGGGAGCAGGAGGCGAGGTGAGCGCGCGGGTTCCCTAGGCCCGTCCGGGCGAGCGTGCGGCCGTTTCCTCCCCCCGGCCCCCTCCGGTTCCGTTACGGGGGGGGTGGGTGGGTGGGGGGAAATGGGGTTGAGGGTGAGGAAGCGGGAGAGAGGGACGGCGGGCCCAGTGTCCGCCGGTGGCTTCCCCGGCTTTTGGCCTAACGTGGGACTTTTGGGGGGTCTCGTTTCAGTAACCCCGGGCGGGAGCGTCACCACCGACCATGGCCGAGGAAGGGTAAGTGTCTCGCGAGCGAGAAGCGACGGTTGGCGGCTCGTCGGGGGGAGCGAGGCCTCCTCCTCCTCCTCCTCCTCCCTCTTCCCGCGCGCTCCACGTGGCCGGGCCTTGGGAGCCCAGCCCTCTCCGGGCACAAGTTTCCATCAAAGCCCCGCAAAAGTTCTTCAACATGCCTTTGAAGCCGCCCTCCCCCAAGTTTACGATTTAAAGTTTCTGTGCCCTTAAAAGTCTTTATTTTGGGGGTGGGGGGTTGCTTCCATATATGTCAAGTTTCCATATGGTGTACTGGTTATTCCATATGGTGTACTGGTTACTTCCCTGTTGGGATTTACGGCTCCCCCCTTCCTGCGGAGGAACTTGAGTCATGGGGAAAATGTCAGGTTGCTCCTAATGAAACAAGATATGTCCAAAAACAGATCAAAGCATCTTTATGGGCCCCTGGAAACGATCAGGTAGATGGCTAGCTTTCGTTGGTAACTTATCCCATATGCCTCAGGCAGTTTCTAAAAGTTTCTTGATGTGGTTTTTGTTTATGCCAGGCAAACATTTTTTGAGCAGCATGGAAACAGTATATGGGAGTGAGCAGGTGCATCAAGGTTGCATCTCAGAATTTGTGTCCTTTTTCTCCTAACAAAGATTCACTAAGCCATCTGCATCCCTCCTAACCTATCCTAATATTTTATTGCTTTCTTTTGAAGCTCACAGGCTTCTTTCTTTGTGGGGGTGGGGGAGAAACAGTCACATGGCAGGCCTCCCATCAGAAATTGAATTAATTTTTTTAACCTATAATGAAAGTTGCTAATTACTCTCCTGTATCCACTTACACCCTTGTTTCTCAAAAAGGTTACCCGTAGAGCATTTTGGAATAAGGTGAAACAGTTTCCTTTTGAAAATTTGTTTTAAGTTATCTTGAGACTTCAGTTGAAGATTTTAGTAGCATTTTGACAAATTGCATATTAGTTGCTTTTTGTATTGTGAATGCCAGACTTTCATGAGGATTAATATTTTGTGGCCAACAACTCAGTTTTTTCCCCTTGACACATGTAAATTAGCAAGACAATGTCTTACATGCTGTCAAGTTTATAGGAACACTAACAGGGATTCTAAGGTGAGATGTTTAGGCCATGGCCTTCTGTGAGTTTCCATAGCAGAGTAGGAATTCAATATTAGCTGTCCGCCAGATAGTGGGTCTAGGAAGTATTATAAAATATTGAAAAAAGCCTATCAGTAACCCTTCTGTGTCCAGATAAGGTGAACACCGACTGCTACAAAGATACACCACAGTAATTGCTGTTAATTTGTTACTTGGTATTTATAGAAATGCCATATTTTACTGTTTTTCCTTACGGTCAGCAGCCCTTTGGCTTTTTATTTTTGGTGCTTTCTTTGTAGTCATACTTCATTTATGGATTGCTGTTCACACAGGTGATAAAATGGGCTTTAGTCAGGAAGATCCTGTTTGCTCTAAACTATGATTATCAGGGAAGGGTACTAGAATCATGATTGTCTTGTCACAATTCTGCAGGCACAGTAAAATGCAAGATTCCTGTTTAGTGAATTCCTAGGAAGAAAATGTTGAATTTCAATTATTTATAAGTCTGTTAAGAATATTTTGTGCTGTTTGGTACCACATAAACCATAAGAATTGGAAAATAACACGGAAGAAACAACTGAAAAGCCTAAACAGCCAGCACATTTTTCCATGTGGAGATATTAAAGAATTGCTACTTTGTTGTTCACGGTGATATAGAGGGCTGGCTGTAAGGTTGCAAAATTGTGAACAAATAGTGCAGATACCTCCAGCTTATGGAAAATTTGATCCACCAACAAAAGGCCTGGCAGATGGAAGTGTCTAACACAATCAAAAAGGAATCTAAGCAATAGTTGTATAATGATAAAGTGTTGGCATTTGGTAGTCCTAGCAGTTGAATTAAACCATATATTTTATTTATTCCCAGTATCATCTGTGAGAGAGAGAGAAAGGAGAGTAAGGTGGGCCCATCTGCTAAGGAATTAGAGGAAGATATTTGGGAAAGGAAGAAAGATACAGAAGATAAAAGTAAGAAAGAAGAGGTCTTGGAAGAAAGACCGGAAAAGCTATTCTTTGGAGAGGAAGAAGATAGGAAGAATGAGACAGATATGAAATATAAGAAAGTAGAAGGAGAATTAGAGGGAGGGTCTAAGGAGAGACCTATAATAGGGGGTTTCTTTGCACTTGTGCAAGAGGCTGTGAACTGGAGGTTGCAAGAAGAAATGAAGTGAAACGGAGTGTTGTAGTACAGGTTGGGGGTCTATGGGAAAGAGTAGAGCTGTGGAAGTGAGAGGAATACAGCGATACAGGTGGAAGAGTCGAGATCTATGGGAAAGAATATAACAGTGCAAGCAGAAATAGAAGTGAAGAAGCCAGTGGGTAATGTGGGAATCCAAGTGGGTGGTTGGGAGGACAGATTCAAGGTGGGAAGACGTTGGCATGTAGGGATTCAGGTAAGGATGGATAAGAAGTTGGGTAAGGATATAGGGGTTCAAGTGATGAGTAGTGGAAGCAGAAAGTTATTCAAGGAAGTTAGTGTGCAGGTGGGAGTTCACAAGGATGACAGACGGGCGTGAGAAGAGGCGGAGAAGAAATCCGTTAGAGAGTGCGAGACTCAAACGGATAGACGGGTGACGCTGACGGAGCGAGGAACCCAGACTGTTGGGGAGGTTGAGAGTAGAGTAGATGTGGGACTCCCTACGCCTATACCAGCAGGGTTTCCCATGATAAACCCGGGGACTGCGTCTGTGGGTCGGGGCTTCAGAGCTAGAGAAGCAACAACTAACCCACCCAGATGGATCCCGGGATGGGGATTGGAACCCCAAGCGGCCTGGGACCCATTGTGCCTGTCCGCTTCTGTGCCGCAGTTCAGCACCCCGCAAGTGAAAAACAATCCGTTTATAAATGATTTGATGACGTATAGCTACCCTGTTAATCCAAATTCTGAACCCCCTGTTTTAATTCTGTATACTGACAATCTAGAGAACAAAGCACCAGAGAAGTCAATGTTAAATGTATTTAATAAAAAATTATTGAGTTTTGAAGAAAACAATGTGTCGAGTCATAAATCATCTGCGGAACCGCTAATAGATATACAAGGACCCTCACACCATCTTAGGTCCTAACAAATGACTTGACTGGGTTGATCAGCAGTACCTAGCTTGCCTTGGTTAATGACAGAATCTCCCGAGTTTTGGTAAGAAGCTGCAAGGAAGTAAACATATACTTTTTATTATCTAGCATTGCTGCTGGAGGTGTAATGGATGTTAACACCGCCCTTCAAGAAGTGCTGAAGACCGCACTTATCCACGATGGATTAGCCCGTGGAATTCGTGAAGCTGCCAAAGCCTTAGACAAGTGAGTCCTGGGTCTTACTGGGAGGAGTGCCACTAGGTCAGAGCTAGCCTACGTAGCTTTTTGTTTTGCCTTACATGTGAGATTGTTGGTGTTTTACTTGTACCAGAAGCACACTGAATCACGCAGGTTGATTGCTTTTGAAAATACATACACTTTGCTGAAGCTTTAGTAAAACTGAGTGCCCCCAGTGCAGTATGAGGCTGAAGGGGAAATCTAAACATCAACATCCTGCCTCTTCCAGGAAGAAGTCTCTGTAGGAACTTGTTTTTCCCCTCAAATGAAAAGAATCCTTCAGCTTGTGAAAAGACTCCAAATGTAGTAAGGTAAATAGGTATGACTATTACAGCAACTTATTTAAAATGTGGAACTGAGTGCATTCTAAAATTGCCAAAGACCCCAAAACGGTGATTAAAGACATGAGAACTACAGAGTTTGAGTGATGACTTCGTGATAAAATGTCGGATACCCCTTCACTCGTTTTATGAGTGAAAACAGTAGTCTGACAAACCTGTAGAAACCAATTTGCCACAAGACTGGAGAAACGGAAGTGTGTTGAGGTAAATGTGTCCATTGTAGCTCAGATCATTTGAAGTAGTTGTGCCATGATAACTGCATTCTGAGTTGAACATTAAAACGTATTCTAAAATGTGGCTAGATGGCTATTTTCCTTGTCACATAGCATCGTTACATCTGACTGGTGGCAAGCAATCCTAACTGGGTTTTCAAGAATGTGGTTTTACCAGTTGCAGCACCCCATGCCTGTTTGCATGGCTGAGCAGAGATCTGCACCCAGTTCTTCTGAGTCCTGGTGTGACACTATCACATCATAGTTTCTCACAGATGAGCTATCTTAAAATAGCAGCACATATTTATCTGCAATTTTGCGGAAATGGGTTTGCTGTGATTCTTTGCATAAATGACACAGTCACTATTTAACATTAATATTGTTTTAGACGCCAAGCCCACCTGTGTGTTCTTGCATCCAATTGTGATGAGCCCATGTATGTCAAGCTGGTTGAAGCCCTTTGTGCTGAGCATCAGATTAACCTGATAAAGGTAACGATTTTGAACGTTTTAAATGATTAATAGTGTAAAGCAACAGTTTTTATTTGCTCAGTAAAATCTTGAAGTTTGTACTTAGTTTTTCAGGAAGTGGATTTTAGTTTGTAAAAACTCCACAGGGCTGTGTGCTGAGATAAAACTACAGTTTTGTAGTAAAGTTTTACCGTCTTGTGTTTTTCTTTTCTTTTACCAACATCCCATGACACAGACTATTTGCTTCTTGGGAACCTGTTTTTATTGGTATCATGTCTATGCTGTACAGTGATGATAACGTGGCTCCCTCTACTGAGACGTGTGAGGAAAACAACCCTAAACGTTACCCTGTCTGTCTGAGCGTACAGCTTCTTTGGAGTCTGCTCTTGACTGGTTTATATGAAGTAGTCTTTTAATTCAACACAAATGTTTTTTGCAGGTTGATGACAACAAGAAGTTGGGTGAATGGGTCGGCCTCTGCAAGATCGACAGAGAAGGAAAACCCCGCAAAGTTGTGGGCTGCAGTTGTGTGGTTGTCAAAGTAAGATGACCCAAAGTTTTCTTTTTTTGAAAAGGGATGATTTTAGATCCATGGTATTTTCTGCATGGTCGCTCACATGCAAGCTGTTTATGTTTTAGTTGTGTGTATCCAGTCCTGGCAGTTTTAACAACTGTCAGCTGGGAATTACACCACCTGCTGTTTTGCTAGTTAAAGTTAAAGAGAAGTGAACGCCACCATCCTATTTACTGGAGAAGCATGCACAAGTGAACTTCATCCCACCCTAAGCAGGTTCTCCTTTGCTTGCGTAGTCATGCATTAGGTCAGCATCAGATCCCCCCCCCCGCAATCCCAATCACATGAAGGAGGTGAAAAATACTGAATGATTATACCTCTGCACGTGGGTTTTCCCCAGTTGGATTGCGGCAGATTAAATTAATTGGGAGTATGAATATGTTCAGACAATGAGTGAAAATAAAAGTGAAACAGTGGTCAGGGCCCACGTGTGAAAGTGTTGAAAAAAGGGAACAATTCTATGTTAATTCTAGTTATGCTTCCAGTCTTACAGTACTTTTCAAATGTAAATTGATGTATGTAGTGAGTCTAGTAGCTAGAACATTGATATAAATTATTTTGTAAATTCTCTTTCCTATGGTCTTGTAATGAGAAACTGCCAGTAGAATAAAATCTGCTAAACTCCTAAATGTTTTGCAGATATTTAAAATAATGCTGGCAATAACAAGGCCAGGGTACGAGCCTCAAAGACTTTGTAGTCATTGAGGTCCCAATAAATGGCTACACAGGTGTTTAAAATCTTAATAAGGATTTCTAGAACATCTTTCTTAAATTACTTACCTTTAATTTTCCACAGTTTTATGTAGGAACATTTAAAAAGTTATAAAGATTTCAGTAAAAATTTAAATTAGCTCTGCATCTTCTCTCATCTTTCGATATCTGATTTCGTTAGATACCTGTCAGCAAATGGCCTGTTTTTCTCTCATCTTATGCTAATGCTGATACATTTTCTTATTCTAGGACTATGGCAAAGAATCTCAGGCCAAAGATGTCATCGAAGAGTACTTCAAGTGCAAGAAATGAACAAATAAAATATGTTAGAGCCTGATAAGTGTTCGTGTTTTGCTGGACTTTGAGATTGGTTTTATAATATCCTGATAACATTTATGAGGAAGCTGAATCACTTAAAAGCTCACTTTTTTCAAGGATATAGGCTTCAGAACTTCTTTCTAGGGTTCTATAATTGTCTAGTTTTAATGTTTGGGAAGATACCTTAGTTCTGCAAGGAAAAAAATGCAATGGCATGTAGAAAACTAACAAAGTTATTTCTACATGATCTTGTTATAGTTAAGTATCCACTTCTTCAGGCACTGGATATCTCTACTCTGTTTTTGAATCCCCCCCCCCAAAAAAAACCTTCCAGAAGAGCTGTGGATTCAGTTGTCTAAACTGTAACATAGACTTGACAAGTTTTTCATTAAACTGCAGTATTAGCAGCTGTAAAAGTGGAGCATGGAATATTCCTCACCTATGAGGCCCTGGTTATTACTTGGATGGGCAACCACCAGGGAATACCAGGTGCTGTAGGCACCTGGAGTAGGAACTGGCAAAACCACTCCAGTCTTCCTGCCAAGAAAACTCCATGGACATGGGGTCACGAAGGGTCGGTCACGACTGTAACGACGCAACTCACACACACCTGCATGAATATTCCAGTGCACTAAGGCTAGGATTGTGGTTAGGATTTCATTTACAGTTATCCTGACTTTAGTGAGCATTTGAGCAACATCTCCAATGAGGCTGATAACCCTAGGAAGTCACTTTTGCCTTTCTACACTGTGACTCTGAGAAGATTGCATGGGACTTGCTTTTTTCAAAAAATTGGGAGAAGAAAACTCAGAGGCAAAAGCAGTGACAACATCTAATCCAGTCATTTGTGCAAATGACTGGAATGTCTAACATTGTTCAGCTGACTGTTGCAAAATACCTACATTAGATGTTTTGTATTCAGAATCAATTTTATTATGAGGGACTTAATGTCCAATTTTGGTGTATGTGGTTTAAAAGAAGTAGGAACCATACACCTGCTATGGATGATGGATTCCAAAATCCTTCACATCACCAAAGGTAAGTAATAACTGAGTTGTTGAAAACCATCTTAACTCATAGTGGTTAATTTTTAAAAATACAGTGGTACCTTTACTTCCAAGCAGCTCTACTTACGAGAAATTTGACTTAAGAACGGAAAACTGTTGGCGTTTTAACTGCTGCCTTGCAAATTTTAGATGCAGTCTGCTCTACATATATTTTTAATTTATTTTTTAGATACTGCTGCTCTACTTACGAGTTCGTCTTATGAGCATGCATTCGAAACGGATTAAGCTCGTAAGTAGAGGTACCACTATATATTAAGTACATATTTTTGAAGCTGGGTCTTCTGCCATGAACCTGGCTTTTAAATGTGTACAGGATCGGAATGTAAATTTAGGGGAACCATCTAGTAAAAATAAAGTACATTTTTTCTTTAAAATCTAGTCTTGAGTATGTCTTGATGGTTGAACAAGACAGGCAACCAAAAGGGACTCAAAAGGAAGGTGTGTCTGTTCTCCCAGGCTTCCTGCAGATGACTGTCATAAATAGACATGAACAAACTGCATCCTTCAAGGTCCCAATGGGGTCCTTCATCCCCATTTAAGAACATCAGGAAAGAAGAATTGTTGGAAGAATCTATAAGGGACATAGGCATTTTTTTTGCTCTGCCTTGCAATTACTTGGCAATTTCGGGCAGAGGGGTGCTCTTGAGAAAAAAAAAGAAAATGTTACTGAGAATTGGACAGGTTGCTTTGGCAGACCCCTAATGGAACACTTCTGTTAAAATTACTGAATTGGGGGCTTGGTGACTGATGGAGTCTTACCAGGTTCTAGAACTGGGCGTATGGTGTCCCAGGCACTTGGATCTTCTCATCTGTAAACAACCCAATCATTGTGTCAAACTGGAAAAGTGGATGTCCTTCATAACGTCAGCCAGTTTGTGGAACTTGATACATGAGTAGCTAGTGCAAAAGAATGGATCAATTGACAATAGGATATTTCTGTACAGTAGTTAATTTGGAAATTGCACATATAGTACTAGCCTTTTTCATAATGGTATAGAGTTTGAAAGTGCAATCTAGGAATTGGGAGCCAAGAGGTGAAAAAGTAAGTCTTTGGCTAACAAAACTGATATGGCAAACAAGAATAACAATACATGTCCCTGCATTATGTTTTTCCACACCTAACTCCATACATCTGTCATTGGTTATGCATATTCCTACAAGTTGAATACTCAATAATTGTTTTGTTTTAAAACATTTTGCATCCACTCCAAACATGGATATTTTACAGTTGCCTAATGGGAATGCATTGGCAACTTAATACAGTACTGTATAAATGTCACAAGTAGTGATAAGGAACAGTCCTAAATATAGTTGGTAAATGTGATGTGTGGAATTCACTTTAAGAGCTTTAAATTAGGCTTGATGCCTGGGTATTGAAAGAAGAAAATGTAAAAGTTGGACTCCTTTCAAAGTGTAACTTACTTGAGGAAATGAGTACAAATGCAATACTTGGCTATAGGTGATACCTTTATAGGCTACTATTAAAAACAAACACCATAGCAAACTTTCATGGACAGTAACCATTTCTTCAAAAAAAGAACCAAAAGTCCAGACATTGCGAAAGGTGTGGTTTCCCAGAAGATTACAGTGGACCCTTGTATAACAAACAGCTTGTATAACATAAAATTTGTACAACAGAAAAAATTCCGGAAATAGGGGAAATTTGCTTAACATAATCGCCTATGGGGAGAATCCGTACAACATAAAAATGGGATCACTCCATTTTCAATGCATTCCTATGGGAATTTGTTTAAAGGAAAATTTGCTTAACATAATTTCATTCGGAACAAATTAATTCCTTTATACAAGATACCACTATATTCTGAGCTGTAAAATTCTTGGCAAGATGATTTTCTAAGATAGGCGCTTCTGTCTTAGATGAGGCAGGAAGCAGATCTGTTGGGTGTTAAGGCCAGTGTTTTTCAACCACTGTTCCGCGGCACACTAGTGTGCCGCAAGATGTTGCCTGGTGTGCCGTGGGAAAAATTGAAAAATTACTTTATATATAGTCAATATAGGCACAGAGTTAAATTTTTTAACATTTTCTAATGGTGGTGTGCCTCGTGATTTTTTTCATGAAACAAGTGTGCCTTTGCCCAAAAAAGGTTGAAAAACACTGGTTAAGGCATCCCTTATTACAGTAGTATCACAAAAAGTACAATTTTGGTTTCCTGTGCAAGGATTGAATTGGTAGTAACGAACCACCATTTGCAAGTTGTTTTATAGCTCCTCTGTGAGCAATTCAGTAGTCTACTTAATGAACAAGGTTAAAGGACATGACAAACCACAGGCCCCCAGTTGCACAAAGAAAAGCAGTTCTTAATCTGAATTCTGTATACAAAATGGATGTGTTCAGTAGTCTAAATGAAAAGAAACATAGTGATGACAGAACAAGGGCTGGACATCTTGAAAGGATGTGGCTTTAGAAAGATGTGGTTTCTAAAGAAAGCCCAGAATGTGCTCTGACTTCCTTAGGATAGGGATGTACATGTGGCCTTTCACATTTTGGATCCTTGTTAGGATTGAGCAGAGTTGTTGAGACGTGCATTACAGACTACTGGAAGGCCACATGAATGGACCAGTAGAATCAGTTGGTGAAAGTTAATGGATGTATAAATGCTTTTGGTTCAGTAGAGGTTTATTCCCAAGGCACATAACTGGGTTTAGGCTGTAGGAGTTTTATATAAAATCATGACAGTCTGCTGCTACTTTTTCAGATGTCCATGAAAACTATTGGGCAGTTGGTGGGTAAATTTAGACTTATAAAATTAACTCATATGACAGTTATAAGAGGAATAATAATGCAAATGTGCAGTGCAGGGCAAATTCTCTTTCAAATCCAACTCCCTTTGCTTACTAGAGCTTGCTTTCAGGAAAATTTATAGGATTATAATCTTCATTGGGTAAAGTGAGGTGTTGACTAAAGGTGGTAAGTCTGATTGGGCATTGCTTTGCAGAGGCTTTTATCAGATGCAGGAAATACAACAAACAAAAGTTTAAAAAATATGCTGCTGATTGTGAAAAGACGAACATGGCAAGAATACTTGTGCTGCCTGTGTGTTTCATCTACTAGTTATGAATCCAAAGGAGAAATTGTGCATCAAGATAATACATGATTCTTCTGCATTTTTTTAAAATCCCTATACAACTTAAAACTGTGCTTATGAAGTATTTACAGCTATGCTTATGAAGTGAAATACAAAAAGAATTTCAAAACATTGCCATGATAAATTTCACAACCAACCAAATTTTATAAAATCTAAAATTATGATGAATCTTTTCGATGAGGATATTCTCTTAAACAAAAAATAGCAAAAAAACTGAGGTGTATTTGAGTATGGGAATAAAACTGAAGCATGATTCAGGGGCTATTTCAAATACAGTATGACCTCTATGAGATCAGTGTCTGCTGATTCACTGATCCTTGGTGTGAAAATATTAAAAGACAAGTCTTAAAAATACATGTATTTCTAAAGATGAAGTTGCCAGAAGTGGCCACTAAAGGGAGTGAGAGACCATGTTATGCTTGTGCTATTAAACAAGTTTTCACTAAAACCCACGTTTTCAGCATCTGCACAACGACTTGGAGGCAATCCCCCCATGGATCTGCAGAGCCTACTGTATATAAAACTTGCATGCTCAACATTAAAGCAAACATTTCTTTTACGGTTCATGAGATTCTGTATCTTTGATGGGTCTTTGGTGTGCCTGTGTGGGAGCTGCACAGGTTACAACAGCCTTCTAATTGATGTTCTCTGCACAGTTTTTCTGGAAGCATCAAGGGGAGGCACCAGTGGCAGCAACCACACAGGTCCGGATAATAGAAAGGGAGTCACTCTCACAGAAATGTCCTGCCAGTCCTTGGTTTGAGTTTTTTTTAGCACCTTGTGAGATGCTTTGGGCCCTTTGAGTGGGAGAAAGGTGGCATACAAATGCAAATAAATGTCTTTGTTCCTTCTGTCAGAAGGAATACAGTGGGGCTTCTGGAATGGAAAGTTCAGCCAAAAGGAGGCTGCCGTTGCCTAGGGAATGCCTGGATGTGTTCCCACTTCCCACATTCTTCATGGAGGATTCTATAGGTCAGTGATGGCGAACCTATGGCACGGGTGCCAAAGGTGGCACTCAGAGCCCTTTCTGTGGGCACCTGACATTGCCACTTCATAGTCACCTGTATACAGGTTAAATTACTGTATTGGCAGTTTGCAAAAAAAATTTAGTGGGTTTTGAATTGCAGTTTGGGCACTCGGTCTCTAAAAGGTTTGTCATCACTGCTATAGGTGGATAAACCATGGCACTAATAACAGCATTTGTGGCAAATGTGGCCTGGGCCTGAGGTACCTGGAGGTCTCACAGTGCTATAGACGCATGCACATGTTCTTGCCTGCTGCTGCTGTGGCTGCTTCCTGACTGACTGGGATGGCCATATATATCCTCTGAAAGAGAGTAGTCCACCTCCATCTGGAAGGATGCCAGAGAATAGCCAACCTTTGCAAAGCGTTCTCTATTTGGAGAGCTACACAATCCAAATTTGATATAAAGATTACTTGGCCCTTGCCACTCATGGGAAATGTATTGCAGTTCTGTCTACATTGCACAGCTTCTATTTCTATTTGCATCTGAATAACAAATCGGCACACACCTTTTTATGTAAGTTAGTTTTCCTCTGATGTCATCCTTTTTGGTAACTCTTCCTTATGGAGACTTTCCTCTTGGTGACTGTAGGACAAATGTAAAGCCACCCCAAAATATAGTATGCAGAAAAGAGAGAGGCGGGCCCACCATGGCTTTTATATTAGGCCTACATTGTGTGGGAACCCTGAGTCTTTGTTGGTCTTCAGATCAATTTTCAGTTATTAAAAAAAAACCACTATATGATTTTATTCCATCCCAGGGGATCTACATTATAGTCATACAATTCTTCATTTTAAGAGATGTAAAAAAATTTAAAATTGACTTTTCACCCTTGAGAGTAACAAAAGGTTACTTAAATGGGGGCATTATTCTTATAGACTTAATGTGAACGTATTTAAATATTTTTGCCATGAAACACACAAACAGTACTGGATTGTATAACTAAGCCCCCCTTTCACTCTAACTACCTTAGTGTCCCCTTTCCTTAACCTCACTGTAGGCTTTAAAATTTATAAACTGTTATAAAAATCTTATTTATACCTGGTTGGCTTATTATAAAAACATTCCTTAAGAAGTTTATGATATTTCACATTGCTGGCATGTGAGGTTATTATGTGTGAAGGGGAGATATAAAAATAATAAATAAAGTACTCCATAATGGGGAAAGTAAATGTTAACATCCATATTAGCAAAAAATTACAACTTTATTATGATTTTGGTGTGTGCTGTGTCTCTGTAAAAATTATATCTGAATATATGAGTTCGTTAGGTCAGCAAGTGTGGTATCGATGGCTGAGCATTCTGAACAATTAATCCATTCTGTCGGTTCCAGTCAAATTAATGGTTTTTACAGTACTAACAGATCTACTCTGTGGAAACTTATGGACTGTCTCAAACATTTTAAAAATTTGTGCTGAACAATGATTGAATGGTGAGAGGCAGTAGTTTTAAAATACATGATGAATGAATTCAGTTTCACATTTTATCTCTAACAACAGCTAAGCTAAGCGAGTGAGATGAATTAATATAGTTTTTATATAACACTGCTATGCAGACAATTAAATACCACACTGTACTTCTGTGAGGAAAAGCTGCTTCTAGAGGTTAGCTGTTCCATATGAGCCCATTGGATGGTCATACATGTTATAATGGCTCATGAGGAGAAGTTTTCACTTTGTCTGAGGTGAAAGAGCTAAACTAGGGATGGGCACAAAACGAAAAATGAAATACTGTTTCATTTCATTACAAAACGAAATGAAACGATGAAGCAGCATTTCGTTACAGATGAAACAATATGGTCAATTTTTTTCTTAAAACGAACCATATCGTTTCCTCTATAAAAATGGTTTGCCGCAATGGGTAAAAAAAGTGCTGACCCAGCCCACGGGTCAGCTGGTCGGCATGAGGGTAAAAAGAAAAGTGCCAACTCGGCCCATGGGCCAGCTGGTTCGGCGCTAGAGTAAAATCCCAGCCAGCTGATCAGTGGGAGATTTAAAAAATAAAAAATAGAATGCGCCAATCCGACCCACAGTCCAGCTGGTCGGTGCAAGATAAAAAAATAAAATAAAATAAAAAACGTGTTGAACTGGCCTGCGGGCCAGCTGGCTGGCACGAAATTTAAAAAAAAATTAAAATTAAAAAATGTGCCAACCTGGCCTGCAGACCAACTGGTCAGCATGAGATCAAACAAACAAACAAAACTGCGCTGACCCAACCCGTGGGCCAGCTGGTCGATGTGAGATAATTTTTTTTAAAAAAAATGCAAAATGAAACAAAACAAAATAAAAAATGATTTTTTAAAAAAAATCATTTCGTAATAAATGAAACGAAATGGGTGAAGAAATGAAAAATGAAATGAAACCCATCATTCAACTTGTGGCACATAAAACCGTTTTTCCTCCTCTTCCCTACCTTTGCATCATCATGCCAATTTTCATGCTGTCTAAAATAAAGGGATTTACAGACCCTCCCAGTCCACTGGAACTGGTTTTAGGGGCACTTATGGTGGGTCTTCAAAGGCACAGGCTGCCCTTTCTTTGTTGAGCTGCGCCACTTGTTCCACTACTGGCACCTGTGCCAAACATCACCACAGGGTGAGGGATGGGATTCATTTTGTGAGGCTGAACAAGGAGAAGGAAGGAGTTAGGAATGTTGAAGAATGGAGCGAGAAAGTTTTCAATTCTTAAAAAAATGTTTTATAAAAATGGGATATTGTGCTTTTGAATCCACTATTCAAAATGTCACGCAATAGCTTGACATCGATACAAAATGTTGTGCGCAGATTGCTAGCAAATAAGGGATACCAAGTTTTATACAGCAAAGAGCAGCATTAATGTTCACAACACCAATGGCAGCAGCCCAGATAGTCTAAAGCAGTGATGCCGAACCTTTTAGAGATCGAGTGCCCAAACTGCGATTCAAAGCCCACTCATTTTTCGCAAAGTGCCAATACAGCAATTTAACCTGAATACAGGTGGCTGTGAAGGGGGCAATGCTGAGTGCCCACAGAAAGGGCTCCGAGCGCCACCTTTGGCACCTGTGCTGACCTTTCACCAACATTAGTATAAAGGATACCCTCCTGAGCTCATTACCATTCACGCTTGTTGGGGGGAGGGGAGCCCTAACAATCACTTTGTGTTTGAGTGAGAAATGATGAATTGTTGAAAAAAGAAGTTAGCATCTGGGAGGGTTTGGTATCACTTTGTGATTGGTAGTCTGGGTTTCTACATTGCAGGGGGGTGGGGGTGGGAATGGATGGTTTTGCCTGGCAATCTGGCTTAATAATCAACATTTGCACAAAGCAAGAGCAATCCGTCTGCTACAGCTGTGCCAAATTCAGTGCTGATCCAAGGTCGGGGGTGGGTGGGTGGGGAGCCAGCAGAGCCTTGAATGCCAGCTGATCTGTGCTTGGGGTGCTAACTGGGCCATTTTTAAAGGGGTCCAGCCAATGACAGCTTGGCCAGGATCCCTCTGAAAATGGTCAGGACACCAGTTGCGGCTCTGTGCTGGTGTTTCGCGCTGGCACCTGATTGGGAGGGGGGGGAGAGAGAGTTTTGCCACCAAACCAAGTACTGGTGGCAACCATTGGCACTTGCTTTGGTGGCAAAATAAAAAGGTTTAAAAGCCCACACTTCCTCCCCTCAGGTGCAGGGTTTTTACAATGTCTTGGAGCCGCTGAGGCTGCCTTGGTGGCTCCAACACATTTTTAAAAACCCATGCCTTTCCCCCCCAATGGAGCGCGTTGGGGGGGAGGAAAAAATGATTTTTAACCTATTTTTTTCATACAAATGAAAACCCCCAAACGAAAAGAGAAATGAAATAAAATAGAATTCTGTTTCATGCCCATCTCTAATGGCTATATAGAAAGGCTTTCTCTGGCTATTAATTCATCCTTTCTTGATTCACTGATCTTTAATCCACCCTTTCTGTTCTTTGAGTGATTTTCATGATGTTATTGTTGATTTAGTTATGTTCAGTTTGCTTATTAGCCACATTATTACATTGTATACCAGTGGTGGTGAATCTTTTGTACTCCAGATGTTTTGGGCCACAAGTCCCACAGTATCATTGGCAATAGAGGCTTGGAATTCTGGGAGTTGTGGTTAAAAACATTTGGAGTGCCAAAGGTTCGCCATCACTGTTGTATACTGTTCTTGGTTTGTTTGTTGAATTATTTGTACACTGCCAAGAGTGGTCTTGTTGCTAGATGGTGCAGTATAATAATTAATAAAATAATAATTCATTTATTTATTGGATGCCTTTCTTTCGATAATGGGAATCAAGGCAGCTCATGGTATTAAAAAGAACATAATTAAAATACAATTCATTATACATTAAAACAAACAAATTATAAGACTGATGAAAACATCTTGGAGGATTAAAATCATACAATTTTTAAAAAACAAACTCAACTACAAGACATTTTTTAGGGACCGAGTGATGACTGCCTGCCCAAAGGGGTGAGTCTGTTGATGGAAGGATGAAAGAGAGGAGGCCAACCTAGTTTCCTGAGGGAGAGCATTCCATAACCGGGGAGCTGCCACACAGAAGGCACATGTCCCCATCAACTGTGCCTGGGATGGCAATGGGACCAAGAGGAAGGCTTCCGGTGATGACCTTAGGAGCAGAGAGGTCTCATATAAAAATAAACAGCCTTTCAGGTAGTCTTGTCTTAAGCTGTTAGATCCAGACTACTTATACATTGTTCATATTTTAAAATTTGTATTCTAATGTTTGTTAGCTTTTTTAAACAAAAGCCTGAAATATTTGGTTTAAATTCCAGTTTGTGTTAGTAATGTTGTGTAGGGAATTTGCTGGAGGGGTTTTGAAGCCAAGCTTCAAACCTTGGCTGCAGAACAAAGGGCAAAGACACACACATGTACAAACTGCCTTTCCCCAGCAGGCACAAACCCCAAAACTGCCACGTTCCTCTCAGGAGGCTTAGTTTTCGTTCATCTTATCTATGTTGACAAGCAAGAGATTGGTGAGCTTACAAAAACAAGAGCTCAGATAGGAGGCAGGTGCCCTTTGGCCCTGCCTCAAAGCAAAAGGTCAGGGAAAATAGAAGGTCACTTCGTTTCTGGATATGCCATGTCAACCAGGAGCGAGTGCACATCACTGCAGTCCCTCCTGATCACACCCTTCATAGGAAGGTTCCCACAATGTTGTGAGCCACTTTGAGACCTTTCATCAGGAGAAGGGCAGCTTAAGAATCTAATAAACCAACAAATGAAAAGCTAGTCTTTATGATATACAGCTTAAAATCCAATAAGCCAACAAATGAAAAGCTAGTCTTTATGAGATACAGTACATACTGTACGTTCATTGGGTTACATGGTTTGCTGAATTGTCACTCAGCCAAATGTCCATATTTTGATTCACCACTCCAAGTGTGCCAGTGCTTACTCTTCACCTAAAAATGCCCCTAATGCTAATTTTCCTAAACTGGTCTGATAGTTATTTTTAATTTGCATTCTTTTTTTTTTTCATTTGTAGAAGTCTATGTGGCCCCTGGAGAATTCCAGAAGCACTGGACTGTATATTATTCCTCATTACTGTAAGCCACCTTGGGTCCTTTTCCCAAGGAGAAAGGTGGGGTAAAAATACTTTTAAAATAAATAAATAAATAAATAAATAAATAAATAAATAAATAAATAAAAATGGTCCTCAGACATGTCAGCAGTGCTCAGTCCTATTTATGATGTTGCAGTAAGAAGGCTTGGATATTGTGAAGAACAGATCTATGTGAGCCAGTGCATAGCTAGATCTAGAAAGGGACAAAAACTCATCATAAAGTGTATGTTGAAAAAGCCTGCCCCGCCACTAAATAATCCTCCCTTTTAGGATTAAATATTTAGGAATACTCTTATATTCTTAATCAAATATGGTAATAGAAAACTCATCAATCACAGAAAAACTCATCCCTCTTACATTGCAGCAGTAGAGTTCTCTCTTCCAATGAAATGATTTTGAGCTAAACAGGTCTTATATAATAATGGCATAGAGAAAAGTCAATTTACCACATAGTAAGGACATAAGCAATGGTATTATTTTTGAGGAAATTTACACTTTTTGCAGAGTTCAGTGACGTCTTAAAGACTAGCAGGTTGTATTTGTTGTGGTATTGTAGTCTCCTTCATTAGATACAAAGAATGTCAGTTGAGTTACTGTACTGGATAAAGTCTACAAAATTTCTATCCCATAAAATTTGTTTGGCTTTAACATGGTAGTCAACTCTTTTATTGTCTGCTCCTTGAAATTTGTTTTCCAGCAAATAAGAACAACATTCTTAAGCACCTGGATATAAATCTTTTAAAAAATTAAATAATGTTTTAAAAAATTAAAATAACAATAAGAAGAAATAATAATAACATAATAATAATGCAGTGGTTTATGCGCCAGCAAAGCTAATATTAGTACATCAGTTGCAGAGACAGGCTTCTGAAGAACAGAAGCATTCACATATTTGTCATGACTTAACTGGTGGGCTGCTCTTCACTTGGAGTGTTCTCAGAATGTGCAGGCAATAAGAAACCAGGCAGATGCCCTTGTTGCAAATAGGGATAAAATTTCAGAGGGATGTTTCTATACATCCTTGGTCACATATGCTAATCAGCCACAACATTAAAAACACTGGCAGGTGAAGTGAATAGCATTGATGCTAATGGTACCGGTACCTGTTAAGGGGTGGGATATATATATAAGGCAGCTAGTAAACAGTCAGTTCTTGAATTTGCGTGCTGGAAGCAGGAAATATGGGCAGGTGGAAGGGTCTGCATGACTTTGACAAGGACCAAATAGTGATGACTAGATGACTGGACCAGAGCATCCCCAAAATGGCAAGTCTTATGAGGTGCTTCTGGTATGCAGTGCTTAGTACCTACCAAGAGAGTTGGAAGAAATGACAAGTGGTGAACTGGTATCAGGGTCGTCGCTGCCCAAGGCTCATGGATGGCACATGGTGAATGAAGGCTAGCCAGTCTGGTCCAATGACACAGAAATGCTAGCTTAAATTGCTGAAAAACTTACAGATGGTCTTGGTAGGAAGGTGTCAGAACATGCAGTGTATCACAGTTTGCTGCACAGGGGGCTCATACAGCTGCAGACCATCAGAGTGCATATGTCCACCACCAAAAGAACTTACAATGGGGATGTGAGTGGACCATGGAGTTGGCTGGTTTGTTGAATCATGTTTTTTTAAAAAAATAGATCAAATGGATGATTGTTTGCATTTGCATCAGAAGCAGAGTTATGCTTTGCTGGGAAACTTTGGGTCCAGACATTCTCGTGGATGTTCCTTTGACACATACCGCCTAACTAGAGATTTTTGCAGCCCACATACACCCCATCAAAGCCGTGGTAGTGTTCCCTGAGAGCAGTGGCAGAATGATAGTGGACCCTGCCACACTGCAATCCTTTTTTTCAGAAATTGTTTGAGGAACATGACAAAGACTTAGGGGTGTTGCCTCCAAATCCCCCAAATCTCAATCTGATTGCTTGTCTGGGATGTGCTGGAACACCAATTTCAGTCAGGGAGGCTCTATCTTTCTACTTGCAGGACTCAAGGGAACTATTACTGATTTCTTGGTGCCAGATAGCACAGAACATGTTCAGAGCTCTTATGGAGTCCATGCCTTGATGCATCAGAGCTGTTTGGGCAGTGTGTGGGGGCATAGATGCTATTAGGCAGGTGGTTCTAATGTTGTGACTGATCAAGGCCCAAGTGAGACAAAGTCAGCATCTACAGCCAAAAACATTCCTGTTATTGTAAAGGAGGTACCTGTACTTCAGATGAAAAACAGAACACAAAACACTCATATAGTACTGAGAACTAGTGTTTGTGTCTGGCAACTCTTCCTCCTTGTCTGTCAGCCCACCGTGTTCCCTGACTGCTAGACCTTTTGACAAACTGATCCAGACTGCTTTGCGACTATACCCATTTTTTCTGTCTCTCTCGTTCATCTGGCAAGTCCTTGGTTGACAGACTCAGACTGATATCTTGACATTTTTCTCTTGCTCTTTGGGTTTTGGCTGCTGACTCACTGATGTTCCAACTCAGCTTAACTTTGGACATTCCTCCAATTTCACAGAAAAGCTATCTGTTAGTGTCCTCTCTTCTGCGTCGTATTTTCCTAATCTGGTTCTGTCTCTAGCTGTCTACTTCGCATTTTCCCCTTCTTTCCTGCTCTATTTCCCAAGCCTTCGTTGCCGAAAAAGGGGAACAACATTTTACTGCGTATTTTCAGTGTCCTGTCATGGTTACAGAAGCAAACAAGTAAGCATTTTCGAGTGAAGTTTCTAAATCTAGCCCCTGGCAGTGGTTATTGAAACTTCGCTGAAACTGTTGTTCAAGGGGCGTGGTCGACTGAGGCTCAAATTTACTTCCCTTCGCGGTTAGGATGTGATCTTTTTCTGCGCAGTTCACCGAAGGGATACTACGGAGAAAACGCTGGTATGACGGCGGCCCTTGATAGGAATGTATCAGAACTTGCAGTGCATCACAGTTTGCTGGATATATGGCTTATACAACTGCAGACCATCAGAGACCAACCTTGACCAAGACAGCCTTTGTTCAGAAGCTAGCTACTGGGTCAGTGGCACTTACTCTACCAAATTAGGGTATTATCCCTCAGATGTATTCATGGAGTGGGATGCAAACCCTAATCAGTGCAGCAATTTTACAGGCATCATAACATATTGCTGTCTTATAGAGCAGTGCTCCCCAACCTTTTTGTCCCCGCGGACCGGGAAATTTTTTAAAAATTTTCTGTGGCCCGGGGGTGGGGGTGGGGAGGGGGGGAGAATGCGAAAGGGGGGTCCGGCGGGGAGGCAAAAGGGGGGGTGAAAGCAAATGATGGGAGGGAAGGAGGAGGGGGAGGCACGAGACCGGCGGCGGCACTCACCGGCTTGGGGGCGTCGGGGTGCCACTCCCCCCACACACGGGCGGGGTGGGGGGAACCTGGGGCTCCTGGGCAGGCGGGCCCCCGCCTCCTCCTCCGGCGCCGGGAGTCGCGCGTGGGTCTCGCTGCTGGCGCCCCGCTTGCTCCTGCTGCCGCCGCCGCCGCCGTGGGCCTCCTCCTCCGCCGGGAAAGCGAGCGGGCGCCAGCAGCGAGACCCGCGCGGCTCCTGGCCCCGGCGCCCCGCGCGCAGCACCCGCCCGGCCGCACCAGGAAGCGCCCTCGCGGCACCAACGAGCCGCCGCCTCCTGCTCCGGTTCCTCCTCCTCCTCCTCCTCCTCCCGCCACCGCCGCCGGAGGAGCAGCAGCAGCCCCCCGCATCGCCCTCCCGCCGCCGCCGCCACCGCCGTCGCCCCGTCCCGCCGCCGCCGCCACCACCCCTCTGCAATTGCCCTCGCTGCTGCTCCTTCGGCGGCGGCAGGAGGAGGAGGAGGAGGAGGAGGAACCGGAGCAGGAGCAGGAGGAGGCGGCGGCGGCTCGTCGTTGCCGCGAGGGCGCTTCCGGCGCGGCCGGGCGGATGCGTGGGTCTCGCTTTGCTCCTTCAGCCTCCTCCTCCGCCCGGGAAAGCGAGCGGGCGCCAGCAGCGCTTTTCCCGGCGGAGGAGGAGGCCCACGGCAGCGGCGGCAGCAGGAGCAGGAGCAAGCGCGGCGCCAGGAGCGAGACCGCGCGCGGCTCATGGATGGCACCCGCCCGGCCACGCCAGGAAGCGCCCTCGCGGCACCGAGCCGCCGCCTCCTGTTCCTGCTCCGGTTCCTCCTCCTCCTCCTCCTCCCTCCGCCCGCCGCCGAATGAGCAGCAGCAGCAGCAGCGAGGACAATTGTGGAGGGGTGGCGGCGGCGGCGGCGGGATGGGGGCGATTGCAGCGGCGGGCGGGGGGATTGCGGGGGTGGCTGCTGCTGCATCGCCCCCGTCCCGCCGCCGCCGCCGCCACCCCTCCGCAATTGCCCTCGCTGCTGCTGCTGCTGCTCCTTCGGCGGCGGCGGCGGGAGGAGGAGGAGGAGGACGCGCTGCCGCTGCTGTGGCTGCTGCTGCTGGTGGTGGTGGTGGAGGGCGAGGAGGAGGAGGGCAGAGGAGGGAGGCGGCAGCTCCTCCTGCGCTCCTCCAGCCTTCCTCCAGCCTTCCTCCTCCTCCGGCCGCCCGCGGGAGAGAAGAGGAGGAGGAGGAGGGCGGCGGAGGAAAAGGGGAGGAGCCTCCCCGGCCTCCCCAGGCGGCCCGGTGCCGACCGGTCCACGGACCGGCACCGGTCCGCGGCCCGGGGGTTGGGGACCACCGTTATAGAGGACAGAAGATATTTGCTTCTTGTTTCTCATGATGGTAGGATCCAAACCAATAGGTAACACAAAGATGTGGGCGAAATGTTAGAAGTAAGTTCATTAAGGGGAGAATAAGTTTCAGAAGATGGTGGTCTCTCTTTAGCTGGAGATTTTAAACAAAGATTGGATGGTAGAGATGGGCACGAAATGAACTTTTTTCGTTTCCATTATTCGTTATTTGTTTTGTTACGTAATGAAACGAATAATGAACATTGTGATGAATTGGAACGAACCGAACAGAACCACGAAAATTAGGTTCGTTACATTTCGTTTTTCGTTAATGGTGATGCACAATGAAATGAGCTGTTTTAAATGTTAAAAACGCCCTGGACATCCATAAAAATGCAGCGATAATTGTTTATACTGTCTGATAATACCTACCGGGGGCTGGGATCCTTAAAACGTTTGTTTTTGTCTTCTCCCATCACAATGTATTTTTCTTTTCCCTTTAAGGATGACAAAATGGATGTCGCCAGCCACAAAATGGAGGCAAGCCATGTGATGAGATCATGTAAATTCTTGGACAACTTCAACCAATAGCATGCCCAGGTTGCAGACTGGGCAGGTCTGGCAGCCACAGAGGGCATAAAAAGCTCTGGCATCCCCCCGTCCTCCTTGCAGTCTCCGGTGGGAGTTAGGGTGGGATTGCTGTCTCTGCGACTCATTATTTTCACTTTAGGCCAGGCAGGCAGGTGTGTGTCTCTGTGTTCCTGCCAGCTGCAGCCTGGCTCTAAGGGGAGAGAAAGAAGAGATTTCTCTCTAGCTTCAGTCCTGCAGCCTCCCTGTGTGCGTGCGTGCGTACCTCTCGGTGAGTACCCTCCCCTGCCCTGCAGTGCAGTCACTCTGCGGCTGCCTTGCAACCTGGGCAATGCCTGCCGCTGCCTTTGCAGCCTCCCTGCGTACCTAGTCTATACTGTGTGTCTGCCAGCATCAATTTTTTAACGTGTTTTCCCTCTGGTCTGAGGCGTTGGGGGACGCCTGCGCACGGATGCTTTAAAAATCGCGCAAAAAGCGGGTAAAAACAAAAAATGAAAAACAAAAATGATTTTTTTCAAAAATTTGTGAAAAACAAAAACGAACCGAGATGGACCCCTCAACGAAATATGAAAAACCAAAACACCATTTTTTGATTTGTGCCCATCTCTATTGGATGGCCACATAGCAGGGAATGCTATAGCAGAACACATTCCCTTCCCCCTATCAATAACACTGAGGGAGCCAGCCTGTAATTTCTTGGACACACTTTTATACATTTTCCTGGAATGCGCCTGCATAGATTCAGAAAGAAAACAGCACTGGGATTCAGGATTCAGATGTGCTGGTCCAACAAGTATAGGAAAGAGTTTTTGTTCTGAATCTTCAGTGCTTGAATGGGTTACAAAGCCAATGGTATACTTAGCACATATTTTATGAGAGTTAAAAAAATCTGATTTTTCTTCAATTAATGTCTTGCAATTACTAGACTCTGTTTTGTGATTAGTTATTAAAGAGGTCCAATGGCTTCATTTACAAGTTTGTTTTCTCAGGCACTTAACCTTGAAGAAATTCTGTTGTGGAATAGGGAAATGTCTGAATGAGATGAATTTATTTATTAATTTAAACTCTCCCTTAATGTCTGATTTGACTGGTAGTTGACACAAGGTAGTTTTGTGTCTAGCTGCAGACCGTGGGGTTCCACTTGAACTTTGGATCTGACAAAATATTGATGTGCCTGTCCGAAAGTTTTGAAAAGTTAATGCTTTACTTGACATCAATTTTCCTTTCCATCTTTTTCTCCAAATGACTCTTCAGAATTGCTCCCTTTTGAAAATACATTACAGGATTATCACTCATATTATCGTTATTGAGAAAAAGACTGTTTAAAGGGGGAAAAACAGGAGGTGGCAGTATTGCTATAGGGAACAAAAGCGGATAGTCCCACAAAATGGATGTAATGTGTGTGAGGTGGTGCTGATTAGGAGCAGAGTTCTAGCAGCAGGTGTTGTTATATGCTGCCTTCGAGCCGAATACGTAGGAAGCAAATCTGAAATAATTCTGTCGAATGCCAGTGAACATGCTCGCATTCTGCAGTGCCTTTTCCAGTGTTGAGAAAGATTCAGATGAGTATTCATTGACTGGCTTTTAAATTTGGTCTTTTGAAAGACGAAGCCACAGTAGACAGAGTAATGGTTCAGTTTCTCTTCTTCCTGCCTGCTGTATCTCACCAACAGCATGGGGACAGATGGTCTCATTTTGGGGTCTGATGAGGAAACATCATCATCATCATCATCATCATCATCATCATCATCATCATCATCATCATCATCATCATGTGCCATGAAGTTGATTCTGCCTTCTGGCTTGTCTAGCCCAGATTTCTTACATACAAGGTAAAAGTGTTCTGTTTATATACTACCCCATACCACTTCAAGTAGTCTCTGGTGGTTTACAGTTTAATTACAGTATGCAGAAATGGTCCACCCATCTCGTCTTCTGGTTTATAGCCACTTATATAAACTAGACTAGGCCTGCCCAACAGGTAGACGGGGGGCTACCAGTAGCCCATGAAGGGTTCAAAAGTAGCCCGCCAGCCATCAATTAAAAATGTGAGGGGATAAGTTCTCCACCTCTACCTCCCCCACCCCACAAACCACCACTGCCCCAGCAAGGCTCTGGGTCTGCCAGCCCACTGTCTCAGCTGAGCGGGGCAGTTCAAGGGCCATGGCACAATCCCCTACTCTCCCTACTGGCCAGACGATCGGCATGCCACTGTCTTGTGACCAACTGAGTTGTTGGTGCAGAGCGGAGGAAGGGGAGTGGAGGGGACAGTGAGCGGCGGGGTCTTGGGTGTGCCCACCTCATTTGCGTTGTGATGTCCCCCTCTTCTCCCCCCTGGATAATTCCTTCCTCCCATCCTCCCATCCTCCTCCTCCTCCCCCAACCCCCACAGCTGCCTCACAGAGACTGTGACCTGCTGCTCCTCCTGCTCCCCTTCTGAGCCATTACCTCCTCCTTGCGCCATCATGGCAATGTGATTGCCCCGCTGCTGGCTTGGCCATCCCAGCTGTACAGAGAACATGGCAGAAGTGAGTGAGAGCTATGGGTGGCAGAAGCAGTGGCAGCGAAGGGGCTGGAAGGGAGAAGGGGGAAATCTGGAAGAGAGGTAGAGTCAAGTCCCCGGGCGGGTTGGGAAGGAAAGTGCACTTTTTAAAAAATGTCTTCCAGCAGCCTGGGCAAGTGGAAGGGGCAATCTGTGCAGGCATGCACGCACCTCCCTTGCACCCATCCACACTGGCTTGAGCGGGTGTAAGTGAAACATGTGCATGGTCAGCCTTACCATAGGAATGCACTGAAATGTGTTCCCTCCAGAAAGGATTAATTGATTTTCAATGCATTCCTATGGAAAACCGCTGCTCTACTTACAAATTTTTTAACTTATGAGCATATGCTCAGAATAAATAAAATTCATAAGTAGAGGTTTTAGTGTAGTAGCCCTCAGGCACTTTCTTCTGGAAAAAGTAGACCTCGGCCTGTTCAAAGTTGGACAGCACTGAACTAGACCAATCACATGGAGTTTACCAGTTAGTTAGAACAGAGCACTAGTGTTAGAAGAAACAGAGATCCAGTGTTGTGTAATGGGTAGGTTATCTGACAAGGACCCAAAAGACCTGGAGGGCAAATCTTTGCTTAGTCACGGAGGGCTGCCAATGGAAATCCATTCCTTGAAGATTTCACATACTTTATGAAACTGTTTAGGATTGCCATAAGATGGAAATGACTTAATGTACCTAATAGATAAGTACAGTTGCAGCACTGCGAGTAAGAAATTGAACTGTAAGAAAGAGGGTTCCTGTCTAAAAGCTCATCTTTCCAAGAACATATTAGGAGACCCTAGAGAAACTCTTTTTGTCACTTTCTTTCTATGTATACCTGCAGTATGGGATTAAAATACTGTGTCAATTTAAAGAGCGACTGTAGTGGTTTATGAGAAGACCATGTATGTGGACTGCTTTGAATGCCCCACAGTACCATGTAGGACAGTGATGGCGAACCTTTTAGAGACCGAGTGCCCAAACTGCAATTCAAAACCCACTAATTTTTTTGCAAAGTGCCAATACAGTAATTTAACCTGTATACAGTTGGCTATGAAGGGGCAATGTCAGGTGCCCACAGACAGGGCTCCGAGTGCCACCATTGGCACCCGTGCCATAGATTGGCCATCACTGATGTAGGATTTTAAAAATCAAAATAGGCATGCTAGCTTTCCTTCTTATCTACCCATAAGCCAAAATCAGGCATGCAAGAGACATGGGCTTAAACAGTTTTTTAAAAGTGTTAAAAATAAGGCTACTTTTTCTAGTGATGCCCTATATATTTACTGTACAGAGTTAAAGCGATAGATAAATCTCCCCTCCCAACAAAAGGTTTGATAGGCCAAATTGCCCATGTTATTTTGGCTTCTGAAGTATCTTCTCCCCTACCACCTGGCCACCAAAATGGAGTCATATGTTAAACAGCCAGTCTATGTCATCAAGCGAAGAAGCTTAACCACCTTTCCCATCAGAGCCAAGCTCAACACAGGACTAGGAAGGTAGTAGCACAATGTGAAGGCCACTACCATGTGAGCTGTGGCCCTGTGGTATGTGTTGATAGCTGCCATTGGTGATTTTGAATTGATTTAAGGTAGGGGACTAGTTCTTAATCGGTCTGAAGTCAATGACTGTGGCCCTTGATCCCCTAAGATCTCTGTGTTTCTTTTCCTGGACTGTAGACAACAAAACCACTACTGACTTTGAGCAGTCATGCAGGGCAATGTGCTGCTTAACTACCCAGTAGGTCCTCTGAACTCAGTGGAGCTGACCTCCAGGTCAGTGAACACTGGCTTGTCATTTCCATTATCCCTTCCTTCCCATGGAAGCTATATAATAATAACTGTGTGTCACTGAGGCAATTGTGTCAGTCATTTTCTAGCTAGATGGTTTACCATTTCCTTTAACGGGGGGCATCCTGGGACTGTGTAATTCTACCTTAATTAAACACTTAAAATACTTCATTTGTTTGTAAAGCATGTAGAAATAATGGAACCATGTTTCAAAGTGAGAAAAAAATATGTTGGTGTGTGTTTGTTAAACACACAAGGCTGTAGAAATTGAAGTGAGACTTATTTTCAGTCTGGTTTTCATCGTTTTGTTTCATGTTGTTTTTTCTTTTTGAATTTTAAGGTGATATCTAGTAGACAAGAGTGGTTTGCCAGTCCTAAAGTTTAGATGTTTACAGGTCTTCCAGAAGAGACACTGTTGCACAGGTTTGAGACAAAGACAGGAACGTAAGAGTTCTTTCTCAACTCCATTGTGCCAGTTCTTGCAGTATACTATACAGTACTCACAAAGTACAATGTATTTGACATTCCTACATTGAAACACTTGTGGTTAAATCCATAATGTACAGCTTGCTGAATTGTTCATTGTACGTAATATAATCTCCACATGTGTATGGAGAATGCAATATTTTATTTTATTTTTTGCTTCAGCCAGGGAATGTGAAATTAAATTTATCAGTTGAGGACTTTGCACAAGAGCTCATAAATAGTTCTCGACATGCTTCTAGTGGCACATGCAGGAGGGGGAGGAGGAGGAGGCGGCGGCAAAAGTTTGCAAATATGAGCCTTCCATGAAATTTCTGGCTTGTGTGGCTGATAACTTTCTCTTACAAAAACTGGCAGAAAAAAACTAGAACATTGGCTATCCTTGACTTGATTCTAAACAAAAGAAATGACTTAGTGGAAGAAGTAACAACAAGTGGAACTTGACCGGGGCAGGCAGGAGATAACCCTGTTATACGTGAGTTCTTGATATCAGAAGAAGCAAAATTTCCTTGGTAGATTGTGGGAATTCTATAGATGTAATCTATATTGACTTCAGCAATGCCTTTGAAAAAGTGTCCCATGATATTCTGATTAGCAAGGTAGGTTGGTGTGGGCTAGATAAAATAACTATATACACAGATGTTTGTGGAACTGAATTCAGAGAGTGCTTATCAGTGGCTTCTTCTCAAACTGGGAATAGATAACAAGTGGGTTATCACAAAGCTCAGTCCTGGCTCCAGTGCTCTTCAACATTTTTATTAATGATTTAGATGAGTAAGTTGGAGAGAATAACTAATACCCTGGAAGACAGAAACAAAATTAAAAAATATCTTAATTGGCCCAATCACTCGATTGAAAATACAGAATGGAATTAAACAAGGGTAAATGGAAAGTTCTACACTTAGGAAAAGGAAACCAGATATACCATTACAAGATGGAGATGCTTGGCTTAGTCAGGGCCGGCACGTCCATTAAGGCAAACCAGGCAGTTGCCTAGGGTGCCAAAATAGAGAGGGCACACTGGCCAGCCTGCTGTCCCCCCCACCGCCCCACCGCTGCTGGCCACCACCACCCATCCCCCCGCCACCCATCACCGCCCCCCACGCCCATCGCTGCCCACCCCCACACCCGTTGCGTCCCCCACCATCCCCCCGCCACCCCACCCCCGCCACTGCCCTGCCACCCCCCGCCCCCTTCCCCGCCCCCCCCACCCAGCACCCACCCACCCCCCACCCCTCGCCTAGGGCACAAAAAAACCTAGTGCTGGCCCTGGGCTTAGTAATACTATGAGTGAGAAGGACCTTGGGGTTGTTGTAGATCAAAAGCTGAATGGGAGCCAACAGCTCAATGAGACTGCAGAAAAGGCAAAAGTGATTTTAAGATTCATTAACAGATTTCCGGCAAGATGGTGGGTGGCAGAGAGAGAGTTTTTGTGTTTATTTTGTGTTTTTTTCCTTGTTCTTGTTCTTGTTCTTTTTCATTTCTTTTCATTTTTAGCTTTCGTTGAGCTGGCCCTTGCCTCTGCCACTGGGGGGATAGGGGTTGCCTCCCTCACCCTCCACTTGTCTTTTTCTACCTGCTTGCCAGAGCCCTCCCTTTGACCATGATGGTCTATTTGAACTGCTTGGTCCGCGTTGGGGCTCTGCTTGATCGGGCCGGTTTGTTGGCCCTCGTTGCCCACACCTGGTCGAAGCTTGGTACTTGCAGTTGTGGCAGTGGAGGGAGACTGGTCCTTGGAGTGGCAGTGAGATTTGGTGCTGCAGGTGTTGGCTGCAGCGGCATGCTGCAGCACCGTGGTCCTGGTGGCAGTGGTACTGGCAGCGGTGTGTTGTGCAGCAGCATGGCCCAAGCGGCACTGGTCTGGACGGCTTGAGCGGCAGCAAGGTGGTGGTGGTTTGTGACAGTGGTGGCAAAAGCGGATGGCATGAGTGGTGGCAGCACCCTCACTGGGGTTATGGCCCCTTTTCCAACTGGAGAGGCCACATAGTACTGCATTCGGGAGGGGAATTCTTGTTCTTTTCATCTCACCCCCTTGGAGAATTAAAGATATTCTTGCTATGTGCCTGTTTGCAGCCGGGGGCACCCATGAAGTTCCTGCAGTGGCTGTGGGGCAGATACGTGTCATCAGTGTTCCACTGGGATGCCCCCAAGATGTCTTCGGGCTGCAAGCTTGTGCTGTTCTCCAAGCTGGATAATCTTGGGGAGGAGGCCCTCCCACCACCATATCTTATTTTAACATCTTTTACTATGCTTGGCAAAAGGAGGCTAGATGGCTGTTGGGCCTGCTTGTCACGTTTATTAGTCTCATTATTGGTTTTTTATTTTACTATTGTTTGATTATTATTTTTATTCTTATATATTTATCATGGTTTGTATATATTGTTTGCTGGATGATGGTGATGATGATGATGATGATGATGATGATTGACATGGTGAGGTGGGTGTTGATTTTTGCCTGTTTTTGTGTAGTGTTTGGTGTTATGTTTTTACCTCCCCCATGTGTTGTTCCCTTGTGTTTGCAATTGTCTATGGGATCTTCCATCTCAGTGGTGTTGAACCATGGGAGGTACGCTTCAGGCTGGGAGGTCAATCGGGTAAGGAGAACTCAGGTAAGACATCTGTTGCCATTCCCCCATTCTGCCCATCCAGCTCACTGCCACATATCTGGGAACCATTCCGTGCACGCTTCTGACCTGTCCTGTTTGCTGATTAATGCCAGGTTGGTTCGCAATAAGATCCCCATCATCCACGGTCTGATCATGGATGAGTGGACTGACCTGGCCTTTCTTATGAAAACCTGGGTAGGTACTGAGGGGGCAGACTCCCTCTCCCAGCTGTATCCCTGAGGGTTTTGCGTTCAGCATCTGGGCAGGTTGGAGGGTCAGGGTGGGGTGGGGTGGCTGTTGCTTACAGAGAATCCCTTTATGTCAGCAAATCTGCAATGTTGGTGTATCCAGGGTTGGAGTATTCACACCTTGTGATGGGACATAGGGACAGGTTTGGGATTGTGCTTGTGTACCAAGCTCTCTGCAACCCTAAACACTCTCTCCCAGAGCTTCCGAGTTCATCTTGGCGGGACTATTGAGCCCCCCCTGCCTTTTGGTGGTTGGTGATTTCAATGTACATGCTCGGCATGGGCTGTTTGGAACCTGTCCCAGTTTGTCACTAGTCCTACTCAGAGGGGTGGACATACCCCAGACCTGGTGTTTTCCTCCACATCCATGGGCTTTGATCTGGGGGGTCGGGAACGTGTTTTCCAGGCCTGTGTCATGGTCAGGTCATTATCTGCTGACTTTTTCCCTATCAATTGCTGCCCCACCCCATGGGGAGCTTGGCCCTACCATCTGAGCCCACCCCCAAAGGCTCCTGGACCCTGGTCAGTTTTCAGAAGCCTTCAGGGGCCTACCAAATGGTCTGGTTGACAATCCAGTCGACTCTGTGGTGGACAGTTGGTTTCAGGATGTCACCAGAGCTGCTGACCAAATTGCTCCCAAAGTGCCTCATCCAATGCCGAGCCCATTCCCCCTGGTGGTCATCAGTGCACTGATGAGATGCAGCTTGACTTCTCCTTTTCCACCTCTGCAGTGGAGGCCATGGCTACAGTTCTGGAATGAACCAAGACTAACTGGCTCAAACTTAACCCCAAAAAGACTGAGGTTCTGTTCTTTGAGGGTGCCCCAGATGGCTGCAGTGACCCCTCTCTCCAGTCTGGATGGGACTGTCCTCCAGCTGGTGGAACGAGTGAGGAGTCTGGGCATTGTCCTGGATCCAGCATTGTCCTGGAGTCTCAGGTGGCTGCCGTGTCCAGATCGGCCTTTTACCACCTTAGGCGTATTGCCCAGATTTGCCAGTACCTTGATGGGGACTCCTTGAGAGCAGTTGTGCATGCACTGGCCATGTTGAAGATATATTATTGCAATGATCTCTAAATAGGACTCCCCATGACCCTTATTTGGCAATTGCAGTGGGTGCAGAATGCAGCAGCCAGATTGCTGGTTGGTGCAGGCACATATGACCGCATTACCCCAATTCTGAATTCTGGCTCGCCTGCACTGGCTGCCTGTTGCCTACCAAATAAGATTCAAGGTGTTGGTTTTGGGTTACAAAACCCTCCATGGCTTGGGACTTGAATATCTGGCAGAGCACATCTCCCAGAGGTCAGAGCTGGCCCAGCCCACCCAAGCCTCCATGGCTTTTCTTGCTCTGGATAGCCACCCCCAGGGAGGCCCATAAAGTCGCAACACACAACTGGGCCTTCTCGGTGGCTGGCCTGGCTTTCCAGAACAAACTGCCAAGCAAGATACACCAGGTTCCGTCCCTGACTTCCTTTAAAAAGGCCTTAAAAACCTGGCTATTTCAGGATGCCTTTGGCAATCGTTAAGGTGTTGGTCCCCCCCTCCCCCGGTGGTTGTTGCTTGTTTTGTTTAGTAGTTTGTGCCACATGCCGAGTATCTGTTTGTTTGTTTGCATTGTTGTTTATTAACTTAATTACAATTTTCTGGTTTTCTCTTATGTTGCTTTATATAAACCACCCAGAGTTCCCTTTGGGGAAAATCGGTCTGTGGTATACAAATATAAAAATAAATAAAATATAGTCTCCAAATCCCATCATGTACTAGTCCCCCTCTATTCACATTTGTTAGTTCTCATCTAGAGCACTGTATCTAGTTCTAGGCAGTGCACTTTAAGAAGGATGCAAATAAACTGGAGCAAGTTTAGAGGATGATTAAGGGATTGCAACCTAAGCACTGTTCAGAAAGACTGAAAAAAACTATGTATGCTTAATCTTGAGAGAAGAAGACTGAGGGAAAATAGAAATGGACTCTTCAAATACTTGAAAGGTACCCATACAAAGGAGGGACAGGATCTGTTCTTGAACATTCCAGAACACAGGAGACATAACAATGCCACCAGGGGTTAATTTTATAGTTTACAGGAAATGAAAAGTCAATGTCTACCTCTACTGAAGCTTCCAGGAACAATAGTTTTTATATCAGAGACAGGGGAGGAAGGCAACTGGGCACCTTTTTTCCAGTAAACAACCACTGAGAGGTAAACATAGGGTTTATTGTCGATCCAAGGCCACAGATGTCATATTTGAAAGAATTATATGGCTGAAGGGGGGAAAGGGGCTGTTACCTTGTAATTATCAGCTCTTGTGTTTTGGTCTTGAGAACAACAATTCTGGAACTTTCATGGGGAAAGACATACCTATGAGAGGATGTCTCATGTTCGGATAGCAAGCGTTCTAGGAAAGTCTGAGACATAGTCCTGTTCTGACCCTCAGGATATTGATAGACCTGCTAGAGAGTATGGGATAGTTATATTTCTGAATTATAATGCCTGGAATTTGAGAAGATAGATGATTTTAGAAGATGCTCCCACGAAAGGCAATTTTGAAAAGTTCAGGACTGGGCAGCTTCCTCTCTTCCTAGGTCCGTGGTCAGTTTCTTGGAAGTAGTTCCTTTTTAATTTACAAGTTTCACTACAATCATTATCCTCCCTATTTTCCTGGCCTGAAAAACATCTATAATATTTGTATCTCTAATACTAAGGGAGGCTTTGCACATTAGGAAAAGCCTTAATGAAAGACATCCGTTTCCAATTCTATATTCTCTCCTTTGTATAATTGCATGTGGAACTCTCTAAGCACCACTTTAGTTGCATAAATACATCCATGCTCAATAATGTGCCAGAAAACAAGAAGCATTAACTGTTCCCCATTATTTCATGTGCAATTGATCTCATGGAAAATAAATAGCCACATCAGGTGGATAGTTTAATCATACCCTGCCAAGAATGTAGAATTTAAAACAATGGCTCAGTCAAGAGGTAAGTTTATATTTCCAAATAGACACTTAGTCTGCATTAATGGATGTAAATGAATGGGAAGCAACAGCTGGAAGCTATGTGAGATTTGAAAAGTGTGATGAAATTTCAGTATAACAGCAATGATAACTAAGTGAAGTTGCTGGTGATGGATCCAGATAAATATGGCACAGATATGGTCTTCACATGTGTAGTCTAAGCAGTTTCTTGGTTGAGCAATCTTCCTTACTGGAGATGCATTTCATTGTTTCGTACTTATTTGCTCAAGACAATATATCTTTAGTTATATTATTTGCTTGGCTTAGACCTTGCTGACCAGAGGCTTTGCTTGCCTTTCCTATGTGTATGCTGGCACAATATGTTTAAGGACCAAAATAGTGATTATGTAAATACTAAAAACAATCAAACAAATGTAACACTAAAATGATAAACAAAATCAATAACAAAAGCAGATTCAAATATTTAGATTCTTTTCTCTAAATCTGAATATGTCAGAGATGGATGATTATCTTTGAAAATGAAGGACAAACTTCTACAGTGGTCCCCCGCCCGTTTGCGGTTCATATACAGCAGTCTCGTTGTATCACGGGACCACAGTATATGAAAAAATACCCCCTGGTGTAAGGGGGAAAGGCCTGTTTCAGGCCTCCCGTACTTACCTCAGGACTGGTGCTGCCCGGAATGGGCCTGCAACGGCCTTCCCGGGCCATCTGGAGAGTCCAAAATGGCTTCCCTGTGAACCAGAAGGCCTCAGAAATGATTTTCAGCAATCCAGAAGTCACTTCAGCTTCTCAGAGAGGCCCTTTTGGGGCCTCCAGAAGGCCCAGGAAGGCCCTTGCAGGCCCGTTTGGGGCAGCACCAGGATGAGGGTAAGTACAAGGGCCCCCAGCTAGGCCCCCAAGGCCCGACCCAACTTGCATCTGCATATTGCGGATTTTCAATTATAATGGGTCAGATCCCTAATCCCCACGATAGGCGGGGGAGGGGGTCACTATATCACTCCTCAGATGGGCTAGATATTAGGGTCACTTTGGTCTTTGCCTTCTTTCATCACTAAACAGCTTGAACATTTCATAAAATCATGAGCCATTTCCATTCAACTAGGGTGTGTTGTCCTTCCTTCCTCTCTTCCCTGCCATTTGCAGTGTTCTACTTATTGACAAGCCAGATGTCATCCTGGCCTTGCTGAAATACCTCATTAGCCATGGACATGATCCAGCCAAAAGTTAAAATCTTTAGCTCAAGGGACATTAGTTTCAGTGGGAGATGTGGGTAGTTTTTTAAAAGGCATTTGTATTTTAACAAACGGGACTCCAGCATATTTAGCTTTGGCAAGACTGCATGCTACATAAATATGCAAAATGTGTATATTTTCACTGTCCAAGGTAAGAAAGTACTAAAATTGCCTGCATAGTAAAAAAAAAAAAAAAAAAGTAAGTTATGTTCCCAACTTTTAGAACTTTGGCTGGGATTTCTAAATTATACAACTGACTTCAGTGACCGCAACTAAATGAGTTACTGTGCCTGCATATATATCATAACATTTTGAATTCCAGAATTCTGCTAAGCTACTCTAACAATGCAGTGGCCTGCAAGAGAAATCTAAGTGGGTTATCAGTATCAACAAACTCTAGATAGAGTTACAGTTTTTAATGTGCTGTTTGGTTATACCTTATTTGCTATAATACACAATGAAGATAATATTCTGCTGAAAATATACATAAGAAAAAACATTTGCTAACTGGAATTATTTAAAGAGAAGATTGGATCTGACAGTGAATTTAAAAAATCAGATTCAGATTTACAGATGAAAAGTGACTGCATATTGCTATTGTAAAGAAGATATTCTTTCTGTTTGACAGCATGACTCTGTAGTCTAAAAATGATGTAGTACTGATGGTGTCCACAACAATGAGACCTATATTGAAAAAAGAGCTTGATTTAATGTAGACCCTTGTCCTTTCAGGGGCATGGTGGCTCAGGGACTTTTCCAAGGAGTCCTCTCTCCTCATGAGGTGGCCAAAGTACTGGAGCCTCAGCTTCAAAATCTGTCCTTCCAGTGAACATTGTGTAGACACCTTCATTGAGCTGTCCACCAACACACCAAGATCTCTTTCCTGATCCATTACGGATAGCTCAGAGCCCATGAGCTGATAGATAAAGTTTTGATTTTTTTGCCCCAATATGCATTACTCTACATTTGGCTACATTAAAACGCATTTGCCATTTTGCAGCCCATCTCCCCCAGTTTGGAGATATCCTTCTGGAGCTCTTCACAATCTTCTCTGGTTTTTACTACACGGTAAAAACATATGTGGTGGAATTTACAAAATATGGAGGAAAGACTGGCGAATGAATTTAAGGCAATTAAGGAAATAATGGCCATTAATGTACCAATGTTTCCAATGGTTGCTTTGTTGAATGCCATTAATAGTAATCAATTAAAGAGAAAAGAAAAGGAATTATTATTATTGTGACCATGGAAAAGTTGATACAGTATTTCAAAGAACTCAAAAAATAACAATCTGTTTACTATGGAGAATTGGTATAAGGAAATATGGAATATGAAATGATAAATTAACTTGTGAAACCAAGATTAGAAAACAAATATTGAAATGTAATAATTTTAAAGGAATATGGCATTTGTTCTTGGTATATGTGTTTCGGAAATGGAAAAGGTATACACCTGAAGAGGAATCAATTTATTTTTAAAAAGAAATAGGAAAGTATGAAATATAATGAAATATAAAATGAAATCTAGTCCTGAGGATGGGTGTGTGGAATATCTTGGAAATGATAATTGTGGTTTTGTTTATACTAAGTTGATTTATTGGTAGTGTTTATTTTCTTTTGTCTGAAAACTAATATATTTTAAAGAAAGCCAATCAACAAATTCTAAAGCTAAAACTTTCTTTCCAGTGTAAACAGAAAAAAAATCTCCTAAAGACGCTCTGTTTCTAATGATTGACATATTTTTTTGCTTCTTGTTTCCCCCAGATCTACAGGATCTCTGTGCTTCAGGAGAAGGCAACAGAACAGACTTGGGCAGCGGTGGGGGTGGGGTGGGGTTATTTAGCAGCTCTTTTGTCTACAGAAAATGGGAAAAACAGCAACAATTGATTGTGCATCCTAGGGGTGAAAGGTGATTCCTCAAACTTCTTCTATAAACGTTTGGAGTCTTCATCACAAGATTTTCCTTTACGGGGTATGGAAGCCTCAGCATTATTTTTGGATCTGCAGTTGCCAGCCTGACAAAGAACCCTGTGAGACTCAAAAGCTCTCTGTGTTTGATATTTAAGTGATATAACAAATGTGTCGCCCACCCTTGTTTTTGGCTTCTAATAATATGTGCCCTGTTACACTGGTCTTAACTCTGAGAAAGGTAGGAAAACTGAAGAGAAGTGAAATAAGAGCAGATTGAACAAAGCTTGCTTTCATAGATATAATTAATGTGGAATGTTGCTGTTAATTACAGCCATCTATCTTTTGCTTCTCACAAACTGGATTAAACTTGGAGATTGTGAAATAACTATGTCTACTATAAACACTATTTCAAAGAGCAAAAGGACTCCTTCTTGTACTCTGATTTCACCAATAAAATGGATAAAAGCTGTCAGAGGGTAGCTAAACCGGCATTCACTAATCTTATGACACCCCATAGCATTTGTCAAGGTCCTATAAATCTTTAGCACAATGTATTTGGAAAAAAGTTCAGCCGCATTCAAGATATTGTGGATGTTCTGAATTCAAAATGCTCTTGACCAATATTTAACCATCAGAAATGTATTTATCAACCCATGTTGTATAATAATTTTAAGGTTTTACTTTTTTAAAAGCTGCTGCCCAAATGCCGTTTGTATAATGTTGAAGATCTCATTCCAGCAAAAGCAGAAGGATGCATAGAGTATGAAAGGAAAATTAAAATACTGACTCTTCAATGTTAAGTAAAATTGGTCTTCGCTCTTGTACTCCAAAACATTTTAGTGCCCCAGAGCTATGAGACCCACAATGTCTTTTGTCACCTGAACAGATGTACAGGTATCTGTCTCTTCAGCCATTTACCATATAGGGTTGTTGTGGATTGTATTTGAGAGGGGACTGTCTTATGAACATCAAAGAGTGAATAGTAACACTTCTCCCCTCCTGTCCACTAGAAATCTATTGCTTTTCATGATTGAGGGAACTTTTTTTTAAAAAAAATCCAGGTAATGGAAGGAAGGCTGTAAGCCAGGTTGTAGAGTAGTAGTAAAATACTTTGGTTGGTCTGATTCCAGGGGGTGGTGTGGATGGTGGTGTGTGTGTTGGGGTGGGGGTGGAGAGAAGAGACAAGAATGCCCACTGGGCCATGGAAATACAAGAAGTATATATGAAACCCTAAACAAATCTCACAGCTAATTCACCTACACTATTCTTCTCAGTGAAGTCAGGATTATCCTGCGGTTTGATCAATGCAAGTAATGTTTTTTTAAAAACTCCCAGTTCATGAAAGTTAATGCATTCTTGCTATAGTGAAGGGACAATGCAAGGATGGAAGAAAAGTTATGAATCAAAGA
Organism: Phrynocephalus forsythii; assembly: GCA_029282475.1. Classification (NCBI taxonomy): domain Eukaryota; kingdom Metazoa; phylum Chordata; class Lepidosauria; order Squamata; family Agamidae; genus Phrynocephalus; species Phrynocephalus forsythii. The sequence continues at coordinate 59,746,795 of JAPFRF010000002.1, forward strand.
TGATAGAAGTTATTTTGTTAGACCTTTGGACTGTTAGTCTCAAAATCTTGCAGGCATGATGGTTAGTGTTCATTCTAACGGGGGCAATTTGAATATGGCAGTCCAAAGCAGGAAATTTCCTCCCTAAGCTTTGGTTCTGTGTGCCTTTGTTCTACTTCTATCCCCCATCCACCCCATCCCAAAGGGGTATGTGCCATATTTGGGTGTTATGGCCTAAAGGATCTGAAGGGGCACTTATGAACACAATCAGCTGAGGCCAGAGTAAAGGGTGTTCAGTTGAACATATAGCGTATTTTCCCATATATAAGACTATATAAAATGGTTACACTAAAAATTAAGGGTCATCTTATAAACATGAGTAAGCCGAGGAGAGAACCGCACAGTTGCAAAACTGTGATTTTGGGTTAGAAAAGTGGGAATAAAAATTTATAGATAAAAAATAGATAAAAAATACGGTACTTTATCACAAAGTTAAAAATACGGTACTTTATCACAAAGATCTGATTGACAGTGCAGGAGATGTTAGGGTAGGACATTAATTGCATGCATGGAGCTCTTTCTCAGCTGCAACCTTCTCCCCAGCCTGAATAGGGGGCTAATCTCAAAAGTGGCTGTGCCAATCACATATTTAATGATGGTTGCACACCCCTTGTTACATGCAGGAAGCTTTGAACACTGCTCACACCAATCAGTGTAATAACCACACCATGGATTTTCTGCATGTAGACTGTCTTTCCTGGATCAAGGTGTATATACACTTGGATGATACGAAGCTCAACATTTAAAATTTCAAAATCAGGTTTAAAACTGAGTTGAGCTTGGCAACAGAATTTTGTGCACTGGATTTTATTTTACACTGGCGATATTTTAACAAGGTGCTGTCAACAGATCCAACTCATGACAATTTCTGCTACTTTCCTAAATGCTCTTGTTCAGCTTGTCTTTGTTTTTGCTGATGCTTTATTGTTACAAGGGTATCCAAGGTGGCAGGTCAGAAGGTTAAATAACTTTTCTGATTCTTGTCTTGTCATAGTGGTAAATTAAAATTCAAGGTCTGCTGATCCTCTGGATTCTCTGTCTCATTGTCAAAACGAGGTTGTTGGTTAAAACTGATTAGAAGATATACTGCTAACTGTGAATTTAATATTAAATTGAAATTGCTAGCAAAATACTGTTTCATTGAACAGTATGCTGTATTGGTAACAAAGTACCCTTTTTTATTTGAGCAGGACTATGGATGTAGACCAAAATGTGTCTGCATGGTTCCAATTAAGCGGAGGAATGCTTAATGTAAAGCTCCACTTGATGAATATAAGTGAAGTCTCTGACAAGCTAATAAATTGGAGTTTAGAATACAGTACTGTATAGTATACAGTCATAGAGGGTGACACCTACTTTGGGTCATCAATTTTGGTCAAGCTTTCCTGTTCTTTTATACTAAAATAATAATGTGTGGGTAACTTACTTTTTCTCCTGCTATAAACATGGAATGAGATTCAGGACAGACCTCCATTCCAGTAATACTAAATAGATTGCTTAACCATTTCCCTGCTTGTATACACATGCACGCGTGCACAGACAGACAGACAGACAGACAGACACAGACACAGACACACACACACACACACACACACACACACACACACACACACACACACACACACACACACACACACACACACACAGACCATTGCCACATTGAAACTTTAAAGAAGTACTGTACACACTTGAGTCTATAAAGCAGCAAGGAACCCATTAACAAGCATACAAAAATAGGTGTGAACTGATGCTGATCTCCGATGGATCAATTTTTCTTTTTCTTTTGCTTTTACCTCAAGCAGTGGAACAGACGACCTGGAGCCCCCTCCCAAGAAAAGGAAAGGGTATGGGGGCTCAGGCAAAAACCAGGTCACACGCCTAATCATGATCTGGCAGATTGCCTAGAGTGGTTGTGTGCTGTCTTCTATATGGAAGGCAATCCTTTATTTGAAGGACTTTCAGAGAAAAGTCCTTTTTGCAAAAGTTCCCTTATTTGGAGGGTTTCTTCAGCCAGGAATGATTTTGCAGGGTTTAAAAAAAAACACTCATTGATGGGGATCATGGACTTGATGTGGGGCATCTAGAGACAGAGATACCTGGGAAGCAAATGTAGCAGGCACTGATGCCATCTCAGGTGAGAGACATTTTGATTCTGTTTAAATCATTTTATAACTCATTTCAAATTAGCGTATGCATTTTTTGCAAACCATATTTTATTGTCCCAGGGTGGGGAGTTGTGATCACCAGAGGACTGTCCCCCTATCTCATGTGACTATTAACCATCACTTTCCTTATGACAAGGTTCCTGATGAGTTTCCATTTTTCAAACTCTATTTTAATTTCCACTCTGTGACTAATTATTTTTTCATCCATTCCAATATGTCCCCCCCCCCCACTTTCTCCTTCATTTCATCAACATTCCAATATCTATGGGCACTTGAATGCCTACACTTCAGTTTAGCTACTTGGATACTTGGACAATTCTGTATATTACTTTAAAAAAATTTGTCACCTGAATTGTCACCCAGTCATGACGGCAAATTCCTGAAAAACGTAAGAAAAGGAAATGATGAAAATTGCTATTTAAAATTTAGTAAGCCATTCAGACTCCTGTCATCTCATTTCTTATGACAGGAGTCTGAGGGAACTTTTTTTATGGTTAATGTCATTTGGGCTGTTCAAAAGAACCTTCCACATGAGCCCTTTATTGTACAATTGATCTGATCCATTCATAGACATATATCAAGAGACCTAATATAGATGCCATCCCTTTTCATCTCTAACCATCCTGTTTCTCCCATTATATTTCCCATCTTTCATACCATACAAAATCTGCTGAGAAGTCAAGAAAAGAATAGCTGCGGAACAATTTCTTAAAATGGATTCATATTCAGATTCTAAAGCTTGAATGCCATCTTCATCAGGCTCTGTTAAAATCTGCACTACCCTTTTTCCCATTATTAGAATGGAGTGACAATTTGCTGGCAATTTTTCTTCCTCCAGCAGTTTCATGGATGCAAAAAGTCCTCTGTCAGGTCACGGAACTAATAAAGGAAACGGTGGCACTCAAATGTAGAGAGTGGCTTCAGAGGAATTATTTGTGTCAAATCGAAGTTTCCAAGGGATATTGTTCTCTCCTCCAGCACCTTGCTATAAATGAGCAGCTATGCGCCCAGAATCAATCTATTCAAGGTATTTTAGATTTCCCTCAGCTTCAGCAAAATTCTGTCAAGGACATTTCTGTCACGTTCCACACACTTGGCTCTCTCTTGATCGCTAGCTCGAAACACTTGTTGTATGCCGGGACGCATTGCTGATGATGTAAAGTGCAACACTGATGCAACTTTGTGCTGTTTTCCACCTTCTGCCACATGGTGTCTCACTCATTTGGGTGTGTGTTGTGTCGTTATAGGCATGACTGACTCTATGTAACTCCATGTACATGGAGTTTTTTGGCAGGAGTACTGGAGTGGCTTGCCAGTTCCTACTCCAGGCGCCGACAGCACCTGGTATTCCCTGGCGGTCGCCCATCCAAGTACTGCCTGCCTAATAAGGTTGTTGTTGATGGTTAATTACAGTGTTTATACTTTTCCCTCTTAAAGATAATGGTCCCCCCCCCCCGCACATGCATGCTGGTTATGTCTGACTCTAGGCGCGGTGCTCATCTCCGTAATTATGCCAAAGAGCCAGGGTAGTGCAAGTCCATGGCCATGTGGCTGGCATGGCTGCAAGGAAACACTGTTTTACCTTCCCGCTTTTTAAAATGGCGGTACCTATTTATCTACTTGCATTTACAAGTGGAACCTTGACTTACATGCTGCTTGACTTGCAGCATATTTGACTTGCAGCAAGAAGGGGCCTGTTTGAATTGCATCATGGGCTCCAACTTACAGCTCGGAGCCCCGGCGCAAGGCCCCAGAATTGGGCAGCAGCCATGACCCAGTATCGCAGCTGCCACCTCCCAACTGCTCCTGCCTTCTTCCTCTCCTCTGGCAGCGAGGCCAGCTCCGAGCACCTGGAGCTGGGCCTCAGCCTCACCGAAGCCGCCGCTGCTGCCGGAGGAGAAGAAGGGCCGGGAGCTTGGGGCTGGCCTCGCTGGTTAGACAGTCGGCTCAGTCTTGTAAAAAATCTGGCTGCAGAATTCTGGTCCACAATGGAAGCATTTTACTTGGGAAGCTGTACAGGTATGGGACTCTAATGGTAAGCATAGGGTTGTTCAGAACTTGGGACGTCAGGTTAAAAATTAGTAAAACTTAAATGATAGACATTGTTGCTATGAACATTAAAAAGTGGAGGCGTATAATTGTGGACTATAATTCCACTGCCTCCTCCTCTCTTTGAAGAGACATTTCATTTACATCCCCAGAAGGAATCTCCTATCCCAGTCAAATTTGTGTTAAATTGCTGTTTTTGCTGTCTTTTTCATTGTCTGGAACGGATTAATCCACTTTCCCATTACTTTCTATGGGAAAAGTTCATTTGACTTAAGGCATGTTTGACTTATGTCTAGACCTCTGGAACGGATTAATGACGTAAGTCAAGGTTCCACTGTACATGCTTTCGAACTGCTAGATTGGCAGGAGCTGGGGTTAACAGCGGTAGCTCACTCTGCTGCCCCCTTACTTCAAGGTGTATTCTAGACTGGGCTTCTAACCACTGCATGACAAACTGAAATTTAAGAGAGGCAGGTTTCCTGATCATGGAATTTTCTTGTGTAAAAATGTTGCATATGGGATACCAGGCTTTTGAGCTACAGTTTTCACAACCCATCAGCCAGCATAGCTAGCTAGTGGTTTAGGGGAGTTACAGAACAAAAATGGTAATGAGTTTGAGCTCTGTAAAATGGATACCCTCTGCACACAAGCACACCACTGCTCTTAGAACCAGATAAGGCAGCAGCTTTGCAATGAACTGCAGAAGCTGCCTTAAAAAGGAAAATATGTTTGATTATTCTGCAGAAAAGCTTTGCCATGCCAAAAGCTGCCATTGAGCTGTTTGTTTTTCTTTTCCTTTCATAACTGCTCTGTGGGAAATAACCTACAGGCCCAATTAGATCAGGGCACTCAAGCCACTTCCGTGACAACAGGCATTATTGCGATGGTGTTGTTGTGAAACTGACCACATTGAAATACTTCAAGTTTCTCCACACTACTAGGTTTACTTAGTTCAAGCCTATAAAATACACTAACTCCTGCAGAAATATTTAAATCTCCTTGGTAAGTAATAGAGAATATAGCATAGTAGGATGCAATCATAAACTGGCATGGTAGGGAATAAAATAACCTAATAAATCTTTTCCAACCATTGTTTTTATTTTTTTTTTTTTATCTTTGGGCCTTCTTCTGGAAAATGACTGCCAACTGGGAATGGAAATTTGTGATATGTCAAACTTTGCTACCTTTGTCACCTTGGCTGCCTCACAGTGTGAAATGAGTACAGCCAAGCCATGGATTCATGAGGTGGTATTTTGTAGACCTCTTTGTAGCAGTGCTAAGTTTTTACTTGGCATTTCATTTATATATGACAAGCTTCTGATATATAAGGAATGAACAAACCCTCATATTTTTCTGGTATGACTGTAATGTAGGGGACAACTCCCGACCACAGCACATCAGGGTTTTCCCACCATATTTTGAGGCGAGGCACCTGTGTTATTACATAATAAATTGTAAACAGATTCATGAGGCATTGACATAACCTTCTTTCCTACACACTAGTTGATATACAGTACATGGTCTAATCATATACTGTATACCTGTTCTATTGTTTCAAATTATACTAAGACAAAAAGGATAAGGTGCTTTCTGGGTACACACCGGTCTCTCTCTCTGTCTCTCTGTCTCTCTCTCTCTCTCTGTCTCTCTGTCTCTCTCTGTCTCTGTCTCTGTCTCTGTCTCTCTCTCTCTCTCTCTCTCTCTCTCTCTCTCTCTCTCTGTGTGTGTGTGTGTGTGTGTGTGTGTGTGTGTGTGTGTGTGTGTGTGTGTGTGTGTGTGTGTGTGTGTGTGTGTGTGTGCTGAGGTCTCTCCTTCCCTCCCCACAAAAGCCCAGTTCCCAGGAAGCAGAAACTACAGCTGAAAAGCTTCCATATTTGTATAAAAGTGAAGAAAGATTTATGTGCGCACCTGCTGTCATGCACATTGCCCTCATGCTGTAGCATTAATGGGTAGTATTTATTTCAATTTTCCATGGCTAATTCATGTCCAATTTAAAAAAAGTTCTCTATAGAGCCTGAAGCACACAGAAGGAACTGGGTGTGCTCTATAGGGTGAGCCAGAGAGCTACTAAGGTGAGGTTTCTAAGTCAGAAACTCAAAATAATGGCACTGGCTATACATGTACATGCACCCTTCTGCATATAGTGAAGGAGTAACAAACAGTGGCATGTGACAACATTCTCCTCATGGCAGATTTAAATTGGGAAGGGGGCAGTGATTTTGCAGCCCAGGATGCATTCTAAAATGAACCATCTTTACCAACGCAACAGTGCACATCTTTCAAAAACACATTATGCACATTTTCTTACCTGCCTTGTGAAGTGGGGTGGGAGGATGGACCAGGATTTATAAAGCCATGTGGGAGCGGAAGGATTGTCAAGTGAGACCCATCCCTTTCCAGGAAGATTATGAAGAGAAGGTGGGAAATGGTGGAGCCCCACATTAGCAGCATGGATAAAAAAGGGAACCAAGGGGGCAGCGATGAGATGAGGGGCCACTTTTGGACAACAAGAGGGTCATTTATCCAGAGACAATCTGTAAAATGGTGTTGGACCATAAAGAGAGGTAGAGTTCAGCCATAAGCAATTTGTACGGTTCAAGGCACAGTATGATACAGAATACATTATACTTTACACTAACAATTTGTCCAGTTTTGTATACCAGTTAATGGTGTTCAGCAAGAGGTGGGCAACAAGAAAAGATGAATTAGTGTTAGAAGTTAAAATAATAAGGCAGTCCCATCTAGAAGAAGGAATTAAACAGAAACACAAACTTGCATTTCAATGGTATGCAACATATACCGAGTTTTATACACATATGTCATATTTATTTTTCTTCACATCCATCTACCCATTAAACATTTTTGCAAACCAAGGAATTCATTATGGCTCCACTCTCATTAGCTGGTTACCTTTGATAATCCCATTGTTTTCAGAGTTTAGAAATGTTATTTTTTTAATTACACCTCCCAGAATCACCAAAGAGCATTGGCTTAAGGATTCAAAGTGTTGCCCTTAAAAGTAAGATTGTTGAGCTGGTCATTTCTTCTAAGTAAACATTGAGCTCTTCTGCTTCTCAAAAGTAAATGAATAGAATATAATACCACTAAAACACCCACTTGAATACCATAAGATGCTGGCTAGTGACAAGTGTGAAGTTCTTTATAGCAACTCCTTTGTGCTGACTCTGAGGCCTACACAGATGCTCCTTGTCATGCCACAGTCATTTCAACACCCACAACAAAGCATGCGACAGCACAAATCAGCCCTTGAACCCATCTTCCACCACTGTTTAAGAGCCAAATCTCCATAATTATAGAAATTTACTAAAATGTTGCAATTGTACTAGAAATGGAATAACATTATGGTATCTTTAGTTATGTTATAAATGCAGTGTAACTTAGTTAAATCCTGGCTGTTGTAAAAAGGAATTCACGACAATTAACTAGTTATTTATAGGTTATTTTTATCTGATAAACCCACTGCAAAATTCCAAGATACGTACAGTCTACATCTGTCTGCCCATTAGTCTAAGAACTGAGATTTAGGGTGGGTAGCCAAAAAATGGAGTTTTCCAGCATTGCTGGTCCCTGGTTCTAATTAAAGTAAAGGTGAAAAGAACTCTCAACATTCAAAGCTTTTTTCTTATGGAAGGGAGGTTTTTTTTAAGCATCATTATTTGTTGCAACATTTCAAGTAGAAGCACAAAGGTGGAGGTTGATTTTTTAAAAATCTTTCTGCAGTATGTATTCCTGTGCATAGCAGAGCATTTGGACTTCTGAGGCTTAAGTAAGGTGATGACAGAGTAGTTACATATTGGAAGAAATGTGCTCAGCCATTCTTTTTCTTCACTTCACTGAAAGGAAGTTGGTTTAGTTTCTCACTTTGACAAATTAGGTTCCTTTTTAAAAGGCTTATTCCCTCGGTGCTTATTAGTGAACACATCTAACCTTCTTAGGTATCATGCATGAGATCAGCCTCTCACACTGACTGCGGAGAGTTATATTTATCCCTAAGACTTCTCTCTTAAAAGTTGCAGAATTGATTTTTTTTTAAATGGGGCCATTTACTTTTCCAAAAGCTGGTCATGTTCAAAGACCAAAATGTGTGCAAGAATAGCACTTTACCCAAGAGAACTGAAACGTCAGCATGACAGTTCTTGATGCTTTTTCTTCCCTGGGCTGCAACCTAAAGTGTTTGATAGGCAAAGGGCTGACATTGTGATGAATTTCACTCTGCATACAGCCTGTGGAATTCATCAGAGTGCAACTGGGGCATCTTTTGCATATGCCTTTAATGAAGTGGCTGCTGTAACCCAGAACAGACTCATGCAGAAGCCTGACAGGTGACCTGATAGATCTGTGCCCGATAGTGATCCTGTTGGTGATTAGTCCAATTCCTTGGGTACAGGATTGGGGTGTAAAACTAAAACAGATCAAATGTGACTGCAGATTTTGAAATCAAGAGAAGGGTTGTTTTGGGGGGTGGGGGTGGGGTGCGGGTTTGTTTATTTCATGCATGTCCAAACTTTGGCCCTCCAGTTGTTTTGGATCACAACTCCCACAGTCGTTTGTCATTGGCAATACAGGCTTGGAATTCTAGGAGTTGTGGTCCAAAACATCATGCGGGCCGAAGTCTCGACATGCCTGGTTGCTTTGCTCTCTCCACTTCAGAGCTTGCTTGAGATACATTTGCCCCATAGAGTACAGACAGGGCCACTGAGAAACGACTTGCCTCCTATCTACAAAAGGACACAACCTTTTCATTGAGGAGGAGTGTGCCCTGGAATTGGATGAACCCCAGACTCAAAATTAAATCCTATGGTGTGCAAATCAAAGCAGAATGGATCAGGTTCAGTTCCTAGGCAAAGGAAGGCAAATTCAGAGATTAGCTCCAGTCAGGAACAGAAATCAAATCAGAAGCAGATTGCATTAGCCTTAGCTTTGGAAATAAGCAAGCTTTAAATATGAGCACAATCTTGAAGAGTTATGTCTACAGTTGGGCACATTTACACCCCTCTTGAGTGTCAATTCCTTGTCCATCGGTGCCAATGCCAAAAGGTTAGAATATATTCCCAGACTGGCTTTCCTATTGATTTCCATCTGTCTATCCCTTGCCTGGTTCCACTGTGATTCGGCACCCGGGTTGAGGGTCAGAGATGGGCAGCAGACAGCATGTGCAACTTTTCAGTGGTCAGTATGCAACAGGACCAAGGAACTCTAAAAATGCAGGAAGGTGTGCTGATCTATATTTGGCACATCAGTTCTGATATGTTTTATCTCAACTGAGAACAAGGTTTGTAAGGCTGATAGGTATCTATAGCTTTTTCAAGAATTCCCTGATATTTTGCATTACTGAGACAGCTAATAACAATGAATTGTCACTGGGGAAAATATCCACAGTGGGATTACATTTTAGTACAAAAAAATGAGCATGGTTTACACTAATGAAAATATATTTATGATGTGACCCTGTGTAATTTTATTTCACTATAGCAATGGCTAATATGTACATAATTAATAGGGGATATCAACATTTAAACATGCTTTGGAAACCTATGGCTCGAATGCATTTGGTAAAGAGGGAAGTCCCAATCAGAGTCAACTCGTTTGATCCATGAGATTTAATAAGCATTGACTCACCATTCAGAAAGTGATTCAATGTGGTTTTCTGTAATTAGACATGGTACATTGATTGAAGCCTATATTTTCCAATAAGCAGCTTGCCCATTATAGAGTTCTGGTTTATTTATTTGTTTACATTTTTGTGCAATATGCTTTGAAAAATATAGAACGAAATTTCGCTTTTGGACATTTGAGCTTCAGGCTAGGGGTCTAGGCAGTGGGAAACAAGACGGTGTCATTGCCTGGAGTCTCCAGTTATAATTAACAAAGATAAACAATATATACGTGCTTGAGCTTCAACCTGCCGGAATCTGGGGATTGATAGCAGGTTTAAGAGCCAGATTTATTTATTTTTGATAGAACAGGCAAGTGACTCTTCCAGCCCAAATCATGTGTTGAAAGAAAGTACAGATGTGTGCAATATTTCAACAGGTCAAATCCATTCTTCCCTTTACCATGATACAGAAGGCAAGGAAGAGTGGGATGTGAATGTATCCAATCCCAAGAGTCACTTTGTTCACCAGGTTAGAGAAGTAAAAATAGATGAGTCCCAAGGTGATCATAGAATCAAAGAATCATAGAGTTGGAAGAGACCTCAAGGGCCATCCAGTCCAACCCCCTGCCATGCAGGAAGCCCCATCAGAGTATTTCCGACAGATGGCCATCCAGCCTCTGCTTAAAAACCTCCAAAGAAGGAGACTCCACCACCTATTGCAATGTGATCCTCGTGTTATTAATATTCACCACATTATAATAATAAGTGACAGGTTTAAGAGCTGAGAATGTATCTCTAATTTGTGGTGATTGTTCCATGTTTGAATGACAGTCCACATCAAGAGTCCCTTTGTTATGAGCTTCACAACTGGAAATGGACAGGTAAAGGGTTTTTTTGTTTATCTCCTTTCCATCTTCTGCAGTGGATGCCATTCCGTCCTTTGAGCGCTGCCTGGCGGCCATCTCGGATTGGATGGGGGCTAATAGGCTGAGGTTGAACCCGGGCAAGACGGAGATCCTGTGTGTGTGGGGCCCTGGTGTCTGCAGGTTGGGGAACTCCCTCACTTTTGGGGGGGTGACTCTCTCCGGGAAGGATGGGGTCCGCAGTTTGGGTGTCCTACTGGACCCGGCACTCACCATGGAAACCCAGGTGGCGTCAGTGGTCCGTTCCGCTCATTGCCAACTGTGGAGGATTGCCCAGCTGCGGGCCCTCCTTGACATCAGGGCGTTAACTACACTCGTTCATGCACTTGTAATCTCGAGAATAAACTACGTGCTCTCTACGTGGGGCTGCCCTTGAGGTTAATGCGGAGATTGCAGCTAGTGCAGAATACAGCTGCCAGACTTCTAACGGGGCAAAGAAGGCACCAACATATTACCCCCGTGCTGGCAGCCCTGCACTGGCTGCCGGTACACTACCGCATTGACTTCAAGGTTTTGGTGTTAACATACAAAGCCCTAAACGGTTTGGGACCTCAGTATCTGACAGAGCGGCTCCTCCCAAGAAGAACTGCCAGGATCACCCGTGCCAGCCAGGCAGGACACCTGGGAGTCCCAACACCGAGGGAGGCCCGGAAAGCTGTCACAAGGAGTAGGACCTTCTCGGTGGTTGCTCCCCAATTATGGAACCATCTACCCCCTGAAATTCAGCTGGCACCCTCGCTTCAAATTTTTAAAAAACTATTGAAGACCTGGTTCTATAGAATGGCATTCCCTGATTCTTTAAACATTTAGTAAGGCACTATTTTTAAACCATTTTATCAAATCTCTTGCCATTTTTAGTTTCATTTTAGCTTCATTTTAGTTTTTGTTGTTGATTTATGTATATTTTATTTTATTTTGTACCTTGTATTTTGGTTTTTAAAATGTATTCCTTTGTTTGTTGTTACATGTTGTAAACCGCCCAGAGTAGCCCTTGGTCTAGATGGGTGGTATAAAAGTCAAATAAATAAATAAATAAATAAATAAATAAATAAATAAATAAATAAATAAATAAATAAATAAATAAAATTTTTTTGTTTTTTTTTTTTGTTCAGCATGAAGTTTCTACAGCTCTGCAAGCTGCACATTAGCTGACTTTTGTTCAATACACAGTCACTGAGATTTAATCACAGACACCCTTTGCAGGTTGATTACAGTATGCAACCATTTTCAAATTGATAATGCAAACAAGGAATATGTTTCCAGTGGGATAATTTTTTTCACTGTGTAATTGTGAGGATGTGATAGAACTTGCATCTTTTATGAGCTGGTCTTAAGAATGGCACTACAGTATCGTTATCTTATTTTATTTGCTACTTGTGTTTATATTTTACTTTTCTTTCAGTGCGTTCAAAGTGACATACATGGCCATCTTACCCTATTCTATTCAGAATTGCATTCTGTGATGGGAGAGGCTAACAAGAAAGTGACTGGCCTAGGGTCACCAAATGAATATCATGGACATGGTTAGAGATGGGCACGAAGCAGCAAAATGGTGGTTCATCTTGGTTTATGGCTCATGGAAGTCAGTTGGGCTCTTCTTTCTTTCTTTCTTTCTTTCTTTCTTTCTTTCTTTCTTTCTTTCTTTCTTTCTTTCTTTCTTTCTTCCTTCCTTCCTTCCTTCCTTCCTTCCTTCCTTCCTTCCTTCCTTCCTTCCTTCCTTTCTTTCTTTCTTTCTTTCTTTCTTTCTTTTGAAAGGCATCTCAGCCAGCTTCCTGCCAGCTGCCTTAGCCCATGCAAGAGTCAGCTGCCTTTCTAGATGTCAGTAGTGGAGGCGGCAGCAGGAAACCATAGGGAGGCATCAGGGGAATGGAAAGGGGGTGGCAGGCTGTCTATATGGATGAAGAAAACACATTAAGAAGTTTGTTGTGGTGCAAGGAAGTTTATTGGTTCAGGCAAGTTTGGGGTTTCTGTTTTGAATGAATCCAAGCTGACATGACTAAACCAATGATTTTCGTTGAAGTTCTTGGTTTGTTTTTAGGTTCATGGCTCTATGAGAATTAAAACCTGGATTGGACAAGTTCTAGCCCGACAATCTAACTACTAGATAGCACTGGCTTGCTTATGCCTGTTGGCTCAATTAGTCCTTGGAACTTGATTTATTTAGGATGCACCTGCAGCATCATGCATCTATAAAGGGCAGTCCCTGCCCACAAAGAGAGTCTTAAAAAAGCGGAGAAAGGGGGATTGGGGAAATAGAGGGGAAAACAATGGGTTTCAAAGGGGCTGAAGGAGCATGCTTCCCTCTTTGCTGATATCATGGGTGCCACCTGTGGTAGTTGAGGGAGATACCTAACAGAATTGAATGACCCTTGCATCCCTCACCTCATCTTCACCAGATTCAGAATAATACACCACTGAATTCTGTGGTTGCAATCGTGTTATGTAAATTGTGGGATGTAAGGATGACGATGTCATTAACCATGACAATTGTTCAGAAACATGAAATTTCTAGTTCCTTACCTCAAGGTAAGTTCCAAAATTTCCTATGGAATGCCTTTAATTTGGGAAGCCATTGGGAGCTGCAGTGTGGGGAGTCTTTAATTTCCAAAATTAGGCACCAACAATTTTCATAAGAGTATCCCAGCCATATTACCGTCCCAATGGGTTTCAAATGACAATGAAAAGGATTCCATGGAAACCTGAAACCTTTGGGGAGGGAAACCAGTATGGGGGGGGGGGGAAATAACCACAATGGATGTTACCTGGTGCAATGTATTCCTTAATGGGTATGTATAAGGTTGTGCTGAAACCTACGTCACAAAACCAAACTTCAGAAAGTCCTGATTTCATTCAGGGCTGGCTTCTTCTCTGCCTGTCCCCCTCCCCTCCAATGTAAAATTTTGACCAGATTCCTGTGCTCTGGCATAAGTAGCTATAAATTGCAGCTAAGGGTATCCAGAGCTGGCTTTGCTAGGTTTGCAGGGATTTCACATTTTCTTTTTTAACTTGAGCAGCATTTCCAAGAAATACTTTTCTTCATATATATAAAAATATATATCAGCCTAGCTGTCTGTCACTTTTTCAGGGCAGGAAAGAATTTAGAAACTGGAGAATGGCAAGAACAGGAATTGTTTTGAAAGGAATCGCCCCATAGCATTTGGGGCCAAAAGCTTTTATTAAAGTTTTATGAAAATCCTCCCTGTTTTTTACATTCCAGTTGAGTCTATTAACTTTGCAGGTTTTGATGATCCAGCAGGTATAAGTACGTTTCGCATTAAGTGCAGTGTTGACAAAGGGAATTCACTAGCAAAGGTTTCATTAACTGGGGATTATGCTGAACCCTTTTCCCAGAATCACCAGTAAATGGAACCTTAATCCAAAATTTGGCTTTCAAACCAAATGCAACAAATACAATTAATTTATTATTTTTTTGTTTGGGTTTGAAGTTATCCATTGCCTTCTTAACAGTAACTATTTGTAGGGGCTGGGAGGACCATAAGAAGCACTGTGTGTAACATGGGTTCAGTTTTTTTCCCTTTCTGATTACAGAAAATATTGTCCTTTTATGATTAAATAGTTTTTAAGAACAAAACTTTTGCTCTCGTAGGATGTCAGGCAGCAAAATTATCCCATCATTTTTCATCTGTAAGTCTTCTAATAGAATTATATAAAGCATTTCCTCTCAGAGACAGAAATCATGTACTTCTAATGCTTGTTGCAGCATGAATTGACCAGTTCTCAAATGTGTTCATGTTAAGTCTGATCATACCTTGGTTCCATAAGGCATACAATATGAACATATATCTCTGGCTGTGCAATGAATCTTTCCTTCATGATTGCACACCAGAATGACTGTAGGATTCTCTAATGAATATATACACCACAAAGCAATTTGTGCCCATCTCTAACCCCTGTTGCCCAAGTCTGACAACTTAATACAATGGTTCCCTGCCCTTTTGCAGTTCATATACTGCGGTCCCACTACATTGTGGGACCACAGTATATGAAAAAAGGCCCCCTGGTTAAGGGAGGAAAGGCCTGTTTCAGGCCACCCATACGTAGCCTCAGCCTGGCGCTGTCCTGAATGGGCCTACAAGGACCTTCCCAGGCCTTTTGGAGGCCCCAAAAGGGCCTCCCTGTGAACCAGAAGTAACTTCCGTTAAATCAGAAGTGACTTCCGGATGGCCGAAAATCCCTGTACACTATAGCAATGCCACTTTTGGCATTGTTTTAGCAGACACACATCAGCCTTAGTCTTTTAAAAGTATGTCATTTAAATTTTAGGGCATGCATTCCAGATTTTGTGAAGAATCATACAGTAGCCTTTTTAACACTACTGACCTCTGATGCGCTGAGTGCGCCCACGTCCTCTTCCTAGGCAAACAAAGGTGCTAAAAACATAACTGGGAAATGTATAAGCTATTCAGACATTTGAAAAACAATACCCACCCCAAAGCCTCCACCAATAATGCAAAAATAAAACTCACTTTTTGTTCCATAGTAAGTTCCACAGCTAAGTCTGCTTCTTGGTGCTCAGTAAAGAGAAACCAAATATTGCCTCCGTTATAGGCACAGTAAATTCAATTAGTATTCATAATTGCTTCTTATCTTTGTTGGTTGGACTGAAATACTTGTGGCATGAGATCTCCAGTGTTTGTATACAATGCTTTAGTGTTGCAAAGGGTTTGAATTGAATCTTATCAGCCATTTCTAATATTTTGTCCCCAAGCAAGAGATGAAATGCTTCTGAAAAATAAAATAAACAGCTCTTCTGTCATCAAACAGCTTCATTTTCCCCGTCAGATTAAGGTGGTCTCTGAAGCTTTCAGCAGCTGATCTGACAGAATAAATCTGAAACAAATTGCTGTTGAAGTAATCCTTTACTGGCCTTAGGTGCTGGATGGGAAAGAGGTCAACTAGAGCTGAACCATTACATTGGTTGGTGCATCACCCTGTGTAATCAGGTTATGACTCAGAGAGGAATCTATTCGTCTACATTTCTGTGGACATATGAAAGTTTCATTTTCCCTATTACATTTCAGCAGGAGCAAGAAACAATTTTTATTTGGGTTAAGGTCTGGGCTATTCCCAGGTCAACACAGAAGTGGAATATGATGATTAGAGATGGGCACGACTAAAAAAAAAAATGGTGTTTCGTTTGTCATTTGTCGTTTAGGGGGTCCGTTTCGGTTCATTTTTTTTTTTGTGAATTTTTTGCAAAAAAATTCATTTTTGTTTTGTTACGTAATGAAATGAAAAAACAAAAACGAAAACAAAATATTGCTGTTTCGTTAGCATTCATTACAGTTCAATGTATTTGCCGCAACAAAAACGAAACGCATGACAAAATTTCTGTTGTTTCGTTTCATTTCTTTTCATTTTGGAGACAAAATTTGTTTTTCATTTCATTACGTAATGAAACGAAAAAATGAAAACAAAACGAAAAATTGCTCATTTTGTGCCCATCTCTAATGATGATCTTGAAACTACTTTTTGCATACAGCATGACATGGAGCTGAATCCTGTTGAAATATAAATGCTTCAGTGTCTTGTAAAAGATCATGTGCAGAAGGCTTCACTAGTTTGGGCTCTACTTCATTAATGTATCTTTGGCCATTTATATTCCCATTAATCACACAAATTCTCCCCACATCTTTTGATGTCATGCACTCCCAATCATAACACTGACCGGGTGTTTCATAGTACATGTAATGCAATCAGGATGCAAATCTTCTCCGATTTATGATTAACTATTTTATGCCATTATTGCCAAACGGAGACCTTGGTCTCATCACTCCATACACTGTAACACTGTCCCATTCTTCCTCTGTCCAGGTAATATGGGTTTTAGCCTTTTTAGGCTTTTCAACCTTTGTTTGAGAAATAAAAGTGCCTTTTTTGTGGAATTCTAGATTTTAGGCCAAATTCCTGCAGTCTGTGCTGAACAGTCATTGCACTTAACTTCATCTGCCATGTCATTTTGTATACACCCAGAGGATTTTCTGGGTACAGTATCTTAATTCTTCTATTATCATTTGCTGTTGTTCGCCTTTTTCTGCCTTTACCAAGGTGGTTTTATGGTGTCTGAATCTCCTTATACATCTTCAAATACTTAGAAATGCCACCTTTTTTTAAAGTTTCCACTAATTTTTCTTCAAATTTCTTGTAGCCTTGTTCACTTAATGCTATTTTGCATCACTTTCTGGGAGACCAGTCAATTCTTTATAGCATTTAACTTTAACTTTATTATATTTTAGAAGCTCACTAAATGAAAGAACTCAAAAAAACCTTAAGAAACTTGATAGCAATCACATAAGACACCATGACAAATGACATGACATCCATAACTGAATCCTACTATGATGTGATTGGCTCATTGATGTGATTGGCCAAAACATGATGATTCCCAATTGGCTCTCTAAACACTCATGCTCATTGGGTACAATCAGATGAAGGAAAGCTACCTGATATCAACCAAAGCAAGTTGTGCTTCCTTTTTCTGGTTGTTTAGCTGTAACCTTTCATACAATACAGATAATTGAACAAACTTTGTTGCATTATATTCTTGATTAAATTATCTTTCCATTGATATATACTTTTATGGTACTTCTTGGCCACTTCTGTGTGTGTGTGTGTGTGTGTGTGTGTGTGTGTGTGTGTGTGTGTGTGTGTGTGTGTGTGTCTGTGTCTGTGTGTGTCTGTGTCTGTGTCTGTGTCTGTGTCTGTGTCTCTGTGTGTGTGTGTATGCACATGTGCACATGTGGGCGGGCGTGTGCACACGTGTGCACGTGTGTGTGTTTTTTGTGTATAATTTTTCCTGAAAAATTGATAATTTGTAAATTTGTAAATTTGTAAATTTGTAAATTTGTTTTTTTAACTTTAGAACTCTATAAAATGTTATTCAAGGCACTAATGACACCATCTTTTCAGAGATGCTTCTCATGACTCTCCTGTACGATCCTTCCCAGTTCAGAGAAGATTGGGTTTTAGACAACTGGGTTATATACACCTATAGAATGCTTCCTGAGAAAATGCCCATTAGCAATTAGCTTGAGGAAATCCAATCTCCACCAAACTTGGAGAGATTGTAGAGGAGACACAGGGGAAGCTTCTTTGCAATTTTGGCATCTCTAGGTACCTAAGGGGAACTTTTCTGGGAGGCCCTCTTTGTGGGTGCATAACATGGATTGGACACCATAAATCTAATCTTCCTCAAACTAGGAGGCATTGTAGAAAGGAGTCAGTGGAAGTTATCCTGCAAATTTTGTGCCTATAGGTGCATTGGCATTTTAGGGTTTGGTGAATCAAAAATCACTAAAAATTCTTCAGTTCATTTTCATTGGAGGTATCCATTTGTATGAATATGAATTAATAGATGAGTGATTTATTAGTATTATGTATTGTACTGTTTCTAAAGATTACTAAAATAATAGGAAAAAAGATTATTGTTTTTTGAATTAATTTTGCAAATCATTTTTTAATTCATGCCCATCTCTAGACAGCATCCATCACAAGGACAACTACAGATGCCTGCAATGACCGCAGCAGAAATGTAACTGCACACCTTAATGGAACGGCTAGAAGGCTCTAGCTATGCAACCCCTAGAAAGGAAACAGAAACTCTTTAATTACCAAGCCCCTGCTTCTGTCTGGGAGCTCAAACAGTTTCTGCACAATGAAACAGAGGATACAGATAAATAGACAAGAATGGAGGAATAAATGTTTTGTCTATAAGTAAATCAGAAAAAGAAAAAAAACTTAACCCCCCCATCTTCATTTGTGTCAAGATATGATACTTAGCCTCATCAAAATCCTGAGATGATATTAAACATTTTGTGAATAAATCAAGCTCCTCCATGCTGTACTGTGACAATCTTGTAATAGGCAACATTATCAAATAAGAGATGCATCTGTTTGAAAAAAATGAATATGGAGCCTGGTTATAACTCAAGCCAACAAGAGACACTTTGACTCCATAAAATTCCACATAGAAATCTTTCAAAACTGATCCTTGGTTGGGAATTAAACATATGTACAAGTTGGTATACAATCCAAGCCAGTGAAATAAGCAGTGTTAGCCTCAAAGACATTTCGGGTTTGATAAGCCAAGCAAAACAGCAAAGCTTAAAAACAGACAAAGTTGTAAAACAAAATAACAGGAGAGAAAGTCCAATTAGAGATAGTAGCTGTAGTCTTATAAGAAATGACGTGATTGATTTGGAAACAAGATCAGAGGGACAGTTTTAGTGGAGTGTTATACCAACCCAAGGAAGTCTTAAATTCATTTTTTTTAAACGTCATCACTGTACCAGATAGTGGGAACCCATTTAGAAGAGAAACATTAAGCAAACCCCACTTATTAACATTATATTCATGGTAAATTCAAAAGAAAATAATTTCTGACAAAATGGCAAGTAAATTCAGAGCTGGTCGGACCATTACTGGCATAGCGAGTTTATGATCAGAAGTCTGTTTCCCCCCCCCCATTTTTTTGCAGCAGATATTCGAATTGCATCCATGCCCAGTCAGATTCTTTCCCAAAAGCCAAACACAAATCTTCATGATGAGTGGGTTGCATTAGTGTCCAACTACACTTTTATGCACATTTTTGTAGCCAACTGCACAGTCAAAACAAAACCAACAACTCTCCCTTGACCTGGCTTCTAAATGCCGTCTATCAGATGATATTTATTTCTGTGAATAAATTGTGCTGCCTCTGCCCCAACTTCAATCTTTTATGGCATCAGCTCTGAAACATTATGGGTAGTTGTTATAGCGGCTGAAATCCTTGAATGATTTTACCAGTGGTGGCAATCTTTATAATTTATAAATCTTTAATTTTGTAAACCATCCATAGTGGCCTTTGTTGTCAGATGGTTGCGGTATAGAAATCCAATAAAAATTAAAAATAATGATTTAATGCTTCTCCATCCCACCCCATGGCCTTCCTCAGTTTTTCAGTAGTGAAAGGGATTCCTCAGGAACCTTGAGATCTTTGGGAGAGAAGTTGGAAATGTTTAATTAATGTGTGTGTGTGTGGGGGTCACCACTACTGATGATGTCATGAGCGTTACTTGGTGTAAGCTTGCACCAGCAGGATTTCAGGCATAGTTACAAAGGCAGGAGAAGCCTTGCTGAAGGACAAGAACCATTGTCTATTTTGCTTTACAAATCCCAACTACATCCCCAAGTCAGGGGAGTTGTGAAATGAACCATATCAGGGAAGTCACATGGTTTAGCCATTTTCTATTGAGAAAAACAACAAATCTAAACAACACCAATTGACGGTAAGAATACCTTGGCTCATGTCACTTGCATGCTAGTCGTGTCTGACTCTAGGGGCAGGGCTCAGCTCCTTTTTCAAGCCAAAGAGTCAGTATTGTGTAAGTCCATGGTCATGTAAAATGCTGTGCTATAGCTATAACTGTGCTCATGACCCGAAGTTCAATCTCAGGTAGCTGGCTAACAATTGATTCAACGTTCTCTCCTTCTGAGGTCAGTGAAATACTGGGAGGCAATCTGTAACCTGCATAAATAAATTGTAAACTGCCCATGGGGCGGTATATAAGCAAAACACTTTGCTTTGTGTTGCTTTGCCTTCAGCTCTGCTAGGTTAAAATAAACACTATAATTTGTTTGTAGTGCTCAGTAATTCTCTTCTTCCTTTAACCAGAAACTCTTCCCATAATTAGGATTGGTTTTAAAATACTCCAAGTGGCAAGGGTGTTTGTGCAGTATTGGCCAATGGTTGTCACAGCCTAAGGGCAAGTAACATGTACAATTTCAGTGTCATTTAACTGATAAACAATGGAAGAATGGCTTTCAAAGGGTACTTTTACTATCTATAGTTTTGCTGGAGGCAACATTTTAGTATTTTTCAAGTGTCTATCAACTGCTTCAACTAATGCTAATGCAGTTGTGACAGATGACACCATTTGTCTTCCCAGAATAGTTTCCATGTGTGCTTTCTATTAGTTTAGTTTAGCATGCTGCCTTTCAGTAGGTTAGAGGAACCTTTCTCTAGCATAGAAGGAAAGGCAGGTTTCAAAATTATGTCAGTAGGAAACATCATCATAAGAATACTAATGTCCTTATCCTTATTAACACGTTATCTTGCAATAATTAAAAAGTAAGGGCTTTATTGCATTTTTAAAAAACAACAGTCTTGTCTGTCGAGTTGTGATTGTGGATTCTGTCCTGATGTTGCCTGGCAACTGCAAGGTTCTTGTCTGCTTGCCCAGCCCATTAAGATGGCAGAACAAGTTGTGGTAGCTTAGCCTTTGGAAGACGGGCCAGATTCAGCAGTAACCCTGAGCTTTAGGTGGGGAAGGAAAGTGAAACAAGATCTTTCTTTTGGCAGCTCCAGCAGCTTAGAGCTCTTGATGTTCCCCAGGAGCATTCACAGAAAAAGATAAGGCCTTTTAAATCAGCCATACTCAACTGAGGGAGTCATTTGCTCATTTGAAGATGGCCACAGACTGGAAGCAATTATTCACACACCACCTTATAAGGTTTCCTATGCCACTTATATAATCCCAATTCATCCTGTATTTCTTTCATACTCTAGGACTGCCGTATGTGCAGGGCCAGTCCCCATGGTTTCACTTATCAGTTTTCTGAAAATATCAAATCACCCCATCCCCACAGAAATACATATTTCCAAGGTGCATTCTCAGAACTGGCCATTAGAGAAAGCTGGCGACTCAGCTATATATAGGGTTTCTACTGCCACTTTTCCTTGCATTGTTGTTGTTGTTGGTGGTGGTATTGGGCCTTGGAACTGATCCCCATGGATATCACAGTCCTTCTGTATTTAGGTTAGAGCCAATCGCAAAATTAGTTTGACAGTGATTGCTTTAAAGGAACGATAATTTTGGGACACAGAAAGAAATGTTGCAGATCTCTCCAGTTTCCAGGCAGCTTGAATTAGCCTGAAAATGGCAGTTCTGTTTAGAGCTTGGTTATGATGGAATGTCTCAGGAAGGGGAAAAGGGAGAAGGAAAACCTGTTCCATGTAGTGCTAAGGGGACTCTGCTTAGGACTCTGTCAGCCACAAATCTAAGTACTCAATTGCAGGATGGGGGAAAATTCTGGATAGGGGGAAAGGAGAGAAAGTGTCCTTTCTAGTAAAAAGTACAGGGTGGTTGTTCTTTTTGCATTTAAGTCAAAGAGCTCAATAACTAGGGGTGAACATGGCAAAAAACTGCTCTTTTTCTATGGCTTCTTTCAGGTGGTACCTCTTTCATTTTCTGAGTCTCAGGATATCTAGGGAAGGGGGAATAGACCTGCCTCATTTCTATGTGGCCTTTTCTCTTCCAAACAAGCATGGGATAAATACACACTTAACTCTATCTACTGGGCATGCTGAATTATATAAATGATCTCAATTTTTAGTGCAAACGCGATGAAACATACGAAACCGCGCAACTGCGCCTTCTCTGTGGTGAGCCCCACATTGTGGAATCATCTTCCTAGTGAGCTGCGCCTTGCACAATCCCTGCCTGCCTTCAAAAAGGCTCTGAAAACTTTGCTTTTCAGGGAGGTATATGGCGACCTTTTTAACTTAATTTGATTTTCTTTTTTATTTCTTTTTTGCCTGTGATGCCTCTTGCTGAGGGTTTCTCCCTCTTTATTTATTAGTTTTACTATCTGTTGTTTACTGTGTGTTTTATTCTTATTTGTAAACCGCCCAGAGTTCCCATTGGAAGATGGGCAGTATAAAAATGCAACAAATAATAAATAAATAAATAAATAAAGAAATAAATAAATAAAATAAATAAATAAATAAATAAATAAATAAATAAATAAAACAAGTTTACATAGGACTTCTGTCTGGACCTTTCCAGGTAATAAAAGAAAGGACTGAGTACGCAAATATGCTGTTATTTCTACAAAGAAAAAGCCATTTTGCAACTGGCTTGGGGAAACTTAATCTTCACCAAACTTGGAGGGACTGTATACAGGAGTCAGGGAAGGTTCTTTGTCATTTTGGTGTTTCTTGGTTCCTGGAGAAAATTTCCTAGGGGGACCTCTTTTGGGGTGTATACTTCAGATATACAAAACCCAAAATCCACTAAATATGGAGGGATTATAGAGGAGAGGTGGAAAAAAACTTCTCTGCAATTTTCAAGTCTCTAGGTGCTTGAATCAAAAATTGCAAAAAATGCCACAATTTGTATATGTTGAAGAATTCTTGATTCATATGAATACAAAATGACAAATTAGTGAGTGATTTATGATGAATTTTGCAATTCATTTTTTTAATTTGTGCCCATGTCTAGTGACTACCCAACCATGTATTCCACAGAGTCTTTACTGAGCTATGGTAGTTTCCTTGCACAATACCTGCCATTGTGCCCTTTACTTCTTGTTCCTCTTCATTTCCAAATTCCTAGATCTTCTTTCTTTCCAGTCCTACATCCACAAGTGGTATAACTGGGAGAAGTGACATTTCATATATACCCTCCATGCTACTTGTTGATTTCTTGTTAAGCTCTGTTGGCATCAGGTCAATGCATATAGGTTACATGCTCAAATTGTAATGAAACCCCAAAGGGTGGTATAAAGCATCCAATACAAATGTTACTCTTTTTGAATAACAAATTCCAGAATTTTCCAAACATTTTTGAAGGATACTAGCAACTGTAGTAATGGAAGTTAAATTTTCAAGTTTTCATCTCTATCAGTTAATCAAAGAGAATGGAAAAAGTAAAATTCAGAGGCATATCATTGGCATGCTTTTATTTTAGTGTAAACATTCTATCCATTCCCCACTCTGTATTAGAGTGGAATAACATCCAAGTAGCAAATTGTTTGAGTGGAAAAAAAAATCACCCCTTAGTTATTGGCCTTCAGTGGGAAACCCCTTCATCTGACAGGCTTTCTTAAAATAATGGAAGTGGATTAGAATGGTTTATCAAGTTATAAATTAATCATGAGGTACTTACGGCATTGCAAATGACCAGAACGATAATATTACAGTTTTTCAGTCAGGTCAAAAAAAAAGTCAGTCTCAGCTCTTGCGTAATTTGTAATTATCCTTGAGCTCTCCAAGATATTAGCTGGCAAGAAAATATTGGGAGCCCCCTGTTTCAGAAAAGAAAGAAAAAAAGAAAGAAAGAAAAGAAAGAAAAAGCCAACTCGAATAAGAAACAGCTGCAAATTAGGCTCCTACAATCTACTAATGACCATTAGTTACCTTAAACAGAAAATCATAATTCTGTTTTTACAATTGAAATATTTGTTCTCCTTGGTGATTTAAACTGACATTTATAGCCTTAAAAAAAAACTCCTTAACAGGTATGTAAAATTTAATTTTAGTCAGGGCTTATCGGAGAATCCCAGAAATACTTTCAGAACACAAGGCTCCTCAACCTCTTACATGGAAACTCAAAATAGAAATAAGAGTTTTTAAAATACGGATAGAGTGTCATTTGCTGTCTAAGAGACCAGTCCTTAGCAAGTTCCTATACGTCTGGTAATATCAAGAATAATTTTCTGGTCAGTACGTATAACTACCAACAGACAGCATTAAGGTCTAGTTTCTCTCAGTTAGGGTGTGTCACATGGAAAAAATAAATCACATTTTGAACTGCTTGCTGGCCAGTCCAGTGACACCTATTTTATAAGCATACAAGAAATGTGTTCCAGCCCAAACCTGATGGACCTTTTTAATCCAGCTCTAAGGGCTACTACTTTTGAAGGCTGTCCCTGGTGGGCAGGAAGGTTGCTTTAAGGGAGATTGTTCCCTGAAAAGCAATCCCTTCCAGTGTTATCAGCCTGCACTTTAGAAGCAGCAAATATATACAGTATGGTTAGGGAAGGAAAAGTTCTCTGTCTATTTCAACAGCATCCTTTTGATGATGATAAGTCATTTTTAGAGATGGGCACAAAACGAGCGATTTTTCATTTTCGTTTTTGTTTTCGTGTTTTCATTTCGTTATGCAACGAAAATGAAACGAAAAATTTTAAAACAAAACAAAAACAAAAACGAAACGACCAAATTTGCCGTGTTTTTCGTTTTCGTTGCAGCAGATGCATTGAACTAAAAAATGCTAACGAAACAGCAATTTTTCATTTTCGTTTTCATTTTTTCATTTCATTACCTAATGAAACGAAAATGAAATTTTTGGCAAAAAAGTCACAAAAATGAAAACAAACCGAAACGGACCCCTAAATGACCAAACGACAAACGAAACACCATTTTTTTGAGTCGTGCCCATCTCTAGTCATTTTATACTTGCATCTAAATTACTTATTTTTCTTCAGTGCTTCCTCAGGCATATTGTTGCCATCTTGTTTACTGAACGGTGAAGACTTTCTGGATGGTGCTCCTTTGCAGAGCCCCTTTGCTCACGAGGAACAGCTGAATTTGGGGCAACGGATCTTTTCCCGGACAATGTGTTTCTGAGAGCATGGATTCATAATGCTTGATTACAGTGTAGAAGAGGTACTACCTTCTGCGGATTTGTACTACGTGGTCTGGAATGCTTTATATTCACAATTAATGGGATTTATGATTCAATAAACCACCGCAGTGGTTTGCCAAATGTTGTAATTGTGTAAAATTAGTTTATGTACCTCAAGCGTACCAGACCCACACTGCCTTCTTATGCAGTCTGAATATTATTTGCATAAACTGCTTCAAGTAAGTATAATCTTAAGTATCATCTGCAGAGTTAAAGTTTCATGATTGTAAATCCCAAACAAATCAAGTGCAGATGGTTCCATTCCTCCCACCCCCACTTCCCACCCCTAACCCTGCCTCTGGCTTCAGCCTGTCAGCTTTTTTCTCACTTGTATCTTTCTCCTGAACATTTTTCACTACGAGTAGTCACTGAAAACTGTTTATGTAGATCCATTGCAGGTACTAAACATGGCATCGGACATTAGTCATCTGGGCTTCCCTGCTTTGATCACATTTCCTGACAAAATAGGGTTGGCATGTAATTCTGGGTGTCTGGTTGTACCACCTGGAAAAATTTGCTCTGCCAATCAACAGATGCCAGACAGATTGTTCCAGTTTCTGAGGAGATGTTTCAGATAAGAAGGACTCAGACCAAATAAATGGTTAAACCTGAGCTGGCAAATTCCATCAGGTACCCATGGGGGAAAACCAAGGAGAGGTGACATATGATCTGACAGACTTCAGCAGTACGGGATACAAGCGTGTTAAAAATTAAGTGGTAATCATTGTTTTAAGGTGCCCCAATGTCTAAAAAAGATGCCCAAGTTATTAAGGCTTTTTGAAAGTTCTTTAAAGTCACATTCTTGCTGATTTTCAGCTTAATTAAGAGGACAAAATGCAGAAAGTTTGGCTTTTTTAGGTCTTTGTTTCTGGTTACATTAAGATTTAGCTGTAGTTCCTTGCTGGTACCCAATTGCTATTTATTTGGCTTCTCTCTTTGATCTTTTTTATGCTGCACATCATAAAAAAATCCCATTCAAGTTCTGTATTGTGCAACTACTTTTTCTTTGGTATGTTCCACAGGCTAGCAGCATTTACAGAATAAAACTCTCTTTGTTTTTGATAGAGTCCAGGTGTTTATAACTACAGCTTTCTAATGGATTTGACCACAAAAATATACATGCTAGAGGCAAGCTGAAAAATGAAGGGCAAAATTGATTTGATAACTGGAGGCTTGCTTTACAGTAACTAACCAACACACAAAGCTAGTCCTGTGAAGGACTGTATGCTGAATCCCATTCTTAATTCCTGCCCAGCAAAAAAGAAACCATGCCTACTACTGCCCTGGGAGTAAGCCCCACTGAATTCAGTCAAGATTGCTACCAAGTAGACATTCATAGTGTTGTGCTGTAAATTTGTTAGTTGGTCTCCCAACTTTGATAGGAACTTTTCAGAGCCAAACCTGAGACAAGGGAGTGGGTCCCTGTGATGTCCCAGAGGCAGGGCAAGCAAGTGCTTGGGGGGAGACAGGGAAACCCACAGCAGAAACACCATTGTACTGAACCAATGAGTATTGGAAGCTGCAGAAAACTGGTGGAGTTCTCTGCAGCATGGAGGGTGGTGGTGTCTCCTTCTTTGGAGGTTTTCAAGCAGAGGCTGGATGGCCATCTGCCAGGAGTCCTGTGATGGGGGTTCCTGCATGGCAGGGGTTGGACTAGATGGCCCTTGAAGTCTCTTCCAACTCTATGATTCTATAATTCTATGGTGCAGATGCATGTGCAAGCTGTAAAAATGCCCAACAGGAAAAATAAATCATCCTCCACTAGCCCAGATTCATCCTCCTGTCTGGCAACCCTAATTCGTATATCTGGCTCATGGTATTTCATTTTCAGCAATGTAATTCATTTTCATCCAAATTGGGTGTCAAGTTTTAGGGCAAGGGCTGCCCTTTCAGAAACTTGTTATGCTTCCCAGAAATTACAGAAGCATAACAGAGGCAAGGAGACATCTCTCAAGATGAATGGAGAAAGTTTGATTTTTCTGTGTCAGATGGCTTTTCTTTGTGAGATGGGCAGACATCCCCAGTAGAAATGGACATGAAATAGAAAAAATAGTGCTGCGTGTCATTTCTTTAGTAGTTTTGTTTTCTTTCTAACAAAGTTTTAAAGTAGTGTCATTAAAAATGAAACAAAATTAAATACTATGCTCCTCTGGTCCTAGAGGCATCAAAATGGCTGGGGAGCTTCTTCAAGCTCTTCCCTGTAAGCCCGGGAAATTTGGAAAGGTTTGGGGTCAGGGGGTGAGTTATTAAGGTCTAAAGGGGCTGCCCCTAGGAAAAATGATTTCTAATTAGATTCAGAAGCCATGCTGTGGGTGAACGATTACTGCACCACCATGACTTGGCGTCCATTCTGAATCCAATTAGAAAGATTTTCCCCCCTAGGGGCACCCCCTTTGGAGCTTCATAACCCAGCCCCCTGAAACCCAGATCTCTCCAAATTTCAGGGTATTACCTAAAATCGCTCGAGGAAGCTAAGCCTGCCATTTCCATGCCGAAACATGAAGGCCACGATCCATATTTTTGAGTAGTAAAAATACGGATAGCAGCAGCCAGGAAATGGCCCAAGATTGCAGCACAATATTGTGCCTGCATTTTCAGTAGGAAAAAGGATGCCAAATATTACATAGCAAAGGTCAGCCTGAATTTTGACAACACCAATGGCACAAGTCAAGATGGTCTACAGAATACCCTCCTCTGCTCATTACTATTCACAAAGTGACACCACACAAGGACACAACATAGTTTTCAAGAATTACCATATAGCTGTTGGCCAAAAAAAAAAAGTCTCTAAGAGATGACTAGATTTCTGCCACAGTAAGGAGAAAATGCCATGACCCACAAAAATAACCAACTCATTCTCCACCTCAGTATGTAGTAGAGAATTTGAAAGAATGCTGGAACCAAAGCAAAATAAACATACTCTGCACTCCATGTACTAATGAGCACATGGGCTTTAATGTTGGCCTCTGCAGAGAAACCCGAGTCCAAGGAAACAGCAATTTGTATATCTCCCATACTCAACAGTAGGACTTGTATGGGTGCCGAGTATGTGTCAAACCAGATTGTTGTGCCGGGAAGTGACAGAGGAATATGAAAATAATCCTTGGAGAGCATCTGTTCCTGTTAGATTTCTGGGTAGCTATTCCAAATACCAATTTTATATATAGGCTCCATTTGATTATGAACAGCCACATTTTTAAAAGGGTGCCATCTCTTTTTGAGGGTACAGCTTGCACCCTCCCAAGCATACAGCTGTATTGCAGACACAGATTAACAGCTGCAGTTTGATCACTGCTGTAAACCTAAACACTTGCACCTGTTGTGAGCCCTGTTTTGTGGTTGTACATTTTGTGGTGCCTGGTGTTTGAAAAATAAAGCCCTCAGGCTCCACTTTCCCACCATTTTCAGTGGAGCAAAGTCAACTTGTTTTAATATGGGTGGGAGCTCTCTTTGGCTCAGTCTGATGCTCTGCTACACCAGCAAGGGTGGGGGGGTGACTCATCATGCTAGTGCAGTGCTGTGGACAGAAGGGCAGAGGCATTGTATGCATACCTAGTCGAAGAAATTGATGTTGCATTTGTCAGCAGGTACCAGATATTCACAGACTTAGAGTAGACTCATTGAAATCAGTTGAGACTGAAGGAAGACATGAGTAGCATAAGCATCACTGCCTGCATATGGATGCAAATCACAAGGACAAAATAAGGTCAAATACAAAATAAGGTCAAAATAGAGGTCCTTAAATCTTATGAAATTGATGTAAGAAAATGTGCAAGAAATAAACAGTTTAGAAACATTCCAAAGTTTGGAAATGTTTTGATGCAAAAAGATGCCTTGCTTTTTAAAGCAGATGAAATGTTATCAGTTGTTCAGTCATTTGGGTGGAAGAGGTGATCAGCATTTTTTAAAAAGAACAACGTAATCAGCTGTGGTTATCGTGTGTGTGTGTGTGTGTGTGTGTGTGTGTGTGTGTGTGTGTGTGTGTGTGTGTGTGTGTGTGTGTGTGTGTGTGTGTGTGTGTGTGTGTGTGTGTGTGTGTTGTGTCATGACAGTCATAACCAACTCTTCATGACCCCATGTCCATGGAGTTTTCTTGGCAGGAATACTGGAGTGATTTGCCAGTTCCTACTCCAGGCGCCTACAGCACCTGATATTCCCTGGTGGTCTCCCATCCAAGTACTAACCAGGGCCGACCCTGCTTAGCTTCCAAAATCAGGTGAGATTAGATGTGCTTAGGGCATCTTAGCTGGCTGCATAACTGTGAACTAGGTATCTGGGAGTTTGCTTTCCCCATGGTGCCTCCCAAGAGAAAAGCCAGTCTGTGTAACCTTGGGCAAGCTGCACGGTCCCATGTTGACCCAAGAAGAAGGAATGGTAAACTATTTATAAATATTCTAGACTTAAAAGTTCATGCAAATTATGGCCATTGGACATAATTAATAATTATTTTTATGATTATCATGTAAGGTTGCTAACTTTTGGACCAGCACCTGGAACCATCCCTTTAATAGAATTTAGCAGATCCTTGCATTTATGCTAAGGCACACTTGGCCAATCGACTAACAGAGGTGAGCTAGCCTTTGGCAATCCCACTGTCGTACAATAGTAACAGTCATAGTGAATACTACTATGCACTCTACACAGTTGCTCTACACAAAGCAACTGTTTGGCAGTAGTTTGCAGCTGAGTGTAGGTAGTGTTTGTCCTTAGCTACACTTTCGTTTGGCCTGTTCTGTTATCCAGGAGATTTCTCACTGGACTGGATGCTTACCATTCCTCTTTCTGTTGTCTGAGGTGATAATGGCAAAGACCTTGGAGGCACATTTTAAAAGCACAGCTGCTTGATTAAGCATTTAATTCAATTACAGGATTCCAAACTAATGTGTGCTAGTTCAGGCTTGTTTCTGACGATAATCTTTGCAAAATATTGGGGACCTTGGTTAGTGGATACAGGATAAGAAAACAAGAACCCATTTTGGCAATCAAATGTATCCTGATGGCCTTTTTCAAGGAATTTGTGCGCACTCTGCTGATTCCTTTGTGGGAAATTTGCTTGGGCTATCAGATCTTGTGCACCTTAGTATATGTGTGTGTATAGATGCAGTGTGTTTCTGCACAGTGCAATGGGGGGCATGATTATTTTTTTGAAAGTGCAGAGTCATAAGATTGTATGATGCAGGATGCTTGGTATAGAGCATGTTGTAGCTTGTTTGGACTTTATCCTGCCACTTTGGGTTTCCTTAATATATAATGAAAACAACATTAGGCATTCTGAGATTTGATCCATAAAAATATGGTGAACATCTTAGGACACAAATATTTACAGGCATGTCTCTTTCTGCATCAGTCTGTCCATGACTTAAGCAGTGGACAGCTCTTCTCCAGATACCGTAGAACAGTTTGGATCATTAAATGAAAAAGAGGAGAGGTCCCCTTACATCGATAGTTTCTTAGAAGGAGCAATTTCAGCAGCTGCCATCTTTCACGCAAGCTGCACCTACAGAAAACTCTTCCTCTGCACAACTACTAATGGTGCAGGAATCCTGTTTTGCTCTCTTTCACTTGGTCATGTACTAGGCATTGTAGTGAAAAGAATCCTTTTAATTGCGGTGGACGAGTGATGGAATACCTTCTCCATGGAGGTTATTCCATAGCTCGACTACATTACAATCATTTCAGCATAAACATGAAAGCTTTGTACTTGCCAAGACATTTTAAATAGTGACCAGATTCCTATTGCTGATTTATCTGTCCATAACTTAAATAGCACAACTCACTGTGGTGATATGCTGACGTGGGTAAGTATAGCTCTATAAACGAGGCAGTCAGGACAAACTGACCTGCTTAACTGCCAATAAAGAAAGCTTAGCAGACAGCCAATAATTGCATCTAGTGGCAGTCCTTTTGCACAGATGTCCTGTTTGAGGAGATGGTTTGGTGACGTAATTGTTTGTGTTTTAGTACTTGACTTTGCTGAAGCTCAACATCAAAAAGAGTCCCTGATGTTGGGAAAGATTGAAGGCAAAAGGAGAAGAGGACGGCAGAGAATGAGATGGTTGGACGGTGTCATCAATGCAACCAATATAGATTTGACCAAACTCCGGGAGGCAGTGGAAAATAGCTCTGGTCCATGGGTTCACGAAGAGTCGGACATGACTGAACAACTGAACAACAACTTGACTTTGACTGAATGTTCCTGAGGTGGTCAGGAAGAATAACACATTTGATACAATTTTGAGTTCTCCTGTGTGTGTGTGTGTGTGTGTGTGTGTGTGTGTGTGTGTGTGTGTGTGTGTGTGTGTGTGTGTGTGTGTGTGTGTGTGTGTGTGTGTGTGTAGCTTTTCATATTTTTTAAATGATGTAATTTAGCTTGGGTCCTTTTTAAGGAGAAAGGTGAGGTAAAATATTTAAAACAAACAAACAAACAAACAAAAGTGAGAAAATTAAGATATAATTTTATGCTTGCCAAACTTTAGGATGATGAAATCTTTTATTTTCTCCTCATCTAAAATTCAGTTGTGAAACAGGGGGTTCAGAGGAATGGTATACAGTCTGAACTGAAAAACATGCTGCTGAGGAAGGGTACAAGAACAGATAGTGATCAGTCCAATTTCTTATACTACAGCTTCCAAAATCCCATTATCAGCATTTTAATAGGGCCCAAGCCCAGAGAAATTCTGATTTGGATGGAGGGCTGGATAATTCAATGAATGACTTGATATGTGGGTGTAGAACTTGGCCAGTTTCCACTGATGTTTTTGTAGTGGCTTCTGTGGGAGGTAGATTAGATGACTCTTACATCTTCCAAATTAACAGTTCTGTGAATCTGTGAAATACACTATTAGACATAGAAGTTCAGTAAAGGTATCTGCTTCAGTCCTAGATATCGATTGTTCTTCTGTTCATTTTCCAATCTCTGTGTGATAGGAGATACACAGCTGGAATAGCAAGGAGGGATAACAATTATGTTTTCTTATAGCATTCTGAAATAGTCACTGATGGAGATGCGGGACCAACTTTTGGCCGGTTTGATGTATTCAGTCTTCACTTCAATAGCTCAAGTGGCATTGCTGCCAAATAGCTACACTTAATAGGATTCTACAGTTTTAAGACACTAAAACTCTAATCCAGAGCCTTTCCATTGCTTACAATGAATTTTGGATAATATGCTAAGACATTTATTTATTCATCTGCCAAGAACTCTCTTGATCATAAAAAGAGCTGCATTTTCTTTTCTAAGAAAAGGGCCAAATTCTTCAAAATGGCAAGATCTCCTTTGAATATACTCCTTAGAATCCTGATTTTGAAATAAAAGAAAATAGCTGACATTCAGAGAACTCACCCTTGAACACGTACAAGTGTGTGCGTGCGCGTGTGCATGTGCATGCACACTTGCTTGAGCATGAGATATAATATGCAAATACAAGTTCAGGGTTTCTGATTTGTTTGCAATTTCTCACCCTCCTTTGGAAACTTGCTCTGAAATTCCTTTCAGGCAGTGAGCAGTCCTGCTGTTCTGGATGGGGGAGGGAGTATTATGGAACTTCTATTAAACAAGGGCGCTGGTTCACTCATACAGCAATGAAGTTCATTGTCATCCTGTAGACCTGTAAGACAGAGAATGCTGGTACCAAGAGAGGCCTCACTTGTAAGAATGGGTGCCACCACAGGGAGATGAACATGTGGCCAACTGATGTGATTTACACCACCTTCAAAAAGCAGTACCACTATGGTATGCATTCTAAATTTCATGAATAGCTTCTAAATGGAGCTTTCTGTTCTTATCCAAGGTATTTCCACATCAACATTACATCGGTGCAGGCCCAACATGACATAGGGGTACTTGGCCCATGGAGGCCTTCAGCGTAGTCCATTCAAATCTGCTAATCAGCTGTTCAGTCATCTGATGGCGCTATGAGATAGGAAATCCATGGGATCAACTTTTTCTATGGAACCCCCCCCCCCAAACTGTGCTCTGAACAACACCAAAAGCTGTTTGTTAGGCTGAAGGTGTGTGTGAAGGATGGTGCACACAATCCCTGCACATAAGAGCATAAGAGCCATGCTGGATCAGGCCAAAGGCCCATTTAGTACAGCTTCTTGTATCTCACAGTGGCCCCACCAGATACATCTGGGAGCGCACAAGACTAGATATCTGTCTCCTGATACCACTCCCCTGCATCTGGCCCTTGAAGAACCATGGTTTTAAGCCTGGAGATTACACATCTCCATCATGGTTTGTAACCTGTCCCCTTTTGAAGGCATCCAGGCCAGATGCCATCACCACATCCTTCTTCCTCAGCACTGTGCCCCGTCTCTTCTTTGCCCAGGATAGTCTGCTCCACTGTGTCCAAGAACAGCTCAAGTTCCTTGATTTATTCCTGGTTAGATATGCAGGTCTCTAGCTGCTGGACTTTCTCTTCTAGTAGTGCAACTACTTCGGCAAGATCACAAACATGGCACAAGTGTTGCAGGTAACTACAGTTGCTCCCTCAGTCTCCATTTTAACAAGTGCAGTATTCTGGGCCTCGAAAATTTACACTTTTATTACCTTTGTATCTACTAAGAATAATTTCTTCCTTTGTTGATTATATGAAATCTCGCATGCTGTTAGGTGCATGGGCCTCTAAAGCAGCTCTACTCCAACTGCAAACACCCCAGAAACCTTCCAGTGCTCACTTCCTTTGGTTTGTTTGGCTCTTTTCAGCAGGAGCTCTTCTTGGGATCGCACCCAGAGTCCAAATGGCTGATGCTGACCTTGCTCAGGGTAAATGATTAGTGTGGCTTTGTTTGAAGAAGCATCCAGCTGCTTTTTTTTTTTAATAGAGGTGGCACTTTGCAGTTTAAATTAGCAGAGGCCTCTAAAGCAGTTCTACTCCATCTGCAAACACCCCAGAAACTTACCAGTGCTCACTCACTTCTGTTTGTATTGCTCTCCCCAGCAGCAGCTATGCTAGGGATCACAACAAGAGTCCAAATGGTGGAAGCTGTGTATGTAAGATGAGGGGGATTCTAGCATGGGCCATGTCCACTGCTCGCTCCAGCCTTGACCAGTACCATGTGACCTATGCTAATCTTTGTGCCTAAGACCAATAATACTTGCCTTTAACTTGTTCTATCATATTGCCCCATAAAACATCAAATGCATACATATTGTACTGTTAACAGTGTTATATATTCCCCTTTAAATCACTTAAATCACATTGACTAGAGTGTAACACCCTGTCTCTGCTTCATTCTCTGACCACTCTTTGGCATCTCACTTTTTGATCTCTTCATTTCCATTCCCCTTTATCCTATTCAACCCTCTTAATATTTCTTTCCCTTTCCCAATATTATGTTTCCACTAGAATTTATATTTGACATTCTGCAAGTGTTTATCTTTATGAACTATGTCAGAGCACCATTACACTAGGGGGGACCCAACAACCTATATTTGAATCAGCTTTAGCAATTTTTAAATCAACACAGAAATACAGATTATTCTAACACAGAATTGTGTTATTTTGGTGGAAGTGAGATATTTTATTCTTCCACCAGAAAGTTGATTCTTTTTATTGGATGGCAAACTGATTTATTTTGAATCAATTTGCCATACATGAACTCCACTGTCAGTGTAAATTGTGTCTGTGGGGGTTACTACTCCTTCTTGTTCTTCATCCCCTGCGTGTATGTGGGTGCCTCTCCCTCCTTTTCAAACTTAGTCATGTATCTGGTCAGTTTCAGCCCCAGCTCCCAAGTTCCCTCCTTCACAAGTCTAGAAGTGTGAATCGAGTCAAAATATCTCTTCTTCTCCACCCACCCACCCACTCCACATGTATGAGTGTCTGTTCCCTTTCATCCTAGGCAGTGCCTCTCCTTTGCAAGCCTAGCAATAATATCTCTGGTAGGTTTCATCCCTGGATGTTCTTCTCCCTCTCTTTTCTCAACCCTTCCCCGCTCCCTCAATCTCTTTTCACATACAGTGGTACCTTGTATAAAGGAATTAATTCGTTCCAAATGAAATTATGTTAAGCAAATTTTCCTTTGAACAAATTTCCCATAGGTATGCATTGAAAGAGTGATCCCATTTTTATGTTGTACGGATTTGCCCCATAGGTGATTCTGTTATGCAAATTTCGCCTATTTCTGGAATTTTTTATGTTGTACAAATGTTATGTTATACAAACTGTTTGTTATACAAGGGTCCACTGTACATGTATCAGGCTTCAGGGAAATCTCTGCATCCCCCATCTGAAATTCTGTTTTAGCGCTATACCAGATTTCAAGGACCTGGTAAAAGCAGTGCCACAAAAGCAGTAGTTAGAGGCTGTGAGAGGCAGCCAGTGCAAGGATGGATGGGAGCAGGACAAATCCTCTAATGCAACCATTCCAAAAGCCCCTGTAGCCACCCTGGCTGATATGGTTATGACCTTTAAAGCCCTATACAGCTCAGGACCAGGTTATCTAAGAGACCACCTACTGCCATATAATCCGGTCCGCCCCCTTCGGTCATCGGAGAAGGCCCTTCTACGAGTACCGCCACCCAAGGAAGTACGAGGGGCGGCGACAAGAAATAGGGCCTTCTCAGCAGTGGCACCGACACTATGGAATTCCCTCCCCTTTGAGTTAAGAACTGCCTCCTCCCTTGAAATATTCAAGCGAGGCCTTAAGACTTATTTATTTAGGCAAGCCTTCTGAGCCTCCAGCCTTTAAAATTTTTTATAAAATCTTAGTTATTGGCTGGGGAGCATTTTAAACCCTGCTGCAGCTACTGTTTTAAATCTTGTTTTTATTGTATTATATTGTATAGTATTTTATAGTATGTTATTGGTATTGTGCTGTTTTTACATTGTATTGATTTTATTGTACTATTTTGAATTGTTGTAAGCCACCTTGGGTCCCTTTGGGGAGAAAGGCGGCATAAAAATAAAGTTGTTGTTGTTGTTTGTTTATTATTATTATTATTATTATTATTATTATTATTATTATTATTATTATTATTATTATTATTATTATTATTATTAATTATATGCAGCACAGCTTAAAAATGGATTAAAAGTTTCTCAAGAGTTTCTCACACTGACATTAAACCCACATGATTATCATGTGGCTTTAAAGAGAATCCAAAACCCATCCATCACACAGTTAATTTTATTAGTATAACTGTGCCCTTACTAAATATCTGTAAAATAAAAAAATAAAAAAGGGAAATGAAATATTTTTCAAAGTGATGTGTCTATACATTGAAATGATCTGGTGAATCTCTTTGAAAATTAAATCTGACCTATGATTTTATTCACAATTTACAGAGCAATAACTCTTCTATGCATTCTTGCTCATTGATAAAGCACTAGCAGTCTTCACAGGAACAGCTCTTAAAAGCAGAGCTGCTGTTTTGATTAGCAAAAGTAGCTAAGCCAAACCTGACAATAACGCATGTGCTTTAGATTTCCCTGGTTGGAGGCCCTGTTTACTCTGGCAGCTGTATCATTAGGTGAAGCTCCCCCCCCTCCTTCCACCCTCAAAGCTGTTACATGGTAGACTGATACTGACTAACCCTGAAGCAAAAATTTAAAAACAGCACATTTATTTTTTCCCTAATGCTGAATACGCATGCAATGAGGCATACTTTGGTCTAGCTTGGAAAAGTTTCAAAATCTCAACTCTTTATTCCTTGTTCATTGTGGTGTGTAGTTTTCTTTCTTTTCACTGACCATAAAGTAACATGCTGAAAACCATCCTTGAGGGCACCAGGAGCTATATGCTCCTTGGTGGACAAGAAGCTTAGGTCACAGTTGTACTAATATAAACCCTATTCAGGGACTCAGAAAAGGGTTCACTATAGGATAATTTTTTAAAAGAAGCATCAGGGCAGCATTGTTCCTTCTATTGTTTCTCTCTTCCCCTTGGCTCCGTGGATCAGTCTGGCAGGAGAAGATTGTGAAGAGCTCCAGAAGGATCTCTCCAAACTGGGGGAATGGGCTGCGAAATGGCAAATGTGTTTTAATGTAGCCAAATGTAAAGTAATGCATATTGGGGCAAAAAAAAAAAATCAAAACTTTATCTATCAGCTCATGGGCTCTGAGCTCTCCGTGACGGATCAGGAAAGAGATCTTGGTGTGTTGGTGGACAGCTCCATGAAGGTGTCTACCCAATGTGTGGCAGTGGTGAAGAAGGCCAATTCCATGATAGGGATTATCAAAAAGGGGATTGAAAATAAAGCAGCCAACATTATAATGCCATTATACAAAACAATAGTAAGGCCACACCTGGAGTATTGTGTACAATTCTGGTCACCGCATCTCAAAAAAGACATAGTGGAACTGGAAAAGGTGCAGAAGAGAGTGACTAAAATGATTACTGGGCTGGGGCACCTCCCTTATGAGGAAAGGCTAAAACATTTGGAGCTCTTTAGTCTGGAAAAAAGGCACCTGACGGAGGATATGATTGAGACGTACAAAATAATGCAGGGTAGAGATTGGCACAAATAAAAAAATGATGTTTTGTTTTTCGTTTTGGAGGGTCCGTTTCGGTTCGTTTCCATTTTTTGTGATTTTTAGAAAAAATTGTTTTCATTTTTGTTCATTTCATTACCGTTTTGTTACCATTTATTTCAATTTTTGTGATTTTTTTTTAGCATTTAACGCAGTTCACTGTATTGCAGTAACGAAAATGAAACACACGACAAAATTTCCGGTGTTTCTGTTCATTTCGTTTCATTTTGGAGACAAAATTCGTTTGTTGTTTCATTGTGTAACGAAACAAAAAACAAAAACAAAAATGAAAAATTTTTCATTTCGTGCCCATCTCTAATGCAGGGCATGAATAAAGTGGATAGAGGGATACTCTTCTCCCTCTCACAAAATACCAGAACTAGGGGACATGTACTCAAATTGAGGGCTGGGAGAGTAAGAACAGACAAAAAAAGTTTTCACCCAGCATGTTGTTAGTCTGTGGAACTCCCTGCCAAAGGATGTGGTGATGGCATCTGGCCTGGATGCCTTCAAAAGGGGATTGGGCAGATTCCTGGAGAAGAAGTCCATCACAGGTTACAAACCATGATGGAGATGTGTAATCTCCAGGCTTAAAACCTGGGTACTTCAAGGGCCAGATGCAGGTGAGTGGTATCAGAAGACGGATACTTATTCTCGTGTGCTCCCAGATGCATCTAGTGGGGCCACTGTGAGATACAGGAAGCTGGACTAGATGGGCTTTTGGCCTGATCCAGCATGGCTCTTCTTATGTTCTTATGGTGTACCGTAGAAGCTCTAGTCCTCTTCTGATGGTTGCTCCCAACAGGAAGTGAAAAACGAGAGAGGCAGCAAAACTACAATGCTGTTTTATTCTCATGGGTTCAGGTGAACCCTACCCGCACTGCTTGAAGAGGACCTTGGTTTCCTGCTCCCTGCGTTCAAAAGGTTAAGATGATACCGAGGGTGGTCGGGATCCAAAGGCATGCTGTATTCCCTGAAGATTGCATGAGAAACCAAACCCTAAGTTCATTTTCTTTCAGTTGTGCACAACATGTTCTTGGGTAAACATAAGGATAGCAGCCACTTGCAACCAATTAGGAATTCATTCTTGTGCCGGTTTTGGCAGAAAGTAGCAATTTTCCTTATGCTCTCAACTATTTAGGCCTAACCCAAGTTTCCTTTATCCCCAATGGTGTTAGGTAGGGCACAGTTTCATATAATGTTGGCTTGTGCCCATTTACTTTCAGGTGAGAGCCAAATCAAATGAATTCACCCATCAATAATGCTGCTAATGGTTCCACCACACTTGCATATCTTTCTGCGCATGGGAATAAAAATGATTATGCTGGTGGTAGGTTTTTGAGGGAAAGGATCATGGGTAGAGCCGGGCAGGTAGTAAGCCTCTCACTCAACCACTGACAACTAGAAGCTCTTATCTCCCCCATATCCAATGATGGTAAGTCACAGATTGTGAGATTGAAGCAATACAAGAGAAACCTGGAGGTGTCTGTTGAAATACAATCCTCAGTCTATGCCAGTGATTCTCAACAACCTGTGGGTCCCCAGATGTTCCTGGACTGCAACTCCCAGAAATCCTGGACAGCTCACCTAGTGATGAAGACCCATGGAAATTGCAGTCCAGGAACATGTGGGGACCCACAAGTTGAAAAGCACTGGCCTATGCTCCTGCTGTGGTTTCATGTTGCATGTCTCACCCAGTTTTCCCTCAAGGACTTTGATAGTAGCTGACACCAAACTGGAATGGGGCAGCACAGTCAAAATGGAATCATCAGTCAGAACAGTGGTTTTATACACAACAAATGCCAGAACTTTGACTTCTGCCCAAAAGCATATCGGACATCTATGCAGATGTGCACTGCTCCAAAATGCTTTCAAGTGAACCCCTCTTACTGATGGCATATAAGGTTGAACCTTCTGAAAACTGTCCAAAACATCCTATCATTTTTCTTATGTAAGAATTATGTTCAGGGGAAATATGGGGTACATGGTGGTAGCAGTCTTTGGAGGAACTCAGAGGGAGGCATATAGCCCATGGCTTCTGCTAAATGGTTTCCAATGAGAGCCCATTACTGCCTCCTGTCCTTTAGAACAGGGATGGGCAACATGCTGCTTGTTTACTTGTGGCCCAGACTGCTTGAAAGATGGCCACCCTGCTCCATAGCCCCTCCTATTTTAAACAATTTTTAAAAACTCTTGTTGTTTGAAAAGTCTCCTAGGAACCCCCTCCCTCTGAGAAAGTGAGTGGAGCCATTTTGCCAGTTTCTGTTCACTCTGCATTTCATGCCTTACCTGTCACATGTTGATTTTTAAATTTAATTTTGCCAGAAATTAAATCCTTTTTAGTTAAACAAAAACTGAGAAAATATTTGAGAGCACAAAGGGTGCAGAAGTGGATTCAGCCCACTAAATCAAGGGGCTGGCATCCCCCCGCTCCCCGAGGACGTTTTTCCAGTCTTCTTTAGATTGTCAAAGTTATGCTAGCATTGAATGTAGAATGTGAAAATCAGTCAGTTGAATTTTTACAGTGTTCTATTGAGTCCCACCACAAATCTCATCATATCAAGTTTGCAAGATGGATAGATATTTTTCTGCTTCCATGGAAATGCATGTGGATTTGGGTGTGGATTTATTCTAATGCACACATTTTAACATATTTCCCCAACACTTAAAGTGTGCACATTTTTTAAAACTCCATGGATTTCTAATCACACTCATTTTTAAAATAAGTGCATGGTTCTGTGCCCATTTCTCTTTGTCAAAACACGCAGCAAGCCTGTTGGAAATATACGAATTCCCAATGCAGGATAAGTGTTGTCTGTTGCAAGCACCACAATATGATATATAAAATTCTTACTAAAGGTGTGACATGCCATACCAGATTGGTTCCCAACAGCCATTTAATCCTAGTTAGCCTTTTTCATTCAACATGTCTGTGGCTCCAGGGACTTTGCCAAAGTACTGGGGGGGGGCGCTTGTGCCCCCCACCAGCCATGTCTTTGGCAGCCACCTTCGGTTAGCAGAACCCATTGAAAATCCATGCTATCGTTGATGATGAGCTGTCTTGATACTTGCCAGCCAGGGCCTTTCATTTGCTGCATCAAAAAAGTTAGACGTGAAATGTAGCACACTGACAGGGAGTCCAGTGGACAGGAATTTGGCTGAGCTTTCAGTTCCCCATGAACTTTCGCTAAGCATGTGATGAAAGAGGGTTTTCAAGTGTGCCAGCTGTGGAAAGGTTAATAAAATACAACAAAAGTAATTCGGAGCTTTAAAGCTTCTGGCTTTGCTGATTTTATGCTTTAAAATAACACGTGAGAGAGGCAGAACACACTGACCATTTTGCTCCTTTTCATTCCTCTTTTCTTTCAGTTTTTCCTCTTAGAAGTATTCTAAGTAAGGATTTTTTGTAACTTTTCATCACCCCTTTTGTCACCATTGGCTACCAGCTGTAGGCACAGCCCACATCTTCCCCCTCCATGATGACACAACAAAAAGTTTCTGGAATAGGCTCTTTATTGGAGCAATGGCACTTTTAAGGATCTAACTGGACCAAACCATAGAACTTAAAAAGTTGGAGTGCCG
Source organism: Phrynocephalus forsythii (assembly GCA_029282475.1). Taxonomy (NCBI): domain Eukaryota; kingdom Metazoa; phylum Chordata; class Lepidosauria; order Squamata; family Agamidae; genus Phrynocephalus; species Phrynocephalus forsythii. Next base: position 59,788,114 of record JAPFRF010000002.1, read on the forward strand.
AGAAGTTAACATTACTCCACAGATTTTTTTTGGGGGAGGAAGACTGAACCCCTATAGCAGTGGTGGCAAACCTTTGGCACTCCAGATGTTTTGGACTGCAACTCCCAGAATCCCAAGCCTGTATTGGCGATGACAAAGGACTGTGTGAGTTGTAGTCCAAAACATCTGGAGGGCCAAAGGTTCGCCACCACTGCCCTATAGAATCCATTCACTGGGGGAGCAGAGCCCTGCCTCCTCTACCAGGCATGTGCCAGGCATGGGGTGCCACAACAAGGGTCCTGCCTGCTGTGGTCCTCTCAAGAGGTGTGACCAAACTCTAGCCAGATCGGGCTGGGTTCTCCCTGGTAGCAAGCCACAGTAGGGGGAAGTGCAGGAGGAAATGTAGACCTTTTAAATCGAGGAACAGAAAACTAACTGCTACAAGAGCTAGTTGATGCTAGTCATCTTGCACAGCTTTAAGGGGGGATTAGATAAATTCACAGGAGTTAAGGCCATGAAGGTTACTAATGAGGATGGGCAAGTAACACAGCCAGACACTGACACTTTATATATATATATAAAAATATATATATAAATATATAAATATTTATATAAATATATATAAATATAATATAAATATAAGTAGATTTTCACGGGTATAGGTATGCATGTTAGGGTGGATTCGGGTTTCTTCCCGTGTAGAAATACGTTTCGACGAGGTCTCACTCGTCATCTTCAGGCTGGTGTTCTGGCTTCTTTCTTCTTGAAGCAAAGCGTGGTCTCAGTTAAGTCCTTCTATAAATACTGCTGGGGGTGTGGTTTGCTTGCTCTGTTGCTGATTGTAGGTTCCTTTGTTCCTTTGTTCTTTTGTGATCTGCTGTGTGGCTGAGGCGATCGTTAAGGGATTAACTGCTGATGGCTGTTTAGATGGCTGTTTACATGCTGGTGGGTTAGATGGCTGGTAGGTTCTGGCAGTATCCTGGGCTTTGGTGGAGTGGGGTCCTGTGTCTTGTGAATTCATTTTGGTCTGGCTACGTGTCTGTGGTCTCCCAATGTTTTTGGGGGTGTGTGAGTGTGCTCCATGTGGTGACTGGAGTGGGGTGCCGCAGTAGATGGTGCAGTCGTGGTTTTGTTATTGGATGGTGGTTTCGTTTCATCTGTGGGAAGGGTCTGGGTTTGTGTTTGGTGTGGATGGAAGGTGGTGGCATCTTGTGTCCTTTTGGACCTGGTGTCAGTCTTTGTGACAGAGGCTCGTCTGTTGACCAGGGCTAGTTTCCAGATGTCAGGCAAGCGGGAGGTGTCATCACGTTTATTCATGTTGTTTGGGTGTTTCTCTATTTCAATGGCTTCCATGATTATTCGACTGTTGAAGTGTTCAGTTTTGGAGATGAGTTTGGTTCTTTCAAAGTCAATTTCATGACCTGTTGTTTTTATGTGCTGGAAGAGAGAGGAAGATTTTTCTTCTTTTTGACTGCGTTCTTGTGTTCTGCGATGCGTGCGCTTATTCTCCTGTTTGTCTGTCCGATGTATGTGGCTGGACAGACTTTGCATGGTATTTCGTAGACTCCTTGGTTTTCTAGCTCAATCTTGTCTTTGGGGTTTCTTAAAATGTTGGCTATTTTTTGGTCGGTGCAAAAGGCTGTCTTGATATTGTGTTTGTGGAGAATTTTGCTGATTTTGTCTGTGGTGCCTTTGATGTAAGGGAGGAGGGCGGTGCCGTTGTTCTCTTCTGTTTCTTGGTTCTTGGGGGGTGTTTCCTTTTGGATTAGTTTGGTGATGGTGTTTTTTTGGAATCCGTTCGCAATTAAAACATTCGAGAGAGTGTGTAATTCAGTTTTTAGGTGGTCTTTGTCAGCGAGGCGTTTGGTTCTGGAGATGAGGGTTTTTGCTACGGAGTTGATCTGTGCAGGGTGGTGGTGTGATTGTGCATTTAAGTAGCGGTTTGTATGTGTTTTTTTCTGGTAGATGGTATGTCCTAAGGAGCCGTCGGGTTTTTTGTAGATTAGGACGTCCAGGAAGGGAAGTTGGTTGTTGGCTTCTATTTCCATAGTGAATTGTATTTTGGGGTGTAGGCTGTTGAGATGTGTGAGGAAGTTGTTCAGTTTATCTTTCCCAGTTTATCTTTCCTGCCAGAACCCACCAGCCATCTAACCCACCAGCATCTAAACAGCCATCTAAACAGCCACCAGCAGTTAATCCCTTAACGATCGCCTCAGCCACACAGCAGATCACAAAAGAACAAAGGAACAAAGGAACCTGCAATCAGCAACAAAGCAAGCAAACCACACCCCCCAGCAGTATTTATAGAAGGACTTCAACTGAGACCACGCTTTGCTTCAAGAAGAAAGAAGCCAGAACACTAGCCTGAAGATGACGAGTGAGACCTCGTCGAAACGTCGCCAAAACAACCATATATATATATATATATAAAATTTATTTTTACAGCTTATATGCCGCCCAGTACCCAAAGGTCTCTGGGCGGCTTACAACAAGGAATTAAAACAGTTAAGACATCAAATATCAATAAATAATTAAAACAACAGCAAAACCTTATACTAAAATCATGGTTGCTGGGGAGCCTGAGATGAAGGGTGCAGTTGTACTCAAGTCCTGATGGTGGTGGGCTCCCCTCAGCTTACTTGATGGTCAAAATCTTACAAAATCTTAAGATTTTGACAGAACAGGGGGTAATTAAAATTAAAGATTGGGTAAAAACCTTTGATGCAGCGAGAATAAAAGAAGTATTAAGGAAAGAAAGACTTAGCTGGTTAAGCATAGGGCAGTTAGATAACAGGACTAAGGTTTGGATTAAAAAAAAAGAAGGGAAATGTAGGGCAATGACTGAGTTTGAAGAAAGTATTGAAAAGGGGGAAAGTTTGAAGAGCAGTATAAAAAGTATAACAAGTGTAATATAATGGATATTAGTTGAGGAGGAATACAAAAACAACAGCACTAAAACTGGTTTGGCAAGGAGATTTAAATGAAGAGTTAAAGGAAAAATTAGTTAAAGTTAATGAAAAACATGTCAGTAAGAATTAAGGGAAATTGCTATAAAGTTATGTGGAGATGGTAATTAACACCAGTAAAACTGCATGCAGTAAATAAGGAGGTAAGACCCTTGTGCTGGAGGTGTAAGAAGGAAAAAGGAATCTATTATCATATGTGGTAGTCTTGTGAAGAAAAACAAAAGGAATGGATAATAGTTTTTGATGAAATAAAACAAATTATAGGGATTAATATAGAAAGAAGTCCAAAGATAGCATTGCTAAACATAGTTAAAATTGTCAAACAGAAAAAGAGGTAAAGGATTTGATTATAATTATGGTAACATCTGCAAGATTAATAATGGCAAAAATTGGAAAGATAATAAGAAATTGAGTCTAGAGGAATATTATGATGAAATGTATTTAGCTATCAATGATAAACTGACCTGTGAATTGGAAGTTATATAAGGGATTTTAAAAGAGAATGTATTTAATAAAAAAAATTAATTTTTCGTATTGTTTCATTTTTCATTTGTGTACTCTTTCTCTGTGTGCATGTGTGTGGTGCTTGTGGAATTTCCTGCACTAATTGGGGTGGGTGGGAAGGCAGGATTTGTGAACTATTTTTTGCCACCCCAAGCGCCAATCAACTGTAGCACAGGTGGCAAAAATATGTTTAATAATCCTGCCTTTCCCCCCACCTGATCGGGTGTGGGGAAACCAGGGGATTTTAATTATTTTTAATTTTTAATTTTATTTATTTATTTATTTATTTATTTATTTATTTATTTATTTATTTATTTATTTATTTGCAGAGCCCCAAATGCCAATCAGCTGTAGCACAGGCTTGGAACTAGCAAAAAAAAAGTTTATTTTTTTAATGTTTTTTTATTAAATTTTAAACTAAAAAAGTAAGAAAATGAAAATAAAAACTACAACAGACAATATAAGTGCACCCCCATCCCACGGGGCCATCCATACATTCTTATTCGTTGCTCCATCTTCTATTCTTCTAGTAGTCTTCTTAAAGTTCTCTTCTCCAGAATTGTTGTGAGATATTGTGGACTCTTTTCCTTTTCCTTCGAAGTAATAATCTAAAAAAAATCGTAGAAAATGTCTTTTTCATTTCTCCTCATTTAACCGTTAAACTGCAGGACAGTTTATTTTTATAGCTATATCCCAAAGTTCCTTATACCAGTCTTCCATCTTGAATTCTAGTTTTGACTTCCAATTTTTTGCTATAATTAATCTAGCAGCTGTCATAAAATTTGCTATTAGTTCTGTTGTTGTAACATCATAATCTTTACTTGTTAACAATGATAATAATGCTATCTCTGGATTACAGTCTATATCCATCTTAATCATATTACTTAGCTCTAAAAACACTTTTTTCCAGAACCTTTGGACTATTTCACATTCCCACCAAAGATGCAAGTAAGTACCAAGCTCTTTTTCACATTTCCAACATATCTTAGAGTAAGCAGGATTCATTCTATTTAGTCTAACTGGGGTTAAATACCATCTAGAAACCAATTTAAAGTAGTTTTCTTTTAGCAAAAGCAAAAAAAAAAGTTTTAAAATCACTCCTTTCCCCCTTGGCGCATGCTTGGGGCTGGCCAAAAAAATATTAAAAAAATAAAAAATATGAAAATTTGCTTCTTTCCCCCCACTTCAGGTGGGGGAAAGGAGCGATTTTTAAACTTTTTGTTGCCAGCCCCAAGCCTGCACTACAGCTGAACGGCACTTGGGGCTCAGCCAAAAGAGAGAGAGAGAGAGAGAGAGAGAGAGAGAGAATTGATGGAGAGATGGGGTGGGTTAGGGTTAGGGTTAGGGTTAGGGTTAGGGTTAGGAGCGATTTTTAAACCTTTTTTTTTGCCGGCTCCAAGCCCGCACTACAGCACCTGAGGCTCAGAAAAAAGAGGAATTTTTAAACCTTTTTTTGGGAGGGCAAATTAAAAAGGTTTAAAAATCACTCATTCCCCCCACCCACCCAATTAACAGATTAAAAACCGCTCCTTTTTTTTTTTTTTTTTTTTTCTGAGCAAAAAAAAAAAAGTTTAAAAATCGATGGGGTAGGGGGGGTTAGGGTTAGGGTTAGGAGCGATTTTTAAACTTTTTTTCTTGACAGCTCCAAGCTGATCACTGATCGCTGACAGCTGATCGGCACTTGGGGCTCAGCCAAAAAAAAGTTTAAAAATTGATGGGGTGGGGGGGTTAGGGTTAGGGTTAGGGTTAGGAATGATTTTTAAACTTTTTTTTTGCCAGCCCCAAGCCAGATCAGCTGTAGTGTGGGCTTGGGGCTGGCAAAAAAAAAAATGTTTAAAATCATTCCTTTCCCCACACTTTGGACAACATACTGTGTACAAGACGGTTTCTGGGGCACCCAGTTCTCTGATGTCGAAGATAGGAAAGTTGTAAGAGAACTTTTAAAGATTTGTTAAGGGGCTTTGTCAGCTGTCTCCCCCACTCCAGCCTGTAAATGAGCTTATGAATGGTGCACTTTCTGAAGGATAGTTCAAAAAAGGAACTCCTCTATAAATGTTTTGAATACACCTGATTTTGGGAAAGGTCAAGAGGAATCTGTGTAAAAGTCCAAGTAACTGGATAACACGGCAATCCAGATCTGGGCTGGGGGAGTTGAGGAGGGGGCGGGGGAGCTAGATAGGTGGCAAATGCATCTAAGCATTGTTTGTTTGTTTGGTTTCTGTATCTCAATCATCTGGCACGAAGGCCACTCTGGGCAGTGAACAACATTTAGAACAAAATACAAACATGTGCAAATGATAACTATAAATAACAAACAATGATTATACAGCTGTTGCCATTCCTGTCAGGGTTCACATTCTATGGTGCGTTGCTTAGAGTCCATGTCACATGGGGAGTTTTTTCAGCCTCTATTCTCTCGTAGAGTTTATGGAAAGCTGATTATCATCCCATGGAGAGTGGGATTTTGTACCCCATGCAGGTCCTGTGCTTTCTCTCCCAAGACTTGTATAATACGATGGATTACAAGTCATGGTGCGAGAGCACCACTCTGTGCCTTTCTCCAAATGGTCAGAATGGCAAAAGGACATCAGCTTTCTTCCATTCCTTCCCTATCACCCCGACCAGCCATGTGGCACAGTGGTTAAATGCCTGTACTGCTGGTAAAACTGTGCTCACGACCTGGGGTTCAATCCCAGGTAGCAGGCTCATGGTTGACTCAGCCTTTCATCCTTCTGAGGTCGGTAAAATGAGTACCCAGATTGCTGGAGGGGGCAATGTATAGCCTGCATTACTGTAATTAAAAACTGTAAACTGCCCAGAGACTAGTTGAAGTGGTATGGGGCGGTACATAAGCAGAACACTTTGCTTTTGCTTTGACCTTTCAGTACATGGATACGGAAAAACCCCAACATACAACCAAAGGTATTTTTGCACAGAGCCAGTAAAGCCTGCAGTCAGGAGTGGACAACGTGTGCCTCTGTGCTGTTGTTGTAATGCGACTCCCACTCTCTTTCATCTTTGGCAATGCTGTCTAGGGCATCTCGCAGTTGCAATCCCATAATCTCTGAAGGGCAACATGTTCCCTACTGCCCACACCACATCTAGGGCTTGGCAAAGAGAACAGTTCCCCAAATCCTTGTTGCCTGGGCAATCCCAATCTTGACATTCATATACAGTGGTACATTGTATAAAGGAATTAATTTGTTCCAAATGAAATTACTGCATCTTAAGCAAATTTTCCTTTACACAAATTTCCCATAGGAATGCATTGAAAACGTAATCCTATTTTTCTGTTGTACGGATTTGCCCCATAGGTGATTATGTTAAGCAAATTTCCGCTATTTCTGGAATTTTTTATGTTGTACAGATTTTATGTTATACAAACTGTTTGTTATACAAGGGTCCACTGTACCTGGAGTTCTTTGGGCCTTATGAATGTCAGCTGCATTCCTCATAGGTAGCCTCATGTATCAAAATATTGTCTCATTTCTTTTTTAAAAACCATTTTGGACCCCAAATTTTGATTTAAGAGAGAAGAAAGAAAGAAAGAAAGAAAGAAAGAAAGAAAGAAAGAAAGAAAGAAAGAAAGAAAGAAAGAAAGAAAGAAAGAAAGAAAGTCCCAACCCAGCTGAATTGTGAGTCTGTTGGCTTTCTGCCATTAAAGGAATGGCTTCAAATCTGTGGACTTCCATCTTGGGTCCTATAAGTATCCTGACAGCTCATTAAGTGGCCATTGCAACACCAGTCCTGTGCACATTTATCCTTTGATTCTGGCAGCTGCGGCTGAGTCTAGGGGCCATAAAGACATATTTTTGATGTTGGCTGGCAGAATAATAATTTATGAACTCTGTAATTCAAAGAGTTTTCAAGGTAGTTGTAAATGAATGAAATCTGAATGGTGCGCAAGAGGGAGCTGAGGTGGGAATGCTTCTCATTTAATTAGCTTGAGTGGAACATTTAAAAATACAAAAACAGAAAATAGGGGCAGGCGTATTTCCTTCTTTCTTTTTTTAAATAGAAAATAGGATCAATGAGATTAACAAAGAAGAAAGAGGAATAAGAGGAAAATGCATGGCATTGTGCCAACGGGAAAAAAACCTGATTCCCTCCACGCCTACTCTTTTATTTCCCCTTAAAAACCTGCTGTTGATTGGTGCAAAAAGAAGTAAGTAGTAACTTACTACAGATTTTGCTTTCAGTCAGTCAGGATATATATTTTTAAGAGAGAGAGAGAGAGAGAGAGAGAGAGAGAAAAACCACAAATGAATGAATCCTTTTAATCAGATAATTGACCAGCTGGTAATCTTAGCTCTTTTGTGACACACCAGTTGGCAGGTACAGTGGCACACAAGCATGAGAGTTTCTCTCTATTTCCCTTCCCGTTTGGGCACTCATAGAGCTCCTCTGTCTCATTCAGTCTCCAGGGATATTTCCCAGACATTTTGAAGTCCTGAAAAAATAAAAAAGAAGGCCAGCCATCAGAGCTAATGACTGCCTGTAGACACCGAGATGGCACTGCTGCTGATATCCAGATCAGCCGTCATGTATTTGGGAAAGAGAAGGGACAAGGGCTTCCCTTCAACAATTTGTCTTGACACCAGACTAGCCACAGGATCCTAAGCTTACAGAGAGGTCATGCTGCACCCCTTCCCCCACCTACCCAATAAAGCAATACTGTATTACCAATCTGTTATTTTAAACAAAATAACCCTCTGGTTTAGGAATGTGGAATAACGTGTTTCTCTGCAACTATAATTCATAATGCCAGGGAATGGTCTGATATTGCTGCGCTTTTGGTGCCCAAGTTGTGAGCAGGAAAAAGAATGTCAAGCTTTACACAGCAAAGGACAGCCTGAAGGTTGACAACACCAGTGGCCTCAGGCAAGATGGTGTAAAGCAACCATTATCAGCAGGACCTCCTGGGACATTTGAAGGGGCACACATAACTGAAAAAGGTAAAAGTTTTCTGAAAGAAATCCGTTCTCAGGGCCTGGAACCTGAGAAGAACCCCTGAAAGGGCCATGGGAACAAAAGGGTTAAGAATGCCTGTTCTAAAGTGGTGGTTCCCAAACTTGGGTAGCTCAAGTGTTCTTGGATGGCAGTTCCCAGAAATTTCCAGCCAGCACAGCCGGTGAAGTCTTCTGGGAATTGCAGTCCAAGGACGACTAGGTTACCCAAGGTAGGGAACCACTGGTCTAAAGGATACCAAGAAGGGGGGAAATCCCAGAAGCTAATCCCTTTTTTAAATCAGTTAGCCACTCCTCACCAAAACACAAAGCAACTTTTTTTAAAAATAAACTTGAGTTCTAATTTCGGTGCTGATCTGAAATCCAGTTTCAAAGTTACAATTGTTTGTTTGGGTCACTCTCATTTTAGAATTCCCTTGTAAAATGCTGATTTGTTGTACAGTGACCCCTTGCCTATCACAGGGATTAGGGACTTGACCCAAACTGTAATAATTGAAAATCCATGATATGCGGTTTGGGTGGGGCCTGGGGGGCCTAACTGGGGGCTCTTGTACTTACCCCCAGCCTGGTGCTGCCCTGAATAGGCACCAGGGTTAGGTCATTATATTAATCAAGTTTAAGCCACAGATTCACCACAATCAGTTCAGTGCTCCCAGCCTTCCTCCAATATAGATAAAAGGTGGTGGTTATATTATTGTTCACATTCGGATTAGTGTTCTGAATTAGTCTGTTGGCAGGTGTGTTCTAGACTGTGTAAACTTTCAAGGAATCTGAAGTCCGAAATCCTATTTTGAGCCTCCAGGAAAACAACCAGCTTCCCAACAGTGATCACCTCCATATCATATGAACCCAATGGTGGGACTGGCAAAATTCCAAGCATAGACTGCCAATAACAAAGGACTGTGGGAGTTGTGGTCCAAAACATCTGGAGTGCCAAAGGTTCACCACCATTGCAATAGGGCATCTGATACCAGGGAACTAAGTGAAAGCTTGAAACAAATTTCTTTTATGGACCACGGGCCTCCTACCTCAGCCAGAATGGCCAGTGGCCCTACTAGCTTAAAAATGCTAGGATTTTCACTCCAGAAAAGCAACTTCCCCAAGCTTTTGGCATTGAAGGTCCACTGTATGTTGCCTGCTTTTTCTATATTTAGGTTAAGGGTTGTTTTTGTCCAGAAGAAATATGGCCACAAACTGTACAGAAAAGCTCTGCCTGTTGATTATCTGCTTCCTCAATTTTTAGGGAATTATGGCTTCTCCTAGCCATCTTATTTCTATATCTTCCAGACATTTCCTTTATACCCATCAGGTTGATCTCCATAAGAGCCTGGTTTGTACTACTGCCACCAAAAATGTAACAGACGTGATTTGTACTGCTGCCACCATTTATATACTTGTACATTTAAATAACAATTGTGGAGTCTGACACTGTTTTTGAAATCTTCAAAACATAGAATGAATTTATTGATGTTACAGGAGTATAAAATATACACAATAAAATGTAGTGTTTTCTTCAAGCTTTGGTAAAGAACTAAATTACTACTAACTGTCCCTATCCAGACCCTAACCAGACCCTATCTGTCACCAGCATGTACACTTTCTTATATCACTTTATAAGCCGCTCCCATAAGCTATAGGATTGGCTACCCAAATCACAGCATTGAATATTCATGAGGTACCTTTGCATTCTGTTACAGACCTTTCCTCCATATGCTCCCTAGCCTTCTTTACAGTTGCGTCATTGTCATTAATTTTCTCTATAAACTACAGGGAAGGCTAAGTTCCGCAACAAACAAGGTGTTTAGAAATTATCATGTTGGCAGCTTGGGTCACTGAGTACCAATAAGTAGTGTGAGCATCATCAGGAGTGTCAGCCAGATCAGCCAGAACCACCACCACCCCGGACATTTTGGAAACCATCAGTCTTCGGTGGTGTACCAGAATAACAGGTCCCTCCTCCCCATAGAGGGGGTTACAGTTGATTGAAGCCCAAATCTCATCAGGAAATGATTTGACCTTGACATGGAGATGGATTCAAAATTTGTCACCTTTGGATTGTCCTTTTCCTGTACCACTAGGTATAGCATGTGACCCAGCAACGTGGCCATCATGGCCTCCATGAAATCCAAATAACAGTACACCAGGGGAGCAGTACACCAGCATCAATCCCATTTCATTCCACAGTCCAGCACGAGGTAAAGACACCCCAAACTCTCTCACCTGGGTGGAATAACCTGGTGGATACAGCTGAGCAATGGCTACTCCCTGTCCCAAACCACTTTAATAAATGCCAGGTCAGTCTTTTCCTCTTCTATTAGGTCTGATATTAATTCAGTTTTATTTTCGACTGCCCTGGTACTTAACAACATCATGTGCAGGTAAGAATGTAGGTTGATAGTGTTACCTTGGAATAATGATGATGATGATGATGATGATGATGATGATGATGATGATGATGATGATGATGATGATGATGATGATTGTCCGATTCTCTGGTAGAGTATATTTCCGCTGCTTCTGAGATGGTTCAGCTTCCAGTAACTCTACAGGCCCATGCCCTGGTTGCTCAGCAATGGGACCCTTGACCCGTAGCCCATTTATCGACGGATGTCCAGGTTCATCAACACCCATTGTGGTCCTTGTTAACCTGGGCGACGACGGAGCCGGTATAGGCTTCTTTATATTGTATTTCACCATGATTCATGGGTTGTTGGGTGCGCTTAGTTCTGTTCCTCAGTCGAGACCTCTCTGGTAAGGTTGGACCTACTGGAGCAGTTAAGCCCCCCGCCACGACAAGGCGGCACCCTATGGATGTTGCGCAAAACTTTGAACCAAAAGAAGGTTCAAATAGGATTGGAACACCAGCAGAGCTCACTATTAGGCAGCAAGAATTGAAGAATAAAATACTCACACATGCTGCATTAAATGAAGAGAGGGGAAGGCTCCCGATTTTAAAGACTGTGCCTAGAAAAAAAATGGTACCATTGATGAACGATGTAAACTCAGCACTTGCAACAATACATATAAGGTCAATTGAATAGATAAACCAGCTTGCTTATAGTGCAGCAGTAATAGTAACAAAAGAACTAGGGATTCCACAATTGAAGCCCCCCCCCCAAAAAAATGCATTGAGAAACCTGCAGGAGGACAAATTAAAGAATGGTAAGATCAAGAAATATTTGACTAAAAATACTGGCTAAGTACAAGGAAAATTGGAGAAGCATTGGAAATAGTGAAGCAGCAAATAACAGCAACAGCTAGAAAAATTGAAAGATATGATGCTAGATTTACTCAGTATAAAGACAACCAGTTGTTTCAATCAGATCAAAGAAAGTTCTATCAGAGTTTAAATCAGAAGATAGGTATAAAAGACGAAAAGCCTGAAAAAATGGCAACCATTCAGTTTTGGAAAGACATATGGGGGACTGAGAAAGACTATAATAGAAATGCTGGATGGCTCCAAGATTTTGAGAAGAAATTCTCCAAGTGCACAATGGACCAACTAGAAATAACAGCTGATATGATCACCAAAAGAGTACAAAGAGTCAAAAACTGGACATCACCTGGCAATGATCAACTGCATGGGTTTTGGCTTAAACACCTGACCAGTCTGCATGGAAAAATGGCCCAACAATTTAATGAAATGTTGAGGACAGGTTATATTAATGAGTGGTTAACAACTGGCAAAACCTATTTGATTCAGAAGGATACAACAAAAGGAGCCATACCTGAAAATTACAGGCCAATAACATGTTTACCAACTATGTATAAACTGCTAACAGGCATCATAGCTGATAGAGTCCAGGATTATTTGGAAGCAAATAACATCATGCCAGTAGAGCAGAAAGGGAACAAACGGGGAAGTAGAGGCACAAAATATCAGTTACTCATTGATAGAATGATCCTAGAGAATTGTAAAACCCGGAAAACTAATTTATATATGACTTGGATTGACTATAAAAAAGCCTTTGACTCAGTACCGCATAGTTGGATTATTAAGTGCCTGGATGCCATTGGAATATGTAAAAGTGCCCTAATTGAAAATACGATGAAGAACTGGAAAACAGAATTGTTCATCAGTGATGAAAGCTATGGATTGGTTAGCATCAAACGAGGGATTTTTCAAGGTGATTCTTTGTCACCTCTGCTATTTACTATTGCCCTGATTCCCCTCTCAATAAATTTGCAGTTAGGGTACCAAACTGCTAAAAATTCAGGGAAAATTTCTCATCTATTGTATATGGATGACTTAAAGTTGTATGGAAAATCAGAAACTGAAATACACTCACTGACCAACACAGCCAGAATTTTCAGTACTGATGTTAGTATTGAGTTTGGACTAAACAAATGTGCCACAGTGGCACTGAGAAAAGGAAAAATAATTGAGAGTGAATGAATTGAAATGCCAAATGGACAAGCTATTAAGTATCATCAGTCTGAAGCCTATAAATATCTGGGCATACTGGAATTAGATAATATCAAGCATTGGCAAGTGAAACATGTGGTCAGTAAAGAATATATCCAAAGGGTCAGAAAAGTATTAAAAAGTAAGTTTATAGCTGGGCCATACCAGTCATCAGGTATACCGCTGGCATTATAAACTGGACTCAGACAGAGCTAGATCTTCTAGATAGGAAAACAAGAAAACTTATGACCATTCACTATGCATTACATCCACACAGTGATGCTGACAGGCTGTATTTACCTAGAAAATTAGGTGGCAGAGGTCTTCTGCAAGTGAAGCAGACAGTTGAAGAAGGGAAACATGCATTGGCAGATTATGTAAAAAATAGTACAGAGCCAGCATTATTGGAGGTTAAGAACAGGGAGGTGTTTAAAGTAAATCAAACAAAGGGTCAATACAGGAAAACAACAATGCAAATACGAGCTGATAGCTGGCATAATAAAGCGCTGCATGGGCAGTTCCTCGAAAAAGTCAAAGGAAAAGTAGATGAGGAAAAGACTTGGTTATGGCTCACCAATGGAACACTGAAAAAAAGAGACAGAAGCCCTGATTTTTGCAGCTCAAGAACAAGCTATTAGAACAAATGCAGTTAAGGCTAGAATAGAAAAATCAGCTGAGTCCCCCACATGTAGACTCTGCAAAGAGGCGGATAAAACTATTGACCATATATTGAGTTGTTGCAAGAAAATTGCTCAGACTGATTACAAACAGCGCCATAATGTAGTTGCTCAAATGGTCCACTGGAATTTGTGTCAGAACTATCATCTGCCCGTAGCAAAGAACTGGTGGGACCATAAGCCTGAAAAAGTGACTGAAAATGAGCATGCAAAATTACTTTGGGACTTCCGAATACAGGCAGGGTTTTGGAGCATAATACCCCAGATATTGTGATTGTGGAGAAGAAAAAAGTGTGGATCATTGATGTTGCTATACCAGGAGATAGTAGAGTCACTGAGAAACAACTTGAAAAAAATTACCCGATATCAGGATCTGAAAATTGAACTTCAGAGACTCTGGCATAAACCGGTACAGGTGGTCCCAGTGGTAATCGGCACGCTGAGTGCAGTGCCCAAAGAGCTAAGCAAATATTCAGAAGAAATTGGAGTTGACAAAGTCACCATCAGTCAGATGCAGAAAGCCACCTTACTGGGATCTGCTCACATAATTCGCCGATACATCACTGAGACCTAAACGCTTGGCAAGCGTTCGACTAGTGATTGGCAATATAAAATCCAGAGTAGATAGCTGTGTGGTTAATAAATAATAATAATAATAAACAGCGCCGACTGGGCCCCAGGGGCCGCACGGTGGGCTCTGGGAAAAAGCGGGTAAAAACAAAAATGAATTAATGAACCAACGAAATGATTTTTTTGAAAAAACAATTAAAAACAAAATGAAATGAAATGAAGCCTTAAACAAAACAAAACGAATCGCCAATTTTTCCGTTCATGCCCATCTCCACAAGCCACCCTTCCTTCTCCTTTCAGTTGCCTATGTAACACATTCAATCCTCTTTTCCCCCCAAAGAACACATTTCTTTAAAAGTGAATACTGTTATTCTTGTCTTTCATTCTGCTTGATTGCCTTCATCCCCCTTCTTCCCCATTTCCTTTCAAAAATCTGTGGTTCACTAGCAGCTTTGTGGGCCCCGCCCGTCACTTGTCCCTCACACATCTCTTCCAGTCAACATAAGCTTCCCGCCCTTCTATTTCTAAAGTGCTTGTGGCCCTGTTTGGTATTTCTGCAGTTGAGGGCACAACTAAAACTCGTATTTTAAAAGCCAGACATCAGACTTTCAAAACACCATGCTTAGGTATTTCAGGGCACTTCTCGTGATACAACATTCTTGCAAACTGACAGGAAAGCTGTCTTTAGAAGGAAACATGGAAGTCTTGAGAAAGTTTTTTTTAAATGTACTGCTTCTAGAATCCCCAAGCCAACACAGTGACAGTTCCAAGCTCTCATGCTGTATGATGTGCTATATCAATTTATTTTACTTATGATGAATGCAAAAGCAAAACATGGGCTCCTCAACACTTTCAGTCATAGATAAATAAATCCATGTTTTTCTCAGCCCCCACCCCCATTTCCACAAGCCGGGCTTACTCCTGTGACTACAGAACCCTATGAACCCTTGTAGGACTGTAGTATTGTGAAAATCACAGCACTGACTGCTCATTATAAAAATGCCACAACAACAAAATGTACTTATTTACTTCATTTGAATACCACCCTCCCTTGTCTAAGTACAGGGGTCCTCAAAGTTTTCGAACAGCAGGCCGGTCCACCACGCCCCAGACACCACTGGGGGCAGGGTGCAGGAGGAGTAGTGGTGGGGCCTCAGGGCCATGGAGGGAGTAGGAGACCTTGCCGCAGCCTTCCTGTTTTAAATTGCCCCACTCGGCTGCCCCCGCTGCCCCGACCATCTGGGTGGTGGGTGGGAGGTGTGGGAGGGACCTTGTCGTAGGCCTCCCACTCTGAATGCCCCACTAGCCAGCATGCTGATTATCTGGGTGGTAGTTGGGAGGAGTGGGAGGAGCGACATAGCCCACTGCTTTGAACTGCCTCAGCAATAGAAGCAGCTGTAGAGGCTGGCTTGCTCGCAAAGCAGGGGGTAGGTGGGGGGTTGCAATTGGTCCCCGGGGCCACATTCAGGACCTTGAGGGGCCGCATCCGGCCCCGGGGCCTTAGGTTGAGGACCCCTGTCTAAGTAGGTGCAGAGCTGGTTGACACAGCTGCAGTCTGGGATTCCCAAGAGAAAGCTGGGTCCAGAAGATCACTGAGGTTCCAAACATGATCCCTAAATGGGAAGTACACATCACCCACCCCTAGAAAGAATACTCCCTAGCCTTTCAGAGGGACCCTCTATAAAGGAGTATCTCCATCTTGTCCAGGTTCAGCCTGTTGGCCCTAGTCCATTCCAACACCAAAGCCAGACATTACTTCAGCGCTTGGATAGCATCCACTGCAGAGGTGGAAAAGGAGAGATAAGAGTTGGGGATCATTAGCATACTGAGGGCACCACCCCCTAGTGTTAAAAAGAATGTCCTCTACAGGGAGAGGTACAGAGGGAGACAAGAGGGAGGATTTGTTTTAGTTAAGGTTCCTTATTAACACTCAAGGTTTTCAGGTTCTTTTCCTGAAGAGGAAGATATAATGAGGAGTTTTGCTGCATGAGACAGAAAAGCAAGTCTCCCCTCCCCCTCCCCCCCAATCAAGATGCATAACACCGGGTTAACACCAAGTTAATAACCGAGTTATTTTTTGCATGTGAGGCAGAAAACCCCACAAGCGGTTCTCCCTCTCATCAGCAGTAAAGATGCAATAGGAAATTAAATATCATCAAGCCATCTGATGCCCTTTCATGGCACCAAGCATCGGCCGCCTCACTTTGCCTTATGCTAGGGCTGGGCCTCAAGATTAACACCCCTGCAGCTGAAGAAATGCTTGGTAAAATGCAACATTATTAACATTATGGAAGATTTCCCCTCACCCTTCAAAGTCCACTTTTCCATTTTCCTTTTTTCCCCCTCATCAGTTTCTCATGTCTGCTGGCAGCAATGAATGAAATGTAACATACTAAGTGACTGGCATCTATTAACACTCCTCCACAGTTGTCTGGCCTTACTTTTAAAAAAAGCCCATAATATTCTCTCGTTTCTCTCCCCCCCCCCCAGCTTCCACTCAAAAGAGAAGAAAATTGGAGGGGGTGGCGTTGGAGGAGGATAGTGTGCCCTTTGAATCTCTCTCTGCTGAACCATTGCCAAACTCAGGACATTTCAATTCAAAGGACTGAGTGAATAAATGAGAATAACATCCTTGGGGACCTTCAGGATCAGTTTACTCTGAAAAAAATGTTCAGCCTCACAAAGGGTCAGAGTCACAAGGTAAATGGAAATGGCTGGGAGGGGACTTTGATGACCGAAACACTGTGTAACCGTAGAGGACTTGAAAGAAAAGTGTATTTTTTTAAAAAAGGAGTGGTAGGGGAGAGAAAAGAAAGAAACATGAAGTAGAAGAAAGGGGATAGGAAGTAAGGCAAAAAGGCAATTGGAAATGATAACCTGAGAAGGACCTTCCATGTTGTGCATTGCAATTTATTATTTAAAATATTGCCACCAAGAAGAAAGTATATAAGCAGTGGCTTTGGGGAAGGCAGAATTTTTTCCCCTTTTATGCATACCACTCAGTTTTGCTGTTTCTGTGTGTGCTTTTCCAAAACAGTGCATATTTATAGGTAAATCTGATTTTTCATCCCTCGTGCCCACAAGTAGGCTTGTTGAATCAGCAGGACTTTAGTGATTCAGCAGCACTGACCTGCTCCCAATTCCTTCAGTGGCTCAACCTCAGCTGGGAGTAACTGCTGGAGTTCACCCTCAGAGCAAAATACCGAAGAACCAGGGCTTGGGAAAGTCCCTGCCCTTTGAAAGTAATTGAACTAGTTACTTTTTAGCAAAGGAAATACATGTACACTCCAAGCCTTTTCCCTGTGGTACACAATACTTCATTATCACTCACTTGCAACTACACAGAGCAGTGTGTAAAAGAAGAACCACTGTTTTGAATTACATGAAATTTCTCCTTTATATCCCAGTAACTAGAAAAGTAATAAATATATTATGGTTACATTTCAGAAGAGTCCATTTATCCCTCAATACAGTTACAACTGTAATATAATATAGCCTTACCTTTCTCATTTGAAAATGAATGATGTGTAACTACTACCTAGTTCCAAACCCTGCAGTGAAAATAAAGGAATAATTATAACATCCTTAATAGAGATGGGCACGACTTGGCAAAATTCTCGTTTCCGTTTCCGTTTCCGTTTCTCGTTTCCGTTACGTAACGAAACAGTAACGACAATTACTCTGCCAGAACTCGAACTCGAACCGACTAAAGAAAAATTGGGTCTGATTTGTCGTGGTTGTTCCTGGCATCGCAGCTATCGCGCGATGCCAAGCGGCACAGGAAAAAAGTTTTAAAAATAAAAAAAAAATGATTCCCGGCCAAAAATGAGGCGAAAATATGCCTGCCTGAGGGCACCTACCAGAGGGGTGGTTTCTGGGGGGGGGTCCCTGGCCTCCCCCCTCTCCTGTCATGGGCTGCGCAAAGTGCGCATCCTTGTCGAGTCGCAACTCGCCAAGCGGCGCGGCACAGGAAAAAAGTTGTAAAAATAAAAAAAAAACCGATTCCCGGCCAAAAAAGCAGGCGAAAATATGCCTGCCTGAGGGCACCTACCAGAGGGGTGGTTTCTGGGGGGGGGGTCCCCGGCCTCCCCCCCTCTCCTCTCCTGGGCTGCGCAAAGTGTGCATCCTCGTCGAGTCGCAACTCGCCAAGCGGCACGGCACAGAAAAAAAGTTTTAAAACTAAAAAAAAACCCACCCATTCCCGGCCAAAAAAGCGGGCGAAAATATGCCTGCCTCAGTGAGGGCACCTACCAGATGGGTGGTTTCGGGGGGGTCCCCGGCCTCCCCCCTCTCCTCTCCTCTCCTGGGCTGCGCATCCTCGTCATCTCGCCAACTCGCGCCATGCCATGCGGTGCGGGCGGGGGATCCAAAATGGGGCGACCGTAATATTTATTTTGAAATCGTGGTGGTCCAAAAACACACCAAAGCACCACAGAAACATGCGAAAATAGCTATTTTAAAACTGCCTGAATTTTTACAGTAGCAGCAGTGGGTTTTTCTTGCAACAAAACGTCTCCATTGATTTTATTTTATTTTATTTTTATTTTTATTTTTTTACACCTGCGCAATGATGGGCTGGCCATGGGAGTGGACCATGCAAATTTTTGGAGCCATTCCACCAATTGCATGGCCACTTGGCCAGGTTTTGACCGAGACTTCTGGGATGTGCCAGTCGGGCATAAAAAGCCCACTAACCCTAGCCCGAACCTGAACCCGAACCCTAACCCTAACCCATATGCCAGTACACTGTCCTTCTTAGTGGGTCAGAGAGGCACCCAGAGGTGCACCCCAGTAACTCACCCTAACCTTACCAGTAACCCTAAGCCTAGCCCTTGCGCTAACCCCTAACCCCAAGCCAGATCTGTGTACTCGCATTGCACTACAGCAAGTACACTTCCCTTCTTAGTGAGTCACAGCGGGCGCCCGTAGGGGTCCTCTCTCACTTCGTTCCCCAGCCCAAGTGCAGGCAGTGAGTCACAGAGGCACCCGAAAGAGAGGTGCCTCTGCCTGCTGTAACTGCAACTTAATGGTATGCATATCCAATTGGCTATGCATGCCATTTTGTAGCGGGCCAGAGGAGGCACCCACCCCAGAAAAGTGCCTCCAGGAGCCCGCTTTCCCTTCATGGTGGGCCAGAGGAGGCACCCACCCCAGAGAGGTGCCTCCAGGAGCCCCCCCAAACCAGTACTAACGACAGATGAAAAACCGACAAACGAAATGACAAATTTTTGGAAAATTTTGCGAAAAACGGAAACGAGCCGAAACGGGCCAGCTCCGACACACGACAACTCGAAACATATTTTTTCCTGGTCGTGCCCATCTCTAATCCTTAAATTTGCAATCCACTAGGGGTTCCATTTACATTTTAACCTTAGTCATCTTTCTGACTTTGCACATAATCAATGCTTCATCCAGAAGAAATTTTAAGGAACCAGTTTGGGGAGCAAGTAGTAACGGTAGAGAAAGCTGCAGTGTTTTCCACAGATCTAAAAGTGTAGTCTAATAAGATGTTCTACCTAGCACCACAATTCCTCAAGTCTCAAAGTCTCATGTACTTTATTTTTCAGGTGACATAGCCTGTGCTTCTCTTACACCCACCAACCAGCTGGCCCATGGGGAGGCTGGTTGGCAGGTTTTTTTTTACTCCCGCCGACCAGCTGGCCCACAGGGAGGCTGGTCAGCAGTCTTCTTTTTACTACTGCTGACCAGGTGGCCTGCGGGGAGGCCGGTCATATTTTTTTTACTCCCACCAACCAGCTGGCCCACGGGGAGGCTGGTCAGTGGTTAATTAATTTATTTATTTTACTCCCACTGACCAGCTGGCCCAGAGGGAGGCCGGTCATTTTTTTTTAGTCCCACCGACTAGCTGGCCCATGGGGAGGCAGGTTGGGGTCCCCCCCCCACTCCCACAGACCAGCTGGCCCATGGGGAGGCTGGTCATTTGTTTTTCTTTTTTTAGTCTCACCAACCAGCTGGCCTGTGGGGAGGCTGATTTTTTTTTTACTCCCACTGACCAGCTGGCTCATGGGGAGGCTGGTTGGTGGGGTTTTTTTACTCCCGCTGACCAGCTGGCCCACAGAGAGGCCGGTTGGCAGGTTTTTTATTTTTCCCACTGACCAGCTGGCATGTGGCCCTGCGAACCAGCTGATCAGCGCTTGTCAAAATAAATAATAAAAAACAAAAAATGAAATGAAACAAAAAGAACATTTCCATTTTCATTCATTTCAATTTTTAAAGGGCACTTCATTTTTTTGTTTCATTAAATGAAATGAAACAGGAAACAGGAAAAAAATTGTTTCGTGCCCATCTCTACTAGATGGCCTTTCTTGTTGCCAGGTGGTAGTAGTAGTAGGGGATTTGTAGCACAGGACAGTGGATAAGAGGATTTACTTAACCTTAACCTATGAATCCCTATCCCCAGAATTCACTAACTGCTGTTTTCTTTCCATTGTGGTGACTGAGACTGTGCAAATTAACTGTTCTTTTCTTGCTACAAAGTTGCATGGGGCATTGACTTATCTCTGATATAACTGTGCCCAGAAGCAGAGTTGTTTAAAGGCCTTCTGCTCGCAGTTCCATTTGAATCCATTTGGTAGTAGTTTTTCCCCCCTCTTTGTCGTCATGTCAGCAGGGGCTGCCATTTCTGTAGTGTCAAGCTGTGGGAGATATGCTAGTAGGTGGGGGATTAGTTGGGTGAGAAGAACTAGGGCCAGGCAATTGATGCCTGTCCCCCGTTCTGATCCCTCAATTTGCTGCCACGTATCTGGGAGCCACTCTGCCAGCACCTCCGGCCTTTTCTGCCTCTTGGTCAATGCCAGGTCAATCCATAATAAAATCCCTGTCCTTTACGATGCCATCTCAGATGGGAGGGCCAACCTGGCTTGCATTACCGAGACCTGGGTGGGTGCGGGGGGGGGCTTCCCTCTCCCAGCTGTGCCCTCTTGGGTTCCTGGTCCAGAGTGTAGGCAGGTTGGAGGGTCGGGGTGGGGTGGGGTGGCCATCATTTACAGGGAATCCCTTTCTATCAGCAGAGCCTTGATGTTGGTGAGTCTGGGTTTAGAATGCCTCTTTCTACTGGTGGGCCAGCGGGACAGATTTGGCATTGTGCTAGGGTACCGTGCTCCCCGCAACCCTGCAGAATCCCTACCAGAGCTCACAGAGTTCATTGTGGCGGCCCTGCTGAGGTCCCCCTGCCTACTGGTGGTTGGGGACTTTAACGTGCATGCCGGGGATGGGCTGTCGGGTGTGGCTCTGGATTTCATGGAGTCCATGGCCTCTATGAATCTGACCCAGCATGTTGTTTGCCCCACCCATAGAGCTTGGACCTGGTCTTTTCCTCCATGTTGACAGATTTCAGTCTGAGGGTTGGTGACATTGTTCCCCAGCCTGTGTCATGGTCAGACCATCATCTTCTGTCCTTTTCCCTGTCGATTGCCACCCCACCCAGTGGGGAGCCTCGGCCCCTTATTTGGCCTCACCCTCGAAGACTTCTGGACTCTGATCGGTTTCTGGAGGCCTTCGGGGAGTTTCCTGATGGACTGGCTGATGACCCGGTCAAAGCCCTGGTGGACAGGTGGTATGTGGATACCACCTGGGCCATAGACCAGTTCGTCCCTAAGTGCCTTCTCCGCTGTGGAGCTCACTCCTCGCCATGGTATACGGCAGGGTTGGGAGCAATGAAGCAAGAATGGAGAAGGCTTGAGAGCAGATGGAGGACGGACCAGTCAGCATTTAAAAGGGCTGCTGTGTGTGATCTGACCAGGCACTGTGTTCATGTGATCAAGGAGGCTAAAAGATTTTTGTCTCCTTGAGAATTGGTGAGGCCTTGAACCGCCAGGCGGCGTTGTTCCATGTGGTTCGAGACCTCACCAATCCTGGTCAGTCTAGGCCTCCTCCTAGTGAGTTCACTAGCGAGACATTTGCAGCCTTCTTTAGAACTAAAATTGAGGCCATCCGAACCGGGCTAGACTCCGGTTGCTCTAGCCTCTCCTCGAGTATCCCTAGCGTGTCTCCCCCTCGGTCTCCTCGTTTGGTTGAGTTTGGGCCTGTCTCCTCTGTTGAGGCTTCCAGGGCCCTGGCTCATTGCAGGCCGGTGGTCTCACCCTTTGACCCTTGCCCATCTTGGTTTATCAAATCGGCCAGAGGGAGCATGCCTGAGTGGGCTTCTATTATTTCCACTGCCTCCTTCAGGGAAGGGATTTTTCCCTCTTGCCTGAAGGAGACAGTGGTGAAGCCCACCCTAAAGAAACCTGGCATGGCATCAGATGAATTGTCTAATTACTGTCCAATTGCCAATGTTCCCTTTTTGGGCAAGGTAATCGAGAGGGTGGCCTCTGTCCAGCTCCAGTCATTCCTGGAGGAAGAACACATCCTTGGCCCATTCCAGTCCAGGTTCAGGCTGTGTCGGGGGACTGAGACAGTCTTGGTTGCACTGCAAGATGACCTCCTCCGGGGGGCAGGGGATGCTCTACCCTGCTGGTCCTCCTGGATTTGTCAGCAGCCTTTGATACCGTTGACCATGGTACCCTGCTGGACCGGCTCTCCGGGGTGGGGATCGGAGGCACTGCGTTCAACTGAGGCCTGACCTACCAGAATGTAACGGGCGCTCTCACTTTGGGTGGCCACACCCAGGGAGGCTCGGAGCCTTCTCTGTGGCTGGTGCTGTGATCTGGAACCATCTCCCAAGTGAGTTGCGCCTTGCACAGTCCCTGCCAGCCTTTTAAAAAGCCTTAAAGACCTGGCTTTTCCATGAGGCATTGGGTGACCAGTAATAATTTTTTCCCTTCCGTCCCACCCTCTGGCTAATGACTTTTTTGTTTTGATGTAATTTTATCCTGATGCGCACATCGTATCTCTTGGGTTTTTTTTTTAAACTTAGTTTTGCTTTTATTGCTATTGTTGTAAACCGCCCGGAGTTCCTCCAGAAGACGGGCAGTAAATAAATAAATAAATAAATAAATAAATAAATAAATAGGTAGCTCAGTTCAAAGGGACTGCTTTATGATGGCTTTCCTCTACAGAGGGCCATAAACTTTGAAAATTGTGCCATCCTGCCATCACACTGCTACTCCCTGTAAGCTGGGCAGTGTGGAAAAGGAAAGCCATAGGCTAGGTAAACGATTAAGCAACCCAAATCATTCCCCTACAAATGCACCCACTACCACCACCACAAATATACATAATTTGTGGCAAAGTAGAATACCCTAGTTTCAATCAAGAATATTTGCCTCTAATGTTAGCCTGGTGGAACCTGAAAGATGTCTGACCCTTAAAATATAAAGCACATATGGTAGACATGTTTTCATTGGAGAGAGGAAGCTTCTACAGAGATTGTATGTGTGTGTGTGTGGGGGTGGAGAATAGGAATTTGAACTGGTCCCCTCTTATCATGCAAGGAAAAAAATATAGGAGTCAGACTTGCCAGCATGATATAAACTCACAACGCATATGGTGGCAAGTGCAGAATACATGGAGTTATAATAGCATTCAGATAATATAGAAATGAGAGCCCAAGATATGATGGTTCTGTCTGGATCTTATCTTCAAAACCAAAAGCTCTTTTTAAAAAAGCAGACAGGAAATGATAAATAAGCAAAGTAGTTTGTGAAGTGCTCCACTTTCTAAGAAATCCACTGTGAAGAATATCAGTTTGTAAAACATTGCTGTGCTTTGCGGTTCGTAGATGATGCCTCTCAGTGCAGTAAGATGCACTAAAGAATTACGATGAAGGTGGAAGGGAGGCAGCCTGATGTTACTGATGCTCACTCCCCACAAGTGGATTCCGTACATTTTATGTTGGTGGGTTCTATGTCTCACTCCGTCCCTATGACCACAGAAGGGAATGTTACTATTTACTGCAGCTGCTTTGGAGTGCGACATATCTTTTATCTAGCATTCAGTACATGTACAAAATTGCCTTTGGTTCCAGAAGAGGATGTAAAATATGACATAATGGAAAACCAGTATGGGAATGTTTCTGGCACCGTCCACTCAATGTGTGCTTGCTTTGCAGTGGCCAGCAATCCGGAGGATTTCCATGTGCCTCTCAGACTAGATGTCATTGATAATGTGTTCAGCTTACCCGATATGAGCCTTATCCCATATCCCTTCACTTGAGGAAAAATGCTGCTCCGTTTTACAAGCAGTCAGATAACAGGCAAATAACAAGAACCATCGTCTCTCGGGCTCCATTTCTATAGTATCCAAATTCTATTACAACTCCATGTACAGTAGACCCTCATATAACAAATGATTTGTATAACATAAAATCTGTACAACATAAAAATATCCAGAGATAGGGGAAATTTGCTTAACAGAATCGTCTATGGGGCGAATCCGTACAACATCAAAATGGTTGCGATTAGGGATTACTCTGTTTTCAATGCATTCCTATGGGAAATTTGTATAAAGGAACATTTGTTTAACATAATTTCATTTGGAATGAATTAATTCCTTTATACAAGGTACCACTGTTTTAGACATGTGCTGCCATATACATTGTGAGTTCATAATGACATGCTAGCAAGTTTGATTCTAGTATTTTCCCCCCATGGAGAAGAAGAGAATAGTATAAAGCAGTCAAATAACAAGTCATAGCCTGAACATATGAGATGGCCAATATTGGTGCATGTTGCAGAATGGGGTGTCCCATCAGAAACTCCCTTTCATTGTGTACTAGGGACCTATTGTTAGGCAAAGTGATCTTGGGAGTTATTAGGGGACAATTTTTTAGGATTTGTTTTATATTTTTGTATATTTCCTGCCAGTTGGGATGGAGAAGAGAAGTGTTTATGCCCTTTTCAGTCTTCATTCACTGGAATGTATTCCATAAATTTGATTACTGTTTATTTATTTATTTATTTATTTATTTATTTATTTATTTATTTATTTATTGGATTTTTAGACTGCCCATCTGGCAACAAGGCCAGTCTGGGCTAGTTACAACATCAATACATAAATCATGGTACAATAATTAACAAAATGAGTTATAAAAATAAAATGAATTAAATTAAACTAATCAGCAACATATAAACACTATACATCACAATCATAACAGTAAAAAACATAGTAAAAACACAGAAGGTGGGCCAAGTACACCATCAAATTACTGTAATTTAGTTACAAGAAGAATAAAGAATGTGATGTCCCAGTCTGAGAGAAAGCCTGCAAAAATCCATTTTTTCAATGATTTTTTAAAATGAACTTAAGGAGGAGCCCAGGCAGATTTCAGCTGGACGGTTAATCCATAGGTGTGGGACAATTGCTGAGAAGGCTTGGTTCCAGGTCTTATCCTTATAGGGTTCCTTTGATGTTTATAGCCCTCAGACGCCTAGCCTGGGAAGAACAGGTATCATGGGCAAAGACATTCTGGCAAGTAGTAAGGTCCCATCTTAAAATCATAGAATTGTGGTGTTTGGAATGCCCACAAGGTCAATGCAGGGAACCCACTAGCATCCTTTTTAAGGTTGGTCTCCAACTTTTGCTTTATAGAAGAGTCCATCATATGTATGTTGCTGTGTCCTTGTTGTCCATGCTTGAACTGCTGGATCTTCTTTCCAAAGTTTAATAGAAGTTGACTTGCATGATGAAGGGCATTGTATGTCTTTCTGCTAGAGATGGGCACGAAATGAACAATTTTTCGTTTCCGTTTTCGTTTTTTTGTTTCATTACGTAACGAAATGACAAACGAATTTTGTCTCTAAAATGAAACGAAACGAACAGAAACACCAGAAATTTTGTCGTCTGTTTTGTTTTCGTTACGGCAATACATTGAACTGCTTTAAATGCTAAAAAAACACAAACAATTGAAATAAATGGTAACAAAACAGCAACGAAACGAACAAAAACAAAAACAATTTTTTTGCAAAAATTCACAAAAAACAGAAACGAAACGAAACGGACCCCCTAAACGACAAACAACAAACAAAATGCCTTTTTTTTATTCGTGCCCATCTCTACTTTCTGCTTTGAAAAGGAAATACTGCCATAAGTACATAGTAAATCCATGTATGGATTATTTGTCAACACTGTATAGGCTATAACGAGACCTGTGTATAGTTCCCCAAATTTAATTTAGACGCTAATTTGGCACTTCATTCCAGATACCAATTTGGTTCAAAGAATTATAAATCCCAACTATTTTATTTGGACCCCATATGTGAATCATGATTTAGGAATGTGGATTTACAGCCTTCACTTGCACTGGAAAACCAAAAGGGCAATAAGGTTTTATTTGGTTTTGTTTTGTTTTGTTCTCCACAGATATACATGGCTTTTGGAAAATTTTTGACACCCTAAAGAGGAGAGCAACGTTGCCAAATTTCAGAGAGCTAGTTTCAATGGCTTGCATACTAATCACTTTTACATTTTGGCATTTTGAAATAAAATTGGAGAAAGGATGCAGAAACCACGTCAGTATGACTAGGGCCAACAGAGTATGAGGCCAAAAATAAGTTTTACTACTTAAATCACCTTGAGATTTACAGTGAACATTATCAAACAGATGATTAAACCAAAACTACTGTAAATTTCAAGTCAAAGCAAGGGAACATAAAGGGGGGAAGGCTGAGAGCAATAAACAAACAGAAATCCCATCAGCTCTATGATCTTTAAAATGCCTCCTAACATATTGTATGAAGGAAGAGCTGCACCAGATAATTGACTATGTAATTTAAGTGGCCTGCCACACATACACACCCGCAGAAAACCCCTGCATCTGAAGAGCAATAGCAAAATATCTCTCCCCCCCCCCAACCATTCTGATCTTGCCCTCAGCAAAAGCAGATTTTCAAAATGTCAAGACAGTTCATTGGCAAATTTGTCAACCAGTGTAAGATTTTTTTTCTCTCTTGAAGGACAGTGAAGAAAAACACATTCTTTTCTCAGTAACATCATGAGCAAAAAAGAAATCTAGGGGTCAGGGGATAGGATGAGCAAACAAATGAATGAATGAATGAATGAATGTATTTTGCATAAAAACTTGGATTTTTGCGTAAAAAATAATGAAAATACAAGCATTTTTAAACAAGATTAGGCACATGGAAGCCTATGACCCAGTCCTTGCCAAAAACAACAGGCATACAGAGTGGAGATGGCTGATTTTGCGGCCTTCTGAAGAAATTTTGATTCGGTTGTCATTGCATCTTTCACTAGAGGTGTTCCATTTGTTTTTCTGGGAACTGCACATCCCAGACGTTGCCCTAGTACTTCCTGAGAATATCCTTTTTAAAAGCACAGGGGATCAACTTACCAGGCGCCAACATTGTGGCTGGAATGGCAACCGGGTCCTTTCTTCCTGGGGCACTCCCAGAGCCTCCCAAAATGGAGGCAACATGTGGAAAGCCGAAAAGGGGCTGGGAGCAATGAAGTGGAGGAGGGCAGTTTGTGCTGGACTCTCATAACTGGTCCATGTCAAATTGCAAGAAACAAGAGCAGGCAGGCAACCTGGAAGTGAGGATCCTCCATCTGAGTCTGCAGGCCCAGGAATGAAAGGGTGAAGGAGGTAGGGCAAGGCCTCAGTCTCATTGGCAGTACTCTCTTTCCATTCCTAATTGCTGAAAGTAATTTTGTTACTGTGTGTTGGTTTTATATATACAGTATATAGTCACAATTTTTGGTGGGGGGGGGCTGGGGGCATTGGGATGGATCCAGGTGGGAAAAGGATGGCAGGTGGGGACCTGCAGATCCAGGCATGGTATGGAATTCCTTGGTGGGGACCAGGGACCATCCCAGCTTGGGTGGGATGGTGGTTGCCCCCTGCCCCTAAGTTGGTAGGGAAACATGGAGTAACTTGCGCCTGTGTGGGTCCCAAAAGGCTGCCATTCCAGGTGGTTTCTCAGAAGACTGAAGAGACTGGGGGTTTTCATCCAGGGGCACACGGTCCTCCTGATGAACTGGATCTAATCCAATGCTTAGCTAGAGTATTGACTGTTGTAATCAAACAGTTGTGGCTAAATTCTTCCCAAAGAAGTTGTGTGTGGTGTCTTATTCTAGAGGACCAGGCCTGCTTAGGAGTAGGAGGTCAACAAGAGGAAGCTACTTTGAGGAAGGCCTACCACAAATCCTTCAAGCACAGACCTTTTCCCCAAGTCAGCCACATTTAGAAGTTTGAACATGTCCGTCGGTCAGGTGGGACTTTTAGAGTAGACACTTCTGTGATTTGTAACCCTCCCCTATGACAAATGGCACATCTTTACTTTGATTTTGTCTTTGAACAGAGATCCATTTTAAAATGGTTGGAAATCTTACAGATCTAAATTGTTATAACTTCCAGTGTAAATTTTTGTGGCAAATTCCTGCCTTTAAAGAAATCAGGGCTTGTGTTTCTAATCATGAACCAAGGCATGAACTGCTGTGTGACAAAAAAAAAAACCCAAGCAAAACCTACTTAAATGGCCATAATTCTGCATCGAAATTTACCATATTGAAGTAATGCCATTGGGCATAAATAAGGGATCCTCGCCCTTCCTATGAATGTAGAAATACAAGACACATGAAAATTATGCACTACCATTAATTTTGGGAGTAGACATGGGCACAACCAGAAAAAATGACGTTTCGAGTTTTCGTTTGTCGGAACGGGTCCATTTGGGTCATTTCCGTTTGTCACGAAATTTTTCAAAAATTTGTCATTTTGTTTGTCGTTTGTCGTTTGTCATTTCCACTGCGATTTAGCGCGATTTGACTTCCCAGACCATAGGGGCGTCCCGCAATCAGGGCCGGCGCTAGGTGTTTTTGCGCCCTAGGTGGCAGGCGGGGCGGGTGGGGCGGGTGGTGGGGAAGGTGCGGGCGGGTGGCGGTGGCGGGGGGCATGGGTGGACGGCAGCCGCGGGCAGGCGAGTGGGCGGGTGGCGGCGCGGGCTGCAGGCAGGTGGCGGCACGGGCGGACGGGCGAGTGGGCAGTTAGGATATCACTTAGGATAGAGGTTCTGTTCTTGGCTTGCACCCCAAATGTGTGTGTGTGCAAGCAAATTGAAGTTGGGAAAATAGAAAATAAATTGTAGTATATAATATATTTTTAAAATAAATCCACACCTCCCTCTCCCAGTTGAACCTCCCCATTTATCCAATATCAGAAAAAATCCTCACAAACTGCCAGAGAAGAAATAAAGAATAAACTGCTATTCCCTTCAGCAGACAAAGCTGCAGGGAATCAAAGAAATTATTTTCTAAATTCAATTCCCTCCCTGCCTGCCTAGCTTAAATCCTAAATCCTCCAGCTTCCCTCCTCAATCTCGATCGGATCACACCAGCACCAGCAGCCAGCCCTCCTCCCTCAACCACATCCATACACCCGACTGCGATTTCTGGAAGGTGCCTCGGCTTTTTATGCCCTCCGATACATCCAGAAGTGTCAGTCAAAAACCTGGCGATGCCATTGGTGGAATGGTTCAAAAAAATTGCATGGTCCCATCCCATGCCCAGCCCAAATGGGCAGGTCTAAAAAAAAAAAAAAAAAAAAAAAAAATCAATACAACATTTTATTGCTATAAAAAACCCACTGCTGCTACTATTAAAATTCAGGCATTTAAAATAAATAAATTTCACATGTTTCTGTGGTGATTTGGTGTGTTTTTTTACCATGATTTCAAAAGAAAAATTGTGGTCGCCATTTTGGATCCCCCCCACCTCATGGCATGGCAAGACGACGATGATGACCCCTCCCCAGCCTGGTGCAAGCAGCCCAGGACAGGAGAAGAGGGGGGAAAGGCTGAGGACCCCACAGAAACCACCCCTCTGGTAGGTGGCAAAGCCTCAGGCAGGCATATTTTCGCCTGCTTTTTTGGCTGGGAGTCGGGGTTTTTAAAAAAACTTTTAAAAACCTTTTCTGTGCTTCGCATCACGCGATCGCCATGATGCCACAAAAACCCGACCAAATTTTTCTTTTTTTGGTTCAAGTTCGAGTTCTGACGGCTTAATTATCGTTACCATTTCTGTTATGTAACGGAAACGATAACCGAAAATGGAAACGACAATTTCGCCGAGTCATGCCCATGTCTATTGGGGAGTATGGTAGATACAGTCATGAACTGCACATTTGCAGATAATCCACAGCAACTGGATTATGTGGGTTATGTGCAGACCAGACCAAAACTGCTTGAAACACGCATCTGTTTAATGTGTGTGTTTCAAGTGGATGGATGGTGGCAGCAGCCAGGAAGTATGTTGGCAACAGCAGTGGTAATGATGGGGTTTCCCTGGTGATTGAAGATGCTGAAGCCAATTCTGTGGTCTTGGCTGCCACCACCGAGTCATGTGCCAGACAAGATTTTCCACCCAGCTAATGGCTGGATGGTGAAGGTAGCGGCTGAAACTGCATTGGCAGAAACAATGGCACTCTCTCTCTCCCCCCTCTGTATGTATGTATGTATGTATGTATGTATGTATGTATGTATGTATG
Source organism: Phrynocephalus forsythii (assembly GCA_029282475.1). Lineage (NCBI taxonomy): Eukaryota > Metazoa > Chordata > Lepidosauria > Squamata > Agamidae > Phrynocephalus > Phrynocephalus forsythii. The sequence goes on from JAPFRF010000002.1 coordinate 59,818,581, forward strand.
TATGTATGTATGTATGTATGTATGTATGTATGTACACCTCCCAACCATCAAATATGGTGACAACTCTGCTGCCACTGCCCTGTGCTATGGGCCACCTGGCAGATAAGCTCTCTCACTTGGCTGACTGCTGAACAGTAGCAAACAGTGACAATCTGACGACCCTTGCTGACTGCAAAGGAAGCCCTATTGTATTTTAACATCTTGTGCATTGGTTGCCATTTTAAACCACAGCAAGGCTTGCATTGTACAAAGTGATGAAAGTTGCTTAACATTCCACCCATTTTGGGGGGAGGAGTTGTTGCACCCTTATGCACTGTGCCTCATTGAGATATATGATGACTTATTTGTGGAATCTAGGCACCTCCTAAAGAGCAGAGACATCACTTTGCCAACTAAGGTCAGGATATTCAAAGCTATGGTTTTTCTAGTAGTAATGTATGGAAGTGAAAGCTGGACTATAAAGAAGGCTGATCGCTGCAGAATTGATGCTTTTGAGCTGTGGTGCTGGAGGAGAGTCTTGAGAGTCCCCTCGACTGCAAGGAGACCAAACCTATCCACCCTGAAAGAAATCAACCCCTAATGTTCACTGGAAGGACAGATTTTGAAGCTGAGGCTCCAGTACTTTGGCCACCTCATGAGGAGAGAGGAGTTCTTGAAAAAATCCCTGATGTTGGGAAAGATTGAAGGAAAAAGGAAAAGAGGACGGCAGAGAATGAGATGGTTGGACGGTGTCATCGATGCAACCAATGCAGTGGAAGATAGGAAGGCCTGGCGAGCTGTGGTCCATGGGGTCACGAAGAGTCGGACATGACTGAATGACTGAACAACAACAGCAAAAAGGCACCTCCAAAATGATGTCTGAGTTTCAGTGAGAAAAAGGAAGACTGAGCCATGCCTTCACTATCCGTCTCTCTCCAGTACTCTGGATACTGAGTAGGTACAGCGGTAGCCTCTAATCACAAGGGAATGAATATCTGGAGCATGGGGAGGAAAGTGATAAGACAAACCCAAGAAGCTTGTGCAATGAAAACGGAACGAAAGCCCAATAGATTAAAGAGACTGACACATGGAGGAAGGGCACCTAAGCACCTTCTGGAACAGAAACCCTAAAGTCTTAATTGTTGATCCATCCCTTCAAATGTACAAATCTTCTCAAATGCCAAGGCTAATGGAGAGAGTGATAGGGCTCCATCATTTTGCCCTGCCGCTCAGTGGAATGGTTGGCTGAATGCCCACAAGGCAATATATATGCTGAACTGTGACCTCAGTCTAAGTTCTCCCTCATAGTTGGAACTTCTGGGGGAGACTTTGAGTTTTCATGGGGACTTTAGCTGTCACTCAACTTCTTTTTTTGGCACCACCAGTGTAGTCTGCTTACATTGTGCATACTTTTGATTTCCCTTTCTTCTGCTCTCGGAGCTGTTTTAAAGCATTACTACACATAAAACCTGGATGGAAAATCAAAGGCTCTGTAGACGTACTACTCCACCCCTGGTATGAACAGAGATTCTTTGCTCTTCTGTGTAGTCATCCTAGAATCTCACATTTGCCTCCTTTGGTTGCTTCAGAAAGTTTTTCTTTAGACCATGGACATCATACAATGCTTTATTGTCCTCCACATAGCACAAGATTTCATGAAAAGCATAAGGCTTAGTCAACAAAAGATTTTTTAAAAAATCAAAAACTGAAACCATGAATTCTTCACAAAGGAGTCTGAAAATAGGGAAAATGGACAAAACTCTCAGGATATCTTCCAGTGAAGAGAAGAGGTTTTTTAAAAAGCCAGTTCCTTGTTGCATGCCAGAATGAAAGATATGACGATTTACATTGTTCATATATCACTATAGCATGTGTGCCAGAGTAGGTTGGCGTTAGGGTAGGTTATGTATTAGGGTAGGTTATGCATTAGATAAGATGGTCTTTGAAGCATATCAGTTAAAGAATCGCCCAACAGAAGCTACTGTGCTATGAAATAATATGGATGTGGCATTCAACTTCGATTTATGTATCACAGTAATTATTTTTAGGGTTGAAACAGCAAATGTAGCTGGAATTCAGGTAAGGTGCTGTTCTCATTTACTGGAATTTAGGTTAGGTACTGCTCTCATTTACTATGCAAGAGAAACAGTTGTTGAAATTTCAGGTACTGTGGTAATCAGTGCTAAATACACAGATTTGATATCAACAGGCAAGGCATTAATCAGGTAGATATTCCAAAATTAAAATATATAGGGTTTGTTTAGATCCGAACCCCCAAGTGGTCTCTGTAATGGTGAATAACCTAGCTTCTGCCGTAGAGGTTTTTTTTTTTTTTTTTTGGCTTTGTACCCATGGTAGTGGGGTAAAACAGGTTATATTTCTTTTTCCAAGTGGCACCATATGTTTTGAATGCCAAACAACGCTACACATGGAAGAAATAAGGAAAGCCTATCTCAGCTTATTACTATAGCTGGCACAAACATATGTTTTAAAGTATTCCTTCATGGTCTCACCTCCTACGATGATTTTCATATAGAATACTCTCTTGTTAGGGATTTTTCTTTTCTTTTCTTTTTTGCCATCTTCTAGGCAACCTGCTCTGTTTTTTTCTTCTTAACAATGCTACCGCTTTGATAACCTGCATAGACTAAGTTTTGTCCTCTACCGTTTTTTTTATTTTTTATTTTTTATTCTGTCAGCACAATGGTTCGGGAGCCTGCTTGAGATTAATTGTTGAGGAGTCAGCAAATGGAGAGCTGTTGCTCCTTGCAGTGTGCATAGCTTTAGCCTTCAGAGGGCAGTCCAAGGCAGTGAGACAATTTTTGCACACTTGGGGAGGCCAACGTGTGTCTTTGCTGCAACTTGAGTCAACCTCTTGTTCAGAATCTGCAGCAAACGCTGAAGTATGCAGTACTCCTGCTCATCTGTCATTGAACTGAGGAGAGCTGAGGCAGCCATATTTAATCAGCACCAATACCTCCTTCTGGATGGTGATTGTACCTTCCTGTAATGTTTTATTCTAAAGTCATTTCCCAGGCAGCATTATTGATTTATGTCATTGTCCTCCAAATCGCACTGTGCACATGCAATGTGATACTCAGCTGCCAATTCTCTTGATGGCTGTGATGCCAAGACAGATAACAGAAAAGGCAAGGGAACTGGTGTATTATTTTCCGGTTGCATGTTGTGTGTCAAGCACAACAAGCCAATATTTCTGTTCTCCCTCTCTCCCTCTCCCTCTCTCTCTCTCTCTCTCTCTCCCTCCTCTGTATGTAGTCCTTCAGCTTCCCACCCTCCTCCAAGCAACCAAACACCTATTGGTCATTCCATTACAGTATTTATGTTGGCAACTCCTGTGTTTCTGGAGAAGGTACATTTTCTCTTGGGACAAGGCTTAGTTTTTGCCACCCAATGTCTGTGATTCACTGTGGGTGCCTGTTCCAATGTGTGGACTCACCTTTCCATCTTGTCACAGCCTTTCACATCTTGACCGGGTAGATGCATGTGGTAGTGGGACTTCTCAGATTCATGGTCTCTCTGGGTCCCAAATCCCATGTAGCAGATCTTAGGGGCTGGGATTGAGGGCTACAGAAGTAGAAGGCTCTGTTTCACTGATCGATGCTGTTGTGATATGCAAAGTTGATCACTGTACACCACCCTATCTTTGTATTTAGGTGGACATGTTTGTGTGCCCAAAAGAATATACAGTAATCCTATTTTAAATCCCTGAATCATTCTTTCTAATGGCTGGTTTCATTCCTCTTTCTGTCTTTGTAGGCTCAGAACAGAGTACCAAGATTTGCAGTGTGTGTGTGTGTGTGTGTGTAGAATTTAATGGCAGTTCTTTTTTTTCCTTAGCTGCACAACAATTAAATTGCTTATTCCTATCATTATTCCATAGTGTCTTGCAAATGCGTGCATTTGGGAGATGATTTCAACTCTAACTGTATCCCCCCCCCCAAACCTGCTGCATTCATCTAACTGGGGTCCTAAGCTATCATGATATAATGTACAGGGTAGGAATTAACATAGCAAAAAAAACAAAGTCACCCTTTCAGCTCTAGAAGGGAATCATTTTTATGTATCTGTTTTTCCTTTGCATGGTGAAAGCATGGAAATATTAGAAGACCAGTGGAATGTTTTTATAACTGAGAGAGTTTAACCCATGGAAGACAACCAACTGTCCTTGAAAACACTTCAGGAGATGTGTGTCACATCCAATTCACAGTTTTAATGATTCCAGCAACTGGAAATGTAACAGCATCCAGCCTGTTTTTTAAAAATGCATGCACTAGATGAAAATTGCTTTTAAAAATAAAGCAAGGACTTTGCTATTGTAACAAAACAGCAGTAAAATGAAATGAAATAAAATAAAGTACACCTAGCTGTGTACCAGAGAGGCATACATGCCAGCACATCCAGATGGAGCTTTTATTGTGTATCTGACCTGCTTCAAGGACTCTGTTTTACAGGCTGCCACGATGCCACTGTCTCCCACTTGTAATACTTGGGTCATGCATCTTTTCTCTCCCTATCACTAATTTTCTATTGTGGAAATTGATACAGAATTAGGTGTTTCCTGATTAGAAATGTTAGCAGTTCTTCCTCTGGAATCAACTTTAGCTGAAGTCAGCTGCAATCCTATACGTAAATGGAAGCATGTGATAAAATTGTAGCCTTTATCAATAATTAGATTTCAAGGTGCTTTATGGAAGAGACATGCATACTTAATAATATTAGTGAGCGGGCCAGAAAGATGTCAAGGCATTTCCCCCCAAATGAAATGCATAGTGGGACTGTTTTTGCACGAGGCAAGAAAAACTGGGATTGCCACGGCAGCGTCTAATCCAGGATGTGGAACCTCAGTGAGCTCCACTTCATACTTGATTGAACAAGTGCTGGAACAGCATAGGCCATGCCATGATTGGACACTGGGGCCTTCCATCGGGTAGAGAGGCTACCCGGGATTGGGTGGGGAAGGAGGCTTTTGTTTGTTTATTTTTTTAGACAGCCACTAACGGTCTAAACACACACACACACCACCAAAAGATGGGCAAAAGGGAAGTCCCTTTCTGGACCTCCCAGAAGAGTGACTTCTCAAAGTCCAGCCAAGGCACAATCTATCTGATAAGCCTACTGATAGGACAGATAAGGCTTTGCCTTTGCTCCAGGAAGGGATTCCACCCTCCTCTCTACCTAGGCCTCCAGGAACAGCCAATCAGAGACAGAGAATGAAGCCCAACAAAGGATGGGGGGAATTGTCTCTTCGTATTCATCAGGGTCTCCTGAACTGACAGACACAAAGGGATGGGATATCCTACAAATCAGCGAAATTTGTTGATATTGCAGATTTGTTTATTAATTTGTCCCCAGCTCTAATCTCAAATAAATAATTCTAAAATTTGTCAGGATGACAAAAGGTTCACCAGAGGCAATAGTTCTTCACTGCTGAACTCCTTAAGAGAGGCTATATACAAAGGTCAATATGCTCTGGAGCTGTGGTAATTTCCTGAAATCAGTGAAGGCAGCCCATATTATCCCAGTCCTTGAGATGGGAAAAGAACTACATCAAACTGCATCACTGCCACCTCTTCTAGGAAGCGCAAAGATTCAGCACCAGGGATATTCCTTTCTGCAGAGCAGTCCTCTTGGGTTCTGACCCCTGAGAGAAATTGCCATTGCTATGGCACAAGCCATTTCCCTGAGATGCCTGCATCTCAGAGGTCCTTGGCACCTAGCAGTGAGAAAATCATTGACTCCAGAAAGCTCCAGCAAGCAGCGACAGCTCGCCAAAATGATGAAGATTTTGTGGAAGGGACATATTCCAACCCTAGCAGTTCATCCTTTCAGGCAACCATCTTACTTTGTCTGGTGGCAAAGCCAGCCTTTACACCTCAAGGCTCCAGCTCAGAGCAAACATCAGGTTTGTCCAATTGATTAGTGCAAGATTTTCACTCCCCTCCTGCCTGTTGTTGCCCATAAATAATGCATAGAGAGGTGAGTTGATTGTGTGCTTGCTGGAATGAATGGGTTGAGTCACAGAAGAGTCCTCCTGGATGAGTACCAGTAGGACTGTTATCATCATTAGGGGTGAGGAGGAAAATGGCTCTGTAGAATCCTATTTTAATTGGCTGTTTCTCCAGATTCCAAAAGAGAGAATGTACTCTATAAGAGGGGTGAGTGTTCAGAAGAGAGACATGGGTAAAGTACATATATCTTTGAATAGAGGTTGAGACATTAGGGTTAGGATTAGATAAAAGGCTATATAAAGCTGGTTACGATATACTGTATAGGGCAGAGGTGACTGTTTTTGTACACTAGGTGAAATTCTTCAGACAAACACCATATAGGACTTACTGTATAAAGTAATAGTAAAGGTATTTTATATTTTCCCTCTTATAGTTTTAATCATAGTTATTCTTTTTATTTTTCATAAAGAAATTATCATTTGAGCCCTTTGCCAATAATCTTTCTTCATTTTCAGGTATCAATTGTCACCCACAATGGGTTGCTGGCCTCCGCTTAAGCAAGGGGAGAGACAGATTTTTTAAAAAGTTTAAAAGGTTTCTGGTTTAAAAATTAGTGATGACAGCTAAGAGTTCGAGTTTCAACAAAATACATTAATAAAGTTATTTCACAGAGAGAAGTGGAAGAAGTTGCCCCGTGAAAGCAAAGTAGCTTAATGATTTTTCTGGAAGCTGAGTCATGGCAACTGGATTTCTTTTTCTTGAGAGATAATGGTGGAGTAGAGTACCAGAGTTGATGTGTTGCACACTAAGGGTGGCAGAGGTGAAGAACCCCCGGGGGCCTCACAGATGTGCAGACAATTGTTTGAAAGAGCACATTGGGTTTCTGATGGGGTGACAGCAGGATCAGCTCCCAAGTTTAAGTCTGTGTGGCAGAATCAAGTGGCAATCTAGCTGAGAGAGCTGGGGTGGAGAGCAGTTCAAAAAATTTAAATAAAATAAACTATGCACCCTGGAAGTAAAACTCCAGGTTTTAGAGACAAAAGGAGAAAAATGAGTCAGACAACAATAACAAAGAAAAAAATGGTGGGTGTGATATGAAACAAGCAAAAGAGTCAGACAAAAGAAAAAGAAGCAGATATTACATAAAAGAAAATGCGTCCATGAGGTTAATCTTTCATGCTGTACAGACTACACTTGTTCCTCTTTCCATTTATGAATTCTACAGGCAAAGGTTCATAACTCGCCATGGGCAGCTGAGAGCTATTAATGGAATACAACATCTGTTTCAACAACAGTGGTTCCTTGGTTAATGAAACTAATTAAAAGGAAGTCCAGAGGAAAATCCCATGACCTATCTAGGTTATCTCTGTATAAACATGGCAACAGTTGAAATAATTATAACTTTCATAACCCTGAAATCATGGACACAGTATTATAGGGATTTTTTTAAAAAAATTAGAGCTAAAGTTTTAGAGGTATCATTAAATGCTGAAATGAGTTCATTCAAAAGAAGATAGGCAGTTGTGGCATTTTGATGTAGCTCTCCCCCAACCCACACACCCCTTTTTCTGAAGTTCAAGCTACCTGCCATTACCTATGCAGCCAAAGTGGTGTCTGACAGAAGAGGAAAGGCCTGAAAAGAAATATAGGGTGGGTGGGAATACACAGGCAACTTCAGCAAGGCCAGAAATATTTTCCCCTGGACTTTGATGAGATCTACTTGCTCATTCTTCAAAACCTTGGTACTTTCCATGTGACCCTACACCAGTGGTTCCCAACCTGGGGGTCAGGACTCCTTTGGGGGGGGGTCGAACGACCATTTAACAGGGGTCACCATGAGACAGTGAAGAAAAAGGCACAAACGTCTTGGGTCTGGAGGAGGGGGGGAGGAAGGGGGGAAATAGTGAGTTAAAGCTTGATAGGTTGGAGGGGATGTCATTCAATGACACTGGAGGCTGCGATTGGCTAAGGGTGCCTGTAGAGGGAAGTTCTTGATAGCACCTGCTGCAGTGGCCTGCCAAAGGGGGCTTGTGGCCTCTTCCAAGCAGGGCAAGGGGGTCACCACAACATGAGGAGATGTATTAAAGTGTTGCAGCATTAGGAAGGTTGAGAACCACTGCCCTACATTGAAGACTAATTTGTACCATACAAATGGCCAGTTGTGTGCTGGAGTTTCCCAACGTAGCTTTTAAATGGCCACCAGATCTTCTGGAGGCCTTCAAGGAGGGGGCATTATTGACTACCTTGATGCAAGAGGCATTGCTGTTGTTTTTAAAATCCATTCCCACCCCACCCCTAGAAGGCTGTGGAGCTCAGTCACTGTCTATGAGGCTGTCCCCCTCCCCTATTTAGAATGGAAGTGCTCAAAGGACAGTGGGGGGGGGGCTTGTTGGGGACAGGCAGTTTGTCAGCATCACTGGGTGGAAAGGAGGAGGAGATCTCGATGTCCATGAGGGGAGGAAGGCTGGTGTGCCGAGAATCCTTGGTTGAGCAACAGTCTGTGCTTCTCATTGAGGACTTTGGGCTGTGGAAGCACCACCTTTTTAAAAAACCTTTTCCCCCAGGATGACCCCCCCCTCTTGTGCTGTGGCTCTGCTGTTTTTGTTTTCCCCCCAGCCTCTAACCTCCACCTTTCCCCAACCTGAATTCCATCAGCTGGGAGAATAAAGGGATAAAAATAATTCTGCCGAAGGGGACAGAGAGTGTTAGCATCCATTTCAATCTGGCTTCAGTCCTGGTTATGTGAACCATCTGCAATGGGAACTAGATGTGGAGTATGTTCCCATTGGCTCTTTTGTATCTCTCGGCATAATCATGATATTCCTCCTGGACTGCCTCTCAATGCCTTGGAGACATTGTATTGCAGTTGTTCTGCTTCTTTGGCAAGGGCAAGCTGAGAGGTTGGCAGCAGTATTTAACGCAAACCGTTTAACACAGGGACGCCCAAACTTTTTGTAAGGAGGGCCAGATTTGGTGGCTGAGAATGTGTCAGGGGCTGGTTGCTCCCCAACCCTGCCATCCACTGCAAGCCCCACCCATTGACCCATAAGCCCCACCCATTGACCCCTTGCATCCCCACCCACAGGAAGGAAGGCGGGAACCAAGGGAAGGAGGGAGGAAGGTGGAAACCAAGAGAGGAAGGAAGGAAGGTGGGGAACAAGGAAGGGAGGGAGGGAGGGAGGTGGGGACCAAAGGAAGCACAGGGAGCCGTGGCCACAGGTCACCCCTTGGAAGAGGTGATCTGTGCGACCTTGCACCCCCAAGCTCCCCAGCGGTGGCGACGGCTCGCCCGCCAGCCCACCCCAAAGCTCCTTGGCGGTGGCAGAGGCCCGCTGGCCTGCCCACCCCCACACTTTCCCCTGTGGTGCCGGTGGCGGCAGACTGCCCGTCCACCCAGCTGCCCAAGCTTCCCAGCAGTGTCAGTGTTGGCAGAAGATTTTTTTAAAAAAATGGGGCAAAGGAGGAGGAGGGAGGGGCAGGCCAGCCAGCCGCGGGCCACTCAGAATGGCCTGATGGGCCGGATTTGCCCCCCGGGCCGGACTTTGGGCAGGAGTGATTTAACATATACTTGGAACTGCTGGGGAAAGTGATCTGGAGTGTGGGAGTGTGGTGCCAACCAGTATGCTAATGACAGCCCACTGTCTCTCTCTCTCTCTAGTCTACTTAATGCTAAGGATGTTCTGGATTCAAATGTCTGACATCATTATGATGTTTGGTGTCAATAATGGACTGTCTGAGAGGAAACTGAAGCTTAATCCAGACAAGACAGAGGTGCTTCTTAATATAGTCAAAAGGCAAATAAATAAAGATCCAGCATGTAGTGGATGGGATGCACTCATGAAGAACGCTCAGGTTCTCACCTGGGGTATCATCCTGAATTCAGGCTTGAGCCTGAATACCTAGCTATCAACCGTGATGAGGAGCATGGTTGTCCTGTTAAAACTAGTCTGCAAGTCACACCTGTTCCTGGAAACATCTGACCTAGTTCCAGTGACACATGCCTGAGTTACATTCTACTTGGATTGGTGTAATGTGTTTTACATGGGGCTGCTTTGGAAGAATGTGCAGAGAAACATCACCTGGTCCAAATTAGAGCAACCAGACTAGGACTGGTTACAAGGAACATATAATTCCCTGTTCCATTTGTTGCCAGTGCATTTCTTGAATCAATTCATTGTGCTTTAAATCCCTATATATCTTTGGTCCAGGCTATCTGAAGGACTGCTTGTCAGATTTCCAGAGCTGGCCCTCACCACCCTCACAGGCACATTTGTCAAGCCACAAGAAAGGGCCTTTTTGGTAATTATACCCAGGTTGGTGCTGGCATGCCGTATTTCCACCAGTAGGCTGTCTTGTATTCCTTACAGCTTACTGAGAGCCTTGTGGTGCAGTGATTAAACTGCTGTACAGCAGCTGTAACTGTACTCACGACTTGCTTTGAGTCATGGTTGACTCAGCCTTCTATCCTTCCGAGGTCGGTAAAATGAGTACCCAGCTGACTGGGATGGGGGTGGGGTGGGTAATGTGTAGTCTACTTAAATAAATTGTAAACTGCCCAGAGAGTGCTTTAAGTGCCATGGCATAGCATATATGCAGAACAATTTGCTTTACTTCCAAATGGGCTTTTAGCAATTGACCAAACTGCTGATCAGAGAGTTTTAATTATGGATATTTCATATGTTCTGCTCTTTGATATGATTTCAAAGTGTTTTAAATTAGTGCAGACTGAATACCATTATAATTTTATTTTTCTTAATATAATTTACTCTCTCTTCAGTTGGTCTCTGCTCTTAAAAATAATTATTAAGCTGTCTTGGATCCCCGCTTTGGGAGAAAAGTGAGGTAGGAAAAAAACCCACAAATAATTAAGCAACTCTTTTCTTCTGTTGTTTGGCCTCTTGCAGTAAAATTTGACAATGGACAAAGTTTATACCACATTCAAGGGCCAATTCTAATCATTCCTGAACCCATCTGTTTTGGTTACGCAGAGAATGAAACCTACAGGCCAAGCCAAAGTGAATATGGGTTTATGTGTCTGGATTTATCTTTCCCACTGAAGTTGGTTACACTGAATGTCACTGATCCATGGCTCCATGCGTAAAATGAAGCCAAGTGGGGCAGTGTATTGGACATGTACTTCTCTTTGGTTAGGTTGGATCAGCTGTGGCAATACAATGCAAACCCTTGGCTTTTTCATTTCCTGAAATCAGCAGAAGTAGATGTGTGTTTACGTTGGAGTGTAGGGAGAATGGATGAGGAAGAACTTCTGAACTACCAAAGTAGCCAGGGCAAGAACAAAAATTCCTGTGACCAAAGCATTTGGAGGCTTTCAAAGGGAGGAGCATCTGAATCAATCAGTCCTGTATTGATGGATTTCAAAGCTGGCGGCAAGTTAGAGAAAAATGAATGGGTATTATATTGTACACAAAGATAAAATGTGCTGATAAGGGTCTATAGTCATGTGTTCAACAGCTGTGCTTCTTGGCTTGGATAGAAGGCAAGAGTGATTGTGGTAGCTGGTTCTACATACATTTATCCTTGGGTTTTCTACTTTGTTGCACCCGATCGGGTTGCTCAATTATATCCAGAATCAGACAAGGACGTATCAGATAAGCAACATCTACTCATTTATTTCTTTTTATTGTTGTGTTTTATGTGTCATAAAGAGGCTGAGCCTGTAAAACTTTGGACAAGCTAATAGGAAAACATTATCAGAAATCTGTTAAGATAGTTTTGTGTTTTCCTTTTCAAGCTAGAATCCTGACCGGAGAGCAATTGCATTCATCAGAAACATTTCAAACTCAAGTTTAAAGCTACTGAAACCATTTGGTAATGTTGAGCACAGGCTGAGTTATTTTTGGGACACAGCTGCCATGAACTGGTAGCTGGTTGGACGTTCAATTCAACAGTGGGAATCACCATGCCTATATTTTCTTTTGTTGCAGGAACTGGGTAATCTTTCCTTGCCAAGGTATATGCTCAGAGGAACGTGTGTGGTGTTCTGACTATGATCCTGTTGGGTACTGGAAGACTGGAAAGCCCTACCAGCACAGTAGGGAGGATCTCCTACTTGTACATACTGTACATTAGCTTTGGCAAACAGCGCTGCCTATGAAGAACAGCCAGCTTAGGCTTGCACAAGGTGTTCTAGGACCCCACCTTCTGCAAATGACGAAAAAGGTGAAATGTCTTGTGCTATACCCGTTGCATGAGCAATCTGACTCAAACAGGGTCTTGGCTGCTGCACTTTATAAAATCACTTAGAGGCCATGGATGCTGTAAATAACATAATATATACGATGGCATGAGCTTTCATGCACCAAAACAGGGTTTGGAGATGTATGCCTTATGTTTCTGATGCAAATGATTGTATGAATTTTCCAGACACTATGGTATTTTGTAATTATTTTCCCCCTAGATATGCAAGTTGTATGCAGCTTCCCTTAAGGTACAGGTGTTGCAAAATTCTGAAATGAAAGGGATAGTCTGAAATGAGTATGTGAACTACTAAGCAAAGTGGAGAACAATGATCCATTCAATCCATATTAAAATGCATGGCTAACAAATTTGGCCTAATCAAATTGCCAGTGGCTAACATGCCACAAGCCTTTTGTTGTTATTTTTGAAGCTACAAAAGGATGCAATTATAATTGGCCAAGAGAGTCAAAGACCAGCTGAGCCAACACTAAACTAGCTGAAGCTGTGTTGATGAATCAAAACCCTCGCAACCTAAGGATGCTGGAACTTACCATCTGCACATATCTTGATCATCATCAGAACTGCACAGCTGCAAGGCAGCCTATGGATCATGGAGCCACAGTGGGAAATTGAACTCCCAACCACTGAGCTCTCCAACTTCTTCTAGCCAGCATGCTAGTTGGAAGCGTATCTAGCATAACTTCCCCTTTGTTCTGTCTCCTCTCTTTCCTCTCCCATCACTTTTTGATTCCTTTGTTGGCAAGCCTTAGATAGCTAGCAGATCTCAGAGATCAGCCAACAAAGGGGGATTGTATCAGCATAAGAGAATTTTTATTTTATTTTTTTTTTTTTTTTTTTTTTTTTTGCTAACAGAAGAGGCCACTGCTGGTTCCAAACCCCCTCTGGCTTGCACAAATGTGAATTAGGATGGTGCTGGCTGCTTTTGGGATACAACATCACCGTGTATTTCAGAACACATGACTTTCAGCAAAGTGCAAGGCAGAACAGAGCAACCATGTAGATTACACCTTGTCCTGCCAAAAATCCCCCAGAAAACTGCCTTGACAGGCCCTTCTGTTCTTTGCAAACCTATTTAATGTTCTAGCTTTATTTTCCTCAAAGCTGGGTATGGGTTTAAGTTTGAATTCTGCAGCCCAGCACTCCAAACTCAAACAGGTAAGTAGGTAACCATCCCTATTGGCATACAATACCAAGGCTGGGTGTGCAGTGCCCAGCTGTACAAAAATGATGGCCTGGGACCGGGCCAGGCATTAAGTCACCAGGCTTCAGTGCTTGCTTCAGAAGCACAATAGGGACAAACAGCAACAACAGAAGGAAGAGATAAGAGAACAGCAGCAACCATTTTCTTGGGCCATGCAGTAGGTTTTGTGTCTTTGCGCTGCCCATTGTTTTCTTCACTAAACAGGAGTGGGACAGGGAAGATGCATGTGCCATACAGTACTGCAGTAAGTTTGATCATGCTTCTGGCGATGTCTTCTGGTAAAGCCCAAACTTGAGTAAATCAGGGGGGTTTTGGACTGCAACCCCCAGCCAGCACAGCTGGTGGTGAAGGCCTCTAGAGTTGTAGTGCAACAACACGTGGCTTACTCATGGCTGGGAACCACTGTTGTAAAGCATTGTAAACTAAATATTGTAGACCAAAAACATTGGGAGGGCTACGGCAGAATATTCTTGCTATATCTGAAAGTTGAGTCATGGCTACTGGACTTCTTTTTTGAGAGGTAGAAACGTTTAGCCCCTGGCCCCGATGGTGTTTTATGCGAGTTCCTTTTAAACAACCCTAACTGGTGGGCAGCCCCCCTGGCTAACTTATTAACCTTGATCGATCGAACAGGGATCTTACCTGATCCTTGGTTAGCCTCAATCTTAGTTCCAATCTTCAAAAAAGATGACCCCACCTCTACAGCTAACTATAGACCGATCAGTTTGCTCTCCTCAATAGGGAAACTCTATGCAAAACATTTACTAAAGCACCTAACAGATTGGGCTGAGGAAAAGCTTCTACCAGGCAACAAACAAATAGGATTCCGTCCAGGATCCTCCCCTCTAGACCATGCCCTCTTACTGTCCTTTCTCACTGAGAAATACTCTGTCCATTTTAATGGCAAACTCTATGTTGCATTTATTGATCTACGGGGTGCTTTTGACTCAATCAATAGAGAGCTCTTATGGAATAAATTAGCCTCTTGGGGCATTGACCCCCATCTGCTTTTCCTAATCTGTAAACTTCATACCTCAAACTTCTGCCAAGTCCGGACTAGTTGCAGTGATTCCCTATCGGACAAGATTCCAATAATGAAAGGTGTTCGCCAGGGCTGCATATTAGCTCCTACTTTATTTAATCTTTTCTTGGCTGATCTGCGCCCTCAGCTATCACCATATGAAAAGTCAGCCCCTTCCCTCAATAATACTCCTCTTCCTTTACTGCTCTATGCCGATGACTTAGTCCTTCTCTCCACTACTAGACCAGGGTTGCAACATCTCATGACGGCATTTCAGTCCTACTGCAGATCTAATGACTTGCAAATCAACTCAGGGAAAACAAAAATATTGATCTTCTCAAAATCCTAGAAACCACTACCCTGGAACATTGACAACAGTCCTATTGAACAAGTAAAGATCTTTAAATACCTGGGAATAACTTTCTACCACTGACTTAACTGGTCCCCCCATAGAAACTTGGCTATTTCATCAACAACATCCCATTTAAATGCAGTTGCCCACTTTTATTACAATAGGGGCAATCAGTACATCCCCGCAGCCCTAAAAATCTTACAGGTTAAGGCCATAAGCCAATTTCTCTATGGAGTCCCAATTTGGATCAAGGCTGTCACTGAAAAAGTAGACCTGGTGATGGCCTCCTTCCTGAGGCACATTCTCAGTGTTCCAAATACGATTAAACTATCTACTATGGCCTTAGAACTGGGCATTCACTTACCCTTGACTACAGCATGGGTTTTAGCCTTTAAATACTGGCTAAACCTTCATTACAATTTTCGTTCTGACTCCTTACTGTCCAATCTCCTGAAAGACCCTTTTACCCCCTCTTGGGAAACCTTTTTTGTTACCAAACTCCAAAATATAGGTTTCTCCTTAGATTACTTTGCTAACATTGACTTTAACAGAGCTCACTCAATCATAAAGTCGAGATTATGGGAAGTAGAAACACAAACACTTACCTCCACCTTAAACCGTTTTTGCTCCCCATGCTACTTCAATCTATCCCCTGTAGGTGGTCATGATTTATGTTACTTCTACAAACTAGTAAACCCCATCAAGAGGTGTGTATTCATGCTAGCTAGATTTAACATTTTCCCATCCTCAGTCCTGTCTGGAAGATATCAAAGCCTACCCCTTTCACATAGGATCTGTAAACGTTGCCATATAGAACCCGATACGGTCACCCACATCCTGTGCCACTGCCCAGCTTATAGTAAGTTACGTAAACATTTTCTCGGTCAAATATTACTTGAGCGCCCTGCCTCCCCTGATGGACATGTGAGTCTCCTTCTTGAGGACACTTCTGAATTAGTCACCACCTGGGTGGCAGATTACCTTGATGTTGTTTTAAAAAGCTATCCCTTGTGAGTTACACTGAGGTTTCCAAGGTGGGACATATTTTAAATGTGGTGCTGTTCTGTCTGTTTTATTTATTTGTATTTATATCCTCTTTTAAATGCCATTAAAGGTTTATGAAATGAAATGAATGATAGAAATGTTTCGCTGCTCATCCAAACAGCTTCATCAATCAATTCTTGCTATAGCACTACTAATGTAAGTTCTTGTTCAGCTCCACTCACACATAAAGTCACCACATGTGTATCCCTTCCTGCTCATAATTCACACAAGAGGTCAGCTGAAATAGGAGGAGAGTTAATAGGAGGAGCCTGTTTCGGGGGTGGTGATATGGTCTGAAAGCAAGATGCCAAAATGACACTTCTCACCTCTCCGCCTTAAGAAATGGGGTAGTCACCAGGGAGCCCTGTCTTGTCAAAGAATGATCTCTTTTGGTGGTACGTCAGGAATGTGTGAGCGACATGAGAAGTAGTGATGCTTAGTTAGCTTCTTCTGGATCAGCCAGTGCCACTAGCGGAATCTGCAAAATGATATTGTATAATTTCTGGTGAAAGGGAGCATCAACTTAAAACAGAGGAAGTACGCTGTTATTCTCTCATACCTACCAACTTCCGCCTCTAGGAAACGATATTAATTCCACTTTAGAATCAGTAAAAATCATTGTTGGGATTATTTCTGCATGCATGCTGATTATATTTAACAAGGAAGATTCCACAGCCCTACACTGAAGAAGCAGTCATCTACACTCTAAAGTCAGATCGGTCTTATGGTTTTAGCCCACAACTCCCATTAGCCCACTCTGTGGACTATGCTGGCTAAGGCTGCTGAAGACTGTAGACCAAAAACATGTAGAGGGCCACAGTTGACCATTCTTGCACTAAAATATACATAATGACTGAAAATAATGAAACTGCTAAAGCATGACTAATGCAAACCTTTATACTCCCACCCACATGTATGTTCTCATGCAGTCCTGTACTTTTCTGTTCATAAGTCACACAAGGCCAGCTTGAGTAGGAGAAGCTACAATCAGCCAGTCTTGATAAAGTCTATAGAAGAATAGATCTTGATGCCACCAAGAATATATCTGGAGGCACCCTGGCTGGGGTTGCAGATGACATTTTAAAAACTATTATCAGTGTAAAAAGCTAGAATACATGCCTCTTAGGAAATAAGGCTTTCCCCATGTTATTTTTCTCCTATAAGAATTTTGCTAATTTCTTGAAAGTAGAATTGAAAACTATATATTTCAGTGTTCCAGATACAGAGGCAGGCTGTAAATGTTGCACTTCTAAATAAGCAATTAGCCAAGGATTTTTACTGCTACTGCTACTGCTGCTATTGCTGTTGTTGTTGTTGTTGTTGTTGTGTGTGTTGTGTCGTTACAGTCATGACCGACTCTACGTGACTCCATGTCCATGGAGTTTTCTTGGCAGGACTACTGGAGTGGCTTGCCAGTTCCTACTCCAGGCGCCTACAGCACCTGGGATTCCCTGGTGGTCGCCCATCCAAGTACTAGCCAGGGCCGACCCTGCTTAGCTTCCGAAATCAAGCGAGATCGGATGTGCTTAGGGCATCTAGGCAGCTCGCTGCTGTTGTTACTCCTACCCCTATTCCTACTCCTACTCCTACTACTATGAATAATAATAATAATAATAATAATAATAATAATAATAATAATAATAATAATAATAATAATAATAATAATAATAATAATAATAATCTGAAAATTGAACTTCAGAGACTCTGGCATAAACCGGTACAGGTGGTCCCAGTGGTAATTGGCACGCTGGGTGCGGTGCCCAAAGAACTAAGCAAGTATTTAGAAGAAATTGGAGCTGACAAAGTCACCATCAGTCAGCTGCAGAAAGCCACCTTACTGGGATCTGCTCGCATAATTTGCTGATACACCACTGAGTCCTAAACGCTTGGGAAGCATTCGACTAGTGATTGGTAATATAAAATCCAGCGTAGATAGCTGTGTGGTTAATAAATAAGAAGAAGAAGAAGAAGAAAGAAAGAAAGAAAGAAAGAAAGAAAGAAAGAAAGAAAGAAAGAAAGAAAGAAAGAAAGAAAGAAAGAAAGAAAGAAAGAAAGATGATAACAATGATGATGACTTATGCTGACAAATTCTGGTAGTTACAGTCCAAAAGTTAACTTTTCCAGACTCTCATATCTGCAAGCAGTCCCTTTGGTGGAAAGTCATCTCAGTCACCTTAGCTTGATGGCACTGGGCAATCAGGCTCCTGTCAAACTATACTGTTCCCGTCACTACTGTTGGTGCTCCTATTATATGTAAGAGAATCTCTGCAGGCAAGTGCCTTTGCTTAAGGTGTTAATCTTCTGCCAAGCCCCTGTTTTGAACAGAATATAATTCAGGCAGCATTGAAACTCCCCTACTGTCCTGTCTGGAATGTTCACATTTAAAGTGTAACTCTACCTACTCAAGTGCAGCCTAGCAAAAGTCATTATTAACTTATCTAATTACAAATGTGGCATGCTCCAAAATGCTGGATTGAAATCCCTCTTTAAAACAAAACAAAGCAAAATAACAAGAAGATTTTCTGTTCAAGATGCTAGTTCTTAATAACTATAGTCTATTATGCCAGACCTTCTGTTTCAGCCAGTGTTATTTTTTTCCCCTTTCTCTTTCTGTATGACAAATGGGAAGGATTAGTTGGCTGCACAGCCAGGAGTTGATTTGCCAGTGTGCCTCACTGGAGAAAAGCCAGGCTGCTTGGCTTAAGGGAAACAGCACAGTCCCAGACTGCACCCAGAAGGAAATGGTAAACCACCTCCGAGTACTTTCACAGAAAACTCTTGAGAAAAATAGCCATAAGTCAACATCAACTTGGCAATAATTTATTATTAAAGAATTGCTGTGATTAAAGATGGGCACAAAATGGAAAACGAAATGCTGTTTTCTCATTTCATTAGGTAACGAAATGAAACGAAATGAGAAAGCAGCATTTCATTACAGATGAAACAAAATGGTTGTTTTTTTGTTGAAACATACTGTTTTGTTCCATCCATAAAAGGGGTCCCTTACTGCTGGGCTCAACAAGCCCCGCCTCCTCCTCTCAGAGCCTACTTCCTGCTTCCTCTCAGCTGGGAGGCAGGGTATGTGTGACTCCCCTGGGTCCTAGAGGCACCAAATTTAGTGCTGGGGGCCATTTTCAGAGGGGTCCAGGATAGCTGTCATCAGCTGGAACCCGTTAAAAATGGACAAGTCAGCCCCAGGGGATACCCCAAGTGCTGGCTGGGCCAATTTTAAAGGGGCCCAGATGATGACAGCTCTCCTGGACCCCTCTGAAAATGGTCGGGTCACCAGTTCGGGGCTCTCACGCTGGCATCCTGACCATGTTCAGAGGGATCTTGTTAAGCTGTCATCGGCTGGACCCCTTCAAAAATGGCTCCTGGGCACAAAATCTGGTGCCTCTAGGACTCAGGGGAGCCATTTTATTTAATTTCATTTTGCTTTGTATGAAACAAAACAAAATTAAACGGGGTGGGCACAAAACAAAATAAAATGAAACATTATTTTTCTGTTTTGTGCCCATCTCTAGCTGTGATATTAGTATGCTGTAGGCTGGACCTATACTAGAAATGAATTTGCTCTCCCAAAATCTTAACATTTTCTTTTTCAAAGCTTAATTATTCATTTCTGGTACCTTTAATGTTACCCTTTAATGTTCTAAGATGCCTCTTCTAATTCCCACTTGAATATGTCTGAAATGTCCTGGGATGTAACATGGATTTGAGCAATCTCCGAGAGGCAGTAGAAGACAGGAGAGCCTGGCGTGCTCTGTTTCATTGGGTGGTGGTGGTCATGAAGAGTTGGACATGACTGAACGACTGAACAACAACAATCCTCAGAGTGAAAGATTAGGCTAATGTGGTTCTCCAGAGCTGCTATGTATCCTACACTTGACCATGAGAGGTTCTCACATTGGCCATTCCACAAAACTGTCCTAGCCTTTTGATCCTGTAGCTATTGAATGGACAATGGGGCTTTCTCACATTCCCACTTGCCCTGTTGCCATGTCCTCAGAATGAGGCATCAGTTCTGCCATGACAGTAAACAGTGGTGACATGATTTGGGGGGACTGCTGGAAGAGATGGGTACATGCTCTACCACCTTTCCATCTGATGTGAGGGATCTAAAGCAGGGCCACCCTTATATGTGATGGCTATAGTTCCATATGACTATGTGTAGCCCCACATTTCCCCTTTCTTCCTGTTTTTCTGGAAAGCAGAATTATGAAGCACAGCTTCCACCTTGGTTGTGGGTGGAAGATATTTTGATGTTCCACTTAGGCTAGAGAATGCTTGCTGTGCATTCCCATACATTCCCAATGGCTTGCTTTATTATTCATTTATTCATTTATTTAAAAACTGCCCTGAGGGTCTCTCACTGGGTGATCTAATAGAACAATGAAAGAAGAACCACTTAGGATAAAATCCTTATGACATCAGATGCATACATCTACTATATTCCAGAGGGTTTTTCTGAAACCTCACACAGTGCTATATTTGGCTGAAAGGACCTTTCTGGAATGGAGTGACTGCCAATCAATCTGGAACTAACCAATTGCTCCCTCATTCCTCTGAATTCAAAGACAGACCTACCTATATGTGTATCTCCTTTCCTCTCTTTAGTTTGTTGAAAGCAGTGAATTTGCTAAAATATGTTGTTGAAAGCAGCCATGTTTGATAGTTTTGTTTGAGTCATTCAAACAGAAGCAATGAAACCATTTATTCTTTCTCCAGCTAATGTCTCAGAGTGAGTTATTGAGACTGTAAGTTCCAGTTAAGGAGGAAAGGGGTGCAGTGCTTTGGGAAACAACACGAAGCTAATCTGTTCTGTAAATCCCTGTGCTTCTGCTATGGAGCTAGAGGAACTGTCAGAGTGTTGTGCTATTTGATCAGCCAGCAGAAGCAATACTTATTGAATAAGTAGTTAGCCAGAGACAGAGTTTTCTTAAAACCAAACAGCTATATTACAGACTGTACAAAAATATCACAGCATCACAGAATTTATACAAAGTTCAACAGCATAACAGCATAAGAGCATACATTAGATTGACAAAATATATGGCAGAGAAACAAAGTGGGTGCCTTACTCATGGAAGGCCCAATGTACAATGATTTACAGAATATTTTTATACATGTGTCTGTCCAATCATAAATGACATTACCTCATAGCTATTGCTTTGCAGCCCCTTGCATCAGCCAAAATTCATTATGCTAATTCTTAACATCTGTACTCCATTAGAAAAAACTATACATTGAGTCACTGTGACTTTGCACTTTTACAGACTCCATCTTTAAATCAATTAAATACATATCATGTATATATAGAACATCCTGTCTAATACATATATTTCACTAACTAATATCTGACAGGAACTGAACCAAAAATTCAAAATTCTGCAGGAGTAAAAAAATGTAAAAATACTGCAGACCTTGTATGGCATTGATGAATTTTTGAAAGCACAATCCTAGGAATGTCTACTCAGTAGTAACCCTCGCTGAACTCAGTAGTGCTTGTTCTCACAGGCAAGGATGCCTAAAATTGTTGCTTTGCATACACAAATACCATTAACATTAGTGTTAAAAACAAGGTTAATTTTCTCTGGATTGTGCCAAATGTGATTGATCACATCTTTCTCCAGGATTTTATTTTTCAGTGCAATAGGTTTTAACAGTTTAATAAACCTTGTTATTAAAATCAGGAGGTGGGGGGAGGGACTCGGCAGGATGTTTAGGGCTTTGGCCTCAAAACGATTTCACAAAAAAGAGACAAAAGCAAAGAAAAAAAGCTTTCTTTTGCTGTTCATTAATGTTCTCCCTTCATCCTTGGTGACCATCTGACATCTTAGACAAAAAGCCTCAATGAGCGAGACAGGCCTCCTCCTTAATGCAAGCAAACCAGCAGCCCAAATTACCTGTGTGACCTTTCCCATGAGTGTAAGGAGAAATCTCTCCTGGAGTGAGATAAAGAAATTAGGTCTTCATTCTTCCATGGTTTACTGCTAGGAATGCTTCTTGGCTGGATGCTAAGAATAAACCAGTTATTGAAAAGCGGGGCTGGGAAGCTGACAAGCATGGCTGAGCTGAGTAAGGAAATTTGATGAGGAAATAAGATGCTTTGTAGATCAGTGTGTAGTGATTAGTCTTTTGAATGCTGGGCTTATTATATAAGCAGAAAGAGAGGGGGTGCTTATTGTAACTGACAGCTTCCACTTATACAGGTATTCTTCCAACTAATGAGAAGCATAATAGACTATTTGTTTATAAATCTTACCCAACCCCCCCTGGCTTTGCCTCTGACCAATTTAGTGGGCTGGAAAGCTACAGACAATAATATTTTCCCTCCTCTGGCTGCCTCTCCTTTCATATGCAGGGATCACAGTGACAGGAGTCACTGCCACTGAAGAAGCCCAGAAGAGAAGGAAATGGTTGTGATCACAGGATTTTAAAGACAATTTTGTTTGTTGCATAAAACTAAAAAACTGAGAGGAGATTCATGTGAATCTTTGCCCTACACAGAACTTTCTTTCTCTCTTTCTCTCTCTGTCTCTGCATGAACGTTCCAAGGATCACTCAGTATGAGTGCTGTAAGCTTGCCAGGTTGCAGCTTTGTTCACTTGATCCATCAAACTCAGCAAGGACTCTTGCGATATCTTGAAAACTTACAAGTTTTATGTGGTACATCATTTCAGGTACTGTAGCTCAGATTATTGCCCAAGTGATTTTAGGTCAAAAGAGAAGAGCAGTTGAAAACTTCAGGACACATTTTTACCCTGAAACATCTTTATTTGATTCCAGTACCCATTTTAAATCAAAATACAATTAAACACTTTGCTCCGAGTTTCGCTCATAATTGGAGATGGGCATGAAACAAAAAAATAATGTTTTGTTTTGTTACCTAATGAAACGACGAAACAGCATTTCGTTTTTCATTTTGTGCCCATCTCTACTCATAATATATATTTCAAATAAATACCATTATTATCAATATATTGTTAGCTGCAAAAACACAGGATGGTCACTGTCTATGTGCCACTTTAGGATGTTATTTTAAAAAGGATGTTGATTTCTCATTAGCCCCCTGCAGGGATTTTCTTATACCCTTCAAGTAAACACGTGAGGAAGTAGGTTACCCCCTCTTCTCCCTCATTGCTCTTAACTTGTGAAAGACAACATGTCCATGCAATCAAGAATTCTGTAGGGTCCTAATTCATGTGGAAAGCCTCCATGCTTGAGGAAGTAGTGGTAGAAGGGGGTCAGATTTGCCTCTTCCCCCTCCCCACTATGCTCACCTGAATAGAGTTACAGGAACCCTATTCAGTCTTGCTTTAAAACGTATGTAGGCCACCCAGGTGAAGAGGAGGATGTTTGCTTCCTCCCCTCAGCACTTTACAACCACTTGAAGAGGCTGCTCTAGAAGGGTAGTCTCTCCGCTTGAGCCCAAACCTAATGAGACTGGCGCTCTGGTTCATGTGGAGAAGCTTCTCAGGTACAGTAGTTGCTCTCTTTTCACCCATTTCCATCATTTAAACATGACAAAGGAGTGTCACAAGAGGAGTGGAATTAAAAAAACACTGACCAGCCCATAGGCCAGCTGGTTGGCTCTAGGGGAAAAAATAAAAATAAAAAAAAAAAATAAAAAAATAAAAATTAAAAAATTAAAAAGCACTGATCAGCCCGCAGGCCAGCTGGTCGGCGCTAGGGAAAAAAATTAAAAGAAAATTTAAAGGCACCAACCAGCCTGCAGAATAATTTTTTTTAAAAAAAGAACTGACCTGTCTGGAAGCCAGCTGGTCGGCGCTAGGGGGGGGAATTAAAAAGAAGCAAAACAAAGATATGAATGGATACGCTTATCTGCTTAGAGTTTTGACATAGATGGTTAAAACCTATTGTCTTTGTCTTCCGGACACTAGTACAGCAGTTAGAAATATCAGTCTGAATAATAAACCTATTATCTTCTAGCAGTGAGAGACCATATCTGCCTTTGAATGCTATAAGGATAGTAATTAGGGTTGGTGGTAGGAGTGGTTTGAGGAATCAAGGCAATAAAAAAACTGCCCGATGGCATGGTTACTCATTTGAAATAAATCTGATGGATCAGGAATTTTGAAGTTGATTCAAAGTCAAATTACATGATTTCATTATTGGGATCAACATGTGTGTCCACTCGAGACAACTTTTAATCCATTTTTAAAATGTTGTATACATTTTTAAATTGTTGTTGTCTGGGGGCCTATATGAGCATTTATAATCATTACACTTGAGAATTTGTCTTGTGTCTTCATGCCCTTACACTGGCATATGTGATTGCCTGTGCAGAACAAAACCTCAAATATAAGGAGTTTACAGTGCCTGCTCACCCTAATAAGAACATAAGAACATAAGAACATAAGAAGAGCCATGCTGGATCAGGCCAAAGGCCCATCTAGTCCAGCTTCCTGTATCTCACAGCGGCCCCACCAGATGCGTTGCTGACTAGATATCTGTCTCCTGATACCACTCCCTGCATCTGGCCCACCTGGTTTAAAGTGATTACACATCTCCATCATGGTTTGTAACCCGTGATGGACTTTTCCTCTAGGAATCTGTCCAATCCCCTTTTGAAGGCATCCAGGCCAGATTCACCACATGGCAGGGAGTTTATTTTGAAAAAATATTTTCTTTTGTCAGTTTTTCTCCCAGCACCAATTTGAGTGTATAGTTCTGGTATTTTGAGAGAGGGAGAAGAGCTTTTATCCAAATACCCTGCATTATTTTGTATGTCTCAATCATATCCCCCTCAAGCGCCTTTTTCCAGACTAAAGAGGCCCAGTTGTTTTAGCCTTTCTTCATAAGGGAGGTGCCCCAGCCCAGTAATCATTTTAGTCGCTCTCTTCTGCACCTTTTCCAGTTCCACTATGTCTTTCTTGAGATGCGGTGACCAGAATTGTACACAATACTCCAGGTGGGGCCTTACTATTGTTTTGTATAACGGCATTATAATGTTGGCTGTTTTATTTTCAATCCCCTTTTTGATAATCCCTAGCATGGAATTGGCCTTCTTCACTGCTGCCACACATTGGGGAGACACCTTCATGGAGCTGTCTACCAACACACCAAGATCTCTTTCCTGATCCGTCACGGATAACTCAGAGCCCATGAGTTGATAGATGAAGTTTGGATTTTTTGCCCCAATATGCATTACTTTACATTTGGTTACATACATACATAATGCTGGCTGCCTTTCACAGCCACCAGTGTTCTTTTTAATATTTATTTTATTTTCTATTTCTTTCAACCTGAGATAGTGCTATTTCAGTTTTACAAATAGAATATATATAATCCTGGCAGGGCCGGCGCGTCCATTAAGGTGAACTAGGCAGTTGCCTAGGGTGCCAAAATGGCCAGGGGGCGCTGGCCAGCCTGCTGCCCTCCACTCCCCCTGCCGCCGGCCCCTGCCCTCCATCCCCCCACCGCCCATCGCTGGCTGCCCCCCTCCCGCCGCCGCCACCCGCCGCCTGCCCTCCCTGCCGCTGCCGCCCGCCCGCCCACCCGCCACCCCGCCCCTGCCACTGCCACCCACCCGCCGGCCGCCCTGCCCCCCCGCTGCCACTGCTGCCCGCCCCCGCCACCCCGCCCCTTGCCTAGGGCACAGAAAACCCTAGCACTGGCCCTGAATCCTGGCATTCATTACTTGAAAATCCCTACAGATGCCATTTACTCCAACACAGATGAGCACATGAGCCAAAATGATTCAAAACAAATCATGTCCTCAATCAAGTTAAAATAAACAACCTCGTTAAAGCTGTTTTTAAAATTCCAAATTAAAAAAATACTTCCCAGCCAAAAAAAGGCACACTAAGCTGTATGTTCAATAAATGGATATTTTTCAATCAATTTCCAAGCATGCTAAATCTAACACAAACTAAGGACTTTTTTGATATATAACCACACAGTGAATCGAACATCATGCTAGAACTTAAATTTAAAATTGACATAACCTTATTGACTTTCTGTTCTTCCTTCCTGAACATCTGTTCCTCTTTTCTAGCTCTCCAGAGCAGGTTGGATGAGAAGGTGAAGGGCATGCTTATCAAATATTCAAATGACACAAAATTGGGTAGAGTTGCTAATAACCTGCAAGACAGAAACAATATTCAAAAATATCTTGTTTTCCACAAATACTAGGCTGAATACAACAGAATGACATTTAACAGGAATAAGTGCCAAGTGTGGGGAGAAGTAACCAAACACAATTACAAGATGGGAAATCCTTGATTTAGGAGTATTACATGGAACAAGGATTTTGGAATATCTGTAGATCAAAAGAAAAATAGGAGCCAACAGTGTGATGTGGCTGCAAAAAAGGCAAATGCTATTTTGAGCTGCATTAACAGAAGTGTAATCTCCTGTGAAGTACTAGTTCCCCTCTATTCAGCATTGGTTAGACATCTTGAATACCGTGACAACATCTGGACACCACAACTCAAGATGGAGGAGAACTGGAACAGGAACTGGAACAGGTTCTGAAGAGGACAGGGATAATGAGAGAATTGGAAACAAAGCCTATGAACTGGAAAAATGTGCATTATTAACCTTGAGATACAATAACACTTTTCAAATACTTGAAAGATACAGTAGTTGTACAGAGGAGGAGCAGGATCTGTTTTTTTATCCTCCCACAGTGCACGGCATGTAATAATGGGGTCAAGTTACAGGAACATCAGGAAAAACTTCCTAGCTGTTAGAGCAGTATGACAATGGGGAAAAAACTCCCTGCTTCAATGTATCCATGTCTCCAATGTCTTTCCCCCTCTCCCTGATCTGGTGGGGGTGAAAGGAGGGATTTTTAAACATTTTTTGCCCCCAAGCACTGATTAGCTGTAGCGTGAACTTGGGGCTAACAAAAAGGGTTAAAATTGGCTGGGGGGGGAGAAATTTTTTTATTTTTATTATTATGTTAATTAATTAATTAATTAATTAATAATAAACACACTGCCTTTTAAAGGTGGTATTTTTAATTAGTTTTTTGGCTGAACCCCAAGCACCAAACAGCTGTAGTGCAGGCTTGGGGCAGCAAATATCTATCTATCTATCTATCTATCTATCTATCTATCTATCCATCTATCTATCTATCTATCTATCTATCTATCTATCTATCAAATGTTTATTTATTTATTTATTTATTTATTTTGGCTGAGCCCCAGTTGTTTATCAGCTGTAGTGAGGGCCATCTGAGGGTGCTTTCTTTAAACAAACGCCGGCACGCTACATCTGATTGGCACTGCCGCTTTGGAAGCCCCCTCCACAGGGGCTGGTCAGCAGCTTGGGAGGGGGAACAAAAACAAAATGAATGAAATGAAAATTTTTGTTTCATTTCATTTCATTTTCCTTTGAGGGGGCGTTTCATTATTTGTTTTGTCATGTAATGAAAAAGTAACGAATAATGAAATTAATAAAAAATTCATTTCGTGCCCATCTTTACTTGCAGTCATACATACTGGAGAACACCCTAGGGGAAATCTGGGTGCAAAATCACCCACAGCAAAAAAATGTCATTAAAAGGGCCTACTGCCCATGGCCAAGTTGAACAGGATTTTGGCCAAAATCTTCATGCAAACACATAAAATTAATATAGCTTTTTGCATTCATATTTGCAAGAGAAAAGCAGGATAATGATAGTTCCAAGATGGACTTGCCTCATTTAGCAAATGAGCTTGTTTTTGTTTTGACATTGGTCATCACCATATGAGTAGAGCCTGATGGGCATGATGTCCCAGGCATGCAGATTTAAAAGGTCTTCACAACTGGAAGCAAATCATAGGGAGAGGAGGCATGCTTTCTCTGCAGTATATGATTGGACCTGTAAGTATTCCACCAGCCATCTTGTCCTATTTGAATTCAATAGCAAGCTTGGAAACATTTCCATCCTATCCTATACCATACCATTACTTACTATAAAAGGTACATAAAGACTTAGGAAGTTCTAAACAATGGGATTCTGTCCCCACAAGAAAGAATGGCCACTTTCCCTTGAGCTGGCAAATCACCCACAAGCTACTTCCCAGCGTGTCTGCATATTGCTAAATAGTTTTGTTCATCCCAAAATTACCATTTTATCTGCATTTTGTCCAGGAAGCTCAAGGTGGCATACATGGTTTCTCTCCTCTACATTGTATCCTCACAAGAACCCAGTAATCCAGATCAATCTGAGAGAGAGAGAAGACTTGCCCAGGTTTACTCATGAGTCAGTGCTAGAGATGGGCACGACCAGGAAAAATGACATTTCGAGTTGTGTGTCGGAGCCGGCCTGTTTCGGCTCATTTCTGTTTGTTGCGAAATTTTTCAAAAAATTTGTCGTTTTGTTTGTCGTCTGTCATTAGTACTGGTTTTGGGGGGTAGGGTAGTGGGCTCCTGGAGGCACCTCTCTGGGGTGGGTGCCTCCTCTGGCCCGCTATGAAGGGAAGGCATTTAGCAGGCTCCTGGAGGCACCTTTCTGGGGTGGATGCCTCCTCTGGTCCGCTACAAAGGGAAAAGGAAGGGTACATGACCGTGTAGCCATTGCATACCAAGTGGCACTGGCAGAGGCACCTCTCTTTTGGGTGCCTCTAGCTCACTAAGAAGGACAGCATACTGGCATACAGGTTTGGAGTTTTTTGGAACTTTGGACTGTGAGCAAGGTGAGATAAGAATGCCTCTGCTGGGCGCCCTCTGACTCACTAAGAAGGACAGTGTACTTGCGTGTAGTGCAATGTGAGTACAGATCTGGCTTAGGGTTGGGGTTAGGGCAAGGGCTAGGCTTAGGGTTATTACGGGTAAGGTTAGGGTGAATTAGTGGGCTGCACCTCTGGGTGCCTCTGACCCACTAAGAAGGACAGTGTACTGGCGTATGGGTTAGGGTTAGGGTAAGGGCTAGGGCTAGGGCTAGGGCTAGGGCTATAGTGGGCTTTTTGTGCCCGACTGGCACATCCCAGAAGTCTCAGTCAAAACCTGGCCAAGTGGCCATGCTATTGGTGGAATGGCTCCAAAAATTTGCATGGTCCCATCCCATGGCCAGCCCATTATTGCGCAGGTGTAAAAAAATAAAAATAAAATAAAATAAAATAAAATCAATGGGATTGGAGACAGACTTTTATTGCAAGAAAAACCCACTGCTGCTACTGTAAAAATTCAGGCAGTTAAAATACCTAATTTTCGCATGTTTCTGTGTGGTGCTTTGGTGGGTTTTTGGATCACGATTTCAAAAAAAATATTGCGGTCGCCATTTTGGATCCCTCCGCACCTCATGGTATGGCGAGACGATGAGGATGCCCCCCACCAGAGCAGCCCAGGACAGGAGAGGGGGGGAGGCCGGGGCCCCCTCCCCCAGAAACCACCCCTCTGGTAGGTGCCCTCACTCAGGCAGGCATATTTTCGCCTGCTTTTTTGGCCGGGAATCGGTTTTTTTTTTACTTTTTTTCTGTGCCGCTTGGCATCGCGCGATCACCGCGATGCCATGAACAACAACAACAAATCAGACCCAATTTTTCTTTTATCGGTTCGAGTTCAAGTTCTGACAGCTTAATTGTCGTTACCGTTTCCATTGCATAACGGAAACGGAAACGAGAATTTCGCCAAGTCGTGCCCATGTCTAGTCAGTGCATTTCCTAAACCATTGGGGAGGTGAACCTTCATTTCCCAAGTCCTTCTCCAGCACTTAAACACTGTAGCACACACTGAGTGCTTGGAATTTTTTTCTCATTAAATCCAGTCAAAATCTCTTCCTAGTAAATATGCCCAGGATTGAAATCTTAGTCACATACGAGGTGGTTTGAACAATTTGTTTTCTGTTTTCTGGACGTTCCCCAGGATAACTTTTGAAAACATTTGATGTGGAATGTAGATTCCAAATGACTTAAGAGGTCTAAACTGAGCATTTGCAAAGAAAACCTGCTCTTAGTATTTGTTGTGCTGCCGTTGCCTGCCAAGTCAACCAGGACTGTTCTTGTTAACTTTGGATTTCAACTAGCAGAAACTATTATAAGCAGCATTGATATTTTAAAGGTACATTGTGTTTTCCTTTTACTGTGCAGTCAAAATATGTACTCAATATTGCTTTCATCTGGTTTCAACAGTCTTCTTTCAGCATTCTTATATTATCTCTGATGATCCAATTAAGATTTACTTTTGCTGTAAAGAATAAATAAATGCTTGCTGGCATTCTTATTTGATACTTTCTTTTTATGTTTGCTATGTTTTGAGTTCGACATATGGTATGAAAAGCTGTATACAAAGCCACTGGTATTTTCACACATGGATTTATATCTCTTGTACTTGAGGGTGTAGTTCTATATAAACTTTTCTGGGAGTAAGTCCTATCAAGGATAATTATGAGTAGACGTATTGCTGTTGTTGTGTCATTACAGTCATGACCGACTCTTCGTGACCCCCATGTCCATGGGGTTTCTTGGCAGGAATACTGGAGTGGTTTGCCAGTTCCTACTCCAGGTGCCTACAGCACCTGGTATTCCCTGGTGGCCACCCATCCAAGTACTAGCCAGGGCTGACCCTGCTTAGCTTCCAAGATCAGGCGAGATCAGATGTGCTCGAATTGCACAAATATAGGATCGCAGTGCACAACAATTCAAGATAAAAAAAAAATAAGATCAGCAATGGTAAGAATGAACATTTGATTTGTCTACTGCATTTAATGCCCTCCAGTAACTTTCACGAGGAGTACAGATAACACAGGAGAGGGTCCTTTGAGTGTCACATTTGAAAACGGTCACTGGTTTCTTCAGACATAGCCTCAACAGAAGGCAGCGTGTAGTCTGCACAAAGGAAACTCAATCCTCTCAACAGCTAATTAAAAAAGCATTACCTTTCCCCAGCACTGACCTCCAGCAGTGAAAAGGATAAAGATGGGTATCTGTCAATCATGTTTACCTCACAAACTCTGGCACAATATTGTGATGAACAGACAGATCTAAAAAGGGATGGATGGCATTGCGCAGAACAAACTCCAAGGTACTCTTAATGCCCCATTTAAAGAAGGAGACCTCATCAGTAATTGGAAACCTTAGCCTGCATGCTAGGGATACACTAGAGCTAAATTTTGCTCAGTCCGGCAGAGAATAAATATACAAAGCACAGCAGGGACACTTGGGATGTTGTGAGCCGAGCCATGAATCTCTTGCTAATGATGGCACTCATTGGGAGCCTTCATTCCTTTTCTTGAGGCACATCCATCTGGGATGTGACTCCAGGCACTCTTGGTTCTATTTATTACATGGCTCTGCTGCAGTGGACATTAAAGGAAAGCTAGGCAACACAGAAGATGGCTTTATGCTGCCTTGATCCATCTCATCCAGAATTGTCAACTCTAGAGATGGGCACAAAACGAGCAATTTTTCATTTTCGTTTTTGTTTTTTCATTTCATTACGTAACAAAACAAAAAACGAATTTTGTCTCCAAAATGAAACGAAACGAAATGAAACAACAGAAATTTTGTAGTGTGTTTCGTTTTTGTTGCGGCAAATACATTGAACTGTAATGAATGCTAACGAAACAGCAATTTTTCGTTTTCATTTTTGTTTTTTTGTTTCGTTATGTAACGAAACGAAAATGAAAATTTTTGCAAAAAAATCACGAAAAACAAAAACGAACCAAAACGGACCCCCTAAACGACAAATGACAAACGAAACACCATTTTTTTGAGTCGTGCCCATTTCTAGTCAACTCTGACTGGCAGGGCTTTTCCAGAGTTGCAGGTAGGTTTCCTCCTAGCCCTCCCTGGAGATTCCTGGTATTCCAGGGTAGCCAGCCTTGCAGCTCCCACTTAGGTTATGTGCCGCCCAGTTAATTCTGACTTGTGGCAACATTCCCAGAGATTCTGATAAAGCCAACAGTCCTTCCTTGTGGTCCTCTGTGGGACTATTCAGCTTGCCTAAGGCCACACAGGTCTCAAGGCAAGTTAGCCTATTACGTGTGCACATTTTGCATCACCTTGGCAGGTCCCTCCCTGGCATTTGCGTGTGTGCACAGTGGGGATTATCACACCTACAGTAGTCCTTGCTCTCTAACCCAATGAGCTAGATCCCATTTAAAACAAAAGCAAAGTGGTCTGCTTATATAGCACCCCATACCACTTCAAGTAGTCTCTGGGTGTTTTACAGTTCAATTACAGTATGCAGACTACACATGGCTCCCCCCCCCCCGCAAGCTGGGTACTCATTTTACCGACCTCGGAAGGATGGAAGGCTGAGTCAACCATGAGCCAGCTACCTGGGTTTGAACCCCAGTTTTACCTGCAGTACAGGCATTTAACCACTGTGCCAAGAGGCTCCTTTACTTACTTCTTCCTCTAAGTTTTTCTAAGAGTTATCCCCAGCCCCCATACATTGGTGTACTGTTCTACTTTTCTAGTGCACAGTCTTATTGTGTACTTTCCAGCTCTTCATTTTTTTTACTATGCAAAAACAAGCACATGAGGAGAGGTAAAGTAGACACCCACACACAGGACACCAGATAATGAAACCCATTCATGTTGTGGCCAAGGCTTGTACCATCAGCAGCAACAATGATATTAGGAAGACAAGCAGAAGAAGTAGAAGGACAAGATTTTAATCTGGGTGATGCTGCCTATGGAGTCCAACACCTCTTGATCAAATGGCCTTAATGCACAGCAAGATATAGTACTACCACCCTGGAGTTGTTTTTCCAGACCCAGCAGGTTGGTCCCATATCAGCATATCTGATACGACTTTATACTATTGCCTTGCCCAGTACAAGAATAGGGAGAGGTACAAGAGCTCTTATGGAATTCCTCTTCCATAAGACCTCTTGTACATATGCTTCTGAAATTTTGAAGGCTTCTGACATAGATATACTACCCACTCAGGTGGACTATAATTTACATATTAATAGCCTACAGGGACCACAGAGAAACTAAGCACGTGCTGTCATTTTTGCAATATCCTACATGTGGAAAGACGACTTTTCCATAGCCTTTCTACACTTGCTGGTCAAAAATTTGGTACACACACATAATTTCCTCCTTAGATAACTCTATGCCTGTCAATTCTACTGATTGAAGTTCTTTTTCATTTATACCTCACTTTTCCCCCTTACAAGACCCTTACAAAATCTTGGAACTATATTTTAAAACCAAAAAGCAATAATTGCTGTCTTACGATGGTATTAAATGAATGATCAAACAGATGCATCATTAGTACATATTTAAATCATTCAAAACCAACTGATGCCATTCAAAAGCAGCTGCTGCAAAATAGTTCCAGTTAATAGATTCTACCCAGTGACCCAAGGTATGTGTAACTGAAAACATTGTGGTTTGCTGAAGAGAGCCGGCCTTGTCTTCCTTGGGAAACTTGGAATTAGCTCTTTTCCAAAGCCTGAGGGAACCAAGAAGGGCCTTGCAATTGCCCTTTCCGTCTGTGCCCATAACAGTGATGGAATAGAGAGAAAGGCCTCTTAAGGTCTAGAGAGGCTCATAAAACAAGAGATGGCCCTTCAGATTGCCTGGGCTCAAGCTGCATAGAGATTTATAGATCACAACCAGAAATTTGAATTAATTTTAGAAATGGACTGAACAATTTATATCCATTTGTGTCAAAAAAAAAGAAGGCATATGATTACTTCTATGTGTACTTTGATAATCAGTGTGAAGTGCAAAGCTGTAAATTTCTGAATGTTGACTCAGGTTTAGAAGACTTGCTAAAAGTAGCTAGCTCCTGATCAATCTGTGCAGAAATGAGCCACTTTCCCAAGCTGCTAAGTGGAGTCAGGACTGAACCTGGAGGTCTCCATGCCTAGGATTACAGCCTAGGATCCACAGATCAGGGTCTTCTGGTGGACACATTCTGTCTCCTATTTGTTATGCTGGATTTGAATCTATCCCCAGAAAAATCAGGACCATGCCCCTGCTAGGAAGGCCACTGCTATTGACCCATGTTTGACAAGTGTTGGAAGGGCTGCTGACGGAAGGGCTGACTTTCACACACCCCTGTCCATTGTCCATTACAACAAGCCTGTTGAGTGTAAATTGGAGGTCTCTGACCAACCTTCCTCAGACTGAAGCTACTTGGAGGAGTAGAAAAACATTTCAATCTAGCAAGACGTCCAAGTTGCCATGGCTCAAAATCTGGATAACCTCACCTGGATGACTGAGAATCTTCACAGATTTAAATCAGATGGCAGGTTATATGGTGACATTGTACTCTTTTCAAACATGTTTCAAAGAAAGATTTTGGCTAAATTAAAATCCTAATTATCCTGGAAGATGAATCAATAGGAGTCTGTAGGCATTAATATAGGCATACTCTTCCAACACAGCCCACATATCATAAGGAGTTTCCAGCTTCATGAAGGTTTTTGGGGCATTATATGTACTGTGCAACAGATCTCACCTCTGGTTCTTTTCATCTGGGATAGCTGTTCCATGGTCTGTCCAGCTGACTAGTTTATTTTGTGTTAAGCCATCGTATTTCTAAGGAAATTGATTCTACCCAAGAGAGATCCACACTAAAATCAATTTGTTAATTTTGAAATGTCCTGTTTTGTTTTCCTACTTTTGCTAAAACCTATTTAATGTGTCTGCCTCTCTGAAAATGTTGAGAACATACAGCAGAATTGACACCAGGACTTTGCAACTACATGGTACAACACAGAAACTGCCTTATCATCACTGGGCCAAACCACCAGTTCCTCTAGCCTTGCATTGTCAATCATGGCTGCCATAATAGCTCTTTGTGGGTTCTTTCTGAATCCTACCTGGAGATACCAGTGATAGAATCAGGAACCTCTATGCATTCAAAGCATGCTATCTGCCATGTAGCTATAGTTGGTCTCTACAGATATGGAGTGAGTACCCATCATTCACATACATATATTTCTGTTATGAATCTCCTGGATGGCTGGCAAGATTCATCATATACATAGACATGATATGGCATTTGGGGGTGCACCTATGATTATTTCTCCATTGACACACTCTTACTGGGATGGAAAGTTATTAGGCAAGTTGCATTGCTCTAATAAGCAAACACAGAACAACAACAACAAAAAGCCAGGGAGCTTGTCAGAACTTGGAATTATCTTCATTATTTTTACTTACTTATACATTTATATACCACCAGTCTTCCAGCAGGAACTCTGGGTCGTTGACAAAAATCACAAAGTATAAAAGTATAAAATAGTCAATTCTAAAATAAACAAATAACTAAGAAAACTAAAAACAAACTGGCAAGACAAACTTATAACACCCCCCCAAGAACATGAGCCACAGAAGAACATAACATAAAGAAAACACATTGGTGGTCACCAGATGACTCTTTAAAAAGCAAGGTCTTAAGTGCTTTCTTAGAGGCCGGCAGAGCCTGGTGTATCTCGCTAGGAAGTTTATTCCAAAGGGTAGGGGTTACCACTGAGAAGGCCCGGTTTCTAGTAACCATTTTCCAGGCCGCTGGAAGCAAGAATGTGTGCAAAGGTCTGGTGGGCCAAGCCACAGCTGATCTTAGGGAGATTTGCTCTGCCAGGTATTCAGGTCCCAAGCCATTGAGGGTTTTGTAAGTCAAAACCAGTACCTTGAACCTTATTTGGGAGGCAACGGGTAGCCAATGCAGGCGAGCCAGGACTGGGGTGATGTGGTCATACCTGCCCACACCAACCACCAGTCTGGCCACCATAGTTTGCACCCGCTGCAGTTTCCGAACAAGAGTCAAAAGATGTCCCACATAGAGAGTATTGTACTAACTATTAGAGATGGGCACGACTTAGCGGTATTCCCGTTTCCATTTCCGTTACTCATATCCGTTACTCTATGGAAACGGTAACGGGAATTGAGCTTTATTCGAACAAACAATTTGGGATTTGGTGTTACCATTTGCATCAGAAGGCAATGCCGAGCGGCACAGAAAAAAGTTTTTAAAAGTTTTTTAAAAACCGATTCCCGGCCCTAAAAGTAGGCGAAAACTGTCTGAGGGCACCTACCAGGCCAGAAGGGTGTTTTATTTTTTCCCGTCCCCCTCTCCTTGGCTATTGCTACTGCTGCGCTGCTGGACCAGGCTGGAGGGCGCATCCATTTGCCATGCAGTGCGGGGGATCCAAAATGGCGACCACTGCCCAAAACCCCACCAAAGCACCACAGAAACATGCGAAAATTAGCTATTTTAAATGCTTGAATTTTTACAGTAGCAGCAGTGGGTTTTTCTTGCAAAAAAAAAAAAAAAGTCTCCGTTGATTTTATTTTATTTTATTTTATTTTATTTTATTTTATTACAGGCAATGATGGGCTCGCCCATGGGAGTGGACCCTGCAAAGTTTTGGAGCCATTCCACCAATCACATGGCCAGGTTTTGCTGTATACCAGGCTGGGAGGGCGCATCCATTTGCCATGCAGACGGGGATCCAAAATGGCGACCACAATATTTTTTTGAGGCCCAAAACCCCACCAAAGCACCACAGAAACATAAGAAAATTAGCTATTTTAAATGCTTGAATTTTTACAGTAGCAGCAGTGGGTTTTTCTTGCCAAAAAAAAGGTCTCCGTTGATTTTATTTTTTATTTTATTTTATTTTATTTTATTTTATTTTATTTTATTTTATTTTTTTACACCTGCACATTTGCAATGATGGGGTCGCCCATGGGAGTGGACCATGCAAATTTTCCACCAATCGCATGGCCACTTGGCCAGGTTGACAGAGACTTCTGGGTCGGGCATAAACAGCCCACTAATCGTAGCCCAAACCCGAACCCTAAGCCCACATACGCCAGTACACTGTCCTTCTAAGTGGGTCAGAGAGGCACCCAGAGGTGTCTGGCCTTGCGCTAACCCATCTTAACCCTAAGCCAGATCTACTTGCATTGCACTACATGCACACAGCGGGTGCAAAGAGTCTGCCAGTCTGTCACTTGTGGCTCTGGCTGACTCCTGCAGCTCCCTCCAGGAGCCTGCTACCCCCCCCCAAACCAGTACTAACGAAAATGAAAAAATGAAAAAACGAACCGACTAATTTTTGCGAAATTTCACGAAAAACGGAAACGAGCCGAAACGGACTGCCTCCGACACACGACAACTCGAAAACGTCATTTTCCCTAGTCATGCCCATCTCTACTAACTATCCTTGAGATCACTAGCACATGCACAACTGTCCTCAAGGAGGCCTCATCCAGGTACAGGCGAATCTGGGTGATTAGCCGAAGATGAAAAAAGGCCTACTTGGAAACGGCTGCTACCTGAACTTCCAGGGACAGGACTGGATCCAAGACCATGCCCAGACTCCTCACTCTATCTGCCCCCTGGAGGGAAGATCTACGCTGACAGGGGAGAGGGCCACTATACCCAGCAGAGGACACCTCAAAGAACAGAACCTCAGTCTTCTCCAGATTGAGCCTAAGCCTGTTTGTCTTAGTCCAGTGGTGGTGAACCTTCGGCACTCCAGATGTTTTGGACTACAGTTTCCAGAGTTCCAAGCCTATATTGCCAATGACAAAGGATGTGGTCCAAAACATCTGGAGTGCCAAAGGTTCACCATCACTGTTAGTGCATTCCATGACTGCATCCAGGCAGTGGTCAAGGATCTGAACCGCCTCCACTGCAGATATGGGAAAAGGAAAGATAGAGGTTCATGTCATCAGCATACTGATGACAGCAAGCCCCAAATCCCCTAATGACCTTAGCCAGTGGCCTCATATAGATGTTAAAAATAGCATGGGGGAGATCACCCACCCCTGGGGCATCCCACAAGTAAGTTTCCATGGAGCCAACATCTCATCCCTCTTCATATGGTGGTAATAGTGGTGGTAGAATGGGCTCAGGATACCTCAGCAGAACTAGTTTGAAATGCAGCCCAATGTTGGCTCTGGGAGTCCTGTACCAGACTCACAGTCAAGCAATACTTGCTGCTGTCTAGAAGCCATGCTCCGGGAAGTAGTGACGGATTTCTGTTTGCCATAGCATGTGCTTCCTATCACCTCCATATTTTGCATTCCTGTGTACTTTGTTTTATTGCAGGTTACTGGAAGGTAAGCAAAGGCTTAATTTGCTAGTCTGATTGCCCAGACCTGGGACTCTGAAGAAATCATGTTGTGGGAGGAAAAAACCAAACTAATCCCACTGTATGTGCATTTCCCTTTGTGGCTTGCCTGCTTGAACTGGGAAAGAAGCAGCCCAGCTGCCATCAAATTAAAATGGGTTTGTTGTTAATCCAGATAATTGCCAGTGAAATCCAGGCTTAGAAGGGTTGAGCACCTATCCACAATACCTGCATCTACACAATGTGATGGTGACAAGTTGCAACTGATTATAAGCAGGTGTTTCACTGTGTGTGCCTGTCTCTGTGTGTATTTCATTCCCTTGTAATCTTGTTTCTGATGTTTTGAAAATCCATTCCTCCGAACGTTATGCCCCTAGAAGATCTTATTCTTAGTCCAGAGCAGCCTCGGCAAGGAGGA
The DNA here is from genome assembly GCA_029282475.1 of Phrynocephalus forsythii. Classification (NCBI taxonomy): domain Eukaryota; kingdom Metazoa; phylum Chordata; class Lepidosauria; order Squamata; family Agamidae; genus Phrynocephalus; species Phrynocephalus forsythii. The sequence goes on from JAPFRF010000002.1 coordinate 59,856,787, forward strand.
GGGGATGTGCACAACCACTCATAGTATTCCATATAGATCTGAAAATATAGCCCATATATAAACTCACGTTCAGAACTAATCCCCATCTCTTTTATGGAGAAGGCAGAGCTGGCATCCAATGACGAGAACAGATGGAAAGAAAGAAAACAATCTGTTCTGAAAATGGACTTAGGTGGCTTATTTATGTGCATTTCTTGCTTGCCCACAACATCATTATCATTTTATCAGGATCCCAAGGCTGTCCTGATGAAGTGCGAGGGGATTGACTCGCCGAAGCTGCAGACAACGTGAGGCCCCGTTCTCTGATCTTCATGGGCAGCTTGTGAAACTTTCCAGTTGAAGCGAAGATCTCCTCTGGGAATATGGCAATGAGCTCACAAAATCCCCCTCTTTCTTTTATACTCTTCTTTCATTGTGATGTCTTATTTTACTTGTCTATTACAAGAAAAAGAACTGCCCAGGTTGGGGTTTTTAAGTAAAAGCACACTTTATGTTGAAACACACAGTTCCCCTCCCTCCGAAGCTGTTGATGCTTGCCTGTCTTTATAACTATTTGCTGGAAATTTGCAATCATATATACGATATCATATGATAGAAACACTAGAATGAGCTATGATGTAATATGTATGCCATACTGTATACTACATTAAACTACTCAATTCTATTTTAACTTGTTTCAACTATAATAAACAATTGTTTATATTGTTTTCAAGCTGTTACAATGAAAGATTAGCACGATCTGCGGAAATGGCAATTTGTGATAGTTCTGTCGCTATTCAATTATTTTATTTTATTTTATTTATTTGACTTTTATACCGCCCATCTAGCCCTAAGGCTACTCTAGGCGATTTACCACATAAAATCACAATATAGCAAATAACACGTTTAAATAACCAAAATACAAACAACATAATATATACTGAATATAACTACATACATCAACAACAATAAACTAAAAGAAAAGAAAAAATAAGAAACAAACAAAAAAAAAGGAGTGTCATTTTTGCCTCTGTATGGTGATGCTGAAAGTATGAGCCTGGTTTAAAATAAGGATTCTGCTGCTGCACAGCCTACCTCGTGGCTCAACAGCCTCTCTTCCTGAACTAAATGAGTTGGTATCAGGAGTGGTGTTGGAGTCCTCGGGTTGTTGTGCTGGGGCTTCCCAAGGGTTATCAGAAAACAATTTAGATCCATGAGTCATCTGAGATAGATCATCTTAGTCTGTCTCCCACACCTGCAAAGTCTTTGAGTTCCAGTGAGACCTAACTCCCACTAGATAACGGTCTGCCCATGACAATGCAAGTCCAGAGAATTCCTCCATTCCCAGATCCCCAACATCTACCCAAGTACAAAGAACCAGGCCTATAGTGTACCATGCAACATGGCTGGGGACAGGTATCCATGGGGCTTGAAACACTGCTGGTGTTTCCTATCACCTTGACAAGTGATTCTGTGGAAACTCTGGTTCACCCCTGTTGTGGAAAATGGCAAAAGCCATTGACAGGGTTGCACCTCTGATGTGGAAAATGGCAAATACCATTGACAGGGTTGCTCCAAAGTTGAGCCAGATTAGCTGCCAGGTTTACTGAAGAGCTGGTGATGATGAAGTGAGTGGGACATAGAGTTGAGCAATGATGGCAAAAAAAGAGAGAGTGAGTGAATCTGACTGAACATAGACTAGGGCCCACTGAAAGGCCTATTCTTTGGCCCGCACTGCTGATAGCCCCCCTGTCCAGAAAACTGCCCTGGGAGGAGGGGGGAGCATGGGAGAAGGAAGGAGGCAGAGATAAATTCAAACAGAACTTCAATTTACCGCTGCTTCCTCCCTTCTGCCTTGTGATCCCCACCTACTAGCTGGGGCTTTTTGACACTTCAGGGTTTGTAGAGGTGGGCACACCTCTCCCCCCAACCTGTCAAAAAGTCCCAGCTGAGAGGCAGGGAAGGGCTGAAAGGTTGGACAGAGCAGGTTTTGATCCCTCTATGCTCCATTCTCCCCTTTCCCCTGTCCCCACCTTTTTCACAGGTCGGGGTTTGGAGAGGGAGCACCCCTTCCCTACACACACCCAGACCTATCAAAACAACCCAGCTGGGAAGCAGGGAAAGAAACCCTGCTCTTTTCTGCCTTTTGCCCCTCCCCCACCTACCAGCTAGGGCTTTTTGACAGGTTAGGGTATGTGGGAGAGGGGTGCCCCGTCTCCAAACCCTATCAAAAAGCCTCAGCTGGGAGTTGGGGGAGGGGGGAAATGCAGAAAGGAGCATTCCCCCCGCACTGCTCCTGTGCTGGGAGTATGGAGGCAATTAGGGAGTTAATACCATAGAGTAAACTCCCTGATTGCTTCATACTCCCAGCACACTTTGCTAATTAACTACCCCTAGCCCCATTTGTTGTTGTTGTTCAGTCGTTCAGTCGTGTCCCACTCTTCGTGACCCCATGGACCAGATTAACTATCCTCCACTGCCTCCCGGAGTTTTGTCAAATTCATTTTTTATGACACTGTCCAACCATCTCATTCTCTGTCGTCCCTTTTTTTTCCAGATTTTCCCAGCATCAGGGACTTTTCCAGGAGTCCTCTCTTCTCATGAGGTGGCCAAAGTACTGGAGCCTCAGCTTCAAAATCTGTCCTTCCAGTGAACATTCGGGGTTGATTTCTTTCAGAATGGATAGGTTTGATCTCTTTGCAGTCCAGGGTCAAGACTCTCCTCCAGCACCACAGCTCAAAAGCATTGATTGCTTTATAGTTTTTACATCAACTGGAAAAATAATTAACCATTGACCTTAGTTGGCAAACTGATGTCTCTTTTTAGTATGCTAAGGTTTGCCATTGCTTTCCTCCCAAGAAGCAGGCGTCTTTTTATTTCTTGCAGTCGCCATCTGAAGTGACATCAAAATAAACTCTGTCATTGCCTCCATTTCTTCCCCTTCTATTTGCCAGGAGGTGATGGGACCAGTGGCCATGATCTTAGTTTTTTTGATGTTGAGCTTCAGCCCATTTTTTCCACTCTCCTCTTTCACCCTCATTAAGAGGTTCTTTAATTCTTCCTCACTCTCTGCTATTAGAGTAGTATCATCTGCGTATCTGAGGTTGTTGATATTTATGCAATCAGATTCATCCAAACCGGCCTTTCTCATGATGTACTCTGCATATAAGTTAAATAGGCAAAAACAGCCTTCTAATTCCCAATTCTAAACCAGTCAGTTGTTCCATATCCAGTTCTGACGGTTGCTGCTTGCATTAGATTTCTTAGGAGACAGATAAGGTGGTCAGGCACTCCCATTCCTTTAAGGACTTGCCATAGTTTGTTGTGGTCTACACAGAAGGCTTTGGCATTTGAAGCAGAAGTAGATGTTTTTCTGGAACTCTCTGGCTTTCTCCATAATCCAGCGCATGTTGGCGATTTGATCTCAGTTCCTCTCTGAAATCCAGCTTGTAGTTCTGGAAGTTCTCTTTCCACATACTGCTGAAGCCAAGAATTTTGAGCAAATAGCATTGAAATGAGTGCCTTTCGATAGTTGGAGCATTCTTTGGCATTTCCTTTCTTTGGGATTGGGAAGACCGATCTTTTCCAGTCCTCTGGCCACTGCTGGGTTTTCCAAATTTGCTGGCATATCTTATGCAGCACCACAGCATCCTCTTTTAAGATTTTAAAGAGTTCAAAAATGCTGTCACCTCCACTGGCCTTTTGTTTGCAATGCTTTCTAAGGCCCACTTGACTTCACTTTCCAGGATGTCTGGCTCCAAGTCAGCAATTTCTATCTTGGTTATCAGGGACATCCAGATCTTTCCGATATAATTCTTCTGTATATTCTTGCCATCTCTTCTTGATCTCTTCTGCTTCAGTTAGGTCCCTACCATTTTTGTCCTTTATCATATCCATCTTTAAAACCCCTTTAATATCTCCAATTTTCTTGAACAGATCTCTGTTTTTCCTTTTCTGTTGTTTTCCTCTATTTCTTTGCACTGCTCATTCAAGAAGGCCGCCCCATCTCCCTATTCTTTGGAAGTCTGCATTCAATTTTCAGGTATTTTCCCTTTCTCCCTTGCATTTTGCATCCCTTCTCTCCTCCATTTGTAGTTGGACAACCACTTTGCTTTCTTGCATTTTCTTTTCTTTGGAATATTTTTCATTTTGTACAATGTTACAGGCCTCCATCCATAATTCTTCAGGTGTTCTGTCCACCAAATCTAGTTCTGAATCTATTCTTCACTTCCACTGTGTATTCATATGGGATTTGACTTGTTATACCTGACTGGCCCAGTGGTCTTCCCTACTTTCTTCAGTTTAAGTTTGAATTTTGAAATGGCTGATGATTGAGCCACAGTCAGCCCCAGGTCTTGTTTTTGCTGACTGTATAGAGCTCCTCCATCTTTGGCTGCAGAGAAATGTCAATCTGAATTGTCCATCTGGTGATGTCCATGTGTTACTTTTGTGTTGTTGGAAAAGAGTGTTTGCAATGACCAGCTTGTTCTCTTGACAAAACTCAATTAGCCTTTGCCCTGCTTCATTTGGAACTCCAAGGCCAAACTTGCCAGTTATTCCTTTTATCACTTGACTCCCTACTTTAGCATTCCAATCCCCTATGATGAGAAGAACATCTTTCTTTGGTGTCAGTTCTTGCTAAGTCTTCGTAAAATTGGTCAATCTCAGACTCTTCAGCACGGTAGTTGGTTCATAAATGATTACTGTGATGTTCAAAGGGCTGCCTTGGAAAAACAGATCATTCTATCATTTTTTAGGTTGTATCCCAGCACTGCTTTTCTCACTCTATTGTTGACTATGAAGGCTACTCCATTTCTTCTTTGGGATTCTTGCCCACAGTAGTAGATGTGATAGTCATCTGAACTGGTCACCCATTCCTGTCCATTTAAGTTCACTGATACCCAGGATGTCAATGTTTATTCTTTCCATCTCACGTTTGACCACATCCAGCTTACCTGGTTCATAGATCTCACATTCCAGGTTCCTATGCAGTATATTTCTTTGCAGCATTGGATTTTCCTTTCTCTTCCAGGCACGTCTGCAGCTGAGCGTCCTTTCGGCTTTGGCCCAGCCACTTCATTAGCTCTGGAGCTACTTGTACTTGTCCTCCGCTCTTCCTCAGTAGCATGTTGGACACCTTCCGACCTGAGGGGCTCATCTTCCAGCGTCATATCATTTAGCCTTTTGTTTCTGACCATGGGATGTTCTTGGCAGGGATACCGGGGTGGCTTGCCAGTTCCTACCCCAGGAAGTCTTATTAATTAACCTCTTACTCCCCAATTTTTCCAGATTTCAGGGGGGTTCCCTAAATTCGCTTTTTGAAGGTACCCCTGATACTTTGGAGCCCCATGGTAAGTAAACTTTGATTGCATATTTTTAAAAATAATTTTGAGTGCATATTTTTTAAAAACTATGAACTCAAAAATTACTTACCTTGGGACATCAAAATAGCAGGGGTACCTTCAGAAAGTGATTTTAGAGAACCTCCTAAAATTGGGAAACATTTGGGGTTAAGGGGGCTGATTTATGAAGCTCCAAAGGTGTTGCCCCTAGGAAAAAACCCTTCTAATTGGAATTATATGGAAAGTGGTGGCAGCATTATTGCTGACTCGTTCAGCTTCCAATTCCAATTAGAAGGTTTTTTTCCTAGGGGCACCTCCTTTGGAGCTTCATAACTCAGCTCTCTGACCCCCAAATCTTTCCAAATTTTGAGGCCTTTCAGGGAAGAGCTTGAGGAAGGTTCCCTGCCACCATTTCCTCTAGAACAAATCATTTCCTTCTAGAGGAAAAAAATGCTGTTTAGTTTTGTTTGCAATGAAATGCTGCTTCCCCGTTTCATTTTGTTACAACGAAACAGAAATGAAATGAAACATTTTAAAACAACGAAACAGTGTGCGGTTTTTCGTATGGTGCCCATCCCTAGTCTGGATGGTCAGGTTTTGCCACTGTCCAGTAGTAGATTTGCACATTTAAAACATTTTTGTCAGCTGTTCCTGTTCCTGGAGCTATCTGATCTGGCTATGGTGACACATGCCTAAGTTACATCATGGCTGGATTTTACTGTACCATGTGCTCTGTTGAGCTGCCTCTGGAAAATGTCAGCAAACCTCAGTGGTTACAGATTGCTAATTGGGGCTGATGGCAGGAATCACATAGCCCTCCCAATACAGACACTCCACTTGCTGCCAACACTTTTCTAGACACAATTCAAAATGCTGGTTCTAACCTAGAAAACAAACGGCTTGAGCTAGCTATCTCAAGGGCCACGTCTCATTTTATGAGTCTGCCAGGGTGTTAAGATAACCAGTAGATGCCTTTCACATTGGCCCTTACTCTCCCAGGCGGTCCTCGGTCACGTGTTCTTTGCTCCCGCCCCTGTTTCTCAGTACTCACGAGCTGCAGTTTTAGGACCGATTCGAGCACAACCTCACGTGCTCCCTTCGCATTCGCATGCCACTTTTCAACGTTCGTTATTTCCCATCCGTCCTTTAAAAATTCCTACCGACGGGCGATCGATGCACTGATGCTGGATTGTCAGTTGCAATGGCTCTACTGATTTCAACTGTTTCCTGGCATCATTGGCAGCCCCCCCCACCGCCGCTGCCGCTACTCGGGAGGCATGGCACAGCCGCCCTGTGCACGCTGCCTGCCCCGGTGCCCTTCTCAGGGTGAACCTCCTTTGGGCCAAAGGCACTTGAGCGAGGAAGTAACAGTTGTTTCGATATCCCTGTTTGAATATTTTTAAAAAAACTTGAAATCAAAAACCGAGAGAGCAAAGCAAGATGCGGTTTAAAAGATTCCCGGCAGCAGCCAGGGGCACCACCACCATTAAAGAAAATGTTAAAAAAATTTAACTCTGATGGAGACATAGGAGAGATCTTTCTCTGGTGCTACTCCAAGGCTTTGGAGCCCCCACCCCCACCCCAGGAGGCCAGGTTGGCCGCATTTGTAAGCAAGGTCTTTTTTTCAGTCAAGCTTTCCCTCAGTGCCTAGTCCATTGAGTAGGGTTAAAAAAAACCCCACTGGATGATAGTCCCTAATGCTTTGAATGTATTTTGGGTCTTGTTTCTGTTTGCTATATTTATTTGATCCTTTTTTGTATTTGCCTACTTACTGTTTTAGCTTTAAATATTGCCTTTTAATGATATAAGCTGCCTCGAGTTCCTTTTTAAGGAGAAAGGAAGATTTAATATATTTTAAATAAATAAAATAAATTTTTGACAAAATGAACATCTTGGGAAAAATTAATTTACAACATGAGAAAAAGCATAATTAAAAACCCCCAGCTCATCCATTTGAAGGGGGGAACCAGAGCAAAACAGTTTATATCTCTCCCCACCTCAGTTATTATTTACACTCTATTGTAGGCATACAATAGCCTTTAGGAAAGCATTAAATACCTTGCTTTTCCAAGAGGCTGTTTGGTGACTGAGTTTTTGTTTTTGTTCCCCCCCGCCATCTGCCATCTGTCATTTGCTTGATTTTAGTGATTGTTTAAGTTTGTTTTGTCTTTTTTAAAAAAAAAATTGTTATATTTAATTGTTTTTGCTCTTGTCTACATTCCTTTGTTGTGAACCGCCCGGAGTGCCTCTGGGAAGACGGGTGGTATACAAGTTTAATAATAAATAAAATAAATAAAAATACAGTAATTCCCTACCATGTATTTTCTACAAGGCTGTGAATTGACTTGAGAAGTAGAAGATCAGATTTTCTGTGCTTCCACGATGTGCGGAGTCCTGACATCCCATAGTGGCTAAGGAGGAAAACCTGTGAGAAAAACTACTAAGTTCAAAATAGATTCAGGAGCCAATGTCATATTTTTCCAGGAGGAGATCCATAAAGTATTGTGGATCATCCCACTAGGAATATAAAAAAGACGGTTCAACGTCATTCGGGATGTAACTCACATTGCATTCAACACTTAATCACAAGAAATAAGACACACAGAAAAGCAGTTTGAGTCTAACAGGTACGTATAGCATCAAAGTCATAAACTCACTAAGTGTCTTGGTTGCAAAAGTGAACTAAAGTGAATGGGCAGGAGATGAGAAATGAAGGAAATTTGATACCCATTGTGTATTCCAAAGAGACATATGGGATATTCACATTGCTTCTCCTGTTGTTTTACAACAGTACTTGGAACAATGACTGTACGATGGTTGAATATCATAAAAATTTATCATAATTCCCTATCTTTCCCCCCAGAAAATGGAAATGGAACTGTAATTTGACACAACTGAGAAAATTATTGAGCCAATCCCCTTGTGCATGCTGATGAATCTGAAAAAATTATAAGAAAGAACAGGAGAATGTAACCTGTAAACAATATAGCAGAGCAATACATACAGGAAAATATATATACATTGTCAGTATTAGAGGAGATTCTATACAAAACAAAAATCAGGAATCAATATATGTTCCAAATTAGCAAATTAGATGCCCCAAGTGATGTGTTGTTTCCTTTTGTTTTAGCAAATTAAACGGTAACACTGAATACATATGTCACACCTTTTGAGAGATTCTGATTCAATCGATTCCATTTCAGGCAAGAAATATTCCTGATATATTTCAAAGGAAACTAAGGAATTCCTGTGAAATATGGGATGCATTTTGTTTCAGTGAATGACAACTAAAAATACATGTCAGAATTCTTCTCCCCACCGTAGGCATGACTCATGAGTCAAGGATAAGAGGATGCCATGCCCAGAAGAGTTAAATGCCAACACAATTTCAGGTGGATTGCAAACCATCATTCTATTTCCACATGCTTTTTTGTAAGTGGCACTTAATGTTTTATAGCTTGGTTTTTAACTACTGTCACCTGATAGTTTCATATTGTTTTTTATGAATTGAAATTTCAAAATGTTTTAAGTGATCCTTATTGACAATTTTGTACCATAGGGCCAGGGCATATAATAAAGAGCTGGAAACACATGAGGGTTAGTGGATTAACTTGGCACATATTTGTAAAAAAAAAATCTTGGAAAAAGTCTAACCATTAACTGACTAATATTTTGATGTTAATTGTTGTGTGTGTGTTGTGTTGCTACAGTCATGACCGACTCTTTGTGACCCCATGTCCATGGAGTTTTCTTGGCAGGAATACTGGAGTATTCCTACTCCAGGCACCTACAGCACCTGGTATTCCCTGGTGGTCTCCCATCCAAGTACTAACCAGGGCTGACCCTGCTTAGCTTCCAAAATCAGGTCAGATTGGATGTGCCACAAAGTCAGAACCAATTTATAGCAACTTTGATATGACTTTAAAGGTAAGTGAGATATTTAAGGAGTATTTTTACAAGTTGCACTAGCCCATTGAGAGTCAAACTCTGGTTTCCCAATTACTAGTCCATTATCTATCCTCTACACCATACTAGGTATCTGGCTGTCTTCATTAAGGCTGTGTTTAAAAATCATCATCATCATCATCATCATCATCATCATCATCATCATCATCATCATCATCATCATCATCATCATCATCATCATCATCTATTCGATTTATATACCACCCATCTGGCAGAAAGCCACTCTGGGCAGTTTACAACATGAAATAAACTGATTACAAAATACAGATACAAAAATATAATAAAAAACAAAAATATTACAAATGAAAAATAATTAACACAACATTCATAAAAATCAAAGGTAAATAAGATAAGCTAATGGCAGACAAGATTAGATCACTAAGGGCGTTTATACACGACCCCTAAGCTGCGCTGCAAATGGCTCCCAGCTCCGGAGCTTAGAAATGTTTCCCCACCAGCTCCGGAGTTTAGAGAAAATTAAGTGCGACCACGCCCCCATAAGCGCGACCCAGCGCACTTTTCTTGTACCTTCTCTCTGGAGGTGAAAAATATTTGATGCGGATAAGAGTGCCGGGCTCTCCTCACTTGTCTGTTGTTTTTTTGCCTCCCACCCCTTTAAGAGCCCCTTGAGAAGGAACCAGGAAGTAACGGGGCTCGTGGCAACTTCGACCGGCACCGGCAGGTTAGTAAAGGCTTCTTTTGTCCTTTTTTTCCCTCCCTCCCCTCACGCTGACAGGAGCAGGAAGTGCTGAGGGGTGGGGACGCAGGAACAGAAACGAACCCCCAAGATCTCTGGTCCGAATTTAAGGGACCAGCAGATCTTAGGGGTCGTGTGAAAAGGCCCTAAATCAATAAGGCCATGTAACAGTTAATAACCAGGAAAAGCAGATTGAAAATAAAATACATACTCCATATCATAAAATACATACTGCCTAATGCTTCAATACAATTTAATGATGCCAACAATATTTTACTAGTTGGTAGAAGGAATTATGGATCATGTCTTAATATAATAGTATGGTCTGAGAACTTGGACTGAAGCAGGAGAAACAGTACCTGGCTTAGTTTCTGGGCATATGAAGTTTATAAATACCAGTGTAGCCTATCTTTTAGATACTTTACAGATCATAAAACCTTGGGGTATATATTGAAACAAAAGACCATACGAAACCCTTGTGTTTTGAAAAGAATGAAAAGTTGTAATTCTTTACCTATGGAAAAGTTAACTGACTTGGCTAATTTTCTGTAGGCATCCATCAGATTGGTTTAGAAAATATAGTAACTTCTTAAAACACTAAACACTCGGGTTGCCTTCTGAACTAATTTGTGATCCTATCATATCGAAAGGTGTACAGAGAATTGTCAAGAAAAGTGGTTTCCAACCTCAAATAACCCAGTTGTTACTGCAATTCACCACCAGCTATGTTGGCCAGGGTTTCTGGGAGTTACAGTCCATATACACCTGGTCTAGAACCACTGGTCTAGCACTTCAAGCACTCTTACAATAAAGTACTGACAGACTGCTTGAGTCAGTTTCCAAAATTACCTTTGTGGCCATGATTAGATCGTTATCCATCCTATCAAATGAACTGCTGTGATCTTGCAATATGTGTTCAATCGGCCACCTTGTTGGCTGTTTATAATGTCCCGTTCTGTTCTAAAAGCAAAACAAGTAAGACAAGTGGAGAATTGACCCTCAAATGGTTTTAAGTCAGTACGTGGCAACATCATCAGTACTGAAGTTTTGGAGCAGACTGGGATCCCTTCTCTCTTTGTCATTAGGTCCTATTCCTTTTAGACAATAAAAGAATTACATAACTTCCATTTGGCCAGATGCCCTCCTAAGCTTTCCCCTTTGTAGCACAAATAGAAACAGAACCTACTAAAATCAATCTTTCGAGTCAAAACTTTGATTTTTCTTTCTGGGTTTTATGTCTTGCTCTTGTTACTAGGACTTCTCCAAAAGCCATTTGCAAGGCAGAGAAAATGAATTTGGGAGATAATGGAAAGGAAATGTCAGTCATCATCTAACTGCTAGTATATAAACAAGTTATACTGGTGAGCAGAATTTCCCATGTGTCTCTTGGGTGATTTCACTTAGCCAGCTGTTCATTTTCATCACTGCTGTAGGAGCTAAAAAGGAGCTTTTCTGGAATGTCCTTCTGTCTAAAGAGCAAGTCATTGTTTTGTTTTAAGGAGAATTTCAGAAAAGAAGCAAGAAAACCTGTTGGAATAAATCATATGCATGCCTAATTGGATAGACTTACTCCCAAACACCAAATACTTACTAAAACAATGTTATTGACTTTTTAAAAGAAATATTCTGCTTATGCACAATTTTTTTTAAAAAAATGAAAGTGTCCAAACTTGAACAATACCTGATGTGAATTGATCTTATCTGGGCTTACACTGGCACTTTTAGGAGAAGTGAAATTAACTCAGTCAGCAGATAATTACTGATACAGTGTTATACTGATACATAAAACTTTTTGGAAACTGCTACATGTTGTGCTGAAATAATTTCCCTGTAGCAAAGATGTTTCACAACTGAGTTTTCACATTGACACTGAACCTGCTTCAAAAACACTGTACATCTGGACTTTTCTCAGGTACAAAATAAAATTTATTTTTATTAATAAAAATAAAAGATTACTGTAATAAGAAAGTGGGTGGGTAGTTAGCTCTCTATTACACAATGTTGCTGTAAGCCTTGGAAGATAGTGCTTTTGCACTAAATCTGTGGTATACAAATGCATTTTACACACACAAAATAAATATTAATTTTTATTTTTCATATATTTTCAAATCATTATTAGGCAAGCATTACTTCATGTAGCGGGCTCCAGCTTCACCATCACCTTGCACATGAACAGCTTATTATTGCCATAGTGGTGGATGTAAGTATTAGATTTCTATGTTGATTGGAATGAATATATAGAAAATGTGGAATTGAAGCTATTAATATCACTGAATCTACCATTCCATATTACAAGAACTAATTGAGATCCATAACCATTAGGACAGGAAGATAAATCAAATCAGTGGTCCATATAGCTCAGTACTATCAGTTCTAAGTGGATGTGTCTCTAATTTCAGACAGAATTTTCTTCTACCCTAGAGACATCCTGAATTCTGACCTATCTAATTATTGACTGGGACCAATCCAGGTTAATTTTCAATTCTGGATACATTCGTGGTGGTAATGGTGGTCCTCCATGAAATGATAAGACTTGGCAAGGACCTAAAAGGTAATCTACAAATCATTCAACTCCAAAAATGAAACTGAAACTAAAATTAAAATACTATATCGAATAGAGATGGCCACAAAACACTAAGATAGCATTTTGTTTTTCATCTTGTTCCCTTCTGTTTCATTTTGTTTCATTTTAAAATCCTGCCTTTCCCCCACCCCATCGGGCATGGGTAACCAGGGTTTTTTTTAAATTTTTGCTCAGTCCCAAGCACCGATCAGCTGTGCGGGCTTGGAACTGGCAAAAAAAATGTAAACTTTTTCCCTCCCTGAAGCCCCACCTGCCAGCTGATGGGCACTGGGGTGAGGGGAAAGGTTCTTTTCCCCACCCCAGCCCTGATCAGCTGGCAGGCAGGGCATGGGAGGAGGGGAAAACATTTTTTTAATAAGCCTGGGGCTTTAAAAAACATTTTCCCTCCCCCAAACTCCACCTCCCAGATGATCAGTGCTGGGGTGGGGGAAAAGGAAAAAACCTCCCCCCCCTACTTCAGTGCCAATTAGCTGGCAGGCAGGGCTTGGGGGAAGGGAAAAGGTTTATTTAAAGCCAGAGCTATTTAAAAAACATTTTCCCCTCCCAAAGTGACTTACAGACAGAACAAAAAAATGCCAGTGTTTTTAATATTTTGGAGATACTTATACTAGAAGATTGGGGGAGGGTGAAAATGGGGAAAGCAAGGAATATACATTCTACTCAAATAGACACAGGTCATTATCAAGTATTGATATGATTTTAGTAAATAAAACTCAATAGAATCAGATCTGAAAGACAGAAAGCTTGCCAAGATCTTGTGCAGACCACAATGCAGTAAGATTAATCATGGAGAAGGAAAAAAAGAGAATACTCATTGAGATTAAAGAGAATCTATTAAAAGATGAAAAAAATCATGCAGTGGTTAAAGAGTTAAAAATATTTCAAACAAAATATGAATAATGAAGTAAAATTACAAATTGTATGGGAGGCAAGTAAAGTGGTAATGAGAGGATTATGAATGAAAAAACTGGGAAAAATCAGAATGAAAAAGCAAGAATATCAAAAATTATTAGGGAAAATTAAAGAGAAAGAAGCAGAAATTAAAGGAAATTTAGGAAGTAGGGAACATTGCAGAGAACTGAAAACCCTCCAGAAGCAGTCATTGATAATGACATTAGAAAAGATAGAAAAAAATATAAATTTTGTAAAATAAAAAATCTACGACCAAGGAAATAAACCAGGAAAATTGTTAGCCTATCACGTAAGGAAAAAAGAGAACAAAATATGATATGAGAAATTAAAAAGGAGTGAAAGTATATCAAGATAAAAAAGTAAAATAAAATAAAATAACAGAAAACCAAAGAGCAAGCTTAACTATACCAGTATCAATAGAGGAGGTAGAAGCAGCTAAACTAAAATTAGTAAAAAACACCAGGCCTAGATGGCGTTTCAATACTTTATTATAAGACATTATTAGTAGAACTGTTACCTCCCTTAAAAGAGATAACAAAACAGATCATACAAGGTGAGTACCTGGAAACATTGAGAGAAGCTGACATCATTGTTATACCTAAAGAGAGCAGAGACTCGAAAGATCCTAATAATTATATACCCATTTCATTATTAAATTTATACTACACAATATTTGCACAGATAATGGTAGAAAGATTTAAGAAGGTCTTAATAGTCTGGATAGGAGAAGAGCAAACAGGCTTCCTATTAGGGAGACAGATGAGAACGAATGTAATATTTGTGACAGATGTACCAGAATACTATGAACAACATCCAGAAAAAAATAGGACTGATCTTCTTAGATGCTAAAAAAGCATTTGGTGAAATTAATTGGAACTTAATGTTCCAAGTTCTGGAAAGCATGGGGATGGAAAACAATTTCTTAAATTGGATAAAAGCAATATATAATAAACAAGCAAAGATAATAGTAAATTGAGAAAAATACTAAACAATGCCAGATTTTTAAAGGCACCCACCAAGGATGCCCTCTCTCTTCACTGCTGTTCATAGCAACATTGGAGGTATTGCTAAGGAAACTAAGAGAAGAAGAAGAAGAAATAAAAGGTTTAAAACTGGGAAAATTACATTATAAAGTTAGAGCATTTGCTGATGACATGGTGGTTAGAGATGGGCACGAAACGAGCAATTTTTTGTTTTCATTTTTGTTGTTTCGTTTCATTATGTAACAAAACGAAAAACAAATTTTGTCTCCAAAATGAAACGAAAGGAACCGAAACAACAGAAATTTTGCCGTGTGTTTCGTTTTCATTGCGGCAAATACATTGAACTGTAATGAATGCTTATGAAACAGCAATTTTTCATTTTTGTTTTTCGTTTCATTATGAAAACGAACTGAAACGGACCCCCTAAACGACAAACGACAAATGAAACACCATTTTTTTGAGTCGTGCCCATCTCTAATGGTGGTTATTCTGGAGAATCCAAAGCAGAGTATTACAAAATTAAAACAAATGATTTCTAATTTTGGAGTGCTAGCAGGATTTAGAATAATTGAAGACATGATAAATATAATAAAAATGACGAAAAAAGAGGAAATTGAATTGGAAGCAATCTTAGGCTATATAGTAAAAAACAAAAATTATTGGGATCACACTAATGAAAAAGGCAAAATATTTATTTGAGATAAATTATGAAAAGAAATGGAATGTAATAAAAAAGAATATGGAAAAATGTAAACATCTGAAACTCTCATTGATGGAAGAATGGCAGTTATTAAATGATGGTTTTACCAACATTAATATTTCTCTCCCAAAACTAATAATAAATAATAAGCCATTCCAAACATGGGGAAAACAACTTGCAGATTTTATATGGCATGGAAGAAGACCTAGAATTAAAATGAAATATCTGCAAGAGGGTAAGAAGAATCGGGGTTGGGGATTTCCCAACCTCCAACTGTATTATCATGCATCAATATTATGGTTAAAAGAGTAGATAAAGTTAGAAGATGGGAAACTACTGACATTAGAAAAAAAGATCTAAGATTTAGAATGTATACATATCTATGGTATAATAAGAAAATAAATAAATAAGGATTTTGAAAACAGTTTGGTAAGGCAGGCCTTGATTAAGGTTTGGGAAAAATAAAAATAAAAATTCTATAGAGGAATGTAGGCAAAAAGGCAAATGGAATGTAGGAACTGGCAAGTCACTCCAGTATTCCTGCCATGAAAACTCAATGGACATGGAGTCACAAAGTGTTGGTCATGACTGTAACGACCCAACAACAACCATTGTGGATATCTCCACATGAGGCTCTTGGGAAGTAAATAGACATAAAATCAGGGAAATGGCTGACATTTAGGGAACTATTACTAAAGACCAAAGAAGGCAAATTAAGATTAAATGCAAGGGAAGAATTAGCTCAAGATGGAATTCTATGCCATTGGTTCCCCTACAGACAACTTTTGGAAAGGATGAGTATGAACAGTAAACTAATAGGATTTGACAAAAGGGCCTCCAATCTAGACTGGATAATTTGAGAAAAAGAAGAACATAAAATTTCAAAAAAATATATAAACTCTTATTACAAGAGAAATAGAGCAAAAGGTAATTAAGGAAAATATGATTATGTGGATGCAAGATACAGGAAAAACAATACAACTTGATGACTGCAGTAGAGCATGGAATGAAAACCAAAAACTAATTACAAGTACTGATCTGAAATAAAATTTTATGAAAATATTATATAATGGTATACAACACCTCAGAAGCTAGCAAAAATAACAAAATCAAATAAAAGTAAGTGTTGGAGATGTCGATCAGAAAAAGGTACATTATATCATATGTGGTGGAGTTGTAAGGTGATAAAGAAATTGTGGAGATAAATTGATCATATATTGACTAGGAATTTGAAAATCCAAATAGAATTAAAACCAGAAACATACTTGTTAAACATGATAAAGGGGAAATCAAGACAGGAGACTAGAATATGTCTTTATATTTCAAGTGCAGACAAAAATAGCAAGAGAATAGAAAAATAAGAAATAACCATCAGTCGATGACTGTTTAGTAGAGATGGGCATGAAACGAATTTTGTTAATCGTTATTCATTTCATTACGGAACAAAACAAATAACGAACCTCAGAGTGAATTTAGAACGAAACGAACTGAACTGAACTGGGAAAAAATTGTTCATTTCAGTTCATTTCATTAATGGCAGACATGTCTCCTATCTGGTACTGGTCCTTCCTCCTGGATGGTCCCGTCTTCCTGGCTGCAGGGAGGGGGCGATCAGGAAAAAAAGCCAACCAGCTGCACTACAGCTGGTAGGAAGCCATGATTGGCAGTAAAATAAAATAAAATAAAATAAAATAAAAGATCTGGTGCATGGTCCCGGTACTTGAAAAAACGTGAAGCGCTGACCCCAAGCCAGTGCCTCAAAAAGCCCCTGCCACAGGGGCCAGGATCATCCTGCTGCCGCCGCCGCCGCCAGGTAAGGATGGTGAATGATGATTGAAGATGATGATGAACACTAAAAATGAAACAAACTGAACCAAACCCTAAAATGAACTGAACCAAAATGAATTGCCATTTTTTTCGGTTCATGCCCATCTCTATTGTTTAGTAAAAGTACAAGAATGCATGTTATAGGATAAACTGAATCTGGTCTCTGGTTGTCTGAATTTCGTTGTATAATCAATACTGTGGTATATAAAAAAATGACAAGTAAATATAAAAATAATAAAAAGAAATGAAATCAATAAATGTTAAAATGAACTGAAATAAAATGAATTGCCATAATTTTTTTATTCTTTCATGAAAAATAATTGTAGATGTTTAAAAAAAGTACAAAGAATGCATGTTATAGGATAAACTGCAAAAAATCAATAAAGAGAGAGTCTGGAGAACAAATTTAATCAATGAAAATAAAGAAATATTTAGAAGTAAGATGGGGGAAAGAAATTAAAATTTGTTTTAATTTGTTAATAAACTTTCAAAAAAAGGGGGCAGAGAAATTCAAGTATTTACAAAGGAATCTAAAAGCCGATCTAGTGAAGATGCAATTTATTGTTAAAGGTTATACACTTCTCAGGTATAAATAGGGCAAGTTATGTTCTTTCAATATATCTCAAAAGTGCATTCAATAAATGATCAAAATTTGTGTTAGATTTTACTAAAATTGCCATTCTGAATAAATGATCAATTTTTTAGTTAGATTTTACTGAAGTTGCCATTTTGAGTACCATTTTTTGGCTGAAAATGAGGGGGGAAAGCAAAATAAAATTTAAAAACTGAGACATTTATATCCAGCTTATTGTAGATGCTATGCTTATCTAAGTTTCAAAGTGATGGGAAATCTCATTTGTTAAACCTTGTTCTTATCAGATATAGACTACAGCAAAGCCTTTGTCTGTGTGGATCATGAGAAACTATGAGTGGCTCTAAAAGGAATGGGTGTACTTCAGCTCTTGATTGTCCTAGCTACAAGGTACTGTTAGGGCAGAATATGTTGCATTTTATCCCTTTTTTTGTTCAATGTGTATGCAGAACATATACAGAAAGCTGGACTAGATTCAGATAAAGGAGGAGTAAAACTTGGTGGGTGAATACATCAGTAATGTAAGATATGCTGACAGCACCCTCTTACTGGTACAAAGTAGCAAAAACATGGAATGACTCCTAGTGAAGTGTACGAAGAAAGCACTAGAGCAGGACAGCAGTTGAACATTAAGAAGACAAAAATTATAATCATACAAGGACTGCATGACTTTAATGTTGTCAGTGAAGAAACTGAAATTGCTATAGATATTGTTAATCCTAGTTCAATTATGAATCCAAGTAAAGACTGCAGGCAACAAAATCACAGGAGGACTGAAAAGGGCTGACAATGGCAGCAATGAAAGAATTAGAAAAGAACATCAAGTGTATGGATATATCACTGAAGTCCAAGGACAAGATAATCCGCACTATTGTATTCTTGACTAGAGATGGGCACAAAATGAACTTTTTTCGTTTCTGTTATTCATTATTCATTTTGTTACGTAACTAAACGAATAATGAACATTGTGATGAAATTGGAACAAACCGAACAGAATCACAAAAATTAGGTTTGTTATGTTTCGTTTTTCGTTAATGGCGACACGCAATGAAATGAGCTGTTTTAAATGTTAAAAAACGCCCTGTACATCCATAAAAATGCAGCAATAATTATTTATACTGTCTGATAATACCTACCGGGGTGGTTGGGATCCTTAAAACGTTTGTTTTTGTCTTCTCCCATCGCGATGTATTTTTCTTTTCCCTTTAAGGATGGCAAAATGGATGTCGCCAGCCACAAAATGGAGGCAAGCCATGTGATGAGATCATGTAAATTTTTGGACAACTTCAACCAATAGCATGCCCAGGTTGCAGACTGGGCAGATCTGGCAGCCACAGGGGGCATAAAAAGCTCTGGCAGTCCCCGTCCTCCTTGCAGTCTCTGGTGGGAGTTAGGGTGGGATTGCTGTCTCTGTGACTCTAGCTTCAGTCCTGCAGCCTCCCTGTGTGCGTGCGTGCTGCATACCTCTCGGTGAGTACCCTCCCTTGCCCCGCAGTGCAGTCACTCTGCGGCTGCCTTGCACCCCGGGCAACGCCCGCCGCTGCCTTTACAGCCTCCCTGCGTACCTAGTCTATACTGTGTCTCTGCCAGCATAATTATTTTAGTGTTTTCTCTCTGGACTGGGGTTTTGGGGGACACCTGCACACGGAAATGCTTTAAAAATCGCGCAAAAGGTGAGTAAAAATGAAAAACAAATAAATGAAAATGAATTTTTTCAAAAATTTGCAAAAAAATGAAAACGAACTGAAACGGACCCCTCAATGAAAAAACAAAAACTGAAATGCCATTTTTTCAATCCATGCCCATCTCTATTCTTGACCATTATGTACAGGTGGAAAATCTGCACAATAAAGAAAGCTGATAGGAAAACAATATATATATATTAAAGGAGAGATATATGGAGATATATGTCTATTTGCATTTATAAATCAGTAATACAATGGTGGCTGTATTGTTAATAAAATGGTTCCTACCCTCCCCCATATTTCTAAACTCCTTTTTATCCTGGGGAAGGCTTAAGGGACAAGGTGGGTGGGTCTTAATTAAAGATGGGCACGAAATGAATTTAGTATTCATTTTGTTATTCTTTATTTGTTTCATTAGGGAATAAAACAAATAAGGAACTGACCCGTCACAGAAAAACAAAACGAAACGGAGCAGAAATTTCTGCTTCATTCTTTGTTTTTCATTTTCCCATAGGAATGCATTAGAAATGAATGGGAAAGATTTCCTCCAAGTGCCTAGCTGCTGATCTGCACTGGCCTGATTGGTGCAGGGTGGGGGGAGATTTAAAAGACCCTCCCCCGAAGGTAGCATTGAGCAGCTGCTCAGCGCTGGCTCCAAGAGTGGGGAAAAGAGTTTAAAGAGCCCACTTTACCCCCACCCCATGGGTGGGGGGAAGTGGGCTTTTTAAATCTTCCCCCCTCCCGAAGACAACTGAGCGGCCACTTGGCGCTGGCTCTGGGAACCGGGAAAGAAAGTTTAAAGAGACCGCTCTCCCCCACCACCCATGGGTGGGGGGGGAGAGTGGGCTCTTTAAACTCCTTTCCCCCTCCCCAAGCTAGCACCAAGCAGCTGTTGGGTGCTGACTCCAGGGGGTGGGGGAAGCAAAAGACAGACTGGGTGGGAGGGCACCCCTGGTCTCACAGAGTGCCCTCCTGGGGCCAACAGCCCCTGCCATGTTGCAGCCGCTCGGATCACCACGGCTGCTGCCGCCGGGGGTAACTAAGGGCGCTTTTACATGACCTCTAAGATCCGCTGGTCACTTAAATTCGGACCAGAGATCTTAGGGGTTTGTCGCTCTTTGTGGGTCCCCACCCCTCCGCACTTCCTGGCTGCTGGCTGCGTGAGGGGAGGGAGAAAAAAAGGGACAAAAGAATAAAGGCTTACCTCCCGGTGCCAGTGGAAGCTGCTGGGAGCCCTGTCTCTTCCTGGTTCCTTCTCTTAAAGGGGCGGGAGGCAAAAAACAACAACAAAAAGAAGCGAGGAGAGCCCGGCACATCTGCATCAAGATTTTTCACCCTTGGAGAGCAGGTACAAGAAAAGTGCGCTGGGACCCGCTTAGGTGGGCATGGTCGCACTTAATTTTCAGTAAACTCCGGAGCTGGTGGTTAAACAATTTTAAGCTCCGGAGCTGGGAGCCATTTGCGGTGGAGTTTAGGGGTCGTGTAAAAAGGCCCTAAGACTCAAACTGGTTCAGCTCAATTTGGGATTTTAAAAAAAAAAAATCATACAAACCTGAACCAAGCAAAGCCAAGGGTGGGCCAGAAACAGAACAAACCAAACCATCAGTTTTCTGTTTTGTGCCCACCTCTAGTCTAAATGCCTGAAAAACCATCCCTAGTCCTGCCACAACTTCCAGGACCAGCTGTGGTGACTTTCAGATATGTAAGACTCCCTCCCATCCCACTGTCCCCAAAGGCTTACCCAGGACCAAAGGGAACTTAAGGGTCCCTAGGAATTTTGTTGGGGAGGAGGATAGGAAACTTTTTCATAACAACATAACAGCCACACAACTGATCACATCCTCAGGCTTAACATGATGTTAATGCCTTCCAAATATTTTCTGAGCTTGGCAAATTTTCAGACTACATGCCCCAGTGGCCATGCTGTGTGGAAAATTCTACAAAAATGAGTTAGCTGGCTCATGTATATTGATTCGGATCAATTGGTAATCGGCTTTGAGTATTATCTTCCTAATATATTATCATACTCCTTCAGGCACCATACTTTCTTCAAATGTGCTGATAAGTCCTTTTTGTACATAGATGGTGCTTGACTCCCTGGGGGCGGGGGGCGGGGAGAGAATGAGTTCAATTGGCATGCACAGCTAGGATTAGAGATGGGCACGACTAGGGAAAATGACGTTTTCGAGTTGTTGTGTGTCAGAGGCAGTCCGTTTCGGCTCGTTTCCGTTTTTTGCGAAATTTTGCAAAAATTAGTTGGTTCTTTTTTTCTTTTTTTCATTGTCGTTAGTACTGGTTTGGGGGGGGTAGCGGGCTCCTGGAGGGAGCTGCAGGAGTCAGCCAGAGCCACAAGTGACGGACTGGCAGACTCTTTGCACCCGCTATGTCTCACGTACTTGCATGTAGTGCAATGCAAGTAGATCTGGCTTAGGGTAAAGACGGGTTAGCGCAAGGGCTAGGGTTAGGCTAGTTACGGGTGAGGTTAGGGTAAGTATTGGGGTGCACCTCTGGGTGCCTCTCTGACCCACTTAGAAGGGCAGTGTACTGGCGTATGGGTTAGGCTTAGGCTTAGGGTTCGGGTTTGGGCTACGATTAGTGGGCTGTTTATGCCCAATTGGCACATCCCAGAAGTCTCTGTGGTCAACCTGGCCAAGTGGCCATGCGATTGGTGGAAAATTTGCATGGTCCACTCCCATGGGCGAGCCCATCACTGCAAATGTGCAGGTGTAATAAAATAAAATAAAATAAAATAAAATAAAATAAAATAAAATAAAATAAAATCAACGGAGACTTTTTTTTGCAAGAAAAACCCACTGCTGCTACTGTAAAAATTCAAGCATTTAAAATAGCTAATTTTCGCATGTTTCTGTGGTGCTTTGGTGGGGTTTTGGGATTTCAAAAAAAAAAAAATTGCGGTCGCCATTTTGGATCCCCCGCACTGCATGGCAAATGGATGCGCCCTCCCAAGTAATGAGCAGGAGACAAATCAACCAAATTAAAACACCCTTCTGGCCTGGTAGGTGCCCTCAGACAGTTTTCGAGGGCCAGGAATCGGGTTTTTTTAACTTTTAAAAACCTTTTTCTGTGCCGCTTGGCATTGCGCGATCGTTGCGATGCAAGTAATGAGCACGACAAATCAGACCAAATTGTTCGTTCGTCAGTTCGAGCTCGAAGTCTGGCGGAGTAAGTAACGGATAACGGATATGAGTAACGGAAACGGAAACGGGAATACCGCTAAGTTGTGCCCATCTCTAGCTAGGATATATACTGTCTGCAAACAAATGTGTGAAAATTGGATGAATTAAGGGAATTTTAAAACTCTGGAGTGGTCAATGGGATTGCCCAAGTAGATGCTGGTCCCCAAAAGCACCCTCCCATGGGTCTTCAGTCAGTATTCATGGAGTTCGTATTTTTTTGAAAGGAAGCTCATGATTCAAAGGATGAAAAGGAAAATAAAAGAAGCACACGGAATCTATAAAGACTTTGTTGGTAGCAAAAAGCCAAGGAATGGTGGCAAAAACCTAGGAGTTTTCCTGGACAGTGTAACTACTGAGGCTGAGACTAAGGTCACTAGGTCCTGTTTATCCCTCTCTAGACATTGGCCAGGTAACTTCACATAGCTTCAGGACAAATTATCCTTATAGCTAGCTAGAATTCATGTTTTGTTGTTCTTCTTTCCTCCCTTCATCTTATCCATCTTTATCTCCAAAACAAGGGCTGTATGTGTGTGATTATGGATGAGTGTTTGCATGTTTCTTGAATGGGCTTGGAATACCAGGGCAGAGGCAGTGTGCTAAAGCTAGTCTTTCTTTGCCTGTCACCTTTTCTCCTTTTTTTTTTAAATATTGCTGTGGTGATGGAGATACCACCAGAGGCATAGCCAGGATTTGGACTGCCTGGGGACAAAGTTCATTAATGTGCCCTTCCTGCTGCCCCCCCTCATTGCACCCACCCAGCAACGGGGGCTTAACCCTGTGGGGGATGGGTGGGTGCATGCATGCGTGTGCATGTGGGCAGACGGGCACAGGCATGTGTGCACCTTACACATTTCCCACCAAGGCGAGGAAGAGGAGGAGGAGGGTGCAGCAGCCACCGCACTCCTGCCTACCTGCCTACCTGCCTGCTTCACAGCTTACCTGGCACATGGTGGCGGAGGCGGCGGAGGGGTTGCTCTCACAAGCCTTAGGGAAAAGGAGGACTGCTGGGTGGTGGGAGGGTGCACAGTTTCCTCCTTCTGCTCCCCCTCCAGACACCCCCAGATTGCTGCGCCCATGGCAGATGTACCCTTCCTCAGATATGTCCCTGGATACCATTACCTGCTGGCCTTTGCATTGAAAACAGAAGAGTACCTGTGGGCAGAAACAAAATCTATTTGTGCATTTGTCTCTGAATATTCAAATTCTAAAGTGTCCCTAAAACTATGACCACACGTCATAGCCGCTTGCTTTTCTCCATTCATAGGAATACATTTTATTATGAAGATCTGGAAAGAGACAAATGCCGTCACTGGACAAGGGTCAGATCTGATGGGCTTCAGCAGGGCATAGGGCAGGTCAAGCACCAATCCATGCATTCGTATTTGGCCACAGATCTAATTGGGGTGGGGTTAGTGCACATCCATAGCATGCACAGTAACAAGCTGCTAATGCAGTGGTTCTCAACCTTCCTAATGCTGAGACCCTTTAATACTGTTCCTCGTGTTGTGGTGACCCCTTGCCCTGCTGGGAAGAGGCCACAAGCCCCCTTTGGCAGGCCACTGCCGCAGGTGCCATAGAGAACTTCCCTCTACAGGCACCCTTAGCCAATCACAGCCTCCGATGCCATTGACTGACATCCCCTCCAACCTATCAAGCTGTAACTCACTCTTCCCCCTTCCTCCCCCTCTTCCTCCAGACCCAAGCCGTTTGTGCCATTTTCTTCACTGGTTCATGGCGACCCCTGTGAAATAGTCATTTGACCCCCAAAGGAGTCCCGACCCCCAGGTTGGGAACCACTGTGCTAATGCTTGTATTTTGTTGGGCTGTAGAGAGTGACTAACTCATTCTGCAATCCTTTAGATATCTTGGGGACTGACATTTTTTAAAAAACAGATTTGTCATTACTTTTTAATCATCATCTTAACTACTGGTTTTCTGCTGGCTGGACATAAAAGCAGGATGGTGGCCTTGGCTGGAAATCCCCACTGAATCCTGCAGATGGTTTTATGCATGTGAATGCCCGAAGCGGTCCAGCTATGCAGGGGGAAGCGAAAGCGTTTGGCATATAGGACTGGCGACAGCTTGGTCTCATACGTGTAATGTAGGCTGTGTGAGAAGTTCATCAGTTGCACCTGTCAAACAAAGTCTTGAAGGCAAAGCCAAGATGCTGGAACGATCCTTCATGTCACATACTCTACAGCACTTGAAGAATGATTGCGTATGCAAGGCTGACTCCAGCTTCCCTGATTCCTTAGAGTCTCTGCATGTCTAGAATGTCCTACGTGGTCGTGTGTGGAGGCAAAGCTGGAAGGGCTCAGCATATGATCATAACTGCACTTGAATTAGACTTCAGGGACAGTGGAGTCTGCCTCCGCAATGAATCTATTAAGAGGACATTTTGTTTCCTGATGGTATTTATTGGTTACATGGGAGGAGACCCATGGTTGTGGCACACAGCAGGCTTTTTTTTTCATGTGGAAGTGAAAATTTTCAGCCAATGGCTTGATTATAAGAAACACCACATACGAGACAGCAGTGATCACTGTTGGGTGACAAGGTTGGTTTCTTCTTAGAAATTGTTTGAAACATTTGCCTTAGGTTGTACCTTCTTTAATAAAGGAGGGAGGAAAATGACAAATGTGAATTTCAAAGTGTGAATGTCATGTATCTAAAAAGCATTCTTTCCCCACTTTCTGCCTACCTACCAGAAAGTAGTTTTCTGTTAGTTTTAGTATCCTTGATAATGAAGTTACCTTGAAGGAATAGTGGGTAGACAGAGATGCAGGTGGACCTGGTGTTGATTATGAAAGGAAACTGTTCAGAGATAAGGAACTATGTTGCCTTCTTCTCTGACCCCCTTGGTTCTCCAACAACACTGCAAATGTTTAATATGTTTAAAAGAAGCCATGGGGACTAAAATGGATGAAGATGACAACTGGAAAGCCAAGATATCAGAAAGTCATCAGATATCTGCTAGCCCTAAGTCCAATGCTCAGGATGAATGTCTGGTGTTCATGTTCCAATTGATATGGGGGAATCTTCTGCTGGTATATGGATTCTTGTGTTACAGAAAGAGCTGTGATTGGGCAGAGGATAGCTTTATATCCTCAACTGCTGAGATACAGCCTCTAGGTTTCACTGGTGTGTGTGTGTGTGTGTGGAACATGTGGGAAAAGAGTTGGGTGGTACAGGGACCATTATAGACATGGGCAGTTTTCATCTAGATGGAATAAAATTGCCTGCAGCTTTATTAGATACAACTACAGATATTGGCACAGCATATGGCAATAAATCCAGCCATCAGGTGGTTGGCCTGCAAACTGAAACACCCTTCCCCAGATCTGGATGCAGGAGTACCTCTGGAATTCCACATGGATGTTGGTCGTTTTGTAGGTTCACTCTGTCATTAAGGGTGAGTTTGGCACAAGACCCCCTAAGCTGGACATCAGTCTGGTAAGAAAATAGCATAAAACTTGAAACCCTTTGGTCAGAATATCTCTGGAAATATCTTTAAATGCTCCTTAAAAGTAACTTCTAAATGTAATTACTTGTTAAAAATTACACCTTGGTTTTCATAGATATTATTTACTACAACTAAAGGTTACATTTGTGAGCACTAGTTATAAGGGACTGCATTGCTTGTACCTAAGTACTTTCCCTGTGTTTAAGGAGGAATCTATTAATTATGCCATAATCAATTTTTTGAATCTTCCATGAGAAACCTGATTGGAATTTCAGAGACTGCAGTCACCTATGTTGCTATGGGATCACACTCCTTACTCAGGCAGCTTCAAATAAATGTTATTGAAATGTGTGGAATGAATCACTGACCCATTGGGAAGCATGTGCAAATTCCATCATTAAGCTGATCATATTCAGCAAATAGCATACTTGCTCTGGAGTATGTCCAGAATAATACCTGATTTCACTGGAAGTCTATGAGAACACTTATAGCAACCTCCTTTTTCTGCAGTGTTTAATCTGATCGTTGCAGCTTGGTGCCCTTCCAGGGAGAGGAACCAAATCAACTGCCTTCCCTTTTGCTGCTTCTCATTACAACACTCTAAGTGATTATGGTAACAGAGATCCTCCTTTGACAAGCATTAAGTCTTCCTTGACATATCATCTCTTCTGCTTCAGCTGCACGTGTGTCATTTGATAACCAGCAGGCCGCAAGGAGTTAGCATTTCATAATTTCAATAGACTCCCCAGCAAAGATATCTGGAATTGAATTGTCCCAGTGTATGTATGACAGCTGTGAGAGATCTCAGCTGTGAACTGACAGTCCCCAACACAGTCTGCAGGGAGCAATATGGCAGAAATCTCCAGTTTTCATCTGTTTCACTGCCATGGCAACTTCATCAGACGTAACAGGTTGCACAGGCCCTAGGACTGGGGGAACATATGGGATTGGGGGTTGCGGGAACTCTTTCGTGGAATTTTTTTTTTGAAGTAATCCTGCCAGTGCTTTGTCGCCTTGACACAATTACTGATCAGCTTTCCAGTCTCTCAATGTCCTCAGTCCTTCTGTGGTGGGCTTTCACTAGCTGGTAGATGTCACGTTCCCCTTCTTTCATATCAAAGTTTCTGTACAGTTACTCAAAGTGTGTGGACTTTGTATTAGCTACTGCTTTTTCTTCTTTTCTTTTTTTGCACTGCATCTAGCATCATGGTATTTCTGCCAGTTGTCAGCTGTCTTTTCAGCTAGGAAAACATGATAGACCCACTTTTTCTTGTGGACTGCTGCCTTGACTTGGTCCAAAGCCTTGTTTGTTTGCCATTCTTTTTGCGTCCAGGCTTTGTCATGCCAGGTTCTCCTGATTTAAAAATCCACATGATCACAATGGGCACAATTGGGCTATCTTTAAACATAGTTGCTTAATTACATGACAGCAACTTTGCACGACTCTACTCAGTCTCCTGCTATCACTCTGTCAACCTATCCAGCCCTGAATGCCTTCTTTCCTCTGCCCAAGATGGCTGTATGTCCTGGACATAATCTAACAATGCGTATCTCCACCAGTTGCTCCAAACTGCCATCCATCTCTGGATTACCATGACTAGAGATGGGCATGAATTGAAAAAATGATGTTTCGGTTTTTCATTTTTCGTTGCGGGTCCTGTTTTGGTTTGTCTTCATTTTTCATGAATTTTTTGAAAAAAATTCATTTCGTTTTTTCGTTTTTCATTTTTACCCACTTTTTGCACGATTTAAAGCATTTCCGCATGCGGGCGTCCCCCAACACCCCAGACCAGAGGGAAAAGACTAAAAAAATGATGCTGGCAGAGACACAGTATAGACTAGGTATGCAGGGAGGTTGCAAAGGCAGCGGCAGGCATTGCCCAGGGTGTAAGGCAGCCACAGAGTGACTGCACTGTGGGGCAGGGGAGGGTACTCACCGAGAGGTACGCATGCACACAGGGAGGCGGCAAGAGAAATCTCTTCTTTCTCTCCCCTAAGAGCCAGGCTGCAGCCAGCAGGAACACAGAGACACACACTTGCCTGGCTGGCCTAAAGTAATGGGTCGCAGAGACAGCAATCCCACCCTAACTCCCACCGCAGACTGCATGGAAGATGGGGGCTGCCAGAACTTTTTATGCCCTCTGTGGCTGCCACACCTACCCAGTCTGCAACCTGGGCATGCTATTGGTTGAAGTTATCCAAGAATTTACAAGATCCCATCACATGGCTTGCTCCATTTTGTGGCTGGAATCCATTTTGTGTCATCCTTAAAGGGAAAAGAAAAAATACATCGCGATGGGAGAAAGACAAAAACAAACATTTTAAGGACCCCAACCCCTGGTAGGCAATAATTTCAAATAAATATCGCTGCATTTTTACGGATGTCTAGGGTGTTTTAATACCCAAGAAATCAATATTAGGCACCTGGGAGCCACTTTGGGTCGATGTCCGCTAAACCCTAACTCCCCTTAAAGGAAAAAAAAATACAGCGATCTGAGAAAAGACATAAATGCATGTTTTAAGGACCCCTACCCCCTGGTTATTATTATCAGGCAGAATAAATAATTATCGCTGGGTTTTTACGAATATTCAGGAGGTTTTTTAATATTTAAATACAGCTAATTTCATTGTGCATCGCCATTAACGAAAACGAAATGTAACGAACCTAATTTTTGTGATTATGTTCAGTTTGTTCCAAATTCATCACAATTTTTGTTATTCATTTCGTTGCATAATGAAATAACGGAACAAAATTTTTTTCATTTCGTGCCCATCTCTCACCACAACAGTGTCTGTATTTATTATGGGCTTCACATCCTTCCCTTTCAGATAGTGGATACAGGTGCCATCATGGTGGTAGGAAACCATAGCAGCCTGTAGAGCTACCACCTGCCAAGCTGAACAGGAACCTCATACTTTTCCAACTGGTGTGATGGTGACATGAAGACAGACTGTGGTTCACAAGAGCACTGGTGTAACAGAGTTACAAGAAACAACACATTGTCAGATGCAAGATCACTAAGCAAAATAATTCCTGCATAGGTGCATTAGGCTGCATGCTATAGGGGAATGGCTGTAGCAGCAATGGCTTCAGCTCTGCATACTATGCCTACATACAGGAAATATTTTATTTATTTGAAATATATTTACCCCACTTTTCTCCTTAAAAAGCAGCCAAGGCAGTGAAGTCAAGTCGGCCTTAGAAAGCATTGCAAACAACAAGGCCAGTGGAGGTGACGGCATTCCAATTGAACTCTTTAAAATCTTAAAAGAGGATGCTGTAAAGGTGCTGCATAAGATATGCCAGCAAATTTGGAAAACCCAGCAGTGGCCAGAGGACTGGAAAAGATCGGTCTACATCCCAATCCCAAAGAAAGGAAACGCCAAAGAATGCTCCAACTATCGCACAATTGCACTCATTTCACATGCTAGCAAGGTTATGCTCAAAATTCTACAATGCAGGCTTCAGCAGTATGTGGATTTTTTTGTTTTTCATTTTTACCCACGCTGGATTTCGAAGGGGCAGAGGAACTGGAGATCAAATCGCCAACATGCGCTGGATTATGGAGATAGCCAGAGAGTTCCAGAAAACATCTAACTTCATTGACTATGCAAAGTCGACTGTGTAGACCACAACAAAATGGCAATAAAGGAATGGGAGCGCCTGACCACCTTATCTGTCTCCTAAGAAATCTATATGCGGGACAAGCAGCAACCGTCAGAACTGGATATGGAACAACTGACTGGTTTAGAATTGGGAAAGGAGTACGACAAGGCTGTATACTGTCACCTTGCCTATTTAACTTATATGCAGAGTACATCATGAGAAAGGCCGGTCTGGATGAATCACAAGCCGGAATTAAGATTGCCGGAAGAAATATCAACAACTTCAGATACGCAGATGATACTACTCTAATAGCAGAGAGTGAGGAAGAATTAAAGAACCTCTTAATGAGGGTGAAAGAGGAGAGTGAAAAAAATGGGTTGAAGCTCAACATCAAAAAAACTAAGATCATGGCCACTGGTCCCATCACCTCCTGGCAAATAGAAGGGGAAGAAACGGAGGCAATGACAGAGTTTATTTTCTTGGGCTCCTTGATCACTTCAGATGGCGACTGCAGCAACGAAATAAAAAGACGCCTGCTTCTTGGGAGGAAAGCAATGGCAAACCTAGATAGCATCCTAAAGAGCAGAGACATCACTTTGCCAACTAAGGTCAGGATGGTTAAAGCTATGGTTTTTCCAGTAGTGATGTATGGAAGTGAGAGCTGGACTATAAAGAAGGCTGATCGCCGCAGAATTGATGCTTTTGAGCTGTGGTGCTGGAGGAGAGTCTTGAGAGTCCCCTGGACTGCAAGGAGATCAAACCTATCCATTCTGAAAGAAATCAACCCCGAATGTTCACTGGAAGAACAGATTTTGAAGCTGAGGCTCCAGTACTTTTGGCCACCTCATGAGAAGAGAGGACTCCCTGGAAAAGTCCCTGATGCTGGGAAAAATGGAAGGCAAAAGGAAAAGAGGACAACAGAGAATGAGATGGCTGGACGGTGTCATCG
Organism: Phrynocephalus forsythii; assembly: GCA_029282475.1. Lineage (NCBI taxonomy): Eukaryota > Metazoa > Chordata > Lepidosauria > Squamata > Agamidae > Phrynocephalus > Phrynocephalus forsythii. The sequence continues at coordinate 59,887,270 of JAPFRF010000002.1, forward strand.
ATGCAACCAAAATGAATTTGACAAAACTCCAGGAGGCAGTGGAGGATAGGAAGGCCTGGCGAGCTCTGGTCCATGGGGTCACGAAGAGTCGGATATGACTGAACGATTGAACAACAACAACAACAAGGCAGCTCACTTGAAGCTGAAAACAGTAAGTATGCAAATACTAAGGATCACCTATATACTACTGTACTCTAAAAAACAATAAATAAGAACAATTCCAAAAACACATTCAAAGCAGTAAGAAACAATCCATTTAAAAAATTCCTGCTTTGACAGGCAGTCACTGAGAAAAAGCTTGCACGAAGAAAACCATTTTTGCCTGCTTGCAGAAAGGCAGCAAAGTTGGCATCTTGTGGGAGGGAGTTCCAAAGTCTGGGAGCAGCATCAGGGCATGCTGTCTCCCATGTCCCCCACCAAACACACCTGTTAGGACGGTGTGACTGAGAGAAAGGCCTCTCCTCATAGGCTCATAAAGGGAGACCCAGTCCTTGAGATAGTTTTGACCCAAATTGTTTAGGGTTTTATAGGTTGGACAGCACTTTGAATTGTGTCCAGAAACAGATCAGCAACCAATGAAACCCACTGATTTCAATGGACTGAAACAGTAAAAATAAATACCCACTTTTGCAAGTTTTTTTCCTGCAGCGGTATACATTTAGCTGAACCTTGAGATGTCTGTATGAAGATATGGATAGGATCGAATGCCCTACTCGAAGCATTCCACCGACTGTGATTTTTGTTTTTTTGTTTGCTTAGACTGAGTGGCAGAGAAAATTGGCATTCCATGGCTGATCCATTTCAAATCCTTCCCATCCCATGCTACTGTAAAAGATACCACCACCATTTGCTAGCGATATGAATTTCTAACATGAATATGGATGGTGTCCTTCCATGGGCAGGTTGTGTTGTGTCGTTACAGTGGTGACCGACTCTTTGTGACCCCAAGTTTTCTTGATAGGAATACTAGAGTGGCTTGCCAGTTCCTACTCCAGGTGCCTACAGCACCTGGTATTCCCTGGTGGTCTTCCATCCAAGTACTAACCAGGGCTGACCCTGTTTAGTTTCCAAAATCAGGCGAGATTGGATGTGCTCAGGGCATCTACGCAGCTGATGCATGGGCAGGTTAGCCTTTGTCTATTCTTAAAAAACAAATCCTAGTCTTGGCAGCCTGCCCCTATCGCACCCCTCATGTCTACCTCAACATTCCTTTTTATATTCCAAAGTGTTTTTGCTTAATTTGAAACAGAATCTTGGAAAACATACAGACACATCCAGATCTGACTAAATCTTTTTATGTATGTTTTGGGAGAATTCCACTATTAGTGTCCCACTTCCTTTTCCCTACCTTCCTCCTTCCTCGGGTGTGTGGCTGCTTCTTGACAGATGTACCTTTATTGTCTGCCTCCACACTGTCCAAGTTCTAGCTTTTCAGCACATCACCTCTGCTGTGCGGAGAGCTCCCCGGAACATCTGCACTGAATTTATTCCTCTTTCATTTCCATCTCCACCCTTTCTCAGCATTATTGGATTTATTCTTGAACAGGCACAGAAAAAGCTGCTGTCAGTACAGCCTCCAACATGTCCTAACAATTATATTTTCCTGACTACTACTACTCCTCAATTTGAGGATTAATCTTTTTTAAAAATTAAGTCTCCAAGCTTCAATATCTAATTCCACACCAAATTGCAGGAATTTCAGTTCTTGTGCATATTTAGTTAAGAGATAGTTTTTGTACCTCAGCAAGTCTGTTGAATAGAGATGGGCGGGAAACAAACTTTAGTTCATTTTGTTATTTGTTATTCAAATAATGATTAAAAAATCAAAATATTTTTTTAAAAAAACTGGTGCCGACCTGACCCCATGCGGTCCATGCTTGAAAAAAATAAAAATTATCAAAATTAAAAAGGAGCACCAACTGGGCCCCAGGGGTGGCCAGGTCGGTGCTCTAAAATCAAATAAAAATAAAAATAAAATAAAAGACGTACCCACCTGGCCCCAGGGGCCACGCAGTGGGTGCTTGAAAACAGACAAACAAAGAGGTGCTGGCCCTCAAAAAGCTCCTGCAGCAGGGCCAGGATCCCGGTGGCGGTAAGAACCTGAACCCGAACTGAACCAAGGGTGGGCCCAAACCAGACGAACCCAAACCATGGGTTTTCTGGTTCGCACCCACCTCTACTGTTCAATAATAAGAACAAAGTCTACAGAATCATCTAGGATATTCTCACACCTGAATCATTCTCACACCAGGCACATTCAGAACGACACTTGAAGTTCTTGGACTGGTGATTCAGGAATATGGCCAGGATGGATGTCGCAGGAGGCTCCTTGAATCAGTGGTTTTATTTTCACGCCAATTTCACGCCAATGTGCAAGGCCAGAGAGAGACAGAGAGTAGTATAGAAGAGGTACAATCTTTTTTTGGCTGCCAATTATGCATCTAAAGAACCTCCAATTCAATCTGAGAATAATGATACAGAAAACTAGTTGGCCAGCAGTTTTTTTTTCCATCAGAAAAAAACATTGGGCTGATATTTTGCCTATGTGTATTGCACCTACTTGTGGGGAATACTGTATAGAAGCAGGAGGTTGTTTCCTTATTTGTATTTTCAAATTTGCCCTGTGAGAGTATGTGTGGTGTGTTTCTCTCTTGATAATACTTATCAACAGAAAGAGGAGGAACCCAAGAAGAAAGCAGGAAGGGGAAAAGGTCTCGAAAGATATCTGAAAATAAACATAGACTGCAAATCTCCCATTCTATAATTCATGTCAGACAGAAAGTAAACAAGATGCAGGAGGAACTAAGAAGAATGAGACTTAATGCTTCTGCTGGAACTCAGTGATGTGGGGAACTATCACCAACTCGGAAAAAAGAGAAATCACTTTTGAATCTGTGGCAAAGTAGAAAGCTGTCTCTATAGGCTATTGGGCCTATGCTGTTCCCTTAACTGTTTCTTACCAATGTTTCAGAATTCCATCACAGATAAGGAATAAATGCACATGATGGGAGGATACAGGGCTGCTGCTGAGCTTTGTTCTCCTGGCTTTTCTTTCTCATTACATTTTGGTTTCAAATATGTCATGCATCATCCCGTTCAGGATTTTCCTCCCCACCACACCCCAGTGACTGTAAGAAGTCACGTATTGAAACAGAAAGAGAATATGTTGTGTGGAGTGTTCTAGGAGGGATATGGGCTGGGGTGGAGCTATATGAAGAACTCTTCCTTGGTCTTTAAGGATTCTGGATCAAATCCTGGTGTTTGTGTGGGCATGCATTTGCTGATGGAACTCCTCCCATGGTGGCAGTCTGGAAGAAATCAATCACCATTCCCAGTTGCAGCTGCTGTCTTCCTGGACACCCCAAGAAGATCTGTTTCAGAGGTCCAGGAAACACTCTCCAGTGAGTGTGATGCTGGTTTTAGGCTGGTGCTTCCTGGTGAAGGAAATGAAACCAACAGCCGAGATCAAAGAGAGCAATAATCCACTGGTCACTCTAGCCCATTGGTTCCCAACCTGGGGGTCGGGATGCCTTTGGGGGTTGAATGACAATTTCACAGGGGTCGCCATGAGCCAGTGAAGAAAAAGGCACCAACCCCTTGGGTCTGGAGGAGGAGGGAGAGGAAGGGGTGAAAGGGTGAGCTTGATAGGTTGGAGGGGATGTCAGTCAATGGCACCGGAGGTTGTGATTGGCTGAGGGTGCTTGTAGAGGCAAGTTCTCTATGGCACCTGCGGCAGTGGCCTGCCAAAGGGGGCTTGTGACCTCTTCAGATCAGGGCAAGGGGACACCATAACACGAGGAACTGTATTAAAGGGTCACAGCATTAGGAAGGTTGGGAACCACTGCTCTAGCCCATTTTAAAATGTTTTTGAATTTGAACTATTGAAACATCTAGAAACTTAACATTTCTCAGTCTTATTAAACATCTAAAACTCTATCCCTTGATATTCTTCTAGGGTTTAAGAAGATGCCTTGAATGTCCTTTTCTTTTCTTTTCTTTATGTATTCTGGTTTATAAGACATTTGGAACAGCTGTACCATGTTGGTGGTTTTGGCTCACACACAGGATTTTGAGGTAGCTTTCAAAGTAACTTGCTGCACTCTTGGCTGGAAAGCCACAGACACATATGGCAGTGAATTACTTACTGTTTATTAAAAATTGTAGAGGGCCCTGGGTTTTAATGGGAAAACTACATTGCTACTCATTAAACCTCTTCAGAAATGTCTATCTTCATAAATATAAAATATTGAATTACATATGCCAAAGAACAGAGTTATTACTGTTCCTTAAAATGAAATCTTCCAGGCTTTATAATGTTTAGTAATATTGACCTACCAACATCCTTCTAGTGACCTTAAATCAATTTTTGGTGTTTCCTTAAAAAATTTAGAGAGTGACTGCTCAGTGATGATGTTTAAATAAAAACACAGTGTAATAGTTAATCTTATAGGCAGGTGATATTAAATTGGTGAATGAATGTTCCAAAATATCCTGACTGAATTTAAGCAGTTAACCCTGGGGTGCAGGGCAACCAGTCACTGGTGCAATTGAAATCAAGTTAATTCTAAATTAGTCCCAATTCCTTTCCATGGAATGTAACCAATAGCCTGTAATATGACCATGTAGGTTTGATTTCTGGGATGCCATTGGTTGGAAGGGCATATGGAAACTGGATGCCTCCTACCACTATTTTCTTTCCAGTCATCATCATCATCATCATCATCATCATCATCATCATCATCATCATCATCATCATCATCATGTGCTGTCAAGTAATTTCTGGCATGGCAACCCTTTCCAGGGTTTTCTAGGGAAAGAATACTCAGAAGTGTCCTCCTGGGGCCATCCTCAGACTCTGCAGCTTGCCCAAGGCCACACAGGTTGGCTTTCCTGGGATGCACAGTGGGGAATTTAACTCCCAACCTCTTGCTCTGCAACCAAATATCTATTCCTTATCTGCCTCCTGTTGGATTTATCCATTGTTTACACAAGGGTGTATCTGGGGGCGGTGGCGGAAGGGTGCATTTGCCCCAGGTACAGCAATCTGGGGGCACCTGGAGGGGGAGCAGGAGGAGGAAGCTGTGTGCCCTCCCATAGGCAGCCCTCCTTTCCCATGGCTAAAGCTTACCAACGAGACACCCCTCTGCCACCTCTGCCTCCACGCACCAAGCAAATGGCGAAGCAGGCAAGCAGGCAGGCAGGCAGGCAGGTGGGGATCGCGGTGGAGATGGCGCCCTCCCCGTCCCCTCCCCCCTCCCCACCCCTCCCCCTCTTCCTTGCCTTCCTGCAGTCCACCGCAGAAGAGGTGTAAGGCGTACCTGTCCACCCATGTGCACGCGTGTGTGCTCCCCCATCCCATGCCCACAGGATTGGGCCCCCGTTGCTGAGTGGGTGCAATGTGGGCCCCCCCAGGAGGGATGCAAAAACAAACATTGCCACCAGGCATTCCAAATCCTTGCCACACTTCTGTGTTTACGGTGCTGCTTTCACAATGTTGTGGCAGAACCAGAATTAGAAAAAGTTACTTTTTAAGACTACACCTCCAGCCTTTCCCATTCTTATCCAGGAGGCCTCCCAAAAATATGATTTAGCTTTCAGGCTATGCTGTTGTTGCCTGAATCAATGCCCACATTTGTGCCTATGCAATGGGAAGAGGGAGCAGGCAGATTGTGCATATCATGGTCGGTGGCTGATGAGTCCCGTCCACCATATGAATCCAGAAGCTGCATACTGAAGAAGCAATGGCCAGTTCTTGGGGCAGATCTTTTAGGGAACAGAATGTCTTTATCTGATTTGTTCCTTGGGGTTTTTAAAGAGACTTCCAGATGGTGTTGCCCATTCTCTTCATCTGTTGCCAGTTCCTGCTAGTCTCCTTGACGGGCAATTCGCCTTAAAACCAGATGCATTCCACCTCCCGAATGCCACAGTGGAGCTGTGACGTTTGGGTTCCTAGTGAGGAAGTAAGAAATTCAGTAACATGACCATGTCTGGCTATGGTCCCTCTGGTGTGTTTCATGAGGCTAATATATCTCCTCCAGGCTGTCAGAAGTGGGTATCTCATGCTATGAAATGGGCACGGGCCATCTTTTTCTGGGCAAGCCCTCCATCTGGTACTCTGTATCATCCTTGTGGTGGTTGCATCCCTAAAGGCAGAATAAATGATTCCTTGCTGCTTGCAAAGCCAAGCAAACGTCTGCAGGCTAAAGCCCACCCCATGACCCCCAGGATGCAGTATGCAGCCAAGCCATCATCATACGCAACAGCCATTCACGCTGGAATGCAAAAACTTCTGCTAAATTAAAAAAAATCTCACTGGAGAAAAATATAAATCTGCCTTTGGTTTTACAGGATAATGTGAAATGAGGGACTAAATATGAACTGACACATAAATTACAGTCACAAGTGTATGTATAAAATCAGCAGCGAGTTCTGATTTATTGAGACCTGGAAGGCTGCAGTGGGTTCCACCCCCAGTACATACAACAAAGGCAGCTTTTCAATGGTGAATTCTTGAGGGAAATTTGCTATGATTTTTTATCTGTCAAGCGTGAACAATGTACTTTTGCAAAAGGAAATAAATCAGCTAATTTTCGACACAAGGTGGATAAGCTACGCCGCATGGGAAGCTACATCTAAGTCAGCAGAGGCATCCTGTATTGTATAAACATCATCTGTTTACTGGCCTTAGGGAAAAGCCAGAAAGGAGAAGGCTAGGAAGGAGGTTGCTCCATCAGCTCCCGAAAAGACCACCAACAGCCAGAGATCATTCCATTGGGATTGTCCATTCTGTACCTTCCAGGATCCAAAAGCTTCACCACTTGGAAAAGTTAGTCCTGTGGATTACAAATTTTAGAATCTCCCAACACCATTCCCAATAAGTAATGTTTTGTACCTCAGAGATTGGTGTGTGCCAATAGGTTAAGAAGTGAAATACTTAATCCAGAGAGATTGCGCTCTCAGGTCCTGAACAGAGTGACACTACTCAGAATAAATTCTGCTTTTTTAAATTAATAGTTTGGCTTTTTTCTCAGTCTTTCATTCCTGCAGAAACAGACTACATAATAAATGTTGAGGTCAAAAGTCCAGCATTCTGTCTCACACAGCAGGTCATCATTTGCTCCAGGGTATTCGTGAGCAGATATCTTCACCTGCTTATGATTGCCTGAAAAAGGCATTGAGAGTAGAGATGGGCACGAAACGAGCGGTTTTTTGTTTTCATTTTCGTTTTTTCATTTCCTTACGCAACAAAAATGAAACAAAATTTTTAAAAACAAAACGAAAATGAAAACGAAAACAAAACGACCCAATTTGCCATGTTTTTCATTTTTGTTGCAGCAGATGCATTGAACTAAAAAGAATGCTAACGAAACAGCATTTTTCGTTTTCGTTTTCATTTTTTCATTTCGTTACCTAACGAAACGAAAACGAATTTTTTTGCAAAAAACGTCACGAAAATGAAAACAAAGCGAAACGGACCCCTAAACGACCAAACAACAAACGAAACACCATTTTTTTGAGTCATGCCCATCTCTAATTGAGAGATATCCTACCTATCTCTCCAACCCTTAGGCATCCATAATGACAGCCACTGATAACCTTGTTCTCCATGAACTTGTCCAATCCTTTCTTAAAGCTGCCAAGGCTGACAGCTGTCACCACTTCTTCTGGCAGGGAGTTCCATAGACCAGTGATCCTCTGGGTGAAGAAAGTACTTTCTCTTATTTGTTTGAGATCTAGACCCAAACGTTTCATGGAGTGCCCCCTAGTTCTAGTGTTGTGCAATAGGGAAAACATTTTTCTTTATCTACTTTGCCCACACCATGTATGGTTTTATAAACTTCAATCAGGTCACCTCTTAGGCGCCGTCATTCAAGACAGAGCGAAGAGGCCCATCCATTGCAGCATCAGATGGTAAGGAAGTTGTTCCAGTCCCCTAATCATTCTAGTTGCCCTCCTCTGCACTTTTTCCATATCCGTAATATCTTTCTGGAGGTATGGTGCCAGAACTGTACACAATAGTCCAGATGGGGCCTCACCGTTGATTTATAAGAATTAAAATGACAAAATATTTAATATCTATATAAAACCACTGTTGGGGTGAAGTGCCACCAGTATGCTGATGAGACCCAGCTCTGCTTCTCGTCACCTCCAGATTCTAAGGGAGCTACTATCTCAACTTTACATGAGTCTTTATCTGCAGTAATAAACTAGATGAGGATGAACAAACTGAAACTCAACCCAGGCAAGGCAGGGGTGCTTCTGGTCAGTCGCAAGGGAGAACAAGGGATAGGGAAGCAACCTGTACTGGATGGGGTCACCCTCCAATTGAAAAAGAGGTATGCAGCTTGGGGGTGCTCTTGGACTCTTATAATTGAGCCTAGATGCACAGGTCACAGCTGTGGCCAGGAGTGCATTTGCACATTTAAGGCTAGTATGCAAGTTATGCCAATTTCTTGAGAAACTTGCTCTGGCCATGGTGATACATGCCCTAGTGCAGTGGTCCCCAACCCCCGGGCCGTGGACCGGTGCCGGTCCGTGGACCTGTCAGCACCAGGCCGCCTGGGAGGAGCGCAGGAGAGCTCCTCCCCCTTTTCCTCCTGCCGCCCTCCTCCTCCTCCTCCTCCTCCTCCCTCCTCTGCCCTCCTGGAGGAGGAAGGCTCCACCACCACCAGCAGCAGCAGCAGCAAGCTTTGCCTTTGCCTTCCTCCTCTGCCCACCGCCGCCGCCGGCGGCAGCACATCCTCCTCCTCCTCCTCGCCCTCCTCCTCCTCACCCTCCACCACCACCAGCAGCAGCAGCAGCAAGCTGGGGGCCGGGCACGCGGGGGCCGGTGGGGAGGAGGGGCACGCGCGGGAGGCGCTGGCAAGCCCCCCCACATGCACGCACTGCCGCCACAGCGTGGGGCCCCTCGGTCGGAAGAGGAGGTGGGTGCCCCTCCTCCTCCTCCTCCTCCTCCCCTGGGGCGCGCGCCCTTTGGCCCCTCCCTGCAGCCGAACTCCAGGGCGGAGCCACCCTGCCGTCGCCGCCGCCGGACCGCGCCTGTGTTGGGGCAGGCGGGGGGCGTCGTGGGCCAGCCCGGGTGTTTTCGCCGCCGCCGCGACCCCCCCACGGTCGCCGCTGCCCCTGCGACCCCCCGCCGCAATCACCCCAGCTGCTGCTGCTGCTCCTCCGGCGGCGGCGGGAGGAGGAGGAGGAGGAGGAGGAGGCGCTACCACCCTCGTTGCAGCCCCTTAGGGGCGGGGCGGGTTCCGCCAGTCCCCAGCAGCCGCCTCGCCGCCTCCCCGGGAGAGCGGACAAGTTCCAGCAGCAGGTGAGAGAGGCGGCGGTGGCGGCTGGGAGGCGCTCGGGCTCCCCCTTCTCGGCCTGGAGACCCGGCGGGAGGGGGGCAAGTCTTGGTGGTGGGGGGAGGGCGCGCGCGGCGCGGGTGAGCTTTGCCCGCCTCCCTGAGAGGTGGCCAGGTGTGTGTGTGTGTGTGTGTGTGTGTGTGTGTGTGTGTGTGTGTGTGTGTGTGTGTGTGTGTGTGTGTGTGTGTGTGTCGGGGGAGGGCTGAGGAAAGGACACTGGCCTCTCCGGGGGACACGCGGGGATGCCACCCCCCACCGGCCTCCCTCCCCTCCCCCCTCCCGCTTGCCCACCCGAAGGCCGCAGCCGGAGGTGGGGCGGCGGCGGCGCCCAGGAGCCCCAGGCGGCCGCCCACCCCGCCGCCCAGGAGCCCCAGGCTCCCCACCCCCCCGTGCACGCAGGGGCGAGCGGCACGCCCGATGCCCCCAGCCGGTGAGCGCCGCCGCGCCGCCGCTCCCGTAGCCCCCACAAGGCACACGCTGCAAGCCCCCCGCACCCCGCCTCCCCTCCTCCCTACCCCCATCCCCCCACCCCCCACACCCTCCCCTTCCCCCGCCCGACCCTCCCCACCCCCATCTCCCCCTCCGCACCCCCAGCCCCGGGCCACGGAAAATCATCAAACATTTACCAGTCCGTGGGGACAAAAAGGTTGGGGAGCACTGCCCTAGTGGCATCCCAGCTGGACTACTGTAATGTGTTCTATGTGGGACTACCGATGAAAAGTCTCAGGAAACTTCAATGGTTCCAAATGCAGCAGCCAGATTGCTGACTAGGGCGGGTTACAGAGATCACATTACACCCCTACTAAAACAGCTCCACTGGCTGCCAATCAGCTATCAGGCACAATTCAAGGTGCTAACCTTGAACTACAAAGCACTATATGATCTGGGACCTAGCTACCTCAAAGACCAAATCTCACAGTATGAACTGACTCAGGTGTTAAGGTCATTAGGAGAGGCCTTTCCCTCCATCTCACCACCCTCACCTGCACATCTCATGGGAACACATGAAAGGGCCTTCTTGGCTGCTGCATCAAGACTCTGGAACTCCCTCCCACTGGAGGACAGGACTGCCCCATCTCTGCTGTCTTTCCGGAAACAGGCAAACACCTTTCTCTTGTGGCAAGCATTTCCTGAATGATGGTCTACCTATTCTTTGTCTTTTTATGAATCTACCATACATGATTACATGGAATTTTTACTCTCTTTTTAAATGTTTGTGTTCTCTTATATCTTTAATGTTGTCTTTTAATGCTGTTAAGATGTCCCTCAATTCTCTGTTCTCAAACTTGAATATGTCTTAATTGTACTGGATTGTATATTGTTCCTCATTACTGTAAACCACCTTGGGTACTTTTCCAAGGAGAAAGCTGGGGTAAATAAATAAATAAATAAAATAGATATTAGAAATAAGTTGGAACGTAAATGTTATTGCTTTTGTTTAAGCTAGAACTTCAGCTTATCCCTACCTATGCTACCCCATCACATTGAAGAAAGAACTGAAAACTTGTACTGATGGCTTTGGAGTTCCCCTTCTCAAGTATCTTTTATCTCTTCACCCATCCTATGTTATTTTTCCATTGATGGCAGCAAAGTTTGAGAAGTGAAAGATCAATCCAGATTTCTTTGATGTCCCTCTTAAGTAGTATACCTCCAGGAGAGGAAGTGGGGGACTTCACGTGTGCTTCATCTGTCAGCCTGGTTTTAGTATACGTACAAACATTTTCTCTGAGACAACTGGCTCAAAATCCATCACTGAATCATGGCTGTGGGAAGTGAAGAGATGAGATTTCTTAGAGACTGGCCCTTGGAATGGAGAAGACATCGCAAAAAAAGGTATGCCTCAGCTGCTTTTGGATTCCACCTTTGAATTCACATTGGCTCTCAGTCATGCAAGGTGTCTGCCATCTTCCTATACAAGCCATCCTCATTTTTCAGACTTGACCCTACTGCCTTGTGGTAGGGATTTGGGAAATTTTGATCTCCTCTCCTTAGAAATATTCTCTTTCTCCTTTTCCTAGAGCAGGGATTTGCTGGAACACCTTTATCAATGATTGCGCTCATATCAGGATGATTACAAGTGTGTGGTGGGAAATAAATTTCATTAGATTCAATGGTGTTTACTCCAAGAGAAGTTGATATAGCATCATGCCTAAATTAATAACAAGTACTCAGGGGTGCGGTGGCTCACTGGGCTAAAGCACTAAAACGGTCGGCTGCAAAGTCGGCAGCTCGTCAATTTGAATCCTGGGTGCCATGCAGTAGAGCGAGTTCTTGCTGTTAACTCCAGCTCCTGCCAAACTAGCAGTTTGAATAAATAGGTACTGCCATAAAAACCAGGAAGGTAAACACTGTTCCATGTGCAGAAATGTGTTCAGCCATGCCAGCCACACGGCCATGGACTTGCATAACAGTGGCACTTTGTCTTGAAACAGAGATAAGCACCACCTCTACAGTCGGACATGACCAGCACGCATGTGTGTGCAGGGAACCTTTGTCTTTACCTTTACTTGGTTTTCTATACATGAGCAGGACTGTTAATACTAGAACCTTTGGAGGTTGTTAATTCTTAGGGTTGCAGTCAGGCAGAAGTGCCTTTATGGCAGGTAAGAATAATAAAAACATTTAAGAGTGAGAGGCTGCCTAATGCTCCTATTTATGTAATCAAGTGTTCTGTTTAAATAAACAGCAGCACTATACCTTCTGGATTAGATCCAGTTTCTATAGTTTACAGCAGTTTAACATTGTATTCCTATCTATATCTACTAAAAAACAAGCCCTATAATTTTCAGTGTGGGTTACTTCCCTACTAAAGGTAAATGTGGGATTCCAGTTTAAATGTTTCTTGATCACAGTCTCCCTCTTTCCAGAGACATTTATTTTACTAACCATAAGTGTGTTTGCTGTAAATAAAAAAGAAATTTGAAGCACAAAATAAATATTATCCCTTTTCCATTGCAGAACATGGCAGTGTTATGCAATGGAAAAGGAACAAAATCAACAGTAGGCTGCATCAACACATGTACTGTGTTGTGTCCAGATCAAAGAAAGTACAGCAATAGTATTATTTAGTTATTATTTATTTAAAATATTCCTACCCCTCCTTTCTCCCCAAAAGAGCTGGGAAACTATGTTGATTGCTTCATGTCCTAACTTGTTCCACAATTACGTTTGTACTGTGACCGCATTGTTCGCGGTCACGTGGTTTTGTCCCTTTTCAGTCCCAGTTTCTGTTTACTCACAGGTGTGATTACTTGTTCCATGACAAGCAACTGATACTCCACAGTCTTGTTCCCTGACAAATTCTGAATTTGTCTTGCTTTCTTAACCCTTTTAAAAATATCATAAATAAAACTTTGATGATATTTCAAATTACTGGTCTTCCAGGATTTAAACGTCAATACTACAGAATTTTCAGTACTTTCTTTAATAAACATTTGCACTGCATGGTGTTTCCCATAGGGAAACTAATGCCGAATGCCGCTTCAGCCACTGACCACTAGGTGGACACTGGTTCTTGTGTGACAGTTGTTACCACATGGTCCCTTGTCTTGGAACAGGAACTGGGAACCAACCATGACAAGAGAATTCCTCAGCCCAGGGGCAGGTACAGCTTGTCACACTCTGTTCCTGTTTCCAGGGGCATGGTCAAGACAACTTTTGGCTGTCACGCTATAGACGTGAAGTAAGAATTTTTTTGTACCGGTCCCAAGTGGGACAGCAAGGAGGAATGAATGGGACATGAAGTAACCGCCTATGTAATGTTTTGGGCATCACAAATCAAGGAGGACATCCAAACTGAAGCATGTTTGGAGGAGGGCAACCAAAATTGTAAAAGGTCTGGAAACTAAGACTGGAGAAGAATGGTTGAAAGAGCTGGGTGCATCTATTCTTGTGAACAAAAGATTGACCGGGGGGGGGTATGATAGCCATCTTAATCTCTTTGAAGGACTGTAACATGGAAGGTGAATCAAGCTCCCCCCCCCCGTGGCTTCAGAGAATATGACCCAAATGGATGGATTCAAATTACAAAAATGGGGATTTAGACTAAATGTTAGGAAGACTATCCTGATGGTAAAAACAGTTTGACAATGGAATGAACGTCCACAAAAGGTGGAAGGACTTTTCTTCATTTGAGGTTTTCAGACAGAATTTGCATGTTTGCCTTGGGTCTCTTTACTGAGAAAGGTGGGGTAAAAATATTTTTAAATAAATAAATAAATCTATGTGGGATCCTTTTTTAATGAGAGAGTTCATGCTTTGACAAGGACAGCATGAAATTAACTTTATGGTTCTTTCCACTTCTACATTTCTGTAAGTGGACTCAAGGTGGAATTTTGCTGTTGTAATCCCTGCTCTGCTGACCACCATCTCCCTCCTTAAGGTAGCCAGGATGGATTGAGGACTAACCTTAGAGTTCTCATGGGTAATTTTCTGAATACCCAGGTCTGTAGTTTGGTTGTAGTGCCATATTTAGCCTTGCGTCTCAATGCCCAGGTCTCAGTGGTTGTCAGGAGTGTGTTTTGACAGCTAAGAATTGAGTGCCAACTGTGCCCATTTCTGGAGATGCTGGACCTGCCCATAGCAACATATGTCTCAGGCACATCTTGGACAACTGCAGTGGACAACTGCACTGAACAACTGTAATGTATTCTATATGGGTTGCCTTTGAACAGTGTTTAGATATCTTTGGATGCAGCACACTGTTAGTTAACAGAGCTTTCCTTGTTATGACAGCTTCCACTAGCTGCCAGTCCGAGTTCAATTCAATATTCTGATTACTATCTATAACTTCCTGTATGGCTTGTGGTCATGCTTCTGGAAAGAGTACATGTACAAACTTCCTTCGCTTTTAAAGTCTTAGAGGGAGGGCCTTTTTCAGGGTCAAGGTATACAAAGATCATTGAAGCTAATCGGATGAGTCAGATTCCCTCCTAATGTCATGCCTCAACAATTCTTTGTGTTACATGAGACAAGATACAGCTTCTCGTTGCTATCAGAGCTGCTGCCATTCCACAGACCAATATATAGGATGGGATAGAGAGAAAGAGAGGGCAGGATTAAGAGAGTCAACTGTCTTCTGACAAATGTGGAAAAACAGCCTCTTTCACTATCAGGGTGCGACTGTGCCACAACCCTCATATCCCATTTCCAATTTTAACAAGGCTAAATAAATGTTTAGCTATTTGAGCTGAGGAAAAAGGAAACGGAAAGTAAATAGCCTGATCTTCTGGTGCCAAAAGAAAAGGCAGGGGTCCTGTTATCCCACAGTAAAGCCTGAGATCTCCCAGGACTCTCTCCACCACTGAGGCACTAGGAAGGACCCTGACGAGGATCATCACATGGGAGACATATACCCTTGGGACCTCTCCGCCATCCATTGCACAGAGTTGTATAGATGGCTTGTTTGCATTCTACAATATTCTTCCTTTTCCCCCTAGTTAGCCTAGCTCCCTACATTTATTATTATGCTCTTAAGATAATAAAGGATGTGCACTGTTGTGGAATGGCTCTTGGACTCACTTTGAGGGGATAGGCCACACAGCGGGGTGCTGCATAGCTTGCTGGATATAGCTATTTTCATCACCTCTCCATCTGCAATCAGCTAGATAATGTCACAAACCTGGGGGCAGAGTGGAAGGGAGTATATCCTACAGGCTTTCGCTTTTGGTTCAAGAACAGAGTGGGATGGGTGAATGATTGGATAGCTGGAGGCTGGAAAAGGAATGGTCTGGTTCAGATTCAAATGGGGAATTAAGAAACATTTGGGCAGTTGCAACCCTCTCCTCTTGTTTGAAGGGAGTGTTCTGAGTTCCAGAAGGCATACCTCCAAGCTTGGATGGAAAAAAGGCGCCTCAGGGGGGATATGATTGAGACGTACAAAATAATTCAGGGCATGAGGAAAGTGGATAGAGGGACACTCTTTTTCCTCTCACAATACCAGAACTAGGGGACATACACTGAAATTGGGGGCTGGGAGAGTGAGAACAGACAAAAGAAAATATTTTTTCACCCAGCACGTTGTTAGTCTGTGGAACTCCCTGCCACAATATGTGGTGATGGCATCTGGCCTGGATGCCTTCTAAAGGGGATTGGAGAGATTCCGGGAGGAAAAGTCCATCACAGGTTACAAACCATGATGGAGATGTGTAATCTCCAGGCTCAAAACTGGGTTACTTCAAGGACCAGATGCAGGGGACTGGTATCAGAAGACAGATATCTAGTCTTGTGTGTTCCTAGACGCATCTGGTGGGGCCACTGTGAGATACAGGAAGCTGGACTAGATAGGCCATTGGCCTGATCCAGCATGGCTCTTCTTATGTTCTTATGTTATGTTCTTATGATGCACAAGTCATGGCCCAATGTACCACCTTCTGTGAATATTGCTACGTCCACTTATTCCTTGGGGAACAAAACCGCTATCAGACCCAATGGACATTCATACCCCTGACAATCCTTTGTTCCTGGGCAAGTCAACTGCAGAATTTTCAGTCATGGCACAGCAATGAAACATCATGTTCTGGGCTCTCTGTCTCTCAAAGAGAGGCTGCAAAGGGAGGCTTGTGCCAGCCGCCATCTGAGATCTCAAGGCAGTGTGTTTCTCGAAGGCCTTGGTTCACACAAGCCCTTACAAACACTCAAGTGATGGGGCTGAAATGTAACCAGATCCAGGACTTGATGCTTTGTTTCCCTCCAGTTTCCAGTGCTTTAAGGGGTTCATGCAGGTTTCCTCTGGACAAATGTCATTTTGCAGTCTATTATTATTGGCAGGGTTGCAGAGTAAAGGGCACTCTTAAATGCAAGCATGGCCGAGAGTGGTGAATCTGGAAAGACAGAGAATAAAAATGAAGGTAGCCAGGAAGCTCAGTCAAACAACCAATCACAAGCTCAACATCATTTTAGAAGAAGCAGACATGTTAGCCTGGGCTAGCAAATCATTTATTTTATTTTAATTTTATTTTAAGGTATTTTTGCCCCACCTTAAGGCAACTTACAGTAATGAGGGATAATATACAGTCCAGTACAATTAAGACATGTTCAAGTATTGAGAACAAGGAATTGAGGGACATCTTACAGCATTAATAGACAAGATTACATTAAAGCTACAAGGTTATAAGTAGTTATAAACACAAAGTTTATGTGACCTTATAGATTCTTGCCTGAAGAGGTTTTTGCCTGTTTCCAGAACGACAACACAGATGAGGCAGTCCTGGCCTCTAGTGGGAGGGAGTTCCAGAGTCTGGGTGCAGCAGCCAAGACGGCTGTTTCATGGGTTCCCACGAGATGTACATGTGAGGGTGGTGGGATGGAGAGAAGGGCCTCTCCTGATGACCTTAACAGCCAAGTCAGTTCATACTGTGAGATTCAATCTTTGAGGTAGCTAGGACCCAGGTCATATAGTGCTTTGTAGGTCAAGGTCAGCACCTTGAATTGTGCTCGATAGCTGATTGGTAGCCAGTGGATATGTTTTAGTAGGGGTGTAATGTGATCTCTGAACCCCTCCCCAATTAGCAGTCTGGCTGCTGAATTTTGGACCTGTTGAAGTTTCCTGAGACTTTCCATCGGTACTTCCATATATGGCACTATCACACATCCCTTTAAATCAAGTTTAAATTTCAAGATAAACCGTGCCCAAAAATCTTGTCCCCACGGCCACTGGGATGTAAAAAAAACCAACCCCCCCCCGTAATGCCCCCTTTAGTGAGTTTTCTAATACTTACTGGAGAAGTCGGGAATTTTTTTGCCTCACTTTAAAAACCAGAGAAGTCTGTAGGAGCACATATATGATCCGGTTTTCTTTCTTTCTTTCTTTTGGTGTTTTTGATTTTTTTTTTTTTTCATAGTGTTGACCGAATGTTCCTAGGGCTGCTCAGGCACTTTTAATTTTTTTAAAAAAATTTATCCCCCGCCAGTCAGCTGGCCTACGGGCCGGTCGGGACAATTATTTATTTATTTATTTATTTATTTATTTATTTATTTATTTATTTCTCCTTAGCTCCCAGCAGCTGTCCTTGGGGCTGGTCAGCCATTTTTTAATTCTTAAATTTTTAATTTCCTCTGTGCCTGCTTGAAGCAGGTTAGGACCATGGGGACATAACAGAAACGGAGCAGAATCCAAGGGACGTGGGAACTCGGAACCCACATCTTCAATCATGTGATCAGGTAAAGGAAAAAAGCCAGAGTTTCCCATTCCCCGCATCTTTCCCCTCATGTGATAGCACCCATAGAGCGCATTACAATAGTCTAATCAGGACTATTGTAAGGCAATTGTCACTGTGGCATGTGTCACTGTGGCCAGAGCTGGTTTCTCAAGAAAGGGGTGGAACTTGTGTACTAGCCTTAATTGTGCAAATGTGCTCCGGCCACAGCCATGACCTGGGCATCCGAGCTCAAGGATGAGTCCAAGAGCCACCTCCAAGCTGCGTACCTGATTTTTCAATTGGAGGGTGACCCATCCAGTACATGTTGCATCTCTATCCCTTCTTCTCCCTTTCAACTGACCAGGAGCATCTCTGTCTTGTCTAGGTTTAAAATCAAAAGGAAAGCCAAAAATAGAGGAGCCCCCCCCCAAAAAAAACCCACATGTTGTGACACATCAAATATTAACTGCTATATGTTAACACAAGCTTTTGTGGAGACAAGTTCACTCCCTCAGAATATATGTAGTCAGTCAAGGTTGTTCAGGCCTGTTTCACAATGGGAACTTTGGGGAACTAATATTGTAATTGTCCCCCACACTCATAAGCTTCAAAACGTATCATCCTATTGTATCCCTCTCAGTTTATGCAAGTGCTGCTGGATTTCATGAGGGAGGAAAATAAATACTAGACAAGAAGAAACAAATTAGCCACCCAGCTATTGCTTGTGGTTTTAGAGAAAGTCTACACACTCACTTGCTTAGGGTAAATGCATTCTTCATGTGAAATTAGCAGATGGAGCTGGTAACCACCAGGCTAATAACATGTTAGAAAAAAGCAAATTCTTCCGTGGGAGGCCTATTTAATTAAATTATGAAGCAATGACAAAGGGAAGCCATTGGACCTTTAATTCAGAACAGCTCTATTTTTACTTAGCAAATATTTGTAGACAGTCAATGCTGGGCTTTAGTTTCCAAATGATCCTGGAAGTGAATTGGAGGGTGGGGAGACCTGGTTGGGGTTGAGCCCAAGCAATCTGTGTGTTAGCAAAAGGATGGCATTCCGTTTTTTCAGCCGTCATGTGCTTTACAGAGTAATGCAGTCCATACTCTTTTTCATCTCATGAGAACCATGGAAATTATTATCTCAGCTAATTTCCTTGTCCTTGTGAGACAGTTGCGTTTGTGGACAGGGACAGCGCACCTTGATCCAAAGAACCGAGGCCTATCTATACAACTTGTGTTAAGTCCTGTGTTAAGGCACAAGTGTTTTTCCTCCAAATCTTTCAGTGCTCCTTGGCTGAGGCATGAGACATGCAAACAAAAGCCATATATTTTATGACTGAACAAAATAGTCTTTTTTTCCCCTTAAGGGTGCAGTGCTTCTAAATATGGATTTAACGTTTTATGTCGTGATGTCCTTAGGGTTTTTCCTTAGTAGGGATGTGACAGGCATTCTTCATTGAGAAGGATCCCATTGTCATTTTATTTCCCATTCCATTCCAGCTCCGTATTGGTTTGTCATTTTCCTTCAACTACATTGTGTTTGTGCGCCTTCTTCATAGATATGCATCGTCGGTCACACACATTGCTCAGACATACTCATGGCTTTGTATACATGTGTTCTCTGGTAGAGAAAGACTAAAAGGGTTGGAAATGCCCAGGTTTCCAAATCAAAATGCATTTTATTCTGTTGACATTCTCAGGATGTACAGATATTTCTTGCATTCTGCTATGTGGTTAGGGAAATACAAACCCAGTAAATTTATTTTCCAGCCCTTTTCCAAATGGGGGGACCCTAGCACTACAATCAAAATATACGATGCAGTTATTCAAGCCTCTTCCTTCTCAATGGAATGAAATGTGATGGCAAAATGTGGAAAGGCTACAAGGGGAGACTACAATATATGGACCACTATAAAACCCTGGGTTGACTAAATTAAGGGAGAGGTCAAGAAGTGAGTTGCAGTGACGTTCCCTGTGACAATAGAGGATTAAATATAAGATTAGTCCAACGTAGAATAGACCCATTGAAATCAGTGGGACTTGCACTATTTGTAATTTAACGATTTTAGTTTATTTCACTGAATCTGTTGCAGGAAGGACTTCTATCAGATACAACCTGTAGAACGCCATCATAAATATACCATCTCAACATGGCAAATAGCCTTTAACTTTTGTGATGTAGCATATTCTGTTGCTTCAAGTGTGACAAGGAATATCTAGAGTCCCTAAGGCATCCATTCATCCTGAGAAAGTTTGTGACATCACACTCATTGTTGATTTGATACTATCTAGAATCTGAGTTTGCCCAAAAAAGTTTACTCAGAAAGAATCTTCATGTGTCCTCCAGTCATCTTATGCATGGGACGCATAAGATGACTGGAGCTCCACACAGTGTTGTACAGAGTGGGTATCTCTTTGCTGTAGACCAGGTGGGGATTAGTTACCACAGGTAGGCCTTTTTCACTTGCATCCCCACAATGATTGTAATTTGTGCTCCAGCCCTAACATGATGCCATTTCCTCTCACTTTCCAATGCTCCCCTAAAACTAACCCTGGAAAGCCAGTGTGGTCCAGTTGATTAAGTGACAGACTTGGAAGCAGTATAATATGGGTTCAGATTTCACTTCTTCTGTTAACCTTAGTGAAAGAGGGGCAGTCTTTGGCAAGTGATGCTCACGATTCCCTGTCTAGGTGCATTCACATGCTATGCGGTGACCAGGACTGTAATATGAATGCCTAGAAGACATACCTAATAATCTCTAGTCTTTGCTGCCTGGAGCTGTTTGTGCTCATCTTGGGCCTGGCACGGGGCTCAGGGAATTGAGCTGCATCAGTTGAGAGAGATATTGTTTTAAAACAAAACAAAAAAAAGAGAGGAAGGTTTTCTCCATCTTCCCTTTCAATGTCGCAACCCACTGCACATGCCACAAGATTCTCACCTCAGATAACAGTGCCCACAGCTCCATTTGGGCGCAAATGAATCATTTTCACAGGGTACGCAATGAGATAGCTAGAAGTGTGCCAAATCGTGCCAAAATAAAAATACCCAGAAGCCCTAGAACTGTGCCAGGAAGGAGTAGGACAGCGCTAAAAAGGAGCACAAACACCTGGAATTTGATTGGAAGCAAAGGTAATCCAAATAGCAAACTCTATATCTCTCGGGACAGGCCTTGAGTTGTGAGAAGTGGGTAAAGGGCTTTTGGTGGGGACAGAGAGTCAACATCTGTGCAAACCATTCTCACTCATCTCCTATGTAAGGTTAAATATGTGCATGCTTAACTTACAAAATAATGCAGGGCATGAGTAAAGTGGACAGAGGGATGCTCTTCTCCCTCTCACAAAATACCAGAACTTGGGGACACACACTCAAATTGAGGGCCGGGAGAGTAAGAACAGACAAAAGAAAATATTTTTTCACCCAGCGCATTGTTAGTCTGTGGAACTCCCTGCCACAGGATGCGGTGATGGCATCTGGCCTTCAAAAGGGGATTGGACAGATTCCTGGAGGAATAGTCCATCACAGGTTACAAACCATGAGGGAGATGTGTAATCGCCAGGCTTAAAACCACGGTACTTCAAGGGCCAGATGCAGGGGAGTGGTATCAGGAGACAGATATCTAGTCTCATGCGCTCCCAAATGCATCTGGTGGGGCCACTGTGAGATACAGGAAGCTGGACTAGATGGACCTTTGGCCTGATCCAGCATGGCTCTTCTTATGTTCTTATGAACTTTACCCATGAGAAGGGGATTCCTCGTTGAGTAAACTGAAGAAGAAAGAACAACATCCCAGTGGCAGAAATTTTCAGAGCACCTCTAGTTCCAGCTATATAAAAATGGGGATGGTGATCAGGAACCCTTTCTGCATTTGCAGTCATGACCGGATCTGACTACAATTACCAGAATCCCTCACCTGTGTTCTGAGAGTTGTAATCCCCATTCTAAAAATGTTTCCAACAGGGTGAATTTGATTTAAATCACAATTTAAATCACTAGTCAGTAAGGCTCGATTTAAATCATGATTTTCTACATAAAGACTCACTTTTGCTAGAGTTGTTTTAATCTTAATATTTACAACCAGATGAAGGTTTCATTTTTAGAATAATAACTTTTCAAATTAGTTTTACAGCTATATCAGAAAACTGCTGATTTGGTAGTTAAATACCATTAGAAATATATAGATAGATAGATAATTATAAAATTATTGCAAGGTCAACCATCTCCACTTTAATAGGTTAATCATTCATATTTGGACAACTGCACTTCTCATGATGTTTCATTCGGGCCACAGGGCCTTGCAAGTCTTTGTTGCAGTGTTTGCATTTTGCATGCCTGCCTGCCTTACCCAATAGGTAGAGGAATTTTATTAAAATATTCCCCAACTGGGTCTCTTTTATGGCTTGCTGCCTTTACACGTTTTTCTCCTCCTGAAGAGAAAGGTCTTTAAGAACATAAGAACATAAGAAGAGCCATGCTGAATCAGGCCAAAGGCCCATCTAGTCCAGCTTCCTGTATCTTACAGTAGCCCCACCAGATGCGTTTGGGAGCGCATGAGACTAGATATCTGTCTCCTGATAGCACTCCCCTGCATCTGGCCCTTGAAGTACCCTGGTTTTAAGCCTGGAGATTACACATCTCCCTCATGGTTTGTAACCTGTGATGGACTTTTCCTCCAGGAATCTGTCCAATCCCCTTTTGAAGGCATCCAGGCCAGATGCCATCACCACATCCTGTGGCAGGGGGTTCCATAGACTAACAACGCGCTGGGTGAAAAAATATTTTATTTTGTCTGTTCTTACTCTCCCAGCCCTCAATTTGAGTGTATGTCCCCTAGTTCTGGTATTTTGTGAGAGGGAGAAGAGCTTCCCTCTATCCACTTTACTCATGCCCTGCATTATTTTGTACGTCTCAATCATATTCCCCCTCAGGCGCCTTTTTTTCCAGACTAAAGAGCCCCAAATGTTTTAGCCTTTCCTCATAAGGGAGGTGCCCCAGCCCAGTAATCATTTTAGTTGCTCTCTTCTGCACCTTTTCCAGTTCCACTATGTCTTTCTTGAGATGCGGTGACCAGAATTGTACACAATACTCCAGGTGCGGCCTTACTATTGTTTTGTATAATGGCATTATAATGTTGTCTGTTTTATTTTCAATCCCCTTTTTGATAATCCCTATCCCTAGCATGGAATTGGCCTTCTTCACCGCTGCCACACATTGGGGAGACACCTTCATGGAGCTGTCCACCAACACACCAAGGTCTCTTTCCTGATCTGTCATGGATAACTCAGGGCCCATGAGTTGATAGATAAAATTTTGATTTTTTGCCCCAATATGCATTACTTTACATTTGGCTACATTAAAACACATTTGCCATTTCTCAGCCCATTCCCCCAGTTTGGAGAGATCCTTCTGGAGCTCTTCACAATCTTCTCTGTTTTTACCACACGGAAAAGTTTTGTGTCATCTGCAAACTTGGCGACCTGTGTATGAACTGACAGCAAATATGGGGCTAGCCTATCCTCCTGTGGGAGGGAGTTCCAAAATCTGGGAGCAGCAGCAGAGAAGGCCCTCTCCTGTGTTCCCCACCGAACACATAAAGGGCTCTCCTGATGATCTCCTGATGATGAGTTTAACAACCAAGCAGGACCATGATGGGAGACATGGTCCTTGAGATAGCTTTGACCCAGGGTATCTGGGCTTTGTAGATTAGAACCAGCACTTTGAATGTTGCCCAGAAACAGATTGACAGCCTTGTGCTGCCTTTTCCAAGGCTTCAGAAAAGTTCAGAAAAGTTACCTTTTGGTCTACATCTTCTGGCATCTCACAGTCACCATGGCTCTTGCTAAGAGCAACAGGCCATTAGATTTATTGCTATGAATCATATGGTCTAGAAATGTATTCTGGACTAGAAACACGTGGTTTAACATTTTATGTTTCAAATAGGAGTGCTATTTTTGACAGGAATTCAAGATTTAAAATTAATAGCAAACAAATAAATAACATAATAGCCAAGAAGCTGAGGAATGTAACATTTCCCTGGGGCATTTTTTATGTGAAGGCAGAGAATGAAAGTAAGTATCATAATCATAATCATAATCATCATCATCATCATCATCATCATCATCATCATCATCATCATCATCATCAGCAGCAGCAGCAGCAGCAGCAGCCTTTAAGGAACCATATGACTTTGTTATTTTGTTGCAACTGGCTGATATCCTGGGACATGTGGACTTTTAGCAGAAACATAAATGATTCATATTAATATGAGAGACAATTGCAATTTAGTACCTATTGAATTTGAAATTCCTGCATAAAATTGACGTTCTGCTCTTTGAACCAGGTTACGTTGGTTGGTCGTGACTTGATGGACGCAACTATTTCTGGTATCAAGTTCTTTCTCCTAACACTATCTTTGCAGCTGTGCACTCACACAGGCACACACACACTCACACACACACCCCAACAATTTTATTATAGAGTGACTGTTAAAGTCATATATGACTTGCAAAGAGCACACTGGCACTTGGATTGGATTTGGTATGCGAACCAGCTGTCAGAAAGCTGACAGCAACATCACTCCAACCAGTTATGGAGCCAGTAAACTCTGAACAGCTCCAAGACACAAAAGTTTACTTTCCCAAAGAAATGGAGAAAGCATCTGCAGTATTTAAAATTAAAGCCAAATTCCATTGATTGTACTTGCAATGTCACTAAGCCTGTGTGTGAGTATTTGTGCACAGGCATGGCCTTCTAATTTATATATATATACATATAGCACCTTGAGTGATATAAACAGCAGTTCCAGCGTTTTGCGATCTGGAAAATATTGTCCAAAAGCCTGTTGCTTAAACTAGCAAATCACACTAGGGTAGGCCCATTGAACGAAATACATATGATAAATACAAATACAGTGGTACCTTGTATAAAGGAATTAATTCGTTCCCAATGAAATTATGTTAAGCAAATTTTCCTTTAAACAAATTCCCATAGGAATGCATTGAAAATGGAGTAATCCCATTTTTATGTTGTACAGATTCTCCCCATAGGTGATTATGTTAAGCAAATTTCCCCTGTCTCCGGAATTTTTTATGTTGTACAAATTTTATGTTATACAAGCTGTTTGTTATACAAGGGTCTACTGTAGTAAGTCTATTCCACTAGAAGTTTCATTGATTCGGATGGACCTATTTTGCCACTTACAATGCAAAAATAATTCACAGTTAGAGTAGCCCCATTTGAATCTGTTATGACCTGAGCTATTATTTACTAGATAGAGCTATTTAGTTATTTCCTTAGAGTGGACATCATTAGAGAAAAGCTTGTGTACTATAGTACAGTGTTTTTCAACCACTGTTCCGCGGCACAGTAGTGTGCCGCAAGATGTTGCCTGGTGTGCCGTGGGAAAAATTCTCCCTACACCAGCAATGCCCCCCCGCATCCCGCTCACGACCAAGGCAGCGGTGTGGCGTCGGCGAGCCGGAGGAAGGCGGGGCATCCAGAAAGAAGCCGGCTGCCGCAAGGCTTCCTTGGGAGATGTAGTTCCTCCCGCAGGTCTGAGACGCTGTCCTGGGGAGGAGAGCAGACTACCTTTCCCGGCGTGCTTTGCGTGCTGGCGAGGAAAGGCTGGCCGTGGGCGGGGAAGGAGAAGAAATAAGGGAGGAGGAGGAGGAGGAGACTGGAGAGCGAGAGAGTGAGAGAGAGCTGGGAGACCCGCGCAGGCGCATTGCGGCGAAGGGCGCTCCAGAAGCCGCTCTTAAAGGTTCTTGGGGTTGGTTCCCCCTCCTCGCTCACCGAACCCCCTCCCTCCCTCCCCTGCCTCGCGCACTCGCTGTTTGCCTCCCGAGGGTGGGCGCGTGCCCCTGCCGAGCCAGGTAGGAGCGTGCGTACGCACCCCTCTTTTAAGGGTGGGGAGCGGCCGGCCGTTGACAATGGTCATTTTTGGGGGTAAATAAAGGGGAGGACGTGGGAGGCTGAGGAGGAGATTCCTAGGACCTAGGGAGGAGATGGGGATGGGGGGGGTCCCTTCCGGGCCCTGTGGTTGCCTGGCTGGAAGGAGGCAGGGGGGGGGAGAGAAGGGAGGCTTATACTGGAAGGGGTAAAAGATGGGGGTTGGGGGGTCGTATATGAAGAGCCTCCCCCAGCCCCACCTTTCTGGGTTTGCAAGTTCCTCTGAAAAAAAAGTGCCAGGAGGAGGGAGGGGGAAGGTGAGGGCAGGCGGACATTTTGATAGGGATGCCTTGGGAGGGCCTGGGCTGGAAGATGGATTTTTTGTTGTTGTTGTTTTGGGGGAGTGAGAAGTGTGTTTGTGTGTGTCTGATAGGCACAGAGTTAAATTTTTTAACATTTTCTAATGGTGGTGTGCTCGTGATTTTTTTCATGAAACAAGTGTGCCTTTGCCCAAAAAAGGTTGAAAAACACTGCTATAGTAGTTACAGCTTTAAACTGGGATTTGTCATGTCTAGATTCTAGCCAACACTGAGACATGATGAAACCAATGCCTCAGGTCTTTGCCAGCCTGAGTTACCTCAAAAAGGTTTTCAAAAAAAGGTAGACTGTATGCCACAAATACAACTTCAGACACAATGACTGAAATCCTGTTGAGCTGCGACGCAAAAGGCAAAAATCTTTGGAGGTGAATTTTCTCCAGTTAAGGCATCTCCGTAGATGTCACTTGTTGAATATCGAGTTGCATATGGCAACATCCAACAGATAATATTTACAGAGAGCTTTAAATTGGGGCAGTTCACCTCCAAAAGTTACATCTTTTGCAAAGCAGTGCAACAGGAATCCAGCCACTGGATGAAAGGAAGGATATAAAGATGGCCAGTGTAAAGAAATGTTACATCACTTGCTGCCTGGGAAAATCCTGTTTCTCATTTGAGTCTGTCCTGATTAAGACATGTGAAGAACACATACAATGAGGAGGTAAAGCACTAATGCCATCTTCTCTGTTTTCACCGGGAGAGTAAGAACAGACAAAAGAAAATATTTTTTCA
The DNA here is from genome assembly GCA_029282475.1 of Phrynocephalus forsythii. Classification (NCBI taxonomy): domain Eukaryota; kingdom Metazoa; phylum Chordata; class Lepidosauria; order Squamata; family Agamidae; genus Phrynocephalus; species Phrynocephalus forsythii. The sequence continues at coordinate 59,913,748 of JAPFRF010000002.1, forward strand.
CCCAGCGCGTTGTTAGTCTGTGGAACTCCCTGCCACAGGATGTGATGATGGCATCTGGCCTGGATGCCTTCAAAAGGGGATTGGACAGATTCCTGGAGGAAAAGTCCATCACAGGTTACAAACCATGAGGGAGATGTGTAACCTCCAGGCTTAAAACCGGGGTACTTCAAGGGCCAGATGCAGGGGAGTGGTATCAGGAAACAGATATCTAGTCTCATGCGCTCCCAGACACATCTGGTGGGGCCACTGTGAGATACAGGAAGCTGGACTAGATGGGCCGTTGGCCTGATCAAGCATTGCTCTTCTTATGTTCTTATGGTCTTATGCTTTTCCAAGGAGAAAGGTGGAGTAAAAATACTCTAAAATAAAATAAAATAATCATGGAAGTGACAGTGAAGGCCAAAAGATGGCTCTATTCATATAGGGCAGTGGTGGTGAACCTTCGGCATTCCAGATGTTTTGGACCACAACTCCCACAGTCCTTTGCCACTGGCAATCTAGGCTCAGAATTCTGGGACTTGTAGTCCAAAACATCTGGAGTGCCAAAGGTTCACCACCACTGATCTAGGTTCTCCACATGAGCCAGAATTATAGTTCCATTTGGCTTATGTGGAAAGCCTCCATGGATGGAGTCTTTCCCTCTTCGGACAGTTGCTGTCTGCGATGAAAGTGATAACAAAGCAAGATGGTCCTAACATGCTGCCTTCCTCGTGTTTGCTTTCTGTACACTTCTATAATGACCAAATGGGGCCTCTATCTAATAATTCATGCAAAAATGTCAGACTGAGTGGCAACACCAAAACACACACTCTCTCATTCTCTCATTCTCTCATTCTCTCATTCTCTCATTCTCTCTCTCTCTCTCTCTCTCTCTCTCTCTCTCTCTCTCTCTCTCTCTCTCTCTCATTCTCTCTCTCTGTCTATTTCTGAAATGATGCTAAATAAATGCTTTTTATTTACACAACACGTGACTTTTGTAATCTTACTGATCATGCTTGGAGCTGTACAAACAAACAGGGTGTGGGGGGGAGGGGGAACCACCGCTTCTGAAAATAATGATGTGAGGGGTTACGTATTTACTGTGGAACAGACTGTGTTGTGTGTTCTTACCATTATTGTTCTGGTTTGCTTAGGATTAATATCTCCGCCACATGTACTGAATTAAATGAAAAATTATAGTGGGTGAGATAGTGGCTGGAAAGAAAGTTTCCCCAGGCTGGCTGAAGGGATAAAGATAACAAAACACAAGAAATGTGTATATTGTCTTGCAAGCATGGTGAACCACAACCAGGCTCTCTGAGTCTTTGACCACTGCTTGTGAATAAGTCTGCCAAGTGAGTATAAACGATTATGAGGCATAAATAAGCTGAGCCAGCACATGAATGTTTGCTCACACATCTAAGTGCAACAAGCAAAATGTGGAGTGGAACCTGGGGAGATGTACTGTATTTCTGAAGGACGAAGCTCTCGATAGACAGCGGACTGGAGATGCAGAGAACGTGGTTGGATAAGAAGCCTCCTGAAGCCTGATTGTGATATTCAGCCTTCAACACAGTCTGAATGGCAGTATGGGAGAGTGGAAAGTTGTTGTCTCTTAGTGGCTTATCAATCCAGTTGCTTCCGGCCAGTTCTATCAGGGCACACAGAAGGAACCTCCATGAAGTATGTGCAGAATGTGAAGACATTCGGTCCCCTTTTCTTTAAGACAAGGCACGCACTGCCCACCTCCTGGTAGCACAAATCAATACCCTCAGGTTGGTCAGCAGGTTGGTCAGCAGGTTGGGTATGACTTGTATGAACATAACATGGCACTTTTTCTTGCCCAACAGTGTAAATTTGTCAGCAGCTCTAGAGTTGGCCTGCAGTGGTTTAACGGGGTGCCAGCGAATTCCATGGCACTCAGATGTTGCCCAGTTTTGGATTTAGGACTTTCAACACTAAGATTACTTTGGGATCTATACTGTGCAGACTGCCTACAGAGATAGCACAAGCTGTCAGTTGTAATCTTTCTTTTCTAGCATTCAGGGGCTGGTGGAGATGGGAAAGCATGCAAGAGAGGTAGCATGTCCAACAAATGTGATCTTTTTTTAAACTCTGTGAACTAGAGATGGGCACGACTCAAAAATATGGTGTTTCGTTTGTCATTTGTTGTTTAGGGGGTCCGTTCCGGTTCATTTTCATTTTTCGTGAATTTTTGCAAAAAATTTCGTTTTCGTTTCATTAAGTAACAAAATGAAAAAAAAAAAACAAAAAAGAAAAATTGCTGTTTCGTTAGCATTCATTACAGTTCAATGTATTTGCCGCAACGAAAACGAAACGCACGACAAAATTTCTGTTGTTTCGGTTCATTTTGTTTCATTTTGGAGACAAAATTTGTTTTTTGTTTCATTATGTAACGAAACGAAAAAACAAAAACAAAAACAAAAAATTGCTCGTTTCGTGCCCATCTCTACTGTGAACTGTACAACACAGCTATTCTAGTGTAGATCCTGTAACTACATGCTACCACACATAATTTGGAGGCATAATGACTAAATTCAAACAGTGATTATGAACCCACCAAATAATGCATATGGCATGCCTTCATGATGTGAATAGGTGAAACATAAGTGCACACTTAACACTTCCCTTGAAAGAAACAGGACTTGAAAGTGTTTTACCTTAATTACATTGTGTTCTTGTAGAAATGTAATTATGAATAAATAGTTAGAATAGAGGCAAAAGAGATCTGCCCTGCTTTTCAACATATTGAAGAAACAGATATCATATCTCAAATAAATCCACTTTGCATTATTCTGGGATAGCCTGATCCAGTGGATTGTTTTATTCCATATTAGGAACATACCAAATTCCTTTGGGACATTTGTATTTGAAACCACAGAAGCATTTCACAAAAACTGCTGGGAAAGTCTGAAGGGAACCCCAGCCACTGGCTCTCATTCACCCATGTCCACACATGGTCTACCTTGACTCAAAATACACAGCTGACGGTCCAGCGTTTGGCCGGAGCATCGAAGCCTTCAGCTCCACAAGAGAGGAGGGCAATCCATTTTGTCAAATAGGGTAAAAAGGGTAATGTTGGAGCCCAATCATGTTTTTACAGCCAAAAGACTTACAGCTTTAAGAGCTGTTTGACAGTCGGGCTTTCCGTAGACTTTTCAGCATTATGTCTATTTTCCAGTTGAGGTTTTGAGTTACTATCTGGCTGGCTTGCCAAGGTATAAGTCCATGCAGGGTTGAATATGAATGATGCAGGAACCCTCTGGAACTCTTGAATATGTGTGGGGGTGCGCGTGTGACTGTGTGTGTGTGTGTGTGTGTGTGTGACTCTGTGTGTGTGTGTGTGTGTGAGAGAGAGAGAGGGGGGGGAGGACCTTTGCATGCACTAGCTGCAACCAATCAATTTCTGCCTGATGCCAAGAAATTAAACACAGTAAAGCCAGACCCCTCTCAGCAGTGAGTTGATTGCTTTAAATAAGGGAGATTTCCTGAATGTTTAAATTGAAACTTCGACTATGATTAAAGCCACAAGAAGGACCAGGATGGCTTCCTAACTATTTAGTTCCTAAAATTCCTGTGAGGTCTGGAGATGACAAATTCAATTCTGATGTGCTGCCTTTTACACTCTGCAGGCTGTAGTAAAAAGGGGGGGAGCTAATCAGGCTTGGGTTTCCCAGGGGCTGATCTCTAAGATGTTTTCGTATTTAAACTCATGGAAATATGTTAAAACCCACATTGATTGGGTGAGGATTATACAGTATGAAATGTATGTGCCAGTAGGTGTTTTGCTCTGTTTTGTTTAAAGCTTTCTCCAGTGTGGATATATATATATATATATATATATATATATATATATATATATATATATATATATATATATATATATATATATATATATATATATATATATATATATATATATATATATATATTTCGTAGATTTTCACGGGTATAGGTATGCATGTTAGGGTGGATTCGGGTTTCTTCCCGTGTAGAAATCTGGTTGTTTTTTGACGTTTCGACGAGGTCTCACTCGTCATCTTCAGGCTGGTGTTCTGGCTTCTTTCTTCTTGAAGCAAAGTGTGGTCTCAGTTGAAGTCCTTCTATAAAACTGCTGGGGGTGTGGTTTGCTTGCTCTGTTGCTGATTGTAGGTTCCTTTGTTCCTTTGTTCTTTTGTGATCTGCTGTGTTGCTAGGCGATCGTTAAGGGATTAACTGCTGATGGCTGTTTAGATGGCTGTTTACATGCTGGTGGGTTAGATGGCTGGTAGGTTCTGGCAGTATCCTGGGCTTTGGTGGAGTGGGGTCCTGTGTCTTGTGAATTCATTTTGGTCTGGCTACGTGTCTGTGGTCTCCCAATGTTTTTTTGGGGTGTGTGAGTGTGCTCCATGTGGTGACTGGAGTGGGGTGCCGCAGTAGATGGTGCAGTCGTGGTTTTGTTATTGGATGGTGGTTTCATTTCATCTGTGGGAAGGGTCTGGGTTTGTGTTTGGTGTGGATGGAAGGTGGTGGCATCTTGTGTCCTTTTGGACCTGGTGTCAGTCTTTGTGACAGAGGCTCGTCTGTTGACCAGGGCTAGTTTCCAGATGTCAGGCAAGCGGGAGGTGTCATCTCGTTTATTCATGTTGTTTGGGTGTTTTCTATTTCAATGGCTTCCATGATTATTCGACTGTTGAAGTGTTCAGTTTTGGAGATGAGTTTGGTTCTTTCAAAGTCAATTTCATGACCTGTTGTTTTTATGTGCTGGAAGAGAGAGGAAGATTTTTCTTCTTTTTTGACTGCGTTCTTGTGTTCTGCGATGCGTGCGCTTATTCTCCTGTTTGTTTGTCCGATGTATGTGGCTGGACAGACTTTGCATGGTATTTCGTAGACTCCTTGGTTTTCTAGCTCAATCTTGTCTTTGGGGTTTCTTAAGATGTTGGCTATTTTTTGGTCGGTGCAAAAGGCTGTCTTGATATTGTGTTTGTGGAGAATTTTGCTGATTTTGTCTGTGGTGCCTTTGATGTAAGGGAGGAGGGCGGTGCCGTTGTTCTCTTCTGTTTCTTGGTTCTTGGGGGGATGACTAACCAACACATACTTCATCCACAATGGACAAAGATACAAACAGATAGAAGGAGCACCCATGGGATCACCCCTCTCACCGGCCATCGCAAACCTATATATGGAACACTTTGAAACCAACGCGTTACAGAAGTCCGAACATAAACTCTGGCTCAGATATGTTGACGACACCTTTGTTATCTGGCCACACGGGAAAGATAAACTGAACAACTTCCTCACACATCTCAACAGCCTACACCCCAAAATACAATTCACTATGGAAATAGAAGCCAACAACCAACTTCCCTTCCTGGACGTCCTAATCTACAAAAAACCCGACGGCTCCTTAGGACATACCATCTACCAGAAAAAAACACATACAAACCGCTACTTAAATGCACAATCACACCACCACCCTGCACAGATCAACTCCGTAGCAAAAACCCTCATCTCCAGAACCAAACGCCTCGCTGACAAAGACCACCTAAAAACTGAATTACACACTCTCTCGAATGTTTTAATTGCGAACGGATTCCAAAAAAAACACCATCACCAAACTAATCCAAAAGGAAACACCCCCCAAGAACCAAGAAACAGAAGAGAACAACGGCACCGCCCTCCTCCCTTACATCAAAGGCACCACAGACAAAATCAGCAAAATTCTCCACAAACACAATATCAAGACAGCCTTTTGCACCGACCAAAAATAGCCAACATCTTAAGAAACCCCAAAGACAAGATTGAGCTAGAAAACCAAGGAGTCTACGAAATACCATGCAAAGTCTGTCCAGCCACATACATCGGACAAACAAACAGGAGAATAAGCGCACGCATCGCAGAACACAAGAACGCAGTCAAAAAAGAAGAAAAATCTTCCTCTCTCTTCCAGCACATAAAAACAACAGGTCATGAAATTGACTTTGAAAGAACCAAACTCATCTCCAAAACTGAACACTTCAACAGTCGAATAATCATGGAAGCCATTGAAATAGAGAAACACCCAAACAACATGAATAAACGAGATGACACCTCCCGCTTGCCTGACATCTGAAACTAGCCCTGGTCAACAGACGAGCCTCTGTCACAAAGACTGACACCAGGTCCAAAAGGACACAAGATGCCACCACCTTCCATCCACACCAAACACAAACCCAGACCCTTCCCACAGATGAAACGAAACCACCATCCAATAACAAAACCACGACTGCACCATCTACTGCGGCACCCCACTCCAGTCACCACATGGAGCACACTCACACACCCCAAAAAAACATTTAGCCAGACCAAAATGAATTCACAAGACACAGGACCCCACTCCACCAAAGCCCAGGATACTGCCAGAACCTACCAGCCATCTAACCCACCAGCATGTAAACAGCCATCTAAACAGCCATCAGCAGTTAATCCCTTAACGATCGCCTCAGCCACACAGCAGATCACAAAAGAACAAAGGAACAAAGGAACCTACAATCAGCAACAGAGCAAGCAAACCACACCCCCAGCAGTATTTATAGAAGGACTTCAACTGAGACCACACTTTGCTTCAAGAAGAAAGAAGCCAGAACACCAGCCTGAAGATGACGAGTGAGACCTCGTCGAAAACGTCGCCAAAACAACCAGATTTCTACATGGGAAGAAACCCGAATCCACCCTAACATATATATATATATATATGCATGTTAGGTGGATTCGGTTTCTTCCGTGTAGAAATCTGGTTGTTCTGGCTGTTCTGGTTGTTCTACACGGGAAGAAACCCGAATCCACCCTAACATGCATACCTATACCCGTGAAAATCTACGAAAACATATATATATATATATAGTACCTTATTATATACTAATGAAAGGCTTATACCATAAGTCATAACTGTGTCAGAACTTGAACAATTAAATGTGCAAACCTGGACATACATTTGAGAGATATTGGTCTTCAGTTTGTACCCAATAGAATTTACTTGGGAGTAAATACCAGGTTTGGCCTGAGATGTTTGGCTGCCCAGGGCAAACATCCCCTCCCCACCCTATTTCCAGATATAGAAGACGACAGCCTGATTTTTACTTCGGCACTGGCTGCCTCTGCCACCTGTGAGGGAAGCAAATTAGTTTTACAAGGCACAGGGGTCTGTACGATGCATTTGCAGTGCTACCGTCTCACACCTTACCTCCATTCCCCTCTCCCAAGCATAGCCCTCCAAAATAGCCACCGCACTTTACCCAATGGTAGAGCTGGCCCTGATAAGCATTAAGGATGTAATGGGTATTTGCCAACCTTTTAGTCCTCAATGGGCCTTTTAATGCATCAAGGTAACTTACCAACCTGTATTTACTTCTCCATGAGAATAAGAAGACCCGTACTTTGTGAGTGGGGGAGGGTGGTTTGGTAGAAGGAACAGCAAATGGAAAATGTTTTATTTAGTGCCAGAATTTTGAGGAGTTTGCACAACGGTGGTGCTTTCTGTGCAAACTATGCTGGCTAGTTTCTTGTTGGCAAAAGGGCAAGTGGGAGACCGACTTGTATGAAAATATTGTCTATAACTGTATATATTTATTTATATTTGTATTTGTATATCACTGCCAATTTTCCCAGGCGGGAACTCTGGACAGTTTGTAGACTGTCTACCATTTGTACTTTTGCGACCATTGGATGTACCAGTTTCCTCTGCTTTGGCTAATATCCTATTACCTAAACATGACGTAGAAAGGGAAATGCATAAGCATCTCCTTCACTTCAACAAGCTTCCTGTTGTGCAATCAGATGTGTGACTGATCTCACAACTAGTGAAAGAACAAGCATGAGATACAGACCCTGGCAGAGTAAGGAGCGATGCATATCCTGCTTTCCATTTATGGAATAAGACACTTAACTACCTGGTGTTTCTGCATGAAAAACTCCTCTGTGAATTTGTTGGGGGGGAAAAGGTTCTCAGAGAAGACCACACACACACACACACACACACACACACACACACACACACACACACACACACGAGTGGGAGAAGACCTTGAAACTAGGTTACCCTTCTCTCTGAAAAATGAAATAAATTAACATTTATATCCATAATGAACATGCATAGGATTATGTTGCAATTTCAAAAAAGCAAAGCAAAACAAACAAACAAACAAACAAAAACACATGTGCTGCTTATGCCCCACCCCATAACACTTAAAACAAGTAATCATGCAGGGTACTCATTTTTACCATTTTCTAAAGAGTGGAAGGCTGAGTGAACCTTGAGGCAGATGACTGGGACTGAACCCCAGGTTGTAAGCACAGTTATGGATGTAGTACAGCAGTTTAACCACTGTACCACAAGGCTCAACATAACATTGTTTGGATCTCCTAGCAATACTGTGGGATATTAGGTTCTGCTTATGTGAAGCCAATGGGAAGAACACTCTACCAAGTGCATAAATCCATAAACTAAGACAAAATCCAGTTACTCCCTGTAGGTAAAGGTAAAGGTTCCACCCACACATGTGTGCTAATCACGTCCGACTCTAGGGGCAGTGTTCATCTCTGTATTCAAGCCAAAGAGCCAGTGCTGTGCAAGTCCATGGCCACATGGCCAGCATGGCTGTAAGGAAACACTGTTTTACATTCCTGCTTTTTATGGCAGTACCTATTTATCTACTTGCGTTTACATGCTTTTGAACTGCTAGGTCTGGGGTCCTCAAAGTTTTCAACCAGCGGGCCGGTCCACCACCACCCAGACACCACTGGGGGCCGGATCACAGTCCAAAAGCAGCTGCGGAGGTTGGCTTGCTCACAAAACAGGGGGTAGGTGGGGGGGGTTGCAATTGGTCCCAGGGGCCGGATTCAGGACCTTGGGGGGCCGCATCCGGCCCCGGGGCCTTAGGTTGAGGACCCCTGTGCTAGGTTGACAGGAGCTGGGGTTAACAGCAGGAGCTGCGCACCACCTGGGATTCAAACCACCGAGCTGTAGACTTCGCAGCTGACAGTTTTCAGAAGAAGCCTTAGTCCACTGAGCCACCACGCCCCTTTAGTAGATCCAAACACCTCTCCCTATAGTAGACTCTTAAATGTTGACTAAGCAAAACATTTAGTCGGCCTACTGACAACTGGATCTTCTCCCCACAATTTATCTTTGTCCACATTAGATCTTGGTGTGGTCAGATGGAGAAAAATGGCAACACTGTTACCAAGCTTAAGATAATAGCATTTTGTATCATAAACTTTCACAAGACAAAATTGTGAGTTTAAGTTATGATTTGTAAGTAAGCCAATATCAAAGCATACTTTCTGATCCTGGCTTCTTTGGATAAAGTAAAATGAGAAACATTATTTTAGACTAGCAGTTTTTTTCCAAATGGATGCAGCTAGCTCTAATCCCCTTACAGCTATAACAGAAGGGGATGAGATACCTAATAAACTGACTTAGCTTTTACAAAGGAATCTCTATGGAGCAAAGAAGTTCAATGTGAATTTTCATACCAAAAAGGTCATGGAGATATGAAATGTACATTTTCCATAAGCAAGCAGCTTCATATTAGGGTTGTGAATGGACACACCAGCTAAATCCTGTTGTTAACTGCAGTAAGTCACATTCGAGTAGGCCCACTGATTCAATAGAAATTTGATGAGTCAACTCCTCCATAGGTTCCATTCATTCATATGGACCGACTTTAGATGTGACTTGAGCAGAGTAAGTTAGAGTAAGCCAATTTACATCAAGGGAACTTACAGAAGAGTTGACCCATTAAATCCCCATTGATTGAATCAGCCTACTCTAGTGTGACACTAAGCAACAGAATATCAGGCAGTGTTTGCTGTGCTTGTCATTCAATATGCTAAATTCCACTGATAAGATTCAAAGTAGGTGTACATGTGAGTGAGATAATTGTGTGTGCCCTTAGAACTCTGTCAGTTATTGTCCTCTTTGTATGCCTACAAAAAAAGTACATTCTGTAGCAGGAGGGGAAATGGAGAGACACCTCTTTAATAATGGGAACAAAATAGAAGGAAAACATACTGCACAAAGTGCTAGTTCTGTTGATATTTATTTATTTATTTATTTATTTATTTATTTATTTATTTACCCCACCTTTCTCCTTTAAAAGGACCCAAGGTGATTTGCATCATTAAATGCCATCCAGAGACCATTTGGTAGAGGGGCAGCTAAAAACTTCTATAAACAAACAAACAAACAAACTAAATAAATAAATAAATAAATAAATAAATAAATAAATAAATAAATAAATAAATAAATAAATAAATAGCCCAGTTTATGTCCAGTCTCCGGATTCTTACACCTTATTTTGTACATGGAGTGCCATTCTGGGCCAACACATTCCCTTGAAGTTAAGGAACAGATGTGTGAGTGATGGCCATTAGAGGCACCAAGCACTGTATCTTACCAGGTGGGCCAGTATGTTCCTGCTTCCTTGACTCTAAGGAGCTTCTCCAGTGTCACAGTGCCCAACGCCACTGGCCAGCACAGCTGGTGAAAAAATAAATAAATAAAAAGAAATAGATAGCTTGCTTGGGAGTGAAAAATGCTCACAAATAGAGATGGGCAGGACTCAAAAAATGGTGTTTCGTTTGTCGTTTGTCGTTTAGGGGGTCCGTTTCAGTTCGTTTTCATTTTTCGTGAATTTTTTGCAAAAAAATTCATTTTCATTCGTTACGTAACGAAATGAAAAAAACAAAAACTAAAACAAAAAATGCTGTTTCATTAGCATTCATTACAGTTCAATGTATTTGCTGCAACGAAAACAAAATGCACGACAAAATTTCTGTTGTTTCGGTTCGTTTTGTTTCATTTTGGAGACAAAATTCATTTTTCGTTTCATTACGTAATGAAATGAAAAAATGAAAACAAAAATGAAAAATTGCTCGTTTCATGCCCATCTCTACTCACAAGTTAAGGGCAAGGTATTACAGAAGTAAATGTGTGGAATAACTTGTCCTCAATCCTATGCACACATTGGTGGGAGTAACCCCCACATAATTCAATTGAATTTCCTTCTAAACCGTCTACAACAGTGATGGTGAACCTTTTAGGGACCGAGAACCCAAACTGCGATTCTAAACCCACTAATTTTTCACAAAGGCTGTTACTTCACGAACCACTTGCTTCGGGGCAAGCCCTCATTTCTGTGCAAATCGATCGTTTCAGTCCGCACGCTCCTCCTTTTTGGCTGCGATGCCACCCCGACCGTGCTCCAAGTGGGGTGAGTGGTTCCCCTGCCAGCGGCCGGGAATCTTTTCGCTTCGCATCTCGCTTCGCTCCCAACGTCACGTGTGGACTTGTGTTTTTTTTATAGTTACTTTTGCGCCAAAATATCGATGCATCGATATTTCGGTTAATTGATGCATCGATACGCCAAGTTAATATTTTTTAAAAAATAAAAGGAGGGTGGAACCGGACGTTGCAAAGCAGTTTTCTAATGCGAAGGGAGCATGTGAGGTAGTAATCGATTCGATCCTAGAAATGCTCCGCGTGAGTACTGAGAAACAGGGGTGGGATCGAAGGGAGAGCACGTGACCGCCACCAAATTCAAAGCGAAGGCAATGCTGCTGCGAAGCAATGCACTTCATGAAGTAACGGCCAAAGTGCTAATACAGCAATTTAACCTGAGTACAGATGGCTGTGAAGAGGCGATGTCGAGTGTCCACAGAAAGGGCTCCAAGCGCCACCTTTGGAACCCCTGCCATAGATTCGCCAACACTGGTCTAGGATTATGCAGTTAATTTAGGTTTAAAACTCCAGCCCAGAAACAAAATGCATCCTCCATCAGCATTTTCTGGATATAGTTAAATTAATATGAGGAGAAATATATATCTCATTTTATTACTCACTTTATTGTGAAATATGTAGGACAAAGAAGATCTGAAATAAAAGTATCACTGCATTTGACAGGGTTCTGAAACACCAACCATCTTAAATAGAAGACCATCTTTAATGGATTGTGTTTCAAAACAAGAAACAATCAGTCAAAGACATGATTTATCAGTCTCCCTAACTCATCTCATCAGAATGAATTCATGGTGAGTTTGCATTTAGCTTGGAAGGCTCAGAATTATCCACCGCAAAAGGGAGAGCACTTTTTGAAACAAACTGCAAGCTTTTCCGCCACTGTTCAGAAAGAATCTGGCACTTGTGGTTACAAGAAATTCATACTTTGTGTTAGGCTGTGTTTATAGGAATGGAAAACTAGCTGATTCAGAAGCAACAAATGTCATCCCTCTTATGTTGAGATTCTTTAAACATGCAGTTATATGGCTTTGGTTAGGCTTGAGCTTGTTGTTTTCCGATAAATGGCTCTCGGCTGCTGGTGCAGAGAAGCCATTTTCTGTTAACACTCCAACACAAATGTTGGTTTTAAATTTCTTGGTTGTATAAACACCATCATTTTGACTGATGCCCCATAAGTGACATCTGTTGATAAGTGTGGCTTAGGTTCCTGTTGAAATAAACTGGAACCCATCCACTTGTTGTTCAAAAGTGTGCTGCTGCTGTAGGCACTGCAAGTGCCATTGCTGAGTTTGGGATCAGGTTTAATACACTTTGGTTCATTCAGTGGTGCAGGGGATGCATCCGTGGCAGATATAGGGGGTCACGCAGCATCACCTCTTGTGGTTGCAATGATGAGATAGGCTATGGGTTTTGTGGCATGCTGGATAGTTGGCTTGGGGTGCTAACGTGGGATTGTGGCAACAGACCCAGGAATGGAAGCATTTCAGCGAATACACTACCCAAGACTGGCACAGTAATGAGGCATATTGAATTGGTTGCTTCATGCAGCAGATGTGGGTAAAGAAGATCTGTGAGGTTCTGGACAGCAGAGCCTTCACTGCATTCCTAAATTAGTCTGTGATCACACCAGCAAAATTTTTCCAAGTTACTTCTCTGCTCCTTTTTTCAGATATAGTGAAATCCCACCTTACTATCCATGCCAGATGAAGCACAAAAATGTTAGCTGGAGGCGTGGGAGGGGGGAGGCATAGAGCCTTCCTCAGCTAGCCTAGCTGATACCTGGGGAAGTCTGTGAGTTGGAGTCCCAAAAGTAACTTTTCCAAGTTTCTGCCAGAGAAGCACATTTGAATGGCCAGCTCTTCCAGCTTCTGCTTATTGAATAGAAAGGGACAGATATATTTTTGTCTTGCAGTGTATCTTGGAGCAGCTCGGATAGTACCCCTGATGGAACCACAGAAGAGTGCACAAAGATCCATTCTTTAGCAACAAAGTCATGGGCAATGGCATATAAATAGATAATTAAACATTTCATAGTAAATATTCAGAGATCAGACGAATCCAAAGCATGCTTCTCTTAACACCCATGATTTCCACAGACAAACATCTTTGAGTGATACAAGTGGCACCCACTTTAAATTGTTTATTTCAGTGATACTTCTGAGTAAGCATCCTTGTACTGTTTTTTGGAAACAGGGTTGGTCCTGAATCAGGGGAAACCACAGTGTATACCCAACTGAGTATTGCAGAGAATGTTGTTTGATGACCTCTCTGCTGTCTCTGTTTTTGTAAATAGGGGGAAGAAGTGGCTTCTACATGGTAAGAGTAAAAGTGATGATAGTTTCAATAGCAGTCCATGCAGATATCAAGCAGGGTTAAGCCCAAACCTTAGAAAGGTTCTGATATTTTTTTACCTCCTAGGATCACACAGTTATTGGCAAGGGTGGCTATGCTGACTTCTAATTGTGGGTTTTGTGGTCCCAAATAAATAAATAAATAAATAAATAAATAAATAAATTCCCAAGAAAGACAGTTTCCTGTGTCCTAGAATCCTGATTCAGGTTCTTGAGCTGGACATTCATTTATGTCTGTGTGAACACATCTTCCTTGGGATGTGTGCTCTCTCTCTCTCTCTCTCTCTCTCTCTCTCTCTCTCTCTCTCTCTCTCTCTCTCTCTCTCCCCCTCTCTCTGCATGTCTTTGGGCAAACCTCTACTTTTGCTTGGCCCTGAAGGCTGGGAAGGAGACTTACAGCCACACTCTGCAACTACAAAATGGGGAAAAATGTGAATGGATCTGCCGTGAAGTCACATCTGGGAAGTCAGGTTTCTTCACATTAATTTACTTCAGCCAACCACACAGCAAAGAGGAGAGGAAGTCAACCTTGTCTGAATCTTCTTAAACATTTGAATCCTCTCCTTCCCACACTTAGTCTGCTTCTTTTTCCTCTTCCCTTCCCTTGCCATCCCATTGTTTCTTTTTCCTTTTAAAGGCTTGCAGTAGGACAGCTAGGTGACCAAAAACATAGGAAAAAAGCAAGGAATCAGCAGAGATACAGGGATAATTGTTCAGTTCAGCCTTATTAAGGTAGCTCTGCTGTTGCTGTTCAGATTTGCAGATGGTGCAGCAGAGACCTACCTTAAAACCTCCTCTTATCTCTACCACTTCCTGGTTCTTTATTTCTCCTTTGGTCCTCTAGATCAGTGCTCCCCAACCTTTTTATCACCGTGGACCGGTAAATGCTTGATAATTTTTCCCTGGCCCGCTTGTTTTGATTTAATAACATAAAAATGTAAAAGCTGACGCACAGCTACTAGTGTTTCCACTCTAGGGGCGGTGCTCATCTCCGTACTCAAGCCGAAGAGCCAGTGTTGTGCGATGATGCATCGCTGCAAGGAAACACTGTTTTACTTCCTTGCATCCCCGGGGGCTACCCAGCCGCCGTGAGGTCTTAGGACCCTTTGCCCTTCCTTGACATGAGGCCTCCCTCCCTCCCTCCTTACTTTCTTTCTTTCTTTCCCTTTTCTTTCTCCCTCCCTCCCTCCCTTCTTTCTTTCTTTCTTTCTCTTTTCTCCCTCCCTCCCTCCCCCTCTCCCTTCTTTCTTTTCTTTCTCTCTCTCCCTTCCTCCCTCTTTCTTTCTTTCCTCCCACTCTCCTTCCTTCCTTCCTTCCTCTTTCTCTCCCTTCTTTCTTTCTTTCTCTCCCTCCCTCTCCCTTCTTTCTTTTTTTCTTTATTTCTCTCCCTCTCCCTCTCTCTCTCTCTTTCCTTCCTTCCTTCCCTCCCACTCTACCTCCTTCCTTCCCTTCTTTCTTTCCTTCCTTCCTCATTTTCTTTCTTTCTTTCTTTCTTTCTTTCTTTCTTTCTTTCTTTCTTTCTTTCTTTCTTTCTTTCTTTCTTTCTTTTCTTCTCCCTCCCTCCTCCTCCTCCTTCCTTCCCTCCCACTCTCCTTTCTTCTTCTTTCCCCCCTTTTTTCTTTCTTCCTCTCTCCTCTCCTCTCCCTTCTTTATTTCCTTCCTTCCCTCCCTCCATCCCTTTCTTTTTCTTCCTTTCTTCCTCATTTTCTTTCTTCCTTCCTTCCTCCCCCTTCTTTCGTTCTTCCTCTCTCTCCCTCACTCCTTCTCTCCCTTTCTTTTTCTTTCCCTCCCTCCTTCCTTTACTTACGTACTTTCTTCCTCCCTTCCTCCTTCTCCCTCCTCCTTCTTTCTTTCTTTCTTTCTTTCTTTCTTTCTTTCTTTGTTCCTTCCTCTTCCTCTCCTTCCTTCCTTCCTCCCTCCCTCCCTCCCTTCCTCCCTCCCTCCCTTCCTTTCTCCCTTCTTTCTTTTTCTTTCTCTCTCTCTCTCCCTTCCTCCTTCTCCCCCTTTCTTTCTTTCTTTCTTTCTTTCTTTCTTTCTTTCTTTCTTTCTTTCTTTCTTTCTTTCTTTCTTTCCCTTTTCTCCCCCCCTCCCTCCCTCCCTCCCTCCCTTCTTTCTTTCTTTCTTTCTTTCTTTCTTTCTTTCTTTCTTTCTTTCTTTCTTTCTTTCTTTCTCCCTCCCTCCCTCCCTCCCTACTTTTTCTTTCTTTCTTTCTGGCGGGGGATTGCAGGGGTGGCAGCGGTGGCAGCGATGGTGAGGCTGCGGGGCGATGGTGGGGGTCGCGGCGGCGGGACGGGGATCGCGCGCGGCGGGGCAGGACGGGGGCGTGCGGCGGCGGGGCGGGGCGGTGCGGCGGCGGGAAGTCGCGGCGCGCGGCGGCAGGACGGGGCGGCGGGCGGCGGTGGCGGGACGGGGGCGAAAGGCGACCCAGGGACGGGGTGGAAGACGGGTTTTATTGCGGGCGCGGCGGCAGGAAATGGCGGGGCGGGACGTGCGGGGGTCGCGGCAGCAGCAGCGGCGGGCGGGGCCGCCGGGGTCACGGCGGCGGGGGCTGCGGCGGGGTGGCGTGGCGGCGGCCCTGCCTCATCCACGGCTCACTCCGCTGCTGTGGGATTTTTTTAAAATTAAGTGGAAGAACAGAAGATTCAAATGGCAACCAGTTACCTTGCTGCTCTGCCTTGCTCACTGCTGCTGTGAGATTTTACAATTCTATTTATTTAAAATAGCTTACCCCAACTTTTTCTTTAAAAGGACCCAATGCTGCTCACTTAATGAAAAAACAATATTTAAGACTAGAAACGGTACGTAGAAATGAAAGAAATACCACACTAGAGTTTAAATATAATGGCTGGCTACAAACTCCTCCATGTTGGCTTAAGGAATCAAATTTATTTATATTATTTATTATTTATTTGTAGCATTTTTATACTGCACCATCTTCTGATTTGGAACTCTGGGCGGTTAACAGGTTAAAAAAATAGGTATGCAAAACTGCAAGAAACAGGAAAGGACAAAACCCCAGGCAAGATACATCGGTGGTGAACAAAGACAGAATTAAAAAAAAAGTTAAAGTGGGTCACCATATGCCTCACCAAAAAGCAGAGTTTTCAAGGCCTTTTTGAAGGCGGGCAGGGACTGTGCAAGGCGCAGCTCACGTGGGAGATGGTTCCATAATGATGGGCCCACCACGGAGAAGGCACGGTTGTGCGTAGCAGACCTCCGTGCCTCCCTCGGAGTGAGCACCCTGAGTGAGCACGCCTGCAACATTCAAGTGAGCCTGGCCTCAGTTGACCTCTGGGAGATATGCTCTGACAGGTATTCAGGACCCAGGCCGTGGAGGGTTTTGAAAACCAAAACCAGTACCTTGAACCTTATCCGGAGGGCCACAGGTAGTCAATGCAGGTGAGCCAGAACTGGGGTGATGTGATCATGTCTACAAGCACCCACCACCAGTCTGGCTGCCGCATTTTGCACCCATTGAAGTCTCCAGACATGGGTCAAGGGCAACCCAACGTAGAGTGTGTTGCAGTAATCGATCCGTGAGATCACGAGGGCCTGCACAACTGTCCTCAGGGAGGACTCGTTGAGGTACACATTGAAACTGACGTAAATGCATTGAATTCCAAAAAGAAAAAAAAGGGAGGGAAAGAACCACCAACAGTGGAGGGAGAGAGAAAAAACTATGGATGGTAGTGGTGGTCAGATTCAAACTGATTCTTACATCAGGCAGTCAACAGAAAATAATGCATATCCGACTGCCCCAGTGTAGTTGAACCCTCAGAATAGGGGCAATGTGGTTGCCAAAACAGCTTGCTGGAAAGAGTTCTCTAGCTATAGCTGTGGGTATAGCCTGTTAACATAATCTAATACCTCAGTACTCAACTTTTACATCATGCAATGAAGGTACAGAAGACAACGATGATATTGCGTCAAGGATTAAGAAGCTTATGCTGACAGCGCTCTCCATTCAAAAAGCATTATGGACATATTTTAAATACACTCTGCAATCGCAAGAGATGGAACTTTACTTTTCATTTTAAAATGGAAAGCAAAGAAGTGAAATTGCGTAGAAAATCCCTCAAGGAAATCCCCCCACCGTTTCCTTTTAGAGAATTATTAAAGCACAAACATATAAATGGGCTGGATGTGCAGCACAAGATACGTTAGCATGCCTCACCCTTAATTAACTAAGATTGTAAAAGTACTGGGAAATACACATCCTTTCTTCTTCTTCTTCTTCTTCTTCTTCTTCTTCTTCTTCTTCTTCTTCTTCTTCTTCTTCTTCTTCTTCTTCTTCTTCTTCTTCTTCTTCTTCTTCTTCTTTAAATGTGCCACAAGGGGCTGCAGGACCCCTGCAACTGTGGCAGTGCCTTAAAAGTGAATCAAAGAGAGAAGCAAGGCCAAGCAGAAGCCTCAGCTGGATGTAATTACCACATCCACACAGACTAAACAAAGAGCTACCGCTCCTCCATTCTTCCCAGTTTCCAAAAATGCGGAATCCTTGGTCAGTGCAGGAGTGTGTGAATCAGATTTGTACCAATTCCGCTTGCAGGATCATTCAATCAGTCTGTTATTTCACATAAATTGAACATGCTAAGTACCACATCAGAATGCCAGCTGAGTTGCGAAGTGATCGCAAGTGACAGGCCGATCCAGCAAAAGGAGGAAAACGAGGGTGGGAACGGCAAAGTTGTAGTCCCATGAACACCCATATGTCCCCCTGCCCCACTGCCCTATCTTGGAAGCACAGTTTTCCCAGTCATCTCAGGGTCTTAATTTCTGGGCTTTTCACTTGGGGAGAAGAAAGGGGTTTCTGTGCTCTTTGAAGCTCAAATGTGCTGCTTAGACAGGAAGCCAGTGCTTCTGTCAGTCAACAGCACATGCAAAATTTATCAAGTATATTACTTGACACAGAGGTTACTCTGTCATTACTAACTAACAGGGGCCTGCCAGGGACTTTTTTTTAATGGAAACATGTGCTGCCAAAGGCAAAGTGTCCATTGATTGATTGCCGCAGCTGACCTAAATGTACAGGAATCACAGTGTAATAAGCTCTTTATCATATATAAACTGACCAAATTTAAGTTCAAATAAAATCAGGATTCTTACTTATGCCCTAAAGGCCAAAAACACTCGAAAAGTCTCTCTCTCTCTCTCTCTCTCTCTCTCTCTCTCTCTCTCTCTCTCTCTCTCTCACACACACACACACACACACACACACACACACACACACACACACACACACACACACACACACACACACACACACAGAGAGAGAGAGAGAGAGAGAGAGAGAGAGAGAGGGAGAGAGAGATGGCAGAAATTCTTCTTTTCTTGAGAGCATTTACTGTATATACTCGAATATAAGCCTAGTTTTTCAGCCTTCAGCTTATATTCGGGTCAATACTTTTACCCACTGAGGCAAGTTTGGGTCGGTGGCTAAAAGTCATTTTAAACATTGTGCACCAGTTCTCCTGACCCCTCCATGTTTAAAATGACTTTTTAAAAAGTCATTTTAAAACAATATTTAAAATGACTTTTAGCCACCAATTCAAGCACTTGCCTCGGTGGCTAAAAGTCATTTTAAACATCACACACACACACAGCTCACAAAGGAGGAGTTGTCAGGCCCTGCTGCATTTCCCACCCTAGGCTTATACTTGAGTCAATAAATATCCCCAGTTTTTTGAGTTTAAATTAGGAGCCCCGACTTATACTCGGGTTGACTTATACTCGAGTATATATGGTAGTTTTAATGGCTGGTTCTTGTTTTAGATCTTCCATTAAAGCTTTTATTCATCTTCCATTGAATAATTCTGAATTTGGTCTTAAATGTCATAGGGCAGCTAGTCAACTGCACATAAGGCTACAAATTGGATTTTATTATTGTCACATTAAAAAAAGAGTTTCAAAAACAGAGAGTAAAATCCAGTTACTAGTCCCAAGCAGAGAAGATTCCACAACCAGATAGCTAAACCATAATGTGGATGTGGACTTGTAGGCAACTTTTTATGCAAGTTTTGGCATTCACAGTATGTGGTCTATGGGGTTCCAGAACGAATCATCTGTCGCAGAGTGGTTATTTCTCAGCAGAAGACTGTCAGGACTGTGTAAAGAGTGTGGGCTTTAACAGCCAGATAGCAGTGCTAAATAAAGACGCAACACAGCGGTGACTCCCATCACCAAGAACTGTATTTACAAAATATATACAAGTCCAGTAAAAACAGAATCGGCAGGCATATACCTCGTTAGCTAGATAGGCATTACTCAGCAAATTGACAATTGAGCATGACCAAACTATCACCTGACTTGACTAGTTGCCAGAATATAATTACACAGGTGTGTGCTCACTCTGCCTTGCATCATTCCCAAATTGCATCATAACTTGCAATAGGAAAATTCCATTTTGTACAATCCTTAACAGTTTCCATGGTTTCTTATGGGGAAATTTGCTTTTATATATGAGAGTTTTCGTTTACAAGCATGCTTCCAGAATGGATTATGCTAGTAAACCGAGGTATTACTGTAAGCACTTCATGTAAACAGGACCACTGGTTATGCACACATGTTATAGTATTTGAATAGGTGCCCCTTTTCAGATCAAAGCCAAGAGAGAGACTACAGTGATTTCCAAAACAGGCAACAGTGATTTCAAAGGCTGCCAAGCTGTTTCCCCTCCGTGCAAATTGTGAAATTGTGAAGGGAACATCTCCATAAGGCTGTATGGCATTTCTGCTACAATATACTGCCGAATGCCAGGTGTAGTTATAGTTAGTCATACCTTTGCAGATAGCTGCATGTACAAAACTGGAGAACAAGGCCCTATCACAAAACAGAGCAACATTCTAAAAGCACTTAACACAGTTACCATTCCTGCATTTTGAACAGTTGAGAATTAGTGCCGGTTCAAGCAAGTTGTTTATGGCATCGCACAATCCTCCTCTACAGAAATACAATTAGTTTAACCAGTTGAAGGTTAGTGCCGATTCAGACAAGTTGTTTCTAATAAGGGGCATTCCTCCCATACATGTGCGCTACCTTACAATTTATTTCTGTGTTGTGTTTCATTCATGAAGTGTAGATTTCAGGGAATAAACTAACTTAGAAGTCTGCTACATATATAAACTTCACACAGTGAGTGAAAAAATCTATTTGGGAATACCTTTCATCAAAGAGGTCCCATCTGAGTTTGATGGTGGCCATGTTTGCCAAGAAGGCAGTACCAAACAAATGTCGCTCAAGTTCAAGCCAGCCTTTATAACTGAATGATTTGTAGCCTTTTTAAGGCAAGGATGGATTGAACCCAGTTTCTGCTTCGGGATTTATGATAGCCTCGCTGTGCCTTTCACAATCCTTTTCATAAGCCTGGGAACAGTTGCAAATGAGGAAATTTATGCCTTTGGAGTTGGAGTTATATAAAATATAAGTTTGCAGAATTGGTCTTCATATGGCATCAGTGTGAAGGCACGTGATGTTGGGTAGCTTCAGGTGGGGTTTATATTTCATTTTTGTTCGTTTAACCCTGCAACTGAAATGGGAAAATTCAGGAGGTAAAATTTGCTTGGAACAAGCCCAAAATAAATAAAGCTGAACTGAAAAGGGCTTTTCAAATTCATAAATAAACTTCTGAGTATTTGTATTCTTTAACAAATGCTCAAAGTCACATTTACCTCCCTCGGAATGTTTTACTTTGCTTTTGATTAGTTTGACTTCAACCTCAATTAGTTTAGGTTGGATGTCGATCAGTTGCTCTTTGATTGGCTCACATACTGTACAATCCATAAGATACCACCTGCACAAAATGTGATTCTGCAGGAGGGCTGGGTCCCAAGTAGGTGTACTATAATCTTGGTGATGGTGAAGCAAGGTTATGGACTGTGCTCTAAAGGACATCAAAACCCATGATGCCAATCCAATGTACAGCAATGCAAAGAGCACGACATCAAAGGTAACATACTTCTTGTTCATAATTCATAAGCCCATTGGATCTCAAACACTGCTGTTGCCATGTTCCCATAGATGTCAGTGTGACAATTCTGAAGCAACATAATGAAACCATCTGGCAAATGGTTGCTTTTGTTGTCAGAATGTGAGACTCCACAGGTTTTGCTTTCTGAGGTCATCTGGGTATTAGAGATGGGCACGAAATGAGCAATTTTTCATTTTCATTTTCGTTTTTTCGTTTTGTTACGTAACGAAATGAAAAACAAATTTTGTCTCCAAAATGAAACGAAACGAACTGAAACAACAGAAATTTTGTTGTGTGTTTCGTTTTTGTTGCGGCAAATACATTAAACTGTAATGAATGCTAACGAAACAGCAATTTTTCATTTTTCTTTCCGTTTTTTCATTTCATTATGTAACGAAACGAAAATGAATTTTTTTGCAAAAAATTCATGAAAAACGAAAACAAACCAAAACCGACCCCCTAAACGACAAACAACAAACGAAACACCATTTTTTTTTGAGCCCATCTCTACTGGGTATCATAGCTGGTCAAAATTTAAAACACTGAAAAATAAAGAAAAAATGCATACATTATCAAATGGCAATTTATTTAGATTATTCTTAATAATTTATTTAGATTTATATTAACAGTTTTGTATGGTTTTTAGATTTTTAATAGCCATCGTTTTATTGAGTTTTATATTGTAAAGCACCCAGAGTCCCCTCTGAGGAGATGGGTGGGGAATGGAAATAAATAAATAAATAAATAAATAAATAAATAAATAAATAAATAAATAAATAAATAAATCCATTTATTATATCCTTCTGCTTACCTGTGTGGGAATTCAAGGTGGTCTGCCCTCTAGGCACTGATCACCAGGCACTTAGTTATTAGTAACTAGGAATCTTCAAGTCATATCCTAAGTCCAGGGGATCCATGTAATGTCAGAAATACATTCCGAATATTACATCAGTGAATTTAACCTCTATGGAGAATGAATTAGAGGTCAGATTTAGGCAACTCTTCTCAACCTTTTTGATTAGTGAATCAACTTCCTGGATGAAGAAAAAGACCTCCTTTGGCATGGTTTAATCACTAGCGACAGGCAAAATTGTAGGTAACTAAGCCGATGCAGATGCCTGTCTGGTATGTGGGAGAACTGCTGCTGGACAGTAGACTCTGACTTTCTGAACCAGGTGTTCCTCATGTATATTGTACTTCAGCTCTCATTTCCCATAGGCAGCACAGCACCTGGGACATGTAGTCCAGCATATCTACAGTGTACCAGATTTTTTGAGGAGGGAGGCTGGTGGACTATATGATCACGTGAGCAAACTCTGTGTGACAGGTCACCTCTGAAAACTGCATGGGCCCAGGCCTTGATGTGTCTGCAGTACCGATTATAACCACCTTCAAAAGTGGCATTTCATGTTTTCAGTAGCTCGCGGGCTCCCTTGCTCCATTCAGAACTGCAAAATACCAATTTTTCACTAAATGGAAATAGATTTCCCTCTACTTTGATTCCATTTCTGATTACCTGTGTGACTTCTGGACTGCCCCTCCGTGCAGATCATTGGCCCTTGGCCCTGCCAATGTGGCCCACTTCTGGCTTAAGAGCTTGCAGAATCAGGCATGGTGGGAAGCAGGCAGTTCCTGAAATGTATGTGTTCTTTCCCTGAGACAGACAGGCCCATGGGCCAACTGGCTTTAACGCAACATCTTGCATTCCTGGAAAGGCAAAGCCTGTTTTCCCTTTGGAAATTCTCATTATATGTGGAAATAAACCTTCTCCACTTCAGTTTCAAGGACGTTATTGCAGACAAGGGCTTTTCCATTATGCCTTAATAACTAGCTTGCTCATTGCTTCATGAGGTTTAGATGGGTCTGGATAAAAACGGTTGCTAATCGGTGAGCAATGATACAGTGATTCTTCTCTTGTTTGGAAGGCCAGTCATCCAGAAATGTTGGCAAGCATTTGTCTGGCAGCGTTGCTAGGGCTTAGAGGGGTTTACTGGAGAAACCTTGAAACACTGGTTGATGTTGCTGCAAATCTAATATTACCTGCCCGCATGACTGCTTTTTGTGCCTGCTAAAATGATCATTGGTAGATCAAGGTAATCCCGAAAGAAACCTTGGCAAACATTGATATCTCTCTCAATGATGGACCTTTTCAGTTTGCATCACTCTTCACACTCTTCTACTCCTCGTGCTCCATCACCACCCATAGATTTGAAGAAGTGGGTCACTTTCCAATATAGTTTATGCCAAATAAAACTGGTAAGTTATTAGGATGCAGTAAGGATTTGATCTGTGCTATTCTTTCCTGCAACAGATTAACATGGCTACCTCATTAAAAACAATAACAATCATATGGTCCATTCAGACATCTGGCAACCCTATTCAGATTTTTCCAGGTAGAGAATACTCAAAAGAGGTTTGCCATGCCCTTCTTCTGGGACTGTGCAGCTTGTCCAAGGCCACATAGGCTGGCCATACTTGCAAGAGGCACTGTTGGGAATCAAACAGACAAATTCTGGCTCAGCGGCCATGTACCTAAACCACTGAACCATTCAACTGGATCACAAAAGACGGTGTGAAAACATCCAGGGTCATCCTGATATTCTTCATTGCCCACTTGGTTTTAGTGTTGAAAAAGGCCAACAGTGCCGCTTATTTCTTTAGACTTGGCACCGTAGGAAGAAAAACAGAAGTCAAGGCAACTTGGATTATATATGTAAGCTATCTGCACTTACATGCATTCCAGCTCAGGTGGATGAGTAAGGAAAATCTCTCCATTTTTGGCTTCTTCCAATACACATTTTAAACCTTAAGTTCTTTTCATTCCAAATATACATTTGCAAATGATAAATTCTTTCAAAATAAATGGAAACGAAATCTCTCCACTCCCACCGTCCAAATTCAATAGGTAAATGTATTGCCAGCAGCACCATTAGCACTATTTTGTACCTACGTGATAGAGAGGCTTTGAAGATTTTTAAGAGGTGGAAACATTATTTCAGCTGTAAATATAGATGGAATACTCAGTGGTGGATAAATAGATGGATTTGACTGTGACTGATGTGACTCAAAACCTTGGGTTTTGATTCTATAGATGATTCTATCAGTTCTGGTTCCACCCACATTCATTTTTCACACTGTCAGATTTTTCCCATCCTGAATATGAAGATATGTGCAAATTCTGGTAAATTCTGATTTTCAAAAATTGAACTAAAACAAAATTCTCATTTATCTTTCTACATGATTAAAGAAGACAGGAAACTGCAGTGAATTTATATCTTTATGTTTTATGGCATATAAAGCAAACTATGGTTAATTGTTCAAAGTTGGCTTCCAAATCCTGGCTTGTTTCTAAGCCATTAGGTGCCAGTAACAACAAAGTCATCATTTTCTGCTTGTTTTCACTACTTTGCACAATGAGAGGAGTAAAGCAAGATGGATGTAAATAGAAGGAACATATGCACACCCTGCCTAATAAAGCTTGGATCCGATTGTCCAATTGAAGCCTATGAATCAAATAGGAAAACATAATGGGGCAGCAAAACATGCATCAGATTGTGGCCTAAATGAACTGCCGGATTCTTATGTACCTGGAAGAGATACCTGTGATACCTAGAGGTGTGTTAATCAATTTACACCTCCTTCCTTTGAAGGGTGTTTGGTTAAAGTACCACTTGGAGAGCTGGGGTATGCCAGAAATAACATTTTATCATCTTCACAGCTTGTCAAAACCAGCATTTTAGCTAGACCAAATGCTTAGGTGGAAATGATGTTTTCTCAGGAGCAATTTCCCTCCCACCGCTGGAAATTAAGAACTGTTAGCACGTTATTCTCACTAAATCCATCATTCCATTAAGCTCTCCAATTTTGATAAAAATGTTATTCTCACCAATCTCCTCCCCTAATAAAATATTATTTTTGGAACAGTCTTGGTCCTTATGGAACATATTTTTAAAAAAAAAAACTCAGGCAAACCTCCACGTTGAGTCAGTCCTTGGTCTAATTGCATTGCAGCAACGTCTATTTCTGATAAAGTTTTTTATGCAACTCCACTACAGATAAACTGTTACTTTTTCCACACCTCCGCTCCGGATGAAACATTCATTTTGCCAAGAGTGCCTCCTGAAGAAATGTTGTGTTTGGCAAAGATTATCCTTGGTAGATATTAATTCTGTGTATGAACTTTCTACTTCCATTAGCCACTTGGTATCCAAAATGTGTTTTTATGCCTCTTTCTCGAAGAGATTTAAGATTTAACAGTAAACAATTTGCCACCAACGAGTTTCTGAATAATCATAAACTAAGTGAGCAGCTTCCCTTGAGTGTTATACTGTACAAGGGTGCAAGGCTGGTCTAATATATTTTGCTGTCTGACATACAGCAGCAAATATTACTTCCAGTCACCCATGTCAAAGGTGCCTAGGACTTCAAACTTACCCATATATTTCTGTTACATGAGACAGAAACTGAGAAACACACACTTCTCCCCAAATCTAGTGGTATATTTTAAGAATAAGAATATTGCAGGCTCTTATTCTCAGAAGGAAAAGGAGATGAAAAGTACAGTGAAATTTCTCCGTGCAAGCTTTACCCTCCCTCAAGAAATCTCACAGACAATCCCATGTGCTTACTCAGAAGTTTTCTTGCCATCTTTTCTTTTCGAAGAAATGCCTAGGTGCTCAAGATTACTACAGTCCCTGCATAGAAGGACCTCTTTCCTTCACGTGATTTGCTTGGGAAGTGCAGAAGTAATGCCAAATGTCACAGGGATGTTACAATTGTTTTGCAAAATGGCCATCTTTTCTGCCCAGGATTCACCTGGAAAAGGCAAAAATAATACCAAGCTCCACTGGATTATTCCACCTCCTGTGCAGAAGGGTGTCTCAGCAGTAGAGATGGGCACGAACCAAAAAAATGGTGTTTTGGTTTTTTGTTTGTCGTTGAGAGGTCTGTTTTGGTTTGTTTCCGTTTGTCGTGAATTTTTGGAAAAATTTCGTTACCATTTTTCGTTTTTTCGTTTGTCATTTCTACCCGCTTTTTGCACGATTTTTAAACCATTTCAGTGCGCAGGCATCCCCCAACGCCCCAGACCAGAGGGAAAACACTAAAAAAAATGGATGCTGGCAGAGACACAGTATAGACTAGGTACGCAGGGAGGCTGCAAAGGCAGCGGCGGGCGTTGCCCAGGGTGCAAGGCAGCCGCAGAGTGACTGCACTGCGGGGCAAGGAAGGGTACTCCCCAAGAGGTATGCAGCACACGCGCACACAGGGAGGCTGCAGGACTGAAGCTAGAGTTGCAGAGACAGCAATCCCACCCTAACTCCCACCAGAGACTGCAAGGAGGATGGGGGCTGCCAGAGCTTTTTATGCCCTCTGTGGTGGCCAGACCTGCCCACTCTGTCTGCAACCTGGGCATGCTATTGGTTGAACATGATCCCATCACATGGCTTGCCTCCATTTTGTGGCTGGTACGATATCCATTTTAAAGGGAAAAGAAAAATACATCGCAATGGGAGAAGACAAAAACAAATGTTTTAAGGACCCCAACCCCCCTGGTAGGTATTATCAGACAATATAAATAATTATCACTGCATTTTTACAGATGTCCAGGGCATTATTTAACATTTAAAACAGCTCATTTCATTGCGCATCGCCATTAACGGAAACAAAACGTAACGACCACAATTTTCGTGGTTCTGTTCATTTTGTTGCATTTTCATTACAATTTTTGTTTGTTGATTTTGTTATGTAACAGAAACGACAAATGGTAACGGAAATGAAAAAATGTTCGTTCCGTGCCCATCTCTACTCAGCAGCATCTCGTTTGCTGCTGGGACGCTTTGTAGTCCTGCTTCCCAGGACCGTGCAAAATCATGCTCACATGACTCACCTGGGAGTCTGGGTCTCGAAGCTCCTAAAAGCTCCCCGCCCCAGTGTTGATACCTCTGTTGCCACTGCTTCTCGCCTTCTCCCACCCACCCTAGTGGTAATGATTATGAGATTAGCTGGTCGTTTCGAGGTCGGATGGGAATTTTTGACCACTACCTTGATTGGCCTGTAGGTAGTGGTAGGTTTTAGCCCATCCCATTCTCATTATCAGGTGGTAAATATGATAGGGTTGTCTTACTTGTTCGGTCACAATGGCAGGTAGTGCAAAGTGTTTAGGTGAGCTCCAGGTTATATCCCATTAAGGGGACAGGGTAGCCTTGTAAAGAAATTAAGAGTTCAGGTTTAAGCTTAGTTAAATTAATAAACTAAAATGAAATTTGTTAGAGCTGTCCTTGAGTAAAATTTAACCCTGTGTGGGAATGGGCCTGAAGAAGGATAATTCCCAGGAAAGAACTCACCTGTGTTATGACAGGCCTGATGGTTAGTGGTTTCAGGCCCTAGGTTGATTTGCATTATGGAACCCACCCTTAGATATTAAAGTAAGTTAATTCAATAAAGTTGTAGCCCAATTTGACTCCAATATTTTGTGTTGTCTATTTATTTGGGGGGCTGGGGCTGCAAAATTATATTTCCTGTTCAGAGCAGCAAGCTGTGCTGAATCTGGTCATTTTCTTTGCAAACAACAGGTCCAAATTGAGTGTACATGTGAGAAAACTGAGGCAGACCTTGTTTTCATGGGAATCAAAAATATTTCAGTGATGGAGGGTGAAATCTTGGCAGGCAAAACTAGTAATACTCAGGAAATTGTTGACAATGAGAAATTTTATGAATGCTTGTCATATTATTAACTATTATTTTTGCATAAAATAGCAAATTAAACACCTCACATTTTGTTGTCTTTTACAACTTCTACTATCCAAAGCAAATGCCTTAATTATCCTTAAACATCATCCTGACTCAACATTTTAAAAGTGCTTCCTTACGGAAAAACTATTCAGCACTGAAATGAACTACTACGGAAGACGGTGGGACTCTCCCTAACAGGCATTTTTAAAACAAGAGTTAATGCTTTGGCTGTCAATTTCCTGCTTTGGTAGAAATCAGGATTTGTTAGGCCTTAGATCCCCTTCCCACTCAACAGTTCTATGATTCTGTAATTACAAATACTATTTTCCACTTTAATGCTACTTTATCAAGTTTTGGAGAGATCCTTGTGGAGCTCTTCACTATTGCTTTTTGTGTAATCACCTTAAATAAATAATCAGACAAAGCACAGCAGCTGGTGTTCTTTTTCTGCTAATGATTATTACAGTTCAGTATACTAATATTAACTAGACCTTGAACTTTGAGACGCTTGTGCCCCTCTCCATTGCAACATGCAGCAGTTTAAAACTTCCCTTGAAATCACTTTATGCTTCTTGTAGCTGGTCTGTTTAAAAGCAGACATCAGCTTCCTGAAATGTAATCCCTTTGGACATCTCTTGCACTATTCACTTGGGATTTTTGGATACCATATATACTCAAGTATAAGCCGAGTTTTTCAGTCCTTATTTTTGTCTGGGAAAAGGCCCTCGGCTTATAGTCAAGTCAATGCAAAGTTGGGGGGAGGCTTTGCTGGTGCCACGCGGTTTGACCCTGCTTCACCCGCCACCAAGGTGCCCAGCGGCGGTGGCGGCAGCAAAGCAGGAGAGGTGGGAGCTGGGGCATGGAGGGAGGCGGTGCCAGTGTTGCACGGCTTCGCTTCACTTCACCCACCACCGAGGTGCCCTGTGGTGCTGGCAGTGAAGCAAGAGAGGTGGTAGCCAGGGAGATGGGGGGTGGCACCCAGCCAGCTTGGGGAGCACTTGGGAAGTGCTTCGCTGGCTTGGGGAGGGCAGCAGAGGAATAGCAGCTTATACTCGAGTCAGTCAAAACCCCCTGTTTGGGGGTTAAATTAGGGGCCTCGGTTTATACTCAGGTTGGCTTATACTCGAGTATATACGGTACTCTTCAGTAGATAATTTACATGCTGCATGAACATGTAAAAAGCCTACATTTACAGTAACTTAGCATGGATGCCAACTGCTGTTCATCTTTCCTTATTCTGTAAAAACACAGCAGCTCTTATCTCGGCAGCAACCAGTTTGCCACTGGGATGCTTTGCAAACCCGATTCCCAGCATGGCGGAAAATAGCTCCCACATGACGTGCCTGGGAGTCTGGGTCTGGGAGCATTTAAAAGCTCCCTTCCTCAACTTCGTGTCCTCTTCTACCACTGCTTCTTGCACCTTCCCTCCCACCCTAGAAGTAATGAGAATGAGATTAATGGGTCGCTATTGGGGCCGGATGGGGAAAATACCTCGATTGGTCTTTTGGTGGTGGTGAATTTTTGCCCATCCCATTCTCATTACTATTGCGTAAATAGGGTCATCATCTTTTGTTTAGTCACAAAAGCAGGTAGTACAAAGTGTTTAGGTGAGTTACACAATAGGGCAGTCTTGTAAATAAAAGTTATGAGTTCTGGTTAAGATTAGTTAAATTAATAAACTAAGAGATTTGGTTAAACTTAGTAGGGTTGCCCTTGTTGTATGTTTACCCCTGTGTTGGTATGGTGCTAAAATTGCTACCAGGAAGGAACTCACCTAGACTTTTGGCTAGGGATTTTCATAACCTAGGTGTATTTGCACTATGGCAGGCCCCCTTCATATATTAAATAAAGTTAATTTAATAAAGTTGTGGCCCAATTTAACTCCAATATTTTGTGTCGTGTATTTATTTCAGGGCTGGGGCTGCAAAGTGAAATGAAAATTTTATTCCATTTTGTTTTGTTTTAAGAGAACAAACTTGAAGTTAATTAGAGATCCTGGGGTTGGTTTTTTGTTTGTTTGTTTGTTTGTTTAGTCAGTGAACATTTTCCTTTCCCACTCTATATATACCCTACAGGGACAAAGATGAAAAATGCCAGAGATTATCTTCTTGTGTTTTTTAAATGTGTTAAAAATATTTCCAAATACATATATAGACTGACCACAGATTTATGGGTATAAGTGCTTTGTGAGGCAGCTGAAATAAGGCTTCTAATGCAGGTTTATGAGTACAGCTGGTACATTTACTGGTAGGTTTATAAGCACACCTCAAGAAACCGCTCCATGGCTGTGAGAGGTACGGTATCAACCAACGCCACTGGACATGTGGGGCTTTTCATTTGTAAGGCCCTATAAAGCTACCCATAACCACTGCAGCTGGGACTATAAAGCTTTTCTAAAAGCTTAAAAATCTACCACAAATACATAACTCTGGATCTGAAATGAACAATAAGGAAGGTTCGGTGGTCATCGCCTAGGTATATTTGCGTGTATGCATGAGCACGCATGTCTCCTCTTAGCCTCCACGAAAATCTATTGCCATCATTGTATTTCTTCTTTTAAAATCCACACCATGTCTATGACTAGCTGCTCAAAAGATGAGCCAGAGTTTTTAAAGACACTGCTGTAATCAACAGCCTGACACAACAAAGCTGATGTACCTTTGTAGTGGCAGCTTTGCTTGTAATAAAAATATTGTACACAAGGGATAAGCAATTGAATGAAATGTAATCTAATTAGGCTGCTTCCTGCACAATGGAATGGGATTGGCAAGGACTCTGGAAGCTCTAGTCAAAGAGAACTGGATGAGGAAAGCTCAAGAAGATGATATTTCCATCTTATCTCAGATGCTAAGCTCTTGTTTAAATCTGAAGCTTTGAAAATGAGTTTGCTTTGCATTTTGATACTTTGTTGTATTTTATTCCCAGTTTTGTGAGCAACCTGTTGGTGGAACCATAAAAATACAATAAATAAATGTGACGATTATAGAAATAATCATTGCTATTGTTGTCATTTCAATAGCTGATTTAAAACAACTTGTTCAGAGTTGAACTGGAGAAAATGAAAGAAGCACAGAAATAAGAGAAAAGGTTATGGGTTAAAAATTGGAAATTCAAGAGACAGTGTTCAAATTCACAAAATTTAAGTGTGTGGGGGGAGGTGACTAATGTCAAGAAACTCAGGAGAAAAGAAGGAACAAAAGAAAGGGGCAGGCACAAATAGTAATGTTAATCTCAACCAAGAGCAAAAGTAGTGAGACCCCAAGGTAGGAGAGGAAGAAGAAGGCAGATAGGAAGGGCTACCAAGTGAAGAGACTGAAAAACAGAAAATGGTTACTGGAGAATCTGAGATGGAAGCCACGGTATCAAAATAAAGTTGTGTAGGTTTATATTATTAAAGATGATCAAGAAAGAAGGAAAGAAGAAACAAAAATGATGACAGCAAGATAGAAACTGTGACCAGGAGGATCTATGGTCTCGACAGGAGAACAAATCAAAGCAACTTGATCCAGAAAGAAGTAAGGACATGTGACAACACCCTGGAAACAGGAGTAATGAATATACAAATCATCAGCCAATCCCAGCAGGAGGGCGGGGATGGTATGATATAAAAAGGGTGGAGCCTAGGCAGTTAAGGCAGTTCAGTTCAGTTAAGTTGAGGTTTTGAGAGTGAGTGCTGGGATAGAGCACTGCTCTTTTAGAGTTCAGTCAGGCAGTGAGGGCTTTACTGTTTACTAGTTATTAAAGACAGGGAGGCTTGAAGAGTTGATTAAATCTATCCTATGTTAAAGGCAACACATACCATCCTCAGACATTGTTATATTTATTATTTTCTCAATAAACTTCATTATTGTTTCGATATTTTATATCTGAGTCTGTCCCAATTCCTAAGGCGACAATTTTAAAAAGGTGGCAGCATTACCAGGTGAATAAAAGGTGGCAGCATTACAATTTCCAACACAATTACATGTGTGAAAGGAGTGACGTCACAATTTCGTGGCAGCGGTGGGATGTCAAAATTATCCCAGTTGTGCCTTTGACAACTCAGTCTGTGAAAGGGGTGATGTCACAATTTGGTGGGCAGCGGTTGGATTTGGAATACATCCAGTTTGCCTGAGGGGAAAAGTCACCAGCTCAAAATATTTAGCCTCTACCCTGTGAAGAAACTGGAAGTTTAAAAAGAAGCCTTTAGTAAAAGTTAGCCCTCAAGTTCCTCTGAAAAGGGGTCTTGGAAGCCCTGTGTGTGAGAGAGGAATTCAGACTTAAAACCCTGTAGTGCTATCTGATTTTCTTTGGTGGGCCTGTTAGTGTCTGGAGGCCAAGATTCCAAAAGGAAAAGGAGTCTGGCTTGGCAAATTATAGGACAGCTGGAAGAGAAAATCTGTAAGGATAGACTAAAATCTACAGTGGTTTGTTCAGGAAACTGCCTGAGAGAGTCACGGAAATCTGTGCTGTCCAGCAGCCTGAAAATTAAAAGGTGCTGCTGACACAAATTTCCTTTGGGGGTGAAGACCCAAAGCGTTTTCCCTTGAATTTAGGGTGGCTTTGGTAAAGGTCTGGAAATATCACCCTGGGTTTTAACAGAAAGAAATCTCCAAAGTAAAAGGTCTGTGAGTCTGTGGGGACAGAAAATTTACCTCAGAAACTGAAGAGACCTGAGGAGGTTTAAAGCTGACAAAAGTTCTATAGAGCAGGAGTGCCTGACTGGAATCCCTTATGTGAGATTGTGGGGGTCAGAGAAAAGTTATAGGTTAAAAGCCGAAGAAATATATTTAAATCTGTGTATTTTAAACACTGAGATACTATTTTAAAAAAGAAAGAGTTTGAAGTCTGGGCACTGTGCCAATCTTGCCCTTGGTAACAGTAGCTTAACAGGAGTCAGAAACTGCCAGAACTGTAAATTTTTTACAGTTGCCATTGAAATAGCTGTGGACCAGTCTTAACCTTCCTTTTCTTAAGAAAGAAATAATATATAAAGATTTTGATTTCATGTCAGTTCCAAAAGCAAAATCTAAGAAAGGAAAGAAGGGAATGGCAGCTGAGGGGACTGTAGCCATTGTGTCTGAAGAAACACCAATTTCACCCAGAGATTCAAAACCTGATAGGGACCAAAGTCTTGAGAGATGGAGGTTGTTACAGGAGTTTAAATTACAACAATTAAAACTAGAAAAAGAGGAACAGGAAAAGAGAGAGAAAGAGAGGAATGGGAAAAAGAAAGAGAGATGGAGAAAGAAAGAATGGCCAGAGATGAATGGTTAGAATGACAGCGGATGGCATATCAATTAGAGATGCAAAAACTTGAGTTAGCTAGTCAGGAAAATACCAATAATAATAACAATAATTTGAGTGAAACTCCCAAGAAAATAGATTTGAAAAGGTTCCCTAGCTACAAGAAAGGAGATAACATTGAAGCTTTCTTAGTTTCTTTTGAGAGGACCTGTGAGGATTTAAACGTGTCAGAAGCAGAAAAATTGTCCTACTTGAGGCCATTATTATCTGGAATATTGGAAGAAATATATGCTCAAATAGATAGTGAACATGCCTGAGACTATACCCATTTTAAATAGTTAGTGTTTACTAGAATTGGCATTTCAACAGAACAACTGAGGAGAAGATTTAGGTCAGTCACTAAAGTGCCAGAGAAATACAGAGAAAACCTTTTTAAAATGGCCCACAGTGATGGGTCTGAACTTAAGCCGCTGTTGGGGACGCCTTTGCGGCCAGGGGAGTTTTGGTTTTGATTAACAACCAGTGGTTCAAACAGTGAAAGAAATATGCGGGCTTTGACAGCTGGGACCGGTATAACGTGGGAGAGCCTAATCTCTTCCCAGGGCCAATTGACAACTCGGGACTTTTTGCAGATTCAGAGACTCAGATGTTGAAAGAGCACTTTATTGATAAATTGGATTATGTTTTAGTTCCTACTGAAGCCTGGAATAAATTAGTAAATTGGTATGGGTGTGTAGAGGGGCAGATGCCAATTGTGAGAAAAGTTGTAGAATATGGTCTATTTGTGAAATATTGTAAAGTGGAAGTATATCTTTTGGAACTGAAGCTTTGTCAAAACAGTGATCCTAATAATCTTGTAAGCTGTTATTTCAGCAAAGCGGATACCATTGATACTATTGGAAAAGAGATGCAGAAGCTGTTTAATATTCCTGATGAAAAGAAAATTAGGCTGTGGCTCAGATATATGAATAATACCTGTATTTATAAGCAGTTAAGCAAACTTGACAGCACTATACAAGATGCAGGGCTCTACCAGAGACAGGTGGTGTTAATAGAAGTAAAGAATGAAGATGGTACTTGGCCCAGACAGTCCCCTGTGACAAAATCGGGCAGTGCAATCAACTGAAGTCTAGCTATCTACTCAAAATTGACAGCAAGCCCTTGTTCCTCAACAGTTGTCTCTTCAGACATTACAAATGGTGACTGCAATAACTCATATGGTTTGAACTCCAGTCATAGAATAGGAGTTTCAGATCAAATCCCAAGAGCAGGTTTAATTGGAATAGATATCTTAGAGCATGTGCAGAGTGCTTTTGGAGTAACACAAGTTCAGACACACCCAGCTGAACCAAACAGTGAAAACAACACAGTTATAAATCAAATGTCAGTAGGAGAACTTGAGAGGGAATCTCAGCAGTCTGAAATGGTAGGAAAAGACAACTTAGCCAACATAAAAGGGCCAGCAGCAGATTTTAGTCTAGAACAAAGGCAAGGTGACAGTTTGAAGGGATGTTTTGACTTAATGAAATCAAATACACACTTCCTAAGTTCCAAACACCCTGAAAATTTCATACTAGAGGAGAAAATGATACAAGCTTGTGAAGAACTTCGTGTACCAGCAGAGAACTCCAGACTGGAAAAATATTTTAAATTAAAAGAAGAAGAAAAATTAGCACAGCTTGGAAAAGAACAAAATAAAGCAACAGCAGAAGAGCTGAAAGAAGCTAAAATTCTGCAGGCATCAGTTATTGGTGAACTCCAAAATGAAATTTCACCTTTGAAAGCACTTTTAGAGATGAAGGAAAAGGGACTGGAGGAAAGGAGGAATGATTTGATACATTTGTTTTCGAACTCCAGAAGAAATCAGCAGAACTAGAAGTAATTACCGCAGTGGAAAACATTAAAGAAAAGGAAATATGTAATTTGGAAATGCAATTGTCTGGTGCATCAGAAAGTAAAGAAGATTGCTTACAGCAACTTACATCAATGAAAGCAGAGCTTGAAAAAGAAATATTAAATAATGAGCAACTTTGTCTGGATTGGAACAAAGTGTCACTGGGCAAGGAACAAATGAGACTAGAAGGCAATAAGATCGCTGATGAATTTAGAATGCTGCAGGAAGCTGAAAAGCAAATAGAAAACCGTGTAAAGCAGAAACCCTACTTGGAAGTGAAGGATGCTAATGACAGACCTGATTCGGTGGTTGCAAAAGACACCTGGGGAAGGCAGCTGCAGCCTGTGAACATCGTGCTTCAGCGCATCCGAGAGGCCGAGAAGACGAAGGGAGCATCCAGGTGGCGACTAGGAAATCCAGAAATCAACTCCCTGGGACACGTCATGGAATGAGGCATTATCAACCCCCTGCAGAGGAAGATTGACACGATCGACTTGTGGCCAAGACAGACCAACAAAAAGAAGGTGATATCTTTTTTGGGTCTTGTGGGATATCACAGGAGGTTTAGTCCACATTTGAGCACCATTGCAACACCACTGACTGAACTGACAAAAAAGAAGCACCCGTATTTCATACAGTGGTCGTCTGAATACCAAGCTGCATTTGAGGGGACTTTAATGAACTGTACCAGGAGTGGTGTCAAAGAGTTGAATCCCACATTCCAAGAACTCAAGGAAAAATGGCATCAATTTATTTTGAACTGGACTTTGAATTTATGTGCCGGAGGAAGTGATCACCCGTGGCGTATCATCATACAGCCGTTGCAGTAAGAAGTGGGAAATATTTATTACATGGACCATGGTTAAATAATGATAATGTAATATTGTTATTTTATTGTTGATGTAAAAGGAATTTGTTTAAAAAAAGAAGTATGGAGATGTAATGTCATAAAATGTGAAAACCATAACTTAATGTAAGTTAACTGTAAATGAAAAATGCAAGGTAATGTATAATTAGAGCTTACTATAAGTCAAAATGTTTATGTGATATTTAGAATGTAAGTTAAGGATAAAAATTGTATGGATATTGGTAATTAAAATAGCTTAAAATGTAAACCAAATATGTGTACTTATGCATAGATTGATTCTAGGATGATTGATAAGGTATTTACAGGTATTTGAATTTATGATTTTAACCAATGTTATGAGTATAGTCTATTTAAAATGTAATGATATAGAAAGAATTATTGCATTTAATGGTATTATATAGTAAGAAGGTTGAACATATTATAAAAACAATTTATAGGTATGTATAGTTGAATCTGATAAACAGAAGGATGTATGCATTAGTTAACATTAGTTAACATTAGTATAACATTGTTATATTTATTATTTTCTCAATAAACTTCATTATTGTTTCGATATTTTGCATCTGAGTGTGTCCCAATACCTAAGGCGACGGTTTTAAAAAGGTGGCAGCATTACCAAGTGAATAAAAGGTGGCAGCATTACCATTTCCAACACAATTACATGTGTGAAAGGAATGACATCACAATTTGGTGGCAGCTGTGGGGTGTCAAAATAATCCCAGTTGTGCCTTTGACAACTCATTCTGTGAAAGGGGTGATGTCACAGGACATGACAGAAATGAGAAGGCTTCCAGAGGAATAAGTCCATCTCAGAATGATAATGAAGAAATCAACATTGTTAAAGATTTTGTAGATCTTGGCACAACCATCAATCCAAAGGGGGACTCCAAAGAAGAAATAAGAAGACTAGAACTCAGAAAGGCAGTAATGAAGGAATTAGAAAAGATCATCAAGTGTAAGGATGTGTCACTGGAGTCCAAGGCCAAGATCTTCCATACTATTGTATTTTTAATCACTATATATGGATGTGAAATGTTGACAGTACTTCCAATCTCGCCTGATCTTGGAAGCTAAGCAGGGTTGGGCCTGACTAGTACTTGAATGGGTGACCACCAGGGAATACCAGGTGCTGTAGGTGCCCAGAGTAGGAACTGGCAAACCACTCCAGTATTCCTGCCAAGAAAATTTCATTGACATGGGGTCACAAAGAGTCGGTCAAGGTTGTAATGACACAACAACAGCA
The DNA here is from genome assembly GCA_029282475.1 of Phrynocephalus forsythii. Lineage (NCBI taxonomy): Eukaryota > Metazoa > Chordata > Lepidosauria > Squamata > Agamidae > Phrynocephalus > Phrynocephalus forsythii. Next base: position 59,951,285 of record JAPFRF010000002.1, read on the forward strand.
ACAATGGATGTGAAATGTGGACAGTAAACCTGGATGAAAAACAACTGAATCTCTTGAAATATGGTGCTGGTGAGCTTTGCAGATACCCTTTTCTGCTGGAAAGACAAACAACTGGGACCTACAGCAAATCCATCCTGAACTATCTTGGGGAGCAACTCAAGATGGGCACGAAACAGAAATATAGCATTTTGTTTTATTTCATTTCAGTCTTCCTTTTGTTTTGTTCCATTAATAACAATTTTTTTAAAAAGTATTTTTGTCATGAAATGAAAAAATTTGTAAGGCTATAAATAATGGGGTGCTTTCCTTTTTTTATTTAACAGGGAGTCCACTACCCTAAATCAAAGACCCTCCTTAAATCTTCCAATCAATTTGCTTTCAAACAAAGAACCCTCTGTAAACAAGCAGAAAACCGAAGGGCTAGCTGCTGCATGGAGAGATAGGAGAGATAAGCTAAACAGCTGATCAGCAGGGGGAGGAAGGAAAATATTTTTAAAAAATTAACCTCCACTGTCCTAATTAATCAGGAAAGGAAAACAATCAGTTTAAACTTTAAATCAGTTTGCAGATGCAGGGACAGCCAGTGCAGGGAAGGGAAGAGTGATGTAAACCTCCTGTTCTCAAGACAGATGGATCAAGAGGCTTCTCACCACTAGGACTAATCATTTCATTTCCAAAACAAAAAAATTGTGTTTCATTTCATTTCTTGATGACACACTATTTGTTGTTTTGTTTCATTTCATAACATTTTGTAAGCTTATGAAACCATGACACAGTGAGCCATTTCTCGTAAGGTGCCCATGCCTAGTAGCAACAGTAATGAGATTGTTGTACTTTTGAGTCTATCATGAAACTACCTATAAAAGACAATAATACTAGGAAAATTGAAAGCAGTAGAAAAAGATATAGACTAAATATGAACAGGCATTTCCTCAGAATGAAACATAGGTCCAGTGTTTACCCATTAAAATGATCCTGTTATCAGAACTTATTATCTGATTCTGCCTGCCTACAATTTGATAATTTGGTAATTTATATTTTAATGTCTTATAATAGTTTTAATTGGTTTGGGATTTTTTGGTTGATTTAAGTTTATTTTAATTACATTTATTTTTATCAATTGTTACATTTGCATACATTTATCAGTTGTATGCAATTATTTGTATGTGTTAATTGTATGTGATTATGTCTTATATTTGGATTAATTGTTAGCTCAGAGTGGGCTTGCCACCAGATGGGTGGTATAAAAATACAATAAATAAATAAATAAATAAATAAATAAATAAATAAATAAATAAATAAATCTTCTGAGCATAATTGATTGATTCTTGCATATAAATATTAAAACTGCCGTTTTCAAACAAACAATATGGATCAAATCAGGGGTATTTGCATAGTTCTAGAATGACTACAGGGTGGGGTAAACAGCTGATTGTTGCCCATGGGGGTAGATTTAGCATCACCCCTATAGATGCTTTATGTTTCAACATCCATGATATTAAAATATTTTTAACCAAAGATACCCAGTGATTTGAACTACACAATGATTTGAGTTGAAAATGGAAAAGACTGGGCTAGTGATGTATGAGAGCTGAACCTCCTCCAACAAAGCCCAGGACCTCACAGATTCACTATTCACTGAAGCACTAGGACAGGCCTGCCCAAAGTCCAGCCCGGGGCCCAAATCCGGCCCGCCAGGCCATTCTGAGTGGCCCATGGCTGACTGGCCCGCCCCTCCCTCCCACTCCTTCGCCTCATGTTTTTTTTTTAAAACCTTCTGCCAACACTGACACCGCTGGGAAGCTTGGGCGGACGGGCAGTCCGTCGCCACCGGCACCGCAGGGGAAACTGTGGGGGTGGGCAAGCCAGTGGGCTTCTGCCACTGCCAAGGAGCTTTGCGGTGGGCTGGCGGGCAAGCTGTCGCCACTGCTGGGGAGCTTGGGGGGTGCAAGGTCACACAGATCGCCTCTTCCAAGGGGCGACCTGTGGCCATGGCTCCCTGTGCTTTCTTTGGTCCCCACCTTCCATCTTTCCTCCCTTCCTTGTTCCCCACCTTCCTTCCTTCCTCTCTTGTTTTCCACCTTCCTCCCTACCTCCCTTGATCCCTGCCTTTCTTCCTGTGGGTGGGGTTGCAAGGGGTCAGTGGGTGGGGTTATGGGTCAGTGGGTGGGGCTTGCAGTGGGGTGGCAGGGTCGAGGAGCAACCGGCCCCTGACACATTCTCAGCCACCAAATCTGGCCTTCCTTACAAAAAGTTTGGGCACCCCTGCACTAGGAGGTTCTCAGACTGGGGTTACTGCATGATATGTATCCTGTTGCAGCCACTCTGATGGCTGTCCCCATCCCATCCCATCCCCAACTTTCTAGCTTTATTATGCTTCGGCATTGTGTGACTGCTTACGGATAAGTTTGCTCCTCTTGTATGAGCTTGGTTGCCTTGGTTTAAATTAGTGTGCTAGTGCCTATCTTTACTCCTATCTTGTCCACTTTTTTATTTGTGGTGAAGCTAACCCAACTCATAAGAACATAAGAACATACTGTAAGAAGAGCCATGCTGGATCAGGCCAAAGCCCCATCTAGTCCAGCTTCCTGTATCTCACAGTGGCCCCACCAGATGCGTCTGGGTGCGCACGAGACTAGATATCTCTTTCCTAATACCACTCCCCTGCATCTGGCCTTTGAAGTATCCTGTTTTAAAGCCTGGGGATTATACATCTCCATCATGGTTTGTAACTTGTGATGGACTTTTCCTACAGGAATCTGTCCAATCCCTTTTTGATGGCATCCATATTTTCTTTTGTCTGTTCTCACTCTCCCAGCCCTCAGTTTGAGTTGATGTCCCCAAGTTCTGGTATTTTGTGAGAGGGAGAAGAGCGTCCCTCTATCCACTTTACTCATGCCCTGCATTATTTTGTACATCTCAATCATATCCCCCTCAGGTGCTTTTTTCCAGACTAAAGAGCCCCAAATGTTTTAGCCTTTCCTCATAAGGGAGGTCCCCCAGCCCAGGCTAACTTCTACACAATCAGTAATGGAAGCAGTAGAGAAGAGACTCAAATGAACTACTTCTGCCCCAGGTCTCTCACTGCTTTTAAAAAGTCCTCAGTAACTGGGAGGATGAAATAAAAAGAGAATGTTAAGCCTCCGATTCAGAAATGAAAAGGGAATGGAAAGCAGCAAGTTATGAAGAAAGGACACAAGCTTCCCAACTGAAAAGTCACCCCTCTGTTTTGTTTTAAACCTTTCCCCTAATTTGAATAAGAGATCTGCATGGCTTCTCAACCAAATCCTCTCCCTCATTAATGGCAGTCATCCATGATGGTAGGGGCAGGAGGAGCTCAGTGTGTTTTTTTCCCAACACAGCTTTCAGCATATTCCCCCCCTCCCCGCACAACCCCTCCCCCCCCAAAGGAGCTCCCCATGATGGGGCAAACTTCCAAATAAAGCTGTACAGACTTGTGTTCTTGAACTACAACCATTCTGGGTGTTATAGTTCAAAATCACAAACTTCCACAGCTGTGCTTCCAACAGTATTTGCAGACTGCATCTACAGCTCTAGGACTACAGCAGGATGGAATGGAAACATACCCCATTTTAATGAAAATGAAAATACTTTGTTGATTCCTTCCCTTTCCCTCTTCTGCTTCAAGGGATGGATATATTATAAAGTGGGTTATTATTTCAACATCAACTACAGTGTCTGGGGTGTAATGAGTAGGACTCAGAGGCCTGGGTGCAAATGTTATCACTGTGGCATGTATGTGACAATGGCAAACCACTCAATCAACCTATGACATTTCTCAAAATCCCCATTAAGGTTACCACAGATTTGAAGGATGCTGGGGATTTTTTATATTTTTTAAAAGATTTTAGGGTGCCAACCAGGCCACCCCTGGGGCCCAGTCGGTGCTCCTTTTTTAATTTTGATTTTATTTTGATTTCATTTTTTTTAACTTCCAGGATTGGCCCTGTGCTACAGCCATCTCTACATATAAGCAACCTTTTTTCCACTCCTTGTTTTCAAGAGAGGCACAGCTAGCAGTTTGCAGGTTGGCCCCATGTATGTTTTGCTTACATACATTATCTATATGACAATGGCGCCTAACCTTGGACCCTCAGATGTTCTTGGACTAACACTCCCAGAAGGCTTCACCACTAGCTTTGATGGCTAGTATTTCTGGAATTTCTAGTCTAGGAACATCTCAAGGCTGGGAAGCGCTGGTCTATGGGGATGTGTGCCTTCAGAAAGTTGAGATTCCTTCTGTTGGCAAAAAAACAAAAAACAATTGGTATGAACTGGCTCTGTTAAGTATGGAACATGTCTATAAGCTCTGAATGTACCCCTTCTGCCCAGACCAGTCAATGCTATGGTTCTCATGTGTGGAGCAAGTGTTTTCAAATAAAAAGCAAAAGAAACAATGGGACTCTGGATCTCAGTGAAATGCATTGCCTCGACAGCCACAGATTTCATTGGTTTCCGGGGGTTAGTTCAAAGGAATGAGGGCTGCGGCAGTCAGTTCCTCACAAAAAGGAAAGTGGGAAAGAAAACCGAAAGGTGCACAGCTTCTCTAATGCATTATACAGAATGAAAACCATACGCAAGTGCCCGAAGAGGTGAAGCTGAAAACAATTAATGGATTGGCTTGGAACAAATCCTGACATCCATCATCAGCCTCCAATTCTCAGGAAACCAACAGGTTGATCGCAGTGAGGCCACTGACAAGAGAACTGTGTCTGGAGCTACTGCTTTCATAAAGTCTCTTCAATATTCCGCAGAAATACAGTGCAACTTCATTGGCAGTCCATAAAACTATATTCCCCACCAGAGCGTTCTACATTCCCCATATGGTATCTCAATGTGTAACTGAACATTTGGGACCCACTCAAAGGAAGGAGAGAGATTATCATGACATACAAATGTTCTTCATCCAGACATTAGAAGTACGCAATTCAGGCTAATTTCGTCTCCCTCCCAAAACTGGCAGTTGTGCACAAGTATGTGGAAACTAAGGAAAATTCTGTATGGATTGTTATTGTTTTGCTTATCTTCGTGCTTCATATAGCGAATTCACACATGAATATCAACTGCTTGATGACTGTGGCACCAATATATGAACAGACATTGTACTTATAACACCAGGCATTAACGGTAGTATCACGTAGCCCATCCAGGATGTATTTAGTAGTCCCAACATATTACTACACACCTCACAGACACTACCTCAGACATTCATTTTACAAGAGAGAAAGGTTCATCTCTCTGTTGTGAGGCAGAGACATTGAAGGATGACATGTCATCCTCAAGGGTATCTGCACTACACAGTTGTTGGTGCTGGGTGCCATTTTAAAAGTTATTCCTCCATCCTATGGAATGCCAGGAGATGTAGTTTGGTGACATATTTCATATCCTGTTCTAATGCAATATCTTGACAGTAGAGCATTCTAAGTACCTCACAAAATACAAACCCTAGGATTCTACAGTCCAGAGCTGTAAAATGGTATCAAAATCATATGTAGCATAGATACCTTTCATGCTTGGGGCCTATCTGAAACCTCCTTATATGCTTCAGAGGTAATCTCATGTTTGGAATTTTTGATATCACAAATATTTGAGCAGATTTCAGTTGTTGTGCACTGTTCCGTATTAAGAAGATTATTTGCCAGATTCAAATTACTGTTTTAGGTTGGATAATTCTGTAATACTCTTCAGGTATTTATTAATATGCAACCATAATTCCTTTAAGTGACTGATCATCTGAGCTCCTGGCATTACTGATGAATGCTACCTGACACCTGTGCCTTTTTTTTTTTTTGCTGCCACACAAAAGTCTACCGGTAATACAAGATGCTACAGGTGTGAAAACAAAACCAAACAGACAGAATTGAGCTTTTCAAGAGAATATTATGTAGGTAATAAAAGTTCATCCAATTACAACAAACAGTGTCATGTAATGGCAGATACCTATGAGTTTGAATTAGGTTCTGGGCAAGACACGTGCAAATTAATTTATGTGAAAAAGGTGGCAAGTATTTATCCAGTCATTCTCTAGTTCCCAACTTTGCATCTTTGGATGTTCTTGAACTAAAACACCACTAGCTGTGCTGGTCAGGAATTCTGGGAGTCATAATCTAAGGACATCTGAGGACCCAAGATTGAGAAGTACTGCTCTAGATCCTCTCCTGGCTATTCTTCAGAGAATATACATAGCCAACAAAATTACCCAGGCCATACTCTAGTTTTTGCCAATGGGATCCAGTTTTGGTAAAGCAATCAGTTTTGATCTGGGGCAGATAAGAGAGAGTGTAGTGGGAACCTGTTACAACAGGGGTTCTCAACATTTGGCCCTTTGGGTACTTTGGACTTCAATTCAAATAGTACTTCATTATTGATCACACTGGCTGGGGTTTATCAGGAAGTCTGAAAGATCTGATGGACTGCAAGTTGAGAATTACCCCAACAACCCCAAATCCAACAGAACTAACACCACAATTGAAGCAAAGTTAAGCATTATTACATCTCCTTCATTTTAGTGGAAAAATTAAGCATGTGCTCAACACTCAGTGCTTAATTGGGGTTGAACTATGCCATAAATATTGACTCTTAATATTTATCCTGTTCTTCTGATAAGATTTTTAACATGTTGCACAACAAATGAACACTTTAACCACTACATTAATCTATTGGGAAACTTTAATTTTATAAAGCAGAAAACTTTATTGAATACAATGATTTTTCCAACTGGGAGTTTTTGCATTGTTAAAGCAGTTACCTGTCTAAGAGAGGAATCAGTTTAATTACAAGAGAGAGAGAGAGGAGAGAGAGAGAGAGAGAGAGAGAGAGAGAGGTCAGCACCCTTCTTCCACATGATTATGCTCTCTCCTTCCTTCCCTGTTCTGCCGTTCATACTTCTTCTGTATTGGCTCAAAGTTAATATGTGGAAATCAGTGAATGGCTATTAGAGCAAATGTGGTGTAATTCTTTTCCAGCAGTTTCTATACATCAGAAAAACCTAATGTATTTGGAGATGGGCCTTTTCTCTCCTGTCCTGTGTAATTTGCGTTCTTTCAGCAAATTGCTGAAAGAGAAGCTCTCTCACATTAATTATTTGTGCTTATGAAAAAGGGATGCATGAAAGTGTCAGGTTTCTTCTGTGCTCCCTCTTTCGTGTAACCATTAGTGCCCTTTTTATGTCAAATTACCTGAGAAATTGGTCATCTAAAAGTGTCACAAGGGCTCCGGTTAGCAGCCAATAAAAACCTCTGAAAGTAGTAAGAACTTTAAATCCACTGAATGTCCTTGAACCCCATGAAGGGTGCCTTGCTTCAGTTGTTCCTCGTTGCATTACTTTGTCACGAGGTCTTGGTACCCTCCAACGTTGATTGCTCTCTGTCTAGGTATTCCTTCATCCTAGATCTTTGCAAACTTTCTTTACCTTCTTGTTTCCCTTGATGTTGGTGTAGGAGGGTACAAGGTGCATTTTGTTCCCCCCAGACTGGCTGGGTGCTTTCCCTGTTTGATCATTTTTAAAAAGTCATTCTCTGGCTGATTTACTGTGCATTTATTATTTTAAAGGTATCTGTGGTGAATTTTGATGAGTAGGTGTGATGGGGTGGGCGGGCTTTGTAACTGTGCCAGTGTGCCACTGGGCTGTGTAGGTACATGCATAGGTTCAATTATGATTTTTCTTCCTCATTGTGCTCTTGCCTGTGTTTGGAGTAATTTGACTCTCTGATACCTTGCCTCTGTTTTTATGGAGTAGTTTTTAAGGGTTTTTCAATGTGTTTGGAGTGCCAAAAAACACAAATGGGGAAGCAAAAAACAAATTACCCCAATAATTAATTCCTTGAGCTGAAAATAACATACAAACACACACACACAAAAATCAAGATGAAACCCCAAAACAAAAACAGTGCAGCATTTTAAAGACTGTTATGTTTTAATGTAAACTTTCATGGCTCAAGTTCCTCAGAACTTCCAGGCTGAAGAAGTGGACTTGAACCACAAAAACTCACATTAAAATACAGGAATTCGTCTTTAAGGTGCTACAATGCTTTTGCCTTTTATCTTTTACTTTTTCATATGATGGTGATGATCTTCCTTGCACAGGTTAACAGGGCTACTTATTTGAAAAAAAAAACTCAAAAGTGCTCCTTTTGAGAAATACCTTAAATGATCAATCCCCACCCACCCCCACCCAGGCCATATTAGAAAAAAATCGATTTTGATGGGATATACTGTAAATTCACCTAACTATGCATTTGATTATGACTGCTGCCTTAGCACATGGTGGTTGTTATGTTTCAGAAACAAATATGGCAGAAATCACTTCCAGATGTGCCCCTTGTGGGGGAAACTGGGTCTGAGCTTGGACACATGAAATTCTTCCTACTTTGTTGCATGGATTATCACTTCAAGCATCTTTTCAGGAAAGAAAACAAAGCAAAACCAAAAGAAGATGAGCACGGACGTTGCAGGATTGATCCAGTGAGCTTTGCAACAGCTATGCTCGGCATGCTGGCACTCCAGTAATGTATTTTCCTTGTAAATCGCACACAAATTGATTTCATTAAAGCATGAGAGAAATGTTGCAGGCATTTTCCGTGATGTGGAAATCAGCCCTAGACCTTTTTTCTAAACAAGAAGAGAAATTAGCTCACGTTTTGAACATGAACCTCTTGCAGGTTCATTATTTACTTCTGGCATTGTTTCTGAAGTTGCTCATTTATCACAAACCAGGTACAAGCAGGACACATGTCTTCCCTTTTAAAATGATATATGTGCATACATAAATAATTTCCCATGCCAAAAATATGTCAAAGAAATTATGATTTCCAGGGCTGCTGTTGAAACAGTGCCAAATCCAAAGTTTTGTAAATTAGGCCCTAAGTGTGAAATCCCTCCAGCTGTTAGAAGGATCCCATGTCTAATTATATTCATAGGACTGTTTTTTTAAAGCCAAGAACTCTTTAGGTTTAAAGCATCCTGAAGGCACATATTATGTATTCACTTGCTGTCCAATTTCATGAATTCTCCCAAAATTGCAAAGACAGTGAAAAGACCAGCAACAACAAACCGAAACAAAATACCCCATCCACGTTTTTGTTGGTTTTTCTTTCTACCAATGGTTTCCTGTGTGCCTTTCCTTGTTTTTACAGCATTTCTATATAAGCATGATTTATAGGAATGTGCCCACCCCAATCTTTCCAGATGCTGTGAATGGCTTATATGTCAGAAAGTGTCCATTATGTTGTTTTAAGTATCTGTTACTATGAAAGTCTGACACAACAGCTGCACTACAGCAATAGACTCCTATGGGGATGAAATGTTTACTAGTGCATTCTGCTTACACTTTATGTTCTGATCAATTCCAGAAGCTTTTTTCTGCCTCCTAAAATCCTTTTAGTTCTTGGAAGATGTAGTTGTCCATTTGAGTCGGAATCAGTCTTTTGGGTTGCAAGCCTGCACTAATTTGCCACGGAGTAACTGCCACTGAGTTTCTAAATTAACTTTTCTAACTTCTTTGGGTGATGTTAGAGATATACCAAAGATCCTTGAGGAATTTCAATAATCACCAGAATTATTTCTGGCTGTCTTTAAAATTTATTCTGTTGAAATATATTCTTCAACTTTCACTTTGCCCATTTCTTTCATCACTGACAACAAGCTGTAATGATAGCATGAGCATAAGGACAGCTTAGTTCTGGTCACAGTGCTATCTATTGGTGGATGAGCACCATTACAGTAGCATCAGGTACACTGTAAGATAAAATTTTCAGCTCTGACTACAATAGAAAGCATTAACTGTACTGTTGTTTTTCCAATGATAGATGTGGAAATGCAGTCAGATAGGTAAATACTACTATTTTACCCTATCATGGAAGATAAACTTGATATTCTTTTCATCTTCCATTTCAGTCAGGCCTCAGGTCTTGACAGGAGTATTTTAATATGACATTGGAAGTTTTGTTTGTCCAGACCAAGTATTCAGCTGAAGAAAACTCCTGCTAGAATGTGACAAAAAAGGATATGGTTTAGATTTTAATTTGAACCCCCATAATTTGAACCTACTGAATTAACATGTAAGTTGGAATGAAAATTTATTTCGTTCTTCATACCTCTCCAAATTTCACAAAGCAATTACCTGATGAAAAATTAGCAAAAAAGTGTGGGCTTAATGGAATGCGGTGTACAAATTGCACACATGAGGGATGTTGTTTGGAAAAATAAGTGTACAGTATTAGGGTAAATGTGTACCAAAATGAGCTCATTAGGAGTAATATATGAAAAAAATGCATGTGGACATTTTAACAAACATTTGCAAGCTGATATTAAAGCATGACAACCCTGCCCTTTAAGAAAAAACCCATACGTTGTAGAAAATGAAACAAAGAGTTTTTCCTAGCCCTAAAGAAAATGATTTGTTCATTCCTGTTTTGCCAGAAATCTCTATAGCAAAATAGAGGAAGTGTTTCTAATGTGAGCCATAAGCAAATTAGCAGGCTACGCTTCCAAATCCTTTGTTTTTACTGTAGAAAAATAATCAGAACAATTATGTGGGGGGTGCTAGCCATTTTTTGCAAGCTTGTTGCACTTAGGAATAATACAATTTACCACAGGCACTTGTGGATTCAAAACTCTGGAAGGATATCAGAGAGAGGTCTACATAAGGTTGGGAGAAATTTGGTGTTTTTAAGGCAAACCTTACTGACAGACCTTGAATGGTACAAGACAAATCTTGGACAAATGACTTTGGGAGCATTGGGGTGGGGAACGAAGACACTGACAGCTGAATATTATGGCTGGTGGTCCTGGCCCCAGGATTGGGCTCAGCGGCAGTGATTTTAGATTTGATACAATGGGGATGTCAAAAGGAATACCTCTTTCTGGTCTACCTTCTGTTTTAGACACAACCTCTGCTGGAGGCCCTATGACAGTGGTGGCGAATCTATTAGAGACCGAGTGCGCAAACTGTGATTCAAAACCCACTAATTTTTCACTAAGTGCCAATAAAGCAATTTAACCTGAATACAGGTGGCTGTGAAGTGGTGATGTCGGATGCCCACAGAAAGGGCTCCGAGTACCACCTTTGGCACATAGGTTCCCCAAAACTGCCCTATGAGCTATATAGGCCATTTCAGCAGAATGAGCAGGTGAAGATAAAAAGCTCCCATGTCCATACCAATGAGGAGAAAAAGCTAATAGCTTCATCGTGAGCTGCTGTGCAGATGTCAAGATGGTTTCCCCGCCTTCCTTCTAAGAAAAAGCCTAACAGATAAGCTGAAGGCTATTAAAGGATCTTGAAATAGAGGAAGAACTCTGGACATTTCTTGTGAAGAAAAATAATGAATCATTTGCAGGATAATTTTCTTCTTAATCTCTGTGTGCCATTTCATGACTAAGGCATTTGAAAAGGAGGGAAGACATGGGGAGTGCTGTGAAAATAATGCATCCAAGCACATGGAACACAGCTATGTCTGTTTTGATATAAAATAGAGGTTGGAACTTGTGTGGCTTGGAAAGATGGATTGAAGCAGTACTTAGAGAAAAGCTCATTGTTTTAACATTGCTGGACCACATTCCCAAACATATCAGCTCCAACCACATTCTCTAAAAAAGGGATGCCGCCAGCAGTTTGTTGGAAAATCCTGTATCCCCAAGAAATGCCAGACCTCCTGATGCTGAGAACAGCATCATACTGGTGATGTCGGCATAAATGATTCTCATTTCTTTAATTGTATTACAAATAAATTATGGTTGAGATCTCAAGGTGTTTGAGATTTCCAGGGTGAAAATGGCTGAGGTGCCACAGGATGACAGGAGTGCTCTTGGCTATATGGATAACGTGTGTTATTGAATTTCTGCCTATCTTTGGTGATGCTTCCACATATCTGCAAATTCTGTAATTCTTAGAGATTCTAGGAAACCAAGTAAGGTATGCACCATACCCTTATATTCACACCTAACAGAACCAGCCCTGAACATTTTGGATTGAGAGTTTCCAGATGTAAAGCAATTTGTATGAGTCAATTGCTTATTCCTGATTAGTGCCAGGACAATAAATCTACTGCACAACTCATAGCTATAGCTAATCTTAGAGACACATCCCTTGGAGTTTAAGCAATTGAATCCTAGCATCTAGCTTCAGTATTCATTTCCTTTTTTCTTGCTTTGAAGCCAACTAGTTTCTGGGCTGATGGGGAAAAGGCCCTTCCATATTTCATCCAGTTGTATTAGAACTAAGTTTCAGTGTTTTACCTCTGGCATTTTCAGATTCTACCTTTTCATGATTTGGCACTTATCTACATATTGGACTGCATTTGTTCGATATGAAGAATGTAATGACTGTTCAAATCCTCTATCCCTATTAGAGATGGACACGGAACGAACATTTTTTTGTTTCTGTTACCGTTTGTCGTTTCCGTTACGTAACAAAATGACAAATGAACATTGCAATGAAAATGAAACAAAACGAACAGAACCACGAAAATTGTGGTTGTTACGTTTTGTTTCCGTTAATGGCGATGCACAATGAAATGAGCTGTTTTAAATGTTAAAAAATGCCCTGGACATCCGTAAAAACGCAGTGATAATTATTTATATTGTCTGATAATACCTACCAGGGGGGTTGGGGTCCTTAAAACGTTTGTTTTTGTCTTCTCCCATTGCGATGTATTTTTCTTTTCCCTTAAAAATGGATATCGTACCAGCCACAAAATGGAGGCAAGCCATGTGATGGGATCATGTTCAACCAATAGCATGCCCAGGTTGCAGACTGAGCGGGCAGGTCTGGCCACCACAGAGGGCATAAAAAGCTCTGGAAGCCCCCATCCTCCTGGTGGGAGTTAGGGTGGGATTGCTGTCTCTGCGACTCAGTCCTGCAGCCTCCCTGTGTGTGTGCATGCTGCATACCTCTTGGTGAGTAAACTCCCCTGCCCCGCAGTGCAGTCACTCTGCAGCTGCCTTGCACCCTGGGCAGAGCCCACCGCTGCCTTTGCAGCCTCCCTGCGAACCTAGTCTATACTGTGTCTCTGCCAGCATCCATTTTTTTTAGTGTTTTCCCTCTGGTCTGAGGCGTTGGGGGATGCCCATGCACGGAAATGCTTTAAAAATCGCACAAAAAGCGGGTAGAAAGGACAAATGAAAAAACGAAAAACGGTAACGAAATTTTTCAAAAAATTCCCGACAAACGGAAATGAACCGAAACAGACCTCTCAACGACAAATGAAAAACTGAAACGCCATTTTTCTGTTTCGTGCCCATCTCTAATCCCTATTCTCTTCATTATTAGGATAGTTGTAGTGTCCTATTGGCCCAGAATGTCCTGGTTGTTATGACCTCACTTTGTTCCCAGTAGCATCGCTGAGCATGTGATACAGCCTAATATCTCCAACCCACCATGTAGCGTTTAGTCCTCCTCTCCCCATGGCAGCCAAGGAGGGAGGTTCCCCCAGACAGAGATGGATCAGTCTGAAGTATGTTTTGGAATTGCAAAGATGCTTCTAGATATTTTGGAAATTCCTTGCTTAGTAGTAAACCTTCTTGAGGAAATGGTAGCGGAGTGATGATGAAGGTGGTGGTGAGTGACTGAAACACCACTGTGTGTAACAAGAAACCTTGACTATCGTGTCAGCCTAGCCATGGATAGTGCTGTTTCAGTGATATGGCACTGGATGTGGTGACAAATTCCAGAGGTTGTAGCACATCATCTTGAAGGCTGGGTGATCGCAAATCACAAGCGTAGGAAACAACCACTTTACATATCTAGTATGCATGCACATGGAAATGGTATGGACTGTACCTCTTGCATTTCATAGCCTGTGGCCCCACTGTTTACATTTCCCTCCTCTGGACTTACCGACACGGATATCGGCCAACTGCAGATGACACTTCATGCATTTCAAGTGGGCTGTACTCCATGAAATCTTATGCCAGAACAAACCATGGTCGTTCTGCTGCCTCAAGGCAATTGCTTTATTTTTACAGCCAGCTATGTAATGGTGTGTTATTTTAGCTGGTTCTTAGTAATGTACCAGTTGTTCTGTTCACTGTCCATTTCAGTATAGTCTCTTCTCAGACTGGTAAAGATAATGCCCCCCCCCACAGAATGTCCCCCTTTCCTCTATACTCACTGATTTATAAAGGGCCTAGAAAGCGGTCATGCCTGTGAGCTTACCATGTAAAATAACACTGGAGAAATAATGTTGTGTTTGTAATGTCACTTGCAACAGGATTTCACAGAGGAGGAGAGGAACCTGCATGAGAGGAATAGGTAGGAATGAGGTATAGTGATATTTCAAGCTTTTCAGGCCATGAGAGAAATGTTGTGTTTTGTGGATAGCAAAGAAGGGTCAGGAAGAGAAAAAGTTACAACAAAATATGTCATCTCTGAATCCACACTGGGCTATATATGTATGTGTTTGTAAATATAAGGATCTGTGATATTTTAGGTTTTGCACAGTGCAAAACCCACTATTTGTGTTGTGACAGATGGAAACAGTTGTTTTTGTTTTGTTTCTTTACATTATTCTCAGAAAGTGTTAGTGGCTATTTGGGGGGGATTATGGGAGTTGGTTCACTTATAATGTTACATTCACATATAATGATAAAGCATGTTGTTAGTATTCAAAGGACAAAATAGAGCAACCCCCATGGGCTCACACAGTGCCCTCTTGCTTCTGGCGAGGCTATGAGGATGAGTTTGGGAGCTTTTGCTTTTGGTCTTCGACCAGGCACAGTTCATTGTAATATTGATATCCATCAGACTGCAGTTGGACTTCATTACGCTCAGAGGGAACAAGTGAATATCAAGTCATTTTTTAAAGCTGGCTTGATTTTGTTAACCATTAGAGATGGGCACGAACCGAAAAAAAATGACAAAGGACAGTGTGAGTTGTGGTCCAAAACATCTGGAGTCCCAAAGGTTCACCATGACTCCGTGTCTGGGGCTTGTTGCACTGTGAAATAAAAGAGTTTCTTTCAGTTAGTGCAGTTCTCATGCGACACTAAACCATGTCTCAGACCTTGAGAATATTCCTTTGTTAATTTATTATGGTTGGTAGAGATGGGCCTGAAACAAACTTTTAGTTTGTTTCGTTATCCGTTATTTGTTTTGTTATGGAACAAAACGAATAACGAACCTCAGAATGGATCTAGAATAAACCGAACCGAACAAAAAAATTGTTCATTTCAATTTGTTTCGTTAATGGCGGTGGAGATGTCTCCTACCTGGTGCTGGTCCTTCCTGAACGGCCCGGTCTTCCTGGATGCAGGGAGGGTGCAACCAGGAAAAAAAAGCCGACCAGCCATGCTACAGATGGTAGGCGGTCATGGTTGACAGTAAAAACTAAAACTAAAAATAAAAATAAAAATAAAATAAAAGATCCGATGCACGGGTCCTGGTAGTGGCCCGTGAGCACCAGACCTGGCCCGTGGGCTGGCAAAAAACAAACATAAAACAAATAATCTGGTGCACGGCTGGCAAAAACAAACAAACAAACAAACAAACGATCCAGCACACAGGCCGGCAAAAAAAACAACGATCTGGCATGCGGGCCTGCAGATTCCTTTAGGGAGTCAACCCATCTCATTTTTTATCTTTGTCTTCTCCTGCTGCTGTCAATGTTTCCCCATCATTATTGTCTTTTCCAGAGAATCTTGTCTTCTCATTATGCCCCCAAAGAAGGACAGCCTCAATTTGTCATTTCGTTTGCCTCCAGAGATAGTTCAGGCTTAATTTCCTCCTAGATCCACTAGGTCCTCTTTCTGGTAGTCCAAGGAATCCACAAAGCTCCCCTCTGGCAACATATTTCAGACAAAGCAATTGTTTTCTTGTCAGTTTTCTTTCCTGTCCAACTTTCATGCCCATAACATGGGGACCAGGCATGGAAAAGTGTAGATTATCTTTCTTTGGGTCTCTAATCACATATCCTCAATCTTTTCTAATTCCTTTACTGTTGCCCTTCCTAGCTTCAATCTTCTTGTTTCTTGGCTGCAGTCTCCATTGGGATTGATGGTTGAACCAAAGTATACCAAATCTTTCACTATTTCAGTTTCCTCCTTACCAGTTTTTCATTAGCCATGATTTTTGTCTTCTTAATGTTCAGCTGCAGTCCTGCTTTTGCACTTTCTTTTTCTTTTCCTTTTCTCCTGGAATTGACTTTTAAATTTTTCACTAATCTATGGCTTCAATCCAGAGTTCTTATGGTTCATGGTCATTTGAGTTTAGTAATAAAAATCTGTTTCTTACTTGGACTTTAAATTTGTTAGGAATGTATCTTAAATTATATTTTGCACTACGATTATTTCAGTGTTCTTTTTCTTTACTCCAGTGTTGGAGATTAAAAATTCATGATCAGACCAGACAGAGAGAATGCAACTTCTCCACTTCCTGCATCCAGTTCCATAGTCTATTTGCTTTTTGTACTGACCATCTGGCAATGTCCACCTGGGCAGCCATCTTTTTGGTTGCCGTACTTAAAACATTCATTTGTAATAAACAGACTGTTGGCTTCACGGAACTCTACAAGCCATTCTCTTGCTTAAATTCCATCCCCGAGGCCATATTTCCCAGCAACATTTAGTTCTTCTTTGTTCTCTACCTTTGCGTTCTGGTCACCTATGATTCTATGCATGCCTTATTTGGATTTGTAATCAGTTTCTTCCTGAATGCTTGTATCAAAGCTTTCAATTTGATCTTCCTCAGCATCTGTAGTTTAAGCATAGACTTGAATGGTGGTTATGTTGATAGGTTTTTCACATAGCAGATATCTAGAGAACCTCATGGCACAGTTGTTAAATTCGCATTACTGCAGTGCTCACAACTAGAGTACAATCCCAATAGGCTCAGGTAGCCAGTTCAACGGTCACTTAACCTTTCATCCTTCTGAGGTAAGCAAACTGAGTATCCTGCTAACTCTCTCTCTCTCTCTCTCTCTCTCTCTCTCTCTCTAATTCTCTCTCACTCTCTCTCTCTGGCAATGTGTACCCTGCATAATTAAATTATAAACCTCACAGAGAATGCATTAAACATTATGGAGTGGTACATGCAGCACACTTTGCTTTTTGCTAGGCTTCTAGCAGGCATTATTTTCATTTTGTTCACCAAACTTCTAAATACTGTCAGGGCACCATATGCAGTATATATCATTAGAACTACACTTTATTTCTCACAAACAAATTAAAATTGTAATTGATGTAGCCACTTTGCTGCCACATTTTGGATTTAAAATATTTTTAATTGTTTTTAATTTAATTTTTATTTCAGATCATTCTATTTATCTCCTGCCCTGGTCTTTCAGAAAAATCACATCCTTTATTTTGCTTTTATTGGACCCAATTCTTTAAGAAAATACACATCTGGATAGCAAAACCACAAAATTCCACACCAGTCCGAAAAGAATGCACAGCACGGAAGCCGGCTGATTTATTTTATTTTATTATATTTTTTTGCTTCTCGAAGGAATGTTAAGCGTTTGCATGCATAGTTCTCCAAGGGCTGAACACAGAATCTTTTCAAAGGGTATGTAAATGAGTCAGATGTAATTGTTGACAAGCAGCTCTGTTTGGCACATCGTGCATGTAGTATTTGAGGTTTTAATCTGTTCAATAAATTGTAAGCAACAAAGGGGAGGAGGGGAGGCTGTCGCTTTAAGGCGTACAGACCTCCGCCCTCTGTTCTGCTCCTGTGTAGTTAATCAAAGTCAGATCCTCAGGATTGCTTCAATTGGTTTATACATATTGCACTTCAGTTCTCCCTTTCTGAAAGGCTGATTTTCTTATTTGCTTGCTGTGAAATATAAACAACCATTACAATGTAGATAAGGGAAAATGGACAATGGTGTATCCCAGTGGCAATGAAATAAGTGTGTGATTTGCCCATACAGATTTGCCGGGGGGTGGGGTGGGGGATGGAGATAATACTCTTTTTTTTTTCAAAACGAAGACATTTGGGCAGTTATATGGATTTAATGGTGTGATCAGGTCAAGATAAATTCTGCCTTGAAATTGACTCGTTTGAGCTGAGGTCAGGCCCATTACTTATTTGTTCCTTTGTATATTTATAAAGTTTATTCCTTGCTGTGCATCTCAAAAAGTTCCCTCAGTGGCAAGCATTATCAATAAGAACAAAGCAAGGCGGCTTCCATCCTCAAACTTACAGTCTCAAACTACATGACAGAAAAGGAAAGTGAAATACCTAATTACTAATTCCCTTGGGCCAATCCAGTTGGATGCCATGCACCAAAATACATTAGTTGTGGAGCCAAATATAGATATGACTACACAAAGGAAAAATCCACTTCAAATTTGCACCTGACAACTTGGTTTTCTCATGTAAATTTGCTATAGTGGGAGAAATGAGAGGAAAAATTTGACAATCCACTGTTATTTTCAGCTGGTTAAAGTAGCAGTGCTATAAAAAGATCAAGGTTCCCCCCGTACATGCATGCTAGTCATGTCCAACTCTAGGGGTGCTGCTTATCTCCATATTCAAGCCAAAGATCCAGTGTTGTGCAAGTTCGTGACCACGTGGCTGGCATGGCTGCAAGGAAACACTAGTTCTGTGGATATGCAGGAGGCATAGTTACAGCAGAAGTACATCAACATGCTGCAAAGAAGTCCTGATAAGCAATTTCCTCCTTGTCTGTTGATTCCTCACTCTATCTTTGCATCAGTCTCCTAGGTACCCTTGTACAACAGTGCTGAAAGAAGCCCAAAGGAAGGAAGGAAGGAAACCAAAAGCATCCCCTTACCCATGTGAATGGGTCCACTGCCCTACTTCTCTCACTGCTGTTGTAAGCCATGCGGAATGGATTGAAACAGGCCACGTCCAAACCCCTACATAAAAGGACCCACAGCTATCTGTATTGGAACAGGTAATCACATTGCTGTAGCTGATGTGAATGCATCTACTTTCAAAAGTTAAAAGCCCCAGCACATCTCAGGGCTAAACGACAGAATACCTTACATATGTTAAGGGGGCTGAGGTGAAGGGAGAGGAATAGATTGTGAGGAAGCACTGTTTTGTTGTGTTCAGTCATTAAGTTGTGTCTGATTCTATGTGACTCCATGGATCAGATCACGCCAGGTCCTCCTGTCTTCCACTATTTCCTGGAGACTGTTAGTTACATTGATGTTAGTTGTATAGATGATGCCATCCAACCATCTCATTATCTGCCATCCTCTTTTCCTTTTGCCTTCAATCTTCCTCAACATCAGGGACTTTTTCCAAGGACTCCTTTCTCCTCATGAGGTGGCCGAAGTATTGGAGCTTCAGCTTTAAAAATCTGCCCTTCAAGTGAACATTCAGGGTCAATTTCTTCCAGGATAGATAAGTTTGATCTTCTTGCAGTCCAGGGGACTCTCAAGACTCTCATCCAGCACCACAGCTCAAAGGTGTCAATTCTACAGAAAACAGCCTTTTTATTGTCCAGCTCTCACTTCCATACATCGCTACTGGAAAATCCATAGCTTTGACTATCCAGATCTTTGTCAGCAAAATGATGACTCTGCTTTTAAAGATGCTCCCTAGATTTGTCACCACTTTCCTCCCAGGAAGCAGGCATCATTTGATATTGTTGCTGCAGTCACCATCTATAGTTATCAGGGAGCACAAGAAAGTAAAGTCTGTCACTGCCTCAAATTCTTCTAATTGCCAGGAGGTGATGGGACTGGTAGACATGATCTTAGGTTTCTTTTATGTTGAACTTCAACCCATTTTTGCAATCTCCTCTTTCACCCTCATTAAGAGGTTCTTTAATTCCTCCTCACTTTCTGCTGTCATAGTATCATCTGCATATCTGAGGTTGTTGATATTTCTTCCAGCAATCTTAATTCCATTTTGTGATTCATCCAATCCTGCCTTTTGCATGCTGTACTCTGCATATTAAATAAATTCAAACTTAAACTGAAGAAAGTAGGGAAGACCACTGGGCCAGTAAGGTATAATCTAAGTCAAATCGCTTATGAATACACAGTAGAAGTGAAGAATCAATTTAAGGAACTAGATTTGGTGGACAGAACACCTGAAGAGCTATGGATGGAGTCTTGTAACATTGTACAGGAGGCTGCAATGAAAGCTATTCCAAAGAAAAGAAAATGCAAAAAAGCAAAGTGGTTGTCCAATGAGGCCCTACAAATAGCGGAGGAGAGAAGGGATGCAAAATGCAAGGGAGAAAGGGAAAGATACAGAAAGTTGAATGCAGACTTCCAAAGAATAGCAAGGAGAGACAGGGTGGCCTTCTTGAATGAACAGTGCAAAGAAATAGAAGAAAACAACAGAAAAGGAAAAACCAGAGATCTATTCAAGAAAATTGGAGAGATTAAAGGGGCATTTCGTGCAAAGATGGATATGATAAAGGACAAAAATGGTAGGGACCTAACTGAAGCAGACGTATACAGTATACAACCTTGTCGTACTCCTTTCCCAATTCTAAACCAGTCAGTTGTTCCATATCCAGTTCTGATGATTGCTGCTTGTCCCACATATAGATTTCTTAGGAGACAGATAAGGTGGTCAGGCACTCCCATTCCTTTAAGAACTTGCCATGGTTTGTTGTGGTCCACGCAGTC
Source organism: Phrynocephalus forsythii (assembly GCA_029282475.1). NCBI lineage: Eukaryota > Metazoa > Chordata > Lepidosauria > Squamata > Agamidae > Phrynocephalus > Phrynocephalus forsythii. The sequence goes on from JAPFRF010000002.1 coordinate 59,971,853, forward strand.
AAAGGCTTTGGCAGGGTCAATGAAGCAGAAGTAGATGTTTTTCTGGAACTATCTGGCTTTCTCCATAATCCAGTGCATGCTGGCAATTTGATCTCTAGTTCCTCTGCCCCTTTGAAATCCAGATTGCACTTCTGGGAGTTCTCTGTCCACATACTGCTGAAGCCTCCCTTGTAGAATTTTGAGTATAACCATGTGAAATGAGTGCAATTGTATGGTAGTTGGATCATTCTTTGGCATTGCCCTTCTTTGGGATTGGGATATAAACCAATCTTTTCCAATCCTCTGGCCATTGCTGAGTTTTCCAAATTTGCTGGCATATTGCATGTAGCACCTTAAAAGCATCTTCTTTTAAGATTTTAAATAGTTCAGCTGGAATGTCATCACCTCCACTGGCACTGTTGTTTGCAATGCTTTCTAAGGAACTACTGACCAGATATCATAGACAAGCCAAGTGGCAGAAAGTGCAGAGGAAATCAGAACCAGCTACAAGCCAAATGTACAGATAAGAGTCCATGGCCAGTCCCCCTTTTGTCCAGGGCCTATGGTCACCAAGCATGATGATCCCTCTCTGGCTTGAGGCCACTTGTATCTCCCCAGGCTCTTTCTAGACAACAAGAGCCCAGCTTTGAAAAAAGTTCAGGCAGGCTTGATGCCTGATGTGCCTCTTTTATTTAGCCAAATATCAGCCCGGACATTTCTTCCTGCATCACCATTCCTGTGATTTAACAGAGAGATTCTGGGAGGCATCCTGTCAAGGGCCTAGTGAGCAGAGGAAGTATCTGTCCCATAATCCCTTGCAGCACCCATAGAGCATATGCATTCCCACCATTTCCTCCTCCTTCAGATTATTTATTTATATATTAACTATTCATTTATTCTGCCAGTTAACCTCTTGGAGGCTTACACTATCACAACATGCATGTAAATAAAATTCAGTAACAAAATGTATTAATCACTATCAACAGAAAGAATCTGACAAAGGAGACCAAATCCTATAACAAAATATAACAAATGGTAGCAGGAGGAAGGAGAGCCAAATGTTTTTTTTTTTAAATGGGGGTAAAGACATGGAAGGCCTGTATAAATAGTCATGTTTTTCTTGTTTTCTGAAGCTGAAGAAGGAAGGGGCTAATTGCACCTAGAGATGGGCATGAAATGAACTTTTGGTTCATTTTGTTATTCGTAGCAAAATGAATAATGAACTGCCCCCTCTAAGAGAAAACAAAAAGAAATGAAACATAAATTTAAATTTGTTTCATTTGCCAGTGTCTCCTACCTGGGTCCTGGAGTGGTCCTCTTCCTGGTCCAGTCCTCATGGCTCCAGGTAGGTGGCATCGGGAAAAACACACCATCTGGCATGCTGGCCTGGTACCACCCTGTGAGCTGGCAACCAACAACAACAACAACAACAAACATCCCGATCTGGTACGTAGGCCCAGTACCGGCCCATGAGGACTGGACCTGGCATGCAGGTCACCGAACCAGCCCATGGCCGGCAAAAGTTTTTTTTTTAAACTGACCAGCCCACACTACAGCTGTAGTGCAGGCCACATTGTCAGCAGTAAATAAAATAAAATAAAATAAAATAAAATAAAATAAAATAAAATAAAATAAAATAGGAGCACCAACCCAGCCCCAGGGGTGGCTGGGTCAGCGCCCTAAAATAAATTTAAAAAAATAAAAAACCCAGCACTGTCCCGGCCCCAGGGACTGCGTGGGCAGCGCTTGAAATAAAATTGAATAAAATAAAAAAGGAGCAGTGACCTGGCCCCAGGGGTGGCCAGGCCATCATCCTAAAATAAATAAATAAATAAACCAGCACTGACCTGGCCCCAGGGGCCATGCGGTCAGCGCTTGAAAAAAAATAAAATGAAATAATTTTTTTTAAAGGATCCGACCCAGCCACAGGGGTGGCTGGGTCGGCACCCTAAAATAAGGGGAAAATTAAAAAAAACAGTGCCAACCCAGCTCCAGGGGCTACACAGTTGGTGCTTGAAATAAAAATTGAATAAAAAAATAAGGATGGCCGACCCTGTTCCAGGGTGGCTGGGTCAGTGCTCTAAAATAAAGAAATAAATAAAAAATAGAAGAAGCACCAACCCAGCCCCAGGGGCTGTGCGGTTGGCACATGAGAAGAAAAAAATGAATAATGAATCAAAACAAACCAACAAAATGAAAATTTCAAAAAAATCATTTAAAACAAAATGAAACAAACTGAACCTTAAAATGAACTGAACCAAAATGAATTGCCATTTTTTTCAGTTCGTGCCCATGTCTAATTGCACCTCAACTAGCAAAGGCTCTCAACACTTGGATTTCTTGGCTACAGAATTCTAGCTGAGAGAATCCCCAGGGGGGAAATGAATCTGAAGGTCTAATCCATTGGGCAGTTTGTGAAGAAGCCATTTTATCAACCTGCAAGCACCTCGCCATTAATTGGATGCCCAGTAGGTTACAGGAGGAGGAGAAAAACATTTTCCTATTCAATTCCACCATTTTCTTGCAATTATGCTAGACCACACACAATTTTAAAACACCACTGCTATGTCTCTTCTTATTTACCATTTTTGTATGCTGAACAGCTCAATGTTTGCTTTTCTCCAAAATTTTCCTCCCAATAGGACTATTTACATCCTCTTGATAATTTGGATTGCTCCTTTTTTCAATTTTCCAGTTCAGAATAACCTCCTTTTAAATGTGTACTAACCAGAATTGTATATAATATTGTAAGTCAGGTCACATTTCAGGTTTGCATTCGGGCAATGTGACAGTGCCAATTTAATTTTGAATTCTTTTTCTGATTGTACCCAACATGGACTTTACCTTTATTACAGCAGCTAAACAAAACACACCAACGTTTTTATCAAATTATCCAGCAATTGTGCACTGGCTTGAACTTTCATCAAGCTATACTGGCTTCCAGTGTTCAACCCAATGAGTACAACAGTGCTATGTCTGGAAAGTTGCTAAAGTTGGATCCAGGCATAGTAAACAATTTCTACAGGCCTTCTCTAAACACGGCTCAGTCTAAATCCATGCCTCACTATTTGTTTATTTTCTCTGTCAAAGTTCATGAAATTCAAATTATTTAATGCATCACATAGCTTTCAATTGTATCATGTGAGTACACTCTAATTTTATGTACAATGACTTCCCCATATACCATGTCTTACAATGGCTTCTCCTTTATCTCTTCCCCTCCTATAGCTCACTCATGACACATTTCTGGATATGAGCCTGATTTCATTTAACGGGAAGCAGATTGCAGGCTACTGTTGTCAAATATGTACCTATTTTTACTCATCAAATGCCTTCAGTCTCTGTGTGGTAAGGGGACATCTATGCACACTCCTGAACTGGAAAATGTCTGTCTGAATGCACATGGACTGTATTCCTCCCTAAAGAGCCACTTACATCATTAATCCCCTTTTTATAGCTTCACTTTTTTCCTGTACAGTTATTCCAATTTCCCTGAACTTACAAGTGTCAGGTCTCCAACAGGATAGATCCTGTTCCATGTGGAACGCCTTTGTAGCAGATTGTTAAACATATGCCATAAATAAATTACAAGTCTACTTTTTCAGGAAATAATGTTTTTCTAAACACAAAATCTTCAGTGTATTTCTGGTTTGCTTCACTCTCATCTTGAGGGTTAGAAAGAGTTCACTAGATTTCATCTTAACTCTTAACCTTTTCGAAATTTAGAATTGCAGAAAAGTACAGAATTTTTTTTTAGTTCTGCATGTTTTTACAATGTACATGAGCTGTATCTTTTCAGAAGTGTACAAGGCCCATTTTCACAGCTAATAAAATGTAATTACTGCAGTTTCCAGGGTTTTTAACTTCTCCATTGAGTTCTCAGAAGCAGAGAAAGTAATTAGTGTGACAAGTCAAATTATAACAGGAAAATAACTTTTCCCAGTTTGAGATTATTATTATTATTATTATTATTATTATTATTATTATTATTATTATTATTATTATTATTATTATTATTATTATTATTATTATTATTATTATTATAACCAGGTGTTAAGATGGAGTTGGCCTTCTCCAATGATCGTGCCCTAAGGCACCTTTTTTCCAGACTAAAGAGCCCCAAATGTTTTAGCCTTTCCTCATAAGGGAGGTGCCCCAGCCCAGCAATCATTTTAGTCGCTCTCTTCTGCACCATTTCCATTTCCACTATGTCTTTTTTGAGATGCGGTGACCAGAATTGTACAGGTGCGACCTCACTATTGTTTTGTACGATTGCATTATAATGTTGGTTGCTTTATTTTCAACCCCTTTGTTGATCATCCCTAGCATGGAACTGGCCTTCTTCACCTCTGTTACACACTGGGTAGACCCTTTCATTTTGCTATCCACCAGCACATCCATGAATTGATGATAAAGTTTCAATATGCATTACTTTACATTTTCTTAGATTGACACACATTTTCATTTCGCAACCCATTCTCCCAGTTTGGAGAGATCCTTCTGGATCTGGAGCTCTTCACAATCTTCTCTGTTCTTCACTACCCGGAAATGTTTCATGTCATCCGCAAACTTGGCCACTTCACTGCTTATCCCTGTCTCCAGGTCATTTATGAACAGATTGAAAAGCAGCAGTCTCAGGACAGATCCCAGGACTTCATGGACCCATGGTCGAGGAGGGCCTCCCTGCCATACCCACTACAGTGTCACAACAGAAATGATCACAACAGAGAGATGCATTTGGAAGCACCTATAAGTTGACTGTTGCCAATCACTCAAGGGCATTAGAAAAAGAAAGGAAATTTGAGACTGGTTGGTAGTTATTCGGATATTAGGGATCCAGACATTGGCATCACTCACCTTTAGCAGCCCTTAGTCCAATTCTCCTCTTTTGCTAATACAGTGGACCCTTGTATAACAAACGGTTTGTATAACATAAAATTTGTACAACATAAAAAATTCTGGAGATAGGGGAAATTTGCTTAACAGAATCTCCTATGGGGCAAATCTGTACAACATAAAAATGGGATCACTCTGTTTTCAATGCATTCCTATGGAAATTTGTATAAAGGAAAATTTGCTTAACATAATTTCATTTGGAACAAATTAATTCCTTTATACAAGGTACCACTGTAAATGGGTCAAGCACACAGGTATAACTGAACATGAGAAATGTTACTGTTTGGATGAACAGCGAAACGTTTCTATCTCTCAAAAAAGAAGTCCAGTAGCCATGACTCAACTTCCAGATAAACTCACCTGGATAACTGAGAATCTTCACAGACATGTTACCTACAGTATATGAAAATTATAAACCAAAAACATGGAACACCTATACATTTGTGATTTTATGTGAAATATAGTTCAAAACAAATTATCATGATTCAAATCTTTTTCCATTGGTGAGAGGCGGCACCTTGCTTTTGTCGTTCCACGTGTTTATCCGTCTTGTTCAGAATTTTTTGGAATGGAATTTATTGTCATTGTCATTGTATAAATACAATGAGATTAAAAGTGCCATCCAGTCAGTCATTCACACACCCCAGCATAAAAATCCAAGACGTAAAATCTACTATTTAAGAACAAACCATCCATACATACACATATTCCAACATTCTCCTGTGAATTGAAACATGAAAGTTCTATGTCACGCTTTAAAAGTTCCCCAGATATATGGTTTCTTATATGGCCCGACAAGCTTGGGAAACCATGAAAGGGCTTGCATAATCTGAAATAGGATGTGAAAGGTTCTTGCTCAACTTGACCTCAGTACCACATAGGCTATATAAACACACGCCCTATGCTTACTCACGACTTGGGGTTGTTATATACACACACTCTTTCTTGTTCTTTTTCTGAAGAAAAGTGCTCCATCTAAATAAGGGCCTTTTCACACGACCCCTAAAATCCGCTGGCCACTTAAATTTGGACCAGAGATCTTAGGGGTTTGTCGCCGTTCCTGCGTTCCCACCCCCTCCACACTCCTGGCTGCTGGCTGCGTGAGGGGAGGGAGAAAAAAAGGAAGAAAAGAATGCTGCTCAGCTCCATTCTGCCATCTCGCTTTGCTCCCGGCACTGCATTCAGGTCTCTTAAAGGGGCGGGGGGCAAAAAAAGAACAAACAGAAGCAAGGAGAGCCCGGCAGTCACTACTGTTATATCCACATCAGGAATTTTCACCCTCCGAGAGCAGGTACATGAAAAGTGCGCTGGGACGCGCTTAGGTGGGTGTGGTTGCACTTAATTATCTGTAAACTCTGGAGCTGGTGGGGAAATAATTTTAAGCTCCGGAGCTGGGAGCCATTTGCCACGGAGTTTAGGGGTCGTGTGAAAAGGCCCTAAGTCTACCAATCAGACATGAACTTGTGTTTAACTTTTCGTTCCAAACCCTATTGAAAGATGTTTCGGCCATTGATGATAAAACACTCCCACTTAACAGCAACAAAAACAAAGGTAAAACTGTAATTTTAGGAATTATCTCTCTCACACTGGGCAAATTATAACCCACCAAACATTACTGGACTTTTATAGCTAAGGCTTATTGGAATTCCATTGCAAAAATGCTTTCAGGCCACGAGCAGTCTAATGAAACACCAAAAAGGAGCCCCATTACAAAACTCTTTGGAGCCAGTGGCTACGGTGGTTTGCTTACATGTGGAATATTCAGGTTTTAGTCTTCACTGAACCATGGAATACATCAGATAACCATGATGTAATAACTGTCTCTCTCATTCTCACCCACCTCGCAGAAGAAAAGCAGGATACGAATAAAAATGGATAAATTTATATTAAACTTTTTAAAAACAAAATAGATACATGGAAAAGGGATTAAGTGACATTTTGTCTCTGAAAAAAATATTTTTTGGTGAAAAACAGTACAGTGGTACCTTGTATAAAGGAATTAATCTGCTCCAAATGAAATTATGTTAAGAAAATTTTCCTTTATACAAATTTCCCATAGGAATGCATTGAAAATGGAGTAATCCCATTTTTATGTTGTACAGATTTGCCCCATAGGCAATTATGTTAAGCAAATTTCCCCTATCTCTGGAATTTTTTATGTTGTACAGATTTTATGTTATACAAGCTTTTTGTTATACAAGGGTCCACTGTATATTGGAAAGAGTAAGTTACTAAAATGTTGCATAAAATTTGTACACAAACATGTTGAGTGACCCAGCATAGATGTCATTGCAAGTTAAAATCATTAGTGGCAAAAGGGGAAAAGAACTCTCTCCTGTTGGCAAAATGCCAACTGTCGAGTAAAGCTGGTATTCTTATCAAGGAGGCCCATTATCCCTTTAGCAGGTTTCAAGTTCTGCCATGGTTTATATACTGCATACAGGAATCAAGGTCAGCTTGTGATAGGCCTATTAACAAGCAGCCTGTATGCTTTCTTTTGCTCTTGAATGTTGACTAGTAGACTGGCAGCTCATGATAACTGAGCAGAAAGCTGTGGCTGGAGGGTCCATGGTCCATTCAGATGGAGGAAAACAGGGAGAGGGAGAAGGCAGCCTAAGGGAAGAAGCTTTAAAAAGAGGTTGAAGCCACAGGAGGTAGATGATGTCAGCTTCTAGAAGAGGAGAACTTCTGAAGAGTTGGCTTTGGCCAGAGCATCAATGGAAGAAGGCTGTTCCTAAGGCCTGTTTCTGCCCTGAGCGCTCTTCTCCTTGAATCCTGGACCAAATGGAAGATTCCAAAAAAGGGAGATGCAGCTGGGAGCTACAAAAACAGCCCTTGCCCAGGCCTTCTTTAACAGAAGCTGATGCAACACTTGCATCCTTCTGGGGAGTTAGGAGGATAAAGGGATATTTTTTTACAGTGAGCTCATGGTGAGCTCTAGTCATCTACTGTATCTTTTTCTGAATAGTAATGTGAGCTAATTCGCTAAGGTAAGAATTAGTGTAACAGTGTGAATTAATGACAGAAGTAGCAGAAGAAAGTTACTGCAATGTAGTGGGTAGAGTGCTAGTTTAGGACCCAGGGTTCAAATCCTTGCTCAGCCATGGAAAGTTACTGGAAGGGTGGTACAGTGATCCCCCCCCACCTCGGGGATTGGGGACCCAACCCAACCCGCAATAATTGAAAATCTGTGATATGCGGATGCAGGTAGGGTTGGGCCTGGGGTGCCTAGCTGGGGGCTTTTGTATTTATCCCCAGCCTGGCACTGCCCTGAACAGGCCTGCAAGGGCCAGGCCCCAAAAGGGCCTTCCTGTGAACCAAAAGTGACTTCCGGATTGCCTAAAATCATTTCTGAGGCCTCTGACATGCCTAGAAAGGCCCTCAGAGGCCTCAGAAATGATTTTTGGCAATCCAGAAGTCACTTCCAGTTTACTGGAAGTCACTTCTGGTTCACAGGGAGTCCATTTTGGGGCCTCCAGAAGGCCCGGGAAGGCCATCGCAGGCCCGTTTGGGGAGCACCAGTCCTAGGGTAAGTACAGGAAGCCTGAAACAGGCCTTTCCCCCTTACCCCAGGGGGTCTTTTTTCATGTACTGTGGTCCCACAATATAGCGGGACCGCAGTATATGAACCGCGAAAGGTCGGGGGACCTCTGTATGGCAATGGAAAAAGAACGTCACCCATAATTATCTCACATAGCCAGGAAACCTTACTAACATTGCCATAAGTCAGAATCTATTTGTTGACACAGTCCATATAAGGTTATTTTGACAGCTAGGGAAATGTCCTAGTTTATAATGAAGGTCTAGCTACTGCTTTAGAGAACCAATACTTTCAAAGCAACTAGCTGACAAAGCCTATTGATAATGCCTTGTTTACTTATTAACCCTTTGACCAGTAAGAAACAAAAACCACAATGTTATCAGCTTAAGTCCATATGTTAATGGGAAATGGTAAATAAGCTCAATGTAGTCACATTTGGCATCCCCAATGGAAAATTCTCTAAATGGGGTATCTGATAAAAAAAGAAAGATGTTGAAAGAGAAGGTCTAGAGTATCAGTTCTGTCCAGAATACTACACAGTACAATAATGGAAGCTTGGCTAGATTTGGACTATATAGCATAAAGGAAACACCATAGCCAAACGATCACTAAATTAGTTTATAAGTAATAACAATATAGCTATGGGAAAGGAAGTTTTGCCAAAATGGGAAAAAGTAAAAGGAACCTGATCCAGCACAAAGAAGATGTAAGCAGACAAAAGGGGATCCCCCAAAAAGGATACTGAAGAGTATATCATTAATAAAACTGAGATTAACTATACATATATTTTTAAATCTACTAAAGTCAACTACCAGCTAGGAATTGATGTGGCCATTTAATGAAAATAGAGAACATAAGAATCTAAGAACAGCCTTGCTGGAACAGGCCATAGCCCATCCAGTCTAGTATTCTTTCTCACACAGTGGCTCAAAATTTGCTTCAGGGTATTCCCAAGCAGATATCCTCACCTGCTTACAATTCCCTGAAAATGGCATTGAGAGAGATCCTGCCTATCTCTCAAACCCGGAGGTTGTCCTTAGGCATCCATAATGATAGACATTGATGCCCTTGTTCTCCATGAACTTGTCTAATCCTTTCTCAAACTGTCAAGGCTAACATCTGTCACCCAGAGACCAGTGATTCTCTGGGTGAAAAAGTACTTTAGCTTATTTTTTTGAGATCTAGCATCCAAAGGTTTCATGGAATGCCCCCTAGTTCTAGTGTTGTGCATTAGGGAAAACAGTATTTCCTTATCTACTTTTTCCATTCCACGTATGATTTTATTATTTATTATTTATTTATTTATTATATTTGTATCCCGCTTATCTCCACAATGGGACTCTAAGCGGCTAACAACAACAGATATCACAATACAAACAAATTAAAACATTTGCCCTATTAAATCCTAAAATCCTAAAATCCTAAAATACGAGAATCCAAGGCCTCCAATGCATCCCAGCGCGTCAAAGACGTAATCCTAACAAATAAAATTGGAGGCACCAATGGTCGTAATAATTAGCGATGGTGGAATAAAAAAAGGGGGGGGGAATTAAAATTCGCCAAAGGCCTCTCGAAAAAGAAAGGTCTTTAAGGATTTTCGAAAGGCCTGCAGGGACTCTGCAGAGCGCACTTCACTAGGGATGGCATTCCATATGGATGGGGCTGCCACAGAGAAGGCCCGGTTCCGGGTAACCGCCTTCCGGGCCTCTCGAGGGGTGGCAACCCGAAGCGAGTGCGCTCGCACCTGCCGAACTGGGCGGGCCGAGATGGATCGCTGGACGATACGCTCTGACAGGTATTCCGGTCCCAAGCCATGGAGGGTTTTATAAACTAAAACCAAGACCTTGAATCTAATCCGGGCTGCAACGGGCAACCAATGCAGGCGGGCGAGCCAGGACTGGGGTGATATGGTCATAACGACGCATACCAACGACCAGCCTGGCTGCTGCATTCTGTACCCGCTGCAGACTCCGGAGAAGAGTCAAGGGCAACCCCATGTAGAGCGCGTTATAGTAGTCCAGCCTCGAGATCACCAGTGCTTGGACCACTGTTCTCAGAGAGTCAACATCCAGGTACGGGCGGATCTGGGCGATCTGGCGAAGATGGAAATAAGCGGCCCTGGTCATCGACGCCACCTGAGCCTCCATGGTCAGCGCCGGGTCCAGGACCACACCCAGATTCCGCACCCTCTCCACAGGCTGGAGGAGACCCCCAGCTGCGGAAGAGGGCCACCGTACCCAGATGGTGAGCTCCCAAAGAACATAACCTCCGTCTTCTCGGGGTTGAGCTTAAGCCTGTTCACCCGGTCCAGGCCAGGACCGCGCCCAGGCACTCATCAAGGATCCTCACAGCTTCCACTGCAGAGGTGGAAAAGGAGAGATAGAGCTGCGTGTCATCAGCGTACTGATGACAGCAGACTCCAAATCTCCTAACGACCCCAGCCAGCGGCCTTACGTAGATGTTGAACAGCATAGGGGACAGCGACGACCCCTGTGGAACCCCACAAGGGAGTATCCAAAGACAACTCCCCCATGCAGAACGTACTGTGGACGGTCCTCCAGGAAGGATCGGAGCCAACTACGAGCAGTGCCTCCGATACCAACCTCGGAGAGCCGATCCAACAGGATACCGTGGTCCAGACGGTATCAAAGGCCGCTGACAAATCCAGGAGAACCAACAGGGTAGAGCAACCCCTGTCAGCCCCCGGATTAAGTGCGAAAAGCTGTTTCGGTCCCCGACGAGGCCTGAACCCGGACTGGCAAGGATCGAGGCACTGCCGATCCTCCAGGTATGACTGCAACCGAACCGCCGCCACCCTCTCGATCACCTTGCCCATAAACGGGACGTTGGCAAACGATAGTTGGTTAAATCGTCTGAGGGTAGGCCAGATTTTTTAAGAATGGGCTTTACCACCGTCTCCTTCAAGCGGGAGGGAAAGACCCCTCGCTGAAGGAGGCGGTAGCAATAGCCGAGGCCCATTCGGCCATAGTCCCGCTGGCAGATTTAATGAGCCAGGCTGGGCAGGGATCGAAAGGAGTGGACGCCGGTCGGCAGTGAGCCATAGCCTTGGAGGCCTCGAAAGCAGAAACAGGCCCAAGCACATCCAACCGAGGCGACGAAGGCGGCCCAGCAACTTGGCCGGCCCGGATGGCCTCAATTTTAGAACAAAAAAAGGCTGCGAAATTCTCACTACTGAACTCAGTAGGAGGAGACCTGGCCAGACTAGGATTGGTGAGGTCCCGAACCACACGGAAGAGCTCCGCTTGGCGGTTCGAGGCCTCACCAATTCTCAGGGAGACAAAAGATCTATGGGCCTCCCTGATCGCGTTGGAATAGCGCCTAGTCTGGGATACAACAGCAGCCTTACTAGTAACCGTCCGGGTTCTTCTCCAGCTGCGCTCTAGTCTTCTCCTCACCTGCTTCATTGCTCGGAGCTCAGTCGTAAACCACGGCGAGGGCCGAGCTCGGCACCGGAGAAGACGCTTAGGGGCGATCCGGTCGATGGTCTGGGCAGCTGTATCAAACCAATGGTTGGCCACAGCCTCGGCCGGCGCGCCAGTCAGTTCTCCAGGAAACGCCCCAAAGACTTCCTGGAACCGACGAGGGTCCATGAGTCTTCGGGGACGGGCCAAAACAGGAGGCCGATGGTCCCCGCGAGGAGGGGCCGGAATCGCCAAAGGGAAAGTAAGCAGGTGGTGGTCTGACCATGACACAGGGAGGGGGACAATGCCCCCAACCTCCAGACTCGAACTCCCCGACATGGAGGAAAAGACCAGATCCAGGGTGTGGCCAGACCTGTGAGTAGGGCATACAACATGCTGGGACAGACCCATGGAAGCCATGGATTCCATGAACTCAAGAGCTGCCCAGAAAGTTCACGCCGGCATGCACATTGAAGTCACCCGCACCAAAGGCGCGGGGACTTCAATAGTGCAGCCCCGATGAACTCGGAGAGCTCCGGGAGGGATTGTGCTGGGTTGCGGGGAGCACGGTAACCCAGCACAATGCCAAATCTGTCCCGCTGTCCCACCAACAGGTGAAGGCACTCTAAACCCTGGCTAACCAATGTCGAGGCCCTGCAAACATAAAAAGAATCCCGATGGACGATGGCGACCCCACCTCCCTTCTGACCCTCCAGCCTTCCCACACCCTGAACCAGATACCCGGGCGGGCACAGCAGGGAGAGCGAAGCCCCCCCCTCTGCAGCCACCCAGGTCTCGGTAATGAGAGCCAGGTCAGCCCGCCCATCTTGGATGGTATCATATATGATGGGGATTTTATTATGGACTGACCTGGCGTTGAACAGAATGCAGGAAAGGCTGGAGGCACTGGAGGAGTGACTCCCGGATACGTGGCAGGGAGCCGAGGGGTCAGAACGCGGGACAGGCACAAGATGCCTGACCTGGGTTCTTCTGATCTGACGAACCCCCCGGCTACAAGCGTACCGCCCACGGCCCGTCACAGTTGGTATATGAGTCCCTGCGGACATGGCGGGGGTGAAAGAAAAAAAAAAACCTAACACAACCTAATTAGTATAAACACTCCCAACAAGATTTACAAATAATACAATAAAATTACAATCAATTAGCGAACTATAAATAAACAGTGGGGTAATAATAATAATAATAATGGTGGAACAAATCTTAACTAACAAATAGACAATAAATAACAAAACGGGCAAAGCGCCAGGAGAGATGTAAACCACCAGGGGGTTAGGAGTTAGGGGGGGAGGAGGCCAGGAAATCAAGGCTCTGATGGTTAATGATGTTAATGAAAATTACTACGTTGTGCGAACACTTGGCATTGAGGATGGCAAAGTGCCAGATCTAATTATCACCAATACAATACAACAGCACCGTCCTGATTCCAAAGTCCGGGCTCGGGGCCCCCAACAAAAGATCCCCCCCCCATCACACCCCAGCTCCACCGATAGGCTCGCCATCATAGTTCCAATCCCCTTACACTCCATAAATAACCTGGAGGGTGAAGATGTGATGAATCCCCCAGGCATAAGCACCATCCTCGAAAGGGGAAGGAAACAGGAAACCCAACTGCTTCTGAGCGTCTCGGATGGAAAAGGGGCAGGGCAGCCCCAGGCGAGTTAGATCGGTGCCGGACACCAGGAACAAGTCCCGGCGATGGCAGGAAGCCCAAGACCCTTAGGGCACCGGCAGCCGGTCTGCTGCCCGGGAACCACCAGTCGCCAGAAGCTACGACGGGCGATGGAGAGCAGCCACCGGCAGCCGACATGCTGCCCGAATCCCAGGAGCGGACGACACGCCGGCGGCCGAGCTGCCGCCCGAGAACCACCAGAGAGAGCGGCTAAGCTACTGAGCGATCTGTGGGGCAGCACCGGCGGCCGATTTACCACCCGAAATCCTGAAGCAGGGGCGCACCGACAGCACCGACAGCCAAACTGCCACCTGAGAGCCACCAGCAGCGAGAACGCCGAGACGGAAAACCAGCCGGGGCCCCGGAGCAGACAAAGCAGACGGCCGATGGCGGACCCACCACCCGGCGAGGCGCACCGGCGGCCAAGCCACCACCCAGGCGAAACCAAAGCAGCAGAGCGAAAATAATATAGGCGGCCACGGGGAAAAAGTGACCAGTCCCTGGCAGATGAAATAAGCTCTCTCACCTCAGCTCCAACTCATAGGGAGGAACCCGAAGTGGCGACCGCCGTCTCAGCCCTCGCGGCTTCCAGACCACCGAGGGCGGACAGACCGGCCACTCACCCGGGCTCCCCGCAAGAGCGAGCAAAAAAGGGGGGGAGGCTTGCCAGGGAGCTTGCCAGGGAGGGGGCTGAGGTGTAAAAGGGGGGGGAGAGGGGGTAATACCAGAGGCCGTATTTCGACCGAGGCAACATACCATGTCCACACGCCCGTCCTCATTCGCGTCGGCGTCCGGGCTCAACATGCTCGATAGGAGCCTCAGCAAGCCTCAGCGAGCCCACCCCCCCCAAGTTCAAACACCTCCCAAGGTACTCCCGGCAGCCCAAAAAATAAATAAAAATAAAAAACCAGCGGCACAGCAGTAAAATAGAAAAAAGTAATCGAGGGCTGGGATGCAAAAACGCCGAAGAGCTGCTGCCGCCCGCCATCTTTCTTTCATGGATGACCACACTAGTCAGTGTTTTTCCATTTAATCTATTTTATAGGTTGCGCTAAGCTTCATGGTGGGAACACGGAACACATACTGTTCAAGAGTGAAGAGGCCCAGCCGTTGCAGCCTCAGATGGTAAGGAAGGTGTTCCAGTCCCTAAATTATTCTGGTTGCCCTCCTCTGTACTTTTTCCATTTTCATAACATCCTTCTGGAGGTATGGTGACCAGAATTGTACGCAATACTCCAGATGGGGCCTCACCATAGATTTATAAAGACTCCTTTATAAAATGACACTTCCTGACTTATTTTCTATACCCTTCCTAATGATCCCGAGCATTGAGTTTGCTTTTTTCACTGCTGTGAGACACTGGATCGACACCTTCATTGAGCTGTCCACCAGGACACCAAGGTCCTTTTCCTGGTTTGTTGCACAGAGTTCTGACCCCATCAGTTTATAAATGTAATTGGGGTTCTTTGCCTCAAGATGCATCACTTTGCACTTACTAATGTTGAAACTCATTTACCACTGGTTTGCCCACTCTCCCAGTGGTCAAGAGGTCCCTCTGGAGCTCCTCACAATCTCTCTCAGTTTTTACTATCCTGTATAATTTAGTGTTGTCAGCAAATTTGGCTACCTTGCTATTTACTCCTACTTCTAGATCATTTATGAAGAGGTTGAAAAGCAGAGGCCCCAGTACAGAACCTTGATGGACCCCTCTCTTTACCTGCCTCCACTTGGAGAGGTGCTACTCTCTGTTTAACAGAGTACAAAAGGAGAAAGACTGTGCATGGGAGTGAAAAGAGTTCTTGCTGTTAGTCTTTACTGCTGATGACATGGGACAGTGATATCATTCTTGAACCAAAATACTCAAAAACTGAGTCATGACAGGAATAGAAGTTCAAGATGTCAGTGGTAAATGACAGACACACCATTGCATTGAGATAGTATAAAGTTGTTGCTCTTGAGGACTCTTCCAACTCTATGCTTCTATGACTCTATGAATCTAAGTTCTCAGGATCATGCCTGTTATGGACTATACCCAAACAGTGCCTTTTAAGTTGATTTCTTATACAGGTCTAGCTCTGGATGCAAAAGAACTAGGCTATAGAAGGAATGTGTCATACACTGTACTTTGTGATGGAGGCTCCAAAGGGGGGTTGCTACTAAGTATGCATATGAATACTGCATGTTGCATTTTATTTTGGAGAAAACTGAGCCATTGCTTTCAGATAGAATTTTAATAATATCCCACCAGTTGTGCTTCAAACTGCTAAAACATTAAGCCACATTTTCGCCCACATGCTATTTTTAACACTGTATCTCTTAAAAACAATCCTGGAGAAGTGCTCAAATGAAATACTGTATGACGTTGCTGAGGTTTATGTTCTTTGTTTTGACTGCTCAGTCCCCCATTTTTTTTTTCCAATGAAGGTGCTCACACACTGTTTTATTTATGGCTTCATCTTTTGGTAAGATGCCCATCCTCCATTAAAATGAAACAGGATTTTTAAATGAAGGAATTCAAATTAAGGACTTTTTTTTATAAGTGTCACTTTCTCCACCATCATTGTTCTTATTTTCTTTAAAAGCAACGCTTGTGTCCATTCGTATTATTGACCTCACATACTTTTTTGTGGGTGAAAATGGAGAGCCAAGAAACCAGGAGTGATGCTTGGTTGGCAAATAGCCAGAGCAGTGAAATTAAGAACATATGTTGAAGAAGCCATTTCTAACAGCTTTTCCTGTTCTCTTTATTATTATTGTTATTATTATTTGACAGCTGCTTTAAACCACCAACACGTTTGCCTGCTCTTTTCTTATCTTCCTTTCCCTCTTTCTTCTTAACAAATTATCTTTAGATCATTACCCTCTTCCCTGGACACTTTGACTTGTTGCCCAGGGCAGGATCACAATGACAGAGGAATTCAAAACAGCCTCTTTTGCACCATTCAGTGGTTCTATTCCAGCTCCTTCTCTCCAGTTTATTCTGGTGGTTTTATAATTGGTCTGGAGTGGGGGAAAGTGAATGCATGGTTCATTGATGATCAGTCACATGCCACTCACATACACCCCAATCTTGTAGTGAGGACCAAATTCGATGTGATGCAAGAGACCCGTGATTAAGAGCTCCTCGGCCTCATGTCATTTTCCAAATTAAACTATTACAAGCATAGGCCAAAGCTGTTCTTAGCTCCACAAGAAAAATGTGTTTGTATTATATGGGGTCAATATTTTTGTCCCCCACAGGGCAAATAACTATTGGGCAGAAGGTCGTTTTAAATTGAAAAGGGGCATGAAGGGCAGGTATTGAGATCCCAAATGGACATCTTTATCACCCTCTAAGTATCAACTATTAAAAGCTGCTTGCTTTACAATCTTATGATCCATTTGGCAGAAATGTAGTTTCTTAAAGATATTAACTGCATCGTGGTTAATTCTAGATTCTGATCTTGAAATACCACAATTACTAGCCAGCTATCACCAGTCTCCATCTCTGCTTGGGGAGTTTGGCCAAATCATTCAATTAATTATATTTGTTTCTCCAAGCAGCACTGGGCCTAAGCTATGTTCAAAGGCACACACAACAAACACTATTTGTGCAGTGTGGTTCACCATTCCTCTCAATATTTATTCTATTAAGGACAGGATTCCAGCATGAATGGCATTGATTGGCATATGTACATGGCATGTTCTGCTCAAATGGCAAGGCTTGTGAGGTTTTTTTTTTTGTGTGTCATTTTTGCGTGCATTATTTTGTCTTGCTTCTCCCTCACCCCCATAATTACTTGTATCGATGCTCTGAGACACTTGCTGGGTGCGTCACTGATCATGCACAAAGTGGACCATTGTATGGAATTGAATGTTACCTGCCTTTTGTTCACAGAAGTAACAGCTACAGGAACAAAGCAATTTGTAACCTGTTTTTTTCTTAATGTTTTCCTCTAGGTTAGTACTATAGTGCTAAAATGATACGGTTTGTAGCACCGATTCAAGTGCTCACTTGCTAAATATTAAAAGAAAAGAAAGGAATATTTGAATATTGGCAAAAGCATTGGGTAAGGTGAATGTTGATTACGGCAAGAAAGAATAAGGGGAAAGTGATATGTGGACACTTAATATGCACCTTCCCAGAATAATTGAACTTGTCTAGGTGTTGAAGATAAAATGTTGTATAGAGATGTTTGTGTCAACCCAGGAAAGCCTGATGGTCACACTCTCAGAAGGGGCATAGCATGACATCTGTCCATATGTGTGTGAACATGGAAACACGGGGATCGGGATGAAGTGCTACTTGATTCCTGGGTTTATTTGTTTATATGTGATTTGCAATGACAGAAACATTGCCTTTGTAATTTTCATAGCATGTGTTTAATCAACTGAATACATAGTTCCTTATCTGTTTTACAAATATTTAATATTAGCCACATTTTAAAAAAGAAACCTTGTTTCCAAGCATGAGTGTGACTGCCTGTACAGGCTGCATGAAATCTGATTTAGAAACTGTGTTAACATCATCCGAACATTTTAATAGAGACATTTTAAAGTCCTGTAAATAGTGTTATCTGTATGATGCAAATGAGTATTTGCAAATGCAGAGGTTAGTTACCTAGCTTATCCCATGAGTTTATACGGAGTACTTGAGTGCAGCAGAGATGAATGTCAAAGGTATTTAGGCTATTCTGCAAAATGAAAAAAAATCCTTTTTAAAGGTAGAAGAAATCAGGGGAAATACAGTAAAAAGGAGGGGAGATGGCTGTTTTTTGTTTGTTTGTTGTTTAAAATTATGAATGTGACAAAGTGATAATGAACTTTAGAGATCTGCTGTTCTTTAAAGGCTGCATCTTATTTTCAAAATGGCGGTTGCCCTGCTTATGTTATCTGGTTTCTTTCATCTTAAATCTTTTGATGCAAGATGCAAAATATGACTGATAAGCAGATATCAGGTTCTTCCAGGGCATAATGGCCTGATTTAGGCATAAAATTTTACCTTGTAGCTGTGTATACAGACAACAACTTATATCTAATTATTTATATTATTTATTTAAATAATAAGTCTGAGAGCAATAATAGAGAGGGCATCTCCTGTGGACCCACCAAATGCATCTGGGAAGCTGGCGGGACTGAGAGAAAGGCCAATATTGGAGCAGACATACTGAATTAAGTAAATTTACTAAGTATTGACTTTCCCAAGTCCCAATGATTCAGTGTGTCTCCTCTAATGGAGAACCCCTAGCTGGATCTACCAAGTGGATTTATTTCTCAATACAATCAGTTGCTACAGTAGCCAATTTGAGAACCTCCTTGATGAGAAGCAATGGATTTCTGAAAACTTAGATGTTGCGAAACTACTACTACTACTACTACTACTACTACTACTACTAGTAGTAGTAGTAGTAGTAGTAGTAGTAGTAGTAGTAGTAGTAGTAGTAGTAGTAGTAGTAGTAGCAACAGCAGCAGCAGGAGCAGCAGCAGCAGCAGTAATCTAGAAGTTGAGTCATGGCAGCTGAACTTCTTTTACTTGAGAGATTGAAATGTTGCACTGATTGTTCTGCAGACCAGATAATTAGTATAAAATAGTATGTGGTTTCACTCTTTCATTTTCATAGAGCTCCTTTCCTGAATACGTTTCCATTGTGTTTGAAATATTAAATATAAAATAAACTTAAATTCAAAGGGGAAAGTTTGTCCATACAGTTTAAAGATGGCCTCTCTCCTCACCTCCAGACTATTGATTGGCTCCGTGTGGATCTCAAAAGGGTCACACAAAGAGGCTCTGTCCATGAGGTCTCTCTCTATCCAACAGCAAAAGGGACACCGCTGGGAGAATAGATTTTCCTTTTCTTTTGCAGCCTCTCATGTGCTCTCCCCAGATCCCATCTAGAGGACTGGGGAAGGGAGTCTCTAAAGAAGCTTAGCAAATAAGAGAGGAGAAGGAAGTGCTATTTGGCCAACCCCAAACCACCTTCATAACACTGGATGGAGTGTACCACCGTATGAAAGTTAAAACACCCAGCTGCCACCTAATACTTTCCTTGTGTTGTCAAGGAAGAATGATTCTTTCTTTCTGCTCTGAAATGAGCAAATCTTTCTGAAGGTTCAGGCTTAGGGAAGACTACTGCCAGGCTGTATAAGGTTTCCCTTATTGTGCTTAAATCTGTCAGGGGGGTTCAGGTTTCAACCACCGATTGAGCAATGCCTGCTATGATTCAGCAGAAGTTTGGATCAGAACCTATAAATGGAAAGGGAAGGGGGAGCTGATGTCTATCAGGCAAGAAAGGTGGGTGTAGCAGCATAAGAGACATGGGAGACAGGTGGTCACTTTATCTTTTCCATCACCAAAGTGTTTGTACTTCCTGCACATTTATGGCAGCTTCCAAATGTTCAGAAACTCCATTCTCTAAGATACTATGGTTGTTGTTACTGCTGGTTCAGTTCAGCCAAATTTTAAATTAGCTACTTTGGGTCCTTTTAATGTAAAAGACAGAGCAAAAATATTTTATATAAATAATAAACAATAAAGCCATGTGTTTGAATTGAGATCCAACTTGTGGTTATTTTGGGGGTTAGCCTGCATCATTAAATAGTAATTATCCCAAAGAGTGCTTTAAGCATGCTGAGGTGATGCATAAGCAACAGCACACATAATTTTAAAAGCACCCCTTAAGAACATATCCACACATGTTGTTGATATTTTCAAATTCTCCTCTTTTTTATGCTAACTGGGTTCAGGTTGGCATATTGCCATATCGATATGTCTGTGAAGGTTCTCAGTCATCCAGGTGAGTTTATCTGGAAGTTGAGTCAACTTCCAGATGCCATATTGATAGTGCTGATTACATTGGAATCTAGCTGGAAGACATGGGGTGTTTTCTGTTTTATTCTGTAAACCACCTAAAAGTAATGGATACTCCCTAATGGGGCCATATACAAGCCAAATAAATAGATAAATAAATAATCCAAGGAATTAAACAGCGCTAGATAAAAACATTGGCTAAGCAATTAAAAATTAGCAACTCTGTTCATTATCTTTGAATCATTGTTCTGCTGGAGAACAGACCTGTGTTTGCATTTTCCACATGATGCAGCTCAATTTAAGTAAATTATGGGGGTTCCTGCATGGCAGAGGGTTGGACTGGATGACCCTTGAGGTCCCTCCCAACTCTATTGTTCTATGATTCTATAAGGGAGTTACTCAGTTTGGTTACTTCCATAGAAGCAAGAGCATTAACTCGTGTGGCATTTTTGGGCAGCTTTCCCGGTAAGACAGGAGATGGCATCCTTTAAATTCTCACCCAAAAATGTTTTCTCCTCAGAGTTAGACAGATGGCCCAGGCTTTGCCAAATTTATATTTACATGTCTAAGGTGCATTGTATCTACATAATAGTATGCATATATTTTCATTTGCTTTGATGTCTCTGTCTACATTTGATGTTCTGTCTGCACTGGAGGAAGCCCTTCTTTTTCATTAGCTTGGACATGACCATGGTTTTACACAAAAAATGACAAAACTGGAAATGATCTGTGGCACATCCAGACAGGGGACATTGGAGCAGTCTAGTTCATGCTTAAAAGGTTCTTATCTTCAGCATAATCTCTTCTGTCTCTCACTGTTCACTCTGATCAACGTTCTTCCTTCCATTAGAAAGGTCCAGGCAGATCTTTGGATTGCTCCAATATGTCCCCATTTTGATTAATAACACCTCCCTTCCCTCTCTCTTCTCTCTCTTGTCCTGTGGTTGTCATTCATACTGTAGCCCTACTGCTTCTTCACTCTTTATATGGTCCTGATTCATCTTTATTTTTTTCATCTTGTGTTTATGACCCTGGCCAAAAAAAAAAAAAAAAAAGTTGAGAGTGGCTGGCAAGACATTTACCAGGGATGGCGAATCTTTTAGAGACTGTGATTCAAAACCCACTAATTTTTTGCAAAGTGCCAATAAAGCAATTTTATCTGAATACAGGTGGCTGTGAAGGGGCAATGTTGGTTGACCACAGAAAGGGGCTCCAAGTGCCACCTTTGGCACCTGTGCTATAGGTTCGCCAACACTGACATATACTGTACTTTATTGCTGGTAGTGTGTAAGTACAGTATGTGCAATCAAGAGTGTTCTTACACTTGCATGTATCAACAGAATTCCATCTTTTTGGAGCAAAACTAATGCAAAAGACTCAGTTTGCAGTTCATAGGTCAAACCTGTAATATTCACGGGAGGCTGCTGATATTCAATGCTCTTAATATTTAATTTGACAATTGCTTCAGGCAGGAGAAAGAAGTAGAGGAGGCACTTGTAATGTAGAGGAACTGTCTACTCAATTTTGGGTTTTATGTTTGCATTAAAAAGCAAAGATGGAAAGGAAAGGAAAATGTCTATTAGATGAGTTTTGTCTTGAAAAAAAAAAGAATTGAAGGTGGTGGGAAAATATTTCACTTTCCCTGCTGGAAATTATTTCAGGATAATATGCAAGCAAAAAATCAAAACCTTAATTTATATTTTATTGAGACCTACAATAAGATTTGAAATGCTGGCTAGCTGCATGGATAGCTGTTCCTCTTGTGGAACCATGCCATGGGGAGGGCTATGGAGGACACTTGACAGAGCACATTTGGAAGGAGAGGGAGATTTTATTGCACTTTGAGAAGACCTCTTAGCTTTGCATCACTTTCACCTTGTCAAGAGACAGCTCCATCCTGCCCATATAAACCAGTATATACCTCTCCCCCCCCACACACACACACATCGCCAAAATCCAGCAACTTTGAATGATATTTCAGTCTACCTCTTTGCAGACAAAAACACACAGAGGAAAACATATGAGAGAGAGAAAGAGTGAGAGAGAGAGAGAGAGAGAGAGAGAGAGATATTTTGTAATGCATGTTTGTCTCTTTACAAATAATGCTATCATGGATACTCCCATTAACGTCTGAGAAGTAAAAGCTGCAGTGAAGTCTATTTTTTAACTGGAACATGCACCATGCTGTGACGTACACATCCAAGAGGGAGGAAAGATTGATGGCCAGTCATGTGGAGGGAACTACCAGTGATTGAAATCAGACAACTGCAAGCTGTGAAGGAGATCCAGGGGGAAGCACTTCAACCACAGCAATCCTGTTTCAGTGCACTTGGCTATGCTCTTTCTTAGGACTGAAGGCTCTGTGCCAGGAGACTGAAGTTGGAATGCTCCAATGAGGCTGAAGACCAAACAGCATTTATTTACAATAGCTGTGTTGTTAACCAGCCACTTTTCATCTGAACGACGTCTTCTGCACAATGACTTCCAATTATCAGTTCTGCAGGTATGAGCCATTTTTAACATATTTGAGGATTTCTGCTGCCTCCAAGCTTCTCAACGTCATTACAATGAAAACAAACACTTGACGCATGTGAAAATGAACACATTATGAGACTGTGGACCTTGAAGCTGCCCAAGTAGTACCATCTCCACACAAGGAGGTATCAGCATGGGGTAAACCCCACAGTTTGCAGAAGTACTAAAAACATTGGTGGTGGTGGGGAAATCCTAAGAGAGCAGCAACTGGCAAATTATCAATCAATAGCAGCTTTTGATTGCTGGAAAGGGAACGCTGCCTGACTGTTCTGCAGGAGACAGAAATCTAAGAGGAGGGGAAGAGTAGAGTGGGATAGGATCTGCTTAAAAGAAGGAATACCAGTTGAGCTGGCTCAAATCTTGAAAAGGAGCATCTCTCTCTCTGTCTGTCACACAGACACAGACAAACAATTTACGTATGGTCCTTTAAGGCCAAATTGACCTGCTCCAGGTGCTTTACAAATTAAAAATACATTCACCACCTGAAAATTGTGAAATGGCAATTGAAATATTAGCAGCGAATAATAAAAGCATCAGAAATCGATAACACACAGGCTGAAATGGCCTGAGGTTCCATCACCATGGGCTCATTGTGAAACAGCCCCTGTCACTAAAACCCTTCAGCTGAAGAGACGTGGGCTTGACAGCGAGGTCTTAACAGCAGGCTTGTATCAGGGTGACCTATCCTGCAGACAATGTGGTCCCAATGTGTAAATATCAGTACCTGTAAAGGCCAAAGCCATCACACTGAATGGTGGCCCAGCCAGAGGCCAAGGTTGCAGGCTCAGAGTTTGTTTGTTTATTATTTATTAATTTTATTTATTAGAATTTTATACCTCCCATCTGGCAGCCTTGGCCACTCTAGGTGGTTTAAAACAAATTAACAAATGCAAAGATTACAAGATAGCAAAAGAATAACAAATAACAAATTAGCCCAAAGACTAATACAATGAACTAAAAACAAAAATGAAAATGAAAATAACATATCAACATACTATATAAATAATAATCATAATCATAAATTCATATAAGGATTAAAATTATTCTTATTATTGTTGTTATTGGCGGGCAAGCTAAAATAAAAGGTATTATTTAATAGATGCTACTCCACTGCCTAGATGCCCTAAGCACATCCAATCTTGCCTGATCTCGGAAGCTAAGAAGGGTCGGCCCTGGTTAGTACTTGGATGGGAGACCACCAGGGAATACCAGGTGCTGTAGGCGCCTGGAGTAGGAACTGGCAAACTGCTCCAGTATTCCTGCCAAGGAAATTCCATGGACATGGAGTCACGAAGAGTCGGTCACGACTGTAACGACACAACACACACACACTCCACTGGGTGATCACTGGAGCTATGTTAAATGCTGAAGAAATGCCTGCTTAAACATCTGGATTTTAAGTGAGCTTTTGAAGGAAGCCAAAGGAGGGCCCAGGCATATATCAGGTGGAAGATTATTCCACAGACATGGGGCAGTAGCAGAACCCCTCTTTTTTTCTTTCTTTCTGTGTGTGTGTGTGTGTGTGTGTGTGTGTGTGTGTGTGTGTGTTTGGCTTTTGGGACTCTCGAGTTTGCCTCAAACTCCTAGCCTGGGAGGATTGGTATTACGGGCAAATGTCTTTGTGTGAAGGTACTCTGACAAGTAGCAAGGTCCTAAACTGCTTAAATTTTGTATGTCATATAGTTATTCCCTTGAAATCGATGTGGATCCAAACTGGAACCCAGTGCAGGGCAGCCAGCACTGGGGATATATGATCATATTTCCTAGTCCCAGTGAGCAGCCTAGCCATGATGTTCTGGATCAGCTGGAGTCTCTGCATCGACCCCAAGGAAAGTCCCACATAGAGAGCACTGCAGTAGTCCAGCCTTGAGACTAATCAATGCATGGACCAATGTGGTACAAGCCTTGTGTCTAGATAGGGGCACAGCTAGGTGATCTGCTATAGGTGGAAGGGTGTGGCGTAGACCACCAATACTACCTGTGATCTCATAGATACAGTAGCACTGGGTCCAAAAGAATTCTCAAGCTGCACACCTCATTCTGAGGGGTAGAGTCACATCTCCAAATAAAAAGGTCCTTCCCAACCCACTGACAACAGGGGCTCCCACCCACAGGACTTCCATCTTACCCAGGTTCAACCTCAGTCTATTTGTCCTCATCCATGCCAGTATGGCATCCAGGCAGTGCTCAAGGGACGGAACAGCATCCACTGCAGAAAGTGGAAAGGAGAAATAGAGCTGGGTGTCATCAGTTCACTGATGGCACAAAGCTCCAAAACTCCTGATGACCCCTCCCAGAGGCCTCATAGAGATATTAAATAACATTGGTGAGATGGTCAATCCCCTGTGGAGCCCCACATTTGAGGGTCCATGGGGGGGACTGCATCTCTACTCTCTGGGGTCGGTCCTCCAAGAAGGATCGAAGTCATGCCAGAGCAAGGTCTCCGATGCCCAGCTCAGTAGGATGTCTTGGTTGATAGTATCAAAGCCTGCTGAGAGGTCAAGGAGGACCAGCAGGGTCATTTTGTCCCTGTCAGCCTTCCTTAGTAGGTCATCTTGCAGGCTAACCAATGCTGTTTATGTACTGTGCTGTGGCCTGAACCCAGACTGGAACAGATTGAGGGTTGATTGGTTTTATCCATGAGGGCCTGAAGCTGATCCGCCACCAGGCTGGACCAGGGTCAAGGGGGGAGGTAGTGGCCCTACAGTGATCAAGTGCCCTGTCCACCTCAGAAGACATCACTGGTTGGAAGTGTGTTAACTGAGTTTGTATAATATATCCTCAACACTTTGCCACTGATGCCTCATTAGCTCCTGGAGACCCATTCAAACATCTATTTTGTTAGAAGATTCTGAACCATAATTTTAAAGAACATCTCCATTTATAACACAGTAATCCAACCAGGGGCTAACCAGAGCAACTGGTACTGTAGCCACAGACACCAACCAGACAATACTGACAAATGTTGCAAGTTACTGTGGTCACTTGCATGCCAGTGACAATATTGCTGCCCCCAAGAACAGCTCATGGGACGAGCGAGTGAGCTATGCAATTGCTCAGTACATAGGAGTGCATATATGCCTGTAATAATGTACAAAACATACTAGACTATAGATGCACATGGAAAAAGCTATTATAATCAGATAAATAATGTCATTAGAGATGGGCACGACTTGAAAAAATTTTTTTCGAGTTGTCGTTAGTCGGGCCGGTTCCGTTTCGGGTCGTTTCCGGTTTTTGCGAAAATTCGCAAAGATTAGTCGGTTCGTTTTTTCATTTTTTCGTTTTCATTAGTACTGGGTTTTTTTGGGGGGGGAGCGGGCTCCTGGAGGCACCTCTGTGGGGTGGGTGCCTCCTCTGGCCCGCTATAAAGGGAAAGCGGGCTCCTGGAGGCACCTGTGGGTGCCTCCTATCCTCACCCACTAGGAAAGGGAAGCAGGCTCCAAAAGACCCCTCTGCATGGGGGTCTCCCCTCCTCACCTGCTGCTGTTGCAAAATGGTATGCAATAGCCATATGGATATGCATACCAGTTGCAGACAGTGAGACTAGTGATGCAGTGAACCCAGAGCCATAGGTGATGCCCAACGCTCTCGCACCGCCATGTCTCACAAAGAAGGGAATCGTACTTGCGTGTAGTGCAATGCAAGTAGATCTGGCTTAGGGTTAAGGTGGGTTAGTGCAAGGGCTAGGGTTAGGCTAGTGACGGGTAAGGTTACGGTGGGCTAGTGGGTTGCACCTCTGGGTGCCTCTCTGACCCACTAAGAAGACAGTCTGTGACGTATGGGTAAGGACTGGAGTCAAGGATTAGGGTTAGGGTTAGGGGGCTAGGGCAGGTTTTAGGGGGCTTTTTGGCACATCCCAGAAGTCTCCATGGCCAAGTGGCCATGCGATTGGTGGGATGGCTCCAAAAATTTGCATGGTCGTCCACTCCCACATGGCTGGCCACTCGGCCAGCCCATCATTGCGCAGGTGTAAATAAAATAAAATAAAATAAAATAAATGGAGGACAGAGGAGGAGAGGAGAGACATTTTGTTGCAAGAAAAAACCCACTGCTACTGTGAAAAATCTGGCAGTTTATAAATTTTCGCGTGTTTCTGTTGTGCTTGTGTGTTTTTGGACCACGATTTCAAAAACAATATTGCGTTCGCCGCCCCATTTTGGATCCCCCGCCCGCACCGCATGGCATGGCGAGTCCGGCTGCTCAGGACGGAGGGGAGGCGGGACCCCCCCTCCAGAAACCACCCCTCCGGTAGGTGCCCTGCGCCCTTAGTCAAGCAGGCATTTTTCCGCCTGCTTTTTTGGCCCGGGAATGGGTGGGGGGAGAGTTTAAAAGTTTTTTCCTGTGCCGTCCGTGCCGCTTGCTTGCGCTTTAATTGCGGCAGCCGGCAGCGAGACTGGGCTTTTTGCTGGCTGCGAGCCTGCGGCGAGTCCCACCAGAGCAGCCCAGGACGGGGGATGGGGGGGAGGCCAGGGACCTCCAGAAACAACCCCTCTGGTAGGTGCCCTGAGGCACGGCAGGCATTTTTCCACCTGCTTTTTGGCTGGGAACCGGGTTTTTTAAACTTTAAAAAACTTTTTTTCTGTGCCGCGTGGCATCGCACGATCACGTGATGCAAGGAACGAGCACGACAAATCAGACCAAAATTGTTCATTCATCGGTTCGAGCTCGAAGTCTGGCGGAGTAATTCCCGTTACCGTTTCCGTAGAGTAACGGAACCGAGTAACGGAAACGGAAACAGGAATACCGCTAAGTCGTGCCCATCTCTAAATGTCATCAGTGTGCATATGTGCCTATTCCAGGTATATACTGTTTTATGTTTCCATACACTTTCAATATATTCAGCTTTTCATAGCACATTTAATGGTCCTTTCTAACAGACCAGTAGTTTTTCTTTTGGATCTATAACAGTTCTTTAGGTTTACTTCATCATCTTTGTTTATATTGTGTGATTGTGTGCAGATGGAAAAAAAATTAGACATTCAAATAAGTAATGCCATGATTGCTGTAGTATGAAACACAGATACATAAAGACATTGCAAAGAGCCTCTGGAATTTTTCCATCCTTAATAAACTCACTACCAGAAATTCAGTACTACATTACCCCCTTCTCTCCCAATGTGTATTAGATTTAAACATCACAAAGACCACCCCTATTGCCATTGTGATGGGCTAATAAAAGAGCAACAGGATGGATAACATGTAAAAATAAGGCATAATTTTTCTTTGATTCTTCAAGTACAGCTCTTCTCTCTCTCTCTCTCTCTCTCTCTCTCTCTGTCTCTGTCTCTGTCTCTGTCTCTGTCTCTCTCTCTCTCTCTCTCTCTCTCTCTCTCATGGAGAAAATGCGCTTGCAGTGCCTTGGTAATGTACATCACTTAGATTACAAAGAGAGATTGGTGTTGGTAACAATTGTAGAGCTATGCGCTTCCAATGAGACATTTTTATGTCATTGCAGATATCAGCTTACAAGCCATTAGTCAAACAGATTGGTCTGGACCAAAATGCTCTGGTGTGTGTGTGTGTGTGTGTGTGTGTGTGTGTGTGTGTGTGTGTGTGTGTGTGTGTGTGTGTGTGTGTGTGTGTGTGTGTGTGTGTGTGTGTGGAAGAGAGTCAGTGAGTGTGTGCATGGATGCATTCAAATACACCTTATCATTAGATCGCGTTCTTCCATTATTCAGGCTTTTAAAAAGAAAAACAGAGAGCATGAGGGAGCCTTTGAGTGCCTTGTGCTCCATGCTTTGTCTCTAGTCAGGTTTGCCTAAAATAGGTTTTATTGGAAATCATTATTTATACTCCTCTGCTGAAGAGAGAATATTGATCTCTCCTACATAATAGTTACCAGACTGCAAAAAGTACCAGAGAGGAGCCACAAACGGGCTGACAAAATGTCAGTGGCAATTCATTTTTTAACCAGATAGGATGCTGGTTTAATATCCTGAAAAAAGCACTTAACACCAGCCTTTTCATAGCATCTGTCAGGGCTCTTCCAGTTGGCTGTTTGTCACTGAGGCTTTCCTTACACGCTCACTTCCTTCCCACCCTACTCTTCACCCTGCACTCGCATGGAACATTGGACAGAGAGGAAGGCATTTGTGGTCACTTCCTTAGACTCTTCTAACTTCTCCAGGTATATATCCTATTTTTAAAAAAAAATGAAATGAAGTAAAATAAAATATTTAAAAAATGAAAACAAAGGACACAATGGCTGAGATCTTGTTGTGCAACCACGTGACTTGAGATTGTGCCTGTTGTACTTGCAATAATGCTTGATGCAAAAGTGTTTATTCCTGAAGTGCTTTTGCTGGTACATTGCATAACTGGCCATGCTGAGAACACATCACCACCAGTCAAGAAGTTACATAGCATAAGTCCTTGTTGCCAAATGTAAAGCTTGGCCATTTATGCCAGCATAGCTTTACATTATACTGGCATGAATAGGATTTTGGTCAGTGTATTTAGGATCTCCATATATGAGCTAAGACAAAGATATGTGATATGTACCTGCAGGGATCCTGAACACACAATGAATGCATAATTCATTTACAGTATGCCTGGCTGGTTATTTCCTGCTCTCTCCTTGAAGTGTTATAGTGACTTTTCAAGGTGTGTGTATATATAAGACAAGTGAATCTTAACTAAGTCTAAAATGCTAGGGCGTTTGTTATTTTTGTTTGCAATCAGGGGTGGTTTTTACTGAAGCTGCAGACTGTTAATTCCCAGTACTTGCATGTGAAATTAAAGGCACTCGGATGTTAAGCCATATGAGATGATAAAGTAATGGAGAGATGGAGAAAATATTCATTTACACTAGTAGCATTATAAATCAAGCCACAGAGTAGAACTAAAAGTGGAAAAAAATTACCAATTAAAGTCAGACATTTGCATAGATTTTTTTCTTTTGATGAGAATTACCAAAAGATATGCTTTTGGTGCATCAGTACTTTAAAAGTGTCCAATTTACTGTGTTCACTGTTTACATTTGTTGTCTTGACCTGGTCTAACATCAATTCCTGGCTGTTACAATATATTTCTGTCATATACTGTGCTTTCTATTATTTTATTGTACACTGTTGGCCACTCTTACAAACCCTATTACCACTTTCCTGCCTAACATAGGTATTCAACATGGCATCACATAGTTGGATAGAAAGCAAACCATTTGTCTAAAAGAGCCAACCATTGCCACCCCAGCCCCAAAATAAAGAGACGAGACAAGAATTGTGGAGTTCAAATTGGGCCACAATTTAATGATTAGCTAGCTGTATTAAGGAAACTGTAAAGGATGCCCTAAGCACATCCGATCTCGCCTGATTTCGGAAGCTAAGCAGGGTCGGCCCTGGTTAGTACTTGGATGGGAGACCACCAAGGAATACCAGGTGCTGTAGGTGCCTGGAGTAGGAACTGGTAAAACCACTCCAGTATTCCTGCCAAGAAAACTCCATGGACATGGGGTCACGAAGAGTCGGTCACGACTGTAACGACACAACACACACACAAAGGATGAAAATCCGGGGAGGGGATCTCAGAACAGTGCAAGTGGCATGAATTACAGGGACTAATTAAATTAGGCAGTTGCTGTCCACTAGCACAGCACCTATCCCAAAGAAAGGGCCTGGTCAGCCCTCATCTAACTCTAGGGAGCTCTAACTAATAATTTTAATATCCTACACTATTGATATAGATGGCTGCTGGGTAAATTATGAACACCCAACTTTCTAATACTGACTAATTTGGGTTGCCACTTGCACTAACCACCAATTGTGACTGGTAGAATAGTGAATGACCACACCTCACCTGAGGAGAATGGGATGGGTGAAAACTCTTAGCCACTCTTGGCCATTCTGAGTAGCAGTCAAAAATTCCCATCCAACCCTGACGTGACCATCTAATCTCATTCTCCTAAAAGGGTGGGAGGGCAGGAGAATGGCATGAGGCATAAGAGGCAATGAAATCTTCACTGGATCCTTATATAGGCTCCTAGCCTGATGGACCATATGGTCCACAATTTGAATGTTGTGTCCAGTGCAGGGAGGCAAAGGAGCCCCTCCCAGCACAGAAAGGCTGTTCGGAGAATCCAATCTGCTAAACCATTGTTCCAGACCATTCTAACATTGTTGAGTTGAGAACAGGTCAATGAGAAGTCTCTAGTGTCCAAATTAGAATAGGTAAAAATCAATTATCTCATTTCCTTGAGAGAAGGGCTCTAATATTTAATACAGCTACAGTAACTTTTCTGATATTCATTACATTTGTAGTGCATCAAGCATTTTTCTGTGATAGCTGGTTCTGCTGCTGTAGCTGCCTGCCATGGTGTGTGAGAGTGGGATTTCAATAATAAAATCCAGGATGTTAATAAGGAAAGATAGGAAATACTGAAAAACTTCATTTGCTCTGCATTTTAAGCAAATTCGCATTTCCCTAATAGATGAATAAGGACATAATTCTGATGCAGATGCCTGAATAATAGTGAACCTGACATGGACTAGATGTAGACACATTCATCTGTTCATTTTGTGCATCTGTATTGGAGATATCATGCTATTCATAATCCATCTTGACAAGGCTATATCTTCTAACCTTCCAACGCATTAAGTGTTCATCATGCACATTAAGCTCAAGGGGGGCTATAGTCTTTTTTTTTTTTTTTGAACACGAGAAAGCAGGCCCCATCATAGGAAAGAATTAAGTATCAGCCTGTTGCAAGATGTAATCAAACATTACATTTCAGTAAGACAATATTATAAAAATAAAAGGCTTAAACTAAAATGATACAAATGAGCCGATGACTTCTGTTATCAACACGGTGGATCTAGATAAAGCAACGGTTTCATGCTACAAGCCCCACACCTGATTTGAATGCCTTTAGAAGGTGGGCCACCCTTAGATTTTTAGGGTTACAAACAAAGATATAACTCCCTGTAAATACGATTTCATCTACATTTCCAATTATTTTCCTCTACAGTGGTACCTTGTATAAAGGAATTAATTTGTTCCAAATAAAATTATTAGAGATGGGCATGACCAGAAAAAATGATGTTTCGCGTTTCCGTTTGTCGGGACGGGTCCGTTTCGGGTCATTTCCGTTTGTCGTGGAAATTTTCAAAAATTTGTCATTTCCGTTTGTCGTTTGTCGTTTGTGTTGGGGTTGGGGTTGGGGTTGGGGTAAGTGGGCTCTGGGAGGCACCTCTCTGGGTGCCTCTGACGTCTGACCCACTAAGAAGGGAAGGGAAGGGAAGTGTTTCGCGTAGCCGCCACGTACCATACATTATGTTAGGGTTGGGGGGTAAGTGGCAGAGGCACCTCTCTGGATGCCTCTGACTCACTAAGAAGGAAAGCATACTGGCATACTGGCATACAGGTTAGGGGTAGGGGAAGGGGTAGTGGGCTCTGGCTGGGAGGCACCTCTCTGGGTGCCTCCTGTGACCCACTAAGAAGGGAAGCGTACTTGCGTACGGATCTGGGTTAGGGTTGGGGTTAGGGTAAGGGCTAGGCTTAGGGTTACAGTTAGGTTAGGGTGGGTTAGTGGGCTGCACCTCTGGGTGCCTCTGACCCACTAAGAAGGACAGTGTACTGGCGTATGGGTTAGGGTTAGGGTTAGGGTTAGGGTTAGGGTTAGTGGGCTTTTTATGCACTTCCAGAAGTCTCAGTCAAAACCAGGCCATGTGATTGGTGGAATGGGTCCAAAAATTTGCATGGTGTAAAAAAATAAAAATAAAAATAAAATAAAATAAAATAAAATCAATGGAGACATTTCATTGCAAGAAAAACCCACTGCTGCTACTATAAAATATCAGGCATTTAAAATACCTAATTTTCAAATGTTTCTGTGGTGCTTTGGTGGGTTTTTGGACCACGATTTAAAAATAAATATTGCGGTCGCCATTTTGGATCCCACCCACCCACCACATGGCAAATGGAGACAATGAGGATGGCCCCCCCAGCCTGGTACCAGCAGCCCAGGACAGGAGAGGGGGGAAGGCTGGGGACACCCCCCCAGAAACCACCACTCTCTGGTAGGTGCCCTCTCTGAGGCAGGCATATTTTCACCTGCTTTTTTGGCTGGGAATCGGGTTTTTTATTTTTAAAACTTTTTTTCTGTGCTGCTTGGCATTGCGCGATTGCCGCGATGCCATGAACGACAACGAAAAATCAGACCCAATTTTTCTTTTTCAGGTCGGGTTCGAGCTGGAGCGGAGTAATTCTCATTACTGTTACCCGTTACCTAACGATAACGAGAACCGAAAATGGAAACAAGAATTTCGCCGCTCCGTGCCCATGTCTAAAATTATGTTAAGCAAATTTTCCTTTATACAAATTTCCCATAGGAACGCATTGAAAACAGAGTGATTCCATTTTTATGTTGTACAGATTCGCCCCATAGGTGATTATGTTAAGCAAAGTTCCCCTATCTCAGGAATTTTTATGTTGTACAAATTTTATGTTATACAAACCGTTTGTTATACAAGGGTCCACTGTACTTTGAAATACTTAGGTCCAGATGTAGTAGGATAAATGAAGAAGATTAGCACAGTACAATAAGATTGTTTCCATTCTTTCTTTCATGCATTTTATATAAAACTATGCTAATTACACAGTTGATCTGTTTTTAGGGTAGACGACAGTTGAGAAGCCAATGTGTACATTTGAAATGAACGGTCCTTTTAGAATACACAACACGACAGGAGTTAAAGTGACCTGACCTTTGCTCTGCTGGGTTATCACTCAGTGGTTCAAAATGTGGAGAAATTTACAAAGGCTCAGTGCTTTCAAATGTATTGGAAATTATTGCCGAGCAATTAAAAAAAGGGGGCGGGGGAGGCTACTTTCAAATCAGCTTGTTTAAATGATATCATGGGTTTTCCACAAAAGATTTGGTCAGGTGTTTTCTTCCTCATAGAAATAATATAATTTTTTATGAAGGAAATTAGAAGTGGCAACTGACTGAGTTTGAAATTATTACATCAATTATACAACTTTGTAGGTAGCATCATAAACTAAGAATCCCTCCTTAAGTATTAGGTCCACTGTCAACAAACCAACACGATGAAGCACAATAAATCTTTGGACTGTAGGTCTCAGTTACTTGCAAGAGAGGCAATTAAAATAGGTTGAATCCATATGACCATTTGAACTTATTAAATGTTAATTTACCTCCAGCAGTTTCAGTGCAGTAATATGGTCTTGTGAAAGCCCTGACCTACTATGAAACTGCAGTTCATGATCTCCTGAGAAATGGCAAGGTTTTATGTGGAGGCAGTGATCATACAATGTCATCCTATGCTGAAAAATCACAGGATCAATGAGATCAAGCCAAACAATGTAGGGTTCAAATGTTCAAGTAAATTGGTCCATGGAGACTGGTTCAGAAAAATCAGGATCACTTCACACCTCCACCAGGAAAGCCAATGCTAATGACTCAGGTTTAATGGGTGTGGAAAGGGCTGCAGAGGTGTGACTTTGACCCAACTCAGGCCATTGTTCATCTAATGAGCCTATTCAGACCATGGTGAAGTGAAACCTATGTGGAGTATAAATTGGAGGTCTCCTAAGAACCTTCCTCAGTCTGAAGAAGCTACTTGGATGAGTAGCAGAGCATTTCAATCTAACACGAAGATAAGTTCAGTTGCCGTGACTCAACCTCCGGATAACCTCACCAGGATGACTGAGAATCTTCACAGATTGGATGTTGCAATTCTGTGCAAAGATTAACAGGTATAAAAATAATAGGCATCAACTGTACAACCACACATATTCACAGTTTGGGGCCACATTACTTGTAAGAGCATCTCTGTCTGAGGTCATCTACCCACTCTGCCAGATCCTCCCAGGCAAAGCTCCTCTGGGTGACTGCTCCGAAAGAGACCAGAAAAATAATCCACAAGACGTCAAGCCTTCTTTGTTGTGGCACCAAAACTTTGGAATAAGCTTTTGGAAGAGCTGCGTCTGTTCCCCTCCCTCCCAATGTTTAAAAGGTTTCTGAAAACACTGATTTTCAAGGAATCTTTTATTGCATCCCTGCCTTTATGCCTCCCGTACTGCTTTTCAACTTGAAGCTACAGCTCTTTCGGTTTGTTTTACTGTCTGTTTTTATTCATAATCTTGCTGTTGGGTTCTTTTCAGCACACTGTAAACTGGCCCTCTGTTCAGCACACTGTAAACTGGTGGTCAGGCACTCCTATTCCTTTAAGGACTTGCCATAGTTTGTTGTGGTCCACACAATCAAAGGCTTTGGCATAGTCAATGAAGCAGAAGTAGATGTTTTTCTGGAACTCTCTGGCTTTCTCCATAATCCAGTGCATGTTGGTGATTTGATCTCTAGTTCCTCTGCCCCTCCAAAATCCAGCTTACACTTCTGGAAGTTCTCTGTCCACATACTGCTGAAGCCTCCCTTGTTGGGTTTTGAGCATAACCTTGCTAGTGTGTGTTGTGTATTGACCTGTAATTGCTGATTGAAGTAACTGCCTCCCTGTTCAAAAGGGAACAGGCCTATTGGTTGATTATAGTTGCTGCATTTGGATCTTCAATCCTATTGGTTCCCGCCAAAAGGCAGCCTTGTGATTGGTTGTAATTGTTCCCTCCAAAATGTATCTTTTCCTAGCCAGTCCTGGCCCCTATAAATGTAACCTCCTCTCCCCAGTCCCCAGTCTTGTCTCTCCCTGATTAAAGAGCTGTTCACTAGAAGCTGTCTCCAGCCTGCTTTGTCTCTGAGCTGAAATCACTGCTGAATCACTAACCCCACACTACAATACTGGCGACGAGGATGGGATCCGGAAGGCTGGGTAGCAGAGGCCCATCACGCTGACTCAGAGTCCGGATCGCAGCAGAGACAAGACTCACCTGCTAGCTAGAAGACGACCCTGCCCGCCTGGAGAATGGAAAGTCCACGGGTCTTGGAGCCCTTCCAGCTGTCCGAGCCTCACACTTGGGAGGACTATGTTGAGCGTTTCGAGTTCTTCGCGGTGGCTCAAGGAATCACAGATGCCAGCAAAACAAGGGCCATATTCCTGAGTTGCTGTGGGCGGGAGACCTTCATGTTGGCCAAGGCGCTGCTCACCCCAGCAAAGCTGAGGGAGACAGCACTCAAAGATATTTTCGCCTGGCTGACAAGCCACTTGGCACCTACCAAAACCCAGATGGCCTGGCGGATGGAGTTCCAGAAAAGGCAGCAGCAAGCCGGAGAATCTGTGGCTGCATTCCTGGCAGGACTCCAGGACCTTGCACAGCACTGTGGCTTCCCAAATCTTGAAGACACTCTCTTGAATCGATTTGTTGGGGGGCTCAGAAGCAAAAAAGCCCGACGGCGCATTGTGGCAAAGGAAGATGTCACCCTTGCCTCCGCCTTGAAAGAGGCCTCTGCCACGGAGAATTATGAGCAGGAAGAGCTCAATGCCAGTGGCAAGACCACAAAGCTGCGGGTAGAGGCTGCCCATGCCATGGATGAGCCAGAGGCTAGTCCAAGCCAGAGCCCAGTCCGTGGTGTCGAGTTGGTGCGTCAGGCGGATGCATGGCCCAAAGATCGTCGAGGCGCTTGCACAGGCTGTGGCAGACACCATGAGCGGAAAAGCTGCCATTTTCGTGATTCTACGTGCAGGGCTTGTGATAAGACAGGACACATCGGCCGGGTCTGTCGGTCAGTGGCAGCTGCAACAACGGAATCACCTAGATCAACGCGTCACAGATCATCCACCACAACTCATCTCCTAGACGACTGCAATTATCTCACAGAGATCAACGGAGAGATCGTGCAGTTTCCGGCGCAGGGCAAACCATCCATCAGAGTGAAGATCGAAGGTCGACCGTGCGACATGGAGGTGGATTCCGGATCCGGATTCACCATTGTCTCAGACCAGACTGCAAGGGGGCTCTTTCCTGGGGTTAAGTTCCCCTCTCTGGAGCCATTCCCATCAACCTTGCAATCATACACATTCTAGGAATGTGTGCTGTGAGGGTACAATTCCGGGAGAAACAGGCCGTGCTTAAATTGGTGATTGCACAGGGGAGTCGCCCCAGTCTTTTGGGTACTGACTGGTTTCCTGCCTTGGGGCTGAGTCCAAACTGCCCCTGAGTTGGGCGAGGTATTAGACCAAGAATTTGCTGAACTCTTCAGTGGAAAGCTGGGTTGTTATAAAGGGCCTCCAATTGACTTTGAGCTGGACCCCAGGGTGGCTCCAATCCTACTCAAGCCAAGGCGAGTGCCTTTTGCGCTGCAACCCAAAATTGAGGCGGAACTGGACGAATTGGTCAAACAGGGAGTTCTTTCACCTGTGGACTCTTCTAGGTGGGAGACTCCTATCGTCACACCCCTTAAGGCGAATGGGGAAGTGAGGATTTGTGCAGACTACAAATGTACCATCAACAAGGCACTCAGGGGAAATTCATACCCCATTCCAGTCATCTCACAGCTGTTAGCAAAATTGGCTGGGGGAAAATTTTTCGCCAAACTTGATCTGGCTCAAGCTTACCAACAGCTGCCAGTGACTCCGCAATCTGCGGAAGCACAAACGATCGTAACGCACAAAGGGGCTTTCAGAGTGAACAGGTTACAGTTTGGAATTTGTGTGGCTCCAGGAATTTTTCAAGGGCTAATGGAGCGCCTGTTAAGGGGTCTGCCAGGGATCTTGCCATTTTTTGATGATGTTCTGATTGCTGGGAAAGACCCCCAGGAACTAGTGGGGCGTATCCGTGCTGTGTTACTCAAATTTAAGGAGGTGGGGCTGCAGCTGAAAAAGGAAAAATGCAGTTTTGGGGTGCCATCTGTGGATTTTTTGGGGTTTAAAATTGATGCAACGGGCATCCACCCCACTGACTCTAAAATTAAAGCCATTACTGAGGCACCACGCCCACGGAACAAGACGGAGTTACAGTCATTCCTGGGACTTATTAACTTTTACCATTCATGCCTACCTCAAAAAGCTTCAATAGCGGAACCGTTGCATAAACTATTGAAGAAAAAGAGTGTGTGGCGTTGGGCTCAGGCACAGCAGAAGGCTTTTGACACCTTGCGGGGCATGCTGACTAGCAGGAGCGTCCTTGCTCATTATGATGAGTCGAAACCTCTTGTTCTGGCATGTGATGCTTCTCAGTATGGGCTGGGAGCTGTGCTGAGCCATAGGGAAGCAGATGGGTCAGAAAAGCCCATCTCGTTCTATTCTCGTACGTTGTCGCCAACGGAGCGCAACTACGCACAAATTGACAAGGAAGCCCTGGCAATAGTGGCAGGGATTAAAAAGTTTCATGACTATTTATACGGTCGCCACTTCTTCCTTGAAACTGACCACAAGCCTCTGTTAGGATTGTTCCACCCGAACAAACAGACGCCGCAGATTCTCTCCCCCAGAATGCTGCGATGGTCTATATTCCTGAATGGGTTCCAGTACCCCCTGACCCATGTTCCAGGGAAAAGGTTGTGCCACTCTGATGCACTAAATTGCTTGCCCCTTCCTGGTGTGTGCGATGCAGATCCTGCCCCAGCTGAACGAGTGATGATGCTGGAAACACTTCCGGGGGCCCCTGTAACTGCCACTGAAATAGCTGAGAGAACAAGGAAAGATCCCGCTCTCTCCCGTGTGCTCACTTGGGAGGGGAGGGGATGGCCAGGTGGCCCACATGAGGAAAAATTTAGACCGTACGCAACAAGGCAACATGAGCTATCCCTGCATAAGGGCTGTCTCCTATGGGGAGACAGGGTAATCATCCCAGCACCACTGAGAAACAGGGTTCTGGATACACTGCACTTGGGGCATCCGGGAATGGTCAGGATGAAGTCGCTGGCCCGGTGCTATGTATGGTGGCCTGGGATGGACCAAGAGGTTGAACTATGGGTACGGACATGCAAGGCATGTCAGGAAGTGCACCCAGAAGTGGCCAGAGCACCAGTCCACTGGTGGGAGCAGACCCGGACTCCCTGGAGCCGGCTGCACTTAGATTTTGCTGGGCCATTCCAAGGAAAGGTTTTTTTTGTTATCGTTGATGCGTATTCTAAATGGTTAGAGGTGGCTATGGTTCCCAGCATGTTGTCAGCTGCAGTCATCAAGGTGCTGAGACAGCTGTTTGCAACCCATGGGTTGCCCGAGACCATTGTCTCAGACAATGGAGCAGCCTTTGTATCCCAAGAATTCAGGGCATTTCTAGCTGATAATTTCATAAGAGGGGTCACCTCAGCTCCTTTTCATCCCTCATCCAATGGGCAGGCTGAGCGCATGCTGCAGGCAGCCAAAGAATCCCTTGCATGCTTGATGGAGGGTGACTGGTCAACGCACATTGCCCGAATGTTGTTCTTGCAGCATGCAACGCCGTGTACTACTACGGGCAAGTCGCCAGCAGAACTGCTTCTAGGTAGAAGACTGGTGACGGTGCTGGACTATGTCCACCCAGACAAAATGCCAAACCGCAAGGCTAGAGCACCTCCACAGGCAGAGAGAGACTCTACAAGGTATTTTGCTCCTGAAGATTTGGTCTGGGTGAGGAATTATGCCAGAGGTTCCCTGTGGGTGCCAGGGGTGATTACCAGAGCGTCTGGGCCAGTCTCTTATTACGTGACCATTGAGGATGGCAGGGTCTGGCGTGGGCATATGGACCAACTGAGGCACAGAGCGCCCAGTAGAGTTGATACTGGTATGGGTGAATTGCAGCCTGAGAGTGACACTACCCCCATTAATGAGTCCCAGCTGCAAGACCATAGCGGAGATGCCCCAGGAATGCAGGTACCAGTGGCATCAGCAAATGAATCTACTCCTGCAGGTCCTCATGGTGCTGAGGAACAGATCAGGGACACTGAGCTGTCTGAAACCCCCTCCGTGTCAGACGAAACGATTACAGTAGACTCTCCACCACAGACACTGCCTGCTGAAGCCCCTGCAACACCCGTAGTCAGGAGATCAACTAGAAGTCGCAGGGCCCCACAATATCTAAAAGATTACGTGTGCTGTGCCCACCAGGGGGGTGTTGTGTATTGATCTGTAATTGCTGGTTGAAGTAACTGCCTCCCTGTTCAAAAGGGAACAGGCCTATTGGTTGATTATAGTTGCTGCATTTGGATCTTCAATCCTATTGGTTCCCGCCAAAAGGCAGCCTTGTGATTGGTTGTAATTGTTCCCTCCAAAATGTATCTTTTCCTAGCCAGTCCTGGCCCCTATAAATGTAACCTCCTCTCCCCAGTCCCCAGTCTTGTCTCTCCCTGATTAAAGAGCTGTTCACTAGAAGCTGTCTCCAGCCTGCTTTGTCTCTGAGCTGAAATCACTGCTGAATCACTAACCCCACGCTACAATAGTGTGTGAAATGAGTGCAATTGTGCGATAGTTGGAGCATTCTTTGGCATTGCCTTTCTTTGGTATTGGGATGTAGACCGATCTTTTCCAGTCCTCTGGCCACTGCTGAGTTTTCCAAATTCACGTGCAGCACCTTTACAGCATCCTCTTTTATGATTTTAAAGAGTTCAACCGGAATGCCATCACCTCCACTGGCCTTGTTGTTTGCAATGCTTTCTCAGACCCACTTGACTTCACTTTCCAGGATGTCTGGCTCCAGGTCAGCAAGTACACTATCTTGGTTATCAGGGACATCCAGATCCACTACTAGCAAAGTACAAAGGGTCAAAACTACACATGGAAATACTTCAGAGTGAAAAGAAGAAGGAAGGAAGGAAGGAAGGAAGGAAGGAAGGAAGGAAGGAAGGAAGGAATACATAGTGGCTTTCTTCTAATACATTTGTCTGCTTGTTTCTTTGTGGACTGGGAACAATGTGGGTAGAGGAAAGCATGATAGACGTAGGTGCTGTGCCAGTAGGAGCAACATTTAAGGCAGTCATCCAGCAGGTGTTTAGTGTTTTGTTGATTCTTTTGTTGTGGTGAAAAAGGTTGTCCTGTGTGATGGAACTATAAACCATCTTCTAAAAAACAGCATCTGCAGTCACTCACCTTGCAGTAAATATTTTTTTTCTGTTAGTGCCTATTAGGGATGTGTATATGTTACAAAAGTCTTATGAAAGGCCTTTTCAGCTTGTCTTTAAATTTTAAGGTGTCCTTGATCTTGAAATCTACTTTAAGCAAAATTCAGGGGCCATTTTACAATTAGGATATGAGTGGAAAGGGCACACCATCTTGTTTTGGCTTCCTGTATCACACAAAGGCCTACTGAATACATACCCTGTAAAACTGGATCAGGAATCGTTTCCTTGATGCTGCTCCACAGGAGCATCATGTTTTCACTTTGCCAGCCAGCCAGCCAGCACATTAAAAGGCAGTTCTAAAGCCTCAGAAAAGCTTCCAGCTTAACAGCCTCCTCCCCATCAAAATGCTCAGACACTTCCGACCATATGGCCCATCATGGGATCTAAACCTTCATCTCCTATCACTCCACAGAACACTCTTCCAAAGAGTTAGCCAAATGCAAAGAGCCCAATGCTCTGAGGAGAAATGTGGAAAATACCCACAATGTGGCTTTTGTGGTCATCGGTTATGTATGCATTGCAGCCCTTTTGTCTCTGAGTCACGCTTGCCATGTTAGACCAGGGGGCAAAACGGCTGGATTACCCCTCTGACTCCGGAAACATTGAACAAAGCCACTGAATTTATTTTCTTTCTCCCTCTCACACAAGGAATGCTCTACATTTTATAAACACTCTATTTTGGAGGTGTTTCTGGAGGTTGACCTGATGTGTGAGGAAAGCTTCTGTCTGTTTATATGAGCACCAGCTCAAAGCAGGCATTAGGCAGGCCCTGTAAAGATGAAGCCCACAATTCTTCCCCAAAGAGCTCCTATTCTACTTAACACTTAATAAGGGGTAAACAAAAAGTGATTTTTGAATTGAGCTTTGCATGTCTATGTACAGTAGATGTACTGTGATGATCCATAGCAAATAGCAGCACTTCTGAGTTGAGAAAGACAAGCCTGGCCTGTTCCAGGGTGAAGCCAACTGTCCATTCCTATGGTAGTACAGCAGATTGTACTGCGAAAAGAAACACTATGCAAACCTACCCATGATTTTCTGGGAATTAAAAAGGATCAGTAGTCAGACCTGATCCAGACAAATTGTTCTCAATCCCTCAGTAATTTTGAGGGACTGGAGCAATGTTTATTTATTTATTTATTTATTTATTTATTTATTTATTTATTTATTGGTTTACTCTGTATACACGATATTTAACAAGATGACTGTCTTGTATATATGTACATGCATGTGTTTAACTCAGTGTATGCCCCATCCTATTTCCATGTGTTGAGGGCAACACTACAAGGTAGTGAATAAACCGGAAGGGGTTTCTGGGAGTTGCAGTCCAGGAACATCTGGGGACCCACAGGTTGAGAAGCGCTGAAATATACTCTTTGTCTCTAAATAGATTATAGATGGTTATTAGAGATGGGCACGACCAGAATTTTTTTTCGAGTTGTCGTTTTTCGGGACGGGTCCGTTTCGGGTTGTTTCCAGTTTTTCGCAAAATTTTTCAAAAATTTGTCGTTTCATCGTGTTGTTTGTCATTTGTTGTTACCGCCGCGATTTAGCGCGACTTGACTTCCCAGAGCATGGGGTTAGGGGGTAAGGGCTAGGCTTAGGGTAACGGTTAAGGTTAGGGTGGGTTAGTGGGCTGTACCTCTGGATGCCTCTGGCCCACTAAGAACACAGTGTACTGGCGTATGGGTTAGGGTTAGGGTTAGGGTTAGGGTTAGGGTTAGGGTTGGTGGGCTTTTTATGCCCTCTCTGGCACATCCAGAAGTCTCAGCAAAACCTGGCCATGCGATTGGTGGAATGGCTCCAAAAATTTGCATGGTCCCATCCCATGGCCAGCCCATCATTGCGCATGCACAGGTGTAAAAAAATAAAAATAAAATAAAATAAAATAAAATCAATGGAGACGTTTTGTTGCAAGAAAAACCCACTGCTGCTACTGTAAAAATTCAAGCATTTAAAATAGCTAATTTTCGCATGTTTCTGTGGTGGTTTGATGGGTTTTTGGACCACGATTTCAAAAAAAAAATTGCGGTCGCCATTTTGGATCCCCCCGCACCACATGGCAAATGGAGACGCCAAGGATGCCCCCTCCCAGCCCGGTACCAGCAGCCCAGGACAGGAGGGGGGGAGGCTGGAGTGGGGACCCCCCCCCCAGAAACCACCCCTCTGGTAGGTGCCCTCAGGCAGGCATATTTTCGCCTGCTTTTTTGGCTGGGAATCGGGTTTTTTTTTAATTTCTAAAACTTTTTTTCTGTGCCACTTGGCATCGCGCAATCGCTGCGATGCCAGGAACGACAACGACAAATCAGACCCAATTTTTCTTTTGTTGGTTTGAGTTCTAGTTCTGGGGGAGTAATTGTCGTTACCGTTTCTGTTGCGTAACGGAAATGAGTAACAGAAACGGAAACGAGAATTTCGCCAAGTTGTGCCCATGTCTAATGGTTATAGCAGTGCGGACCCACTTTAACTATTATGACTCTACTCAGGTACTCAGAATTGTCTACTGCTAGCATGTTCTGGTGCCCTCCCTTAAACTACTGTAGAGAATTTCCTCCTCTGAGCTCCAGGCTTCTGTGTGGCTGTCTTCCTCCTCATGTTTTCCTCACAACAACTCTGTGGGGTAAGTCAGACTGAGAGAGATTGCTCTCAGTAAGAGCTCACTGAGGGAATTTCATTCCTAAATATGGTGTAGATGTGGAATCTCCAACTCTCTGGCCCCAGTCCAGCAGGCCCCATTCTACCACCCAAAGAACACTAGTTTGCTAACATATTCCTTCATGCCCCTCACATCAAAAGAAACACCTCCCTCACAATGCAGTTTTATATGGCTTTATTCACCTCTCATTTGCAAAGAAAAATATAAATGGCAGGAAATAAATACATACTTTTTTTAAATCTTACATTTGTTGGAAAGCAAGTGAGAAGGAACTACTTAAATGAGAATTATGTTGCTTAGAACAAATGTCTTTGATTGGTTTAAATGGAACATGTACTCCAGTCCAAAGCATAAGTGTTGAATTGAGTAAGACTTATTTGAAGCAATTGTAGACAAGAACAAACTTGCTGCCTTAGTTATGACTTGGGGTGGGGTGGGGTGGAGTTTGATCTATTTTAATACAGTTTAAGTATGCAATTGGACAAGGTATTTAATATTGTGTGTTTTATAGTAAACCAATATTTTGCAGAAGGCTAAGAGCAAAAGAGGTCCCCTTACTATGTAATATGCTACCTCTTTATTGGATAGTTTTATAGTGTGGCAGTGATATTGGAATTTATCTCACTATATCAAAATTTCTCTTATGGCCTTTTCACCAACAACTTTGTAATGGGTGGCTGAGAATATGAGAGTTTGCATCTTACTAACTTAGAGTAACAATACAGCCTGAATATTTTTTCTCTCTCTCTCTTCTTGATTCAGCTTTGGACTGAAACACAGAAACATACACATGTGCAGGCATGAATACACAAGATGCACCAGATGCTGTCATTTTCTTAGCCATTATAGTTTTGTTATGGTTATGCTTGCAATAGACACTTTTAAAAGGAATAGCTTCATTCCAAAACACCACATTTGTGTAGATAATGACTCATATTTTGAAAGATGGAGGTATGAAGTGCTTTGGAGGGGGAAAAGAGAGTACACTTTCATACCTCAAACAGTTAGGTTTAAACCAAGCAGGATTCACTTGCTTGAATGATAGGGAGAATGCTCCCTTAAATTTTGAATCTAAATGTTTTCATTAACTGAGAATAAAACATAGACTCTCTGTCAAGTGCAAAGGACATATAGTATGTGTACAGTACATGATTATTTGTTACTTGATATTATAATTCTACAGGCATATCCCAGGAGTAAGTTCTATTGAACTCACTTTTGAGTAGATGTACATGGAACTCATTGACAGGGGTATATCAC
Organism: Phrynocephalus forsythii; assembly: GCA_029282475.1. Classification (NCBI taxonomy): domain Eukaryota; kingdom Metazoa; phylum Chordata; class Lepidosauria; order Squamata; family Agamidae; genus Phrynocephalus; species Phrynocephalus forsythii. Next base: position 60,016,569 of record JAPFRF010000002.1, read on the forward strand.
AATTTTAAAAAATAGACTCTCTGTAAATCTGACACAAGTGCTAGGTGAGAGTAGATATTGCCTCCTGTGCCATCTTCACCACCTCTGCAGAGCCAGTGCTCAGCAACCCTGATGTTCCACACCATCACCAGCAAGGCCCATCAACATTTTCTGCATCGTGTGAGGCACACAAGCGCATGAGGATGCTTTTTCCATGTATGCCTTGCCACAGAAAAGTGGCCAATGCACCAGAAGTGTTTCCATTCACTGTTGGGGACCTCTGCCTGCAAGTTCCCAATGAATCACTTCCAATGAACATTTTCAAAAGAATGGGCATTATGAAGGGTCGGAAGCAAGAGGGAATGGGGTGGTGGCAAAAGCTTGTGTGGTACTGTGGATGCTCAAAGATGCAAAACTAAAGTAAAGCTAAACGTACAGTAATGAATCAAATGTGAATGCAGTGTTGCTAATCTACCTCACACCTGAGTAGAAAACTGCATTCACAGGGGATGTGAAAACTCCATATGTCTATAAGACTGTGGTCTCCGTTTCATCCGAATCCTGCATAGAAAGACCTCATTGCTGTCCAAGATCTAAGTATCAAATTCATTTTATACAATCCTTTTGCTATTTCTGGAAATGAAAGTCATGATCCACATTTTCTTTTTCCCATCTGAAGTAGTCCAACAACTTCCCCTTTTCCAGTTCTCATTTTGTTTGAGGGTGATCTTATTTAGCAAAAGAAAACTCTCAAGAGGACCACATCAGAATGAAGCAAAAGTCAACATGAATTGTTGTGTGACTCCTGCTATTGAAATGTCCCCAATTAAGGTATATTTACTCCTAAGAGACATCCCATTGATTCCAGGGCAGCCTACTTGCAAATAATGTGCTTCAAGACTGAGCATAAGTATCTTACATACAGTATGATTTCTATTTTCATGCCCAACCAAAAGTGAGGACTACATGAATTTAAGCAGTAAACAAAATGGAGGAGGAAGAGCTAATGATGTTTTAAAATAAAAATTGTGCTCTTAACTATGTTTGCTCTACAGTAAGTAAATTCTACTGACAATGGGACATCTGACCACATGAAAATGTTGAATTCCAACCTGTAAAACATTCCAACAGAACTGGATTCCAATGAATTGCACTTTATATTGTGGCTTGCTCTTTATTCCAATGTAAAGGCTTCAGTCAACGGACAAATTTCCCTCTGAGACTTCCAGTGATAATTGGAAGAACTTCGAACTTTATCAGTTTTAGCAGAGCTGAAGCAGGAAGGTATGCTTTGCAAAACTTGTAAGATGACTCCTTCCTCCACCCAAAAATTTCAAAAGGGAACATGTATCAAAGGAAGATAACATGGCAGTACCATTTTATCAACTGAACAATGGTCCATCACCAGTGGATGCACATGCCAAAGTGTACCTTACTGAAAATGTTCATCTGAACAATATCCACATTTGGGTGCACCCTTTGTTGTGCATTCAAATAGGCCAGGGCTGTCCAACTTTGAACAGTCCAAGGTCTACTTTTTCCAGATGAAGGTGCCTGAGGACTACTACATTAAAACCTCTATTTATGAATTTTATCTCTTCTGAGCATATACTCATAAGTAGACATGGGCACAACTTGGTGAAATTCTCATTTCCGTTTCTGTTTCTCGTTTCCATTACGTAACGGAACAAAGAACGACAATTACTCTGTCAGAACTCGAACTCGAACCGACTAAAGAAAATTTGGGTCTGATTTGTCGTTGTCGTTCCTGGCATCGCAGCAATCGCGTGATGCCAAGCGGCACAGGAAAAAAGTTTTAAAAATAAAAAAACCCGATTCCCGGCCAAAAAAGCAGGCGAAAATATGCCTGCCTGAGTGAGGGCACCTACCAGAGTGGTGGTTTCTGGGGGGGGGTCCCTGGCCTCGCCCCCCTCCTCTCCTGGGCTGCGCAAAGTGCGCATCCTCGTCGAGTCGCCAGGCCAACTCGCCAAGCGGCGCGGCACAGAAAAAAGTTTTAAAAAAAAAAAAACAATTCCCGGCCAAAAAAGCAGGCGAAAATATGCATGCCTGAGTGAGGGCACCTACCAGAGGGGTGGTTTCTGGGGGGGTCCCCGGCCTCCCCCCTCTCCTCTCCTGGGCTGCTCTGGTGGGGGCATCCTTGTCGTCTTGCCGAGTCGACATGCCATACGGTGCGGGCGGGGGATCCAAAATGGGGGACCGCAATATTTATTTTGAAATCGCGTGGTCCAAAAACACACCAAAGCACCACAGAAACATGCGAAAATAGCTATTTTAAAACTGCCTGAATTTTTTCAGTAGCAGCAGTGGGTTTTTCTTGCAACAAAACGTCTCCATTGATTTTATTTTATTTTATTTTTATTTTTATTTTTTTACACCAGCGCAATGATGGGCTGGCCATGGGAGTGTACCATGCAAATTTTTGGAGCCATTCCACCAATTGAATGGCCACTTGGCCAGGTTTTGACCAAGACTTCTGGGATGTGCCAGTCGGGCATAAAAAGCCACTAACCCTAGCCCGAACCCGAACCCGAACCCTAACCCTAACCCATACGACAGTACACTATCCTTCTTAGTGGGTCAGAGAGGCACCCAGAGGTGCACCCCAGTAACTCACCCTAACCTTACCCGTAACCCTAAGCCTAGCCCTTGCGCTAACCCCTAACCAGTAAGCCAGATGTGTACTCGCATTGCACTACAGCAAGTACATTCCCTTCTTAGTGAGTCACAGGGCGCCCGTAGGGGTCCTCTCTCACTTTGTTCCCCAGCCCAAGTGCACCGTATGCAGGCAGGCAGTGAGTCACAGAGGCACCCGAAAGAGAGGTGTCTCTGCCTGCTACTGCTGCTACTTAATGGTATGCATATCCAATTGGCTATGCATGCCATTTTGTAGCGGGCCAGAGGAGGCACCCACCCCAGAAAGGTGCCTCCAGGAGCCCGCTTTCCCTTCATGGCGGGCCAGAGGAGGCACCCACCCCAGAGAGGTGCCTCCAGGAGCCCCCCCCAAAACCAGTACTAACGACAGACGAAAAACCAACAAATGAAATGACAATTTTTTGGAAAATTTCGCGAAAAACGGAAATGAGCCGAAACGGGCCGGCTCCGACACACGACAACTCGAAACATAATTTTTCCTGGTCGTGCCCATCTCTACTCATAAGTTAAAAAAATTGTAAGTAGAGCAGCGGTTTCCCATAGAAACGGATTGAAAATCAATTAATCTGTTCTGGAGGGAACATATTTCAGTGCATTCCTATGGGAAGGCTGACCATGCACATGCTTCCCTTACATCCGCTCGAGCCAACATGGACGGATGCAAGGGAGGCGCGTGCATGCTTGTGCAGATCGCCCCTTCCGCTTGCCCAGGTTGCTGGAAGACTTTTTTAAAAAGGTGCACTTTCCCTCCCAACCCACCCGGGGCCTGACTTGACTCTACTTCTCCTCCTGTTTTCCCCCCTTCTCCCTTCCAGCCCTCTCGCTGCAACTGCTGCTGCCACCCATAGCTCTCACTCACTTCTGCCGTGTTCTCTGTGCAGCTGTCATGGGCCAAGCCAGCAGCGGGGCAATCACATTGTCACGGCAAGGAAGAGGGAATGGCTCAAAAGGGGAGCAGGAGGAGGAGCAGGTCACAGTCTCTGTAAGGCAGCTGTGGGGGTGGGAGGAGGAGGAGGATGGAAAGATGGGAGGAAGGAATTATCTGGGGGGGAGAAGAGGGGGACATATTTATTTATTTATTTATTTATTATGAGATTTGTAACCCGCCCATCTTCCCGTAGGAACTCTGGGCGGCTAACAATGGGCTGATCAATTCAGCCAAGAAACAGAACAAAGCACACTACACAACAATTTAAAAACAAAATGCGCACCCCAGCGTAACATAGGGCTGAACAAACTTAAAACTTATGCTATTAAACAGATGGCGGAAGAGAGAAAAAGAAAAAAAGAAAACTAAGCTAAGTCACCAAAGGCCTCGCGAAACAGCAGTGTTTTTAAAGCTTTGCGAAAGGCCGCCAGGGACTCTGCAGAGTGCACTTCGCTTGGAAGATGATTCCACAGAGATGGGCTGGCCACCGAGAAGGCCCAGTTCCTGGTGGAGGTTTTCTGGGCCTCTCTGGGGGTCGGCACCCAAAGTGAGTGCGCCTGCGCCGACCGAATTGGACAAGCCGAGGTTGATCGCTGGGCGATCCGCTCTGACAGGTAGTCTGGGCCCAAGCCACGGAGGGTTTTATAAACTAAAACCAGGACCTTGAACCTGATCCGGGACGCAACATTAGTTGCTCCTTTAGGTTTCACCCTAGCAGCTGAAGATATCTTTTTAAACAAGCCTCCAATTCTGTTTAAATTATCTGCTCTTCGTTGACTCTTTGGATTCTTAATACCTTCAGATTATATTCTTATGTTCTTAATTTTATTAAAAAAATTATTGCTTTAACTGTGGGTCTGTATACTTTTTATACTTTTTAAATCTACTATGAACTATTTTGTAATGGCTTTAGCACCTAAGAAGTGAGATATAAATTAAGAATAACCTAAAAATTGAGGGCATCTTCCTCCAACCACTGGGTAGGTAATACAGTATTGCTTATTTGGCTACAAATCATTTAATGTGTAGCATCCATTTTATCCAAACTTATCTGAAATGAGGTTTTCCACATTTATGTCTGCCTCATCTACAGCCAAAAAGGAACCTTATGTTTCAATACAGGGTTATTGAGGGTGGGGGGAGGAGAAAGAAAGAAAGAAAGGAGATGGGCACGCCCACGAACCCACCCCTTGGTGTCCCCTCCACTCCCCTTCATCCTCTCTGCACCAACAACTCAGTTGGTCATGAGACAGTGGCATGCTGATCATCTGACCTGTGGGAGAGAGCAGGGGACTGTGCCATGGCCCTTGAACTGCCCCAATTCGCTGAGACAGTGGGCTGGCAGACCCAGAGCTTTGTTGGGGCAGTGGTGGTCCTTGCGGTGGGGGAGGTAGAGGTGGACAACTTATCCCCTCACATTTTTTATTGATGGCTGGCGGGCTACTTTTGAACCCTTACGGGCTACTGGTAGCCCCCGGTCTACCTGTTGGGCAGGCCTGAAATAGGCAAATAGTCATTTCCACAGTATAATTTTCCCATGGGTACCTATTCAGATGCACATTGCAAAGAAGAGTGGTTGGGAATGTGTACAGTTGCTCTGACAATAGAAAAATGTTCCACTACATCTGGTGTAGCAGTCACTGGAGTACAATTACTCCAAACAAGGGTAAAAACAGTGTTCAAGACAGTGGAAGACTAAAGATGACTACGTGTGTTTTTTAAAAATATTATTGGCACAAATGTGTATATTTGTATGTTTCCTGAAATGGCAACTATCACAGGGAAAGTCAAACTTCATGAAAACTTGGCAGGGTTTTATATTTTGCATATTTGTTGAAAAGATGTGTGTGTACACTTTTTTCTTGTTTTCTTTTCATTGTGCTTATTTTCCGGTAAATTGGTTTAATGAAGCTCACATCCATAAGGGATTACAACTATGGGCTATAAAATGAAGGTTTGCTGAGATTAAAAACTAGAAATGCAGTTGCTAGAGTTTGTGCTTCAGTGAGCAAGCCTTATCTTCAATATACAATCTGACACATGGGCTTAAACTATTGTTATTCAATTATATGTTTCACGTCATTGGCATTTCTGCCATTCATTTTGACTTGTAAGTTCTTTATTGTACGGTTTACATGCTGAAATCAAAGATTCTGGAAACACTGTGTTCGTGAAAAATGGTATCCCAAGTCAGACAGATGATTTTAACCCTAATGCTGTTTTTGGATTAGCTGTGTACTGGGATTAGTGTGAAGTATCATTATTTGTTTTATGCAATTCCTGTATTTATTTTCTTTCAGTACATATCAAACATATAGATCTAACCAACTTTTCAATTCAAAAACATTACCCACTGCAATTTATATTCAGAGTCACATAGTAAGATCCAATGTTCCTCAAAAACATAACTACATCTTAATATACTGAAATATAATTTATATTAAAATAGGAATGCTGTCTTTTGTCCTTTTTAGGAGAAAGGCAGGCTATAAATATTTTAAATGAATGCATGCATGAATGAATCTTTAATCTTGCTGAAGCTGGATGCATTTGCTACTAACCATATAAAGGGCAAAGCTGTTGTGGGTTTCTTTGGAGAACTACACTGTTAGGGTGCGGTCAGTGGGAAAGGTGTGTGTCCCATCACACAGGAAAGAGTCACTTCAAGGGGGTAATATCCCTTTCTACTTGCTGCAGAATTGCTCCTGCCAGGGCCCCCAAAGTAGTAATTCTTTACTTTTGGCATGAATTGGTTTCAAGTTGCATCCTATGATCTCTGGAAAATAAGTCACACAAGCAATCCCAAACGTGATCTACGTATTTCCCTATGGAATCGCACCATTAATAGACTCTGAACACATTTATACTGAACCATTTGGTGTAGGCTGGTGTAGTCTAAATAGGATAGCTTGTGTTTATCTTCAGTCAAATATTAATGCCATCCATGAGGATCATGACTCTATTAGGGAGGCAGTAGATTGTGTTGAGATGTCCAGCACACCATCTGATTTTACTGGCTCAGTTTGAATCTATAATGGCTGATGATGTGGACAAGGCACTTATACCCTGCAAAGCCCCTTCCTCTCTATTGGACCCAGGCCCTTCCAGGCTTTTGAAATCTGCCAGGGAGGTAATGGTTCAATGGGCCACACAGATAATAAGGGCATCATTAAAACAAGGCTTAATAAGGATAGATTATTGCAACACTCTCTGCTGGGGTTGCCCTTGACTCTTATTCAGAGACTACATTGGGTACAAAATGCAGTGGCTAGACTGGTGGTTGGTACGTAGATATGGGCACAAAATGAATTTTTAATTCATTTTGTTATTCATTATCTGTTTCGTTAGCTAACAAAATGAATAACGAACCAACCCATCAAAGGAAAACGAAACAAAATGAAACGGAAATTTCCATTTCATTCATTTTGTTTTTCATTGTGGACACTTAGCTTGAGTCCCACTAGTGCCACCACCAGTCCTCTTCAATGCAGGGAAGCAAGCGCCTCTCAGCTGTGGGGAGAAAAATCAGCCCTGGCATCAGGGCTTAAAAAAATAATAATAATAATAAAAATAATAAAAATAAAAATAAAAAGTGCCAACCCAGCCCAGGAGCCACATGGTTGGCATCCTAAAATGTAAATAAATAAATAAATGAAACTAAAAGTGCCATCCCAGCCCCAGAGGCTGCCTGGTCGGTGCTGGGGGGGGGACCCAGGCACGGGGAAGCTAGTGTCTCTTTTAAAATTAAAAAAATCCTGGGCCTGCAGTGGGGCAGTCCATCACTGCCTGGCACAGCCACTGCCAGGGCCTTCCAGGCTGCTGCTGCCACTGCCAGGATTGCCGCTGCCACTGGGATGGCCTCTGCCACTGCTGGGACTGCCACCGAGATAAGCTAAGTTGAACCAGTTTGGCTTGGTTTGGGTTTGTATGATTTTTTAAAAAATTCGTATGAACCCGAACCAAAACAAACTGAGGGTGGGCCTGAAACAGAACCAATCAAACCATCAGTTTTCTGTTTAGTGCCCACCTCTAGTGGTTGGTGCTGGTAAATATGACCACATCACCCCAGTTCTGGATTGTCTACACTGGCTGCCCATTTCATCCCAAATCAGGTTCAAGATACTGGTTTTGATTTACAAAACCTTCCATGACCTGGGACCTGAATACCTGGCGGAGCAGATCTCCCAGAGGTCAACTCAGGCCCATCCCACCAGAATGTCACGGGCACTCTCACTTCGGGTGGCCACGCCCAGGGAGGCCAGGAAATCGGCTACCCGAAACCGGGCCTTCTCTGTGGCTGGCCCCTCACTTTGGAAACACCTGCTACGTGAGTTATGCCTTGCTCTGTCCCTGCTGGCCTTCAAAAAAGCTCTGAAAAATTGCTTTTTAGAGAGGCATTTGGTGACCATTAGTCTGTGTTGAGGTTTTTTTTTCCCTTTGAGACATACGTGCCGCCATCTTTGCTGCTTTTTATATCATTTTTATTTTTATTTTTATTTTTATTTTGATATTACTGTTACATTTTATTGTTGTGAAATGCCCGGAGCTCCATTGGAAGATGGGTGGTAAATAAATAAATAAATAAATAAATAAATAAATAGCCTAAGAACATAAGAACACAAGAAGAGCCATGCTGGATCTGGTCAAAGGCCCATCTAGTCCAGCTTCCTGTATCTCACAGTGGCCCCACAAAATGTGTCTGGGAGCGCACAAGACTAAATATTTGTCTCCTGATACCACTCCCCTGCATCTGGCTCTTGAAGTACCCTGGTTTTAAGCCTAGAGATTACACATCTCCATCGTGTCTTGTAACCTGTGATGGACTTTTCCTCCAGGAATCTGTCCAACCCCCTTTTGAAGGCATCAAAGCCAGATGACATCACTAAGTCCTATGTCAGGGAGTTCCACAGAATAACAACATGCTGGGTAAAAAAATATTTTCTTTTGTCTGTTCTCATTCTCCCAACCCTCAGTTTGAGTGGATGTCTGATAGTTCTGCTATTTTGTGAGAGGAAGAAAAGCGTCCCTCTATTCACTTTACTCATGCCCTGCATAATTTTGTACCTCAGGCACCCTTTTTACAGACTAAAGAGACCCAAATGTTTTAGCCTTTCCTCATAAGGGAGGTGCCCCAGCCTGGTAATCATTTTAGTCACTCTCTTTTACACCTTTTCCAGTTCCACTATGTCTTTCTTGAGATGCGGTGACCAGAATTGTACACAATACCCCAGGTGTGGCCTTACTATCATTTTGTACAATGGCATTATAATGTTGGCTGTTTAATTTTAAATCCCCCTTTTAATAATCCCTAGCATAGAATTGGCCTTCTTCACCACTGCCACACACTGGGTAGACACCATCATCGAGCTGTCCACCAGCAAACCAAGATCTCTTTTCTGATCTGTCACAGATAGCTCAGAGCCCATGAGTTGATAGATAAAGTTTTGATTTTTTTTTTGCCCCAATATGCATTACTTTACATTTTCCTACATTGAAACGCATTTGCCATTTTGCAGCCCATTCCCCCAGTTTGGAGAGATCCTTCTGGAGCTCTTCACAAAAATCTTCTCTTGTTTTTACTTACTGCCTTCTTGCCTCAAATAAAGTATATTGCAGCCCATTCTGAAAGAATCGACATTGTTGGTAGAGGATATCAGTAATTATAATCCTGTTGCCAATATTCCAATTTTGAGAAAATTGATAGAGAGGATTATGAAGAACCAGCTGCAGTTGTTATTGGTGGAAACAGTCCCTTTCATTTGGGGCTCAGACCTTGGGACTGAGGAGCCATAACATTTGTGACCTTGTTATCTGGTAGAGTACCTTTCCCTAAAATCATTTACCTAGGGCTTCTGGACCAGCCAGGTTTCATGGTTATAGGTGACCACCCCAGAGAGGCCCAGAAATTTACCACCAGGAACCAGGTCTTCCCAGGGGTAGCTACAATGCTATGTAATACATTGCCCATGGATATTTGCCTCCATTCTGATGAAGCTGTTTGGATGAGCAGCAAAACGTTTCTATCTCTCAAGAAAAAGAAGTCCAATTGCCATGACCAAACTTCCATACCTCCATTCTGACCTTTAGGAAACATGCAAAATCTGTATTATATGACCAGGCCATCAGACCCATCCTGCTCATGGATCCATATGGTGGATAATATTGATCTCAATTCTCCATTGCCTCTAGGTTTATTTTATTCTTTTTTGGGGGGGATGAATTGTTTTGATCTCATTATTTCTGTCTTTGTGGGTTGGGGTGGATAATTCTGTATGAGTTAAGTGTACAATATTATTTTTGCAAAGGAGTTTTGAAAATATATCATTTTGCTTTTGAAAAACAAGTCTACTCTGAACAAGAAGGTATCAGATATCTTTCTTAAAATGGGCTGAGTCCCCTGAAGAGATATGGAGGAAAAATATTTGCTGGTTGGAATTTCACGTTAAATAAAATGCAGACATGCATTTTCCAACAAAAAAGTCTTATTTTATGCCAAATGAAAATTTAAGGACACCTATTAATTTAAAACTGAACCTTTACTGTCAAATCTGATTCCAGTCACTTCACAACCCCCCCTAAAAAAATCTGGTTTTGTAATCTAGCCAGATATGCACTAACTGTAGGAAGGTAGACAGGCTCATTTGCAAAAATATATGTGGTCAATCAATTAAACTATGTAGGAATGTAAGAGCAATCAATCAACTTTTAGAAACTTTAAAACAGAAAACTGCTGTGATTATGTTTAATCGCAGTAGTAGCCAGGAGTACAGGAGTAGCTATTAGAAGAAGATGCAAGTTCTCTCTTTTTCTTAACTCAACATGATGTTTGTAATGAAGTCTTAGGTTTTTATCAACAGCAACAGACAAGATTCCCATTTCTTGATGTAGAAAGTGCCCCCTTAAAATAGGTACGGTAGATTTTAGCTCATGTGAAAACTGATAGAATGGCAGTCTCTTTAGTCTTTTACATAGCTACCTATAAAAATGTAAGGAGGATTCAACTTAATATACAGTGATACCTTGTATAAAGAAATTAATTCGTTCCGAATGAAATTCTATTAAGCAAATTTTCCTTTTGTACAAACTCCCCATAGGAATGCATTGAAAATGGATTACAGTGCCCCCCTGCCCTTTCGCGGTTCATATACTGCGGTCCCGCTATATCGCGGGACCACAGTATATGAAAAAAGGTTCCCTGGGTTAAGGGGGGAAAGGCCTGTTTCAGGCCTCCCATACTTACCCGCAACCTGGCGCTGTCCCAAATGAGCCTGCAAGGACCTTCCCAGGCCTTCTGGAGGCCCCAAAAGGGCCTCCCTGTGAACCAGAAGTGACTTCCAGATCACCAAAAAACATTTCTGAGGCCTCCGGTAAGTACAAGAGCCCCCAGCTAGGCGCCCCAGGGCTGACCTGACCTGCATCTGCATTTTCAATCATTGCGGGTCGGGTCGGGTCCCTAACCCCCGCAATAGGCGGGGGATTACTGTAATCCTTAATCACAACCGTTTTTCTGTAGTATGGATTCACCCCATAGGCGATTCTGTTAAGTGATTTCCCCCTACCTCCAGATATTTTTTCCTTTAAGCAGATTTTCTGTTAAACAAACCGCTTGTTATATGAGGGTCCACTGTATATGATCAATGCTGTGAGCTAGGTGCAGCTAGTGGATTGACTGAGTGGGCCCCTCACTTCAAAGTGTTTGGGGGGGTGCCCCCTGCCCTAGTCTGACGCTACCTCTCCTGCACAACTTTATCAAGTGGGAAGACTTGCCCATATTAAAAAACTTATTGTTAAGTACTGGTTCATAAACCTTGGGTGGAAAGCACTAAGTGGAAAAGAGATTATCTTCAGCTATAGAGCAGAGATGGGGAAAGTGTGTTCCACCAGATGTTATTGGTAGAGATGGGAATTTTATACTTTTTTTTTTTTTTTTTAGCAACAACACCCGACAGTCCTTTGGGTGAACTGCCCAAGCTAGATTTCTGTGGCCTTCAGCTGCCCAAAAGCCTTCTTAGGCATTTGATATAACTTACAGCTGGTGCAAAAAAATGAGAAAAACCTCTCCATTTCTGTCTTCCAAGGCAGAGGAAATGGCTGGGGTACTGCTAAGGTCCATGGGCACTACAAAGCATTAGTGGTAGGGTTGTTTCCCTGACCATGAATGGTCATAAATGTGGAGAGAATGAGTTAGTTGTGATGAAAAGGAGGTAAGGGTATATGTTGATAGATTTGATATACATTGCTCTGAATCTCAAAGAAAGCACCAACTCAAACAGACTAGAACTATCAAAAGGAGAATACGGTACTTCTCCACAATTTATCTGTGGGTGACAATACCAGGACCTGCTCAGGAATTTAGTACAAGAACGTCCTACTAACTCAGGCCAAATTATTCATTTGATACTGAGGGGGAAGATGAAATTGGAAATGTATTTAAAGAAAGGAATGTTGTAGTGACTTCAGATATTTTCAAATAAATTGAATTTATATCATTAATATCAAAGAGGCAAATTTTCTAAAATCATGTTGTTTTTAAGGTCAATAAGATTTTGTTTGCTAAACATCATTCAATTGCTTTCTGCATTTCTTTCTTCAAATAGAAAAGTCTTTAAGATTACTTTTTAAAAAGCAAAATCTGGCTTTAAACGTGGCTTGACTTTACTACTGCCTAAAGTAGAGAATTTGTTAAAAAACAGCCCTGATGATTGCTTTGTGGTTGGGTGATAAGTGGTTTACTGATTTTAAAAAAGGAATCAGGTTCTGGGATCCACCACCACCCCGCCTGCTTGATGTCTGTTTGTGAATGGCAGTCAGCACAAGAGGGTATCCTCTAGATCAGTGGTTCTCAACCTGTAGGTCCCCAGATGTTTCTAGATTGCAACTCCCAGAAGTCTTCATCACTAGCTGATCTGGCCAGGATTTCTGGGAGTTGCAGTCCAGGAACATCTGGGGACCCACAGGTTGAGAACCACTGCTTTAGATCTTGACTGCTGACATGGATGTTGTCAAATAAGCATACCTATGACAGAAATTAAATTGGAGGGGGTTCCTCTGAGGATCTCAAGGGTCAAGAAGGCTCTTTATATAGCATGGACAGAAGTTGTGTAAGGCTTTATAGTTAATCACCAACACTTTCAGTTGGTGGCCATTGTGTTCCCATTTCTGGAGGATGGTCACTCCATTACTTTCTTTTTAAAACATAGAAATATTTTGTCCAAACTGCTCCAGCTTTTTGCTACAGAGCAAGAGCATATTGTCTGTTCCATGTTTACCAAATTTGGTGCACATGTGTAGCATTTAGGGATGGACAAAACAGAAAAATTGTGGGTTTTTTTGCTTTGATTCATACCCCCCCTCCATCCATAGTTCTTCAGGTGCTCTGTCCACCAAATCTAGTTCCCTAAATCTATTCTTCACCTCCACTGTTTATTCATAAAGGATTTGACTTAGATTGTACCTGACTGGCCCAGTGGTCTTCCCTACTTTCTTCAGTTTAAGTTTATATATAAAATAAAGAAAGCCTGCTCAAATTTTATTATTATAATAAAACCCTGTCCCATATCCCCCCCCAATAAAACCCTCCCAAACAGAACGAAACAGAAGCTGTGTGCTTCTCTGAGCACGGAGAGATACACAAATGGGGGTGGGTGGGTGGGTGTTATGAAGAATGGGGGAACTGGTACAGAAGAGGTGGGTGGTGTACTGAGAATAACAACACACACAAACCACTCTCTCTTTGTCCACTCACACAACACGCAAAGCAGCTTTGAGCACACAGGGACAGCAGAAGTGAAGCTAGCCCAACTGTAAGACAGCAAGCTAGCAGCACTACCAAAGTCAGCTGTAACTCCCCTCACTCCCACAGACAACAAAGAAAATGAAACCAGCCAGTCTCTTATATATCCTAGCCCCAGCAGGCAGTTAGAAACCACACACACACACACACACACACACACACACACACACACACACACACACACACACAAAAACTGCAGACAAAAAACAGCAATTTAAAATGGATTCCTATGGGCACCCCCTTTGGAGTTGCATAACTTGGCCCCCTGTACCCCCAAACCTCTCCAAATTGGGGGTGCTTAAAGAGAATAACTTGAGGAAGGTCCACTGTAATTCCTCTCCCCTTCATATACATACAGATGGAAATGACTTGAAGATACTGGTGGGAAGCTCACTGAAAATGTATGATACTCATAGCAGTGATTGTTATATGCTATCTTCGAAATTAGTTAAAGATAAGAAAACCAATTGCTGGGGAATATGATAAGACAGAATGACAGAATGCTGGAGTATATAGGGCTTGAGCCTGATAGGAGGCTCATGATGTAGTAGTTAAACTGCTGTAGTGCAGCCAACTGTGTTCACAGCCCGGGGTTCAATACTAGGTAGCTGGCTCCTGGTTAACTCAGCCTTCTATCCTTCCGAGGTCAGTAAAATAATACCCAGCTTGCGGGAGGTGGGGAGAGAATGTGTAGCCTGCAAAATTAAATTGTAAACTGCCCCGTGGGTGCTTTAAGGTACATAGGCAGAACTCTTTACTTTGCTTTTTTAAAAAAGGTATAGATATAAAAATGTCCGTTTGCAGTGAAGAATGTTATCTGCAAGAAGAAATTGAGACTAGAGCCATTATCCAAAGATCTACATTAGTTCTTAAACCAGTGGAGGCACTGGGCTTTTATATTTCAGGCAGCAGAACCTCATGCCATGTAGCAAACATCTTTTGCAATGGGATAGAATTTCAAAACCAATTTGTGTTACACTATGGAGAACTGCTGCTTGTGGGAAGGCAGGGGTTAGCAACCCTGGTAAGTTTCATGCCCAAGTCCATGAGTATACCTGGAGGGTTATGTTCAACAGTATAATTTTCCAAGTTAAGTTTGGCACTTATCAAGCTGGTTTTGAACTTGATAATCCAAGATGTTTCCTTCTGTGTTACCACAGCTGCTTTTGTATATTGTATATTTTCATACATCTTTGTCTGTTGATGTCCCCCCACCACCAAGAATGGATCATCATACTGTGAAATATAACTGTGTTCATAGTATGGTGTTTGAATTACTGTACAGTACTTGAATCCAGCCAAAAGAGGGTATTGTGATGGCAAAGAGATGTATTAGCATGCACTTGAAGAGGAGAAAAATTTAACAGGTCCATTTAAAAAAACCCAGAAGGCATTAGTAGAATACTTTGCACCTAATTTAGGGCTATTTCACCTGTGAAATGTGCTTATTAAGTTTCTTTAATGAGTAGGAAACTGGTTATGTTTGAATAGGCCAGGTGTGAGTGAATTCTCCAGAAAAGAATGTTAAACATTAGTCATGGCTGAAATATTCTATTTTTATACAAATGTGTTTTACAGTTCATGTCAGTTATAGAAAACATACAAAAGCTATTTCCTATCTTCAGTAGACAAAATATTAGAATCACAGCTCTTTCCCCTATTTATGTGATTGTTTTTTCTTTTCTTTTTGAAGTTAACAACACAGTATAGTGAGCACAATGGCTAGTTCTTGACCTTGCATTCAGCAAAAATGGCTTTGAAGTGTGTATATTCAATGACAAATTCAAGATGCCAATAATCTGCGCCAGCAGGATTTCAGCTTTATTCTCCATGGAATAAAATCTTCTTACTGTGAGTTTTCTCAGTACAATTTTTTTTTTTTTAAAATCAGCATCTCACAATTTTGTGCATGTTTTACATAGGAAATAAAAGCGAGTTTTTCTTTCTTTCTTTCTTTCTTTCTTTCTTTCTTTCTTTCTTTCTTTCTTTCTTCCTTCCTTCCTTCCTTCCTTCCTTCCTTCCTTCCTTCCTTAGCTCTCCAGATTGCTATCTTGGGCAGAATGAGGCATTACTCACAAAACAGTCCTAAGGAAAACCAGAAATATCTATGTCATAGAAACAATAAAGGTCTGTTACTTTTACTGAGATTGAAAACAACTTCCAAAATAACAACAAGCATCTTTATTACAGCAACTTTCTTCTCCAGGACCACCAAATCTCACTAGATTTTCCTGGAAGGTGGCCTACAATGTTGGGAGGGTGACCAGGATGGTTGAAGGTCTGGAAGAAATGTCTTATTGAGGAGCGGCTTAGGGAAGTGGAAATGTTTAGCCTTTCAAAAAGAAGACTGAGAGGAGGATATGATTGTTGTTGTTCAGTCGTTCAGTCGTGTCCGACTCTTCGTGACCCCATGGACCAGAGCTCGCCAGGCCTTCCTATCCTCCACTGCCTCCCGGAGTTTTGTCAAATTCATTTTGGTTGCATTGATGACACTGTCCAACCATCTCATTCTCTGTCGTCCTCTTTTCCTTTTGCCTTCGATTTTTCCCAGCATCAGGGACTTTTCCAGGGAGTCCTCTCTTCTCATGAGGTGGCCAAAGTACTGGAGCCTTAGCTTCAAAATCTGTCCTTCCAGTGAACATTCGGGGTTGATTTCTTTCAGAATGGATAGGTTTGATCTCCTTGCAGTCCAGGGGACTCTCAAGACTCTCCTCCAGCACCACAGCTCAAAAGCATCAATTCTGCGGCGATCAGCCTTCTTTATAGTCCAGCTCTCACTTCCATACATCACTACTGGAAAAACCATAGCTTTAACCATCCTGACCTTAGTTGGCAAACTGATGTCTCTGCTCTTTAGTATGCTATCTAGGTTTGCCATTGCTTTCCTCCCAAGAAGCAGGCGTCTTTTTTATTTCATTGCTGCAGTCGCCATCTGAAGTGATCAAGGAGCCCAAGAAAATAAACTCTGTCACTGCCTCCATTTCTTCCCCTTCTATTTGCCAGGAGGTGATGGGACCAGTGGCCATGATCTTAGTTTTTTTGATGTTGAGCTTCAGCCCATTTTTTCCACTCTCCTCTTTCACCCTCATTAAGAGGTTCTTTAATTCTTCCTCACTCTCTGCTATTAGAGTAGTATCATCTGCGTATCTGAGGTTGTTGATATTTCGTCCGGCAATCTTAATTCCGGCTTGTGATTCATCCAGACCGGCCTTTCTCATGATGTACTCTGCATATAAGTTAAATAGGCAAGGTGACAGTATACAGCCTTGTCGTACTCCTTTCCCAATTCTAAACCAGTCAGTTGTTCCATATCCAGTTCTGACGGTTGCTGCTTGTTCCACATATAGATTTCTTAGGAGACAGATAAGGTGGTCAGGCACTCCCATTCCTTTAAGGACTTGCCATAGTTTGTTGTGGTCTACACAGTCGAAGGCTTTGGCATAGTCAATGAAGCAGAAGTAGATGTTTTTCTGGAACTCTCTGGCTTTCTCCATAATCCAGCGCATGTTGGCGATTTGATCTCTAGTTCCTCTGCCCCTTCGAAATCCAGCTTGTAGTTCTGGAAGTTCTCTTTCCACATACTGCTGAAGCCTGCCTTGTAGAATTTTGAGCATAACCTTGCTAGCATGTGAAATGAGTGCAATTGTGCGATAGTTGGAGCATTCTTTGGCATTTCCTTTCTTTGGGATTGGGATGTAGACCAATCTTTTCCAGTCCTCTGGCCACTGCTGGGTTTTCCAAATTTGCTGGCATATCTTATGCAGCACCTTTACAGCATCCTCTTTTAAGATTTTAAAGAGTTCAATTGGAATGCCGTCACCTCCACTGGCCTTGTTGTTTGCAATGCTTTCTAAGGCCCACTTGACTTCACTTTCCAGGATGTCTGGCTCCAAGTCAGCAATTACGCTATCTTGGTTATCAGGGACATCCAGATCTTTCCGATATAATTCTTCTGTATATTCTTGCCATCTCTTCTTGATCTCTTCTGCTTCAGTTAGGTCCCTACCATTTTTGTCCTTTATCATATCCATCTTTGCACGAAATACCCCTTTAATATCTCCAATTTTCTTGAACAGATCTCTGGTTTTTCCTTTTCTGTTGTTTTCCTCTATTTCTTTGCACTGTTCATTCAAGAAGGCCGCCCTGTCTCTCCTTGCTATTCTTTGGAAGTCTGCATTCAATTTTCTGTATCTTTCCCTTTCTCCCTTGCATTTTGCATCCCTTCTCTCCTCCGCTATTTGTAGGGCCTCGTTGGACAACCACTTTGCTTTCTTGCATTTTCTTTTCTTTGGAATATTTTTCATTGCAGCCTCCTGTACAATGTTACAAGCCTCCATCCATAATTCTTCAGGTGTTCTGTCCACCAAATCTAGTTCCTTGAATCTATTCTTCACTTCCACTGTGTATTCATATGGGATTTGACTTAGGTTATACCTAACTGGCCCAGTGATCTTCCCTACTTTCTTCAGTTTAAGTTTGAATTTTGAAATAAGAAGCTGATGATCTGAGCCACAGTCAGCACCAGGTCTTGTTTTTGCTGACTGTATAGAGCTCCTCCATCTTTGGCTGCAGAGAACATAGTCAATCTGATTCGGTATTGTCCATCTGGTGATGTCCATGTGTAGAGTCGCCTTTTGTGTTGTTGGAAAAGAGTGTTTGCAATGACCAGCTTGTTCTCTTGACAAAATTCAATTAGCCTTTGCCCTGCTTCATTTGGAACTCCAAGGCCAAACTTGCCAGTTATTCCTTTTATCACTTGACTCCCTACTTTAGCATTCCAATCCCTATGATGAGAAGAACATCTTTCTTTGGTGTCACTTCTAGAAGTTCTTGTAAGTCTTCGTAAAATTGGTCAATCTCAGACTCTTCAGCACTGGTAGTTGGTGCATAAACTTGGATTACTGTGATGTTCAAAGGGCTGCCTTGGAATCGTACCGAGATCATTCTATCATTTTTAGGTTGTATCCCAGCACTGCTTTTCTCACTCTATTGTTGACTATGAAGGCTACTCCATTTCTTCTTTGGGATTCTTGCCCACAGTAGTAGATGTGATAGTCATCTGAACTGAATTCACCCATTCCTGTCCATTTAAGTTCACTGATACCCAGGATGTCAATGTTTATTCTTTCCATCTCACGTTTGACCACATCCAGCTTACCCTGGTTCATAGATCTCACATTCCAGGTTCCTATGCAGTATATTTCTTTGCAGCGTTGGACTTTCCTTTCTCTTCCAGGCACGTCTGCAGCTGAGCGTCCTTTCGGCTTTGGCCCAGCGACTTCATTAGCTCTGGAGCTACTTGTACTTGTCCTCCGCTCTTCCTCAGTAGCATGTTGGACACCTTCCGACCTGAGGGGCTCATCTTCCAGCGTCATATCTTTTAGCCTTTTGTTTCTGACCATGGGATGTTCTTGGCAGGGATACCGGGGTGGCTTGCCAGTTCCTACCCCAGGAAGTCTTATTACAGGCCTCATTGTCAGCAGTGTAATTAGCCTTACAATGATGAAAGCACAGTTCAGCCTGTTTTATTTTGTAGCCTCACTGATCAACTGGGACACAAAAGTAGAAATGTGCCCCATTTATAAGATATTCCAGACTGAGGCAGGAGGATATGATAACTATGTTTAAATATTTGAAAGGATGTCACATTGAAGAAGGGACTGGTTTGTTTTCCATGGCTTCAGAGACTAGGACGCAGGGCAGTGGTGTCAAACTACAGGAAAAGAGATTCCATTTGAACATTAGGAAAAACTTCATGACGGTTAGAGCTGTTTGGCAGTGGAATAGGCTGCCACAAAGGAGGGTGGTGGAGTCTCCTTCTTTGGAGGTTTTTAAGCAGAGGCTGGGGGGCCATCTGTCGGAAATACTGTGATAGAGGTTCCGGCATGACAGGGGGTTGGACTGGATGGCCCTTGAAGTTTCTTCCAACTCTATGTTTCTATGAAATTGTTTTGAGAAGAACTATGGCACAAGCAGGAGATCTTGAACAGGCTAGACAACGGGTCCTTAGAAGGTCCACTGAAACTGGTTTCAGACAGAAAATCATCCGTATATATTCCAAATCCTACTGAAGCTCTCTCCCCCCGCTACATGTTATTCAAAGGTAAGTGTAATAGACAAGTTGCTATTCTGTTTTCTGCATAAAATAAGTGCCCAGTTCTATGCGGGATGCACTCCAATACAGGGCAGCCTGGAAAATGTCATCTCAGAAAACTCCCCTGAAATTGTTTTACTTGCAGCAAATTGATACCTACAACATCCTACCACAGACCTCCTATCACGTTTGTCACTCTGTGATAGGCTTAATAGATGTGTTGTTCTAATGTTTTCTGCACAGAAGAGGAGCTCTCTTAATATAAGATACATCACATAGGTTGCAAAATGAAACCTTTGAAATCTCCACTTAAATTCTTATTTTCTCTTATAGGAAATCCTCCCCCACCCACCCACCCCCAAACTTTCATGGAGAATACGCCTAATTCGGTGCTACAATCTTGTGGAGTTTGTGGGGGAACTGCTTGATTTTGCCCAGCATTTGGTGAGGTAGAGGTGGGGTGGTGAATCCATAACATACCAAAACATTGACGCTTTGATCCATTTCAGACTGTGATGGGTTTTGCCATGTACAAATGCCACTGAGAAAAGGAACAATTTTCTCACCTCAGAACAGTGATTAATATTCGAAATGGTATAAGATTTGTAACTTCAAGCAAACTACATCCTTGCACAAGAAAGACTCTGGGACAAATATCTTAATGAGCAAATATATTGTCTCTCCCTTGGAAAACGATATGGTGGCTTGCAAATACAACTTTTCAGGAACGAGAAGCAGGACCCACCTACTCCTTGATCAATATATGAGACCCGTCAATGTCAAAGTGCTTCTCAAGTCCATTTTTGCATTGCAGGAGAGCCACATTTAAGTCAAAGCACAGTAAAATCCAGCCAATGCTAGTATGCACGCTTTAAAATTAATTTCTGAGGGTGAAAAATCAAACAGGTGCTTGGTAATAATTGATAATATATTTGCTATCTTTGCATGAAGACAATTGCAGTGATTTAAAATGTGTTCTCAGTGTGTTACATTCATTCTTCTTGCAATACTTCAGTGCTTTTATGTTAAAGTACAAGCTGAGCATGGCATTTTGAACCCTAGTTTATTCACACAGACATTTATTGCAACATTAGAAGAAACAATGAGACAGAGCCTCTCCATCTACTTTCTCAAAATGCAGTCAAAATTGCTCTCAAATGTGGGTTATAAACTTGTAATCTGAACTCCAGCCACTTGGCAGGGCTGCAGAAGAATTTACGATGTGCTAAATATTTCCTTTGTTCTTCTCAGTGGTAGCCTGCTGTAGCAATTAGAAAAGCAACTGGTTGCACATGTAAACTATAGCTGTTTTCTACAGCCTTGGTGATAACTGTTGAAAGGTTCAGTAAGAATGACTTGGTATTTTAATATTACATTTTTCTCCTCCCCAAATTAAATCTTCATTAACCTATACTCCATTTTATTCTGGTCTTGCGTACTTGCAGCTCTAGTAGGTCACTGTGGGCTGTTTCACCCTGAAACAGAAGAACTGTAGGAAGTGACTTGTCAAATCAGAAAACAAGGCTCCATAGAGAGCACAATGTAGGTTTCAATAGCAAACATAAAGATTGCAAGTAAGTTACCGGAAGTAAGGTCCAACTTTTCTTGTTCTGTTTCAAAATCTTCTGCTAAGCTAGTGGATCTTTAAAATAAAACTAATGATATACACAGCACAGTTAGACTCTTGCATCTGGAAAAAAGTTGACTTTTAGATTCTCTAAGAGTTAAGAACTACACTTGCTGAGAAGAGTTTCTCCCTCTACCTATGTGTGAGTCATTGTTCTATGTTGCCGGTCCATTCAAAAAAGTGTTTTTTGTTGATGTTGTCATCTCCCAGAACCCCTGGGCCAGTAATCTCTTTCTCAAGCTCTGGCCTCACACAATCCCATCTCAAGTAGAGAAAGAGTGCTCCCATTCTAGTATGCCCTGACTGAAAACAAGGAAGGACAAGATTGCAGCTGTCAAGTTGACAATCTCTTCTGCTGGTGGGTCCTTTGAGATCAGAAATGGATCATGTAAGTGATCTTTTGCAACATATCTCCATATCTCATTTGGAAACTATTGCTCTGTCATTTGTTCCGTGTGCCCACTACTGCCTTAGAATGTAGAATATTGTTCCATTCCTGCAACCATTCCTATGTGACTCAGCTACTGCCATTACTGTGAAGCCAAAGCAGAATGTTCTGTGTTTACAGTGTATCGTCAACCACAGTATACACAGGACATCCTACCCTTGGCTTGCCAGTATGGCAAAAACATGGGAATGGATGTGGGAATGGAACAGAATCCCCTCTGCCTGTGGGGAGGGCACCAAGAGTGCAGAATAGACAAGGAGGTGGGCACCTCTGGATGGCATCACTCCCAACAGCAGCAGTGACTGAGAGACGTGAGACTCCATGCCTTTCCTGCGTGGCGTCCCTGTGCCCAGGCTGGCAGAAGGCTTCCCTGCCATCCTGGCTGATGGTCCCACGGCTGGGCCCTGGGGGAGCCCCCAGACTACCTCGGCTGGGGGCACCTCCCTCCTCCTGTTCCTCCTCCTCCTCCTGCTGTTGCTGGCCACCCTACATGGAGGAGAGGGAGTGCTCCATGGCTACCACAGCCAGCAGCCCCAGTGTCACACATCTGCCTCGGCCTGGCCACAGCACCCCTTTCCAGCCCAGCAGGTGCACCAGCCTTATGGCCCCAGGGAAGCCCCATGGCTGGCTGGCTGGCTTGCTAGCTGGAGGGTGAATGGGCAGGGGCCTTCCCTGCCCGGTGGGGTTCCTCCGCCTGGCCCAGAAAAGGAGGTGAGCGAGTGGCCGGCTGGCCAAAGATGCTTACAAGGGGTCGGTGGGTGGGGCTTGCAAGAGGTCAGTGGGTGGGGCTTATAGTGGGGGCAGGATTGGGGAGCAGATGCCCCTCCTCCTTACAAAATGTTTGAACACGCCTGTGCTAAAAGATCTTCTCCTCCTGTTTCTCAGATGAAATCTAATCAAGAAACAAAACTATGTCTCCATCAGGAAAAAGAGAGAGAGTTATAGGGGTGCCTTCTTGCCTTCCTGGTGGGTCAGTTACTAGTAGTTGGTTACCCAAAAGTATGACACTTAGCATTTAAAAGAGCCATTCAGAAGGAAAAGTCTGTTTTTTCATACTGTTGCAGCAAAAACAATAGTATTCTGGCAATTTAAAAAGCACATTGTTCTGTATATATACTTCCCTATAGTGCTTGAAGCACTCTCTGGGCGGTTTACGTGCCTTCTAATTATGCACTTTTTCAGAGCCTGAGTCCTCTTCCTGACTCAGAAAATGAGGCTTATTTTTTTTAAACCCCCCACACACTGTATTTGAGAACAAAACAACAAAAAGTGCATTGTGATAGCTGAGCCACAGGACAGAATTCTGACAGGAGTAGTGCAATCATACATGAGCAGAGAACGTCTGTCTTTAAAGTTCTTCTCAAGGTCCCTTAGAACAACCTCTTAAGGCTACAAAAATGTTGTGCACGACTAGGCCATCCTGTAGGAACATCAAAGCACCACCATAATTTCACAGTAGGGTTCCGAAGCTTACCCCTGAGAGTCTGATTTTGTCTGTTTACCTTTTTCTGATTTTGTGAATTAAAGGAACAGCTGTTTCACACAGAATCCATTAGGTTTCTCATCTTAAAATCTCTTCTAAATGCTGATGTATTAGCAACATTGCAGCTTCAGAATAAAACTAAGAACAGAAAAGATAACTTTAGCAGCAATTTTTGCTCTATGCTTTCTGGGACAGCAAAACCATAATAATTTTTGAAATGTTGCTCTGAACTTCACTGACTGACTGCAGTATTTGACACTAGAGATGGGCATCAAACAAAAAAATGAAACACTGTTTCATTGTTTTGTTAGCTAACAAAACAAAATGAAACAAAACGAAACGGGGAAGCAGCATTTCGTTAGTAATGAAACAAAATGGCATTTTTTTCTGTTTAAAATAAAATAAACCACTGTAAAATGGTTCCCCTGGGTCCTAGAGGTACCACATTGCCTCTCGGACCCAGGGGACCCATTTTATAGAGTAACAAATTGGTTTGTTACTGTTTCATTTTGTAGATATTTTTTTTTAAAAAAAAATGTTTCTAACAAAACAAAATGAATCACGGGGAGAACAAAACACAACAAAACACATTTTTCCATTTCGTGCCGATCCCTATTTGACACATCTGGATATAGGGCAACACTACAGGCTGGTTTGGGCTAAATAGGATCACATGAGATAGGGTGGAGGTCCAGTATGTCATTGGATATGATCCTTGCATCAATAACAGACCGCAAGCAACCCTGTTTAGTACAGTTCCTTCCATTTGGAATTTCACTAAAAGATAGCCACATTACAATACTGGCAAATTAAATATTTCCTCTGCTCTGTGGAAGGGTAGAGGCAAGGATGATTATTATTATTCTTTTACTGTATTAGGACAGTTCTGCTGTGCTGCATCACTTAAAATTAAAAAAGAAAATAAAACATCCTTTCAAAAGCAGGAGGGGACAGGAAGGAACAATGAAGCAGAGTTTTTCCCCCTTTTCACTGAGGCTTATCTTAAAGATCAACCCAGGATGCAACAGTGGATTTGGGTATGAGCAGGTATACAACCTGGCCTTTAATGAAAGTCAAAATTTAAAAGAAGAAGCAGAAGCCTTGATAACCCTAAGCTTGCTTTGGTTTGTTTTCAGCAATTGCATACACTGGAAGCAAACCAAAAGGGAGTGATTTTGCGAACACTAAAAAAGGTAGAGGCTGCCGGGAGGGGTGCAGAAAGGTACAATTGGGCATGGGCTGGTTTAATCTAGTGATTATATTGTGTGATCATGGGAGCATGGAGGAAACTATCCTGTCCCAACAGTGGGCTAAATAGCAGGCAAAGTGCCTTTCTGACCACACCCTTAATTTTGTTATATCTAGAGGTATTATTGAATCAGCCTCAAATTTCTTAGAGTTGCAGACTTCAGGAAGATCACAATTGTCAAGCTTCATGTTTTTAGTTGAACAGATATCATTAATCTAAGTTGTATAATTTTGAAACTCACAATAGCAGTAATATCTGTTTGTTCATTCATTCTGATATACTAAAAGGGCCATCCTATATTCATTCAGTGTCTTGTCCGGAGAAGCAGTGGAAGCTTCAAAACACACAGGATCTTCGGGAAAGGGCCGGTACTACCTCCTGTTTTCTTACCATTAATTTCTTCCTTTTACCCTTTCAAGGTAGGATTGAAAATGGAGGAAGGAGGAGGCATGTTTGATGTGTTGGTGGAGTGTGGGACTAATTATTTGTGAGATGTACACAGTTTATAACCAGAACAATCCTCATCTCAACTCTTTTGGGAAAGGTGTCCCTCTAGTACACAGGTTACTGCTATCAAAGGTGATGTCATCATTAGCAAATTTAAATTTCAGGAGAGTAAATGGGTGGAGTGTTTTGTCACATAATTGGCACAGGTTTTAGGAATTAGGTGAGCTTATGTTTGAACTACCCATTTTAAAATCTCTACGTCATCTCTAATAGTTTGACTGCCCCTGCATGTCAGCTGTCACATTTTCTCAAATACAGTTTGCTACATGTCAGATGCAGTTAAATCTCAGCTGTTACTGGAAGCCAGTTTTCAAACACTGTGGCTTTCAAATGCTTTTCTGCTATTGGGGCGACAAGTATTACCATTAAATATATTTACTTAATTATGTACTGTATTACATTATTAATATGCTGCCTTTCCCCTCATTGGGTAATAATGGCTGCTAATAAACAATTAAAAAAATAATTGCAGTTAAAATCACCAAGCTAAAAGACAAATATATGTCAACATTAAACTACCATTTAAAATATTTTTAAAACATTTTTTAAAACTTGTAAGGCTCTCTGAGTTCCAGAAATACAGCATTCCTAAAGCCCCCACATATTGCATAAAAGCCTGCCTGCCTGAAACTGAAGGTCTTTGCCTGATGAGAGAAGAACAAGAAGGAAACCAACCTAGTTTCATGTGGCAGTGCATTCCAAAGCAAGTTGAGAGCAACCACTAGGAAGGCCTTCTTTCATGTCTTCGCCACACAAGCCAGGGAAGATGGTGGAATCAAGAGTCGAGCCCGCCTGTTGATCTTAAAAGTTGGTGAGGCTCATGTGAGGTGATACTGTTCTTTGGATAGTTTAGATCCAAACTGTATAGGCCAGTGGTGGCAAACCCTCGGCATTCTAGATGTCTTGGACCACAACTCCCACAGTTGTCATTGGCAATACAGGCTTGGAATTCTGGGAGTTGTGGTCCAAAACATCTGGAGTGCCAAAGGTTTGCCACCACTGGTATAGGCCTTTGCTGCATGATCACCATAGTAGACATGACATAATGAGTTGCTCCTGAAAAACTGACCTCAGCCTTGTTCTTGAAATCCACCAGCACAACAAGCTAAGACACCTCAAGTCAAGTTCCATTCCTCAGACCAAATTATTTACACAGCCATAGCTGAGATTGGAGAAGTTACTTATTTGGAGAACAGCAACCAAAATCTTCCAGCTAGCATGGCCAGTGGCATACAGTGGTACCTTGTATAAAGGAATTAATTTGTTCCAAATGAAATTATGTTAGAAATTTTCCTTTATACAAATTCCCATAAGAATGCATTGAAAACGGAGTAATCCCATTTTTATGTTGTACGGATTCTCCCCATAGGCGATTATGTTAAGCAAATTTCCCCTATCTCTGGAATTTTTTATGTTGTACAAATTTTATGTTATACAAGTTGTTTATTATACAAGGGTCCACTGTATTTTGATTTGAAGAGAAGAATCTGGAATTCTGTTAATCTGATAACAATTACTAGTAGCTTTTGTTTTCAATGATAAAGATGGTAGAAGGAATCCCCATTCTTAAGTATATATGCAGTATTTTCCTCCCAGTTAGTTCATTTGTGGGATTAAATTGAAATATTTGCCATGGCATTTAAAAAACAATTTTGCGCTTAACAGGAGAATAACTTACTTTTTAATTATCTCTGTGTGTGGGGGTGTAGCATTCATGTGTAACATGCAAGGTATTGTGATAACTTGAAGACTAGTATGTTTTATTTGATATCAATGTTTGTGGGCTTTGAAAACAGGATCTGGAGTCCATGAAAGTACATGCCAAATAAAATTTGTTACTCTTCTATCATAAGATTTTTTTGTTGCTTGATCTCACTTTCAGTGGTGTATTGGTCCTGATATTATTAAAAGACCAGGAATTTTTAAGAAGCAGTGTCAATCTACAGCAAGTTACAGAAAAAATGGCTGGTATCCATTAATTTAATGGAATTCAATTTGAATGTGATGATATTTAGTTGGCACCCATCAATTTACCCATAGATCCACCATGTAATCATATGCAAGTGGACGTACTGTAGGTTAGATAATAGCCTTTGGTTGACTATCTAATCAAGATGAAGGGCTGTTATCTGACCGATGGGACATCGCCCCTGACTCTTTGAACCAATAATTCAATGTAGTGGTAGTCAAAAAGTTTGGCTTTAAAGTACTTTAGGTTATTCCCAAGAAGCAGTCCTATACAGTCTACTTTGGAAACATTTTGAACCAACTTTCTGAGAACACTATCTTTCTGAGTCAGTTAAACAGACTATGTTATTCTAATGCACATTTAAAGAAGTCTTCATGTTCCTTATTTTGAGTCTAATGATAAGTTAAATGGAACAGTCAAATGAGAACCAGCAGAAATCTGGCCAGTTGTACAGCCCTGCCCACCAGCGAAAGTTTCAGTAACTGGTGTCATCAGCCTCCTGATTATTTTTATACTTTGTTTGACAGACACTTCTGCAAATGTCTCCCTGTTTTACGTCGTCAGCAGAGCTCCTAGGCAAAGTTCCTAACGTATCTTTAAGTACTGCTAAGCTGATTGGCATTTACTCACCCACCCCTCCCCATTAGAATCATGGGGACAGTCTTGGCAGGAATTATTGTTATTTTTTTAATTGAACAGCTGCCTTTTAAAACTTAAGCCTATTTGCCTCTTTGGGGAGGGAAAGGACCAGGTAACCATTAAAATTTGTTCTTACTAATTGGAGGAAAATGCTCTGTAAACAATCGAAAGGCCCTTTCCTACTTATGGCCTGACATTTCTACAAAATGTTTAATTGCTTGCATGGACCTAAGGGGCGGTGTTCTTTTTTTAAGCTGCATGTGCTCTCTGCCAAATACTAGCTTGGACATGCTGTGAGCGGTTTTTTGGGTCACCAGCAGCTTGTGCTATTTTGAGTTCTGACACTCCTTGCCGTCGTAATTAATTGCAATGATCCTGACAATCATAATGATGGTCTCTCTTTTTTCTAATAAGGCTGTCTTAAGAACCTTTCCCTTGAAGAGGATACGGCACTGGATTTTCACATACAGAAATCAACCCTGCTGTGAGTCTTCTGATATGAGAGTAATACTATTAAGCATCATCCTGTCAAGGAATATTCACAGGACATGGTCTTAGAGCCAGTACAAAAGCACCAGGACATTGACAACCATATTGTTCAGTGCTGACATATTTATCTCTGCAAATCAAGGTTTGTAAACTGGGATTCAGCCATGTAATGCCTTCTCTTCTGTTCTTTCCTTATCACACAGAAATCTTCAGTTGATTGCCTTTTTCAGTTTTACTTCAGTGTTAACCTTAAGGAATCAAAACTTACTGGGTTCATTTTAAAGCCAAGATATCAAAATATCAAGCCAAAATATCAAAACCCTGATTAAGAAGGTACCTGGTTAACCCAAGTGCAGATGGAATTTTGCATTGTGCTTAAATTTACCAAATGAAACAATGCTGATAATTCATATCACAGACAGGAGAGGAGGTGTCTGTTGCTAGCACTGGATCCTGCTTTCCAAATGACAGTTTGCAGGGAGGCCGTGTTATGACTATCCCAGAACTTAAAGTAAAAGATACACCATGTGGTGCATCTGAAGACTGCAGTATACTGTTTAGGGTGGTTCGCTTGCTTCCAGACAATTAAATGTTTTTAATGCATAGACTCATTCCCATGCAATGGCTGACTTTGCAAAGCCACCTCAAAAAAAAATCTTCCAAGGGTATTTCCTTTATCCAGTAATAATGCATATGTCCTGTATTCGTAGCAGATGGAAGTCAGAGCATGTGGTGCAACAGTATAATGGATAATTAGCTCCCACTCTCAGTTTCTGGACCCCATCTTTAACTGACAGAAAGACACTTAAATATTGTAATCATTAGACACACCAGGGACAGAAAATTAAAAGAAGGGTGGAATTCTCAACAGTTATCCCTGTCATAATAATTATGAGTTTTTACAGAAACAGCAGTGCAGTCAAACAAACCATTATTCCTTTTTTTCAGAATGAAAAAAATCACCATTCCTGAAATGTATTTTACCTCTTCTTCGACCCCAATTGTTTCTTCTCTCCCCAGTATTGTTACTATGAGGTGGTGACACTATAATTATACGCTGGAGGTATATTTCCACAGCAGAGCCACTTTGGGCCTTTTCACACAACCCCTAAGATCCGCTGGTCACTTAAATTCAGACCAGAGATCTTAGGGGTTCGTTGCTCTTCCTTCCTCCCCACCATTCCGCACCTGTCTGCTGAGGGGAGGGAGGAAGAAAGTGGGGGAATGCAGCCTCACCTTGGAGAAGCTGCCAGAGCTCCATCTCTGATTCCTTCTCTTTTGTTTGTTTTTTTCCCCTCTCGCCCCTTCTCTTAAAGGGGCGGGAGGCAAAAAAAAAACAGAAGGGAGGAGAGCCCCGCACTCACCAGATTAAATCCGGACCTGGGGATTTTCACCCTCCTAGAGCAGGTACAAGAAAAGTGTGCTGGGACACGCTTAGGTGGGCGTAGTCGCATTTAATTTCCTGCAAACTCCGGAGCTGGTGGGGAAGTCCTTGTAAGCTCCGGAGCTTGCAGCCATTTGCTGCGGCGTTTAGGGGTCGTGTACAAAGGCTCTTTGTGCAACTTTCCACTTTTTAGGGCATTTTCCACCATTGTTCCATAATTGCTTTCATGTTTCCTTTATATACAAATGTACCCCCACACACATTCAAATACACATCTCAAGACTGTAAGCCTGTGCTTTTCAGCAAAAGAAAGCTCAAAGAAGATGCTGTGTTCACTTCCAAATTAAGGTTTAGAGCTATTGGGTGGTAGTTGTGGTGTGTTTGTGTGTTGGGGGGGGAGCACTGAAGGACCTAAACTCCTATGTCGAGGGTAGGAATCATATGGGCCATGACTCACATGCAGCTTCAAGGCTATTTTTGTGACCTCCCTACAAGATATATATGATTTTTTTCAGAAACAAAGATAAAACATGATGTGACTTTCTATTTTTCCAGAAGGGAATAGACAAGCTCTTGTTGTTCTAGCAGTGTTGAACAGTGGCCCCAGGATCCTGATCCCGGTCTAGATGCCGGTCTACTGTTTTCCTACATAGACTGCTTAAGTTGTTTCTGCTAACTAGGATGTGAAGTGTTGAAAACCCGTGGAGGGATATTAAACTAATCTCTTAGACCTCCAGGGCTGATGTACAGGCTGAATTTTCACCATGTATTATCTTAGAGATGTGGGAATGATGATGGTACATTGAAAACCCTGCATCAGTTTAGTCGACTTAACAAACAATAAAATAGCAGCAAATAGACGAGGCTTTAAGCCTATTCATTAAACTTGCTTTCTGATGAGTTAAAACAGACTCCTTACTCCTGGTCCATAAACACCCTCTGGCAGTTCAGAAATCTGTCGTGGTTCAAGCTGCTGTGACAAAATGTATTTCATTTCCAGAAAAGAGTAGTAAGAAAGGCATCACATATGGTGACAGATTTTCCCTTAGGTTTGCAAAGTAGAGGAGATATTTTCTGGGTAAAATCTCTAATATGGTCCAGTAATACTTTTGATCCTACTAAAAATTAGATATCTGTGGGACCTGTTTGAAACAATGAGGCTGCTGAGAAAGTCATTACTAAAAAGTGAAGCCATTGTTCGAAATCATTCTTGGCTGGAGAGTCGTGTGGTGGGAAAGTATTTTAACAGGTTTTCCTATTAGACAGACGGTGCTCAATATGTAATGCCGTTGTTTTAAATGACAATGGAGCCTTCAGCAAGTGAAGCAGTTTCTGTATACTTGCTTTAAATGCTCTGTATCACAACCAATTTCATTACTCAAATAGTTGGATGGTGTCTAGATTCCAACAGAACATAGTATGAATTGTTTTCTTAACAAAATCATTCTAAATAGATATATTACTTTGCAGTTGTAAATCACAGAAACTGTACTATACCATGTTTCATTTGTTTTGTTTTTGACACTGCCCAGCTCTTAGTGAGAAAAGTATGTTTCATTATTTGATAGGAGGCCATCATGCCAGAACACACGGCTGGAAACTCTGCACTGATCAAGGAAGAATCAGTGATGCTGAGTGGAATCCAGGATCTGAGTTCCATGGCTGGAAACTCTTAACTCACAGAAAATGCAATTATTTGTCTTATCCCATATCTCAATCCATTCTGCAGGATCTGCTGAATCCCTAGGTAGCATTTGGGAAAGCTGCAGTGGGGACGATGGGAGGTCCACTTCAGCCAGCCCAGGTGCACGAACCCAAAACATTCAAACCAGTTATGCTTATTATTTTCATTTATCTACCCTTCTTCCAAGGGTAGATATAGATGCATTATGCCTATACAACAAGCACATGAGGCAAGCTCAGTTCAGAAACAGTGACAGTTCAGTTTTTGCTTCATATCTCAGTCAGGATCTGAACTTGCTTGATTCTAATGTGAAACCAAAGATGGAGACCTGTGGCCTTACAAATGCACATGGATTGCAACTACCATAATACTGAACACTGGGTTGATCTGATGTGAGGAAGAATCACAATTTGTTACCATTGCCCAGAGTGAATCATTGCCTGTAAATAAAGGATGTGTTTTTGCCAAGGTCTACTGGTCTCAATTAGATTAACCACTTATAATGCACATACAGTAATTATCTCTCTTGAGGATATCTGTGAGCTCTTGTGTTTCACATGGGCTGAATGATGTTTTAATTACTTTATTAATAAGCAAATACAGACATTTAAACATGAAACATTCCAAGATTACTTAATTTCTGATTTTCCATTTCATTATGGGTTTTATTTCCTTATGAAAATTTCACTATCAGAGGTTTCCCTTAATAACAGAAATAAACTGGATATGAATGAGAGTTCAATATATTTAACTATGGCTATAGAGTTGCATAATTAAATGACTGATTTGCATAAAATCCACTATATGTGCTTCATTTATGCTTGGCTCATCAGTTAAGGACTGGCCCCCTCAATCCGTGCTTTTGATTGGTGACTCCTAGCAGAGCTCAGTGGAGAAATAAATCCCAGGCTGACACAGGGAGTTTGCAGCCAGAATGAGTAAGCAAGCAGCCATTTGTTTGTTTGCTTTTTAATATAATTATATGTAAGTTGACTTTCCCAGCTACATTAAACATAACAAAAAGAATGTTTTTTTAAAGAAAAGGGCATTCAGAGACAAACAAATTAAAGCCAATAGCTAACATAGATCATGGAAGGAAGATATATTTCATTTGTGGTGACCTGCAAAGTCTGTGCAAGATTTGTCATTGTGCCTGAGTGTAACACAGTGTATGCATGGAGAAAGTGTTCAATAGTGGCACTGTTAGAAAAAGAAAAATGGGAAAATTAGAGCAGCAAGTGGCCACACTTAAGACTATAAGGGAAGATTGACAGAACCCCTGAGCACTAGCATTGAAAGCAGACACTGGAGGTAGAACAACAGGCAAAGGCAGGAGAATGCCAATCAGAGAGTAACCATTGTGGAAGAAACACCATGGGAAAGAGTGACAGTTAAGAACAAAAGAAGGAGAACACTATCATCATCAGTAGAACTGCAAAATTGCTTCCAGGTTCTTGATCATCAATCTGGCAGAAAGCAAGAAGACTAAGTCAAAGAAGAGAAATCTAAGTTCAGGAGGGTAAATATGAGTTAATAGGAAGAAATGAAATTTGGTGGGATCACTCCCATGACTTGAATACAGAAATTGGGGGGATACATTTATGGTTACTTCACATCCTTCTCTGTTCTGTGGCTAGTTTTGTACTGTGACAGTGTTGATCGCAATCACATGGTTTTGTCCCTGTTTCAGTGTTCCCATGGTTGTTATAACTTGTCTCGTGACAAGTGTTACCTCATGGTCTTGTACCGTGACAAACACTGAATTTGTCTAGCTTCCTTTTTCCTTGGGGCGGGGGGGCTTAAAAATTCTTTTTCAATATTTTGCTTCTGAAAAGTCAAAAAATAAAACAAAAACAGGACACAATTTTCTGAAAGAAATGAATGTTTTGTTGCATGACAGTTGTTACTACATGGTGTCTTGTCTCAGAACAGAAAGCAGAAACAAAGGGCATTTATACACGATCCCTAAACTCCGCCGCAAATGGCTGCAAGCTCCGGAGCTTAAAAATGTTTCCCCACCAGTTCCGGAGTTTGCAGACAATTAAGTGCGACCCCGCCCACCTAAGCGCGACCCAGCGCACTTTTCTTGTACCTGCTCTTGGGAGGTGAAAAATATTTGATGCGGATGTGCTGGGCTCTCCTTGCTTCTTTTTCTTTTTGTTTTTTGCTTCTCGCCCCTTTAAGAGGAACCAGGAAGTGACTGGGGCTCCCCCCCCCGCAGCTTCCACCAGCACCGGGAGGTAAGGCTTTATTCTTTTGTCCCTTTTTTTTCCTCCCTCCCCTCACGCAGCCAGCAGCCAGGAAGTACGGAGGGGTGCAGACGCACGAAGAGCGACAAACCCCTAAGATCTCTGGTCCGAATTTAAGGGGCCAGCAGATCTTAGGGGTCGTGTAAAAGCGCCCAAAGAGTGACAAGGGAAAACCCTACCCCAGCACCTGGTACAGTATTGTCACACTTAGCACCCTTTCCGGGGGCATGGTCGAGTCAAATTTCAGTAGTTGCACGATGGACATGAAGTAACCTTTTTGTACCACTCCTAAGTGCAACACTAACAGAGACAAAACAGACGTGAAGTAACCGCCATTGTTCAAAAAGAATAGAAGGAATGGCAGGAGATCTTAAGAAGAAAATGAGTGCAAGAAGGGTGGGAGTTTCTAAAAAAAGAAATTCACAAGTACTAACAACTCCAACCAAAACAAAAAAGTGGTAGATCAGCCAAAATAAAAGAAAGAAAAGAAAGAAAAAAACAGAGTGGCTTCACAAAAAACTAAGATGATCTGAAAAGAAAAAGGGACATACTGTATATAGGAAATGGAAAGAAGGCCGAGCCACAAAGGAAGAGTACAAAGAGATAGTAGGAAATTGCAGAGGTGGCAACTGGACTTTTTTCCTGTGAGACTCACAAAGCTACTTGGATGAGTAGTGAGACATTTCGAAGTCCAGTTGCCATGCCTCAACTTTTGGATTTTTGTTGAATGACAAAAATTAAGAGCTTCTTGCCAAGAAGAAATGGCAGCTGTTGGGCCAGATGGGCAGGAAACAAACAAACAAACAAACCTCCTTGAAACCAAATACAAAGGTCAATAACTTTACCTGATCTCTCACTTCTGGTGTTTTTGGAGAAAAATCAGCAGTAAATCCTGTATCTATTTCTAGTATTATTCAAATCCCAGAGGTTCCATGAAAAGTAGATGTAGAAAAACAACAACAATCAAGCTCTTGGTCACAAAAATGAGCCCTTTATCACAGAGACATAAATTAGAACAATTAATGTTGTTTCTACTACTATCCAAATAATTCTTGAATAAAGCAAAAGCAAAGTGTTCTGCTTATATACCGCCCCATACCACTACAAGTCGTCTCTGGGCGGTTTACAATTTTAATTACAGTGTGCAGGCTACACATTGCCCCCCCAGCAAGCTGGGTACTCATACAATTTGGTGCCTCTGTTGTCCTTTTGAATAGACATGTAAATCTACTGTCTAAACGGTGTCCTCCTGTCAATGAACAATTCTAATAAAAAAAGAAAAAACCCCAAAGCTGGGTTCTCTCCACCCCTTTGCCTTATATATTTTAATTTTCCTGTTTTCTCTCCCACCTTGTTATTGTTGAATCTGAAAAGAAAAGCCTTTGCCAAAGTGTGTGCATGTGCTCACATGTGTGTGTGTGTGTGTGTGTGTGTGTGTGTGTGTGTGTGTGTGTGTGTGTGTGTGTGTGTTGTTCTTGATGGGTCTGTTACTCATTGAGCTGTTGTGTGTGCCAGCTACTATTTCAGCTGGATATTAATGTGCTGCAAATAAATAAATAATGAAAATAAAATAGATATATATTTTCATACACATTTTCCAATAACAATTTATGTCCTCCTTTCATTGCTGGGCTGTCTTGTATCATTTGATATTTATGAGAAAAACCCCAGGGTATGCTATTTGCTCTGAAAGCTAAGATACCAGCTGCACCATATTTAACATTCACTTCTTTTTCTCAAGAGAATGCTCAGGGTCTCAGATGGGGTCTCTAAAGAGCTACCTCATTTCATTCCTGCTGTTTCAGCTCCAATTGTCAACAGTTAGAATACTGAAACCATCTTACCAATTGATAAATACTGTCTTGAAATAAGGCCTTGGGGAGCTTTTAGTTATCCAGAGAGCTTTAGTTATCCACATGAATTTGCTGAATGACACGTGGTACCATAGAGTATTCCCAAATCAATCCATTGTATACAAATCCTGATTTCTAGGGTCCTAGTTGTAGTGGTCGTAGTACTAATATATTCTCCTGAATAAAAGCGAATATTCAAATACACACTTTTTATCTGACCCAGAAAACATTCAAATACTCTTTAATAATCTTTTCACAGGTTGTCCAGCTAGCACTCAAGCCTCACAAAAGACTTGCAAGGCAGGGGGACTTGCCCAACTATAAATGGCTACCATGATCCATATGGTCCACTCCAGCTCTGTAGTTTTAAGGTGGCAATTATGACATGTGGGGTGGGGCAATTACAAAATACATTAGGACTCTGGTGGAGCTTGCTCCTACCCACTTCCCTAAGTGTCCTAGTCCTGTGTTTACTTGTCAGTCTCAACTACAGAAGACCAACAGAATGATTGGGATTTGATAAGTCAGCAATCATGTTAGTCTCATTTATTTGGTGGGTCCATACTACAGTA
Organism: Phrynocephalus forsythii; assembly: GCA_029282475.1. NCBI lineage: Eukaryota > Metazoa > Chordata > Lepidosauria > Squamata > Agamidae > Phrynocephalus > Phrynocephalus forsythii. The sequence goes on from JAPFRF010000002.1 coordinate 60,052,189, forward strand.
GTTGGGACTAACAGATGAACTAAGCACATAGAACAGGGGGGAGAGAAGTTTCTTTTTGTGTTTTAAATAATGGTCTAAATCCAATGTTGGTCCCAAGTAGAGTCTATCCAGTAAATAAATTGCTGAATAGTATTTGTAAGTAAATATTTACATAAATCTCATTGATTTAATGGGTCTCCCCAAGTTTTAATTAGCAAATGGATTTAGGCTAATGGTTGCTATGTATAATAATGATGTTATTTATCATAATTTTAAAAATAGTTGAAACTGAAATTAAATCATGTGGAAGTGTTTAATTTATGTCATTATTCAAGGTCACAAAGCATTATGCTTAAGTATAATGTTATAACACTAAATGTAAAGTAATGTTATGACATACTTATACTTAGGTACTAGAAGTGTAGCTACAAAATGTTAAGTTGTGAAACAGGGAGTGTATGTAAGCCAAGGAAAGTGTTATTTTTACATTTATATTGAGTTCACATTTTGTCCTAACCTATTACTGAATCTACAGCTGAACTCCTAATACACACAATGTTACTGAAGAGGGTAGATCTCTTCCCCACCCCCACCCCCACGTGAAATCTGAGAACCATGGTAAAAATAACCCCATTCATTTTTACTTTGTAAGAATTCGAGGCACTGAAGCACTGGCAAGACCTCAGCATATCATCTATTTTGGGTTGAAGAACCAGCTTTCAGATGAAAGCAAGCCAGGCCAAGGATAAAATATAGCAAAATAAAGAATCCATGTATTTGGCAGCACCTACTCTTGTTTCCCATTTAGAGAATCTCATCAAAAGAAAAGGAATGGACCACAAGGGCACACGGCATATTTGACATTATGCAATTATTTATGTCCATATAATTTAAAATTGTACACTACTCTGATATGAAAAAAAAAGAAAGAACATGCAGATAGAAGCTAGTGTAAAAACTAATAGCTTTTATTATGGATTCCAAGCTAATGCTTCCAAGTGTGTGAACTGGAGAAGCATAAAGAAATTATTGTACTCGTTTAGAATGGTATGAGACAGTAACATTATTAGCTATTCTTACTACAACAATGTGTTCAGCTGGTTTTTCGCTGGATTTACCAAGATCTGCATGCAAGTAACACATCTGCAAGCATTGATAAAGAAAGACCACATAATTTATCTTAATCCAAACATTTATCTGCTTATATATAACCAGGCTATCACAGGAAGGAGGCATATTCGTATCTCTGGGCCAACACAGAGATGTGTACTGTATATCTGTGCCTAACTTGATTACTTCTCAGTTGTGCGTATGAGACGTCACACTTTGGAAATAAATTACATAACGGTTTATATTCCAACATATAAGGGTATGCTTTTTAATGACAAAACCAGATATTAAGTATTCATATTGCAGCAAAGCCCCATTTTCAAAAGCACTCAAAATAGGGTTGTTTTTAATATATGAGTGCATGGCAATTCTGAATAACTGAAGACAGGTTTTCTTTTTTAGGGGGTCAGAGCTGAAAATAGCCCATCACTGTATTGGACACATACATAATTTATTTAATTTAACAATATAGGTCTGTAGAAAGTTATTTTCATAGGCCTTATTTTCAAAACTGGCTCACAACTGAGAAAAAATTGAGGCAACAAAGAAAGTACACATTAAATTATTAAAACTGTAACAGTTGAAAGCGTCTAAAACACATAGTATTTCATTGTTGTAGGGACAAATTAATTTCTATGACAAAATATTCAAAGTGGTTTCTCATTCTCTATAAGTACTAAAACACTATAATGATTGTAGGTTGCCATCATATACACACTTACGAGCAATGTGTGAATAGGCCTCAGAAAGCATTTTGATACATATGGACAGAATTACACTGTAAATATAGATGGGTACAAATTGAAAAATGAACCATGTTTTCTGATGAAATTAGCTGATTCATCAAAATTTGTTGATTTGAATTACTAATAAATGGAGTCCCCCAATGAATATGAATTGAGTTTTAGTAATTTTTGATTCATCAGGTTATCAGCTTATAAAATGCCCCCAAGACACCAAAAATGGGGGAAAGCATTCCCTAACTTTCAATAATCAATTCAAGTTTGGTAGAGATTGGACACACACATTCTGTCTCTCATCTCAGTGTGTACTCAGTTTAGCACACTCTCTACATTTCAATGAACATATGTCACTCATAAATTACCACTGGGATTGCTATTTATTTGCTATAGCTAGGGATGGGACTTTTGGGGGAAAATGAACTCGCAGCCCCATAATTTTGCAAGAATGCCCCACCCCAGGCTGAATTATAAAACAGAGAGCCATTGAATGGTGGGAAGCGGGGCAGTCCTCTTACTTCTACACAGTTCCCACCTTACTTCTTTGCACTTTCTGCAAAGGACCCCACCTGCCAATGCACTAGGATTCCCTGTGAGTTGCAAGGGGGCGTGGAAGAATGGGTCCTGACAGAGGCTCTGTTTTAACAGATTATGGAATCTGGAGTTCATTTTTCTCTAAAGACCCATCCTTTCACCTCATTAAACACAATAGTCAATAGCTTTCACACAATAGTGGACAGTCTGGTTTTAGGCTTGCATACTTCTCTACTCTGGCCAATAAGCTGCATCTGGCAAATTGATTGATTGATTGATTGATTGATTGATTGATTGATTGATTGCCTTTCTCCCTGAAAGGACCCATGATGGTTCACTTTACATCATAAAACAGTGTCTGTGAAGATTCTTAGTCATCCAGGTGAGGTTATCTGGAAGTTAAGTTATGGCAACTGGACTTTTTAATTTCCAGATCATAAAACAGTATATAAAAGATAAAAATAAGAGATATACAAATATTTAAAAAGATTTTAAAACCAGTATCATATTAAAATAGTACTAAGATCAATATTAAAACAAACTTAAAATAAGGCACCAATATCAAACAAACCAGTTCCCACCTTACTTCTTTACACACTCTTTTTGCAACTCAAACAAACCCTATCAAACAAACCAGTCATGAAGGAAAGACCTGCCTGAAGAGAAAGATTTTTGCTTGCCTGTGGAAGGACAGCAGAGATTGGGCCAGCCTAGCTTCACGTGGGAGAGAGTTCCAGAGTCTTGGGGCAGCAAAAGAGAAGGTTCTCTCTTGAGTAGCACCAAACACACTTACTTGGAAGGCTGGTGCAACTGAGAGAAAGGCCTTCCCTCATAGTCTTAGTGCCCAGGCAGGAATATATGGGGGATATGGTCCTTGAGAACATGGACCCAACCTGGTTTGGGTTTTATAGGTTAAAACCAGCACTTTGAAATGTGCCTGGAAAAAGATTGGCAGTCAGTGGAGCTGCTACAACAGTGTAGTTATATGTTCCATGTTGCAGCCAGCCAATTATATGTCCCCTGTTGCAGTCAGACCTCTCGGTGACACTGGTGCACTAGTTTTAACTGTGCAAAGGCACTTCTGGCCACTGCCAAAACTTGGGCATCCAGGCTCAGAGACAAACTCAGGAGAACACCCAAGCTGCACACTTGTGTTTTCAGATGGACTGTAACCCCACCCAGCACAAGCTGAAGCTTAGCCTCAGCATTTGAGCCTGTTTTGTGGAACCAGGCAGATCTACTCCTGAGGGAGCAAAAGAGAAAGAACTGAGCACTGGTAAGTTTCTGGGTTGGAGCAGTTCAACTAGGTCTGTTTTACCTCTGCCTCTGCTAACTTTAACTGCTCATTTAAATACAAAGAGCCATTAGTCAGCCAAACAAAGGAAGTAGCTAGGAAGCGGGGGTGGGGGCAGACTAAGCCTTCCTCTGAGATTGGGGGTGGAGTTACACTAAGTGTCTTTCCCCTGAAGAAGAAGCTTAGCCTCAGCATTTGAGCCTGGTATGTGGAACCAGGCAGACCTACTCCTACTTCATTTTAACATAAAAGGAAGAAAATTGTACTAGGTTATTATTATTTCTAGATTAGTAGCTAGTAAAACTGTAAAATTTTCAAGGCCCAGAATACTGCACTCATTAAAATGGAGTCTGAGGAAGCAGCTGTAGTTACCTGTAACACTTGTGCCATGTTTGTCATCTTGACAAAACGCACAGAGAACTACACTTGCTGCAAGTGCAAGCTGGTTGCACTATTAGAAGAGAAGGTCCAGGAGCTAGAGGCCCACATATCGGACCAGCAACATATTAAGGAGCTTGAGCTGTTCTTGGACACAGCGGAACAGACTATCCAGGTCCAAGAAGAGACAGGGCACACTTATGAGGATGAAGTCACTTCCCCAACTCAGGAGTTAGATGTGTGGAGGAATGTGACTCAAAGGAGTAGAAGGCCAAGGGATCGCTCAGAGAGTCTCATATTGCACAATAAATTTGAGGCTCTTTCCCTCATCACACCGTATGAGGCATGCACAGAGGAACAACTGGTTCCACCTGAAGATCTCCCCTCATCACAATTGATGAGATACAGGATCAGGTACATGTAGATGAACAGGCTGCCGGAGAGAAGCTCCTTGTACTAGGGGATTCTATAATTAGAAATACAGAGGGATGGATTTGTGATGAGCATGATAACCGTATGGTCACTTGCCTGACAGGTGCAAAGTTTGCAGGCATCACAAGAAATCTAGATAGCTTGTTAGAGAGAACTGGGAAGGAGCCAGTGGTCATGGTACCTTTCTACCAATGATGTCAGGAAGGCCAAGCGGTCTGTCTTGGAAGCCAAATTCAAGTTGTTATGAAGAAGATTGAAGTCCCGGACTTCCAAGGTAGCATTTTCAGAAGTGCTCCCTGTTCCTCATGCAGGACCCGCCAGGCAGGCAGAGCTCAGAAGCCTCAATGCGTGGATGAGGCGATGGTGTCGAGAGGAGGGCTTTAGATTTGTCAGGAACTGGAGAACATTTTGGGACAAGCCAAACCAGTTCAGGAGGGATGGGTTGCACTTGAATCATGATGGGACCAGATTGCTGGCACTCAACCTCAAAAAGGCTGCAGAGCAGCTTTTAAACTGATAACTGGGGGAAAGCCAACAGGAGCTGAGTGGCATCCGGTTCAGAACACCTCATCCCCGGGGAATGAGGTTGGAGAGGGTAGAGAATCACATAGAGATGACATAGCAGGTATTAGCACTGGGAGAATAATGGAATGTGATCGTTTGTCTACTGAAAGTAAAAGCTGTGGGGGGGAAAGAACAAAGCAGCAGCTGTTGTTGCAGGACCCACTGTACAGGTGCTTCTACGCCAATGCTCGAAGCCTCCGAGCAAAGATGGGAGAACTTGAACATTTGGCAGCTAGGGATAACATAGATATAATAGCCATAACAGAAACCTGGTAGAATGTGGAGAACCAGTGGGATACAGCAATCCCAGGCTATAAACTCTATAGAAGGGATAGAGAGGGGCGGGTTGGAGGGGGAGTGGCCATCTATGTCAAAGAAGGGGTAAAATCCAGCAGAACGGAGATTGACATAGGGTCTGACTCCACCATAGAATCACTGTGGGTTAAACTACCAGGTTCAAGGAGTGATGTGATAGTTGGGGTATTCTATTGTCCACCAGATCAAAAACTTGAGGGGGAACTTGAAATGAGGAGAGAAATCATGGAGGTGTCTAAGAGGGATAGGATAGTAATCATGTGGGACTTCAATCATCCCCACATTGACTGGGCCAATGCAAGCTCCGGGCAAGAAAGAGAAACTGGGTTTTCCCGACTTGCTGAATGACTGTGCCTTCGAGCAACTTGTCATGGAGCCCACCCGAGAACAGGCAACTCTGGATCTAATACTGTGTGATACTCAGGACCTGGTCAGGGATGTGAATGTCACTGAGCCTCTGGGGAACAGTGACCATGCTGCAATCTCCTTTGCCATGCATGTTGGAGGAAGAGTGTCAAGCAAATCAGACATAAAAACCCTTGATTTCCGAAGGGCAAACTTCCCTCAGATGAGGAAACTAGTTAGAAAGAAATTGAAGGGGAAGGTTAGAAGAATCCAATCTCTTCAGAGTCCATGGAGCCTGTTTAAAACAACGGTAATAGAGGCCCAGCACAAGTGCATACCACAAAGAAAGAAGAGCTCCTCTAAGTCCATGAGGGCACCAGCATGGTTAACAAGTGGAGTTAGAGAGGCTCTAAAGCGCAAGGAGAGGTCTTTCTATAAATGGAAATCCTCCCCAAATGAGGTAAATAAAAAGGAACACAAACTCTGTCAAAAGAAATGTAAGAAGATGATAAGAGAGGCTATGAAAGATTTTGAGGAATGCATGGCTAGCAATATAAAGGGTAATAATAAAAGCTTCTTTAAATATGTTAGAAGTAAAAAACTGCCAGAGAACCAGTTGGCACTCTGGATGGTGAGGGAGGAAAATGGGAGGTTAAAGACGACTTAGAAATTGCAGAGAAATTAAATGAGTTATTTGCATCTGTCTTCACAACAGAGACCTTGAGCAGAATCCGCTGCCTGAACGGCCCCTCTTGACTAAAGAGTTACATCAAATACAGGTTAAAAGAGAGGATGTTTTAGGACTAATTGATAAATTGAAGATTAACAAGTCACCGGGCCCAGATGGCATCCACCCAAGGGTTATTAGGGAACTGAGAAATGAAGTTGCAGATCTCTTAATGGTAATATGCAACTTGTCTCTTAAAATGGCCACAGTGCTGGAGGACTGGAGGATAGCGGATGTCACACCAATTTTTTAAAAAGGAAGGAGGGGGGACCCGAGAAACTACAGGCCAGTTAGCCTTACATCTTTCCCAGGGAAGATGGTGGAAAGTCTCATCCAAGAGAAAATCTTAAAACACATAGAAAAACAAACCTTGCTGAGAGAAAATCAGCATGGCTTCTGCAAGGGTAAGTCTTATCTGAGAAGTCTTTTAGAATTTTTTGAAAAGGTCAACAGGCATGTGGATTTGGGTGATATAGTCTATCTGGATTTTCAAAAGGCTTTTGACACAGTCCCTCACCAAAGGCTGCTGAGAAAAAATGCACAGTCAGGGGATAAGAGGGCAGGTCCTCTTATGGATTGAGAACTGGTTGAGAGTAGGTGTCAATGGGAAATTTTCACAATGGAGAGAAGTGAAAAGCGGTGTGCCCCAGGGATCTGTCCTGGGACCGGTGCTTTTCAATCTGTTCATAAATGACCTGGAGACAGGGATAAACAGTGAGGTGGCGAAGTTTGCAGATGACACAAAACTTTTTCGTGTGGTAAAAACCAGAGAAGATTATGAAGAACTCCAGAAGGATCTCTCCAAACTGGGGGAATGGGCTGCGAAATGGCAAATGCGATTTAATGTAGCCAAATGTAAAGTAATGCATATTGGGGCAAATAATCAAAACTTTATCTATCAACTCATGGGCTCCGAGATATCTGTGACGGATCAGGAAAGAGATCTTGGTGTGTTGGTGGACAGCTCCATGAAGGTGTCTACCCAATGTATGGCAGCGGTGAAGAAGGCCAATTCCATGGTAGGGATTATCAAAAAGGGGATTGAAAATAAAACAGCCAACATTATAATGCCATTATATAAAACAATAGTAAGGCCGCACCTGGTGTATTGTGTACAATTCTGGTCACCGCATCTCAAGAAAGACATAGTGGAACTGGAAAAGGTGCAGAAGAGAGTGACTAAAATGATTACTGGGCTGGGGCACCTCCCTTATGAGGAAAGGCTAAAACATTTGGGGCTCTTTAGTCTGGAAAAAAGGCGCCTGAGGGGGGGATATGATTGAGATGTACAAAATTATGCAGGGCATGAGTAAAGTGGATAGAGGGAAGCTCTTCTCCCTCTCACAAAATACCAGAACTAGGGGACATACACTCAAACTGAGGGCTGGGAGAGTAAGAACAGACAAAAGAAAATATTTTTTCACCCAGCACGTTGTTAGTCTGTGGAACTCAGACTAACAGGATGTGGTGATGGCATCTGGCCTGGATGCCTTCAAAAGGGGCGATTCCTGGAGAAAAAGTCCATCACAGGTTACAAACCATGATGGAGATGTGTAATCACCAGGCTTAAAACCGGGGTACTTCAAGGGCCAGATGCAGGGGAGTGGTATCAGGAGACAGATATCTCGTCTCATGCACTCCCAGGGGCATTTGGTGGGGCCACTGTGAGATACAGGAAGGTGGACTAGATGGGCCGTTAGGCTGATCCAGCATGGCTCTTCTTATATTCTTATGTTCTTATATTATACCTTGATATGCCTTTTGACTGACCAGGATCACCTCAATCTTGTCTGGATTAAGTTTCAGTTTGTTTGCCCTCATCTACTGATGCCAGACACTGATTTTGAACCAATATACCTTCCTTGGAGTTAGCTGGAAAGTGGAGATAGAGTTGGGTGTTATCAGTGTACTGATGACATAAATCCCCCAAACTCTGGACAACCTCTCCCAACGGTTTCATTTAAAAGTTAAATAGCATAGGTGACAAATATAACACTGAAGGATACCACAAGTCAATGACCAGGGTGTTGAACAAGAGTCCTCCAGCACCACACCCTGAATTCTCCTCTCCAGGAAGGATCAAAGCCACTGTAAAACCGTGCCTCCAAGTTCCATCTTAAAAGAGCCCAATTGTGGCAGCCTCTTTTGTTGTTTATTTCTGTTGTGCATTTGGTAACCAGAGGCAGACTACTTTGGAACATGGAGGCTTCATTGGCACCTATTGCAGCAGGCAGTAATTCAAAGATTTTTTCTCACTGTATTTACCTAAGTCTTTTTGGGACTCGAGTACATTATTTCTTTCATTCAGTTCTTCTAGCTACTAGTTACAAAATAGAAATAGAGAAACTGTATAAAAGCATGGTGCGGTGGTAGAGCAATCTCCTGCAGATATGGTTAACAGCTCATCAGCATCCCATTGTCTGAGATTTCAGGGCCAAAACTTGAGAAAGGGTTGTCATGATCTTACAGCGCAGGCCATATTGTGTCACTGAGACGCAACAGGCAGCAATGGAGCTGCTTCTGGGACAGCTAGTTAGTGAACAGGCAGGAGGGCAATGTGGGTAAATGGGTGCAGAATATAAGGTAAAAGCTGGTCAGCCAGGTAATTTGACCACACAGAGCCAATGGAAAGTGCCCATTTCTTGGTGCCTGGGAATGGCAGCTGCTTCTGCCAACTGAGAAACAGCTGAGATGGATATCCAGGACTTGAAACCTCATCACAAACAGAAATCAAACTTTCTTTTTCTTCAGTGCTACTTGGTTTGTAGTTCCTCCTTGAATGTCCAGGGGAATGTATTAGTTTTCTCTGACTTCAACCCTGGCTGCAGAACATGGCTCTGATAACTTTTCAACAGAAAAAGTGATCTAGCTGCCTTGCCTTTCTAAGCAACCCCTACTTGGCCCAACCAATGTGAACCCAAACACAAACTATTTCTAAGGGTCAAGAATATTTGGGCACCTTATGAGGTTTTCTACATAATTAATAGCTGGCTTCAAATAAACGAGAAAACGGTCCATGAAATTTTGGCACCAGGGTATAACTCTTGGTGTTTTTAATGTACCACAGTTTCAGGGCGGAGAGATATTAACTAGTTAACCACAAGGATTTTTGTTTTGTTTTGTTTTCATTGAATTGTTAGGATGACATCTTTGGGGTTTGATTTGGTACACCTTAGAAGTGGGAAGCATAGCAGCTTTGCTCACTGCTCCTTCTCAGACAAAGAAGCAGCGCGTCCCACAGGCAGCGTGGGCGGGAAATTTAACTTAAGGCAGCGCATCCCTAGGACTAGACGCGTTTTTCTGCGCTAGGTGAAGGGGAGGGGAAAGAAGAGGAGGGGAGGGGCCAAAGGGTTCTCATCCACGTGCCGTTTCCTATCGGCACACTGCTACCAACCAAGAACTCCCGCGGGAAAGTGACCAATCACGAAGGGGAGCCGCTTCTCCGGACACGGCTGTAAACACGGTGGCATCCCCCAGGCCGTCGCTTTCGCTTCAACCAGCCGCGCACGCGCACGCGCCCGCGCCCGCGCCCTGGTGCTCGTAAGCCCCACGAGAGAACCGGCGTCCGCGGCTGCGTCCGCAAGTGCACAACCGGCAAGCATGCAGGAAATGGGGCAGCGTGGCGCGCGCCCCTCGCTCCTCTTCTGACCGCCACCGCCGCGCGCGGGTGTAGGTGCGCGCGTGAGCCGAGGAAAACAGCTCACTTCAGGCCACTTTCTGCTACTGCAGCGACAGGACCGGGAGGGACCCCACTGGAGTTGCCCCCCCCCCCCTCAGTGAAGTTAAGGTGCTGCCTTCTTTCCTTAAGAACACCCCCCCACAACAAGGTCGGTTTTGCTTTCGTGGTGCATGGCGTTGTTGACGGAAAGGCGTTCTTTCCTTTTGTTTTCTTCCCAGGGCGAAGAAGGTCGTTGTGTGTGTGTGTGTGTGTGTGTGTGTGTGTGTGTGTGTGTGTGAGAGAGAGAGAGAGAGAGAGGGGGAAGAGGGTAGGGTAGGGTTGGGGTTTGGAAAGGATGCCCCTTTCTCCTTTTAAAAAAGCTTTCCGGAAAGGCAGGTTTGACTTGGGCCGAAGAGGGCAGAAGAGCAATCAGGACAAGGACGAGGAGCGCCGTGGGCACGAATAAACCCAATAACGTTGGTTGGGAGCGGCAGAGAGTCCAGCTTTTTTTTTTTCCCTTACGTTTTCTGCACCCCCCCCCACTCCTCTCCCTCCTTCCTTGTCGCCTGGCTTTCTGGGATCCCTTTAAATGAGCGCCGCTAAGCTGCCCTGGACGCAGCGAGCGCGCACGAGCGCGCTCCGCTTCAGGCAGAGAAGCGAGTCCAGCAGGCAGCCCAGAAGCGGCTGCGGCGCGACGCGAGGCTTGGCCGGAGCGCGGAGTTCACTTGGGAATCCGTCTCGCCCTTCGCGTCACGGGACGCGCGCGATGCGGGCAGAGCGGTCGTCGGGGTGGGGGCCCGCGGGGGCGCGCCGAAGAAGCGCGCGACGTTTCCTGGAGAAGGAGACCCTCCTGTAACGTCGTTGGAACCACAGGGGCTCCGTGGCCGCCGCCACCCTCACCTCCTCCTCCCATCGTTTCTCCAGGTGCTGTTATTTGTCTCTAGAATGAAGTAGCCGGAGAAACTTTTTCTCTTGCTACTTTCGCTCGAGAAGTCCGTCTCGGGTTTTCTTCGTCCCCTTTGGCTTGTTGTTGTGGGTATTTAGAATAAACAGGATCGACCGGTGAGAAAGGAATCAGACGGCCACTTGTCGGTGGCCCTGCGTGGCTCGCTTCTCGTCCGGTTTTCTTTTTCTCTTGTTGTGATTCCGTTTCCCGTGGCTTTCGTCGCGTTTCTCGGTCGGTACGGGCGTGGTATTTGTGCCTCTGAGGGCAGTGGTCCCGGCGGGGTTGACCAGAGGGACATCACGAAAGTCTTTAAAAGTCGGGCGTGATGATTTTGCATTATTGCCCTGCTTGCCAGCAGATGGAAATGCAACATTATTGATACAATAAGAATAAGAAACTAAATTGGGAGAGCGCATGCCAATCTTCTTGGAGGAGCCATAGATCTCTTTCCTTCGCGCCGACCCCCACCTCCAGCCCGTTTGTGGATTGTTAAACTTGGATCTGGAACAGGTATTATTTTGCTCTGTTGAAAAAGCGGGGTTATTTTTCTAGCCTCGTATTTGCGTTCTCTTTAAAGCAAGAGGAATGTGTGTTTGTCTGAAACGGCTGCTGAAGTCCGATTTGAGGCTAGCTCGTGAAGAAAACGGCGAGAGGTTTATTTCTAGGCTCTTACGGACTCGAAAGGTACCGACAGGGAGGTACAGGTTACTTTTGAGGTGGTGTCCTTGCTTACTTGCTGTGGATTTATCTGAGAGGAAAAGTGATGGTGTGCACAGATAATCTGCTTTAGCGGCTCTTTTCTGAACGGGTTGAGGGTCTCTTCACCAGATGCAGAGAATTAACTGCAGGCAGGAGTTAATGTTTTGGTCTGAAAGCGCTTCCACGTGGAGGAGTCTTCTTTACTACTTGAAGTAACATAAGTTTATGTGCTCTGCCCAGTGAACTTTTGGTCTTTGATTTGATTTTTTTTTTTGGCCTGCTATATGTTTGTAAAAAGAGAAGGTGCTATGTAAGAGAAAATGGACGTGTTTCTGCATTATGTTTTATACAAACTGAAGAAGAACAAGATTATTGTTTGTTAGAACAACAAAATAATCTGAAATAACAGATTGTGTTTACCTGTCCATTTATAGAATTGCTGTGGCTGTTTAGGAGTAAATACAGAAGGGTAAAATATGATTGAATTCAAACTGCATGTTTTTAAAAGTTGTATGTTCTCTTATTTGCATCTGTTTCATTGTGGTGGAATCAAGAGATATTAGCATACAGAAGTGCTGATTTTATGAGGATGTTTTTGGGATTAGGGATTGTTGCCAAGGAAGAAATTAGATATTACATCTGAATACAATTACAATCTTTGTCCTTTTGTTTCATTCTGCAGTAAAGGATTTAAACACAGAAAATATATTTCCACTCTCTGATTGCCATAACATGAGATTTTACATTTATTTGAATAATTAACAAAATGAACAATAATTTATCTAATCAGATGCTCTTTTAATTAGTGTAATTAGATATCCACACATCATAATCGTGGAATTTGCTTCATATTAAAATACAAGAAACATTATTTAACTTTTTTTTGCACAATTGCCTTATGTTCACCTCTTAATATGGGTTGAGACCTGTAATCTTTAATATATTGCATCATAGATCCCTAGTCTGCACTTGCTTTTTTGCTAATTTCTCCCTGATCATTGTTTGTTTGTTTGAAGCAGCTTCTGGCATCCAAGTACTAACCTTTCTTTGATTTGCCAGCCTTGTTTGGATTCCCAAAGCATCTTTGCATTCAAGACACAAGTTATTTTGTTTGGGGCATGAATGCCACATTTCCTCGTAACCAAATTATGCTACAAATACAATCATTGTTTTTCATTAAGTTGGCATCATGTTTATTTATTGGTAGATAGTATGGTACATAGTACCATAGCACACTACCTGTATGTATGTATCAAATCATTGTCCACATTACTGTTATAGAGTATTTTGTTTGGTTGTTAATTAAAATGTAATGTCATTGATTGTAATTAGTTGCATAATAGTTTACTTTTTTAATTTTTAGATTATCTTAGTATGGCATACACATAGTGTATGTTTATCATAGTGCAGTGTCTTCGGACCTTTTTGTCCCTTTGCTATAGAAATGTATGTTGTTATTAATTTATGTTAGCAAATTCAGTTATTGACAGAGATCCAAAATTTTAAATCATCCTATCGTCCAGAATTTTACCCTTGTGTGGTACAACTCATAATGACTTACTACATACATTAATTAGAACTATATCTTGAAGCTACATTCCGTTGCACACACTTGACAGTTCTGCTGATTGTGATTTATATTTAGTTTCATAATACAGTGGTACCTTGTATAAAGGAATTAATTTGTTCCAAATGAAATTCTAAGTTTCCTTTATACAAATTTCCCATAGGAATGCATTGAAAACAGATTAATCCCTAATCACGACCATTTTTATGTTGTACAGATTCACCCCATAGGCGATTCTGTTAAGTAAATTTCCCCTATCTCTGGAAGTTTTTATGTTGTACAGATTTTATATTATACAAACCATTTGTTATACAAGGGTCCACTGTAGTCTTTTTGAGATTGGGAGTCTAGGTTTTTTTTACAGCATCAGTCCTGACTAGAATACAAACACACTTACCTGTAGTTCTTTGCAAATGATCACTTACCACTGTCAAAGTCCTGTTAATTCTAGTAGGATGATATTAGATTATTATACAGTTTACTCTTGACTAAGTTCCCAGATGTTCTTACTTTATAGTGAGTTCAACAGCAAATTTACACATGTTGACCAGTAGGGCTTCCAGTTTTCTGTAGTTAGTTACATTACTTAGCTATCCTGAAAGTGAAACTGAGGTCAGGAGTTGCATAGATCACTTAGTCTTTTATATACACTATAAGGCTTTTATTTATTTATTTATTTATTTATTTATTTATTTATTTATTTATTTATTTATTTATTTATTTATTTATTTATTTATTAATAAATAAATAAATAAATAAATAAATAAAAGTTCTTATTTTAAAATTTGAAAATGAAGACTTTGTGAACCAGGCTAAAACAGTTTTTCTTCTTTTACATGAGGGGTTTATTCTACATAGTTTTATATAGCAGCTGCTGATCATATTTCATAGAGCTGTTAAAGCACTTAAAACCTAAAATTAGGCACTGTCTGGTAGTAAATATTTCAAATCGCTGCTTGAAGAAATAAATGGAGAAGGGGGTCTCCAAAATATATTGCTCGATAAAAGCAAGTACATATTTACAATTAAATATAACAAATAACTCAAGATATACTTCCTCCACTTAAGATACATTTTGTTCTTCAATATAAATTACTGCACTGTTGAGAAACTCCTTGAATCCTTTGCTCTAGTCTAGACAGTTCTTTCAGAAGCCTGCAATAGAAAAACTGTTAAGGATCTACCTAGTGTGACTTCTTTTGTTCTGGAGCAAAAAGTACCCACGTTCACCTGCTTTGGTGATCCAAGTTTAACATATTACCCAGAAGGGTTGGCTTTTCTCTTATTTCAAACCTGTGACATAAGTGAATTTTATAAAACAGCATTTGATACTTAAATACTATTTTTGTTATCAGAACAGGGTTAAAAGTTAGTTGAATAATAATAATTTGTGGATGGTGTTCAGGGCTAAAAATAGACCTGCAAATAATTATCAAGCCCTCTAAAACGTATGAATCGTCGTGGAAAGCAGGCTCTATTCTAGCCTATTACGTTAATGTCAGTTAATGTCACGATATAGCAATATGTGCTCAAATATTGAACATGTTTTGTCTCTTGTAGTTATCCTTCAGGAACAATGTCATAATTGTGCATAAAATTGGTACAGTTTTTAAAAACAAAGTGCAGTTAATGTTAGCTACCCAAACCATGGGTTATAGTGCCAATTTATTTCAAACAAATTCTTGGCAAGATTAATGACAATTCTGGGTTTAGACATTAATGCTGAATTGCATCTGCTCTAAAACTGAAGCAGAAACTCCCCATCTTCTCCTTTAAGATGCACTGAAGAAAGGAAAAAGGAAGCTTGAAGAGGCCCAAAACTCACCCCAGTTCATTCTGCAAATTGAGATTTGATAGGCAAGAAAATCAGCTGCATGTTGGAAATCACAATAAACCTAAATAAACTATTCAGTAAGGATAAAGTTGATAGGCTTGTGAATGAAGTCTGGAAAAAGAGCACAAACATATTTATGATCTGAAGTTAATGAAACTAACATGGTGTAGCTGAAGTTCTGTAAATGACAATAAGTTAGAACCTTATGCCATGGAAATTAAAATGGGGCCTGCACTTGAAGTTTTTATTCAAAGGCAATTTTAATTTCCTTAGATACGAATATCTTTGCAATTTTAAAAAGCTGCACTCACTGGCGAACTGATGATTTACCTGTCACAATATTGGAAGCTAAGCAAAACAGTCTGGAAAAACCTGTTTTACTAGTCAGTTACATTGATTGGCTTTTGCCATCACACGAAACTCAGGTTTCTTGTGGTTTCCAGAATGCAGTTGATATTATTGACTACCCAATCTCGATTTGCAGAATGAATTGTGTTGAACCCAGATTTTTTTCATCCCTCCTTTCCCTTTCCTTTGGCACATCTGCAAGAAGATGGGGAGTATCTCCTTCAGTTTTGGATTCATTGCAATTTAGCATTTACTGTATGTCTAAACTAGGCAGTGTTGTTAATCATACCCAGAATTTGTTTGAAAAGATCAATGTTATAACTCTTGGCTAGCTAACATTAACTGCTCTTTGTTGGATTCAAATGAAATAACCAAGTTGAGTCTTCATACCCAGTTATGATTAACTATTATTTGTTGTAATAACTGAAAACAGCTATTATTCTGCATTTAAACCCTGTGGGGTTATGTCAGGGATGGATAATGCATAGTTCTGCAGATGTTGCTGGACCGAAGTCCCCATGATTTCTCACAATTGCTTGTGTTAGCTAAAGCTGAAGTAAGGTGCTGTCCTCGAATATAAGGAGGGCCGCATGATTCCAGCCACTGAGTTAATACCTTTATTAATGTGAGTGAATATTTATAGCAGAATACAGTATTTGAAGGATTTGCAGTGTGGGGTAGTAATGTAAAATAATAAAGGTTAGTTTTCAATTGTTTGCTTTAAAAGTTTATACTTGTATTGTAAAAAATATGCATCTGTTGGTTCAGTATTATGTGAGTGTATTCTGCCCTCCATAGCATTATGTACTTGACATATCTATATTAGTTTAGTTTCAATTTGTAGTAGAAAAATATATGGAAATGTAAATGGGGTAACATAATTGCAACACTTAGTTTGGAAACAGTAATTTGGTTGCTTTTGAACACTTTGCTAAGCTAGAGGTAGGTACAATTTCATTTATTGATATGCAAAATATCAGAAAAAAGGAAGCAATCCCACTTAGTGTTTCTTACCAAGCAGCAATCTCTGAAAGTATTGAATACTGAAGAGGTTCCTGTCTTGCAGTTGTTGTTTTTATTTGGATAATGACTAACATTTAATAATAATTGTACATGGCATAGTAACATACTATTTCAGTAGAGTGGAGGATCTGTAGTCTATTTTTAGTGGTGTTTAAGCAGGCTAATTCAGACATTTTTCCTGACATTAGATGAATGGGAAAACAAATGTATCTGCATTTCTATAGCCCATGAAGTTACATGACAAGTCACTTTCTGGACTAAAGGAACTACAGCTTCTGCTAAATTAAAAAAATTGTTTGGTATGACTGGAAACTTGACTGTAAATGTAAGTAGCTCTGTAGCCGTTGTCTATAATTAAGGCAAGAACCTTGCAGGAGGAGATTCGCAGGGTTCGATTAGATGAGCAAAAGTTCCACACCGAATGAGCATGGGTGGTCTCAGTTCCATCTAAAGGGAGACCGGCCGGTGTTCATGTCTGTGCTGCAGTCACTTTTCCAGGAAAATAAATCCTTGTAAGTCCTTATAAATCCACTTTCCCTAGCTTCGCCTCAGGAGATTTCCCCACCATTTTTAAAGCTAATTAAGTGCCGTTTATGTGCTTCAAACTTGGGAGTCTCTGACTAGCAAATGAATTATCCATAGGAAGTGCTGAAGTGTTAAACTCCACCTACCAGAACACGTTCTCAAATAAAAAAGTCACACGCTAAGCCAGAGCCAAAAAAGGGGGAAGCAAGAAAAAATCATGGATTTCATTAGCACATGCATTGTCTCATCAACAAGGAGAAAACTGAATTGACCAGTGCTAAAAGGGTACTTTTTAAACTAGGGAAATGCTCAGTTTAGAGAAGTCCATAGAGATATTAAAAAGCAATGATAACATCCTTAAATTGTGCTTCACAGCTGTCCCTTAATTGATCCCTCATTTAAGTGAAGAAGCTATTGCTTTAAGTGATCATTAATATTAAAGGTGCTTATGAAATTAAGTGCTTAATACCAGTGTAAAAATGTGCTGGGTTGTACATACCATCTAGTCTATAATGTTATGTATAGTCTTATGCTTGTCTATTTAGACATAGGTCCCAGTCCACTATGGCCACTTGAAATTTCTCCCTGATAATGCTCCATAGGGTACAGTCTTTAGTGTCTGAAAGAGCTGTAATCTGTAAAGTAGAACAGGCAGAGTGCAGTCAAGGGAATACATGTGACCCTACATTGCTTTTGTCATTTTGGATAGAAAAGTGATGCACTGCTCCCGGAAACCTCCAGGAGGTATTGCAGCTCTAAACTTTGAAAGACTTCTGCTAGTCAGGAGGAATCAGTCCTGATGACGTTGTTCATTTAGTCTAATATGTGAAGTCTGAAAAATAGTTACTGTTCTTGGCATCCTTATTTTGCTTGTAGGCTGCAAGTTTATTTTATAGGTAAAACTTGATTTGGATGTAAAATAAAGACTGATTGGAGTAAGAGCAGTATTAGCAACTTTAAAAAATAACATTGAGATGCAATAAAAAGTTACTTTATATTGCTCAATTCTAGCACACATTTACAGGTGACATGTAAGTCTTCAGGAGGAGAACTAGATATTGCTAACATTACAGTTGTGTGGACTGCCGAATGTGTGTGGTTGTTGTGAATAGAATGATGGCCAAGGACTCAGGAGACCTGGCTTAAATTACGCTCTCAGCTATGGTAACTCCCCCTGTGTGTGTGTGTGTGTGTGTGTGTGTGTGTGTGTGTGTGTGTGTGTGTGTGTGTGTGTGTGTGTGTGTGAGAGAGAGAGAGAGAGAGAGAGAGAGAGAGAGAGAGAGAGAGAGAGAGAGAGAGAGAGAGAATATGTACACATGTATGGAACTGGTAAACCACTCCTTAAATATTTCTCTTACCTTAAAATCATTAGTTGTTCCAAGTTAGTATTGGCTTGATCATTAGTTGTTCCAAGTTAGTATTGGCTTGATGGCATAAAACAACAAACACACACATACACACAAATGCACAGTGTGTGTACACCAATAGCACACAATATGTATATTTGTCTGTGTTCAAGAAAATGTAATATACAATTGACCAATCTCACTAAGAAAATGGAAAGTCGTGACCGACAATTTCAGATGCATATATTAGTTTTATATTTATTATAATGTGCTTTAGATTGCAGCTAGAATGCCATGTAACATTAAAATATGATTTAATCTTTTGAGAATAGCCTGAAATGTTATAAGACTGTCCCACCTCATCTAGCTTAGCTGAAAGTAGAAGATTGGAAACATCTTCCATTATTATTAATCATAATGCAGTGTTTTGTCTGAACTAAGATTGTATTTTTGGCACTTCCATTTTTATTTTTTATGTGCATTAGTCCTTCTGTTGTAAACAAAAGGGAAAACCTATTTCAGGTTTTCCATCAAGAAGCCATGAAGAACTCTTAAAATGACTTCAAAAAGGTAGAGGCAAGGCAACAGTCTACACAGAGAACCAGTCTACTCAAAATCAGTAATATCTCTTAAGACAAATGCCTGTAAGGTGAAAAATCCGTAAAATGATTTTTTTTCCCTGGGAATAGGGTTGCTTTGTATAATGAAAATTCTCTATGAAATGCCTCACAAGATGAAAAACCATTATGGCATTTTAAAAAATGCTCCCATGATGCATTGTGACCCAGTGGCTTGTGGGTTGTACAAGGCATTGAGTGTGAAGGTGTGGAAGGAATTGGCAGCAATATTTCCAGCAAATTTTCAATGATTTGAAAAACATTTGAAAATGTTTATGTTCTGTACTGTACTGCAGAAATGTAGAACAGTTAAAGATTGCCATGTTTTAAAAGTTGCTGTGTGATGTTTTAAAGCTTGTACATGTATGCTTGAAATGTTACTGAAGTTTACTGTACATGTTTGAAAAATTAATATGTGATGTTTGGAATGTTTATTCTTGAACAATAATGTCCTTGCACAGTGTTCTTGTCTTTAAAGCACACTTTATAAAGAGTATTTTTCCAAAAAGCAGGTGTTTCTGTCCTTTTTCTATGTTTCAGAACAAATTAATCAGTTTCCCATTCATTCCTATGGGAAACTGCGTTTCACAAGATGAATTTTTCATAAAATGAAACAACTCCTAGAATGAATTAAATTCATCTTAATAAGTATTACTGTAATAGTAAATGAAAAAAGAAATATCATTATGCCCATGCAGGCAGTAATTCATATTATCACAAAAAATTCTCCACCCTTTACTATCTTGTATGCATTGCTCATGACTTATAAATAGCCTTCACCGGGTTGGGGTGATGGATTAAAATGATGTTCAAGGCAAACCTCATTGCAATTATTAAAATTTAATTATGTGTATTAAAACACAAACCTGATACCTAGTGGTCATATTTAAATCTTGCTTGTAAACTGAGCTTATAAATCATGATATAATCAATGTTGATTTCCCTGCTTAGAAACAAAATTAATTGGGCTGTTGAACAGAGTAATGTAAACAAATTGTTGCTTTCAAGTCACAGTCATTGCTGGGTAGCAGGACAGAAAAACTATCAAGTTAGGCTATAAATAGCAACAGGTGGGGAATTTTTCATCTTTGTGAATGACTGTTAGACCTAAGAGATAAATAGAAAAATTCTATGGTTGTGTGAGAAATATGTTGCTTTGCTAATGCTAGATTGTTATGTCTTGGTTAATCATACAGTATTATATTTTCACATTAATTGTATGCATTTTAATATTTCTGAAATACCTTTTCATGGTGACTAAAGAGATTAAGGTTTTTTCCTTCACTTTATATCTCTTACAAATGTTTACTTCTCAGAAATTCTCTGATGTATCATATTCACTTTGTATTTCTTTTGTATGATCAAAAGTCATTTTAAAATGTGTCAAACTTTTTAGATAAGTATTACGATAATATACTCATTATAAACTGTTTCATGAAGTTAGAATCCACACCATAATAAATTTCATATGGACTCAGTGTATACAATATATTCATTTTCAGGATACTCAACATATTCATTTGTTGATTGTGCTGTCACATGATGCTGATTGTAATACAATATAATATGAATACACTTATACTGGCTGTGGTGTTTATAAGTAGTATGTGCAAGTTAGAAACGAATTGATTATTCACACCTGTATTAAAACAGTAGTATGACTTGGAGTGATGACTTAGTTCTTAGTCACATAACATTGTGTGATCTGATATGTGACAAAAATTTGAATGGGGGACTTGCTAGTTTTTGACTGTTCGTCAATCCAGTATTGGGACATTTGGCATTGATCTTAAAGGAGCATAGATATTCAATTGGATTGGGTTTCTTTTCATGTGTATTTGCTGGCAGAAGTTCCTAGCTGTGTAATCACTGCAGCCATGCAGAAGTCTGCTTTGATGTAATGTTGTTTTCCTTCAGTAGATTGAGAAGTGTGCAATTCATAAATGAATAGATAGCTGTTCTGATTTCTGTGTCTATGATTTCTATAGCACTTAGTGATTAATTGCTAATGAATATAGCAGCCTAGAAAACTTCAGAAGAGGAGAAAGTGGAAGGGATGTGGTTGAACAGCTGTGTGGTATATGTGTAAGTAGCAGCAGTCATTAAAATGTGCAGATGTTCTTGAGTTAAGAAAATTTCAGAGTGGAATTTTGAACACAATGTTCTGCATTCTTCTGTTACCTCAGTCTTGAATGAATTTCCTGGGAAAGATAATATAAATAGAGTAAATGAGGCATATTTCCAAATGGGTGTCTCCCATTTAAATATTGCAAAATTTATCTTAAGATGTATTTCTAATGCTTATCATGTATATACTATTAAGTTCAAAGATAGAATAATGAAATGTGTAGTCTCTTAATGTAGTGATTCACTTTTTAAATGAAAATTAATGGCACTGTGATCTCTGTGGCATTTCATGACATACTATCTTCAAGTGAGGGTAATGCTCTGTGCAAGTGGAAAAAATGCAGAAGGAGAAGTCTGCATTACAAACTTGCTGTGGCGACCATTTTCAGAGGCAGCGGCCTCCCTCCTCTTCCTTCCTGGAGCTGGGCCTGTTTTGTGTGTGCATGTACCCACTTATCAGCAGGCCCGGCTCCTGAGAGGTTTTTCATTTATGCCAGTCTCTTGACTCCACTCTTAGTTGCCATTCTTTCTCTCCCCCCCAACATTTTCCATAGCACATACCATTCATCCCATCAACACACACACTATTCTCTCATGTGTTCACACTAGGGATGGGCACCAAATGAAAAATGACATGCCATTTTTTTGTTTTGTTAGCTAACAAAACCAAACAAAACAGGGATGCACCATTTCATTAGTTACGAAATGAATCAGCATTTTTTGTTGAAATTAATATTTATTTATTTATTTATTTATTTATTTATTTATTTATTATCTTTTATCCCGCCCATCTTCCCACTGGGAACTCTGGGCAGCTTACAACAATAAAAACAGGTAGTAAAAACACAAAAAGAAAGGCAAGGCAGGTATAGTTAATGCAGGGGGGCAAGATGGCGGCAAGACCCAAGAACCATGCATAGTAAAGCAAGGGGGAAAAAAACAACTAATTGAAAAGGTCGCCAAACGCCTCCCAGAAGAGGTGGGTCTTCAAGGCTTTCTTAAAGGTGGGCACGGACTCTGTCAGGCGCAGCTCACGGGGGAGATGATTCCAAACCATGGGGCCCACCACAGAGAAGGCGTGGTCTCACGTACGTGATTTCCGTGCCTCTCTGGGTGTGGCCACCCTCAGTGAGCATGCCTGTGCCAGTCTCGTGGGTCTGGACCCGGTTGACCTTTGAGAGATACGCTCCCAAGAGAACCAATTTGTTTCTCTGTAAAATGGCTCCTCTGGGTCCTAGAGACACCATGTTTGGTGTGAACCTTCCTTGGACTCCCCCCTTAAAGCCCTCCTAATTTGGAGCAATTTGGGGTTTTGGGTGAGTTATTCAACTCCAAATTAGGTGCCCCCTTTAAAGAACCTTTCTAAGTGCAATTCTCTGTGCATGAAAATACTGATCCCAGCCAGCTAGCAGCATACAAATTGCTGTGATGCTCCGCCAATCTCTTCCCTTTAAGCAACCCTAATTTGGAAAGGTTTGGGATACAGGGGACCAAGTTATTTAACTCCAAAAAGGATGCCCCTAGGGAAAAAACATTTGTAATTTAAAAGTACTTGAAAATAATGATCCCAGGCAGCTAGCAGCATGGAAATTGCTGTGGATCTTCCTCAAGCACTTCCCTTGAAGCACCACCAATTTGGAAATGTTTGGGGTACAGGGGGCAAGTTATTCAACTCCAAATAGGGTGCCCATAGGAATCCATTAAAATTTTTTTGGTTGGGGATGGGGAGTAGTTTGCTAATCGCCTCATGGCAGCTGGGTATATAAGAGGCTGGGCTACTTTCTGTTTTGTCGTCTGTGATGGAATGAGTGATGAGACAGATGTCTCTGGCAGTGGTGTTAGTTAGCTTTCACACACCTAGACTTTGTAGACTG
Organism: Phrynocephalus forsythii; assembly: GCA_029282475.1. NCBI lineage: Eukaryota > Metazoa > Chordata > Lepidosauria > Squamata > Agamidae > Phrynocephalus > Phrynocephalus forsythii. The sequence goes on from JAPFRF010000002.1 coordinate 60,075,171, forward strand.
CCTGGCAACTGGTCCATGCTTGGATCATTTAGTCTAGTGATAGGGGGTCATTAGACTGGGCTTCCCTGCATACTAGAATGGGGGTCAAGAGCAGCATGAGACCTCTTGCTATGCTGATCTAGGATGAAAAGTTATATTCCCAGGCTAGTGTGCTTTACAAGAGATAAAATGTTATCTGACCTCATACATAATAGTGGACAAGTCAGGACTGCCAGTGCTGCCTTAGTTAGTTGTTTACATTTTTAGACAGTTTTTATTGTCTCAATTAAAAATACAGAAGAAACCTTCTTCCCTCCTTGACTGGTAAGCTGGAGAAAAAAGGATAACTCCAATATTTAAGAAATAAATACTTTTCAACTTGTGCGTTTTTAGAGCATGGCACCAACAAAACTGCAGGTATGAAACAGAATTACCTTTAGTGCCATGTTTAAAAATGCATTAATTAGGGAATAAGAATATTTTGTTATAGAAAGAGATATTATATTTTAATTTAGAAATAGGATAATAAGGGTCTAGAACCATTTATATGACAGCTTCCCACTCCATAACTATTATTTTAGGTTTTTAAATAAGAAAGGATGCTGCATTAAATAGCTTCTGCCTTGGTGTTTTCATCTACTACAGGCCTGCATAACAGGTAGACCGTGGGCTACCGGAAGCCCGTGAAGGGTTCAAAAGTAACCCACCGGCCATCAATAAAAAAAGTGAGGGGATAAGTTCTCCACCCCTCCCTTGCCCATCCCAAGGACCACCACTGCCCCAGCAAAGTTCTGGGTCTGCCAGCCCACTGTCTCAGCGGGGCAGTTCAAGGTCCATGGCGCATTAAAATCTGTTCCCTCCAGAACAGATTAATTGGTTTTCAATGTATTCCTATGGGAAACCACAGCTCTACTTACAATTTTTTTACTTATGAGCATGTGCTTGGAACGGATAAAATTCGTAAGTAGAGGTTTTAGTGTAGTAGCCCTCAGGCACTTTGGGCCAGAAAAGTAGACCTCGGCCTGTTTGAAGTTGAACAGCCTGATCTACTACATAGACGGCGATACAGACCTGTTCGCCATTGACCCAATCACCTGCTGGTCTTGGATAGGCATTTGAGGAGCTACATGAATTTGGGTCCTGGGTTTTGATACACATGCCCATCTTTAATTGCAGCTCACATGAGACTTGTTATAATTAACAAATAAGTATCAGTAAAAAGAGCTTCTCATTTGTAAGATACAAAAGAGTAACCATCACTATGTTTAATCATATCTGTTGTGTATCTATTTTGCTTGGTTCATTATTGGGTTATCGTGAAACATTTTGATGTGTAATGTGAATACAAATGAATTTTTGATATTTTATTATTTTTGTGCAGTTTGTATTTTTTTCTTTTTCATTGGGAGACAAAGATTCTTGTTTTCATAGATAACAATTTTGTATGGAATCCAACAGGTCTTTTGGTTAGCTGTGTGTCTTACCAAAATATCCAGAGGTTAGTTGATCTGGAATGTGTTGATCTAAGGAAGTTACAATGCTTCAAAAACTGTTCAGCTTTTTAAACAGCAGTGAACTGTGGTTCTGTTAGAAAAGAAGCATGATCACTCCCTCAAAGATAGTGATTGGAGAACCCTTCAACGCAACTCCCTACCTCCTCCTTTTATCCAGTAGAGGTGTTTTTGGCAACATATCATGTCATTCTACAGTCTAAAGATTTAATAAAGTTTTGAGTGGTTTCTAGATCTCTCTTCGCTTTGGATGGAAGAATGTGGTTTGAATGTGGCCTTGGATGAAATGTGATAGATAGCAAGAGAAAATGAACATTTCATTACTCTACACAAGAGTAATAACAATTAAATCCATTGATGCTAGAGAAATCCAGACATAACTGTTTTTACTGTTGTATTTCATCATAATTCTTTTCCTCATAATTGTTTGTATAGTCAAATCTAACCATATTTTAGCTCTCAGTTCCTTATCATGCTCTGTGTTCTTATGGGATGCTAACTAATTACTGGTCTACACTAGATTATATTTCTGGTTTGGTCAAGGATAAGGAGATGGATTTCACTAAAGAGTCCATACCCATAGACCTTCTTTTTCTGCCCTACATTTTTCTGCTTCTACATTCATTTCCATTTGCAAACATGGGATGAGAGGAGCTGGTGCTATTGTGGTTGCTCCGTGCCTAATTCAGCAATGCAGGAGTTGTTTTTCCTGTTGACCCTGCTTCCCACAGTGTGCTGGTCCTTACAACTCTGAAACACCAAAGCTAAGTTGTTTCGGTATCTAGCTTAGGAGCCAAAGGTTGAGAGAATCTGTGTACTTGTGCATATTTTGGCACTAGTATGCAGAATCTGCAAGACTGGGATGTTAGCCAGATGTAGAGACAGTCCAAGTAACCCATAAGTTAGTAAAGAAGCCATGGTTATTTATTTATTTATTTATTTATTTATTTATTTATTTATTTATTTATTTATTTATTTATTTATTTATATGCTGTCCATTTTCCCAATGGAACTCTGGGCTCCCAATGGATACTATGTCTCAGCAGATTGATCTAGGAAGATAGTCTGGAATGGAGGTAGTAAGGACTCAAGCACTAGGTAAATACTCATCAGGATTGGAGAGAAGGTGATTTAAAGTCTCTGGAAGAGAAGAAAGATCTAGAAGATATTAGCACTCTGGAAGGCTGGGAAATGAACTAGCAGTTGAGCAGCTTTGGGCATCTAAAAATAGAAATAAAAATACAGGTGGAGAAAACAAATAACTTTGAATGAAGGGAGATCCCCAATGTGTACATATCACTTGACTGCAAAGAGAGCATACTTGCAAATGTAATGAAACACCAAGGGATGGAAGTGTAGACATGAAAAATGGAGCATAACACCCTGCATGAGATTTTCTTGCTCTTTGCTGATTTTATTGGGATGTTAAGACTCCCCAGGCCCAATTACAGTGGACCCTTGTATAACAAACAGCTTATATAACATAAAATCTGTACAACATAAAAAATTCCAGAGATAGGGGAAATTTGCTTAACATAATCGCCTATGGGGAGAATCCGTACAACATAGAAATGGGATTAGTCCATTTTCAATGCATTCCTGTGGGAATTTGTATAAAGGAAAATTTGCTTAATATAATTTCATTTGGAATGAATAAAGTCGTTTATACAAGGTACCACTGTACTACCATTTGGTCTTGGCCTGTTGTGGATGCTGTGCCAAGGTAAGGTGAACATCCTACAAATAGAGAAAACACAAGTGATAGGTACTGTCAGGTTGCACTGTGAAATATCTGAATGTCTTCACAGGACTCCAGCTTTCAGCAGACTCTGTACAAAAGACTTATGGATTTGTGTTTTGTGCATAAGTACTTACGGATGGCTTGACTTAAGAGCAAAAAAATTGGTGTTTTAACTACTGCCTTACAAATTTTAGATGTGGTCTGCTCTACTTAATTGTTTTTAAATTTTGATTTTCATTTTTTAGATAGGGCTGCTGTACTTAAGAGTTGTTTGACTTAAGACCATGCATTTGAAATGGATTAAACTTGTGTATTTATATATAATTGGATATTCCCTTGAACTCTTTAATGAATTGAATGTTCAGAAATAAAACTTGTTTAAAGTTGTAGGTATAAAGTATATATACAAGTAGTTTATTTCAAAATCTACAGTCTTTCAATACAGAATTTCAGCTCATACAGGATGTATTCAATCTGAAACGAATAATTGTGTGACTAACAAAAACAGTATTTTCTATACCATAGCTTTCAAATTTAACTTAATATTTAAATGACAAAGTCTCTAAGATTAATGATATACAAAGCACAGGTGTCCTGGAGTTCCATTGGTATCCACCAGATGTGGCCTGGTCCACTCACCAGGTTACTCGCAGCATGGGCATCTGTTGTGCATGATATGAATAGAAAACACCCATATCTATTAAAGATATATTCTAAATGTTAGCAAAAGAGAAATACTAAAACACTCATACAAGTTATTTTTAAAAGTTAGTTAAATTCTGTTTTGTAGAAATATTTTCAAATACAGAACAGTAATACCTCGGATAAAGAATGCCTCGGATAACAATTTTTTTGGAAAACAAATGGAAATTTCCAGGTACAGTATAGGGATGCCTCGGGTAGCGAATGTTCCCTATGGACTGCTTTGGATAGCAAATGTTTCATAATATCTTACAAAAAATGTGTACTCTGCATGCATTGCAGGATGCATATTTTGTGGAGGGGTGGGAGAGTTAGAACATTTTTTTTATCATGGTGTTTTGGAGCCATTCTGGGCATGTTTTGCTGAATGATTTGGACCTTTTGAACTTGGTAAGATAGGGAGGTAGCTTTTATTAATCTTTGCACTGCTTTTCTTTGCATTTTTTTGCTAGAAGAGGCTGGGGTAGTCTTGCTGGTTTCATTTCTCCATGTTTGCAGTCATTTTTTTGCTCTGCAGGCAAAAATGGGCTGGATTTTTCTTCCTGTTTAATTTTTTTTTTTTTGCATTTTTCCCCATTGCACTTTGGGTGGGAACAGGCTGAGGTGGTCTTGCTGGTTTCTCTTGTCCATGTTTGCATTGCACTGCAGGGGGATGTTCTGGAGGGTGTTCCGGCACTGCAATCCTTTAAAGTGAATTTTGTAAAGAGGTCTGGAACCCCCCCCTCAGCTTTTTTGCCTTTTTTGGACCTCCAGAACGGATTAATCGGTTTCCCTTTCATTTCAATGGGAAACTACATTTTGGATAACAATTTTTTTGGATAACAAGTTGCCTCTGAAAATGAAATAAATTTGTTATCAGAGGTACCGCTGTAGAGTACTTTTTGCCACATACCAAGTCATTTGGTTGGTGCATGACAAAGAATGCAAGGGCTTACCCTTACCCGGCAAATTTGCTGCAGGGATTCATCTCTTTTTATATGCACAGGTATACATAGATAACAGGATGCTGGCCACTATCACTTATAAAGCCAACTCTAATTTGTGGTAACCATTTTAGTGCTTTCCAAGCATAGTTTTAAATACCTGGAAAAGCATTATACAGAATTGCTTGATATCTCCATAGTTTAGTTACCATTAAGTTTTGTGTTGTTCTGTTCCGCCATATTGCTGAGTATTTTTATTTGTTATATGCGATTGTTGTACACCGCCCAGAGTTCGTTGTATTTAGAGCCAAAAGACAGGCATTTGAAACCCCATTAAGCTTCTCAAGAGAGGATCCAAAGGAGAGTAAAGGTACCTGGTGTGATTACCTGCCCTGCAACCTGTGCAGCCTTGGGCAAACTGCATAGTCCCAGAGTACCACCAGAGAGAGGGACTTGTAAACTACTTGTAAATAGTTTATGCTGAGAAAACCCCAAGGAACACCATTATATATACTGGTATGTATATAAAAATGTATAAAATCTAAGTGACAACATATAAACCCACAGAGATTGGGCTGCACTAACATGTTTTCGATATCTGCTTTCATGTTTCATTCCAGTGACAGACCCAGATTAGAAACAGAGAGTGGATACTACATTATCTCCATTATATAGCATGTGCTTTTGACTTTTTAAATCATCATTGAAAGCTTTAAACCTACAGATAAATTACTATGGAGAAGCATCTGCTTCTGCAGATGTGTATTTAAAGTTGAGGAAGTATTTTATGTCCCTTTTAAAAAATCTTTTAAACTGTCTTGATGAGGAAGACTCTAGATTTCCCAATCAACACATGTAATTAATAATCTTTCTCTCAAATTTTTCTATTTTCCATTATCCCTTTTAATGTTAGGTATGAAATTTTCAGGGGTGCATTCAGATACTACTTTATCATAACTGACCCCATGTGAAACAGATACATACTCTTCTTTACTTACACTCCCCCCATCACCACATACATATACAGTGGTACCTAGGATAACGACTTTAATTCGTTCTCTGAGGTTAGTCGTTATCTGAAAAAATAGTTATCCGAAATGAGGTTTCCCATTGAAATGAATGGGAAATCATTTTAATCCGTTCCGGGGGTCTGGAAAAAAGGCCAAAAAAGCCTTTTTTGAGATCTCTTTACAAAGTGCACTTTCAAAGTGCATTCCTCCCCCACTCCTGCCAAGGCTGCCCCTCCCCCTTGCCCCCACCTCTCCTGCTTTGCCGCCGCCATTGCCTCTGGACACCTGGGCGGCGGGTGAAGCCAAAAGCCAGGCGGCACCAGCGCTACCTCCCTCCCCTCCGCACCTCTCCTGGCTCACCGCTGCCACCACTGGACACCTGGGCAGCTGGCAAAGCCAAAAGCCTCCCTCCCCTCCTCACCTCTCCTGGCTCACCGCTGCCGCCACTGGACACCTGGGCAGCGGGTGAAGCCAAAAGCCTCCCTCCCCTCCCCACCTCTCCTGGCTTGCTGCTGCCGCTGGACACCTGGGTGGCGGGAGAAGCCAAAAGTCAGGCAGCACCAGCGCCACCTCCCTCCCCTCCCTCCCAGCCCCCACCTCTCATGGCTCACCGCCACCACAGCCGCTGCTTCCACTGGACACATGGACAGTGGCAGAAGCCAGGGAAAGCCACGTGGAAAGCTGCCCCTTCCAGAGAACAACAATCATTTCCACCCACTCTAGAAAGTGGAATGTGCTGCTTTCCACAATCATTTCCTCCCACTCTAGGAAGTGGAACATGCTGCTCTCCACCCTTGGAGGACCAAAGGGCGGAGAGCAGTGAGTTCCACTTCCTAGATTGGGAGGAAATGATCGTCGCTCTCTGGAAGGGACTGCTTTCTACGTGGCTCTCTCTCCCCTTCCAAATCCCCATTGGGGAGAAAAAGTCTCCCAAAGAAGGAGAAGGAGGTGCGTGCAATGGAGGGGGGGAATGCTATGGGGGGCATAGAATGGGGGAGGGGGTGGAACCTCCCAAATATCCCCAGGACACTCCCAGCCCTTGCATCCCCCCTCCTCCTGTCCTGAAGCTCAGCCGGTGAGAGCGAGCATTCCACTCCTGGCCCCCCACCTCTGCTGCTGCTTTCTCCCCCTCCTCCCCAGCTCCTACCTTTGTTCCGCTGCCGCCGCCGCCACTGAGCACCTCAGCAGCAGCCAAAGCCGCACACCATGTTGCCACTCACCTCTATTGTGCCGCTGCTACTGCCATCGGGCACCACTGAAGCCGTGCGCAACCGCCACTGCTGCTTCCTCCTCCATCTTGCTTGGCCCCCAATTCTGCTTTACCACGGCTGCCACCAGGCACCCCGGCACTCCTCCCCAACTTGCCCACTGTGAGAGGTGGGAACAATGGGGAGGGAGCAAGGACTATGGAAAGACCCACTGAAAGGCTGGGCTGAGAGGATGGCTCCTGCCCTCCAGGGAAAGCGCCCCTGGCTGGGGCTGTGGGTGGGGTGGGGGCTGGAAATTATAAATCATCCGAAAAATTCGTTATCCGGGGCAGTCGTTATCCAAGGTACCACTGTACTTGCTCTGATTTCTTTACCAGAGCACTTCACCACAGAAATATACGCTGTCTGGTATGCTCTGGTGCATAAGTAATGGTTAGTTGATAATTATTTAAAAGGACAACTTTTGTTTTCATATTAAAAAGTACTATGATGTGTGTGGACGTGTCATCTAATATACTGCAAGACACAACGTGATGTGAAATATAGTTCATGATAGACATAGGTATAAATGAGTAGAATCTGATAGAGGCTGATGATGTTGAGAACTGAATTTGTATGAAGAGCAGCATAGCTCAAGCAGAAGCGAGTTTGAATTTTATGTCTAAAATGCTGGATTGGTATACAGTAGTCAGTTGTAGAAGAAAGATTTGGTAGAAGATGGAAACTACTTGACAGATGGCAGAAATTATAGTTGGCTCCTGGAGGAAGCTTCCTTCCAGAATTGCTTTTCCTTCCTTTCAGACTATGGGCTAGCCCTGCACCATGCCTCCCCCCCATGTTATTATTGCATGAAATACTTTATTGTGGCTATTAAATCAAGATGACACTTTCTTTCCTTCATCTTTCCTAAAAAATTAGGGCATCCATTGGTGGCTTAAAGGGGAAATACTTTTCTTTGAGGAGGAAAAGAAGAGTGAATGACCTCCATGGAAGACTCTCAGGATTTAAATGAACAGTCAGTAAGTAAATGCTTCTTCAAGCAAACATACATTTAGTTTCAATGCTTGCTGTGTTTGTATTGACCTTTTTACATGTCATATGATTTAATTAAATCTAAAGTTTATCCAATAGATACATGTTATATAGAAATGGAGGAAGTTATGATCAGTTTATAAGAAACAGCCAGCCATTTTATGGTATTGGATGGGATTATAGTTCAGAATACAAGTCCAGTCTTCTTCATCTCTTTATGTTATTTATTCCTGAGGTTATCTTCAAGCTTCTGAGTTAAACCTTTCATTACATCAGTTATTGCAATCTAGGGAAGATTTCAGATGTTTTAACACTGAAAAACACTCTTTTTGTTATTGCAATGGAAATCGTTTAGATAATTTTAGGAATTTAATACATCTGTGAGAAATTAGCAGAAGATTATGAAGTGTTATAGCAGACAACCAAGAGCTTACTTTGTCTAATTGATTTGTTTATACACAGTATTGAGACCTTTTGATTTATTTATTTTACAGTGGTACCTTGTACAAAGGAATTAATTTGTTCCAAATGAAATTATGTTAAGCAAATTTTCCTTTATACAAATTTCCCATAAGAATGCATTGAAAACAGAGTAGTCCCATTTTTTTGTTGTACAAATTTGCCCCATAGGTGATTATGTTAAGCAAATTTCCCCTATCTCTGGAATGTTTATGTTTTACAAATTTTATGTTATGCAAACTGTTTGTTATACAAGGGTCCACTGTATTTATTTATTATTGAACGTGTATAGCGCCCGTCTTTCCGAAGGAACTCCGGGCGGTTCACAGCAGATAAAGTATAACAAAATCCAACAATCCAAGTATAACACAGTTTAAAACAGTTAAATAAACAGTAAAACACTAATAAAAGGCAGATGGCAGGACAAGTGTTCCACTTGCTTTTTAAGCACATTGGAATGGTAGATTAGGGAGGAAACAGAAAAAGGATTATATAGCTGATTGAAAAAGATGTAACTTTTGAATAAAGTATGACCAATAATTTGAAGACTCTAAGCAGTGAGCATCACTGCTGTGACTAATGAAAAAATGGACTTATCCAATTGATTCTTTTTACAAATTGACAGGGACTGTGAACACTTTAGATGTTAAGCTAAAAATTTAAATGATCTCACCACCATCATCATACTATCACCCAGAGATTTGGGAACACTCTGGAAGAATAAAATCTTACTAAGCACAAATTTAAGGTCTTATTAGAATATATCTGTTTCGGGCAGTCGTGTTAGTCTTTTCAAGAATTCCAGGCAGAAATCAAAGAAAAACATGTTTGGTGTCTTTTGTGTATTTGTTTTGTATTATGTTTCCTTGATTTTTGTCTAGAACATATCTGTTTTCATTAATGGTGGGAGAAAATACCTGTCTAAGGAGCAGCTGCATGTCTGAGAGAAATACCTAGTGATTGTTATAGGGAGCAATACTGTACAATGCTTCAGCATAGTTTCATTTCATCCATCCTGTATTATTAGAAGCATCAGTTCTTCTTCGTGGCCTCCGTGAAGCCACACTATGGGTACTCCGGCGCGCCCGCGCGGTGAACCGGAACCAGTTGCAAAGCAAAGATTAAACATGTCTCCCCGCCCCCGCGCATGCTCCCGCGGGTTCCCGCCAAAACCTCAGTTCCCTCTAACCGCCGCGTCGGTTGGATCGGAATCTTCCACTCTCCGTCGTACTCTACAAAACAAGAAAGATAAGAGACTTTAGATTTTCTTCGGCCCTTTTTTTCCACTCTCTTTTGCATGGCCCAGCGTCCTCTCTTCAAAAAGTGTTCGCGCTGCGGCGGAAAGGTTCCCCTAACGGACGGTCACTCCTTGTGCCTTTACTGCCTAGGGGATACCCACTCGACCTCCTCCTGTGTCCATTGCCAGAAGTTTACCACCCAGGCCTTGAGAAACCGCAGGCACAGGCTCAACACCTTCCTCTTAGAAAAGTCCCTAACACCACAGGACATGTCGTCGGAGCCTCAACGTCATGCCTCCTCCGAAACCGCCAAGGCTTCGAAACCTTCGAAAAAGGTAAAGAAACCCTCCGCGGACGCTCCGGTCCCTAAAAAACCCAGGACTGACAAACGCCCACCATCTTCGCCCCAGCGGTCTCAACCTTCGAACCCGACACTTTCGCCAAACCGTCGAAGCGAGTCCCCGGTCTCGGTATCGTCCGAACCGCGCTCGGTCCCGTCCATCCATGGCAGCTGAGAAGATCTGGCTTCCCTTTACAGAGACCTGCCGCCCGCCCGCCAGTTCTCACCGCGGCGAACAGGCACAGAGGGTACGGACTCGCAGACCTTCCAGTCCTACCACCATGTCTCTGCTCCGTACTGGCAGTCCATGCCTGGGGTGGCACAGGACTCGAGTGCGAATCCGGAGCCTTCTGCCCGGAAGCACTCCGACAAACGAAGGCGCAGCGTCTCTCCAAAAGGTGACCTGCCCTCTTCGAAACGGAGCCGCCATGATACCGTCGCGGCCCCCGATACCGCCCAGGGGGACCACTCTGCTCGGAGCAGCCGCCCTTGTCATTCGGCGGACTCGCTTCCATCTTCGTCGGATCCTTGGATGGTACCGAGATCGCCCTACCATCCCTTTCCGGTACCGGGCTATCCACCTTATCCGGGATACCCGGTCCCGCCTCCATTTGTGCCTCCCCCGATGTTCCCCACGGGTCCGTATTGGCCTCCGTCCTACGCGATGCCTCCTCCTCCTCCGGATCCGAGGCTTTATGAGGATAACCGATCTCGGGACCGAGGTTCGGATCCACCTCGCAAGGCCACTCAGAAAACCAAGCATCTGCGGTCTCCACCCTCTTCCGAATCGGAGCGCCCGGCACCGTCCGCATCGGATTCGGAGGGCGGCAACGGTGATTCGGATGATGATAGGGGTGCCTCCAGCCAGGATTCGAACGTTGCCGAATCCAGTCCTCCGGCTTCCTCAGATGCGATACCCAACTACCCAGAGTTTGTGAAGCGAATGGCCTCCACCTTAAATATTCCGGTGCACTATCCAGATCCTCAATATTCGGATCACCTCTTCGACCAGATCTCCTCGGACTCATCATCACCACCTCACCTGGGTGTTTTACCTTCCATTCTCGACATGGCAAAGGACTCCCTCAAAAAGATCCCTTCTTCATCTAAATCCAGGAGGCTTGAATCCCTCTACCGGGTCTTCGATGAGGCAGCCCTTTTCTTGCTAAGCACCCTTCTCCCAACTCCTTGGTCATTTCTGCCTCTCAGGTGAATTCCAAGTCTAAGGTGCTCAATGTACCTCCCTCCAAGGAGGGAAGGAAGATGGACTCCATGGCTCGCCAGCTCTATTCATCTGTTGCCCTCTCATTCAAGATTGCCAACTATCAGGCGGCTATGGGAGCCTACCAACGAGCTTTGCTCAACAAGCTGCAACCCCTCCTGGAGGCTCTTCCTGATACTTCCAGAGCCACGGCACAGCCCCTCATGGACGAATCTCTAGCACTCGCAGCACAACAGATGCGCTCCGGTCGCCACGCTTCCAACTCTGCCACCAAGTCTCTTGGCTTCGCCATCGCCTTTAGGAGGCATGCCTGGCTCAGATCCACTGGCCTAGGAGACGATACCAAGTCCAAGATTGAATGTCTTCCCTTTGAGGGTGAGGGTCTGTTCCATGAAAAGACGGATGAGCTCATGAATGACATGCACAAGAGCCACAACACAGCCAAACGTCTTAACGTTATTCCTAAAAAGCCCTCTCGTCCTTTTCGTTCTTCATGGAAGAAGTCCTACGGCACCTTCCAGAAGCAGCAGAGAGACAACCCCGTCCACACCCAACAGTCCCCTCCGTACCCCCAGCGGGACAAACAGTCCAAACCCAAGTTCCGTCCTTCTTCCAAACAACAGGACAAGCGCTCCAGGAAGGATTTCTGACTCCACTCGCTTGGCGCCCTTTCTTCCAGCTTGGCGCAGGATTACTACGGACAAGTGGGTGCTTTCCATCCTGTCTTTGGGTTACCGTCTCGATTCATGGCGTCCCCCACCCGTGGGTTCCTTCATCTCCAGCCCCCTTCCCGGGAACTCTGGGAAGAGGTCCTCACTCTTTTACAAAAGGGCGCAATTCACCCAGTTTCTCCAAGTTCCATCCCCTTCGGGTTTTTCTCTCGTTATTTCACGGTGCCCAAGCGGGACGGCGGCCGCCGCCCCATCCTGGACCTCCGTTTCTTGAACAGTTTCATTCATACCACAAAATTCAAAATGGTCTCTTTGGAGTCCGTTATCCCCCTCCTCCAATCTGGGGACTGGTTTGTCGTCATAGATTTGAAGGACGCCTATTTCCACGTCACCATCCACCCAGACCACCAGTGTTTCCTCCGTTTCGCCATCGGACCCCAGGCTTACGAGTTCTCCGCCCTTCCCTTTGGCCTGTCCACAGCACCCAGGGTTTTTACGAAATGTATGGCGCCAGTCGCCGCCTTTCTCCGATCTCGAGGCGTTATGGTGTTCCCATACATAGACGACTGGCTACTGGTCGCGGAGTCCTCCTCTCAAGCCTCGGCCCACCTACGCTTCGCTCTCGACACTCTTCAGAGTCTTGGCCTACAGGTCAATCACGACAAATCCAAGTTAGTCCCCACCCAAAGAATCCAATACATTGGGGCCATCCTGGACTCTCGGAGAGGGAAAGCCTTCCCTCCCCCCTCACGAATACAAGACATCTTCGACATCTTGCCTCGTCTCCATCCAGGAGCCCTAGTCCCGTCACACTTGGTCCAGCGCCTTCTCGGGCTTATGGCTTCTACCACATCAGTGGTGCCACTCGCTCGTCTCCGGATGCGCCCCTTACAAGCCTGGTTCCTGCTCAATTTCGATCCGGAGACCGACCCTCAGTCGAAGGTCCTACGAGTACCATCACACGTGTCCCAGGCCCTCCATTGGTGGTCCATCCTCCGAAATCTTCTGAAGGGACGCCCTTTCCACTCCCGGCGCCTCGGTACAGATTACTTCGGATGCCAGCCTCTCGGGTTGGGGGCCTTCTCCGGCCCCCATCAAGTTCACGGGCTATGGACTCCAGCCGAGACCTCGAGGCACATCAACGAGCTGGAGCTTTCGCCATGTTCAAGGCCTGCCGAGCCTTCCTACCCCTGATCGCGGGCCAAGTCACCCAACTGGTGACAGACAATACCACCGCAATGTTCTATGTGAACAAGCAAGGGGGCACTCACTCACGGACATTACTGACTCTGACTCTTCAGTTCTGGGATTGGTGCATTGCCCACCGCATTACTCCCATCGCCATTCACTTGTCAGGGAGGACAACCAGTTGGCCGACCATCTCAGCAGGTCCCCTCTGGTATCCCACGAGTGGGAACTCCACGCCTCGGCCTTCCGCCTCCTAGCTCGCCGATGGGGATCCCCTCGATCGACCTCTTTGCCTCCTCTACCAATGCCAAGTGTGCTCGGTTCTGCTCCAGGGCGGGCATCGGACCTGCCTGCCTCTCTGGGGGACGCTTTCATGTTCCGTTGGAGCCGTCACCTCCTCTATGCCTTCCCGCCTATCCCTGATCCAGCGGGTGATTGTCAAGATCCGCCGGGACAGGGCGAACATCATCCTTATCACTCCCTGGTGGCCTCGACAAGCGTGGTTTGCTCATCTTCTTCGGCTGTCGACGGAACATCTCCGACTGCCCCTCTTCGCCTCCCTTCTCTCCAGGGACGACGGCGCAATTCTCCACCCGACATCAACCATCTCCAACTGACGGCTTGGAGGATCTCCCGCTGATCTCTTCCATCTATGTGGCAGCCAGGAAGCCGTCCACGAGAAAGTCATACACCTCCAAATGGCGTCGCTTCCTTCATTACACCGCTTCCCACTCGTTCCCTCATATAAATCCGCCTCTGCAGGTAGTTCTTCTTTTTCTGCTCCACCTGAAGCGGGTTGGCCTGTCCATGTCCTCTTTAAGAGTTTTTCTATCGGCCATCATAGCCCATCAACCTTTGGACTCTCCGGCAGCATCCTTTTCCGCCACCCCCGTCTGAAGTTATTCCTCCGGGGTTTAAAGAACACGTTTCCAGACCGTCGCCCGTTTTCCCCCCAGTGGTCACTTCCTTTGGTCCTGAAGGCCCTGTCGGGTCCGCCCTTTGAACCTCTGGCGACTTGTTCCCTCCGTCTGCTATCTCTTAAGACAGCCTTCTTGGTCGCTGTCACCTCTGCCAGACGGGCCTCGGAACTATGTGCTCTTCGCCACGATCCCCCCTTTCTTCAGTTTTACCCTGACAAGGTGGTTGCGCACTTGGACATTTCCTTCCTTCCAAAAGTGGTTTCCCCTTTTCACACCTCGCAGCCGTTGGTTTTTCCAACCTTTTTTCCTAACCCTTCGTCTTCCCTAGAGCGCACCTTACACTCCCTGGATGTGCGCAGAGCCCTGGCGTTTTACACCTCCAGAACAGCTTCCTTCCGAGGTTCTGACCGACTGTTTATCTCCTACGACCCAAGGTTGAAAGGTGCCAATATTTCCCCTCAGCGTCTCTCCAGCTGGATTGTATCGACCATTAAGCTCTGCTACGAGCTCTGCCATAAGCCTCTACCTTCTCAGGTCCGGGCTCATTCTACGCGGGCTGTCTCATCTTCGACAGCCTTCCTTCGTGGAGTTCCCTTGGATGAAGTTTGCCGGGCGGCTACCTGGTCCCAACCGTCCACATTCGTCAAACATTACCGATTGGACACCAGAGCCAAGGCTTCCGCCTCCTTTGGTAGAGCTGTTCTCTCTCAAGCTTTGCCGTGACACCCTCCTCCGGTAAGCTAGCTTGGTACTCACCCATAGTGTGGCTTCACGGAGGCCACGAAGAAGAAGAACAGGTTGCTTACCTGTAACCGTGGTTCTTCGAGTGTCCTCCGTGAAGCCACACTAACCCGCCCACCTCCCCTCTTGTCACGTCACGTCTAATTTAGACCTTGGACGCGGCTGGAGGGAACTGAGGTTTTGGCGGGAACCCGCGGGAGCATGCGCGGGGGCGGGGAGACGACGGAAGTGTTTAATCTTTGCTTTGCAACTGGTTCCGGTTCACCGCGCGGGCGCGCCGGAGTACCCATAGTGTGGCTTCACGGAGGACACTCGAAGAACCACGGTTACAGGTAAGCAACCTGTTCTTCTGGGACTTAGACATTAATACTTTTTTGGCGTCATGCTTGCAGTGCTTAATTCAAAGTATTATGTTTCATTATTCTTCTTCCATTTTGATGCCAATGTGAATGATTCTAATGAAATAAAGAGCACTGATTATTTTGCGTTATTAATATTGCTCTTGCAAGCTGATTCAACTGTACTGAGCTGATAAGTGAGTATAGTTTTAAAAAAAAAATAAAGACCATGATATTTTACTTCTGTTCTCAGAACCTACTGGTGTGACTGTTGGACATCTAAGTCTCTGACTTGGTGAAAGCAAAATTTTACCATTTGTTTCTGCAATTCTTTGCACACACATGTTGTTAGCCTTCTTGAAAACTTGAAAAAAACCCCACCACTTTTTTGTTTCTTTGTTAATCACATGAAAAGGTTATTTAATGTTGCTTTTCCTAGAATGTGCTTAATGGCATCAACATGCAACCTTTGTAGTGTTTGTATTTTGGAACACCAAACAAATGTGTATGTGATTAAGAAATGAATTCTTTGTTTTGTTTTGCTTTGAAGTGAGCTTACTAAGGCATAGACTTTCACAGTAATATGAAATACTGTAATAAGGGACTGATCAGTATGAAACCAGGCTTAAATTCATTAGTTTACTATAACATATCTTGGAATATAAAGCAAGCTTTCAACAGGTTTAGGGGACAGAGACCCAAGCATAACACAGCGGAATCATAGACCGGAGTCCAACCGAGTCATAAGGCTGATGACATTATCAGCCATAGATATCAATCTTTAATTTAAATTTTCCTATCCCCTCCCCTCAGGTTCTGAGAGTCCTCAGGGATTCCTTTTAACCTAAGGAAGTCTTTGGGAGCACTGAAGTGGTGCTTTCATATCTGAAAATCACTGCTGGCTGTCCTAATTCCCACCAAAATTTTGGCCAGAATGTATTGATTTTGGATCCAATTCAAAACAACCCTTGCACTTTATAGTATTTTTAAATAAGTTTCAAATTTATTTCTAAATTATTAAACATTATTAGTTTACTTTCTTTATGAGCAACTTACCATATTTTTCGATTTTTAAAGATTTTTCGCCCCTAAAATTTGTTAGGCTAAAAATTGAAGGTCATCTTATACATGGTGGGTGTGTGGCGGCAGCAATGGGGGCTCCTCTTTCTCAGCATCAGTGTGAAGGAAGTTGGGAAAAAGGAGTCTGTCCCAGATGGATTGTCCCTGTCTTCTTGTCCTGGATCTGGCGGGCGGAGGTTGCTTCAAACTGACAAAGAGGAGCCCACAGTGATACCACCACGGCCTGCAACGCCTGGGGCAAGAAGACAGGGGAGGATCTGTCCAGACAGGCTCCTCTTTCTCCTCTTTATATCATTTTGAGTTGGAAAAGTGGGAGGTCTTCTTGTACTTGGGAGCACCTTATAAATGGAAAAATACAGTAAATGAGTTTTATAAATGTAAGATACATTTTTCCTTAGACTTACTCAACAGCCAAAAATAGGAAACATGTTTTTCAGATAATTATTTTAGAAAATGTATGTATGAGTACATTATTTTTTATTTATGTAGATATAGTGGCAGGGAGCGACAAAACTGTAAATACGAATATAATCAAAAAACCCAATATGAAATTATACATTCAGTTTTTGACTTTATGTGTCAGATCAAAGCCATACTAAAACTAGTAGTTTCCGCCCCACTTCTTCAGCTACGGGAATTTTTTGCAACAACTTTGTAGGTCCTTAATCTCTGTACTACTCTTGCTCTACAGTTATATGGCAAATAAAGCTGCTTAATTGCATTGTCTATGTTTATTGCAGTGGCTTATATTTTGATACAAACGTCTTTGGGAAAAATCTTGTAACAAGCACAATCATCCCTGCTGGTCTTCTGCAGCTCTTCCATTTTATTGCTTCCATATTTTTTACCTACAGTGGAACCTTGACTTACGTCATTAATCTGTTCTGGAGGTCTAGACATAAGTCAAACATGACTTAAGTCAAACGAACTTTTCCCATAGAAAGTAATGGGAAAGTGGATTAATCCATTCTAGATGATGAAAACGACCCCTGAAAACATGGATTTGACTGCAAGTCCCATAAATCCTGGCCAGCTCAGCTAGTAATGAAGCTGAGAGATGCAATCCAGGAACATCTAGGGACCCACGGGTTGAAAACCATTGGATTAAAGGAAGATGCTCAGCTCCTGAAAAGAAAGGAGCCTCCCTACCCACCCACCCACCCGCAAGGCTGCCTTCTTCCTGGTCGAAGAATGAGATCCAGCGAGTCATCTAGCCTGGCCCTGCACATGGCAAGGACAGGGTCCCAACACCCCCCAGACAAGGTCAAACCTCAGCCTCTCCTCTTCATACATGCCACATGTATGGGGGGGAGAAGAAGGGGGGAGGAACAGGTACAGAGACAGACAGACAAACGTGTCTGTCTTCCTCTTACTCCTCCTTCCCCCTTCCCTCTCCCCCCCATGCTGAGGTCGGAGCCCAGGACTTCCTTAAGCATGTTGGGTTCGCGACCACCCCCATCCCAGACACTCAAGCAAGAGGGGTCGTGGGGATGGAGGAGCAGGGAGCCGCACAGCAGCCCAAGCCCACACCTACAGGATATGCCCCCCAACACACACACACACACACACACACACACACACACACACACACACACACACACACACACACACACACACACACACACACACACACACACACGAGTTAGGGAACCCTCAGCTGACTTCTCCCTGTAGCCTTCCTTAAAACAAGAGGCGAAACAGGAAGGGGAAGGAGGAATGGGTGCCTGAAAAAGTCCCAGATCCCTTCATACAAAGATCCCCAATTTCCCCCACCCCCAACACACACACACACACACACACACACACACACACACACACAGAGAGAGAGAGAGAGAGAGAGAGAGGCTTTGCAAGCATTGTATGTTCTGGCAGTCCGTATCTCGGCTTTGCTGTGACACACCTTGGCAGTGATGATCCAGCAAACACAACAGCGCCTGAACTAGGAAGCGGGCGGAGGGGGGATTAAAAACACACACAACTAACGCGTGGTATCACGGCGTGGAGGAGGTCAGGGGGCGGGGGGGGGAGAGAGAGAGCCACAATCCAAGTAGAAAGTTCAGCACCTGTAAAGCTACATGCAAACAAAAGAAGCGGCGCCTCGCCTGTCCCCCTCCACGCCGAAGCCGCCGCCAGAGGAAGAGAGAAAGAAGGCAGGAGCAGTCTGGACACGGCATCCAGGATGCTGGGTCCTAGCTGCCGCCCAAATCCGGGGCCTTGCGCCGCGGCTCCAAGACCTAACTCGGAGCCTGCGATGCAAGTCAAACAGCCCCGTAGTGGACGCAAGTCAAATATGACGCAAGTCAAGTGGAACGTAAGTCAAGGTTCCACTGTATTTGTATTCCTTCCACTTCAGACCTTTTTATTTCATTGATTGAAAGGGAGGGGGTTCCTCCCATTTCTTTTATGTGTGTTGTTACCCAGAATGCCTCACCTGGACATGATGGATTGTGTTCTATACTGGTAGAATCAGGGTGGATTTTATTTAAATCATGATTTGAATCACAATCTAAATCACTAGTCAGTAAGGCTTGATTTAAATCATGATTTCAATAAAATCCACCCTGATTCTAGCAGTACAGGCATCACATAGTGAGATATACTTTAAAAATAATTAAGTTATGAAGCCAGTTAAAATAAAATAAATAATCAAAACAGGTAAAACATTATAAACTATCTTTAAAATGGCATTCAGGGACTCAGTCATGATTGTTAAAAGCCTGCCTGAAAATACGGGCTTGCACAGCTATAGCAGAAGGATAAATGGGAGGAAGCCAACCTGACCTGTTGAGGGAGGTCATTCCCATAATTTATATGGGGAGCTATATGGGGAGATATAATCTTTCAGGTAACCTGGATCCAAGCTGTAAAGGGCTTTGTGATAAAGGTAATGACAAAACTGCAGTCATGCAAATATATGTGGAAATGTGTGCAATGAGAATGGAATAAATGTTCAGCTTCAGATATAATAACCAAAATTCTGTTGTAGATTTATACCAGCAGAAATGATAAGGTCAGGCATGTAAATCATAGCCAGTAGCACATGTGGAACATCACTAGGTCTTAGGGATGCATATGCAGTGGAAAATTACTGATCCTCTTCCAATTAGAAAGGCTTTTTCCTAGGGGCATCCCCTTTGGATCTTCATAAATCAGCTCTGTGACCCACAAACCTTTTCCAAAGTTCAGGGGGTTATGTACCTAAAATCATTTCATTTCACTTTGGTTTGCAATGAAACTACGTTAAAATTAATTTTGTAATGTAATGAAACTACTCTAGAAATGAAACAAAATGCTATTTTTCCATTTCGTGCCCATCCCTACTAGGAATACAAGTAGCAACTTGCTAATTAGCAGCAATTTGCTGTTGAAATTGATGGTTACCATTAGGCCAGCATAAATTTGCAGTTGAATTCTCATCACTGCTTGGAAAACTAGTTCTAGCCACCAGAAAACACAGTCTTTCTGTACATTATACCCCCAATTTTCTTCAATTATTGTCAGAAGCTATGTAACAGACAAAGTAATGTCTGAAATCCTATTGTTTAGCATAGTAAGTCACAGCTACAATAGGCCCATTGGATCAATGGGACTTGCACAAGAACTGACTTACCAAATATTCACTGATTCACTGGGCCTTCTCTAGTTGCAATTGACTACACAAACAGCAGGATTTCAGATCATTATCTTGCTATAGTTGAACTGCTACATCTTCCAAATCCCTTTCATTTTCTTAAAAGTTGCAGTATTAGCAGTACTTTATTGAGATATTTGTGCTCATTTTCACTTCATTGAAACCAGTTGTCGAGTCAGCGCATAGTTCTATAAGATGTTGTAAAGGAACAATTGCGTGTTTTTCTATTGAAAAATTATTGTGTTTTCCTTATTAAAATCTGTATACACAAATTTTAAAAAAGATTGCATGCAGAAACGTATGTGGCCCAACTGAAAAACAAAACATGTATTTTTTCAGTAAGGAAAATTATCTGTGGAAAAATATTAGGGAAAAGTTGATAGCTTTTATAGTCCTGTGTAATGGCTGTTAAGAGTTGCATCTTCCTGAGGGACTTTTGCTCTTTTTTATTCTATTCCTTTTAATAATTGCTTTCTTAGGCAACCGTTCTCCTTTTTCTGAGAGGGTAGAGATTAATTCTGCTGACCATGCACAATGATGTAGGAAAGTGTAAACTAGGCTTTTGGAAGTCACATGACGATTTACCCCATGTTTTTGTTCAGTTGTTTGTTCTAACAGATCATTGCATTTGAAGATTGTTCTGGCAGTCTCAAAGTGTCAGTCACAGACTGCCTACAGTTTCAATTCGCAAATATAAGTAAAGTGTGGCAGAAATTGTTTTTGTCATATGAAGTTAAAGGGGAAAAACCTCCAGGGTTATAAACCTGCCATGCCAATCTTTTCTGCATTATATTGTTTTTGTCTTGTGACTGAAATATAACACAACAATAAAATATACATGTAAACTAGACTGTAAATACTTTATGGATGTTTCAACCACAGTTGTCATATGAACCACAAATAAAGAAAATTTGAAAAATATATTCAGGTAATGAAAGAAGACTATCTACAAGGAGGAAGAAGTTGATAACTTTTTTGAGGGGGTGTTTGCTATTGATATAAAGGAAAGCTTTGTATCACAATGGAGAAGTTTGATAATCTCCACTCCAGTGAAAACATATCCTGAGCTTTTTTATTATTTTTATCAGTATAAGATAAAGTTGGTTGCACAAAATAGTGTGGCATGCAGTTCAAAAAAAAATGTTAAATGAAGCGTTTTGATCTTGAAAATGTCAGAAGGCTGAGACTCTATCTTGCTCTTAATTTAAATAATAATATCAGTATTTAAAGCACAATCTCCGAAACTTAACTTGCCCCAGTAACTTTTGAACAACTGGTGAGTACATTTCCAAGCCATTAAAAGGAATTCCTCCTCAGTACCCCTGAATAATGCATGTTGGGGAGTTTTCTCCAAAAACTGACATAAATACAGTAGATAATACATTTGCAAAGTTTAGAGAAGCATGCCAATTATCAGTACTTTTAAACTTGTTTTAAGATTGGCAATGTTCATTTGAATAGTTGAAATAGATCTCATAAAGGAGATAAATTGTATTGTCAATTCCACATCGTGGATTATTAGCACCATTTTGATAAAAAAAAATAAAAGTTTAAGGCTTATAATGATGTAACCATTGGAGTGGGTAAAATCAACTTTTGCTAAAGGAGCACTCCTATTTCTCTTTCTTGCACACAGTTCTCTGAATATAGCTATCTGAAATTTGACCAGTTTATTCCCTTTATAGGGGGCGGGGAAACTGCTTTAAAATGTATTCCATTATAGAAAGTAAATTTGCTATGTGAAAAATATTAAAATACAGAGATACATATACACTGATCAGCCACCAAATGAAAGCCACTGATAGGTGAAATGAAGAGCATAGTTTATATCTTTACAATAGCACCTTCCAAGGGGTTGGGGTATATTAGACTGTAAGTAAAAAGTCAGTTCTTGAAACATGGACAAGCAAAGTAGGACACATGATGAACCTGTGTCAGGGTTGCGTTGCACCCAAGGCTCATTGATGCATGTGGGGAGTGAAGGCTAGCCCATCTGGTCTTAGCAGACAGAAGAGCTACTGTAGCTCAAATTGCAGAAAAACATAATGCTGGCAAATATATAAAGGTGTCAGAACACACACAGTGCATTTGAATTGCCTACATATGGAACTGCGTAACCACAGACTGGTCACAGTGCCTGTGGTGTCACCACCAGAAGCACCACAATGGGGACATGAGTGTCAGAAGTGGACCTTAAACATTTGTTTATTAACTGAAGCAGTTAAACAAAATATTATTTTAAAATAAAAACAGTCTTTCAAACAATCTTCAAATCTATAATTTAAGGTAATGTGTTCATGATTTATATATAGATTTTTTCAGAACAACTATGGGATTAAAGTTTTTTTCCTGAACTTTGTTAATTTTCTAACATTTTTACTGTGAAAAGGCGCATGTTATCTCAGCTTCGATAACTTGGATTAATTGAGTTAAAGCCTCACTACATAACTAAGATGTATTTTATGCTGAATAACCTTTCATCTATAGAGTATTTTAAATAAAAAAAAACTACCTTGGATTTTGATTTTTCCTTCAAAAGCTTTTCATTAAGATAAATCCAATTTAAATAAAAAAATAAATTTAAAAAGCATCAATTATAATTCATCCTGGGGCTACCTAGATGCCCTAAGCACACCCGATCTCACCTGATTTCGGAAGCTAAGCAGGGTCGGCCCTGGTTAGTACTTGGATGGGAGACCACCAGGGAATACCTGGTGCTGTAGGCGCCTGGAGTAGGAACTGGCAAACCACTCCAGTATTCCTGCCAAGAAAACTCTATGGACATGGAGTCACGAAGAGTCGGTCACGACTGTTAACAACACAACACACAGACACATAATTCATCCTACTTTTAGATCAAGTGGATGGCCTGATCCATGTGCAACATATATCTGGGGAAGAGATGGCACTAGGATGCACTGTGAGAAGAGGGCAGGCTGGCAGAGGCAGTGTTACGTTCTCAGCAGTGTTCTATTGGAAAACCTTGGGTCCTGGTATTCATTTGGATGTTGCTGTTCTACATACCACCTACTTAGACGTTGTTACAGACCACATAACCCCATGAGAGCAGTGGTGTTCCCTGATGGTAGTGGCCTCTTTCAGCAAAATAATGCACTCTGTCACTCTGAAAACATTTTCCACGAATAGTTTGAGGAACATAATAAAAAATTCAAGGTGTTGCCTTGGCCTGAGATGTCATGGAACACAAATTCAATCCACTTTGCAACTTGCAGGACTTAAGGATCCACTGCTAATGTCATGGTGCCACAGGACACATTCAGAGGTCTTGTGTTTTTGGTCTTTGACTGTAAATAAATATTATTACCTTGTGAAGTTCATACCTCAATGTATCAGTTGTTTGGGCATCCTGAGGGGAACTGACACTATATTAGGCAGGTGGTTTTAATGGTGTGGCTGATAAGCATAGTTAGGTATAAAAATACTTGCTTATCTCGTTTTTGTGGGGATAAGGAATTTATAAAATTAATAGGTTTTTTGTGAGAGGGTGTAGGGTATTTTGTAGTACTCTTCACAAGAGAAGAGAATATGATCAGGATTTCCTGCACAAATTAAACAAAATTTAAGAAACTGGTGGTTCTTAAGACATTTCTAAGAATTTAGAGACATTGTTCCAGTTGTCTGCAATTTTAAAGAATGATCACCCATTTCTGACCTTGTGTGTCTATGTGTGTGGTTTCCTTCTCCAAGTGAGATAATGCCAGTTATAGATAAATTCTATAGTATTTCTTGTCATACTCTTGCCTAGAGCTAAGAAGTCTCAGAGGCCATGGTCACACTTTCCCATATATTGGTGTCAGAACTCCTTTTGTTTTGCCATGTGACCATTAAAATTGCTCCGGGAATAAATGAAGTTTATTTAATCAGCTTCACTTATTTCTTTTTTCCCCCTCCTTTGCTGCCACCAACCTTTAGCTGCCCAATGTGTGTACTTGCCTTTTTACTCAGACCTCTAGAACAGTGGCCACATAGCCAGCTTCCAGTACTGAGCTCAGCACCTCTCAGCTTGAATAGATCAAACAAGCTTTTGTCCCAGAATTTAAATTCATTATCCCCAATTCTTTACTCTCTCTTATCAGAAAGGAAGTTGCTTTACTGCTAGCTGGGAGTTTTCTTTCTAAACAGGAAGGTTGGGTAGAGAGAGCTATGCCATGAAGCCTTCTATCTTAGGTGTTTCTCCTAGTTGAGCTTAGAGATGGGCACAAAACGAAAATATGGCATTTTGTTTTGTTTTGTTTCTTTAGTAGTTTCCTTTCATTTTGTTAGTAACAATTTTTTAAAGTAGTTTCAGAATGAAACAAAACAAAACACTATGTAATGGCTCCCCTGGGTCCTAGAGGCACCAAAATTGCAGGGTAGCTTCTTTGGATTCAGCTTCAGGTGGCTGAGTTATTAAACTCCAAATAATCGCTTGCCCATGGGGGGCTATTAGTGGCTTCCCGACTCAATTAGAATATTTTCTCTCAGAGGGACCCCCTTTGGAGTTTAATACCTCAGCCCCCTGAACCCCAAACTTCTCCACATTTTAGGTGCTTACAGGGAAGAGCTTGAGGAAGCTCCTTGTAATTTTGGTTCCTCTAGGATGAATTGTTTCATTCCTAGAGGGAAAAAATTGTGTTTCATTTCATTTCATTTTGTAACAAAATGACAAAACAGCATTTTGTTTTTTGTTTCCTGCCCATCTTTAATTTAGCTGTCTATAGGTGTCTGGAGTTGAAGTGAGACTTAGAGAATTGGTAATTATGGGATTTGTAATCCAGGAAATCTGAATATCAAATGTTTGTTTTTGAGTGCTATGCAGGTAAGGGCAGTCCTAATACTGCATTTTTTCGGCTGGCTGTCATATGGCTGGGCCTCCAGCTGAGTGTCCAGCCTGTTGCACAACCAGTGAGTGTTAAAGAGTGCACAAAACAATTTCTAATTTTGTCAATGCTTTTTGTGCCACTGATAGTCAAATCACTTTTGTTTAATCTGCAACATAGGAGCAGGATTTTGCCCATTGTTGGTGCCAAATGGAGTGAATCCATTGAACAAATGTAACTGTTGACTTAGTTTTGTTTGTTCAGTGGGTTTTGTAGATGGTACAAAATAAAGTAGGACACCTGTATCTGCTGGGGATTGGTCCCAGGCCTTCCCATTGATAACGAAAACTGTGGCTAAGAGAGAATGCCACCCCCCCAAAAAACCTGCTGTTTTGTGGCAGTAACTTGTTTTATAGCTGCTGTTTTGCAAGGGTAGCATGCTTTACAGCTGCTGTTTTGCGACAGTAGCTGGCGTTACAGCTGCTGTTTGTGACAGTAGCTTATTTTGCGGCTTCTGAATTATTTATTTAATTTTTTCCTCCGCCAACTATGGATAACTGAAACAGTGGTTAATGAATCAGTGGATACAGGGGTCCTACTGTATGTGAAGACTTCTACCTATCCATATTCTTCCTTTGTTATACTAAGGCATCTTCCGTGTTATAAGTGTTGCCTGAGAAATACAGAAACATAGATTAAATCATGACCAACTTCATGATGTAACTATTGGTGCAGATATCAATTGATGGCATTCACAGTTCAACCTGCACCTCATTTTCTGCCTCCTTTTCCAGTGCCATGACAACATTTTTTATCTTTCATGATCAAAATAAGTCACAGTTCTATGGTTGTACCAATTTGTATAAGTGAGTTGTAATAATCACTATGTGCCTTCATTTTGTTCTGTTCCTTAATGACCTTTAGCATGGAATCTGAAGTTTTTCACAGCTGTAGCACAGTGGGTCAGTGTTTTCTTTGAGCTCTTCCCCACAACTTCAAAAGCTGTTTTGTGGGTGGTCATTGCCTTCCTGGCCTGTTAATGTATATTTGAAGCTAGAATTTTGTTGCTGTGTGTCTCATTGTACACTCTCATACTGAAGGATGATAGTTGTTATCCTCTAGACATTGAAGTACTGTATAAGATACAAAAACAATAGTGCAATAGAAATGGCAGGAGAATGCTTTTTCTCCATTTCTAGTGAAATTAGCTAACTGACAAGGAATACAGAAATGATACTTCAGGTCATAAATACTGTGTAAATCCCTTTCTTCCTCTTCGTTCTCCTGTTTGTTCATTCGCTTTTATTTCCTCTTGTATTTTGACTCATGTATATTTGTCTGCTTTTGGGATGGTGTAGCCAAGTTGCATATGTGGATAAACTAATGAGCCACTGGTTAAGTGGGGGAGTGCTTTTCATACATTACCAAATTATTTCATAGAAATTCACTTCATTCCTGAAGGTGCCGTAGCTTCTAAGCTTATTTATTTTCAGTACAGGACCTGTACGTTAATTTTTAAAAATGTAAATAGGATAAAAATCACATCCCGATGGTAGGAGGGCACTCATGTACAATGTACATCAGGGTTGTTTAGATGCATAGAGGTAGGTGGTTGTGGTGGTGTGCCATCAAGTCAGAACCAACATATAGTGACCCTAAATGGTCTTTCAAGGCATATGAGGTTTAAGAAGTTGTTTTACCAATTCTACTCTTAACAATGACTTTCCATGGCTGAGCAAAGATTTGACCTCAGATCTCTGGAGTCATAGTCTATCATTCTGTCTACTACACCCTAGAAGGTAATAATAAATTCATGCAGTTTGGGCTTTGAAGAAGTATCGGTGGATTAAAGTGTTTCTGAAGTCTCTTATTTTATCAAATGAAACTGTGTTTGGTTTTATGAGTAGGATATAGCCATAGTTGAGATGGCCAGTAGTTCAGGTTTCACAACTCTCCTGGTAACCTCCACGCTACTAGCAACTTGGGTAAGATGGTAATTATCCTATAAAGTTACCTTAGTCTTGAATTGGCAACCAGTTGTATCACCAGCAAATTATTGCTGCTCAGATTGTAACAATGTTTGCTGTCCTCAGGGGAGAACAACAATGATGGAATCTAGGGTTACGGCTCAATTGAAGGATGGTATAGAAAGCTGCAAAGGTTTTCTTTAGATATCAGAAGCTCAATGTGATTTTGAAGCCCCTCTCTATATTTCAAAATCCTAAATGTGGCTATTTGCATTCTGGATATTGTGCTTTTTTTTTTTTAACAGTGAGGTTTATAATACTGTCAGTGACCAAATGCAGCATTATGCACTCCTGTTGTTTAAAAATATATCAGCCTTGGATGTGTTTGGGGTGATGGTAGTAGTTAGCTTCTTTACATCTAGAGCTACAATCATTTAAAGTTGCTTTTGTGTGAAGTGTGAATTTAAATGACCCAGACAGCAGTGATATTTAGAAAATGAAAGCAGTGTTTTCATATTTCTCTTGTGATCATTTTAAAAGAATACAAAACATTATTTCACTTTCTTGTTGTATCAAATATGAAAATAATATTATATTTTTTTCTTTTGGGAAACATCTAAATTCTGAACTGTAGGATATGCCTGTACAGACAGACATATCCTACAGTTAATATTTATAATTTCAAAAGGATCTTCATTGCTTCTTTAGCTCGCAATACCTTGATGTAATTTGAGAGTTTGGCACATGGCAGAATACTAACTAATTAAGTTTGCAACCATCCATTACAATCTTAGGTCTGAAACAATCCACATCGAAGGACTAAATACTGTATCTACGTACCAAGTTTTCAGTTTTCCTCATACACTCTTTTCTTTAATGTCCAGTTGGATAGAAAATTCTTTGTAGTCCAAATGGATCAGTTTATCATTGTGAACATAGATTGCCTCTCATAAAATATATTAATTTACTGACCCTGTAAATTTAAAAATGTGGCAGTACTACATCTAACATCTGTGTCTATATTCCTTTTTGTTTATTTTGTGTTTGTATCCATTGTATAGCTCACTGGCAAAATCTTGGCATTATTTGGATTCTGACTGTTTTGAAAAAAAATCTGGAACAAAAGTCCATGGAGATCTGTGTCATTTGTCAGCTTTATTTTAAAAATGACACAAATAGTGACATCTGGGAGCCAACTCACCATTTAATTAAATTAGTCTGTAATAAAATCTACCATAATGAGATTAAAATTAATTATTAAACAGGAGCTGACATAGGCACAAAGCACCATAAATAATAAATGAAGGCTGTGTCTGCTGTTTCTAATTGAAGACCTACTTTGCTGCAGAAATACTTCTGTATGAAGTGTTACTGGACTTCTTGCAAAGACATAATATGTGTTCTTTAGACTGTATTCCTAAACTTAAATATATTAGAAATTGCAATTCCACATTTGGTGCATTAATTGGTATTTCTAGCAAATCCAAAAGAATGGGTTATTAAACTAAATACAGTATTTGGCTTAATAATTTAAAAAAGGGTTATCTGAACAACATGAGATTCACAATGACTGCAATCTGGTGTACTGGTAAATTACTTAAACTTCATTGACTTAAATGGCACAACTAAACTATGTGCAGTTTTTTTGTCCAAACCCATTTATTAAAGGTATGAAGGAAATTTAAATGTGAGGAATTTTGGGAAGAGATGATTGTGTGTCCCACTGTATATCTGGAATGTTATCTGTCACTCCAAAAAGAAAATAATTTAGAAAAGAAGATATGTGATATATTCCATTTCTGAAACTAGTATAGTTACTTGATAGCGTAAGAAAACTCTTCTTTGCCTAGCTGATATGCATATTGACATTTAGAAACAGTTTTAATAGTGGCTGTGTACGTTATCTTAGCTACTGATGGTGTAGAGCAGTGGTGGAGAACCTTTGGCACTCCAGATGTTTTGGACTACAACTCCCACAGCCCTTTGTCATTGACAGTCTAGGCTCAGAATTCAGGAGTGCCAAAGGTTCTCCACCACTGGTGTAGAGTGACATCCTGTATAATGCAAACAAATCAACCAGTTGAGAGTAGGAGGGCACCTTTCTACAAAATCCATAAACATGGACTTGCTCTTTTTTTCTCTTTTACCCCAACTTTTCCTTTAAAAGGACGCAAGGCAGTTTACATCATTAAAAAGCACTATTTAAAGTTAACAGTGACGTACAAAAAGGATCAAACAAATAACAAACTAAAACAAATTTAAGCAGTACCAAAACATATTCAGAGCAGTAAGGTACAACAATCAATTTGAAAATATAAGGAAAACCAGAACGCATTCAAAGCAGTAAGCTACAAAAACACAAGTAAAACACCGCTTAGACAGCCAGTCACTCAAGATTTAGTCCCTCCTTTCCATTTGGAGGGTGTCCAAAGTTTTTACCCCAGCAGGCTTCCATCCCTTCCACCACCATTATCCTCAGATAAAAGCTCTTATCTGTGGATTTCACTATCCACGGGGAATCCCTGAACCAATCCCCCATGGATATGGCGGTCATACTGCATTCTGTTTTGCCTTATGAACTATCCTAATTCATGGAAAGTGGGTGTTGTTTGACCAAGATGACCAGCTGCCAACTCAGCAAGTCCAACTCAGCAATTCTTCATCTTCCCTTTCTAGAATGAAAAGGAAGTGTGCAATCTATTTCTCCACTATGTTATGGAGAGTGTTGGCTCTGTAATGGTCAAAACATGAAAGAACTGATTATCACATCTGTTTGGCTTAGTTACTAGGGCCAGCTGAAACCAGATTTTGTGTTAGTACTTGTTTGACTTGTGCCTCTCATTTGCCACTGTAGCTCAAATCGACTTCTTACATTGGAGGAAGCAGACTTACCCATGAAACTCACATTGAAAAGCAGCAGTTAGTCTTTAAGGTGCTACCATGTTTTATTTATCTATTTATTTATTTATTTGCCTGATAACATGGCTGCCTCTTCTAAAACATAGATTGTATAGAGAAGAATGAGTAAATTATGGATGTCATGATATACCTGCCCAGGTAGATTTCTGCTTGATATATGTTGCTAGAATAATCCTGGATAGATAAGTAAGGAGTCCTGAGGTAAAATATGGCATTGGCTTTTCTTTCTTATATGCCCTTTATTCTGCTTGGCAGCAATTACTGGCACTTTGCCTTAGCAACTTCATTTTGTTGTTGGACTGATAATGAGATTTATAGGTAAGTTATATGAGGGCCGAACTAGGTAATGAATGTTCTATGTAATGTTTTACTCAAAATGGTTTCAGTATTACTGTTGGATGAAGGAGGGGCAGAAATGCCACTTTTCTCCCCCTATTATTTCTCCTTGGTCACTTTCCCATTCAGAACAGGCAGTGAGAAGCAGCTTAATAGTTCTACTTCCTCTACTTAGGCTTATAACATTGTGAAGTTCTTAAAAGTACAGAAGAGGAGGCTGAGTGGAATTGTTTTAGCGTGGTATGGCTAATGTCTTATCTGGTTTATATAGAAATATTTGCCATACAATTTGGGATGACCCATCCAGGCTAATTTGGAAGAGGCCTGCTCATGTCAACTTTTGTGTTTCTTAAAGTATTTGTAAGTGGCTGCATGTTTCTGGGTCAAAAAAAAAAAACCAAATATGGAAAATAAAGAGCTGTGGCCTGATTGGGGAGTGATGTGCAGAACTACTGGGTTGTCAGTTTGAAGTCAGAGCTCCTCCCAGTGTCCTTGCTTCCCACCAGAGAGCTGTGATCAGGGAAAGTTGTTGTATTCTCGAAGGCATTCACGGCCGGGATCTGATAGTGAGTTTTTGTGAGTTTTTCTGGCTAGTTGGCCATGTTCTGGCAGTTTTTCTTCCTGACAATTCACAAAACTCTGGCCAGCATCTTCAGAAGGCAAGGAGCTCAGGGAACTAGGAGTTCTCTCTGTGCTCTGGGGTATAGAATGAATGAGATTGTGGGGTTTTTAAAGTTGTGGGTTTCCTCTTTCCCACTGAATCTGCAATTGGTGAATTAGCGGATGCGGGGGTCGTACTGTATTTTTTTTAAGAAGAAAATTTCACTTTCTTTTTGGATATAGTGTGGTAATGGGGACTTAATTATGTTTTTCTAAGTTGGCTCTTTAAATGACAAATTCAGGAACTACAGCAGGTCTTTGCATCCCAATATGTGATTCCATTCTTTTTACAAATGTATAATAGTCTATAACCAACCCTTTAATATTTCACCGAATTAAACGTAGGCCAACTGAGAAAATCTAGCTATACAAACACAGTTCTGGAAAAAAATACATTCACTTCTATTGAGAAATTGTCAGTTTACTATTATTTATTTATTTATTTATTTATTTATTTATTTATTTATTTATTTATTTATTTATTTATTTGTAGCATTTATATACCGCACCTTCTTCCAACTGGAACTCAGGGCAGTTCACAACTTTAAAAGACATGCAAATATACAGTGAAAGCATAAAATACTATATATACTCGAGTATAAGTCAACCCGCATATAAACCGAGACCCCCTAAGTTTACCCTCGAAAACTGGAAAAATGTATTGACCCGAGTATAAGCCGAAGGTGGGAAATGCAGCTGCTACAGTAAATTTCAAAAATGAAAATAGATACCAAGAAAATTACATTAATTGAGGCATCAGTAGGTTAAACATTTTGAATATTTATTTCAAAGAAAAACAGCAAACTAGCCACTAAGAAACCTGATTTGGGGTGGTGGTGGAATTGGTTCGTTTGAAATGTACTGCTGGAGGGGACCTTTGTGGGTACCATGGACTGACAGAAATATGAACACGTGAGTCTTAGATCAAGTCTTTACTTAGACATAGTGGAACTAGAATAAGGTGCAAAAGAGAGGGACTAAAATGATTACTGGCCTGGGGGACCTCCCTTATGAAGCAAGGCTAAAACATTTGGGGCTCTTCAGTCTGGAAAAAAGGTGCCTGGGGGGATATGATTGAGACGTACAAAATAATGGGGGGCATGAGTAAAGTGGATAGAGGGACGCTCTTCTCCCTCTCACAAAATACCAGAACTAGGGGACATCCACTCAAACTGAGGGTTGGGAGAGTGAAAACAGATGAAAGAAAATACAGGAAGCTTGTTTAAAAGAGATACCTTGCCTTGAGTCCCTATGATTTTAGCTGTGTCGGAAGAGGAGAGGGATGCTGCAGGAGGGCGTGTTGTGGTGTTTTGACCACAGCTCCCAGAATCCCAAGTCTGTATTGACAGTGGCAAAGGACTGTGGGAGTCGTAGTCCAAAACATCAGTCTTCCTTCACGTGTTGACTGTGAGCTGGTTCAATAGGCTGCAAGAGCTACCATTCCTGCCTACATAATCTGCATAAGGGAGACCTCCCATGATTCCATGAGCACTAGTATTTTGATATTATGCCAATTTTTTAGCTAATTTAGATAAATTTTATCAAGTAGTATCAGTCAGAAGACTTTTATACAGTCTGATTAACTGCTTGAAAGGCAGAGGAAAATTGCTCATCCTAAACTCAATGTACACAAGTCTAGAAGCCTTATCGGGAAATACCTGCTTTTACCTGTATCTTGGTTAATTTGCTTTTGCTCTTTTCACATGCAAAGCAAGTTGGTAACCCTAAGTAATTCAGCCTCTGAGACTGAGTAAAGTCTCTTTATTGCTGTTCAGTACTAGTGCTGCCTCTTCCATCCCCCAATTTTTTATTGACCCGTGTATAAGCCGAAGGCCCCTTTTTTAAACCCAAAATTAGGTCTAAAAACCCCGGCTTATATGCGAGTATATATGGTACCAATGGAACAGGGAACGAATTAAAATTAAAAAAATACAGTCATACCTCATATAACGGAAAAATCCGTACAACGAAAAAAATTTCCAGAGGTAGGGAATTACTGTAGTGTCTTCCGCTCCCTCCTCATCCTCATCCTCCACCACCCCAACCCGGCGCCGCTGGTGCCGCCGCCGCTTCTCCGCCGGCCCGCCGCTCCCCATCGACTCGGGGGGCCGCCGCCGTCGTTCTGTTCTGCAGCTGTGCCGCTGCTGCCGCCGCCTCTCCGCCGGCCTGCCGCTCTCCACCATTGGCTCAGGAGCCTGCTGCCGCCGCTGCTGTGCTCTGCGGCCCGCTGCCTGTGGCTCCCGCCGCCGCCACTTCCCCGCGGCCTGCTGCTCTCCACCGTTGCAGTGGGCCTGTCCTGGAGGCCGCTGCCGTCGTTGCTCCTCGGCAGCCCGCTGTTCGGGCTTCCTGCAGTGTGTCTGCTGCAGGGGCCGCGGCAGTCATTTGCGGCGGGACGCAAGGCACAGCAGCGGCGGCGGCAGGCCCCCGAGCCAACGGTGGAGAGAGGCGAGCTGGTGGAGAAGCAGCGGCGGCGGCACGGGCGGTGGGCCGCAGACCTGAATAGCGGCGGCGGCAGTCCCCCAAACCGGCCCACGGCGGCGGACGGGGGGCCTGACAAGCGGCAGCGGACAAGCAGCAGCGGGCAAGCCGCTGAAGGTCGCAGGAAGGCAAGCCCCACCGGGCGAAAGAAAAAAACAGTAAGGCCACAAACTCAGGGCCACAAACACGCCGACGCCTCCAGCAAACCCTCTGACCGGGAGGCGAGAGAAGGGGCTGAGCAAGGATGGCAGGTAAAGCTCCAGAGAAAGGACTGGGTGGTGGTGGGGAAAGGGACACCATCTTTGTTGGCTTTCTTTCAGAAATGCATTGGAACAGATTAAATCTGTTTTCAATGCATTCCTATGGGAAATTTCAAGTTGTACAATGGAAAATTTGTATAACGTAATTTAATTTGGAACAAATTAATTACGTTATACAAGGTACTACTGTAGTCCAGGCAAGAGGCAACAGGAACGGGTGAAAAGAAGATGGGGAACTAAAGTAGGTCGCCATATGCCTCCTTAAAAAGCAAAGTTTTCAATGCCTTTTTGAAGGCGGGCAGGGACTGCAAGGCACAACTCACTCGGGAGATGGTTATATAAGGATGGGCCCACAACAGAGAAGGTGTGGCTGCGAGTAGCAAACCGCTGTGCCTCCCTAGGAGTGGGCACCCTGAGTGAGTGCGCCTGCAACATTCGAGTGGGCCTGCCCTCAGATGATCTCTGGGAGATACGCTCCGACAGGTATTCAGGACCTAAGCCGTGGAGGGTTTTGAAAACCAAAACCAGGACCTTGAACCTTATCCAGAGAGCAATGGGTAGCCAGTGCAGGCAGGCCAGAACTGAGGTGATGTGATCGTATCTACGAAGACCCACCACCAGTCTGGCCATCGCATTCTGCACCCGCTGAAGTCTCTGGACAAGGGTCAAGGGCAACCCCACGTAGAGGGCATTGCAGTAGTCAATCCTTGATATCACGAGGGCCTGTACAACCGTTCTCAGGGTTATTGGCACAGAATAAGACAATTTCCAGACCATTAGCTTAACTAGTGTGGTCCTTTTAAAAGGCCCACCTTTCCCCTAATTTATAGGTGGCTATGCACTCTGCTGTATTTACAGTATTTTGGAAGCACTCCTTTGGAATGTTTTCCCTTGCAGGTTTAGAAATCTACCCTGGTTCTTTGACTTTGAAGTAATCTGATATACTTTAACATGAAGGTTTGTTATTAGAGATGGACACAAATAAAAAAAATGACATTTTGGTTTTTTGTTTTTCATTGCGGGTCCATTTCAGTTCGTTTTCGTAATTCATTTCGTTTTTTGTTTTTGTTTTATCCACTTTTTGCTCGACTTAAAGCATTTCCACGCGTGAACGTCCCACAACGCCCCAGACCAGAGGGAAAACACTAAAAATAATGATGCTGGCAGAGACACAATATAGACTAGGTACACAGGAGGCTACAAAGGCAGTGGCGGGCGTTGCCCAGGGCGTAAGGCAGCCGTAGAGTGACTGCACCGCGGGACAGGGGAGGGTACTCACCGAGAGGTACACATGCACACAGGGAGGCTGCAAGAGAAATCTCTTCTTTCTCTCCCTTAAGAGCCAGGTTGCAGCCAGCAGGAACATAGAGACACACACCTGCCTGGCTGGCCTAAAGTAATGAGTCGCAGAGACAGCAATTCCACCCTAACTCCCATCGCAGACTGCAAGGAGGACGGGGGCTGCCAAAGCTTTTTATGCCCTCTGTGGCTGCCACACCTATCCAGTCTGCAACCTGGGCATGCTATTGGTTGAATTTGTCCAAGAATTTACATGATCCCATCACATGGCTTGCATCCATCTTGTGGCTGGAATCCATTTTGTGTCATCCTTAAAGGGAAAAGAAAAATACATCGTGATGGGAGAAAGACAAAAACAAACATTTTAAGGACCGCAACCCCCTGGTAGGTAATAATTTCAAATAATTATTGCTGCGTTTTTATGGATGTCCAGGGCATTTTAATACCCAATAAATCAATATTAGGTATCTGGGAGCCATTTTGGGTCGGTGTCCCCTAATTCCCCTTAAAGGAAAAAAATACAACAATCTGAGAAAAGACATAAATGCACGTTTTAAGGACCCCAATCCCCCTGGTAGGTATTATCAGGTAGAATAAATAATTATCACTGTGTTTTTACGGATATTCAGGACGTTTTTTAACATTTAAAAACAGCTCATTTCATTGAGCGTCGCCATTAACAAAGATGAAATGTAACGAACCTAATTTTCATGGTTCTGTTCTGTTTGTTCCAATTTCATCACAATTTTCGTTATTTGTTTCATTACGTAATGAAACGAATAATGGAACGAAATTTATTTTATTTTCGTGCCCATCTCTATTTGTTATAGTACCATACTGATTTCCTTAGTTGATTGTTTTTCAGTAAATGGATTGTCCATTTACAGACATGCATAAGCAGTATGGAATGAAGGTATGAATAGAACTCTATGATTCTATGATTCCATTATTCTAATGCTATTTTACAGCTTGATGCTGCAGTCTAGTTAGTACATGTCTCATAAGAGGTTTGCCTCATTCAGTTTAGGACTGCAGTATGTCCATATCATTGCAGCTTCAGAATGTTATATGTTTATGTTCCTACATATTTAGTACTTGGATGAATAGTTTTTTCTCCTTAATCTTTGCAGATTTCCTATTCATGCATGAAAAATTTCTGCAACTGTTGCTGAAGCCTTTCCTATAGCCTTAGTAGCACTGTGTGGAAATTTATTACCAGTTGGATTGTGGAGTTTTGTTATCTCCTGTATCTTTCAGCTGTTATAATAAAATGGATATGCTACGCTACTTGAATAAGAATTGGACAACTGCTGACCACTCAATCAAGGAAAAGCCTTTGAAAAACAAATTGCAAGAATTTCAAAGAAACATGATATAAATAGTATTGGGAGATTTTGGTTATCTTGATTAGAGAACGGCATGAACCTCAGTTCGGAGCTTCATGCCTGTTTATGCACATCACACCAGAGGTGACACATATTCCCTTATCCCACCTTCCCAGCCAGTGAGCTGCTCATTAGTCAGAGTGTGCTCCCCTCCTCCTCCTTTTTGGCTGTCTGACCAGTCTGTGGCAGGAGCACAGGCTTGCTTGTTCTGCCCCCTTGTTTGAGTGGGTAATAGCCAAGGAGGAGAGAAGGAAACTCTGTGCTCCTTCTGAAGACTAGTTAAACAGCTGAAGAGGGGGAGGAAAGTACCAGTGCAGTGTGCCGCACCTTTGGAGCCAAAGTGAAGCTCATTCCCATCTTTCATCCTGATACCTGTGGGGAAGTAAATTATGCCAAGTGTGGCCCTTCTAAGAAATTCCTATCTTGTGTTGCTGATAATTTTCTACAAAAACTGGAGGAAACTAGAGGATTAGCTATCCTTGATTGATTATCTACTAGATATATACTTCTAACTAATGTCCCTTCTAATTTTCAGACTTCAGGTTCACTTCTGGTTTGCAGAAAAGCATTTCTGAGTCCTCCGACATGCCCAGAAAGGCCCTCAGAGGCCCCCAAAGTTCTTTCTAGCAATCCAGGTCATTTCTGGTTTTCCAGATGTCACTTCTGGTTCAGCAAGAAGCACTTTTGGGGCCTCAGACAGGCCTGGAAAGGCCATTGGAAGCCCGTACGGGGCAGCACAAGGCCTGGGGTAAGTACAGGAGGTCTGAAACAGGCCTTTCCAGCTTACCCCAGGGTTTTTTTTTCATATACTGCGCTCCCGGGATATACCAGGACCACAGTATATGAACCACGAAAGGGCGGGGGGTGTTCTGTAATAGCATTGTCTTGTAATTTCTGCTGCATACTGTGTTCTAATTTCGAAATAGTGTGTTGTTCACATTATATATTCTTTTGGAAACTCATGTGAAGCAGGGTGCTATAGAAAGTTATATAGAAGTTCTGGAACATAAAAGGTTTACAAATCCTGGAAAGATAATCCCATTCCTGATGTGTTAGTGAACCACTGTTGTGTTGTTTATTTGTATATTCATCTGGATATGACTGTAACCACCATGAAAACAAATTTAGGAAAATATGAAGAAGTGGATTGTAATCAATGGAAGCTTACCCTGAAATAAATATGTTAGTAGAGATGGGCACAAAATGAAAAACGACACGCTGGGTGGTGGAGGGGAGGGGGCTTTATTCCAGCCATGGATATTACTGCAGCCCATTGCCTGAAGTAAGATCTTTTGGCAGGAGTAAAGGTGTGGGCCCCTCCTCCCTACAGCCCGAGATGTCAAAACCAGCTGGGTGGTGGTGAGGATCTCACTGCAGCCTGCCACCTTTCTCCTTACCATCCAAAACACAAACTCCAAATTTTGGGAGCTTCCAGGGAAGTGTCCAAGGAAGCTCCTCCTCATAGAGTTCCAAATCATTTTGTTTTGTTTCATTTCCTTTCCAAAAACAATTGTCATCCTGGATCCAGCTTTCTCCATGGAAGCCCAGGTGGCAGCTGTCTCTAGGGTGGCCTTCTTCCAACTTAGGCTTATCGTCAAGATTCACCCGTACTTGGATGTGGATTCCCTTAGGACCGTAGTGCAGGCACTGGTGATCTCGAAGATAGACTACTGTCATGTTCTTTACATGGGGTTACCCTTGACCCTTGTTTGGTGACTGCAGCGGGTGTAGAATGTGGCGGCCAGGGTGGTGGCTGGTGAGGGCAGGGATGAGTGCATCACCCCATCCTGGCTCTCCTGCATTGGCTATCCATTGCCTCCTGGATAAGGTTCAATGTATTGGTTTTGGTTTACAAAACCCTCCATGGCTTGGGACCTGATTATCAGCTTTTTTTGCGACCAACCAGAGCTTCGCTCACCTTTTCACTTCAGGTGGCCACTGCGAGGGAGCCCCTTAGGTGGCCTCGGTGGCTGCCCCGGCACTTTGGAATAAGTTGCCATCAGAGATTAGGCTGGTGGAGTCTCTGCCGGCCTTTAGGAAAGCTTTAAAGACTTGGCTTTTTGTGGAAACCTTTGGTGATTGCTGAGCGTACAACCATGTTGGTTGTTGTTGGTTGTATTATTTTTGTCCCTGCCCTTCTTCTTGACAGATTCTCTGTTGCTGTATTATTTTTATACACTGTCCAGAGTTCCCGTGGGAAAATTGGGCGGTTAACAAGTATAAAAATAAATAAATAAATATAAATAAATAAATTCATTACTTATGAAACAACACAAAACTACTAAAGAAAGGAAACAAAACAAAACACTATACAATGGTACCTCTTAAAATGAATTTTATTTGTTCTATGGGTCAATTTGTGTTAGGAAAAAATTGTCTTACGAAACATAAAGTTTCCCATAGGAAAGCATTGAAAATGTATTAATCTGTTCTGGAGGCTATGGGTCACTTCATTTTATAAAAATTTTGTCTTATAAAATGCAACTTCCCTTATGAATGCATTGGGAACTGATTAATCTGTTCTGGAGGCTATAATAAAGACAAAAATAATTGGGGGGTTTCCTGGGTCCATGCAGAATGGGGTTTTTGTCTTGTGAAGCATCCCATAGGGAATTCTTTGTTTTTCAAAGCATGCCTATTCCTGGAAATTTTTTAGTTCCTATGTATTTTTGTCTTACAAGGCATTTGTCTTAAGAGGTACCACCGTATTTTCATTTCTTGCCCATCTCTATATGTTACTCTTTAAAATACTTCCGATATTTTGCTCTTTTCTCTTTTGTTCTCTTTATTTTTGACAACCTGCATAGAGAAACTATTACTATTTCTTTGGACACTTTCAAAATAAGCCTTAATGGCTTATTCAAATTTAAACTGAAATAAAATATTTTTCTTTCATGCTTTCCTTTTTTTTTGAGTAAGTGATGCTTTTTATCTTGTGATGCTGTGAAACTATTTGAATATTGTTACTAGGATCTTTTTAGAGCCTTTTAAAATTGACAGTGACCATCAAAAAATAAATTACACTGATGTCAAGACTGGATTATTGCTCATCTTAGTTGCAGACTTAATGAGTTTAACAGCAATCTTGGAAAATGTTTACTTTTCATAAGAGTTTAGCCAAATATTAAAAATAAAGATGTTAAGGTGTTACCAGAAACCCTTGTTGATCTATCATGGATTTAGACAGCATCATCCAAAACCAGTTGTAGTAATTTTCAGAAGCAGTTTGCAAACTAATGCGGGAAGAAAAGGGCATATGGAGTGATGGAAGAAAGAACAATGGAGTCTGACAGATGATGCTGTTGGTAGTATAAGAAGCTACTCTTAGATCAGAATATGGAAACTCAGAATGATTTCTAATAGGCAAAGGTGCCAAGCATGGGTATATTTTATTCCCATATCTCTGAAATCTGTATGCAGAACATAGCGTATGGAAATGGAGGTTGCAGACAAAAAATCAGAAGAATCAGAAGAAGACTGAGACTCAAGGGCAGCAATGAAAAAACTAGAAAAAGTTATCAAATGTAAGGAAATGTCACTGGAGATAACAATCAAGATAATCCACACCCTTGTATTTCTGTTCACCATGTATGGGGTGAAAGCTGGACAGCAAAGAAAGCTAGCTGGAAAAAAAAGATTGTTATGTTTTAAATGTAGTGCTGGAGGAGAGCTTTAAAGATACTGTGGACTGTCAGGCAAGGAAGTGGGTCTTGGATCATATCAAGCCTGAACTATCTCTGGAAGCAAACATGTTCAAACTGAGTCTGTCCTCCCTTGAACACATCATGAGGAGGAAAGATTAGCTGGAAAAGAAAAGGGTTTATCTGGGAAAGGTGGAAGCCAGCAAGTAAAGAGGAAAACCAAAAACGAGATGGGCTGACTCCTTAAAGGAACCACAGGCTTGAGTTCACAAAAGCTGAGGAGGGCAGCTATTTTGGAGATAGCTCATTCGTAGGGGTGACGTAAGTTGGAGGCAACTTGACAGTATGTAAGAGCAGTGCATTTTCACTGCTTTCTTGCACTGTGGTGAGATAGATATTCATGATCTCTGCAGGTATTTATGACAATGAATGCCCTGTATTTTACTTGTGTAGTAAATCCTTTTTTTTTAAATGTACATTTGGGCAACTCTTGGTTTTGTCGGGGGGGGGGTTGTTTTGCTTGAGATGAATCCTGGGCAGAAATTTGAGGTGGGAAATTTACTAAAATCTTTCCCAGTGCTTAATTTTCAGTAGTAACGTGCCAAATTTCATTAGTAATAAGGAATAGATACCATACTTCATGATTCTGTAATTGATCTTGATGAGAGACTGGAAATGTATAGGCATCCCAATTATTTGAGTGGAAGAAACATAAACCCTGTTGTAGGTAATATAACCATTATATAGATTGTTTTCAGTGTCTTTTCCCTTCAGTCAAAAAGTCTCTCTCTCTCTCTCTCTCTCTCTCTCTCTCTCTCTCTCTCTCTCTCTGTGTGTGTGTGTGTGTGTGTGTGTGTGTGTGTGTGTGTGTGTGTGTGTGTGTGTGTGTGTGTGTGTGTGTGTGTGTGTGTGTGTGTTGTGCTGTTAAGTCAAAATTAACATGTAGCAACCAGAATTCTCAAGTTAAGTGGGATATCTAAGGAGGGGTTTTACCAGTTGCATGCTTTCCTCAGTAATTTTCCATGGCCAAGTAGAGTTTGAACCTGTGCTCAAAAGTCCTTGTTCATCACTATGTGTGCTACATGACAATGGGAATCCCATGTTATGGATGTAGAACATACAGTATCATATGAAAATATGTGTGCTTTGTCAAAAGTATAAAACTAAACATTTTAATAAAAAAGTGTACACGTAGAGCTTTGAATGTGTTTGAATAGAATATTCAGTGAATTTTGATGAGGAATATTGGATGAAATTCTGCTATACATCTTGTGCTGTGTAGGGCTGATGGCATCATTAGCTATAGTAATTTTTCAGAAATTAAAAATACTCTCCTCTAAGGGTCCAGAGTTCCCTTTGGACCCAGTAGAATTTTTTAAAGAAAATTTCTCATTCAGAAATTCAGAAACTCAACTGCACTGAACCTGGGAGCAGAACTAACACAAGAGAGTTGTTTTCCCCTTACATTAGTAGCTTTTTTATTACTTTGGAAATCACATCTCACCGAATCTGGCATGGAAATATATATATATATATTCTGGACCTGGTCCATAGTACCACACTTTTGCAAGTGTATTGGAATCCAAGAAGAAAAAGCATTACTTAGAATTGTGCCCCTAGTTCTATCCCAATGTCTGATGGAGATAAATCATGGGATTCTTTCCTTTGTACTGACGTAGTGGACAAATGGACAATGTTTTCTCTACACTTTATTTTATATAGATTTTAAATATTGTAAGTTTTGTAGAATGCTATGTGGAAGCCTTTATACAATAGCAAGTCTGTATCAGAATGTATCCATTTTCCATTGTGCTCATGTATTCTGCAGTGTTCTCAGTATGTAAATTATTACCATTTTATAAAATGTCTACTACAAATGGAGAGAAACTTATCTATTACCAGAAAGGGAGCCTTTTTCCTCCATGGAAGATAATGTACAAAAACATATAAAGCAGGTGAAAGTGTTTGCAAAAATGTGTATGTGAGAAAAACATGCATTTAAATTTTTGTATATTAGGAGGAATGCCCATCAGAAATACGAAGAACTATTTGTTTAGACTTTTAAAAATGCAAGTAACCCTGGGTATATAACAAATAAACCTAACATTGCAAAAATGATAAACTATCTGATACTCAAATTGATGTATTCATCCATATCTGCAATCTAGACATGGCATCTATATGGTTTTTTTAGAAAAATGTCTTTCAGATACCTCGTTTCAATAATGATTTGTTTAAAAAGGCATATCCTTCCAAATAACAGCCTTATAGTTGGCCATTTGGCTGATGTCAGGGGCACTTCATTCATGACAAGAACTCCGTCAGCATATGAAGCCTTTTGGCTCAGTGCTAGTTCTAAAGCACTTCCTATACTTTCTTAGGTTTCTCATAAAGACTATTTGAAAGTATATTGCAAAGATCATGAAAATCTTCTGTGGGTATTCTTAAGCTTTAAATTATGGAACTTCAATTCCCGAAGTTACCTTGAAAAGTGCCATTACCACTTAAACAGTTTCATTTTTGTAGAAAAGACATAAAACATTTTTCAATGACATTATAGATGATAGATAGATAGATAGATAGATAGATAGATAGATAGATAGATAGATAGATAGATAGATAGATAGATAGATAGATAGATAGATAGATAGATAGATAGATGGATTTATATGGATTATATGTATGGAATTTTTGCTAACCTGAAAGTATTGCCTATTGCATTTATCTCCTTAGGTAGATGTGTCTTTTTACCATTGAGGTTTGTTTAGAAGACTATAAAGAAATGCATATTGTTTCAGTCTTTATTCTTTTATTCAAATATTGCTTTTGTATTGTGTTTTTCTTAGTTTGTAGCAGTGTAAAACAAGCTTTCTCCAGAATCTGAATATACTTTGCTAGATTTTTATTGCAGTAGGAGCTTTGATGCAATAGTCACTTCCATTTTGCAGGAAAGCATTTCTGAGTCCTCTGACATGCCTAGAAATGCCATTAGAGGCCCCAAAAGTGTTTTCAAGCGATCTAGAGGTCACTTGCTGTGTTACGGAAGTCACTTCCGGTTCGCAGGAAAGCCTTTTAGAGCCTCCCACGGGCCCAGGAAGGCCCTTGCAGGCCTGTTCACAGGAGCGCCAAGCCTGGGGTAAGTACAGGAGGCCTTTAACAGGCCTTTCCAGCTTCCCCCAGTGGGCTTTTTCAGTATACTGTGGTCCTGCAATATAGCGGGACTGCAGTATATGAACCACGAAAGGGTGGAGGGTTACTGTAGTGCTTTGTGGAAAATACATTATTTTTCTGTGTATATGACTATACAGTAGTGCCTCTTAAGATGAATGTAATTCATTCTATGGGTCAATTTGTTTTACAAAAAAATTGTCCTACAAAATGCGGTTTAACACAGTTCCCATAATAATGCATTTAATTTGTTTTGCAAAGCATCCCAGAGGAAAAATTTCTCTTACAATGCTTTCGTATTACTGGAAATTTCATTCATCTGATGAGTTTTTCGTATTAAGGGGCATTCGTCTTACTATGTACTATGTATTTTTATCTAAAATTGTTAGACTAAAAATTTAGGGTCATCTTATACACAGATGTAAGCTGAGGAGAGAACTGTGCAGTTATGAAACTGTAATTTGGGCTTGGAAAATTGGGGGTTGTCTGATACACAGGAGTGTCTTATAGAAGGAAAAATATGGTAATGTTTTTAGTGCCAAAAACACATGATCAAAACACAACATGATCAAATGGACAGAATTATTTGTCTTGCTTCTTATTTTTAATATTTTTGTCTTTGTTTTGTTGCAGCGATTATTACTAAATTTTTAAATCCAATAAATAAATAAATAAATAATAAAAATGACAAAAATTCTTAGAAGTATCACAGGATTTTTCTGATTCTCTTTAGAATAATGAGTCATTCTGTGGTTGTTCTGTGTGTGTACTTTATGTTTCAAAGGAGAAAAATGCCAGTTTTTGTTTGTTTTTGTACAGACAGTTTGTGCATGTTATGGGGATCCTAATACTGTATATAAAAGGCAAAAATGGAACAAAAATAAAAGAGAAAAACAAAGCAAAAACAAATATGTCCATCAGACAGTGTCACATTAGAAATACTGTATAGCAGTCTTTAAGATAACACAACTTGTCTTCTTTATTTTTTAATTTTTCTTTTCTTTTTACCTGATGCACTAGCACAGTCTAACA
This sequence comes from Phrynocephalus forsythii, assembly GCA_029282475.1. Lineage (NCBI taxonomy): Eukaryota > Metazoa > Chordata > Lepidosauria > Squamata > Agamidae > Phrynocephalus > Phrynocephalus forsythii. Next base: position 60,119,070 of record JAPFRF010000002.1, read on the forward strand.
AGGCTACCTCATTTAAACTGACAAAAGAAAATATCAATCAATCAATCAATCAATCAAAAAATACTTATCTTGCCCCTGGAGACAAGAAATTGCACTGGCCATGTAAGTTCTTCATCGAGGTGTCCATTAGGTCAAAGAAACCAAGACCGATAGGAGTGAATAATGTAGCAATTCTTGATATTTTTTAAACATGACCACGTGTTTTAAAATACAAGTAGAGTCTAAATGTAAGTATTACCATCATCACTTGTGATCTTGGAAATCTTTTCTAAAAATAAAGTGTTGGAGCTGTCAAATGTTGACACAAATAACGTAATCTACTCAGAGAGTTTTTAAATCCTGGTCATCAATCATGTTTTATTAGCTTTAACAGAGTCAAGTTGCTGTCATTTATGTTGCACTGGGACAATGTGCTGACAATGTTGTGCAGGTGTAACTTTCACTCAAAAGCTATGTCTAAGTGATAATTTAGATCCTGTTCATGCTGGGAGAGAGTGCCATCTTCAGTTTCATGTGTCTGTTCAAGAACAGCATTAAATTAATGCTTTTACTTATTTGTTGAATGTCAGTTTATACCTGTTTATTCTAGACCTCAGTATAAACTGAGAAGTTGGTTTCCCAATATTAAGCATACATATCTATGCATTTAGCAGTTGCATTTTTGTTGTAAAGTGTTTTATGTGACCATTGCAAAATATAACCTGCAGTACGCTAAAGGGCTGTAGTGTTTATACAGTGATGGTGGTGGTGACGGTGGTCCTTGCGTGTCCAAGCATGTGGAAAGAGTTAAAAACATACCTAGATCTGTATTTTTGTAGGGATCAATGTGAATGCATTATAGAAATAATGTATATAATGTTTTGGTTTTTTGTCAAGCTAACATTTCCATCTAAAGGGTTGATTTACTATTAATAGTTGAAAACTGTTCCTCTTTGATTGTTTTGAGATCACCGAGGTATATTATTGTTTTGGTTCCAAATATTTATGAATTGCATTTAAATATTGTTGATTGCATTCTTGCATGCTTGCCCTAGAAGAGGAGATATTCTTGTTTACAATTGAAAACATATTGCAAGTTTGCAAACGTAATTTAAAAACATGTGCATGCTTTTCTATTTATATTTTAGCTACTGTTAAATAGTATATTAATGTATTTTGCATATATAGTTGTATATGCTTGTGCTTCATACAATAAGCATAAGTGTCACAGTGACAGCAGGCAAGTAGGGGCTAGCGAGATGGGTTCATTAAAAGAGCCTTGGGAGAAGTATGCCACACAAAATAGCAAGTGAAAGACAGAAGCTGTTGATGAGGGTGACCTCTGAATGCAAGTCATCTTACTATAAACAGACGTGTGTGGAAAGCCATTGGTCTGAGCCAAGCTTGTTTACTATCCAGATCTTGCTTTAGTTTACCTAAATAATGCTACTGAGTCTGCTGTAATTGCTCAGGGAAGAATACGTTGTCTTTTGCTCTACCTGAATTTGATACAATAGCACATATACAGAATTATCTGAGGGTGAAATCAGCTCCCACACTTATGTACTGGAATATAGCTAGAGCTAAACCTGAAACAGCCATATGCTTTTCCTAAAAGAAGAACTGACATGCTTAGGGAATTCTTTTCAATTTCTTGAGCAGGGAATGAGGTAAGCTTGTGGTTTATTTCCTTTTGGGATAGTGATTAGAACTTTCAAAAACAATTGAATGAGCAAATAGGATTTATTCGTTTGAGCTACTAAATTACTGTTTTTTAAAATTCAGATAGAATTTCCCTTTCTGGTTTCCTTTTCTGGTTTTGTGTAAAGTTATATGTGTGTCTTTATATGAATTTTACTAGATAGTTTAAGGTACTGAAATTTTAAATAGTTTTACTTTCAACTCATTTTATGCAGTGTGGCTGTGTAAATCTGCACGCATATGTAGATATTTTTCAAAAAGCATACTGAAATATTGAATAACTATTCTAGTTATGTTTTGTTGGATAAACATAATTAAGCCATAAATACATCATAGTTTATGTTGTAGTAGAATTATGCTTACTGTTTAAAATAACAGCAGTTATTTGCTTAACTATAATTCCTACCACTTTCAAAGGGACTTATTGAAGAATAAATATTGAGAGGATTGTATCCCAAGACTATATTTTTATGTATTACAGTTCTAGTTTTCAAATACAGTGGACCCTTGTATAACAGCTTGTATAACATAAAATTTGTACAACATAAAAATTCAAGAGATAGGAGAAATTTGCTTAACATAATCGCCTATGGGGAGAATCCATACAACATAAAAATGGGATCACTCCGTTTTCAATGCATTCCTATAGGAATTTGTATAAAGGAAAATTTGCTTAACATAATTTCATTTGGAATGAATTAATTCCTTTATACAAGGTACCACTGTATTAATTTCCATTTTGGCAAAATAAATTACCCATTACTGCTTGTTTCTTCAGATAATGTATCTGTTTGTAAGATATTACTGGCTAAATAGTTGTTTATCTGGTGTAGCTTTGCACACACAGTGTTTTCTGCCTATCGAAAGAGAACCTGAGTTAAACATATACTGTACTTAAAGTTTAAGCACAATGTTACTTTCAGGATCCATGATGTGAATTGGTTTTAACAGCTATTGTTTCTTACATGTCTCTTTCATTTAAGAGAAACTGGGAGAAGCTTTTCCTTTTTGAGTAGTGTTTTGTTACATTGGAAAAGTAAAGTAAAGTTTCAGAGAGAAATAAAATATGTATACTGTCCATTTCTGAAAATTGATTTATAGCTATAGGGAATTGTGTTGTTGAAGGAGCAAGTTTCACAGAAACGTACGATAAATTATAACAACCAGTATGCTCCTCAGTTCGGTTTGTATGATCTAGTGAACAGCAAGCATCAGTATCTGATTGCATATTGCTTTTCTTTTATTTGCAAGAATCTTAACAAAAGAAATATGTGATCATCTGAATAATTTTTTTTCAGATGGTTTTTGACTACTGAATGAACAGGTTTTTGAATATCAAAATCTCTTTAACAAATGAATTATTGGTGTAATTCTCTAACATACAGCAAAAACCAAATTACTTTATGTCTGAAAAAAAACATGTTGAACATTTAAATGTTCAATATCGTTGCACTCTGTGGTTTATATATAAGTTTAATGAATTCTGTAGCATGGACCATAAAAAAGCATCTGGGAGGCCCTCTTGGATTTAACATTGCAAAACTGATGTATATATGTTTGAAAAACTCAAGGTGGATAGTAAAGAAAACCACCAAAGTACAACTTATTAACTGTATATTAAATGGTATTTTGTATAATTTTATTAGACTATAATTTAGAATCAGCTAGGATAAGAAACTTTAACACACATTATACCTAAGAGAGGTTTAAGCAGCATTTGAAGGCATCTTCAATTTAAGCCTCCATCGCTTTAACACTCTTACGCCCTGTGGGGTACATTCTCCCCTACATTCTTATATGTCTCACATATAATAACCCTATTAGAGGGTGTGAGCAAGAGGAAAACATTCCTGCTGTATGATTTGAGATCATCTATGCAGTGTTTCAATTCAGTCTTATATATTTTGCATGTAGAATGTGTTTAAAGCAGAAATAATTTAGCTAAAATATTACATGGCATTTTAAGTGTTTTATATACATAAAGTAGAAGATGTAATGTCATCTCTAATTGAGATTAATGGGTAAATCCTGATATAAAAAGTAACTTAGAAGTTTAAAGAAGTCAACCTAACATTTCATCAATATGAAAATTTGAATAATTTGTTTACATAAAGATTGGTGTAGTTTGGTTTTATTTCATGCTGATTCAGAGACAGCAATGATAGGCTTTAAATGAAAAAATAGTTTTGTGTATTTGCATGTAAAAGAAGTAAACTGTAAAAAGATAGCAGTTCTGACATTTAGTGTTGAGCAATTAATAAATCACAAGTGCATAACTAAGGTTCACTTGTTCATTATCTTAATTGCTTTAGTAAATATTGTATATTAGACAAGGCTTCCTTCAACTGATCAAAATGGTAATTTTAGAAATGGTGTCTATCATTGATACAGGTGTCACAGTATATATTTGTTCTTTCTTTATAGGAAATGGTTTTTTAAAAATACAATATTTTGGAATTTTGTGTGAGTGCATGCAGTGGAATTATTTAAATGGTTGATATGAGCATTCCATAAGCACTATACTTCCAAGATGTAATATATGTCCGTGTATGCAGTTTTAAACCTTAAACTTGCATATATTTGCAGTGCAGGCTAGAGGTATTGTTGCCAAAGTACACCCCATAGAATCTAGTGGGACTTACTGACATGTAAATGTGGATAGGTTCCTTTGTTTTACTTTTTGTATTTTTAAAAATGATGTTAAAGATTTTTTGTTTTCTGTCATCATGCACAAATACATAGGTGACATCTGCATTTGCATGAGACAGTCCAAAAGATGTATCTTGTTCTGATTGCATGATATTTTTAACTGAAACAAGATATAATGTACATCCATTTATGCCCTAGCAGAAACCTCTTTAACAGGAGACTGGGTTGATGACTGTATTGTATAATTTCTTTTAAAACATAATGTCAGGATATAATACAGTATTCCTACTAAGAAAACTCCATAGATATGGGGTCATGAAGAGTCAATCACGACTGTAATGACACAACAGCAACAATATAATACAGGTTATCACAAATGAAGAATGCTGTTCAGTTTATGACCAAAATTTGCCAAAATACAATATAGATACTAGAGTTAACATGGAAATCCAAGAATTGATGCTTATCTACTTATATTGTTATTATTTGCTAGTAGAATATGCATATCCAAATTCATTCAGTACCAGCTAGTCTTTTACAGATATGCTGTTAAACCACAGACAAGAGTTTATTTGTGCAAACATTTTTATGCAGTGTTTATTAAAACCTATTACAGAAATCCATTATCAGTGAGATGCATCTTCTGATTCATGATGTATCAGATGAAACATATATGGAAGCCTGTTTTCTACCCAGATACCTAAATAACTTGGGATGATTATTTGGTAAATAATTTTTATGGACTAAGTCCAACATTGCTGGAGTGAAATCCCTTATTTGTCCATTTGTTACTGTAGAGAACTGGTCCCCAGACTATTCTTAAATGTAGTACCATCACATGCCTCAGGTATGCTGAATATTTTGCAGGCGGTTAGTTAAGCTGACCCCTAGAAATAACAGGAACTTCAGAAGGAGGCCTGTGGTGCATGGAAGAACAGAATTGCCTCTAATCGTCCAATCTTGGGTAACAGCAACTGGCCATAATGTTAAGATGCAAAAGGTAATGGGAAACCACTATATTTTATCCTCATTAATCAATTTTATCCACTATATTTTATCCTATTGATCCACTTGATATGACTAGAGAGAGAGAAGTGCAAAATGGCCACCAGGCAAGCTTTATTTGCCAGAGGATAAAAAAAAATCTGGGTTGAAAATTAGACTGAAAACGTGGACTGTGGGAATTGTGTGGTAGGAAAATTCCACAATAACGTGGAAGAAATTAAAAGGATAAACACTTAGATTCTTAAGAGGAAGGGAAATTCATTGGCCAGGGTATGCCCAAATAGAGGTAGATACTAGGTGTTAGGGATGGGCAATTCTGCATGAGTCCAGGTGGTGTTTGGAAGCCTCCAACACAAAAGGAGCCAATCACTTACGTTGTTCTTTGCCCACACAGAGCTGAGCTCCAACAAGGAAACAGTCTCCAATGTCATCTTTGCTTCTCCATGGTGCTGGCCAATCAGGAGCTGTGCAAGGACAGGCATCATCCCACCTCCCTGTCTGATTGGCCAGCACCACAGAGAAGCAAAGATTACGTTGGGGCCTGCTTCTTTTTTAGCTCAGCTCTGCAGGTGCAGAACAAGGTAAGTGATTGAGTCCTTGTGTGTCAGACGCTTCCGAACACCACCTGGGGTCATGAGGGTCATTTTGGAACTAGTAGGTTCCGAAACGAATTTCACATCCCTAGTAGGTATATGTTTTATCCATACACTAATGATGCATGTAACTTTGTGGAGTTTTAATAGTAATAAAATATTGTTAAAACCTGTTTAAAAAACATGAAACACTAAATTTCTTAAATGAAGGGTATTATTGCCTGTAGGAATGTTGGAAAGTGTAGACTAGGAACACTAAAAGAACATTGAATGAATGGCACAGTTTGATGAAAAAGAATTTATAGGCGCAGACACCACATTTATCAATGATATTGTCTACATTAAAATCCTGATGAGAGGGCACTGCGTTGTAATGTACCAACTAGTTCAAATCCTACTTATTGGGGGTACTGAAGCAATGCTGAACTGGTGAAAAGCTATTCTGGAGGTCATAATCCTCCTGTTGTAAAAGTTAACCTCAAATAAAAGAAAATAGGGAAAAGGTTAACATTGAAGAAGCATGTAATATTAACTAGGTCAGTGATGGCGAACCTTTTAGAGACCGAGTGCCCAAACGGCATTACAAAACCCACTAATTCTTTTTTGCAAAGTGCCAATAGATTAATTGAACCTGTATACAGGTGGCTATGAAGGGGTGATGTCGAGTGCCCACAGAAAGGGCTTCAAGTGCCACCTTTGGCACCTGTGCCATAGGTTCGCCATCACTCAACTAGGTTATCCAGCTACTGTATATTTATGCTTGTTAAGGAGAGGATATGTGAAGACTTCAAATACCCATATAGCTCAGTGTAAATGACAATTGACCTAAAAATCCACTTGTATTCTCCTGGGACATGGGTAAGTTTGATGAATACACTCCTGTATGCGTGTGTGCGTGCGTACACACACACACACACACACACACACACACACACACACACACACACACACACACACACACACACACACACACACACACACACACACAACTTGTTTAAAAAGTTTAATTAATGATGCTGATCTCAAAGAAATGAGTGTGGCCCTCTGCAGTATAGGAATGGCTGTGCAGTATAATTTGGGCACTTGCAGTATAGAAATGGTTGTGCCCAGCCCCTAGATGTTATAAAATATAAAAGGATAGGTTTCCATGTATTTGATTCTAAAACTAACATTGAGAAGAAAAGAGGAAAAGGGTGGGACAAAGACAAGCAATATGCAGTTTCAGTTTGTGGGGGATAGGATTAGTTACAGACTGACTTGCGCTAGGGTGTGGGAACTAGGGCGTGATGCCAAGTAGAAAAGTTTTATGAGTAGAAATTTGAATGAAATAAGATGTGGTATCACACAAGTGTTCTGGGATGCAGATCTAGGCAGATAGTAAAAACAGGAAAAAGCAGAAATTTGGAGAGTGTTCGGTAGATATGGAGGGCTCAGGGACAGACACTGTGATTTAAGAGTATCACATTGCGTTATGGGGCAAGGCCATGGAACTACCTGAATATTTGATATGAAAGTGAACAGCAAGTCGGTGTTACAGGTGTAAGGACCAGTGTCATAGAGTGACAGAGGTAAATGACTTGGGCATCATAGTTGTACAGGAACAAGGTGAAAAAGTAGAACATCACAGTGGGGTGGGGGGTGGGGGATTGCAGTAATCTAGGCAAGAATTTGGCCAAGAATGACTGGATTTTATGGAAATGGAATAGATGAAAGGTTGGATTTCTGCAGTGTTTTGAAGGAAAGGGCAGTGTAATGGCGAACTTGAGGAACACAGAAAAGAGAGGAGTTAAAGTAGAGAGGGAGTTTCATTACTCTTGAACCTTAAGATCAAGTCCTGGGTCTTCCATATAAATGTCATTATGGCTTGGGTTTGATTTTTAAAAAATATTTTAGCAGTAGATACTGCTCCATTTAATGACCTTTTCTGCAGGAGAGAAGTGCATTCTTTTTTTTTTAAGGTATTTATTTTCTGGGTAAGGGACATTACAAGGAACAAATTAGGAATTAGGTATGTTGGAAAAGGGATTAAAAAGAAAGGGTATGGGTAAGGGAAAATGGGGGGGGTGCAGGTTTGGCAAGGCACATTACACTTCTTCAGTTTCATATTTCATAGTTATACATATCAATTAGGACTTATATACAATAGCCCGTATCTACAAACTAAAGTTTCTGGCTGTTGACATGTTTCCAATACCAACATAATTATCTTTTTTTCTTTAACCACAAATAAAACTTCCCCCAACTTTCCTGATGTTTCTGTTTCCGTGGTGCTCCTAACCATTCCGACAGTTTGTCCATTTCTGCTGTTTCGAGGATTTTTGCTATCAACGCTTGTTCGTCTGGGATTACTGGTTCTTTCCAGTGTTTTGCATAAATAACTCTTGCTGCTGTTACAATGTGTGTGGCTAAATACACTTTCTGTTGGTCCAGTTTACCTGGCATTATATTTAACAGGAAAAATTCTGGTTTTAATTCCATAGAATTCCCAAAAATTTCTTCCAAAATCTGCCTTATTTTACTCCAAAATATTTGTGCTTTTTTACATAACCACCACATATGATAGAATGAGCCTTCTTTTTGTTTGCACTTCCAACATAAAGTTGATATATGGGCATTCATTTTAGCTAGCTTTGTCGGTGTCATGTACCACCTATAAAACATTTTATATATATTCTCTTTAAATACAACTGATTTAGTGAGCTTTATATTAGTTTTCCATATTTTTCCCCATTGTTCCAATTCTATATTATAACCTAAATTTTGTGCCCATTTAACCATACATTCTTTCACTATTTCTGGTTGTGTATCAAAGTCTAGTAGAAAATTATATAATTGCTTAATATGTTTCTCTTTTGTCTCCAACAGAATTCTATCAAAGGGTGTGCTTTCTAGGTAGAACCCTTGCTGTTTATCTTTAGTGTGCCTAGAGTGAATCTGAGAACAGGCCCACCAGTCTAGTCCAATTCCTTGCTCAGCCATTTCTTGTTGGCTTTTTAGATTTCCTTCTGGATTCAAAATCTCGTTGTAGCGCACAATTTTTTTATTTTCTCTCAAAATTGGCATAGCAAATGCTTCTGTTGGAGTCACCCAATATGGAATCTTTATGTACATTTGCTTTTTTATTTTCTTCCATACCCAAAGTAGTGCTCTTCTTAGTATATGATTGTTGAATTGTTTAAAATCTTCTATTCTGTCATACCATACAAAGGCATGCCATCCCCATTTCAGATCGTGTCCTTCCAGCCTCAAGAGTCTTGTATTGCTCAATTCTATCCATTCCTTGATCCATACTAAGGAGGAGGCTCTGTAGTAAAGAAGCCAATTTGGGAGCCCCATTCCTCCTCTTGATTTAACATCTTGCAGAGATTTTATTTTTATTCTTGCTTTTTCCCCCTGCCAGACGAATTTAGAAATGCATTTCTCCAGCTCTTTAAAGATTGTTTGTTTTAAAACAATTGGGATAGTTTGAAATAAAAATAATATTTTTGGGAGGATATTCATTTTAATCGTGGCAATTCTCCCTAATAATGATAATTGTAAATTTTCCCATTTAATTAAGTCCTTTTTAATCTCATCAATCAATTTCAAATAATTGTCCTTCAGAAGGGTGCTTGTCTTATTTGAGAAAGTTATGCCAAGATATTTTATCTTCCTTCCTTCCTGAAAATTTGTAAGCTCTAAAAGTTTCCTGATTTCTTGTTGTTGCATATTTTTGGTTAGAATTTTTGTTTTCTTATGATTTACTTTAGACCTGCCATTTCTCCAAATTCTTTTAGCTCCTTCAACAGAGGTTCTATTGACTCTTGTGGCTCCTCCAAGACTATGAGTAAGTCATCTGCAAAGGCCTGTATTTTGTATGATTCCCCTCTCAATTTAAGACCCTTAATTTTCTCAGAGCTTCTTATTTGCTGCATTAATATTTCAATCACTAACAAGAAGAGCAATGGTGACAATGGGCACCCTTGTCTTGTGCCTTTTAGTATCTGAATTTCTTGAGTGTAGTCTCCGTTTACTCTGATTTTAGCCTTTTGTTGGGAATAGATTGCCTTGATAGTCTCAACAAAGCTCCGTCCTGCTTCCATCATTTCTAGCTGTGTTATCATGAAATTCCAATTTACATTATCGAACGCTTTCTCCGCATCGATAAAAAACATTGCCATTTGCTTTTCGGGATGGGCCTCATAATATTCTAGAAAATTAATAACATTTCTCACGTTTGATCTTAAGTATCTCTTGGGAAGGAATCCTGCCTGGTCTTCATGGATGATATCAACCAATATTTTCTTTAATCTCGTAGCCAAGATTGCTGCAAATATTTTATAGTCTACATTTAAAAGAGATATTGGTCTGTAATTTTCGATTTTTTCTGGATCTGTGTCTTCTTTATGTATAATTGTAATCACAGCCTCCCTCCATGTTTTGGGTATTTTCCCCTCTTGCTGAATTTCATTGATCATTTTCTGAAACGGCGCTGCCAAAACATCTTGAAATTGCCTGTAGTATTCAGCAGAGATCCCATCATTCCCTGGCGATTTCATCGTTTTCTGTTTTGCAAATGCATCTAGAACTTCTTGCATAGAATATGGCTGATTTAAAATTTCCTGTTGTTGTTTAGTCAGCTTGATATGGTTCTTCCTTTGGATATATTCTTTCTGTTCCTCTTTGGATTCATCTTTTCACTGTAAAGTTGTTTGTAGAAATTCTCTACTATTCTTTTAATCTCTTCTGGTTTCACAACAGTTTCTCCATTGTGATTTTTCAGTCTTAATATGAAATTTTTGGTTTTCTCCCTCTTTAGTTTCTGAGCCAACCATCTTCCAACTTTATTGGCCTTTTCAAAATATGTTTGCCTAACAAATTTCAGTTTAGTAGCAATATCCTCTGTTAATAAGATATTCAGTTTATGCTGCACCATTTGGATCCTCTGTTTTAATTGTACAGCTGTTGGGTTTTCTTTCAATTTCATCTCTGCTTTCTTTAGGTCTAATTCGAGTTCAATATACTTTTTGTTTCTTTCTTTCCTTGCTGCTCCTGTAGTTCTCATTGCTATGTCACGGAACACTGTTTTACCAGCTTCCCATATTATTTGTGCCGACATGCCTTGTGTTGAATTTCTTTGAAAATAGTCTCTCATCTCATCTCTTATTATCTTGACTGTGTCTTCATTTCTGAAAATATTTGTGTTTAATCTCCATTGTGTTGGTGGTTTATATGTTTGCAATTTCAGTGTTACTATACAATGATCTGATATTGTTCTAGGGAGGATTTGTGTCTCTTTTACATTTTTCATCCATGTTCTGGGATCCAACATGCATCGATTCGTGACCAGGATTGGTGCCTATCTGAAAAGAAGGTATAATCTCTAAGTTTCGGATAGCTTGTTCGCCATGCATCTACTAGGGTTAATTCCTCAGCCAACATGAGAAATGCTTTAGGTAGTGAGGAACGATTTTCTTTTTTGTTAATTTAGTAGAATCTATTTCTCTATCAAAAACTGCATTGAAGTCACCTACTATACAACATTCCTCATATTCTCTTAGGTTCACGTTTCTGTACAGCTTTTCAAAAAATGCCTTCTGGTTGGAATTTGGTGCATAAATGTTAATAATTAAAACTCTTTCTTTACCTTTGGTGACTTCCACCATTACAACTCGGCCATCTCCTGATGCATATATCAATTTTGGATGCAATACTTCTTTAACATAAATACCTACACCATTTTTCTTTTTCCCTTCCTGTAGTGCTAAGAATACTGTTCCTAGTTTTTTATTTTCCATCAATCTTGAATCCTGTTTTTTCAGGTGCGTCTCCTGGAGACAAATGATATCCATATTTAATTTCTGTAGGTAATTACCTACCGAGAGAAGTGCATTCTTAACCTATGATGCCAACCTAACAAGGAGAAAGAGGGTTACATCATAGAATTGGTCTTACAAGGTGTCAATTAGAGATGGGCACGAAACAAACAATTTTTCGTTTCCGTTTTTGTTTTTTCATTTCGTTATGCAACAAAACGACAAACGAATTTTATCTCTAAAATGAAATGAAATGAACAGAAACCAGAAATTTTGTCGTCCGTTTCGTTTTCGTTACGGCAATACATTGGACTGCTTTAAAAGCTAAAAAAAAATCACAAAAATTTGAAATAAATGGTAACAAAACGGTAACAAAACAAATGAAAACGAAAATGATTTTTTTGCAAAAATTCACAAAAAACGGAAACGAACCAAAACGGACCCCCTAAACGACAAACAAAACACCATTTTTTTTATTCGCGCCCATCTCTAGTGTCAATAATTATAGGTGGTATTATTGGTAAATTTGTTGTTAGAATTTAAAGCAGCAGTATTAAACACTTATCTGTGTGTGTATGTGTGGTGTCGTTACAGTCGTGTCCGACCCTTCGTGACTCCACATCCATGGAGTTTTCTCGGCAGGAATACTGGAGTGTTTTGCCAGTTCCTACTCCAGGCGCCTACAGCACCTGGTACTTATGTAGGAGCTACATAAATTAATTTATCCCTAATCATAACAAAGAGCTGCCTAGATGCCCTAAGCACATCCGATCTCGCCTGATTTTGGAAGCTAAGCAGGGTCGGCCCTGGTTAGTACTTGGATGGGAGACCACCAGGGAATACCAGGTGCTGTAGGCGCCTGGAGTAGGAATTGGCAAACCACTCCAGTATTCCTGCCAAGAAAACTCCCTGGGCATGGATTCACGAAGAGTCGGTCACGACTGTAATGACACAACACACACACAATCATAACAAAAAGTGATCAACTAAATTAGCTCTACATAGCAAAAGGTAAAATTGTTTTTAATGAGTAATCATTTTTAGATATAGCATTTAATAATTCTATCTCTAATACAGAACTAGTTGTCCCTGTTATAGTAATGATAACGCAGATTTGCACTGAAGTTACTCCCTCTTTAACATTGCCAGGAAATTTAGCAGATTGTTCAGCATTCTATCTTATTGCAAAGCTAGCAGCAAACCCTAGAGATGATTAGTTGGTGCATCCCCAAGAAGATATTTTCAGGGAGGCTAGATTGAGACTCTTCTAGAAATATTAAAGTCAGCACCAGCATGACCACTAAATCACAAAATACTGTGCTGCAAACATGTGAAAGATTCAGCACATACCTGAAAGTTGCTATTATTCCTGGAAAAGAAGTTTCCATGGGCATCAATGGGCATTGCCCCAATCAGTAGTGGTGAGGGAAGGAAAAATTTCATCTGGCTCACAGCAGCAATAAAGGTGTGATTCTTCTGTGCTGTTATTCCAATAAAAACTGGAATACAATGGTCACTCTTAAGATAGCTGTTCAGTGATTTGCTACTTGCCTTGATTCTTACAAGAAGGAGTAAGATATAAATCAGGGGTCCTCAAAGTTTTCAAACAGTGGACCGGTCTACCCCCAAGACACCACTGGGGGCCAGACCACACACACACAAAAGGCTGACATGGAAAAAAGGGGGGAGGGAGGGGCACGTGGGCAGAGCCCCCCCACAATCGGCCCATGATCAGTGCGTCTCTGGGGCCTCAGCAATGTCTCCTAATCTGGATTGCCACCCTGAGGTACCGCCGTTGGGATCCCTCTGCTGCCCCTCTTCTTCTTCCTCCTCCTCCTCCTCCTCCTACATTGGCAGCAACCTCAGGCCCCTCATCACCTTCTGGGTGGCCACTCAGGATGAGGAGCAGCAGCTGTGGCAAGGGTGGCGCCACTGCGCGCAGATTGAGACGTGTGCCCTGGCCATCGCGCCCTTGCTGCCCAGAGGGAAAGCTGCCTCCTCTCTTGGCCTGTCCCGGCCTGGCCCAACTTGGTGCATTCCAAGTGAAGGAGGGAGGGAGCAAAGGCTGGGGAGAAGAGAGGGGAGGCAGGAAGGCCTGCCCAAAGCCACCCGCAGCCCACTCACTGGCCAAACCCAGCCAAGCTGCAGTGCTCTGTTGGCTCGCCAGCCTGCCCATCACCAATCAGGGACAAATGCAGCCCCACCAGCCTCCCAGGAACGAGACCCAGGCCACCATTGGGCTTTCCTTCCCATCCCTTCTCTTTGTTCTCCACCACCACCACCTCGCTGGTCTCTAACCTGGTGGTGGGGTGGTGGACTCAGCCTCTGGCCATAGCTGGGCTCCCTCCTCCCCTCTCTCGCTCCATGGAACAAGGCAGCAGCTTGGAGGGGGCTGAGTGGGTGGGAAATAGCTCCATTTCCCCCTCGGTCACCCACCGTCCATCCCTCCATCGGTCCACTGCTATGGGTGCTTCGGCTCAGTAGGCTGACTGGCACTGCCTCTGCATGCCCCCTTCCTTCCTAACCACAATAACACAGGCGGCGGCCACACAAGGAATGCAGGCGGGTGGGGTGGAGGAGGAGCAGGGGTGGCCTCAGGGCCATGAAGGGAGTGGGAGACCTTGCCGCAGCCCTCCCACTTTGAACTGCCCCACTAGCCATCGTGCTTATCATCTGGGTGGTGGGGGGAGGGGAGGAAGTGACATAGCCCACCGCTTTGAACTGCCTCAGCAATAGAATTAGCTGCATAGGCTGGCTTACTTGCGAATCAGGGGGTAGGTGTGGGGGCTACAATTGGCCCCGGGGGCCGGATTCAGGATCCTGGTGGGCCTCATCCAGCCCCCAGGCTGTAGTTTGAGGACACCTGATATAAAACATTATCACCATTATCATTATCACATAGTGGTGTTTAAATTAATTATTCATCTAAACTTACTTCAGCCTTAAACTTCCTGCTTTGTAAACTGTGGATGGCATTAACTTATTGATAAGCAGCAGTTACTCATTTGATCCAAACTAAATACCGTATTTTTGCCCCATAAGACGCACCTAGTTTTTAGAGATATGTATGTGTGAAAAAAATATTCACACATACATACAGCGGTCCTGGTCCATCTCCAACCCAGTTTACTCTCCAGCCATGGTGTTCTTTGGAGGCCTGGAAAGGCATGGCTGGAGAGTAAAATGCAAAGACAAGCCTCCCCCACCCCAGGTCTCCATGCTGGGAAGACTTGGGCCCTCCAGCCCCAGCTGCAGCCCTTGCGGAGGCTTCCCAGCCAGGCAGTTTTAAAAAAATTACCTTGCATGATTGATTTGTTCCATGTAATAGGAGATGGAGAGAAAGCATCTCTATTGGAAACTGTAGAGATGAGAAATGGGCTAGAGAGTAACTATCCACCATGATGACCATAGAGATGCAGCTAGAGAGTAACCACCCACCATGATGACTATAGAGATGCAGCTCTAGGCCATCATGGTGGGTGGCTATTCTCTAGCCCATTTCTTATCTCTGTGGTTTCCAATCAGGCTGCTTTCTCTGCATCTCCTATTATATGGAACAAATCAATCAAGCAAGGCAATTTTTTAAAAACAGACGGGTGGGAAGCCTCCATGGGAGTTGCAGCTGGGGCTGGGACCAGCACTGGAGCCAGAGGCCTCCGCAGTAGCCACTCTGGAGGCTTCTGGTGGGGATGCATTCACCCCATAAGATGCACAGACATTTCTCCTTACTGTTGAGGAGAAGAAAGTGCATCTTACTGGGCGAAAAATACAGTAAGTAGATTCACTAGATTGGGCCTCACTACAGGAAATTTAATTCCTGGGGGTTTTATCCTTCCATCCAAATGTAAAACAGCCCATATTATATTGTCTTGAACTTTCTCCTAAAAATATTGCCAATCCTGCCAATACAGAAACTGCCTAAGGCTCACTGATCATTTCCTATGAGGGAGCTGTAACTGAATATAGATTTCTTTAAGTTCCAAGAGGTTACTTGTATTTTCAGAATAGATATTAAATTCTCAATGCTTTTTATGGCCTTTTCTGTTCTCTGAAAAACTAAATGCCACTTAGGATGAAATCAAATACCCGATGAGCTCTTTACTAATGTCTGCAATCTCTTTTCTATTACATCTTTAGGCATCATACAGACTACAGTTTAATAGCAAGCAAGCTCCATGTAATTCATCCTATCCAATATACAGTGGTGCCTCTTAAGACGAATTTAATTTGTTCTACCATTCAATTAGACTTATGAACATTTTGTTCTATGAAACACGGTTCCCATAGGAATGCATTGAATTTGTCTTGTGAAGCATCCCATAGGAAAAAAATAATCTTATGAGCCTCGTAGCATAGTGGTTAAATGCCTGTACTGAAGGTAAAACTGTGCTCACGACCTGGGGTTCAATCCCAGGTAGCAGGCTCAAGGTTCACTCAGCCTTCCATCCTTCCGAGGTTGGCAAAATGAGTACCCAGCTTGCTGGGGGGGGGGGCAATGTGTAGCCTGCACACAGTAATTAAAAATTGTAAACCGCCCAGAGTCTACTTAAAGTGGTATTGGGTGGTATATAAGCAGAACACTTTGCTTTTTTTGCTTTTTCCTATCCCCAGAAATTTAATTCTTCTTATGAGTTTTTCGTATTAAGGGGCATTTGTCTTACGAGGTACTACAGTGGTCCCCCACCCTTTTGCGGTTCATATCATGGGACCACAGTATATGAAAAAAAGGCCCCTTTAGGTAAGGGGGAAAAGTCCTGTTTCAAGCCTCCCATACTTAGCCCAGGACTGGAGCTGCCCCAATCAGGCCTGTGAGGGCTTTCCTGGGCCTTCTGGAGGCCCCAAAAGGGCCTCCCTGCAAACTAGACAAAGACAAAGACAAATAAATTTATTGATTAGTCCTATGACCATATCAACCCATAACAACACAGAATATAAAATACATTGAAGTACATGCAACACCATCCAATAGGGTACCCTACAATACAGATTCAGAATATTCAGTGGTCATATATGTAGATCTCCTTTGCAGGATACTCCAATTTCTTCGACGTTTCATCCCTGCAAACTAGAAGCAACTTCCAGATCACTGAAAATCATTTCTGAGGCCTCCAAGAGCCTTTCTAGGCCTGTTGGAGGCTTCAGAAATGATTTCTGGTTTGCAGGGAGGCCCTTTGGGGCCTCCAGAAGGCCCGGGAAGGCTCTCACAGGCCCGTTCGGGGTAAGGCCAGACTGGGGATAAGTACAACAGCCCCCAGCTAGGCCCCCCAGGCCTGACTCAACCTGCATCCGCATATTGTGGATTTTCAATTATCGCAGGTCAGGTCAGGTCCCTAACCCCCGTGATAGGTGGGGGAATCACTGTACTGTACTTTTTTCAAATACAGTGGTATCTCGTATAATGTAGGGTTTGTATAACGTAAAATCCATACAACGTAAAAATCTGGAGATAGGGAATTAGCGCCACCATGGCACTCCGCCACCTCATCCGCCAATCTTGCAGGCGGGCTCTGCCAGGCTGTAAGGCACTTCCTCCTCCTCTGTGGTTGCCAAATGCCCAGCCTTCCTGTTTCCCTACTAGCCTTTTCAGCTTGCCCTACCACCTCTCCCCTTACCTTCAACCCCAACCGTCCTATGGCCAGCAGGGAATCAGCGTGAAGTGCGCTGATCAGCTGTAGAGCGGGACGGGTGCGTTGGCACCCTGCCAAGCCTGGTTGCGCAGGAGCGGCGGGCGAGCAGGGTTGGGAACGGGAGCCCAGGGATCGCTCCACACCCCATCGCGCGTCCGGCACACCACCGGGAAACTTTGTCGCCTCTTTGCAGGCGAGGGAGAGAGGGGGAGGGAGGGAGGGGGGGAGGAGGATGCCTCATTGGTAGCTTCACAGCTGGACTGAATGGCTCCCTAATTTGTAAATTCACAAAAGAAGCTGAATAGAAGCGGCAGCGTCCTAAATCCTCCCGAAGTTGAATGGGCGAGAAGAGCCTGGGCTCTCCGCAAAGAGTCTCTAGTCAGAAAAGAGCCATGGGGAGGAGGAGGAGGAGGAGAGTGGAGAGCTCAACCCCCAAAGCTTTGCTTCCTTCTGGCCCCGGGTTAACTTAAGGAGCTCCTGGGCCACCCCGCGGGATCATCCGACAGCAGCCCGCGGAAGACACAAAAGGCCCCGCACTTGCTTGCCTTGGTTTCAAAAGGGAGCCAAAGGGGAAGGCAGGTCTCACCAACGTGCCCCCGCCTGCCCTTCTCTTTCTCCTTTCTTCCTTTCCTGAAGTGCCGAACGTGTTGCTCGGGCGGCCGCTTCCTGCGAGGCACTCAGGCAGATGAGCTGGCGACAGGGCTGGCCGAGAGCTTGCAGGCAGCGGCGTGGGGCGAGCGTGCGGGGGCAAGACGTGGCTATTCCAAGGCAGCATGAGGAGTGGCGGTGGCCGCAGCCATACTGTGAAGGCAAAACCGCCCTCCTCCTCCCCCTGCTCCAACACTGAGGAGGGACACAAAAGTGAGCCAGGGACCCACGGATGGTGTGCGGGCCGCCCCTTCCTCTTCCTCGCTGTCCACCCCTGGTGGAGGAAGAGCATTGTTGCGTACTGCCACATGGAGGGGCTGGAAAGGCAACTCTTGCTGGGGCTCTCGGCAGGCCCTGAAGTTTCTGGTGTCAAGATGGGGCCAGCAGGAGAGAGCACACTGCTTTTTTGCTGCTCCTGCTGCTGCTCCTGCTGCAGGTCTGATTGGGGGGCGGGGCTCGGCTTCTTTGCATGGATTATTCCCATTTCCAATGCATTCCTATGGGAATTCACAATTTGTACAAAGGAAAATTTGTATAATGTAATTTCATTTGGAACAAATTAATTACGTTATACAAGGTACCACTGTAATCTGGAATGTTTCCACAGAATTGTCTGCATTTTACTTGTATGCCTTTTACAGTTAGACTCACTAAATAGCTGCTCTGCATGTTATACTAGTGGTTTACTCATCTTTGCAGGTCTGCTGTCTTCATGCTAGATCTATTTATTTCCCTCTCTTCAGGGTGCTGCTGAATCCTATCTCACTGTGAGCATTGCCAAGGTCATGGACTCCATAATCTCCATACTCCCAGACCCTTTCTGTGACTGTGTCCCCCTAGGGCAGTGATGGCAAACTTTTTAGATGCTAAGTGCCCAAACTGCAATTCTAAAGCCACTTGCTTTTTGCAAAGTGCCAATATGGCAATTTAACCTGAATACAGTGGTACCCCTGGTTACATTTGTTGTATTTATGTTTACACATGAATTTGCTATTTTCCCACTGTGTGATGATGCACAAACTTAAACCAGCACAGACTATGACAAAATGTGGCAAAACCCATGTTTTCCGTGTTTTGTTTTGTTTTTAAACATATCTTAAGGAGATGGCAGAGAGGGTTGTTGTGCCTTGTAGCAGATACACAGTTCAGGTGGCAAAAGCTTTTCTGGTTGGAAGATTTCAGTTTAGCACAATACAGTTTAAACGAAAAATACACACAGGGAAATCATCAGCTCATATCTAAGGGTTTCTCCACATTTTTAAAGAAGTTTTCTTAGGCAACTAATTTCCAAGGAGGATTAGCAGCAGATGTCTACTGCCATTAAAATATTTCAATGTAGAATCACTTAACAAACACAAAGGGTACAGCCAGCAAAATCACTTTAAAGGTTTGTGAAAGACTATAAACAGTTTTTTCGATGATTTGTTGATGGGTTTTGTTTTGTAAGATTTTTAATCCATTTCTGAAATAAATTGTAATATATTAAGGGAATAGAGAAATGCAATTAGTGTCCCAGCACAAAGCAGGAAAGAACAAATTCTCCATCTAGGAAAGCACTCATTCTTAAGCTTATTTCCTCTTGTTGGGACGTGAGGATCAGAAAGAGGAAAATGACAACAGTTTACAAGTCTGGCTATGCTGAGGAAAAACGGTTTTCTATCAGTTTTTCCTCAGCATAGCCATCAAGTATATATGGGTATCATAGGGCTCAGTAGTTTAAAAGATGTATATTTGCTGTATTTTTATCTGAATTTGCATTTGGAAGTTCAATCTCTAACAGTAAGAATGCTTTCATTTTCCCATGATAAGCTGTGACAACCATCTGCCAAAGCAAATCCAAGCGAGGAGGGTGACCTTAACTTTCTTAAGAAAGATATTATTTATAATACAATATGCTAATTATGTTCATGTTAAATATAGTTCAAAGTTGTGCCTCAGCTTTCCACAAACTCAGTGGTGTGAGAGTTGGTTATGAAGAGGCTCCTTTGTGTAACCCTGTTCATTACAGCTCCAGATCCAGAGTTGCAGTGTGATTAATGAAAAGAGGGGGATAAAAAGAACTGCCAATCCAGATAGGCCATTAATGTTATGTGAAGGAGAGTTGTAACTGGTATTTTAGAACACAAAAAGATATCAGTCACAATGAAGACTTATTGGTGTTTAGTGCTTGAACCACATGAATGACGCATCATGAGGAACACTTAAGAAAATGGGTTTTATAATTAAGATCTAAGCATTCATGCACTGGATACCTCTATATCACAATAAACCCTTGTTGTTGTTGTTGTTGTTGTGTTGTTGTTTTTACTACTACTACTACTACTACTACTACTACTACTACTACTACTACTACCATGGTACAGTGGTCCCCCGCCCTTGAGTCCAACCAGCGGGGCTAGGATAGTCGCCAGGTATTTTGTGACGTTGTAAGTCACTGAATTTATACTACTGACAATGGGTCTGAGGGGGATTCATTGCTTGTTGATCTTGGGAAGTCCGTAAAAGCAGGGAACGGTCTCTCCAGGATATAACTGGTGGCAAGTCACCCTGTCAATTGTGTTATCCTTCTCCAAGAGTTTTAAGCATTCTGTTACTTCTTTTGTAGTTGCTGGTGGGGTCTCTTTTAGATTTTCATATGTGTGTTGGTCATCTAAAAGTGAGATAACCTTTTTGTAGTAGTCCACAGTATTGAGGATGATAGTGCATCTTCCTTTGTCCACAGGCAAAATGGTGAATACCCAGACAAATCTAAAATAATTCATGCCTCCACCACCAAGGCCATAGCTAATGACCCATACTTTATGGGTTTCAGCATCTTAGGCCATTGTTCACCTAAAGGCCTATTGAGACTATTGAATGTCTACCTAACAAGCCTATTGAGGCCACTGTTCATCTTATGAGCCTATTTCAGACCAGGGTGACAACTATAAGAAGGAGGACCCTCAACTAGCTTTCCTCAAAATGACAAAGCTGTTTGGATGAGCAGCGAAAGAAACATTTCAGTCTCTCAAGAAAAAAAGTTCAGTTGGCATGACTCAACTTCCAGATTCCCAGGAGGATATTTGTTGTGTTAATACTGTAGTTAGGTTAACACTGAGTGAATGGCAAGACCAAATTGAAAGTGTGCCAGTAGAGGTTGTTTGACTTTACCTGCCCATTTCAATATATCAGTGTAGTGGATTGTGCTCCAGTGACCTTGGTTAAGAAAGCTACAATATGTAACACTTTTATATAGCTGAACTTGTCAGTGCATGACATTCTTGATTTAGTAAAGTATTTAAATGCAACCCTTTAGTATATTGTGCAAGTATGGACACACGTGAACCAGTTTTGTCAAGGGGAAAGTTGACCTTCCTCACAATTGTTATATTTGTGTTTATTAGCATTCTTTTTGAACATTGAAGTCTTCTTGTACATTCATTAATGAATGAAAAGAAGGTAGGAAACTTCACTTTTTAAGTAAGCATCAGTTTTGTGGAAGGAGATGACTTAGGTTGTAAATTTCTTACAAGCTGATCTGTTAGTGATAGGACCTTGTGTAGGTCATCAACTCAAAAGTTCCTTGACAGTCAGAAACAACTTGGCAGCAGATAGCAACAGTGTTCTGTGTTTGGGGATCTAGTGGGAATGGGGCAGAATTGTCAATATGCTTGCTGCATCTTATATTACAATCTGACAGTCTGCAGATTTTTTTTGAGGTAGCAGATGGTCTATACGCCCTGTTTGTATCCCATGGTTTTGTGGATGTATTTTGCAGTAGAAAGCTTATATCTAGAAACAACATTATTCTCCCCTTTCCTTCAATCTCTCTTCTGAAGTTTCAGGAAAGATTGTAGCAAATTTTGCTTTCTTATATTAGAGATGTGAACATTTCTCTTTTGATGGGGAAAAGGGGGGAAGGGGAATCAGTAGCACATGAGGGAAGAGCAGACATTTCCACAACAGCAACGACATCTTTCATGGTTTATGTGGCTTCTGCAGAAACAGCCAGTGGGATTTGCCACCACCTGGTGGTCAGCGGTTTCTTCCTGTCGTGGTAAATAATAAATAATAGTGCAGCTCAGTAAAAGTTTAAGGCCATGAAAAAGCTTTCACAAAGTAAGTCTTACCTGGAAGTGAAGAGAACTAACTAGAAAAAGGTCTCCTATAGCAGAATCCATTAGCACTTTCCACATCTCACTAATTTGAATTGTTTCCACAGTTAGTTATTACTCACTGTAAATTGAAGCTGCATATCAGTCGATTCATATGCTTGTGACCACTGACCACTGCTTTGGTCAATTCAGTTGTAGATTCAAACTGCATACTATGATATAGTCTTGATGTAAAAAGCAATTACTTTTGCTAGCTTTCCCCCTCCGTGTTTTGGTGGCAAATTTTTACTGTATCAGAACATCGTGGTAGAGAAGGACAACACGTAAGGAGATACAAAACCAGTACCTAAACACGATGCCCAGCATAAAGGTGCAGTTCTTATAGGAAATGAAATGTGAACACCATTTATCTGATGGTATATCTATGCCTCAGATCCTGGGGATGGAGGAAAGTAAACACTTATCCATTTATTTCATTTAATAGATGGAAATGCTTTGGATTCTGGATTTTCACAGAGAAAAGAAAGTCTAATTTTCTTTCTTTCTCAGAGTCTAATTTTCACCTCTACCATAAAACACATTGAAAATGGAAATTTTATATGGTAAATTAACATGACAGCTTCTGCTATGTTTGTAGCAGAATGAAAAATTCTTTTCTCAGGCACTGACATTTTGTTTCTGCATGGGTCAAGAGCTTGACAACCTTAGCAAGCATAGCCATGGTGAGGAATTCCAGGTATTGTAGTTGGACAGTGCTTCGATATATTTCTTCTATTTTCACAAACTCCCTAGACCATTGAAGGCAAAACTTTTAGAGAACAAGTGCCCAAACGGGGATTCAAAACCCACTTATTTTTCACAAAGTGCCAATAGGGCAATTTAACCTGAATACAGTGGTACATTGGGTTACATATGCTGCAGGTGCTACCCTTTGGGAAATCGAGGACCGAAGAACAGGTTTTTGAATTTTCCGCGGCTACAGTGAGGTTGTGAAATGGCCTTGAAATGGTGGTCTTGAAACAGCACTGTGAAGACAGCGAGGCAAAGGGAAGGCAGTGGTTTGTAGGCTTCATAGCCCCAGTTTACTCTCCAGCCACTCCACTTTTGGGATGTCCAGAGCGGTGTGTCTGGAGAATAAACGGGGGCTATGAAGGAGTCCACAAGCTGCTGCCTCCCTTTCACCCGGCTCTCTGCATGGAGCACAGTGGCGTGCTCTGAGTGGAGGGGGAAGTGCTGTGGCTGTGAGGGGGCGATATTATGTGCCCACAGAAAGGGCTCCACGTACGACCTTTGGCACCCATGCCATAAATTTGCCAACACTGCCCTGACCTAGACCATAGATGACAGTATAATCTATAATCTTGCCAACCAAATTCAAATTGATGTTAATTATTTTGGACTTTATTATGGACTTTAAATTCTTTTTTTTAAAAACTTGCAGACTAATTACCAGTGCACATGGGAAAGCTAAAACATATTTTATACATGTGCATAATGCTTACCTATATATGTCAATAAGACCCCATTCTTCAACAAAATGTTAACTCCCCTCGTCAATACGTTGTCTTTGAACACTGCACTGTCCTTAAAATGTTCAAGATATTTATTGCACTAATAATTCTATGAAACCCGTGTTTACCTCTTTACATGAGTTTCAGCCTTACAACATCTGGAGAACCTTACTTCTGCCCACCATTGCTGTAAAGGACAAGTACAGTGGAACCTTGACTTACGTCATTAATCCGTTCCAGTGGTCTAGACTTAAGTCAAACATGACTTAAGTCAAACGAACGTTTCCCATAGAAAGTAATGGGAAAGCGGATTAATCCGTTCCAGATGATGAAAAAGACCCCCGAAAACAGCAATTTAACACAAAGTTGACTGGGATAGGAGATTCCTTCTGGGGATGTAAATGAAATGTCTCTTCAAAGAGAGGAGGAGGCAGTGGAATTATAGTCCACAAGTTATATGCCTCCACTTTTTAATGTTCATAGCAACAATGTCTAACATTTAAGTTTTACTGATTTTTAACCTGACGTTCCAAGTTCTGAACAACTCTATACTTACCATTAGAGTCCCACAAATTTACAGCTCCCCAACTAAAATGCTTCCATTGTGGACCAGACTTCTGCAGCCAGGTTTTTTACAAGACTGAGCTGACTGTCTAACCAGCAAGGCCAGCCCCAAGCTCCCAGCCCTTCTTCTCCTCTGGCAGCAGCGGCGGCTTCGGTGAGGCCGAGGACCAGCTCCAGGTGCTCTGAGCTGGCCTCGCCGAAGCCGCCGCTGCCGGAGGAGGGGAAGAAGGCAGGAGCAGTTTGGATGCGGCAGCCACGATGCTGGGTTGTGGCTGCCGCCCAATTCCGGTGCCTTGCGCCGGGGCTCCGAGATGTAAGTCAAAGCCTGCGACTCAAGTCAAACAGGCCCCTTCTTGCTGCAAGTCAAATATGATGTAAGTCAAGCAGTATGTAAGTCAAGGTTCCACTGTATAATAAAAGTATGCTTTAACACACACACACACACACACACACAGAGAGAGAGAGAGAGAGAGAGAGAGAGAGAGAGAGAGAGAGAGAGAGAAGCCGTTACTTGCGAATCGGTCGGTTTTGTCCGCACGATCCTCCATTTTGGATGCGGCGCCACCCCGACCACGCCCGACCACGCCCTAAACCGTGCTCCAAGCGGGGCGAGATTCCCCTGCCGGAGGCGGGAATCTCCCCGCTCGCATCCCGCTTCGTATCCAAATTCACGTGTGGCCAGTTAAAAGTATATTTATTTTTTTAACTTACTTTTTCTCCAAATGCCGATGCATAGTGGTTAACCCGTTCTTTTGATCTTGCCTTCTGTACACGGGGCAGGGGTCAGAGGGGGCAAGCGCCCCGGGTGACTTGAGCAGAGCCCTCCGCTGGCAAGGGATGGCGAAGCGCAGAGGGAGGGGGATGGGGTGTAAGCTGCAAGACACCCCCCGCGCGCCCACCCAGAGAGCGGCGGCGGGGCACACAGGGCGATGAAGCTGAGAGAAGCCTCTCCCGCCCCGCCCCCAAAAACCAACCCAGCAGCTCTGCTTCAGGGAAACACGATGGCCGCCCACAAGTTCTCTGACCGCAAATGACAGCCGGGTATTGATGCATCGATACGCCGTGGTATTTTTTTTAAAAAAAAAAAAGAAAGCAGAAACCGGACGTTGCAAGTAAACTTTGCGAAGGGAGCACGGAAGTACTACTGGATTCGACCCTAAAACCTCGCCCGGTGAGGACACAGAAAGAGGGGTGGGGGCAAATGGAGACCAAACAAACCACCACGTGACCGCCTTCGGATTCACAGCGAAGGCAATCACGCTTTAAGAGAAGTAGGTGTGAAGTAACGGCCAGAGAGAGAGAGAGAGAGAGAGAGAGAGAGAAGGAGAACTTCTCTTTCAGACCATTTGCCTGTGTATATGCCTTATCCTCTAGTATCATTTTTTTGCTACTGGAATCAGATTTTACCTCAGGCCAAAACAAACAAACAAACAAACAAACAAACCACCAGTTCCTTGGGTTAGGGAATTGTGAAATTTCATTACTTTAAAATTAAGTGTGGAAATTGCCTCCTCACATTTGTGAAAGAGGAACAAAGGAAGCAGGATAAGCACTCCCTCACCACACATTGTATTTATAGCTGGGAACCATAATATTCGTCCTTGTCATCCAGCTGATACATGCCAAATTTCAATTTTATTCCTGATTAATTTGGGAAGCAACTGCTTCTGACTGCTAATTTTCTGCAATAAATTGCAGGAAAAATCATGGCATTTTAAAAATGGAATATCAATATAGTTTTAAATAAACAACAGATTTTATATCAGAAATGAGGTATAACACCCAATAATATATTTGGAAGTTGGAAGCACAACTCATGGTTGTTACTTGGATGTAAAGGGAAAAGCTATGGGGCTTTGTTTGAGTGTTGGTGGGTTGTTGAGATCCAAGAATGCTGTAAAAGTTCTTCTATTTGATTCAGTAAATAATGTCCCTGTGCATGGGAATTTGAGGGGATTAAGTGTGAATTCATAATTTCCACAGCAAAGAAAAAATGCTCATACACCTAATATTTGAAAAATAATAGTACTGGGACAACACACATTGGCAAATTTTAACAAGCAAACTAGATTCAGAAAATGAACATCAATGTATAAATTATTTAGCTAACACTGGACTTTTGCCACAGAATCTGGTGTTTATTATTTTGAGCTTTAGCAGGAAACAGAAGCTGTATCAGTTGGGAAAACATTTCTTTACAGAATTGAGAGCTGTTTGACTGTCCTGTTTCTAAGCAGGGAACCTGGTTCTTTGGTTTCTTTGTTCCAAGTCAGGCTACTCCCAAACTATTTTAGCTGAGCATTTTACATACTAATGGAGTCAAGGGAAGTTAAGTTGGCAGCTGTTCCTGGGATAATAATGAAGCATACTGTTTAGCATTGCATATCCGCACTGCAAAATGTGAGAAGTATTTTACAGAGACCATGGTGAGCAGGGCTGTATCCACATTGTGTGATGAAAGTGCATGAATTACCAGTGAGGAAGCCTTTCTGTTTGTTTCCTTTTTTTAAAAAATGGGAAATTAAATATAATCACTTCTTTCCTGCAGGTGAAGAAAACGTGCACAGAATCAGATGTTTCAGAACCTCAGAATTCCAGGTAAAACTACTGAAGAGATATGTTGGTGAATTTCAGCAGTAGAAAGCAGTGATGCTGCTTAAAGAACAGTACTTAAAAACAAAGATGAAAAAGTAGTGTGGCAAATCAGTTACTTCCACAAATTGTAAATTACCTCTGAGTCCGTTTTAGTTTAGATCCATAACACTAGTTGAACATTATTGGTGATAGAAATCAGAAGGTATTTTTATGTTTAATTACTCTTATATTTGCATATATGCACAAACATTTACTGTAATTTCAGTGCAGATGTTTCTGGCTCTTGCATGGGCTCAAAGTGCTGCAGATATTAGGAAAGTGCTATCCTGTCTGTTTTAGTTCATGTGTCATGAACATACAACTTTTATAACCTCTTTGTTCTGTTTTGGGTAGTAAAATAAGAATGTCCCTAAATATGCCATCCAGTTATAAAGTTCTAAGGTTACATCTGTTCTGTGTAAAATTTGTAATATGAAACAACTTTAGCCTTTTGCTTCAATTTTTGCTTCTGTTTTCAAAATGGCTAAATATTGCAAAAATTTTTTGGCAACCACAACATCATATACCTGATTTATACCTGACTCAGGTTTTGTTATTAAGTAGAACACAAAACTATTTAGAAGTAAGAATGATTTTTATAATTTGAGTATAAGCAACACTTAGGGCCTTTTTTTAAAAAAAGTTGTCTTCAAAATCTAGGGACGTCATACAATACTACCTCTTAATTTTAATTTTTCCCTCTATTGGTTGATAAATGCTTTCTAGGATAAATATTGTCCAACTGTAACTAAGTGTAGTTTGAGGAATGGCCTTTTTTCTGCCAAGATCAATGAGTTTTTGCTGTTAACATTAATTGCAAAATGCTCCATTTTAATGTGGTTTCCATGAGATCAAATCTCTCCTTCCTGTTCTCATTAAATGGTGGAATTCTTAAATATCTGTATCTCTTATGTACAGCTATTTTCAATAATTGTAACAACACTAAATCACTGACCCTATAGTTGTTAAGTACTTTTCAAAAGGAATGTGTCACATTGTATCATAGCATCTGCCATTTGGGTATGTAAAACTCAATGTAATGAAAAATGACAATCATGCAGATGGGATTTTGTTATAGTAATTGTTACTAACGTGTTATATGTTTATCCCTTAGAACTTTTAAACACTAGAAGTCAATGATGGCGTAGATGGTCGAGGTTCCATTTTTGTCTTCTAAATTATTATATGGGGAACTTGGGCTGAAACGTTAGATTTGCCTCAAGATCATGACCAGGTGTAGATTTGAATCTAGGTATTTCTAGATTAATAATTCTAGGTATCGCAGAGTTGAAAACATTTCTGAACACACTAATAGGAAAATGTTGGTGGCCTGTGGTCTAAAGAGAGGAGGCATCTCACCACACAAGCTAAGATTCGTGGTTAGAACCATGAATAGGCCATGGCTAATAGATAATAAGTCCTATTGAATCCCATGGGTCTCATTTCTCAGTAAAAATATGTAAAGAGTTGCACTGCAAATTAAATAAATTGCTCACTTTTTCATATGCCACACAGAGGCAAACCTAACTTAACAACCACAGGTATATAGATGTGGCTACTAGACCATATCCTGGCTTTCCCATGAGTATATCAGCAGAAGAAATTTTATACTGTATGCAAACAAGAAAGGAAGCATACAATGACATTAGTGTTCACATAAAAAAAAATCTAAAGTGTGAACTGCTTTCAAAAGTTGCAGCATAGTTGGACTTTGTAGAGTTTTAAGAATTATTATCGGAATAGATTTTAGGCATCATATATTAAAACAAATCAATGATAGATGTTTCAAAATGTTGTGTCATTCAAATTCATCCCAGCATTTTGAACAGTTGACTCAGAGTTGTAACTATTTTCTTTACTATCTTGTATGGACCAAGATATGTCTAATGTCCAAACTGGTTTTTGAAAAGGAGGCACTTGAGATCATATGGCAAACACAGAGAAATATAATTATTTAATTTTATTAATTTATTTAAAATATTTCTAACCCTCATTTCTGCCTGAAAGGACCCAAGGCAGCTTTACAGGAATGGTTTCCCATAATTCAAAGATGTCAGACAAGGGTACATTTTCTCTTTCTGTCTGTTCAGTCTGTATACATAATATAGCATATGGAAAGTTGGACTAAGTCTGACTCTAGGGGTGGTGCTCATCTCTGTATCCAAGCCAAAGAGCTAGTGTTGTGCACGTCCATGGGCACGTGGCCGGCATGGCTGCAAGGAAACACTGTTTTACCTTCCTGCTTTTTACAGCGGTACCTATTTAGCTTTTGAACTGCTAGGTTGGCAGGAGCTGGGGTTATCAGCGGGAGCTCGCTCTGCTGCGTGGCACTCGGGATTCGAACTGCCGAGCTGCTGACTTTGCAGTCAACAGTTTTCGGATCCTTCAAATCATTAGTGGCTAAAGTAGCTCTATTGAGCACAGCTATAATGGAAGTATATAGTCTAAGTTTGATAATTCTTCTTTAAACAGGTCTTGTGAAAACATCATAAAGTGAAATGTCAGCATAAAAATGGATAGCAAAGGTATTTTCACTTGCAGAACAGCTCCTGGCCTTTTACTTGGGGCTAATGTCTTTCATTTATTTAGCTAGCTTTATTGTATGTTGGTTTTGGACTTGAAAGTATCAGAATAAATGCAGATGGAATATGTTTTTACAGTAGGGAAGTAATTAAGTTGGGTGTGGGAACTTTGTCAGGAGAATTTTGGAGTGACGTGTGTCTCAGCAAATTCTTTGTCTTGGCTTTTCTCTCTTTACTAGTTTACTAGTATGAGAAATATATAATAGAAAATAATGATTCTAGATATACAGTATGTGCATGAGAGAAAGAGTCGAGGATTTATTTAGAGATGTGAAAAGGAAGCAAACTGGGGACAGGTGGCATACAAATGTCTGATGGCAGGATTTTTCTGTGAAACAATGATATACTTTGTTTGCTTTACTGTGTTATATATCACTTTTGTTTACAAGCCTTAGTAGGACATTTACTGTAAAAGCAATTATATTATGAGCTGAAAAGATTGTTTTCTTCAGTCACTCTTTAAAATGCATGAATGCTTTGAAAAGAAATAAGAAATAGAGATTCCAGACACCATATAGAAAACACAGTTGGCAATTACATTAGTGGATTGGTTGCTTTACATTGTGGAGTGATTTCATTGCATTGTGTAGTGGTTTAATTCCTCCATGTAAGAACATCCATTTTAAAACTATTTGGCAACTGCCAAATAATTTTACTTTTCAATTTCTTAAGATCTCTGCTGTCATGCTGAGTGACATGAACTCACATATAGTAGTCATAGTATTGGAGGTCGGGGTACAATGTTCTTTACATGTTTCTATAGTGGGTTTGATTTAAATTAAATTAAAATTGATTAAAATCACAATTGAAATAGAGCCTTGTGGCATGGTGGTTAAACTCTGGCACTGCAGCTTTTACTGTGCTCACGATCTGGAGTTCAATTCCAGGTAGCCAGCTCAAGGTTCACTCAGCCTTCCATCCATCTGAGGTAGGTAAAATGTGTACTCAGTTTGACGGGAGACAGAGGTGCAATGTGTAGCCTGTATAATTACTTGTTAACTGTCCAGAGAGTGCTTTAAGTGCTATGGGATGGTATATAAGCAGCTCTGTTTGCTTGAAACAGAAAAAAAAATCAGGTTATTTTACTGGTTAAATTTTTTTAAATTGTGAATTAAATTTTATTTTAAAAATATTTGGGTTTTTTTTCATCCACCCTGCATGTTTCTCAATATGTTAAATATTTTCCCTGGATGTCCATGAAAATCCTCATGAAACATGAACCTCCAAAGATGGGTAAAATTTTCAAGTTTAGTTTCACTTTTGATTTTAATATTTCTCCCATTACTTTTGGGCATCAGATTGCACATGATTTGCTTTTTCTGGACAGTACGTTTGTACATTTAGGTGTAGATAAAGTACCTACGAATGTGCACTTTACATACATTAAAACTGCACTCATTTTTGTGTATAGTTTTCAACTACATAACACAATTGACAGGGTGATTTACCACCAGTTACATCCTGGAGAGACCGTCCCATGCATTTACGGACTTCCCAAGATCCACAAGCACAGAATGCTGCTCAGACCCATCGTCAGTAGTATAAATTCAGTTACATACAATGTTGCAAAATACCAGGTGACTATCCTAGCCTCACTGGTTGGACTTATGTATCACCACGTGCACAATTCAGACAAGTTTGTTCTAAAGTCAGGGAGCTGAAACTGGATACAGACAAAACCATGGTATCCTTTGATGTTACATCACTGTTACCAGCATTCCCACCACCAATGCCCTAACAACTATAAAGAGAAGACTAAGAGAAGACAGCACCCTCACCTCCAGATTCAGCCTCAACCCAGACCAGATATGGCAGCTCCTGGACCTGTGTTTAAACACCACATATTTCATGTACAGAGGGGACTTCTACAGACAGAAGCATGGTTGTGCCATGGGTTCCCCAGGGTCACCAATTGTTGCAAACCTATAAATGGAAGAAGTGGAGAAGAAGGCACTCAGCACCTTCCCAGAGACAACACCATCTCACTGGTTCAGGTATGTGGAAGATATCTGGGAGAAAATCAAGACTCAGGAAGTACAGGCCTTTACAGACCACATCAATGTGGTGAACTGTATTCAGTTCACTAGGGAAGACACCCAAGACAAGAGGTTGGCTTTCCTGTATTGTGCAGTCATCATCAGATCCGACTGTAGTCTGGGGGTAGAAGTTTACAGGAAACCCACCCACACAGATCAGTACTTGCTGTTTGACTTCCACCATCCATTACAACACAAATTAGGAGTCATCAGGACCCTAAACCACAGAGCGGAGAGCATCCCTACCTCCACAGAATCTAAGAAGAAGGAAGACTGGCACCTGAAGACAGCACTTCAGACCAGTAGATATCCAAAGTGGGCCTTCAACAAAGCAGTGTACAGACCCAGAAGAACAATGGATCAGCCAGAGACCCAGACCCGACAGAAGAACCTGGTCATTCCCTACATGGCTGGAGTGTCTGAGAAGCTTAAAAGGATTTTTTGGCAAACACCACATCCCTGTTTATTTCAAACCCACAAACACACTAAGGCAGAGACTCGTCCACCCAAAGGACCCGATACCAAAACACAAAAGGAGCAATAGAGTACATGCAGTCCAATGCAGTGAGAAGTGTGCAGACCTCTACATTGGAGAAATTAACAACAGTTAATCAGAAGGATGGCCCAACATAGGAGGGGCAGCAGCTCAGGACCAGAATCAGCAGTACACCTCCACTTGAAGGACAAAGGGCACTCATTCAAAGATGAGGATGTACACATATTAGCCAGAGAAGAGAGGTGGTTTGAGAGAGGAGTCAGGGAAGCCATTCATGTGAGCATTGAAAACCCTCTCTCAACAGAGGTGGGGGGGGGATCAGGCACAGTCTCTTGGCCACTTATCAGGCTGTGATTTCAGCAATACCTAGTCAAATGAAAAAATATTTCATGCCTTCACCACCAAGGCCATAGCTAATGACCCATACTTTATGAGTTTCAGCACTTTAGGCCATTGTTCAGTTTTAGGCTATTGAGAATGTTGTCTACCTAACGAGCCTATTCATGCCATTGTTCATCTTATGAGCCTGTTTCAGACCAGGGTGACATGAGGTCAAAGTGAGCTATAAAATAGAGAGCTCGCAACTAGCTTTTTTCAGAGTGATGAAGCACTTTGGATGAGCAATGAAATGTTTCA
This sequence comes from Phrynocephalus forsythii, assembly GCA_029282475.1. Lineage (NCBI taxonomy): Eukaryota > Metazoa > Chordata > Lepidosauria > Squamata > Agamidae > Phrynocephalus > Phrynocephalus forsythii. The sequence goes on from JAPFRF010000002.1 coordinate 60,151,620, forward strand.
ATCTCTCAAGAAAAAGAAGTCCAGTTGCCATGACTGAACTGCAGCCTTGTTATCCTGTCCCCATTCACCTTCACGTCTCAGACTTTTGGGAAATGTGGACTTCTCAGTCTCTGTGCTGTTTATTTTTGGGTTTGAAACAGAATGAATTCCCAATTCAACCTTGTCCTTGTCAATTTTTACAGGATACATACATTTAAATACATTTGCATTAGGCTATGCCATTCTTTGGAAAGCTGAATGGTACAATTACATTGGTTTTTAAAGTCTGGTTCCTTATTTCATTCTGTGGTCATTATTGTCCAGATTTTTTCTCAGGTTCAAGATGGTTAATATGTGTAGGTATTTTACATTTTACATTTGCTTTTATTTCCCAGCTCTTAAAGCTTCAATTATCTTAGTCAGGCTTCCAAATCAACTAGAATATTACTTGCAGTTCAGTATTCTGAAGCCATTAGAAATTATAAATTATAACAAAATAATAGAAGAAAGGATGTTGTATTTTCCACAGTAGTTAAAGCATCTAATGTTTCTAAGCTGGCCTCTAAGATGTTTAGTTTCAAAGTCATTTTTTTTTGGCATGTTTCTCTTATGAGGTATATTTTTAAAATCGTAGACGGCATGACAAAATAAGAAGCACATTATTTCCTTTGTAACAGGTAGATTTCACATGTGCCATATAGGGATTTTTTTGCCTGTATACTTCATTTTAACTTGCCGTATGCTTAAAAGACTGGAGTATGCTTATGAAGTGGTTGGAGGGGGAAATAACCAGAAAGCTATCTGAAGCTGCTGTGATGTGGTGGGTAGCTTCCAGAAGTCTGGCAGCTGCACATGTCCATCCCTGGACCTCAGATGTTTGGAATATAATTGTTCTCCCCCCCGCCCCAAGGAGTCCCAACGGCAACAGAGGCACTTTCAACATGTACCTCCAAGCTGGAAGTGACCAGGAGTCACTTTTGTTGTTAAGGGGAGAAAACACCTTTCTTAATCTAAAACAATTTATGGGGAGCTCAGAAACATGTCAAAATTGACATCAGCACCCTTAATGTGTGAAATGAACATTTTGAGATAAACAAAAATTCAAAATGTTTGAGGAGGGAGGATTCAGGGAATGCTGTGGACTCCCGTTTCAGTCCCAAGGAGGTCACATGCAAGATGCATTTGCCCACGTCATGCTAAATTTCCATATTGTAAGAGTAAACATGGTGTGTATGCATGTAGTTATAGAGGTATATTTCATTTTAATTGTATGCATTCTAAAGTGAAATTCTGTAAACAATTTTAAAAATGCTTGTTGCAAAGAAATGAGATGCATCAAGACATTGACCCACTAGTTATTTGGAATTCTTCTTTAGTTTTAGGATTCATATCATGCATTGTGTGTGTGTGTGTGTGAGAGAGAGAGAGAGGTTTTATATGGGATCAGGCCCCATAAATATTGAACCAGAGTACAGTATCTATAATACTGGCATCTCTATATAGCTTCATTAGACTATTAGGATCTTTAAGGAGACTTTCCTGTTCATGTCACATCTTGTTGACTCACTGGATAGCAGTATAGCACTTAGGAGGAGGGCTCATCTGCCGAACAGTCAACAATGGTCATGTGCTTTCAAAAATTTTAAAATTTGATTTATTTACTTTCACTTTTCCAGCTCTTCGAGGAATTTAAAATATTTACTTTTGTGACATTGTGCTTTTGAATTAGTATTGTGTTTTTTATAATAATTGGTTGTTTTATAATTTGTTGAAAAACAAGCAGGAGTTCAATTGGAATGAGCATAGAAATTAAATAGTTATAGCAATATAGCCTTCCTGTAAATGGCCTAGATAATTTTTCTTTAGATCAAAAATACTAATAATATTCACTTCCCCCCACCATCATCTTTAGAAAAAGTATTTTGCAAAAGAGATATGAGGATGAAAGTAATATTCAGTGCATCTTGAATTATTAGGCCACCATTTTTCATTGTCCTTATTTGGATGGCAGTTGGCGGATGTAGATGACAGCTACACAAGAAATTGTGCAGTCAGCAGCATCTGGCTTTATGGCAGATTCCTCAAGCACTTCTCTTAATGCATTTGGATTTGCCCATGGGCCTTTTATGTGGTTGCATTGCAGATGCTCTGTTTGTACAACCTGGTTATCCTTGGAAGTTTTTTTTTTTTTTTCTTTTCTTTTTTCTTTTTGTCATTCCAACATCACTGATTCTGATTCATGCATTCTGTTTCCAGTAGCTATGATTCTGGTACATTTCCTATACTGCAATATTTCACATGAGCAAACCAAGAAGCTATCATACATTCAAGTGTACATCCAGCTCCTGATGCTGTAGTGAATTTTTTTAGTCTAACTGCCGTATTATAGTCTGTTTTGTGTATGCATTGTTGCTAGGTTTCTTTAAAAGTGAGCAAACATATAATCAATTCCCAAAGTAGAGTAATTTGACCCACCCTTTTAATAGTGAAATGGATTTGCCTTTCTACAATCAGTTCCCCACCTTAGACTTTCAAAGTTCAAATCTGGATTTGGTTAGAAGTGAAAATGAGTATGGTGGTCTCAACTTAGTCCTCAGGGGTTTCTTGTCTGTTGTACAGAAGAGGCCCAGAACTGGAATTACAAGGTTGTTACAGGTCACGATTAAGGTATATGAGTAAAGTTATGTTAGAAAGTGCATATAACAGTCTAGGAATCTCTGTGGGCATATTTTTCAGCTGAAGGCTTTCTCATTTAGAGCACTAAAAAGGCAGTGAGCTAAAGATATAAACCCTGAATTTTGTTTTTACTGACATTTAAATGTTAGGACCACTTTTGATTTTTTCTGTACCTTTGCTATTCAGTGTTGGTCTTAATTCTATAGATTTAATTCTCAGGACATTGCTTGAAAAATGATACCATTATATTGTTTTGCGTGTTTTCATATTATTTTATCTATTTGTCACTTTCACTAGATTATTTTGAAAAAGATGAGGAAATCTAAGATGTATCAACCATAATATATTTATTTTGAAAACTTCATTTCAAAAACAGAACCTGGTGGACTGTGTTATAGAGGGAATCTTCAGAAATGTCTGTAGATCTAACAGAAGGCAGGTTCTGGATGTTTTGAACACCCATATGGTAACTTTCAGGTTAAGAACAGATTTAAAAATATTCAGGATCTGAGCTTGACTTGTAGAATCTGTATAAGCATTTGTTGTATGTAGATGGCTACCCATGGTACATGTATCTGATATTAGTGATTGTTCTTAACTAGAAATAATGGAGTAATAAAACCACTGTTGTATGTAGTGCATGAGTTACTTTTTTGCCAGTGATGTTTGGCAGATTGACTGTGTGTTTTTAGAGCATTACAGAAAGCTCCATAAACTGTAATATGTGAGATGAATATGCATGTGATGAACAGTAAGGACTTGGACCCAACAAATAAGAGTAACACTTACCATAATTCATGCAATGTAGGGTTGATTATGTGTTCAAAAGCTTTCAAAAGCTGTTTGAAGGATCAGAAGACCAACTGGAATAGTGGCAGATTTGATTCAAAGCTATGCTCTGGGAAGCAGAATCAACAGAAATTAAAAAAAAATAACACGACTTTGGATCACTAGTATCCCATGCAAGCTTCAAATCTGAGAATTGTGTTTGTTTCCAGCTTTATAAAAAGTTACAAATCTCAGTTTTCTTATATAAAGCGTTGTGTATTTTCTCTTTAGGATGTCTTTGACTCACAAAAATGGTCATTGTACCTATACAATTTGCATGCTTGAAATCTTTTAGTGCTGAGCTATTTTGTCATGAGCCTTATCACCACATCCCCACTGTTATAGTTGAACAGCATGTCCTTCCTGTGCATATAACATATTTTGGGAAGCCAGTGGGCTGTTGTACATCACTTCACAGGGCCTGCCATTATGTTTTGATCATATTATTCTGAATGTTGCTGGATGGATTTGACTTTGTGTGGATGACCTATGGGAATATCTCTCTCTCTCTCTCTCTCTCTCTCTCTCTCTCTCTCTCTCTCTCTCTCTCTCTCTCTCTCTCTCTCTCTCTCTCTCTCTCTCTGTGGGTGGGTGGGTGGGTGGGTGGTGGTGTAGGTGTACATAATGACACAAAATATATCTTACGTGAATTGTTGGCAATAAAAATGCTTTGTGGACTGAAGCAATGTTAAGAATTACTACTGCCTGTGAGTATTTTTATCCCACTATTCTGTACTGATTATCATAATCAGTTGAAGGACAACTTAAGTCTTCAGCAGCCCTTCTCACATCACATTTGATCCTGTAATGACCACTCTTGCACTTTGTAGTTAGGAAGTAAAGACACAGTTTATATCTGACTAGTGTGAAAAAATAAATCTATTTCTATGGGATATACAAAGATTGATAAGTGAAATTTGTACAGAAAAGGGTAGCTGCAAGGATCGAAAAAAAAAAAAAAAAAACAGAAACACAGCTGTGTGTTCAAGGGAACAAAATCTATCATTGTTATTGATAAACATATGCTGGCTTTGTGTGTAGTCCTGCATCACTGTTTATAAACTGCAATTACAGAACTTAGGTGGGTTAAGAAATCAAGAAGTCCAAAATGCATTCTAGCTGTTGAGGCCATATAATGTATAGTTCTACTAAAATGTGATTGTGATAACTGTCTATGAGAGACTGTGTAGTGTAGTGGATCGAGTCACGCCTTGAACTCAGGACACCTAGATTCAAACTCTTAGTTGGCCATGGAAGCTCACATGTGGTTGTAGCAAAGGGCAAATCACTCTTGAACATTTCCCATATTGCATAAAATATATTATAAGTCAGAATGAACTTAACAGCAGTTAACAATAACATACATACGGTATTGTTATAATATCAGAGTGGCTTATCTTCAGGGTTGCTACCATACTTGCCTTAATTTTCCAGTTGTCTGACTTATGCTAGGTTTCTCTTCAAATGACTCAGTTCTCCATTCACAGTTTTGGAGAGAGAACTTTTAAGAAATCCCACTTTCTCCAGCTCATTTGCCAGCACTTGGAATGTTTCCTCTCTTGTACTGTTGCATCCCAGAAATCTGGCCAAGAGAAGAAGTCTGTTTCATCTAGTTCTTCTCCCTCCCTTCATTTTGGATGCAGCCTAAGAACATCCAAGCTCTGAGCCTCAACTAAGAAACTGCCTGTTTTTTCCCATCTTGCCAAGGACCTTACATATTAGAAATCTAAGAAATAACTCCTGGCAAATCCATGTTTTGTCATGTTATATAATCTATTGGTACTGCTCTGAGGAAGAGGGTTTCGCCCTCGAAATATTAGCAACGTTTTTGTTAATTTTCTAATAGCCTAAAGGTATCACCTGTTCCACTTTTGTATTTGGTTATTCTCACCAGGCTATTCTGGTTGGCAGTAAAAGCAGGCTAGGGCCAAAGGCAGAGATGGGTGTGAGACGTATGTGGCTACATGGCCAGGATAGTGTTCAGATTCTACTGGTGTACTGTTTCATCCTGCTCTCCAGCAAACAGAACTCCCTCCAGTCAAGAGTAGCTCAGGGTTTCATGTTCATCATGAAAACCATGGATTCATCCCAGTTAACTGCTGCCTCTGCGCATGTGGCAGGCCATATTTTGGATCTGGTATTTTTGTCTGGAAAAAACTGTGATCTAAAGTGGAGGGGGCTATGTGTGACTCTGGAATCACCATCTGATTAGTTTTAGACAGGTACTAGAACCAAATGTGTCAAGGCCTTGCACACCGAGCACATGCAAACAGGGTCCCGTATGTTGCCAAAAGTCAGAAGCCAGGGAAACAGAGTTCAGTCCTTTGTCAAGAGCCAGGAGCCAGAGAGATAACCAGAGTTCTTATTACCAGTCCGAGGTCACAACAGGCATCCATGTGGGAACTGGATGCCAAGCTGAAGAACAGAGAGCAAGCCGTTGTCAAGGGAACAGTGCCGGGGGACTGGAGGATAGCAGATGTCACACCAATTTTTAAAAAAGGAAGGAGGGGGGACCCGGGAAACTACAGGCCAGTTAGCCTTACATCTGTCCCAGGGAAGATGGTGGAAAGCCTCATCCAAGAGAAAATCTTAAAACACATAGAAGAACAAACTTTGCTGAGAGAAAATCAGCATGGCTTCTGCAAGGGTAAGTCTTGTCTGACAAATCTTGTAGAATTTTTTGAAAAGGTCAGCAGGCATGTAGATTTGGGTGAACCGGTGGATATAGTCTATCTAGATTTTCAAAAGGCCTTTGACACAGTCCCTCACCAGAGGCTGCTGAGAAAATTGCACAGTCAGGGGATAAGAGGGCAGGTCCTCTTATGGATTGAGAACTGGTTGAGATCCAGGAAACAAAGAGTAGGTGTCAATGGGAAATTTTCACAATGGAGAGAGGTGAAAAGTGGTGTGCCCCAGGGCTCTGTCCTGGGACCGGTGCTTTTCAATCTGTTCATAAATGACCTGGAGACAGGGATAAGCAGTGAGGTGGCCAAGTTTGCAGATGACACAAAACTTTTCCATGTGGTAAAAACCAGAGAAGATTGCGAAGAGCTCCAGAAGGATCTCTCCAAACTGGGGGAATGGGCTACGAAATGGCAAATGCGTTTTAATATAGCCAAATGTAAAGTAATGCATATTGGGGTGAAAAATCAAAACTTTATCTATCAACTCATGGGCTCTGACTTATCCGTGGCAGATCAGGAAAGAGATCTTGGTGTGTTGGTGAACAGCTCCATAAAGGTGCCTACCCAATGTGTGGCAGCGGTGAAGAAGGCCAATTCCATGCTAGGGATTATCAAAAAGGGGATTGAAAATAAAACAGCCAACATTATAATGCCATTATACAAAACAATAGTAAGGGCGCATCTGGAGTATTGTGTACAATTCTGGTCACCGCATCTCAAGAAAGACATAGTGGAACTGGAAAAGGTGCAGAAGAGAGCGACCAAAATGATTACTGGGCTGGGGCACCTCCCTTATGAGGAAAGGCTAAAGCATTTGGGGCTCTTTAGTCTGGGAAAAAGGCGCCTGAGGGGGGATATGATTGAGACGTACAAAATAATGCAGGGCATGAGTAAAGTGGATAGAGGGAAGCTCTTCTCCCTCTCACAAAATACCAGAACTAGGGGACATGCACTCAAATTGAGGGCTGGGAGAGTAAGAACAGACAAAAGAAAATATTTTTTCACCCAGTGCGTTGTAAGTCTATGGAACTCCCTGCCACAGGATGTGGTGATGGCATCTGGCCTGGATGCCTTGAAAAGGGGATTGGACAGATTCCTGGAGGAAAAGTCCATCACAGGTTACAAACCATGATGGAGATGTGTAATCTCCAGGCTTAAAACCAGGGTACTTCAAGGGCCAGATGCAGGGGAGTGGTATCAGGAGACAGATATCTAGTCTCATGTGCTTCCAAAAGCATCTGGTGGGGCCACTGTGTGATACAGGAAGCTGGACTAGATGGGCCTTTGGCCTGATCCAGCATGGCTCTTCTTATGTTCTTATGTTCTTATGTTATGTAAAAGTCTGAAGTCAAGGAGCCAGGCAGGCAGGGTTCAAGGACACAAGCAAACAGGAGCATGGACGGGCCAAGGTGACATGTTGCTTCCATGAAGCCTTCTCCGTCTTGTCACCAGCTTTATCCTAGAACAGCGGGTCCACCCTTGAACCTGGGAACCTATTCTGTTAATACTCAGGACTGCTTGCCCGAAGATTCCTATGGTCTTAGTGAATCTTATCCCTGCTCTTCCTAGTTGCATGTAGACGCAGGATTCTTTCTGCAATCCTCCTGGGTGGTGAAGCTCCTGGGGAAGCCTCATTATTTACAGCTGCTGGCTGATAAGAAGAGTCTGGAGGCTCCACAGCTGGCTCTCCATCCATTAACTCCTTAAGGTCAGGTTTTACAGCAGGCAGGGTCCTGACAAAATGTATGGTTCATCCCAGGCACATGATAGATCCTAATAGTTTCCTACATTCACTTGTAGGCACTGCCAAAATCTTAAATGGTTGGTGGCATAGAAGAATATCTATGGTGGTTAGTCCTGTCACTTCTAAGCCTTGTTTCCCCACCTGTAGAGCTAAGAGCAATGAAACCAAAGAGGTGAAAACTGGGGCACCTTTGAAGGACAAATCTGGAAAAATCAAAATATAAACTTGCTTCAGCTCATCTAAAAATGTGGCATCAAATTGGACACAGCACACTTCCCGGTGCAAAGCACAACTACTATTTAATTACACGAAACAGCATTACTCATTTGATTAGGCACACTGTGAAGGTCTTGGCAAATGGTTTAGCATCACACATTGTTTCCAGTGCTGACAGGAGACACATAGTGGGTGTTTATCTATCTTTCTCTTCATGAGCATATATCTGTGCATGTTTGTAATCTTATAATAGATCCTCTACAATGAAGGCATTATTGTCATAATATTATATTTTCTGTCTCCAGTAGATCTATGGAAATGCAAGATCTAGCGAGCCCTCATAATCTTGTGGGAAGCAGTGAAGCACAGGGTAGTTCAAAAGTGGACAAATCTAATCTGAGCACCACATCTGTTACAACCAATGGAACAGGGGGTAAGTGAGACCTATATTTTTTCATCTAAAAAAAAAAATGTGTTTTGGCATGTTTAGAGAATTGGTATGTGGTGACAAGAGGCTATACTCATGGGAAAAATGAATAGCAAACACTATAGAAATATAATGGCTCAAATCCTGTTAGTTATGTATGACAGCAGACCCCATAACTCCGAACGACCTCAGCCAGTGGTCTCATATAGATGTTGAAGAACATAGGAGAGACTGCTGACCCCTGGGGCATTCCACAAGATAGTGTCCATGGGCCCAACAGATCACTCCCATCTCTACTCTCTGGGCACGGCTGTTGAGAAAGGACCGGAGCCAGCACAAGCCATGACCCCCAGTACCCACCTCAGACATCCTGCCCAGAAGGATACTGTGGTCGACGTATCAAAGGCAGCTGACAGATTGAGAAGGACAAACAGGGTAGAGCAACCCCTGTCACCCCCCCCTCAAAAGGTCATCTTGCAATGCAACCATGCCTCATCCTGAACCCAGACTAGAATGGGCCCAGGACACTATCTTCCTTCAAGAACAACTGGAGCCTAACTGCGGCAACCCGCTCGATCACCTTGCCCAAAAAGGGAACATTGGCTACAGGATGATAGTTGAATAAATCATCCACAGCCAAGCCAGGTCTTTTGAGGATGGGCCAGATCACGGTCTCCTTCAGGCGAACAGGTAAACTTCTGTCCATGAAAGAAGCAGACATGATCACAGCTACCCATTCCAGCATGCTCCCTCGGGCGGTCTTGATTAGCCAAGACGGGCAAGGGTCGAACAGAGATGCCGCTGGCCAGCAATAAGCCAGTGCCCTGGAGGCCTCAGCTGGAGTCACAGGCCCACTCAGCAAATTGGGCAGACAGAGGGGGTGCAGTGCAAGCAATTTTGGGGGACAGATTAGTGGAACTGGAGTCCAGATCGGCCTGGATGGCCTCTATCTTGGATTTAAAATGGGCTGTGAAAGACGCATTAGTGAAATCACTAGGAGGAGGCCTCCACTGACCAGGATTGGAGAGGTCCCGAATCACCCTAAACAAACCTGCCTGGTAGTTTGAGGCAAATTCTCAGGGCAGCATGATATCTTTTGGCCTCCCTGATCACCCAGACATAGTGCCTGTTCAGCATTTTAACCGCAGCCAGATCTGTCCGAACTGACCTCCATCTGCTCTCAATCCTCCTCCGTTCTTGCTTCATTGCACGCAACTCTGCTGTAAACCACGGTGAAGAGCAATGATCTGCACAACAGCCCGTGGTGGCATCACCATACCACCTATCCACCAAGGCGTCGACAGGATCATTGACCATACCGTCCGTAAAACCCCCAAAGGCCTCCAAGAACTGAGCCAGGTCCAGAAGCCTCCTGGGGCAGGCCCAAACAGAAGGGCCAGGGAGAAAGTCAGCAAATTGTGGTCTGACCATGACACGGGTTGGCAACCAAGGTTCCCAGCCCTCAGATTATAATCCACAGACATGGAGGAAAACACCAGGTCCAGGTTATGCCCAGACATCTATGGGTGGGACAGATAACATGTTGGGAAAGGTTCATGATGCCATGGACTCTATGAAATCCAAAGCCACTCCTGAGAGTGAACTACCACTAGTTATGGGATTTCCGGTCCAGATGTTAATCCTCATCAGTGAAAAGAAGAGCCAAGCCCTAATATATGTTTTGCGTACAAGATGTGCTTGAAGCCAATTTGGAGAAACACCTGATTATCTCCTCCTGGATTTAATACTGCCAATATAGTTTGTGTATTTCCTTGATATTCATATTATAATTCAGTGACATCAAGCCTTCCCTCTGGTTTTTACTACTTTTAAAATTAAAAACATTTGTTGTTGATGTCATAATTTTCATCCGTTTGGTAAGAGGCACTGGAATTATACAAAACAGTGGTTGTTTCAGTTTCATTGTGTATATCAGGGCTGTCCAAGACGTCGACCGTGGGTGACCAGTCACCCGCGGCGCCTTCAGGGGTTGACCGCCAGGTCCCCTGTGCAGGGGAGGAATTCTCTCCCCCCCCACTCACTTGCCCTCTTCAGTGGTGGTGGCAGCTGCTCCAATGGCGGTAGCGGTGGCCCCAGCAACCCGCCCTGGGCCCGCCTCCGTGGCCGCCACCCGCCGCTGGAGCCACCACCATGCCCCCCTCTGCCTGCATCACCCCTGCCACAATCACCATCACCATCACCCGCCGCCGCCATCGCCCCTGCCGCCATCCCCCCGCCCCCACCCCAGGCCCCACCCACTGACCCCTGCACCATCACCAACCCCACCTGCGCTGCTACCACCGCAATCACCCCTGCCTCCGCCCGCTGCCATCGCCCCGCCATCACCCCAGGCCCCGCCTGCTGACCCTACCACTCCCACTGCACCCCCTGCTGCTGCTGCCATCACCCCACCGCCTGCCTGCTGCCATCGCCCCCACCCCCCACCATCACCCCAGGCCCCGCTCACTGACCCCGCCACCCCCTGTCGCTCCCATTGCCATCACTGCCCCACCACCACCAAAATCACCCCTGCCGCTGCCATCGCCCCCACCCCTGCCGCCACCATCACCCCAGGCCTCACCCCCCGCTGCCGCCCCCACCCACCACCACCACTGACCCTCTGCTGCTATCAACCGCTGGGGGCCTACAGAAGCTGCAGTTAGGCACTGGGCTATTCAAAGTTGGACAGCCCTGGTGTATATCATTGTTCAGCTCAACTAAGCAATTATGCATGGAACTTTTACCTGTGTGGTTCTCTCTGCGAGTAGAAAAGGTTGTGTGTATGGGTGTATTTGTGTGTGTTGTGCGTCTGGGTAACATGCCAGTAAAATCTGTCCTTTTTGGTGTGGTATCTAGAGGCATATTCTTGAAAATGGGGTAATTAGCTTCCGTTGGTTGGTCTGTAGAGCTGGCATGACAACAGGCCAAAACTGTATGTAAGAATTTGCTAGGCCAAAGCACCTTAGCAAGTTGTTTTCCTTTATTTCTTTTTTTTAAATTCACTGAAAATAAAATCCTGCACTTGAAGCAGATATTCGAATGATAAACCATTGTATACCATTCCAATCCTCAGGAGACAACATGACTGTTTTAAACACTGCAGACTGGTTGTTGAGTTGCAGCACTCCTTCTTCTGCAACAAGTATGAGCAATCCTGGTATTGTGCATGTGTGTGCCTGGCTTCTTGACTGCTGTGTTATCTGACATTTTATTTCTTTATTTGTCATGACATCTGTTTATCAGAATACTAAATCATCAATGAAGCACAGGGGCGTTGTAATGTTTTATCACAATATACAGTCACCAACCAAGTCTGTTTTATACAGTATATGTAGACATCTGTATCTCTGAATGACAATGAAGAAAATCCTATAAATATTCATTCTGTATAAAAGTCAGGCCAGTTAAAATATATGAAGCGTGTTGTAGTTATACAAGGACTTGTAGTTTATCACAGGTATCTTGCCTGCAGAATGGGAAACCAGAGTTTCACTGCCAGCAGAGGAAATAAATTTCTTGTAACTCCTGGTTATGTTGCTAACTTTCTGCTGCCGTGAAAGTTTTAATTTCTCAGTGTCCTCTAACTAAGTATGTTGATCAACAACTGTATTCTAATGGAGAATTCACACATGCATCCTTTCCGCCCCCTCCCTTTTCTGGATTGCATTCTCATTTCCTGCCATCATGAACCTTGCTCTGGCTTTCTCTTTAGGCCAGGATTGGTTTCTGTGCCACTTGGACTGCTTTTTGTTCCAATTACCCTTATCCACCACTTTGATCTGAATTATGGGAGACTAGTGAATGAACTATAGTACGTTTGAGCATGGTGGGTTAGAATCAGCCATTCTCAACAGAAGTCATATGGCCTCCTGGGAAACCCTGGGAGATTTGAAGGGGGCTACAGACAGGATCCAAGTCTTGAGATTAACACCTTACAATGTTTATTATGTGGCTTATACAATCCTGATTTGGCTTGTATTTCTTTCACATTGCATTTATAGCTGTGGCTGAAAAAAGGATGAGAATAGTTGAGCTAGTTGAATGTTTTTGATTCAACACAATCCATTTCCCATCTTCAATTTTAAAGTAAAATATCTTCTTGTTGTTAAGATGTAGTGATTTTCCTCCACATTACTACAAACCCTTGTGTCCCCGTTATAGTTTTGTGTAGCTTATCAGATGTCTGGTACACATTTGCTAATACTGTAGTATCTTTGCAACAATAATGAGAATGTCACTGTGACTGGGTTCTGACTGTTGTGGTAGATCCCCCTAATTCCAAATTTACAACTGGATTGCCTTCTACTTTAAATGCAACTGTTTTATTTAACACAATAGGTGATGTCTCCACAACTACTCCAAAAGATCCAACATCAATCTCCAAACTTTGGCTTGAACTAGTCCATTCCCTGAAACAGTCCGCAACTTGGCTTCTAGTGGTGATGGTCTTGCCCTCACTTTTTTCCTTTTGTTCTGGATGAAAGGGTAGACACAAGGGTCAGCATAGGCTAGCACAAAGGGGTTGTGCTATCCCAACTCCCTCTGGGTTTGCTGCCTCCATTCTGTATCTCCCTGTCTCCCACACTTCATTTGTTCTTCCATCTCCTTCCTGGGGATGTGTTCGTGGACATTCTCTGTGGAGTGGTCCTGCCCACTCCTGATTCAGATTCTCTCCCATTGAACATCTACTTTCCCTCCTCTCTCTTTCCCCCCAGAAAGAGGAGTTATGGCAATGTGTCATCTCAGCCTTTGACGTCTTCTCTTCAGACTTTCAAACATACTCAGTCTCCTGTCCATGAGTCTTCCTTAGTGACCCATTTCCATCCCTCGGGGTTGTTCCTTATACTCCACTTCTGCCTCTCCAGTTTCCCCCCTCATTATTACCATCTTTGTGTGAGTCACATCACTTGCTTCAGTAAGAGAATCTGACTCTCTTCTCCCTCTGACAGCTGTTATCCTGTCTCCTCTACTACTTTACTCCACACCACCCTTCCCCACTGTATTCATCTTTTATCTCTATCATTTCTTCCAGGTCTCTTCCCCCCCCCCAAAAAAAAAAAAAAAAAACCACCCGGTGCATTGTTATTTTCTTTTCAGAACTTTTTACGGAATCCAGGCTGTCAGGTCTTTCAGGTGATCCCAAGCCTTCTCTTTCCTTGCCTGTACATATATTAGGGAACTGGAGTTCTCATATCCCTCTGTTTCTGAGGGAAGAGGGAATAGCATGCCAGTGGGAGGGAGAGTGGTCTCCCTGTCCTGTTGTGCACGGTCTCAATGTTCCTTTCAAAAACCTGTGTGCATCATTGAAATGGGTGTTCTTGTTCTTTATTAAATATAGTGCTGATTATATCAAAACAAAAAGGTGGTGAGCCGCGTGGCCACCACAAAACACAATTGCAAAAATAGGTGAGTCCCAAATGCTTGACTACGAGGCCACACCAGCCCCCAGACCCTGTGGATCCTGAGATCACAGAGCCTGGGGTGAGGAGGAATTTGAAACCAATTAGAACTTTACTCATCTGCATCTTTGGATATTAATACCCACTGTGCTCATAGATACTTATTGCCTGTTTATTGTTATGTTGGCAAGCAACAGAATTCTCTGAGGCAAATCCATGATTAATGTAGTTTGTAACCCACCTGAAAGACTGCATTTAAATTGTCTTCTCCAGTTTGGCATTGTAACTATTCAGTTGCAGACCATTTCCACAAGCTTTAGTAAAAAATACACAGATCATGTGAGGACAAAGTCGAGTCTGTGCTTTTTATTTGATAGGGTTTTCTTTTTTCATCCAACCCATGTGATTAATGATAGGTTACAACCTAGCTCTGTATCCTTGTGTCTTGTTTTGAAGGAGATATGATTGAAACTCAAGTTTAAAGGTATATATTGGAGACTGAGGGGAGAAATGATACTACTTTTCAAATACTTGAAAGGCAGTCATACAGAGGAGGGCAGGATCTGTCCTCAACCAGAGTACAGGACATGTCACAATGGGCCCAAACTACATTATGCCAGATTTGGGCTGAATATTAGGAAGAAAACTTGTAACTGTTAGAGCAGCAGGACAATGGAACACATTATCTATGGGTGTGGTGAGCACTCTTAACACTGGAGACATTTAAGAGAAAATTAGACAACCATCTCTCAGATATACTTTGATCTGGATTCCTGCACTGAGCAGCAGATTGGATTCAGGATTCACTTATCTTCTAGGCCCATTCCAACTCCATTATTATAAAATTCTCTCTCTGCATAATTAAGTGGAAGATAGAAGTTTCAGGAGACAATATCATTTTTTTCTCAATATCTTCTTTTGATCTTTATCAGTTGAATGTGAGTTTGAACCTAGGCTTCCATATTCATCCTCTACATTATTTGGTTATTTGGTTCTTTTCTCATGGCATGCTGCTTTTGTGGAAAATCTCTCCTTGTTCTTTGCATTCTAAAATAGAATGCCTGGATTTTGTGTTTCCATTGCAGAAACTTTGATACACTTCATGCTGATTAAGAAAACCAGGCAATTGAAGGAAGCAGTTTATGCCCTTTGAATGGTTCATGATGTAGGTCAGAATTAGGCATGGACGCTTTGTACTTCATGTGAAGCATGAAGCCCTATTTGCCGGCTGTGACTAATCCCCTCCTCCCCATTTTCCTGGACCACTTTCCAGGCTCCATGTGCCACCAGGGTCCTTCAGCTGCACCAGCACACTAATCCATGCTGGAGCCTGAGTGGCCCTTCCCACTTCCCCAGTCAGCCAATCACTCCAGTAAGAAGGCGGGGGGGGGAGTCTCCCTGCCCAGCCAATGCGTTGTCAGCTGCCTGGGGAGGCAGGAAAGGCTAGCCAGACCCCAGAGGAGATTGACACACAGCCAAAGGACCCCATCAGCACGTGGAGCCCAACAAGTGCTCCAGGTGACAGGGGGAAAAGGAATTTAGGTGCAGCCGGCCAGCAGTGCTTCGTGCTTCATACCAAGCAGCCATGTCTAGTCAGAACCATAGAACTATTGTGCCATCTTTTTATAGGACACAGCTTTTTCATGTTTTATGAGCATGCCCACTGTGAAGGATTGCTGGGCCAACACAGAGAGGACTCACTCACTCCTTAGTTGCACTGACCTTGTGCTACCTGATGTGGGTACTTGCCAGGTGGGTCAGTGCACTAATGATTGAGAAAGCTTCCTGTGAGCCCCTTTGCCCAAGACTTTTTGAATGACTTGCTCTTTGGTGTTCCAGGGAGAACAAAACAACCAGGTTGCTGCTCCTGGATGCAAACTAACCTTGCAAGGTAGAAAACTTAAAACCCACAAAAAGACTCAGTAGACTTCCAAGTACATAAGACACATAATTGTAGTGCTTATGACCCCTCCAGTTGTTTGAATGAAGACCCAGGTGTAAATTTTTATTATTTTTACTGAAACAAATTTAGTAAAGCATATAAGTTCAGCAAAGGGCTTAATGATTAGCAAAACTCTTATAACATAAATTAGTTTTCAGTGTCAAGCAGTTAGAAGTTATTCTCCCCTGGAAATAAAAACCTAAAAAAACCCTCTCTAAACATAATTGATACTTATAGATAGCATAGTTTCACAACATAAACAGAGTCTGGTATAGTAGCAGCATCAGTTACATACTGAAGCTAGCATGAAGAAGCTCTAGTTTGTTGTTAGAAGCTGCTTTACTAACCCATTGATCTAGGTGACCTTATATCCCATCATCCCCTTATGATTGGGTTGAGCTTTTCCCACAGTCAGCTGAATCAAATTAATTGGTTCATGGTGGGATAGTATTCTAACTATCTCTACAGGTGGAAGTAATCTGTGTTTCATGAGAAGCCTGGCACCCTGCATCTTCTCAGAAAACACTCCAAAGTCATAGATAAGGCTTTGCAGCAGCAAGAGATGTTTCTTGCCAGTTACATGAATATGCTATTAGTTAGCTCAGCTCAAATAGTTCTAAGATGCTAGAAAACCCCCTTCTGCTGTTTCTCCCCACACCCATGTCAGCCATAACAAAACTTATTTCCCTCTCTTCTGTACCTGCAATAACATAAAAAAATCATGGGTATTTTTAGAGGTTTCAAAACCTGTAGGTTGGATGCAAATTCATTCATGCTTTGCACTGATTCACTTCACTCACTGAAATGTAAATTAGTCATTCCCATTTATGGGATCTAATGAATCTGACAGGTTCTCTTAGAGTCACACTTTAACATGTAGTAATGCAACTTTATGACCCTGATTATAAAAATACAGAAGAAATACCATAAGAGCTAAAAAGTTTTTAAAATGGTAAAAATTCATTGGATAATTTCTGCTAGAGAGGAATAAACACCACAGCATTCAAATAATGACCAGAAAGAAAGAAAGAAAGAAAGAAAGTTTGTGATAATTGACTTGGGGTAAGATTTAACCTTAATATTTGGTCACCTAATTTTAAGAGGCAAATAATTGTTCTTATGAAACACTGGGGGCTTATTTAACTTCTGAAGAGCAATGTTTTGGGATGTTATTTGTCACAGCACTGAAAAGTATTATTTATATATTTACACTTTATCTCATTCTTCATTTGTGATTTCTTACAAATCAAGGTCTATACATCTGAATCCAAAACTTGAGAATGACTATTAACTATAAAACAAGCAATGTAAAATAAATGAAAGCTGAGAACAAACAACTGCAAATCCATCATGCTTTTATTGCACAAAAGGTAGAATTGAAAATCCCATATTATCTAAAGGATTATTTGGACTGAAAAGCAGATCCCTCACCCTTGGGGAAATGCTAGGAAAATCATTGGAATGGTACATATAGCATAGCCGGCATTCTAAAAGTTGTCTTCATCACATTCTCCTTGGGCAAGAATAAATCAGGCCGTGATAAAATTCAGTGTTTGTTTCCAGCATAATTTAATTATGTTGTTCATGTCTTTATTTAAAAAAATCTGTTGACTTTAGTGAATGAATATATTGGATTTTAAAATAGCTGCATGGTTTTCAATGCTGTGGTTGTTGTGGTTTATGCTTATTCTCAAAATTGTATGTATTTTCAGTATATGAATATTTTTGCTGAACCTTAAATGCAGGTTCTTCTGTAACAAGGATGGGGATTTATTTGTAAATTGAAAAGTAAAATCTCAAATCTACTTATTCTTTTATATAGTGTCTCTTCTTCCAGTTAAAACAGAGCCTATGAACAGCAATGAGTCAACAACAACAACAAGTGGAGATGGATCTCTTGACACTTTTACTGGATCAGGTAACAACATAATATGTTCACAGTCCTGATCGTGTTGGTAGATTTTCAGTTACTCTTTATAACAATATAAAGAATACAAGCCACCTTCAAATGCAAACTCAAGATTCCTTAATAACAGTGAGTTACCATTAAGTTTTAGCTTTTAGCAAGGATGCTAAAGGACCCATTGGTTAGCCTTAGAACCCACAATTGAATATATAATTTCAGTCTATAGCTGCTAGCATTTTAAGATTAAAATTATCACAGATGCTAGGGTTAAAAGATGTATCTACTGATGCCATTAGGTAACTCGTGGTCCGGAGGGCAGGCCTTGGTCTATGAGATCATAAAATATTCTTATTCACTATAAGGTATTGCCTGGATTTCTGATGTTTAAACCATCTCCACTGGTTTGGAGGGTAATGTAATAACAAGAATCAAGCAATATCACTAAATTATTCTGTCATCAAATGTTACATTGTACTAACAGTGAAGGCAGAAGCAAACTAGAAATTAAACGTATACAGTGGTACCTTGTATAAAGGAATTAATTCGTTCCAAATGAAATTATGTTAAGCAAATTTTCCTTTATACAAATTCCCATATGAATGCATTGAAAACAGAGTAATCCCATTTTTATGTTGTACGGATTCTCCCCATAGGTGATTGTGTTAACCAAATTTCCCCTATCTCTGGAATTTTTTATGTTGTACAAATTTCATGTTATACAAGCTGCTTGTTATACAAGGGTCTACTGTAAGCTGATTTGCCATGAACCAATTACAGAATAAAGTTTAAAATATGTTACAGGTATAAAGAGAAATGTAATGATTTTGCTTTAGACCACAGGTCTGTAATTGACAAACAAAAGTGCCAGAACTATAACGTAAAAGAAAATTGCAAAAAAAAAAGAGTTGCATTACCAAAAAAAAAAAGAGTTGCATTAGACAGACAGACAGACAGACAGACAGACAGACACACACACACACACACACACACACACACACACACACACACAGTGTGGGGAGGGGAGTGGCTCTGTCTTTTTGAGCTGCAGATGTCCATGCCATTGCCTAACATATTCTTGTCAGATGATAAGAGGACATTGTACAAGAAACTCACATCCAAAGCTGCTTTAGGTACAAATAATTAATTGCTTGGTTCTTTTGATACAGCCATATGTTTTGCAAAATACAGTGGTATTTTGCAATATACAGTGGTACCTCAGATAACAAATTTAAATTATTATCTGAAGCAATGCATTATCTGAAAAAATTGGTTATCCAAAACACAGTTTCCCATTGAAATGAATGGGAAACTGATTAATCCATTCCGGAGGTCCAAAAACTGCAAAAAACAAACAAACCCAAAACCGGGAGGGGGGGTGTCAGACCTTTTTATAAAGTGCACTTTAATGGTATGTGGTGGTGGAACACATACACCCAGAACACACACGCACTGCCTTGCAATGCAAACACAGAGAAATGAAAGCAGCAAGTGTAGTCCAGCCTTTTCCCACCCAGAGTGCAAAGGGGGAGGGGGGAATCCAGAGAAATGTAAGCAGCAAGTAAAATCCAGCCCATTTTTCCTCCAGAGCAATGGAGAAAGACTGCAAACAAGGAGAAAATGACAGCAGCAAGTCTAGCCCAGCTGTTTCCCGCCCAGAGTGCAAAGGGCGGGGAAAAAATCCAAACAGACAAATATAGGCATAAAACCAGCAAGCCTAGCTCAGCCTTTTCCCGCCCAGAGTGCAAAGACAAGCAGTGCAAAGATTAATAAAAGCTAGCACTCTACCTTTCCAAGTCTAAATGCTCAGCAAAAAGTGTCCAGAATGCCTCCAAAAAACACCATGGAAAAAATGTTCTAACTCCTCCCTCCCCTCCACAAACTACAGGGGCTGCAGTCTATCCTGGGTTCATTATCAGAGACAATTCTGTATCTGGAAATTTGATACAAACTCCTAGAACTATCCAAGAATTCCTCAGGCAGCATTCAAGGCATTTCAGTCCACAGACCCACACCGTCAAACAGTATCCCTCTCCTCTCAAAGTAGGCCTAAGAGGCTGCATTCCAGAACTTCATTTTTTCTGTGTTGTTTCCTGAGAAGTAATTGAGGATCAGAATCTTGCTGCCTTTTAGGCTCTCTTGCGCCAATCATATAAACAGACGCATAATTTACTAACAGAGTTAATTTTGTCTGAAAATCATGTGATAATTTAACTTTGATTTTTTTTTAATTTTATAGTAATCACGAGTAGTGGCTACAGTCCAAGATCATCGCATCAGTACTCACCGCAGCTGTATCCCTCCAAGTTAGTGAATATGCATGCTTTAATAAGCTAATGTGCAAGATGTATTTCAGATCATTTGTTTACAAGTTTTTAGAAGTTAGGGTAGCAAGTATGTTATTTGTGATGCTTACAGAAAAATATACTTCAGAACCCTTGATACTGATTTTTTTAACATTATGAGATGGTCATATTTCCACATATCTCTGCATTGTATGACAGTTCTTAAAGTTTTACTCTTTAACTGCTCTTGTCATTACATATCAAACATAAAGTATTTTAATTTACTTTAATAATCTGTTCTTTGCGGTCTCTGTAAACCATGAATATAGGTGTGTCTTCGCCCATGTAAAACCCATAGGAACATTCTAGAGATTAAATAACATATTTCTAGAATAGCTACTCCCACCCATACATGTACCTGTGCCTTGCATTTTTCTCTCAGTTTCCTTTACTTGCCTTTTGTCATTCTGTATTAGTTGTTTTACAGCTTCTCCATTAATGTTCATCAATCTAAGGCCTTCCCACCTTTTATGGCCCTGGTAGGCCCATTTAAAAAATGTATTTCATTTGGCAAGAAAACCCTCCTCATCAGTGGGCATGCTGAGTGCTTATACAGCCTCACTGAGGGTCACCAGACACAGATTTGTCAGCATTGCTGCACATTCACAAAGGCTGTGATTAAAAAGCAGCAACCTTGCCTCAGATTGCACCTGTGAGAGAGATCACTTCAGGAGGTTGGATCACTGTACAGTACAACCCCTTTATCCACTGATTCACTAACCGCAGATTCAGTTATCCATGGTTGGTGATCAGCGGGAGGGTGGCAAGGAAGGGGGACATTAAAAATAAAACTTACCGCCAACAATGCCCACTGCCCTCCTCGCTGCCACCACCACCATGGCAGACCAGCAAGGCCCCCCTAACCCCTCCACAGAGTGCCTGGCCTGCAGTGTCAGTGTCAGTTTTTGGGTGGGTGGGTGGGTGGAATGCTACAAGCCAGGCACTCTTTGGAGGGTGAGGTGGGGACTTTGAATTTCCTGCTCAGGCCCCAGGCAGCGGATTAGAAGTTTGAGTGGGAGGTTCAGAACTTCCAATCTGCCACCTGGGACCCAACCGGGAAGTTCAAAGGCCAGTTGGCCAGCTGTGTGAGTCCCCACCCCACCCTTCCGTAGGGTACCTTGCTGGCCCACCGCAGTGGCAGCAGCAGCAAGACGGGCGGCAGGCATTGGGGCGGTACATTTTATTTTTTTAATTTTCTTCCTACCACTACTGCTACAGGCCAGCTTGCTGGCAGTAGCGTTGGCTGCAAGGAGGGAATAGTTTTGTTTCTTTTTCTTTTTCTTTTCCTTCTTGCCACAGCCGAGCGGCAAGGAGAAGGAAAAAAAAAACTTTATTCCCTCCTTGCTATTGGGGAGTTGCTGGGGCAAAAGCTTTCACACCATCACCCCACCATCCCTTCCGCCATCTGCACAATGTCTTTCTTGACATGTGGATTATTATGCAGCGGTCACTTTCACTAGTCCTCAACCAATTAATACAACCACCCCTTGATGCAGTGGCTACAGCATGCCACTAGTGCTGAGCCACAGAATCTTCAGTCAGTTTTGTTCAGTGATTAATTTTATGTGGAAGGGAAGATAGGGACTTTTTGTTTTGTTTGAATCAACGTACCAAGTATTTATTGGCATTAATAATAGTAGTTTCTTCCTTGCTGTCTAGGCCTTATCCACATATTCTATCTACTCCAGCAGCTCAAACCATGTCTGCCTATGCCGGTCAAACCCAGTATTCTGGAATGCAGCAGCCCGCGGTATATACAGCATATTCACAGACTGGGCAGCCTTACAGTTTACCTACTTACGGTATTTGACCAGCAGGGTTTTTTTTTTTAATCTGTTACAAAAATATTTGGGACCAGGGAACAGCTGTGCTTTTTCTTCCCTTCTGTAAGAATCAGTTGAAAATTAATTTCTTACACAGATTTGGGTGTAATGTTGCCAGGAATCAAGACAGAAAGTGGACTTTCACAAGCACAGTCGCCTTTGCAGACTGGGTGCCTTAGTTACAGCCCAGGGTTCTCCACACCACAACCAGGCCAAACCCCGTATTCATACCAAATGCCAGGTAAGCTACCTGTCATTCAACCACATTTAAAAAAAAATTCTTGACTCATTTTCAAATGTTTGCATTTTCTACAAAATAAATAATTTTATTTAATTTATTATTTAAAATAAATACTTTATTATTTTGTATTATAGGAGTGTATTATAGGTCACTCAAATGGTGTTTTCACCACTACTATTATGTATTACAAGCAAAAATCAAAGAAAAACAAAACAAAACAAAACAAAAGACAAAAAATGTGGTACCTTAAAGACTAACTTTCATATTTTAATGTAACATTTCGTGGACACGTCCACTTCTTCATACATATAGCTGTAGAATGAGGTGTGCAATACAATATGTGATGGGATATACATTTCATACTAGATATTCATTGGTAGTACTATATAGAGTTTGGGGGTGGATAGGGGAGGGGGGAGAGGAGGAGGGAGAGTGGATTAGTAGACATGATGGGAACATGAGGCCAGGGTCTATAGAGCTGTAAAGGATGGTTTTATGGCTCTGGGGCCATGATCTGTTTGCATTAAGTATGGTATAATGGCCCTGAGGTAAATTCCTCAAGAGACAGAAACCAGATCAGATCAGAGTGGGTGAGGGTGTGTTGGAAGAAACGGGGGGGGGGGGGGAGAGGGGATGGGAATTTTAAGCTTAGAGACCATGAAAAAATGTCAATGTAGAATTTTTACCTTTGAGTCCATGGGGAAAAGTGGCAATATACATTTGATAATGACTCAATAATGTTTTGTCTTGTTTTTCTTTTATTTTCGCCTGAAATTCTTAAAAAGACAAACACAGCTACCCTCTCTGAAACTTCTATTATCTATTAGTGTGTGATTTTATTTCTTCAACTGCCTGGTGTCCAACATGGACAATTGGGGGATTGGCAACCAAGCCCTTTATAAGGAAAAACATAATGATCTGTGCATGCTTAGCCTAGAGAGATATGATAGTACTTTTCAAATAGCTGAAAGGTTGTCATGACGTAGGGCCAGGATCTGTTCTTGATCATTTCAGAGTGCCAGATAGGTAATGGGCTCAAGGTACCAGAAGCCAGATTTCAATTGAATATATCAGGAAAAATGTCCTAATTGTTAGAGCTATAGGACAATAAAACCAATTATCTCAGAAGGTTTTGAGGAACCAGCTATCTGTTAGATACACTTTGATTTGGATTCCTCTACTGAGCAGGTGATTGGACTCAGATTTCCTTATAGGCCCCTTCCAACTCAAATTATTCTGTGACTGTATGGCATTTAACCTGCATAATTTTGTTCACTATTTCAGTTACTTTATTCCAGCTCATTTTAGCCTTTGTGACCATTAGTCTTCAGCCTAATGTTTATTTTCTGTCTATAAATTTTCTTTTCAATTTTCTGGTGATGTTATCTCAAAAAACCTAAGACTCTTAAAATGTTGTTTTTATAAGATATGGGGGCTCTTGTTTATATGGTTTTTTGTGCCTTTTGTTTTTGCTTGTATTTCTTTTGTTGTTTTACCTGTTCCTTCTTTTCTCTTGTCATAAATAAAAAATTTAAAAAATTGTTTTGATAATTATAATTATTTAAGGAATATTCCTTACCAACACACAACAAGATGGGATATAAAATAGGCATTTTTTTATGTCTTTTAGTGGTTTACTATCAAAATCTGGTGGCAGAGCTTTAGAAGGTACCTTGAGGTTCAGCTAAAATAGCCTCTTTAGTTGTAGGTGATATCGTCTGTTATAGCTTAGAGTTTCATTTGTTCCAAATAATATAAAATAAGGTAACAATATTAGGATGATTATGCATCCAAACTACTGATAGGATTGCTGATTACATTAGATAGGAACAATGTTGTGTAACTATCTGAAGCACACAAACTTTTCACCATATCTCTTTGCTGGGGATGTCTTCACTCCTGCTTATTACCCAGCTTACATTTACTACCCAGTTCCGAAAACAGAAGAAGACATTGTGAAGATATTACAGTCCTGAGATTATAAAGTTTGAACTCCTTCTAAATGTTTGGAGTACATTTTATATAGATGGAACAATATCATGACTCTTACTCCCACTTACTGTTTAAATTAATTAAGGTGTATGTGTGTAAAATGAGCTGCATTGACAGAATGAAACCTTTATTTTTTACTATTAGAATACCTAATGAGGTAATGGATGTCAATGGGTTTTCTTTGCCATCATTTCTATATTGATTCAGTAGTGTAGCCCATGAGTAGCATTCAAGTTAAAAAGCTTTCAGATGGCAGATAAGGAAGCTGCTGTGTTAGCCAAGGCTGACAGTTCTGAGGGTAAGTATATCCATGAATAATATGTCTCCTTCATAATATGACCACTTGATGGAGTAGTGAAACTTTTGGTCCTAGGAAATACCTATGAGGAATTCACATCTCTCTCCTTCCTCCACCCTAATATATTTTTGTCTCCCCTAAGCCATCTTGTTATGTGCATTATTGGAACTAGGTTTCAAGAGAAAAACAGCTATGAAGGTTGAGACTGGGCAGGCTAAATTATTCATAGGTTGAAATTTGATTGTGTGGACATAGTATTTATTTGAAACTAAACTGCTGAATGTGAATGTTGTGTGGGGAGGTGAAGAGAGCATGGTCAGTTTTCTACATTTTTAAAGCAGCAAGTGCTGTTGCTCTGAATACATAGTTAGAAATAATGAATTTTCTTAGTAGACTATTAGGCTGGCAAGCATTTTTAAAACCTGAATTCTATTTTTATATGTAATATTTTCTGCTTCTTGTTGGCATCAGTGTGTTACTTAACTTTCAGGAAAAATTATTCTTTTAATTGCAGGTTCTAGTTTTACACCATCTTCCACTATTTATGCAAACAATTCAGTCTCAAGTTCTACAAATTTCAGTAGTTCACAACAGGTATGATTATTTATATCTTTCTACAGAACTCAAGAATGTATTATATATTAGATTTGGTATATCTAATAGATAACTGTTTAGAATAGACCAGAATTGCCATCTTACTGCTGTATTTTAGTAGAAACTGCTTTGAATAGCATAATGTCTGTCATTCCAGGATTATCCATCATATACAGCTTTTGGCCAAAATCAATATCCACAGTATTATACATCGTCAACATATGGAGCCTATATGCCCTCAAACAATGTAACAGATGGTACCTCTTCTTCATCATCAACATACCAGCTCCAGGATTCTGTCCCTGGACTGACTAGTCAACCAGGTACAGACCTTCCTCCAGGTGAAAATTTTTGTTTATTCCATCTATTTAGAAATGCTGGATGCCATCATAAACTCATGATAGAACTATGTTTTAGCTGTAATTGTTTACTAATAATGAAATTGTGATTTTTTTAAAAAAAAGGCTCAGTAGGAAAAGTACATAGGCACTGCTGAAAAACAAGATGGTAGTTGCAAAGGAAGCTCAAGATTTTGAATACTATATGAAATCTCAGCTATATGCGACAAATGTTTCTATCTCCCAAAAAGAAGTCCAGTAGCCATGACTCAACTTCCAGATGCATTTAAACAATGTGTTTAGCATGCTAATGTTATTTGGAGCAAAAGCAGAAAGGGGGCTATAGTCCATAACTTCCTTTCTAGAGTGGGGTCTTTGCCAACCTTCTGCTGACAGTTGTCCAAGAAGGTAGCTCTTTCATCTTGGAAGTACACATTGTTGATAGTTTGAAATTGTAACAACATTCTGGGCTTTAGATTCACAATAATACTTATGTTTGCAATCACAAATAATCTGAATGAGATGGTTTAGATGAACACACAGACATGGACAGGAATCCTGTTTTTATGTTCCAAGGCATACAGCTTCATGGTGGGGATTTTTAGTAATTAAAGACATCCCCTTCCCATCCCACAGCCTCTAGGGACTCCAGGCAATTCCTTTCATCACTGGGAATCTGCTGGAGGCAAAAAGATGGGAAGAAATTAATTTAAAAATAAAACATCTGATGAAATCATCAGCCCTTATACCCCAGAGCTTACACTAAAAGGATTTCTGCCACAATAAAGGAGCTCACACTAATGTTCAACCTGTTTCATGCATCTAGCTCAGGCACAGATAACAGGAACACCTGTGATCTTGGCTATTTATGGCTCTCATTTTATCTCTTTCTTAAATATTGCAGTTCTCTACAGTAGATGCGTAAGAAGGAGCTATATGAAACTGAACTGTTCTGGCATGTATTGTATATGATACAACACATTCTAGTATCAAGTGCTGAGAATGAACACACTGGCAAGAAAAAGTTCACAGAACTGCAGCAGAATTTCACGGCTGCACATTCAAAACATTGCACTCCTTTTAGCTGAGTGTATTTTTAAAGCAATACAGATGGATAGAGGCATGTGGTATATTTTTGAAGCAGCTGTAGCTGTACTAGGCTACATGAGCACATCAACATTTCAGAGTTATAAAAATGAGTGGGCAAATTTATATTTCAGCTGGAACAGCTATTGAGATCACTCCTGATTTGAAAAATATATACCATATTCCTGTCTTTATCTTTTCTTTTTTAGTAATTTATCGTATAGATAAATATCTGAGGTAGACATACAAAGGATAGATTATATTACTGTATATTATAATTAGAGAATTAAAAACTAAGTTGTAAAATGCATTCAAAATTACTTTTTCAGCCATTCATATTCATAAAAATTGACAAATATTTAGCAATTTTTCATTTGCTGATTCACTGGGATGTAATATGCTCCTCAAGGAACCAAGAGACACCAAGATTTCAGGTTCCATTGACTCTTCTCTACAATCCCTTCAGTGTTGGAGAAGATTGGTTTTTTGGGTTTCTGAGTTATGCATGCCCAAGAGCACCCCACCCCACCCCATCCCTGAAAGGTTTTCTCCAGGGACCAAGAGACACCAAACATGCAGTAAAGTTTCTTCTGTCTCTCTTCTACAATCCCTCTAAGGTTGTTACTTCACATCCTACATTGTTCCACGATTACGTTTGTACCGTGACAGCATGGTTCGCGGTCACGTGGTTTTCCCCCTGTTCAGTCCCTGTTTCCGTTTCCTTACGGGCGTGATTACTTGTCTCGTGGCAACTGTTACCTCACGTCCTTGTTCCGTGACAAATTCTGAATTTGTCTGGCTTTCTTAACCCTTTTTTAAATATCGTAAATAAAACTTTTTCGATATTTCGAATTACTGGTCTTCCGGGATTTACAGGTCAATGCTACAGAATTTTCAGTACTTTCTTTAATAAACATTTGCACTGCATGGTGTTTCCCATAGGGAAACTAATGTTGAATGCTGCTTCAGCTGCTGACCACTAGGTGGACACTGGTTGTTGCATGACAGGCCGTTACTTCACATCCCTTGTCTCAGAACAGGAACCAGGAACAAAGCGTGACAAGAGAATTCTCCAGCCCAGGTGCAGGTACAGCTTGTCATGCTCTGTTCCTGGTTCAGGGGCATGGTCAAGACAAGGTTTTGCTGTCATGCTATAGACGTGAGGTAAGACTTTTTTGTACCAGTCCCAAGCGGGACAGCAAGGAGGGACAAACGGGACGTGAAGTAACAGCCTAAGTTTGGTGAAGATTGTGTTTCCCCAACCAAGTTGCTAAAGGACATTTTGCTAGGGGAGTATATTTTGTGGGTATATAACTCAGATGTCACCACCAAACGTGGAAGGATAGGAGAGTCATGGGAGGCTTCCCTGCAACACATTATAGCTCTCCAGATCAAGGTTTCAGGGCACATGGAAGGCTCTAGGAGAAAGAAATTCCACCTCCTACTTGCATTTTCAAAGCTATGAGTACAGTGACAAAACTGAGTACAACTCTAGGCAATTAATCTTTCAGTTAATAAAATTGTATTACAGCATTTAGTACAATTTATGTGAGCTAACTTGAAAAGACTTTTGAGGTTGCACAAAAATACTGACATAAATATTAGAGATTGACATATCAATGTACATCAGTAATCATGTTTCAAATACAATTGGTAATGAATAAGAATATAACCCTGAATGCTATCATGAAGGAATTGCATTCACTAAATGTGACAGTTCAAGTGTTTGCCAAATTGTACATATTTTAAAGTACATAGTAAAAAGGGCAAACAGAATGCAGTATGTTCATAGTAGTTCCAGTAACTATGGTTTATCAGTCAGCCAATGCCATTTGATAGCTAAAAATAGAATTGAATCTTCCATTGAAGTAGGAGACAACTGGCCATTCTGATTTAGACATTTGCTTAATGAAATAAACTTGGTTCTAAATATCCAGAACATACAAGATACATTGTTTTTACTGTCTAAAAGCAGAATTGGTTAGTGAAAAATTATATTACTTTATACAAACCTGATCCAAAAATGAAGCTTAATAGTGACTCATGGGGAATGGAAATAATATCTGCATGCTTATTTTCCAAAGAAGCGATAGAAGAATTATAATAAGTATAATCAGGTGAATTTGAATTGATGTAAAGCAGTTAAATGCATATTTTAATAAACTACACACACACACACACACACACACACACACACACACACACACACACACACACACACAGAGAGAGAGAGAGGGGGTACCTTGTATAAAGGAATTAATTTGTTCCAAATGAAATTATGTTAAGCAAATTTTCCTTTATACAAATTTCCCATAGGAATGCATTGAAAACAGAGTAATCCCTAATTGTGACCATTTTTATGTTGTACGGATTCGCCCCATAGGTGATTCTGTTAAGCAATTTCCCCCTATCTCCGGAATTTTTTATGTTGTACAGATTTTATGTTATACAAACCATTTGTTATACTAGGGTACACACACACACACACACACACACAACTGCACATTTATATTTAGAATTTTAAAAATCATGTCAAGATTTTGTTTACTTTGGTGATAGTTATAAAATTTACATGAAATGTGTTTCATGTGAAAAATCCCTCTCACATTAATCTGGTTTTGACAAGAAAAATATGGACCCAGTTGCAGTAATCCTTGTTTAGCTTACATTTTGCCATGTATCTGATACTGATTTATGCTTACAGTTGTTAGTAAGCTGATATGAGTATAGTTATTTCTGAATTTTTGGTAACAACATTGAGATGAATAAGTAAAATGTGTATAAAGTTGTATATTTTAGAATGCATACAAAATACTGTACATATGTTAGGGTAAAACAGTTGAATGTTTATACACACAGACATTCAAAAGCAAATTGTATAATTTAAAAACCTCAGATTAATGCAGAAGCAGAAAGGATGGATAAATGTCATGTTCATGGATGAACACATATGAAACTGGCAAAGATCAGAAATAGAACGATTCATGGATCCTTTCTGATAACCCATTCTACCATGGGGAAGAAAAATGAAACATATCAGATACAAAACACAGTGATTCATTTTAAATTACCTTGCTAAAGTAATTTTTCATAAATATTTCTGAACCAAAAGCTTTTCATGTACTGGCAAAAGATACCTGATAGACTTTTAAAGAATCATGATTTAGGCCGCTGCGTTAATCTAGCGATGGAAAGAAAACAACATTTTGTTAAAGGCCAATGATTTTTTCTCCCTTGTGTTGGAAGCAATCAGGCAAGCCGGGCCAGCTAGCTGAAGTAGGTATTTATACTAGGGATATCCATGCAGCTGTTCAGGAAACGTCTTGCTCACTCTGCGGTCCGATTCTTTCTAGAGTACTATTGGCATCTAATCATACTGTGGAACCAGACCATTTTATGAGAACAAAGTGTGTAGCCCTTTCTTTTCTGATATTCACCCAGGCTTTCCAGTGCCTTTGTTCCTGAATTCTAGTCATATTCTAAGCACTGAGACAGTATAGTGACTTCAGTAGTTTGCATATTCTGTGGCTGATGTCTTCACTCCATACAAGCAAGTGTTGTTTCTTCTTTGTTCCTGCTGATGCTGGGGCCTGCAGTATGGTTCTCCTCAAGAAGAGCTCCAGATCCACACCTTCATGCAAAGGGTCTACTTGCTTGGCCTCTTCCCCTAAACCTCAGGAGGCTGAGTAAAGGTAGTTGTAAGAAAAACAAGATAGGAATTGAGAAGTTTCAGATGAAGAATGCGGAATTGGTACCTCTTCTAAATGTCTGGCACCAGAATTCCCATTTGATGTAGTGCAGAGAGAGCCCTTCTTAATGAATGAAAACGTTTACCAGCTGTCATTTATAAGGAAGAGGGAACAGTTTTCTGCAAGGAAATGGAAACCACTACAGTCACCTGTGGCATTTGGCCAAAAGCCATTCAAATTCCTCAACTGACTTTATTGTGGATTCCTTTGTGTCTCAGATGGCTAATTCAGTCTTAACTAGGTCCTCCTTGGATCTGGAGGTGTTCATTTCAGATCCCAGTAAGAGAGAAGATTGGGATATTAGTATTAATTTGAACAGGATGTTAAATATATTATTGCCACAGGAGGACTGTAGATGCATACAGATCCCATTTACCTGATATCATATAGCAACTGTGATCTCCAGTAAAGTGATTCCAGCAAAGTGTAGGAGTCAATTACTTATTCTAGTAGCTAATAGATTAAGAATCATATCTGTAAAGAAGGTTTATGGAAATGGAGATAGCTCTTAGAACACTGGTCAGTATATATTAATAAATGGGCCTTTGTATGAATAAATGGGCCTGCTTGCTTATATGAAATCAAAGACCATCAAGAATTATCTTCAAAGGATTTCACTTGCATTGCTTTCCTGACAGATGCTTTCTTGATTGTGGTATATTTTTAATTGAGCAGTGTTGATTTTGATGATATTGGAAGTATCTGTCTGAATATCTTTTTTAAGTTAAAATCTAATCTTAGTGAAAGCTCTAGTAGACCCATTGAAACAATACAACTTACATAAATTATGATAAGCTAGTTCAGTTTCTCTTAATGAATCTAATATATTTGGGATTAAGTTAGAAGCTAGGATTTAGTCATACTATTTATCCAGCAACTTCAAAACATTCTTGTAGCAGCAGAGAAAGACATCTTTTAGTCCTGTGAGCTTTTCATCCTTGCAAACAAGCTAACTGAGCTAAGGATGTGAACAGCCCTAAACCTAAGCAATAGAACCAAATCCTGCTACAGTACACTGAGCTCCATACTTTCAGAACCTTCAAAGAAATCAAGGTCTTAACCGAAATGACTTTTAGATCTTTCAGAAGCTCATCTTCACATCCTGATGTAACAGAACTATTGCATCTCTAGTTTGCCTGTGACTAGAAGTGGTTACTGCTGTGGAGTTCTGTTCTGTCTTGTCCTTATTGCCAAGGTTTTCATCAAAGCTTGTGGAGGTTTCGCATCTCAGAATAAAGGCTATCCCTGTCTTCTAATGCCTACAAGAATCTGACCAAGTTCTTATATTTGAATTTGTGTGGTACCAAAGTGGGAAGATGCATTAATCAATCAAGGTTCACTCTTTTCAGTGATTAAAGTAAAGTGACTGGAAATGATATTAAAATAGACAAGGCATTTCTGTCATATGAGAGATAAGTCAGGTTACTAGAACTGTTCTTCAGAGTGATTCGGAAGAATTTCATGGATCTGTTATGAACTCAGATGATATGTCAGATGGCATTATTATCAGCATTCTGTGTTTTAGTTTATAATGACATCTCATCTGTAGTTTTGGGAAACTCTTTCATGGGGAAGGCTAGTCTGACACTAGTATAAAATAGTGGTGAGGACCCTACAGCCAACAAACCTGGTGTGGTCCATGGGCATTTTCCCTCTGATCTGAAGTCCTTTTGTCAGTTATAGAACTGTTGCTGTTTAGTTGAACTGAGCTCTTTGCAGGCTGCATATTATTATTTAAAGTATTTAGAGCATTAGTTAGAATATTCAGAGTATATTTTTAATGGGTGATGGGAAAATGTCTAAAATGTAAAAAATTGTGTGGCCACAGCTGTTCCATTTTGGCCTGTTGAATGCTGAAACACAGCTCCTAAATCTGTTCCCAAATTACAGTTAAACATGTGGGCCAAAAAAGTGACATAATCCCATAGGCTTCATGAAGGCATCTCCTCAGAAATTCCTTTGGATCCTATTATGTCCAATCAAGGCCCTTATAGATATAGACCCCATTATGACAGAAACTGGTTGCATAAGATACAGTAGTAGGTATCCAAAGTAAAGTGTTGAAATGCCAGATGGAATTGAAGGCAGTTATATTGTACATGTTTATTTTATGCCATGAATCAAGGGAGTGACAGTTCCTGATTCACACAGGCACTGTGAAATCCAAAGCAGCAAACATAAGCAAGTAAGAAGACGTATCTCATGTGATGGAACTCACTGCTTGAAGCACAAGTGTCATCTTTAAATGAAACAAAGTTGTTCTAAAATTCCTTGGTATTTTATAGCTGATCACCATGTAATTTAGCCCAACAATAGATTTCTTTGCCTACCTATCCAGTCATCAAGTAGAAAAGCAGTTTGGTAAGGCAAGGTACAAAGAGAAGTAGAAAGAAAGCAGAAACAGCAGGCCAAGGCTCTGTGAGTACAGCTTTTCGCCATTTCCTAGTGCTCAAGGAGTAATCCAAATGTCTGCATCCAGAAATGTTCCTTTCCGTCTCCTTTAACTGGGGCTGCTCAGGAACCACTCTACCCTATTGCCTTCATAAATTTCACCAATAAAATATACAATTTACAGAATCATTTTTGGGGCCAATGGGAAATGATTCATATTTTCATATAAATAAATAAATCTATAGAGCCTTCATTTCCTTGTGATAGGAATGTGGAAGAGTTCCTCTGATGGCTTCTACCACGGAAGTGCTAGTATTTGTACAATCTGTTCTTCAGAAGTGCTTCAGCACTAGTATCTTGAGGTGCGTGTTGTTCTTTGTGCCTTATATTATCAAGTTAGATAGCAAGGGATCATTTGACGTTACCTGTGTAGAGAGGCAGTTTCCAAAATGAACAAGCTTTGTCATCCTATAAAGCAGTACACATTTCCCACACGGAGCTGTCACTTGATATAGACAACATTTGAACATATAATATTAGTGTCCATTCTTTAAAAGAACCAAATTTGAGCTCTGTTCTCTCAATGGCCTTTGCACACACCCACACACACCAAGGGGTCCACACAGGGAGCCCTTTCTGCACGTTCCATTGGAGCTAGGTGATATACTTGGTCTTCTGCAAAAAGCAGCCTTCAGAAGACAGTGGAACACATTCTGAGAACTTGAAGGGAAAGACCATAATGCTATGAGATGGAAATGGTATAATGCAGCAGAAATATCCCTGCTACTCATAGTGGGTGCAGTGGAATTTTCCACTTGCATGTATGTTGCCCATTCTTAGGAGAGCCTGCTTCAGCCTGAATGTATACAAATAATACCAAGCCCTTTGCAATAGGCATAGTCTATAAGTCTTTCTACTCTGTGCTCAGTTCTATTTTCAGTCAGATTGGTTTTTCTTAATTAGGAGAATTCTAGGCACTCTATGCTGTTTAGACATAGATGAGGTACATCAACAGGCTTTCCTCCCAGGTGCTACCACAGTTAAAGGTGTGAAATCTTAATGAAAAGGCAGCCTTGCTTCCAATATGAAGAACAAATTATTTACAGGTAAATCAGAATTCCCATTTGTAGAACTTTTCAGATACTTTAATCAAACAGTGATGCATGTAACTCTTTAAGGAGTCCTCAGTATTGTGTGAAACTAACATTTTTTTGGAATTGTTTTATTTACAGGAGAGTTTGACAGTGTGCAGAGTCCCACAACACCAATCAAAGATCTTGATGAAAGAACGTGTAGAAGTTCTGGGTCAAAATCCAGGGGTAGGGGGCGGAAAAATAACCCATCACCTCCTCCTGACAGTGACTTGGAGGTATGTCATTAGAAAATGAAAAGCAATGGAAAAGGTTCCCTTCAGATACAGCTCACAAATGACTAATTTTGTTTTAAATTTAAGATGCAAACAATGTGATAAATTGTGGGTCGTATCTGAACATCCATCATGCAAGGGAGGAATTCACTTAGGATTGGTTTAGCACCTGAATACTTTTAGCACAGAACATGGCGAGAGAGAATTGTTTTCTGCATGCAAATATGTCAGACAAATCTGTTCAGTCTGCATAGAGAACATACCATATGGAAAAACAGAGTGGAATTCAGATGAAGGAGGAGTAAAAACTGGTGGAAGAAAAATCTATACTGTAAGATATGCTGATGGTGCCATCTTACTGACAGAAGGCAGTGACTTGAAATGACCCTTAGGAAAAGTGCAAGAAGAAAGTGCCAAAGCAGAACTGCAGCTTAACTGAATGTTAAGAAGACAAAAATTCATGACTACAGGAAAACTACACAACCTTAGCATTGACAATGTTTAAATTGTAAAAGAGATTTTATATGCCATGGTTCAAGCATCAATCCAGTTGAAGAATGCACCCAAAAGCTCAGAATAAGACTGAGACTAGGACAGCAACAAAGGAATTGGGGGAGGGGGGAATCATCTAATGTAAGGATGTGTCATCAGAGACAATGACCAAAATCATCCAAACTATTGTATTTTCTGATCACCATGTATGGCTGTAAAAGCTGGTTAGTAAAGAAAGCCTATGTGTGCTGTGTCATTACAATCATGACCGACTCTACGTGACTCCATGTCCATGGAGTTTTCTTGGCAGGAATACTGGAGTGGCTTGCCAGTTCCTACTCCAGGCACCTACAGTACCTGGTATTCCCTGGTGGTCGCCCATCCAAGTACTAACCAGGGCTGACCCAGCTTAGCTTCCGAAATCAAGCGCGATCGGATGTGCTTAGGGCATCTAGTACAGGGGAGAAATTGATTCATTTGAAATACAGTGGACCCTTGTATAACAAACAGTTTGTATAACATAAAATTTGTACAACATAAAAAATTCCAGAGAGAGGGGAAATTTGCTTAACATAATCGCCTATGGGGTGAATCCATACAACATAAAAATGGGATTACTCCATTTTCAATGCATTCCTATGGGAAATTTGTATAAAGGAAAATTTGCTCAACATAATTTCATTTGGAACGAATTGATTCCTTTATACACCACTGTACAGTGGTCAAGGGGAGCTTTGCAGATAACTTTGTCAGAAAGATAAACGAGTGCACCCTATATCAAATCAAACCTGAAGAATCTCTGGAGGCGAAAATGATAAAACTGAAGCATATTAAGAGAAGTCAGAATTCTCAGAAAAAGACCATGATGCTGGAAAACATTGAAGCCAGCCAGAAAAAAGGAGGCCCAAATACAAGATGGACTGACTAAAGGAAGCCGCAGGCTTTTGTTTGCATGAACTGAGCAGTTGGACACAATTTGACAGCACATAGCTAAAGCAAAAACAACCATTAAAGCAAATGGAAACATATTAACGTATTAAAACCCCAAATGTCTTATGTCTTTGGGGGCCTTATGCTCTCAACTATGCCAACATTCCTTGAGCTTGCTTCATATAAGATTTATTGGAAGGGAATTCTCTTTTTTTCTTCTGGATACAGGTTGAACAGTTTGTGGAGACATACTGTATGGCATGGAAGAGGTACATATTAGCATGGTTCTCTTAGGAGGCTGCTCACATTATCAGTTGAAGCAATGGAAAGCTTGTTTAGTCCTCCTCCACGTCTCCCAGAGTGGTTTTTCTCAGCGGAAGACTGTCAGGGCTGTGTAAAGAGTGTGGGCTTTAACAGCCAGATAGCAGGGCTAAATAAAGACGCAACACAGCAGTGACTCCCATCACCAAGAACTGTATTTACAAAATATGTACAAGTCCAGCAAAAACAGAATTGGCAGGCATATACCTCATTAGCTAGATAGACAGTCCAGTAGTCCAAACTTTCCGGGATCCAAACTGACAGAGTAACGAGCTGCTTCTTCCAACCACGTCCCACACCATTACTGAACAACTCTCTTGCTTTTATGCGTGTGTCTGATGCAATCATTACTCAGCAAATTGACAACTGAGCATGATCAAACTGTCACCTGACTTGACTAGTTGCCAGAATATAATTACACAGGTGGGTAGCCCACTCAGCCTTGCATCATTCCCAAATTGCATCATAACTTGCAATAGGACAATTCCATTTTGTACAATCCTTAACAGTTTCACGTTGACAGCAACAGAACATAATTTATATCCTGAAGCAAGAGAAGACCTTCCGGATTGGTAACTAATGTTCTATACTCCAGGAGGAAAAATCCATGCTATAAGCCTACAGAAAATTCAGAAAAGGATCAGAGGAGACAAATTAAGACAAAAGTCCATATAAGTCCTTTCTTTCCATATAACTCCTCTTATGTGACTAATGTTTTCCACTTCTGTAAAAATCTGTCCTGTGAGAAATGAGATACGTTTTCGAGGCCAACGTCAACCCTTCAGCATCAACCTTTTAGCTTACAACCTGGCATTTACTAGTTTCTTCTTGCCATAATCTCTGGCATCGGAGCTGCGATTCCAGTTGTTAATGTGCTGAGCCAGACTATTTACTTGCTGAAGATCACCAGCAGTTCCTTCTCTGGTCCTAAAGGCTTGGTATAATGGACCAGGAGAAAGAAAATGAAAACAAAAATTGTCAAAATAAATCTAGCTGGTAAACGTGTTAGTCTTTTATAAGAGAAACCAGAGGTGCTGCAACAGTTTTAAAACTAACTAGTTTTTCTTTT
Source organism: Phrynocephalus forsythii (assembly GCA_029282475.1). Taxonomy (NCBI): domain Eukaryota; kingdom Metazoa; phylum Chordata; class Lepidosauria; order Squamata; family Agamidae; genus Phrynocephalus; species Phrynocephalus forsythii. The sequence goes on from JAPFRF010000002.1 coordinate 60,188,453, forward strand.
TCATACACTTTTGTGCATGCAAGTATACTTCTTCATACAGTGACCCCCCCCCCTGCCTATTGCGGGGTTAGGGACCCAACCCGACCCGCAATAATTGAAAATCCGCGATATGTGGATGCAGGTCAGGTCGGCCCTGGGGTGCCTAGCTGAGGGCTCTTGTACTTACCAGAGGCCTTAGAAATGATTTTCGGTGATCTAGAAGTCACTTCTGGTTTGCAGCGAGGCCCTTTTGGGGCCTCCAGAAGGCCTGGGAAGGCCCTTGCAGACCAATTCGGGACAGCACCAGGCTGGGGGTTAGTATGAGAGGACTGAAACATGCTTTCCCCCCTTAACCCAGGGGCCTTTTTTCATATACTGTGGTCCTGTGATATAGCGGGACTGCAGTATATGAACCGTGAAAGGATGGGGGCCACTGTACAAGCAGTTGCCCAGTGAAAAAAACAAAATATAAGCCTGTCATTTGAGAGATCTTATCATTAGTTATGAAAATATTTATGCGTTCAAGAGATGTGACTGAAGCAGTCTTCTGTGTATGAAAAAATCTGAGAAGCAAAGAAAGAACATTCTCATGTCTGGAAGAACATTTGCAACACAGCAGGCCAAATTGCAGAACAAAGAATGTAGGAAAAATACTACCTGGGGCATTCACACACCATTAGTACTGAAGGAAGCCCTTCCTCTAATAACTATGTAATCTAGTTGTAATAGATAGGCCCCTAGTTTCTTAATTACACTTAGATATTAAACTAAAGAAAGCCAGTGTGACATAGTGGGTAGCGTTTTGGACTAGGACTCTGGATTCATTTTCAGAGCTCATGGGGGGGGGCGCACTGGTAAAAGCACTCCTTAGAATAAGATTAAAATAAGGTATTGTGCAGAGAGTGCCATCTTATTAAAAGCTGAGAAACTGCAGCATTTTTGGTACAGTAATCCCTCATTTATTGCAGGGGTTAGGGACCCACCCAACTTGCGATAAAGGAAAATCTGTGATAGGCAGATGCTGAATCCACTCAGAACTGGGAGGCCTGTCTGAGGCCTCCTGCACTTACCAGAGACCTTGTGCTGCCCCAAACGGGCCTCTAGCGGGCTTCCTGGGCCTGTTGGAGGTCCCAGAAGTGGTTTTGGGTGATCCTGAAGGCACTTCCAGTTTTTCAGAAGTCACTTCCGGTTCACTGGAAACCACTTCTGGGACCTCTGACAGGCCCAGGAAGCCCGCTAGAGGCCCACTCGGGGCAGCGCCAGGCCTGGGGTAAGTGCAGGAGGCCTCAGACAGGCCCACTCAGCTTGCCCCAGGAGCCCTTGCCCTCATATACTGCAGTCCCTGCGATATACCAGGACCACAGTATAGGAAGAAGGACGAACGTAGAACGTTGGCGATCAGTAGCCCGAACTGTACACTATGACTGTACACTAATTGCAGTTTACTGCTAGATGGCTGGGGATGCTGGAATGTGCCTGAGTAAGCATGCTTTGCCTGTCATTTTCTTGTTCTTTTATGTGTACTGATTTTGGTATCAATTATATTCTTTCAGCGAGTCTTTGTTTGGGATTTGGATGAAACCATCATTGTCTTTCACTCACTTTTAACAGGATCTTACGCACAAAAATATGGGAAGGTATGTAACACATGGTATGCAATATTAAAATATTTATCCCACTTGCTCCTTTTAATATATCCTTTTACTGCTTATTATCTTTGTTTAATCTAACTGTTAATTCTTTCAAAAGTCATAGTCTTAAATCCTATAGAATTCAGTGACATTGCTAATATAAATGAGTAGTTGTCAAGATTTCATGTTCTTCTGTTTGTATTCTTTGTAGGTCCTTGTGGCATTTTATCTGTAAATGGTAACAGCTTATCTGAGTGAATTTCAAGTTCTGATCTAATCAATTTATTCGGAATCAAAAGACGAGGAGGAGTGATATTTATTTCTTGCATTAATCATTCAAAATGATTATAGTCCCTCAAGATAAAAATATAAGCCCAAGGAATGTGATTGATGAAAACACAGCATTTCAAGTTTTAAAAAGTCCAGCTCCAAAATAAATAGGAATCCAATAGATGATTGCGTATGCAATGTGCCATCAAGTTGATTGTAACTGTGACATCTCAAATAAGGTTTTTTAAAGGAATACTTTAGTTTTACCAGTATCACTGGGTATGATCTTCCATGTCCTAGTGGAAACTGAATCCAGTTCTCCTGAGCCCTAGTCTGACACTGTTACCTATTGCATGTTACTGTTTCTCAATAAATGATCACAGCTGCATACTGCCAGCATTCTGATAAAGCACCTCTAATGAAATCTGTGAGTCCTGGTAATGGACCTAAACAATACAGCTTAGAAATAAAGCACATACTGTATCTCAAGTATTTTTAAATGGTTAGAAATGTGCAGCTCTAGCAGTTAGAGGGAGCATATGTAGTATCAGTGTACTGAAAATATTATTAATAAAACATAAAATAATAAATTTCCATAAGGATGTTTGCATTTTTCAACCATGTATACAGGAATTTTGTTACTGTAGTAAACTCATTTATTAAAATAAAATTGTTTGAAGCTTCTCCCCTGGTACCACTACCTACTTTTCAACCATTTTGTTTTGGTTTTAAGAGGGAAGACTTTTTTGATATGGTTTCAGGCTCTTTTCTCAGCCTGGCTCCTTAGAACTGTAAGTGTGATGGTTCTTCTGGGATATTTTTACTCTGTCTACTAAAAGGCATTCTAGTTGATGGCCCAGTCTAGCACAGAAGTCAACAGACAGACTGTCTGGCTCCAATTTATGCCCACTGCTAACGTAACCAAAGGCATTTGTATTTTGATATAGGGAAATGTTACAGTTGAGGTAGCCTTCCTTGCAATGCTGGCAATCTCTGGCTAAGGGCCATGTTCCTCATAAACAAACACACAGAGAGAGAGAGAGAGAAAGAGAGAGAGTATACATATATATACACATATGTATTTCTGTGCCGACAGACACAGCAATGCATATATTGTGTATGCATATACCTCAGTTCATGTATCAGTACACACACGGCATATGTAAGCATGTGCAAACATACTGACACCGTATACTGTATGTGTATAAATTTTGTGTGTAATCACAAATACATTCTGAGAGTGTTACCATTAAAAAGCATTTATAGGGCTAGATGGCAATATTGCAGAACCATCCCTGTGAGCTTCAGACTTAATATCTGTTTTAGTGATGAATAATATTCATGAAGAAATACTTTAATGCATTCACATGTCTGTTTCTTAGCCTCTTGTTTTTTCATTATTAATTCTTTTAACAATTTTTTAACTGTTTAAACTTATTAGTGGATAAGCCACTAGACTGGGCAGCTTCTAAAAAAATTAATAAAAAGTTGCATTTTTCACTTCAGCAGATCCTTCATACAAATGCAGTTACAGTGGTACCTTGTATAAAGGAATTAATTCATTCCAAATGAAATTCTGTTAAGCAGTTTTTCCTTTATACAAATTTCCCATAGGAATGCATTGAAAACAGAGTAATCCGTAATTGCAACTATTTTTCTGTTGCAATTAAGCGATTTCCCCCTGTCTCTGGGAATTTATTCCTTTAAGCAGATTTTCTGTTAAACAAACTGCTTGTTATACGAGGGTCCACTGTATTTGAAATTTGTGAATGGTAGTCATCTAGGATGGGAAGACATTATAAATTAATTCAGGGATAATGTTATCTAAATTCAGGACTATCTGCAATCTGTTACAAAATAATTCAATTTGATTCCAACATATTGGCTGAAATTGTCTTGCTCAAGTTCACTCCACACACTAGGATGACAAATCACCTCACAATGGAATTGCTTAATATAAATTAAATGAAAGCTTTCTACTCCCCATCCCTAGCGTCAGGTTCTGAGGCTCCCTTTTTCCCTGGAGAAGTCTTTAGGAGCCTTTGGATTGTTGGCTATATTGCAACCTACATTTATGCCTTCAGTAAGTTTTGGCTGAGGGGGGACTTTTCTGGGATAGAGTGAATGTCCTTCAGTGCAGTACAGTAACAGCCAGTAGTTTTCTCTCTGCCTCAGATTCCATTTCTTGCCCTTTTTTCCAGTCACAAATTCTGTCAGTATTAGAAATGGAGTCTGTGGGAAGTGGAAAATTAGAATGAAGTGTTTTGTCAACTATGTAATCAGTCAGTAAGCAATGAGACTAGTTAACCAGTCAAGCTCAGTGATGTAACTCCATAGTATTTATACACAAAATGATATTTTTATTGATTCAGAACTGTAAGTGGAAACATTTTATTCTTTTTCATTACCAGAGTGAATGTATTGAGACAGTAAATGCCAGTTGAAGTAAACAAATAAAGCCTAATGAGGGGGGAATTGTAGCTCAATCTGCTTTAGGTTCCTCACTGAACTATTTTGTTTGCTGTGTAATTAGTGTAGCATTACCGTGCTTTGCCCCCAGCCCTTTCACAGGCTATTGACAAGCACTGCCTCTATTTTTACTCTTTGGCTGCCACCAACTAGCTTATCTAGTAAATTAATGCTTTCAGACTGATTTTAAATTGAATAAAGGTAAAAGAAGTTTATTTGTTACAAAGCAGAATTAAACTCGTAAAGGGTAATGTGTTTTGGTACAAACAAAAAGGAATACTATAGCTCAAATACACTAATGCTAGGATACAGACAAAGCTGATCACATGCACACCCTGTTCTTAAGTTTACAGAGACTCGGCAATTAATTATCCTCACAGAATTACTAAAATCCTATCTCTTCTCTCTCGAGTCCTTAACAGGTTACTCAATCAGTCCGTATCTGACCAATTCAGTGCTGGGCTGAGCCTTAAAACCACTCAGGGTCCATCTCCAAACGCTCCCATTGATCAACAACCAATCAACACAGATACATCTCATTAATTTTTCATCATAAAGGGGTAAATTCCACAATTAGAAGTTTATTGAATTTTAATTTTGAATTAAGCCACACTCAATTCATCATACACTTTAACCACCAATAGGGATGGAAAAGAAACCTTAATAGCTTAATAAATAAATAATAAATAATTGTTCTGTGCCATCACTGTTGTGAAGATTGGGACTGCTGGTCCAGCCACAAGGATTCCAACAGTTGTTTAAATGATCAGGGGAGGTAGCATGCAACAATATATGCAGCAGTATCTTGATGGTAAAATTATGATAACTGAGACAGTGAAAGGGGATTCTCATGTCAGTATACTCCAGTGAATGAAGCACAAGCTTTTCATGATATGGTCCACAGAACAATTAGTAGCTTTTTGTTATCTGTTTTCCATAATATTATATGTATGGCATGCATCAATTAAATAGTCATAACACATTCATTAGATTATGCTTGCTGCCTTTGCTCTATTTGGAACCCCAGAGCTGTTTCCTGTTCCATTTAACTTGCAATATCTAGTTCCTCACCATTATCTTCTAGTCCATCCCAGATATTTTGCTGCACATACTTGTTATTTTAAGTCAGGAAATTTTGTCCTGTATTTGTAAGAATGAAAATAGTTTGTTATCTTGACCTCCGGCAAAGAAGAACAATAGCATTCTCATTAGAAGAAGTCAACACGGGTTTCTTAAAAAGAAGAGACTAATTTGATCTCTTTCTTTGATAGAGTTACAAGCTTGGTGGATAAGGGAAAACACTGTGGATATTGCTTATCTAGATTTCAGTAAAGTTTTTTATTTTTGATAAGGTTCCCTAAGGTATACTTGCAAAGAAGTTAGTAGAATGTGGAATAGATAGTGCTACTGTTAGTTGGATTTGTAATTGGTTATGATCCAAAAGGTGATCATAAATGGCTTCTCTTCATCTTGAAGAGATTTGACGAGTGGGGTGCCCCAGGGTTCTGATTAAATCTGCAGATGATACCAAATTGGGAGGGGTTGCTAATTCCCTAGAGGATAGGATAAAAATCCAAAATGACCTTGACAAATTATAGTGCTGGGCCAAAGCTAATGAAATGGGTTTCAACAGAGAGAAATGTAAGGTCCTGCAACTAGACAGAAAAATGGATTGCATAGATATAGGATGGGAGACACGTGGCTGGAGAATAGTATGGAGACTGGGTGGACCACAAATTGAACGCGAGTCAGCAGTGTGACGTGGTGGCCAAAAAAGCCAGTGTGATTCTTGGTTGCATCGACAGAAACATAGTGTCTAGATCAAGGGAAGTGATAGTACCACTCTATTCTGCTCTGGTCAGACCCCGCCTGGAGTATTGTGTCCAGTTCTGTGCACCTCAATTTAAATGGATGTTAGCAACCCTCAAGTGGGTCCAGAGGAGGGCAACCGGGATAATAATGTATTACGAGGAGTGGCTTAGGGAGCTGGGAATGTTTAGCCTTACAAAAAGAAGGCTGAGAGGGGATATGATAGCTATGTGTAAATATTTGAAAGGCTGTCATATTGAAGAAGGGGTCTGGTTTGTTTTCAGAGATTAGGACTCGGGGCAATGGTTTCAAACTGCAGTGGTACCTCGAGCTACAAATGACTCGTGTTACGAGAGGAAATAATTGGAAATGGGGATGCCCCGTTCTGAATTTTTTTCACAATAGGAAGTGCCACTGGGGCATCGATTTCCAATTACCGTATTTCTTGCTTTATAAGATGCATTAATCCCACCCTCAAAAGTAAGAGGAAATTCTGTGCATCTTATAGAACAAATACAGTAGTCCCCGGTACATATATATTACAGATTTTCCTTTAGAGAGAAGTTACCTGCACAGAGTCTATCCCGTCCCCTGATGCAGCTGGGATTCTGCAAGTCCAATTACCTTCCTCCAGGGAGCCTCTCCCCACCCCTCCCCTTCTGCAGCCAAGATTCCCAGGTCAAAAATCACCTCGTTTGCAAAGAGGCCTCTGGCCTCCCCTTCTGAAGTCTGAATTCCCCAGTCCTAATCAGCTCGTTTGCAATCCTCCCCTCTTGAAGCTTGGATTCCCCAGTCCCTATCACAACATTTGCAACCTTTTGCAGCTTGCATTCCACAGTTCCAGTCTCCTCGTTTGCAAGCCTTTCTTTTGCAGCTTGAATTCTGCAATCCCAATCGCCTTGTTTGGAAGCCTCCCCTTTTGCAGCTTGCATTCCACATTTCCAATCACCTCGTTTGCAAGCCTCCCATTTTGCAGCCAGGATTCCCCGGCTATGAAACCATAGGCTAAACATTTTTTTGTATTCCTCCTCTGAAAACTAGGTGCATCTTATAGAGCTGTGTGTCTTACAGAGTGAAAACTACAGTATTACCTTTCAATACAAAGCGCTGCCCCATGCATGCTGTGCATAGCGTTTCCAGAACCAGGACATCAGTTTCCAATGATTTCCTTTCTAATTGGAAACCGGTGACCCATTTTCCCCTGCTCTGCCAGGAAGAGTTAAAATGATCAAAAATCCTCTCTTGGGACTGAAGCAATTCCCCCCCTCCATCCCATCCCTCCCAAGTGAGGCTTCTTGCTTGTTTTAACTCCTTCTCTGCCAGGAAGAGTTAAAACAAGCAAAAAGCCTCACTCAGGAGGGATGGGGTAGATGGGGGAGGAATTGCTTCAGTCCTGAGCTGCAGCCCCCCCACACACACACACACTCCTCCTACTCCTGACTCTGTGGTTTCTGTATGTATCTTTGTGTATGAGGGGGGTTCAGGGGGTGCAAGGAGGAGGGGAAGATTGGAAAGGGGAAATTTTTTAAGAAAAAGACAGGGAGGGCAAAAAGAGGAAGAAAGAAAAAGGAAGGAAGAAGGAGAAGGGGGAAGCTGAGCAGGGTGCCAGCAAAGAAGGGGAAAAGCTTCCCACCTTTGCTGGGTAAACTCCTTCAGTCAACCAGCAGCAAAAGGCTGCTCCTCAACAGTCAGGAGATTTTCTGAGCTGTCAAAATCAGCTGGGTGTTGGGCTCAGGGGACCAGTCTTCCACTGTCTTGATTGAGGGGTTCTTTTTTTCCCCCAGCCCAGCAAAGGGGGGGGGAGATTTTCCCCTGTTTTTGTTGGGTTGGGGCAGGCTTTCAAAAATCCACCTCCCTCATAGACAGCAAAAGCCCTTTCCCGTCTTTGGAGGTGGAGGGTTTTTGACACCCCCATCACTCCTTATGATCGGTGTGTGTGTGTGTGTGTGTGTGTGTGTGTGTGTGTGTGTGTGTGTGTGTGTGTGTGTGTGTGTGTGTGTGTGTGTGTGTGTGTGTGTGTGAAATCCAACACCACCAAATTGGGGGGGAAGTCTGTTTCCATTCCCTTAGGAATGCATTGAAAACCAATGTAGTCCATTCTCTCTCTCTCTTTTTAAGTTTTATTACCTCCGGAATGGATTAATTGGTTCCTATGGTTCTTTTTTTTTTTTACTTTTATGACCTCCAGAATGGATTAATTAATTCCTATGGGAAACCACGTTTTGAGATATGAAAATTTCTAGATACAAAAATTCCTATAGAATGGATTAATTTAGTATCTCAAGGAACCACTGTACAGGAAAAGAGATTCAGTTGAAACATTAGGAAGAACTTCATGATGATTAGAGGTGTTTGGCAGTGGAATATGCTGCCACAGAGGGTGGTGGAGTCCCCTCCTTTGGAAGTTTTTAAGCAAAGGCTGGATACCCATCTGTCAAGAGTACTTTGATGGGGGTTCCTGCATGGCAGGGGGTTCGACTAGATGGCCCTTGAGATCTCTCCAAACTCTATGTTTATATGGTTCTATGAGCAGCATTCTTCTGGTTTAAAAATATGTCTAGGAATTTCCTAGTAGTCTCAGAGTTGCACAAAACTGTGAAGATGAGCTTATTACCCCAAATTAGAAATAGGGCTGTGTAAAGCACTAGATGGGTTGTATGCACCTTTATTAACAGTTAATCAACTATGCTATGCCTATTTTGTGTGCTTCTCAAATGGAGATATTATACAGAAAATACAGTGGTATATGGGATGGAGACCATGCCTATGCTTGGTGAGCTTGAATTGTAGACTCTCAAAGAATTTAAAAATTCCTTCTCAGGGTATCTTGTTCAGATTGAGATAATTTAAATCAACAACATAGAATTTAGTGAGTGTTGCTTCTTCCTCTACTCCCGAGCAATGCTGCATTCTGTAATAAATTTCTCTTATGTGTTTTATTGGTGACATGCTATATCTTCTTCATCTTAGTGCAGCTCTGGAGAGCTGTGTATTCCTTTAGGATGAAAAGTAGTCTTTTGGACATGCAGTAGAACCACCACCACCCAGGGACTGGATGAGCACTTGCAGATTGTCTTATCCATTGCTTGGAAATGTTAAAGTAAAAAAAACCCTAGCACTCTCCTTTTTAAGGGGAAAAGAACTTGTTTTTAATAGCAACCTGAAGCTTGGGACCCAGGACTTCGTATCACAAATTTGCACTTGAATTTGGGACTTGATAACCACTCTAGTATTCCTGCCAAGAAAACTCCATGGATATGGGGTCATGGAGAGTCGGTCACAACTGTGTAATGACACAACACAGACACACCAAAGACTCAGACTCAGACTTGGGGCTCATACCCAAAGACTTGTTAACATCCCTGCCACTAAATTGCTGCCATCAGATCCCCCACATGATGGTATCTTAATTCTTCTGGGAAGCAGATACACTGGGATAATTCTCTTTTTATATAATTTTACTCAACAGAAACAGAATTGAAAATACAACAGATTTTTTTACAGAAGAAATAACACAAGGAAAAATTCATAGTACTCTTACATCAGTGCCAGAATATTGCTATGTTAATATAATTTTTCCCCTCAATGTATAATTTAGGAGTATGCTGGGATAGGAATTAATCTTGCCAGTTCAAAGGGTTATTCACAGATAAGATCACTGTGGTTATTTTACAATTTATACTCCTTACTATAATGTTCACTTGTTGAATTTATGTATAATTGTCATGAAATTTTGATTCAACACTTCACATTTTCTGGGATACTAGTCATTATCATTAGACTCATTTAATTATGCAAATATTTAGTTGTATAAACTTATGTGAATGTTTACACAAATGCAAACATTTTTCAATATTTTATACAACTGCAAATAATTATGGTGTTTTGCAGTTGCTTTTAGTTGACTCCTTGTAGATGATAAGGGTATTCTTTCCTTTCCCTGCAAGGATCCACCTGTGGCAGTGACTCTTGGACTTCGAATGGAAGAAATGATTTTTAATCTTGCGGATACACATCTATTTTTTAACGATTTGGAGGTAGGTGTCAATATACTGTAATGTATGTGACTGTACATCCCAGTAACTCCTTGTTTTCTGCCAGTTCTCACTAGTGACAAATAGAATCTCACAGGAACAATTCTGTGTCATATCTCTGCTTGCCAAATAAATGTCTGTGCTAACAAAAGAACATAAGAAGAGTCATGCTGGATCAGGTCAAGGGCCCATCTAGTCCAGTTCTCTGTATCTCACAGTGGCCCCACCAAATATGTCTGGGAGTGCACAGGACAAGATATCTGTCTCCTGATACCACTCCCCTGCATCTGGCCCTTGAAGTACCCCTGTTTTAAGCCTGGAGATTACACATCTCCATCATGGTTTGTAACCTGTGATGGACTTTTCCTCCAGGAATCTGTCCAATACCCTTTTGAAGGCATCCAGGGCAGATGCCATCACCACATCTTGTGGCTGGGAGTTCCACAGACTAACAACATGATGTTAATGGTAGACTCTTTACAAATGACTGATGGGGAGTGATATCTGAAATTATTTAGTAACACCTGCCACACCTGTGCACTGTAGTGAAAGGAAATATGCTTTATTGAATTGTCTGTTAGACATTTAAACTATAGAACTGACCACATCTACAGGTAGTCCAAATAATCTGAATAACCTTAATAATAACGCTGTGTAGGAAAATGAAAATGGTAATGATTGTAGCATTTTGGTAGTTGCTTTCCCCTTCAATTGTATATTATAAATCATTTTTCCCTTAGCCCCAAAATAACTCCAGCTACTATTTGTAAAGCCAGTATTTCATATTTGTGTTATTCTTTAACTCAAAGCTTATTGAGCCATTATCCTACTCAGCAGCAGCATCCATAGGGATAAAGGGGCAGCTCTCCATGTTAGAAAGAAGTTGAACATCTGGGTTCTTGCTCTTATTTAGAACCTACAGACAAGTAGGAACCTTTTCTCTCCCTCCTTGTATTGAGAAAATGAGAGGCGGAACTAGCTCCTCTTTTGTGCCCATGTTGGTGATGCCAAATAGGATAAAAACTGAATGCAGCTTAAATGGTACATTACTATAGCTTCCAGGTTCAGTGAGAGCCTGTTATTTTTTTTTAAATACAATCTTGTGATCTTAACCTTCTGATGGATATCCTCCTTGAGGAAGTGATACCTTGAGCATGAGATACGAAGTGGCAGGCTCTGAAAGTAGAAAAGTATATTCATATCACTGTTAGACTTCGAAGGCAACTTTGTACACACAAGTTAGCTGGAGGAGTCATTTGGAAGTGCACTGGTTGCCCAAGTTTCAGAGGGGTCAGAAAGGTATCAGATAGAAGATAAAGACTTCTCGCAGACAAATAGAATGGTGATGTTATATATGTCTTTTTTAGTGTTTAAAAATACATTGGGGCCCCACTATCTGCTGGGGATCAGTTCCAGGTTGTCATGTGGATAATGAAAACTGTGGATAAGAGAGAACACCAAACCGCCTCCAAAACTGCTGTTTTATGACATTTGCTTGCTTTACAGCTGATGTTTTACGTCAGTAGCTTGCTTTACAGCTGCTGTTTTACATCAGTAGCTTGCTTTACAGCTGTTGTTTGTGATAGTAGCTTGCTTTCACAAAAGAAATTTTCAAAGAAATGCAGTAATTTAATTTTATATAGAAGTTTGATGAGTTTAAAAACATTTTAATTATTTCTCATTGTAAATTATAAAAACAGTCATTCTATGTAATTTTTTGGCTATTAAAAAAAGCATTTCTTGTGTTATTTAATCCATACTCGTTCTACTGTTATCCAGTAGATAATAGTGAATGGGAATTCTTGTTCGTCTTCAAGACTGTAACTTCTAAGATCTGCTTTATAAGAGAATTTTTGTTTTTACTGCAGTGAGTCATTGTTTTTATTGGATAATGAAATTACTGACAATTCCAAAAGGATCATTCTTGGGGTCATCCCCAGGTTTTGCACTCCTTAGTAAAAATGTCAAGTTCTGAAACATTCCAGTAAGGAACTAGTTGCACTGCAACATGATTTAAATTAATGTTGTGGCATTTGGTAATGGAAAATATATTTTATCTTTCCTAGTTTTGCAGCCATTGGCTCACTGTGTATAGCCAGTTCTGTAGCTGTATTGAAAGGTATTTTACCTAGAAATTCAAATCAGGAGAGACCTTTTACCTTATGTCAATCCAATCTGTTACGGTCAACAACAATATTCTGATGTTGTGCTAGCAAATTGTTGAGCTTCTACTGGGAGTGGGAGGAAATTAATTTAGGCCGAGGTCCTAAAAGTACTTGGCTTATATTCTAAAATAACTATGTACAATTTTCCCTTCAGTGAAAAGTTGTTAGTCTAAGTACTTGTACAGTTTTGGCCTAAAATTTGGACATTTTTACTGGGATTGTGGTAAACAATGGCATTTTTGCAGGTATTTTTCTTCTGGTATCTGATAAAAAGGGCTATAATTGAATTGTAAGGAATTTCAGAAAACAGCATAAGAATGTTATCTAATGTTTTCTTTTTAATGTTTATCCAAGCACAATAGGAAGTTCAAGTTCAAGTTCAATTTATGGAAAGAGTGAGCCATTGAGAAGGAGAGAAAACTACCTTTTAAAAAAATCATATGCAAGTAGTGTAAAGCCTTCTTTCAGAATTAGACAAAATTTATTTTCTTAAACTAATTGCAGTTTTGATCATAGCTAGAGCAGACCCAAGGAATCAAATTCTATCCATAGTTGTAAGTTTTAGAGGAGGAATCAATTGATTAAAGGTCAGTATTTTTGTTATTTAATTTGTGTTGTACACCGCATCATCTAGCCCGAAAGCTACTCTGGGCAGTTTACAGTAACATAAAGTATATAAATTATAAGGTAACAATAACCAACCATTAGGAATACAAAACTAAAAAAAATACAAATTAATTTAAAGTTACAAAATGTAATGCAACTTAATAACAATCTAGAACAGGCATGCCCAAAGTCAGGCCCGGGGGCCAAATGCGGCCCGTTTTCAAATTTCAAGTGGCCTGTGGCTTCTTTTCCCCACTGGCTCAGCCTGTCACACATCCCTGCCAGCTGGCCTCTCCCCATACTGAATGGAGGCATCAGCTTGCAGTTTTACAGTGTCCATGCTTCTGTCCACCCAACCAGCCACCTGCCCAGCCTACCCGCCCCCAGCTCCGTTGCTGCAGCGTCCTCCCTGCCTCCTTGTATGTTACAGAGACTTGTCCAAAGTCTGGCCCAGGGGCCAAATGCTGCTAAATGGTCGGCCCCCACACATTTTCACCTCGACAAATCTGGCCCTCCTTGCAAAAAGTTTGGACACCCCTGATCTAGAATGAATAAAATTAGGGTAACGAAATAAGCAGGAAATCAATCATAAAACAGACAGACATAGCAAGAGATGGAATGGGGAATTTTTCAAATCCAGAGGATGCAAAGAACAAGAATGAGGGAAGGCAACTCTAAAAAACCAAATTTTCAACTGGTAGTAGTTTCCATCCTTGAGTAACCCAGGTATTCTTGGGACTGCATGACCAAAATCCTCAGCCAGCACAGCGGGTGGTGAAGGCCTCTGGGGAACTGGAGTCTAAGAACACCTGGCTTACCTAAGGATGGGAAGTACTGCCATAAACTATGGCTGCACCTAGACAGATTTTTACTGGTCACAATTCTGCATCCTACTGTGATACCTTGGATAGACTACTGTCACATTGTATGCAGCTGTTTGGATAGACTACTGTCATGTTGTATGCAGCTGTTTGGATGAGCAGTGAAACGTTTCTATCTCTCAAAAAGAAGTCCAGTAGCTATGACTCAACCTCCAGATAAACTCACCTGGATGACTGAGAATCTTCACAGACATAATTCAGTATATGATTTTGAAACTTCAGTTAGCATGAAACACTTCCCCAGGATTGAAATAACTTCAGTGGTATCTAATTTATTTCCAATCCTGGTTCAAATCAACTCGGCTAAGTTCATCCACTCCAGATTCAATTATCCCATCCAGCGCAAAAAAAGAACGGCCAGAACCAGCATGTTGTGTATATGTAGTTGAATGTATTGGGGGGGGGGGGCTATGCCATCCTCATGGCTAGCAGAAATTGTGATGTGATAGAACAATATGACACTTCAGCCTATATGTTGAAGTGGTTTAGAATCACTAGCCTGGAGAAGCCCAAGACCAGCTGCTGTGAAACTGTATATGAATCTAGTCTGACTTAGTCAACTAACATAGATCTATATGATTCTATTTCAAGTTGTCTGTTTGGTTGATCTAAGTTCTGTTTTATTTCTGGAAGACATGGTCACTCTTATAAAATGGTAGGTGCACCACAGCTTCTAAGAAAAGTTTCTATAGAAAAGTGTCTAAGAGATTATTAGTCGCACCTTATACAGTATATAATATTTGTTGTTGTGAACTTTTCTTGCTGTACAGTGTGAACAAGAAATGTAACAGCCTCACTGCTTTTTTCTTTTATTTATCTGATTCTGCAGTACATAGCTGTTAATAGATAACAGTTTAATGTTTATTTTGTTTTGTATAAAGAAAACTTGACATGACTAGTGGTGAGCAGAAAACCTTGATGTGCTAAAAAAGATTGTAGGCCCTTTGCTTTATGGAAATTGATTTAAAAAATATTGGCTACCGCAGCTAAAGAGAATTCAACATATAGAGTACTTTGAAGATTATGGAGGTGTGAAAGCTGATAAGATATAAAAGAATGGGGGCCTGGCGTAATTAAATCTTAAATGTGCAAATTCTGCCATCTTCTGGCAGTAAAAGTTCTTATAGATATGTTAAATGTCTTGAAGCATTACCACACAGTACAGATTTGGCAACAAGATTTATCAGTGCTTCCTTTTTTTCCCTATACACTTTCAACAGGAATGTGATCAAGTACATATAGATGATGTTTCTTCAGACGACAATGGACAAGACCTAAGGTACCCAACGCCTTTAAAAATTGTAATAAAATTATGTGAATATATATTTTGTAGGAAGAGCAAGTATTCACTTCTGCATATTTTGGGTGTTTGCAGTACCTACAGTTTTGCAACTGATGGCTTCCATGCAGCTGCAAGTAGTGCAAACCTTTGTCTGCCAACAGGTGTAAGAGGAGGAGTTGACTGGATGAGAAAGCTGGCATTCCGTTACAGAAGGGTAAAAGAATTGTATAATACCTACAAGAACAATGTGGGAGGTAAATCTTATATTATTTTCAAAATATGAATTACTGCTCACTACATATGAATCTTTACTCTAAATTTTTCTGAATATAGTGCCTGCTCAAGTTAATTGTTAGCACTTTCTGAACTCTAGGTTGTTTTGATGCTATTCAAGAAAAATCAACAAATAAAGATGGGGAAATCTGTGTACTGAACTTGAGATCTGAATGACATGCTTTAAACCATCAAGTGCAAAGTCCCTCGTGCACTGTACAATTTTACGCTTTGAATAGACTTTGAACCCTTTGCTCCTTTCATCATGTAGAAACAAACAAGCAAGCAAGCCAACTGAAAACTTCTCCGCTGGTGAAGGCAGGGCATTTTCACAGAGAGTGCACAGTAGAATTGTGGTAACTTAACTTGATGATCTGCTAGGTTATGTCAATAAAGAAAGGGATCTTGGTTATTTGTAGGAATGTAATGATATTTCTTACCTGTAGCCCCAAAGGGGGTATACACTAGCTCAGTGATGGAGAACCTTTTAGAGTCCAAGTGCCCAAATTGCAATTCAAAGCCCACTAATTTTTTGCAAAGTGCCAATACAGCAATTGAACCTGAATAGAGGTGGCTGTGAAAGGGGGATGTTGGGTGCCCACAGAAAGGGCTCTGAGTACCACCTTTGGCACCCGTGCCATAGGTTCGCCAACACTGCACTGGTTCCTTGGTTTTGAGCATAATCTGTTCCAGAAATATGCTTGTAAACCAAATATGCTTGTAAACCAAAAATATGCTTGTAAACCAAAATACTCTTATATCAATGTAAATTTCCCCATTAGAAATCGTGGAAACTCAGATGATTCAATCTGGGGTCCCATAGACCACATACTGTACACATAAAATGCCAAAACTCAGAAAAGAGAAGTTGGCTAGAAGTCCATGTCCACACCATGGTTTAGGTGCCTGGCTGCGTAATCTTCTCTGCTTGGGACTATTAGATTTTACTCTGTGTGTTTAATGTGACAATAGTACAATGCACTTTGTAGCCCCATATATACTTGTATGACTAGAAATGGTTTTAAAAATTAAAACGGATGTAGAAAACAAATTACAGAAAAATAAAACAACCCAACCTGATTCACCTTTGGAAATATTCCTGGCTGGTGCAAGGGAGACCTTCCTTTCTCTCTCCTGCTCCTGCTTTAGAGGCTTGACTCCAGGCAGTCACCCACAATCTAGCAGGGGGAGAGACAGAGAGCCACAATTGGCTCTCTTGTGATCATGTGACCTAGTCCAGTGCTTGTATTGCAAGACACTGTGTGTTGATCAAGGCAAAATTAAGAAGAAATGTTTGCTTGTCTTGCAAAACACCAAAGTACCTGTAAACCAAAGTATTATTGTAATCCAAATGAGTCCTATCTCTAAATGGAGCAGTGCTCTGCAATCTACAAATTCATAATATTTCTATTTTGGCCAAAAGTGTTCATTGTAAGAATGGGCATGGGAGGGGCGGAGAGAGAGAGATTTTCCAGTCCTTTGCTCTTGGAGAGAAAGAAAAAGTATTTAGTTGAACAAGGTAGCTTGTCAAACTTTGCTTTGAACCTGGGTTTTAAATATCCCCTTGGTTTTTCTCAGGGGTTTCTTAAGTGATACTAAAACTATTTGCATAGGTATAGTAATTTGTTGTATTGCTGTTACTTTTAAAACTTCAAAACATCTGCATAAAATCTAAAATTTTAGAATTTAGCTGGAAAATGTCAGAGTATTCCAAGAATGTATTTTATCCTCTACCCTCTGTAAAGGTAATGAGGAAGGATGTTTAAAGAGACACATTACATTGGCAAAATTTGATACTAGTTATTATAGATCATGTAACAAAATATTACGCTCTGGATATCTTCCAAACATAACTTGTAGCACATTTCTTCTGTGCCCTGATGCTAACTTGCTTTCTAAAAGAACCTTATAGCCAAACATAAGTACACAGGCTTTTTTCCATCTCCCCATTCCTGTCGTATTGGAGGCTAGATGTCATCATGGCAATCTTAACTTTGAATGTAACCGTTCTAAATAATGATACAGGATTACAACCAAACCAAATCTAAGGTTATCAGCCACTAATTCATTATCTTTCCTGTGCTGCTTTTCTGATTTATTTTCCCTTGACTGATCAGCTGTTGTAAGAAGCCGTACTTTTAATTTTTTTGTTGTTATATGGTTTCTTGTTTATTAATTTTCCTTTGTATTTCTTCATTGGCTAATCTCTTCATTTTAGATTCTTCTGTTTTATAGTCTGTATTGAAGTCCATGACTTTATGGCATGAAGTACAACAAAGAGTACAGAGAACCATACCAAGTGTATTTTCAAATACATATTTAACATTTAATTTTAATATTAAAGAAGGTACTCCAAGCCATCTCTTTTCTTTACTTTTATCATGTAGCTATGCTCCCAATGTTTGATCAACCTAATCCCAAAGGAGTTAAATTTGTCAGTACATTCCATATTTTTATTTAGGAACTTTTTTCAGACTGCTTTCTTTTTACTAATTACCCTAAAATTGGTTTTCTTAACATTTATTATAGACCGCATTAATTAATGCTTACTTTGTTGAATTTCCTAACAACCTTTGTAGCTAGTAGTGGTGTTACCTGTATATTGTGTGCTAGTATTAACTGACATTTATACTATCATCTGAGACACCTTCTCTAGAGGTGTTCTTATACATTCTTACTTTTCCATTCTTCATTTATTTGTTGAAGCTTTTTGTTACTGGTGCCAGATGCCAGTTATACGAATATATCTTCTGTCAAGATTTTTGTTGAACAAGAACTACATCAGACTATTTTGTTGAACTTGGTTAAAAAAACTTTTTTATAGTTTCCAAAGCAAGCCAACAGGTATTCCTGTCATAGCATTTCTCCTTAAGTATGTATAGACAGAATGGATTTTTGCTGGCTCCTTTTCAGACTCCAAAACCCACTTGATTCCTGCTACTTGGCACTTTACAAATTCTGCCACATGCAATATGGAGGCTTTATGGAAATAGTTCATTTAATTGCCCTGTTTAGCATTGTTTATTTTTGGATATGCAATACAGTTTTGTGTTTCGTGTGCTGTCTGGTCAGAACTGACTTCTAGAGACACTCATAGGGTTCATAAGGTAATGAGATATTTAAGGAGTGGTTTTACCAGATCTATTTCCCATTGAGTTTCCATGGCAGAACTGGGGAAATGAGCCCAGCTATTCTGAAATGCACTCCGTTTCTCTATCTACTACACCACACTGAGTGCAATATAGTTTAATCAGGTCTAATGCGGATACATGCATCTGCTTACATAGTACACATTCATTTGTAAAGCACTTTAATGCACGTTACTGAGTATTGGCAGACAATTTGCTAAATAACTGCACAGCATTAAATGGCCCCAGATTGATATTTGACTGCAGCTTTTGACAATGATTGATAAAACTGAATGTTGTATTCAGAGTACTGTTTTCATTTATGTATCAGGACTTCTTGGCCCTGCAAAAAGAGATGCATGGCTACAATTAAGAGCAGAGATTGAAGCTCTTACTGACTCCTGGCTAACAAATGCACTTAAATCATTATCAATCATTAGTACAAGGTAAGTACATGCACAACTGTAAATATCAATGCCTATGTATCAGAATAGCATTAAAAGAAAATCTGTGTTGAATTATTCCAACATTCTAGCAGACAGATTAGGCATATAGAAAGCTGACTTTTTTACCTAATTACATTATTGTTTACCTAAATGTTGTCTTTCTAGTATTTCCAGTAGAGGTTCTAGTCTGGATTGGATATGCTAGGGATTTAAACTGAGGCCTTCTGCATGCAAGCATGTACCTTTCTATTTAGTTATAGCCCTCTAGAGTTTCAGGTTTGCTTATTTATTATTTAGGACTGTCTTTAGCATAAAGCAATTTGTATATGACTGTATAGAGACAGCATGAAGTCCTTTGTCTTTGTTGCTTCAATTTTGGACTTAGCTTCACACAAGCAATTAGTGATTTGAAGGCAGAGGGAGGACCTGTCTCTATTTTAAGAAACATATACTCCTTCCACCTTCAAATAACCTACCTATATTGGACTTCCAACTGGTGTGAGCCTCCACAGGAATGGAACAATTAAAAAGGTCCACCCCAGGTTATTCTGGTGGATATGAATTATTTCCTGAAGAAAAGGTTTAATAAAATAGCAGGAGTGACAGCTAGAGCATCATTGAAGGAATCTTGGGGGTGAATCAGGCTGAAAATCGATCTGAAAAGCACTCTGCAGCAACAGGAAGCCCACACACACAGCTCTGGAGAACTGCCACTATAATTACCTCTCCTGAGCCGTTGTCTTTAATGATGCCTCAGTCATCCATGCCTCCTTTGCCATTTGATTAAAGGGGGAGGGGAAGACTGCTCAGGTTGAGGTTGCAGAGTTAGATAAGGAGAAGAAGGTAGACACTGAAGGCTTTCAGAAGGGATGGTCAATACTTCTATTTTTCACCCTGTGGCAAAGCAGAAAATTATTCCTTTCTTTGTATTTTAATCCTCCTCCTTTTTTCTCCTTTAGTGCTGTGAGGGTTACAGCCCCTGTGGCTTCCATCTTCTAGTCATTTTGGGTTTTATTGTAATGTAATGATTCTGTGACTAAATTTGTTTGTATTTGTTGTGTATTAATATTGTAAAAAGCCTTGAGCACAGCCTACTACTGGAAACATGAGGCAAAACTGGAAATAATAGCAACAGCATTAGCAACAACAACAACTACTACTACTACTACAGTGCATTTATAGGTTGACAATGAACACCAAATTGTATCTAAACATAAAGAGCACAATCAGGCAAAGCTATAGGTCCAACCTGAAGTAGTTGTTATACATATGTATCAAGGAACTTTTTTAAAAAAAATAGTTTTGAAAACAGGTTGTAGTTCAGTAGAAGCATCAGTAGTGGAAGAAAGAAAATAATGAAAATATCGTGATTTTATTTTTTGATATTATTTTATTATCTGGCACAAGGCCACCTCTGGTTTTGGATCATACAGAATTATTCTAAGGTATATAGAAGGCAATTTAAGCTTTGATTGTGGTATTTTCACTGATGAATAAGAATAACAGATTTGGAATAAAAATTCATTCCAGACACACATTGATCATTACAATGTTTCCCCCATCTCTTCCTGTAGGAGTAACTGTGTAAATGTCTTGGTAACAACAACCCAACTTATACCAGCTCTCGCTAAGGTCCTGCTGTATAGTTTAGGAGGTGCTTTTCCTATTGAAAATATTTACAGTGCTACAAAAATAGGTAAGGAAATTAGTTTCCTTAAGCTTCTCTTATTTCATGGATCCCAAGTCATACCATAAAACAGGACATTTTTAATAATGATAAACTATACGTTGTTCAGAACTTTGTAAAGAACAGAAGGCCATATATAATTAATGCATTTAATCACAGGAAATAAACATACTGTACTTTATCTGTCACTTTAATGAACACGGTCTTTGTAAGAAAATGGATGGTGTCTGTGTTGCTTCTATCAAACTGAATATTTAGGACTTTTATGCTTGAATACGGAAGTTTATTCAGCCTTTCAAAACATGGGGACTGCAGACTTCGAGTCACAGACAGTTTCTAGTTTTCTTCTGGGTACAATAGTTGGGCTGCAGCAGGGTTCCTTGCTAGCAAGGTCTGCTTAGAAACTCTACTGATAATGGATGACATGCTGCATTTGGTCGTTCTAGAGAGAAAGATGATGTGAAAATATTTAAAGCTAATACCAGTACATTTTAAAATAATTAAATAGGAAAAATAAAAAGAGAAGTCAAGCCACTAACCAAAAATGAAGAAACAAAACGGAACCAATAGGCCTGCTCCATTCAAGCTTTGCTTCAGGCAGCTCACAAAAGGAAGGAAGGGCTTTTTGTACAGGTGGCTCTCCAGTACTGCAGTTCAGCATTGCAGCCTCATAGCAGTAGCATCTCTTCTCGCTCACTCTCACTGAGACTTCAGCCACCATGAGGCTGGGCAATTGGATTAGCTCTACAACAGGCATGTCCAAACTTCATCCCTCCAGAGGTTTTGGATCACAGCTCCCAGAATTCCAAGCCTGTATTTCCAATGACTAAGGACTGTGGGAGTTGTGGTCCAAAATATCTGGAGGGCCAAAGTTTGGACATGCCTGCTCTACAATGTTACCCTGCCAAACCAAAGATACTGGCCTTTATTTGTAAAATAGCTCATGGTGATGAACTCAGTTTTGTGTTAGTTTTGGACACATGTACAGTCGTTAGATAGACCTAATTGTGTTCTTTTTCTTTCATTTTAACTTCCATTAATTTTCCATTTCTTTGGTTTTAAAGCCTAAGTGGTCTGAAAGTTCTTCTTTTATGGGCCTCTCTTGATCTTCATAGATCTTTGTGATACCTCTTTTTGATAGCTCAAATAAGGAGTGCATTGTTTTTCAGGAAAAGAAAGCTGTTTTGAACGTATAGTGTCCAGGTTTGGCACTAACATAACTTATGTTGTGATTGGAGATGGCCGAGATGAGGAGCATGCAGCTAACCAGGTAACTTCTTGCTGAACTGTATCTCATTTATCTTCCAGGAAAAGAAAGTTGCTTTGAACGAATAATGCAAAGGTTTGGCAGAAAAGTAGTATATGTTGTAATTGGGGATGGTGTAGAAGAAGAACAGGCAGCAAAAAAGGTAATCTGTCTCATGAAATGTTGGTGTGATACAAAAATATGGATGCAAGCTTACTCTGTTTGCATTTCTCTTAGAATAGCACACTGGCAAATAATTAAAGTTGGCACATGCCAGGGATATGGAGATATAAAACTTGCAATTAAACCATTTGGATTCGAGCATATGCTTTATGATAATTTGTATGAGAAAGGGTAACACCAGGCAAATGAAATCAGCAAACAAATTTGACAGTTTGAGAAATTTTATGAAGAGAGGCATGGAAAAAATCAGCCATTAGAAAATAAAAATTACCAATAAAGAGTTTTATTTTTTTTAAAAAAGAAAGGTAATTGGTTTAGTTTCCATAGAGGGTCCAGAAACACAAATCATTAAACTGTAGAAAGAGAGCTTTATAAACAATAGGTCTTGGGAGAATATGATTTATTCATTCATTCATTTGATTTATTCGATTTATATATTGCCTCATTAGTGCATACAGTGCTCTGGGCAATTTACAGGTTTAAAATCCTGCAGACACCACATTCTTCTGTATCTGTAAGGAATAATTATATTAGGACGTTTCTGTATCATCAAAATTTCAATTTGGTGCACATAAAATGTATCACTAAGTACTTATTCTGATACTTTGTAATTAAGTGAGAGCATTTAAAAGCTCATTAGTAAGTGTCGTTAGTATTGCTGCATGGATTTGCATTTTTGGAAAAGTCCTATACTTATGGGAACTGCAATCTAAAACCCAAAAGTTCTGCTTTACCTGTAGTAATGTTTGTCTAAGTGGAAATCTTCAAAAATTCAACATGTCACAGAATAATGATAAAGGTAAAGAAGACATATACTTTGTGAGTTACAATTAGATTATATAAATCTGTCTTCTGGAAATTTAAACATTTTTAATAACAGAATCTCCTGGTTTGGTCTTTGACTATAACCGATTTATTGATTTATTGCCAATTAAATGCTGGTTCCAAATGGTTGCTTTAAGTAGATGAAGTTCAGGTGCTGGGATTGTCTTGTAGCCTGTCCAGAACACCAGGTGGTTGGTTTCTTTACTTTATGATTGGCATGCTTTCCTCTAACTGTTCTTGTTCCTTGCATGAACATTTGTGGAAGTTATAACTGATATTTTTCACTAATAGATCTGAACTGAATGAAAACCAGGTTCTTAAAATTCAATGAAGATGTGTGCAATTCTGCGCCACAGAGTGTTTTAATTTCTTGAAATTATTTTTCTCAGTTCACAGAGGACTGAAAATAATATCACACTTGTTGATGCTGATAACAATAGACCTTTTTCATTGATGGCACAATAGCAACCTCGTGGTTGGTTATGTTAATATTAGTGTTAATTCACTAAAATATTCATTCACAGAAAACAGCCAGAGCTGATGACTTCATCTTAGTTCAGTAGGCAGAAGTCACAGTTCTAATGAGGATAGAAGTATAATTCACTTGGACAAAAAGTTACTGTTGGCTTCATAACAAGGAGGAAGTATGGAGGTCCAATTGTGGGCACATTTTGTGCACCTATTTACAGGAGAGAAATTTGAAAGTTTTCTTTGATATATTTCATTTCAAGTAGGTATGTGAGACACTCCACTCTTTCTCCACATTACTACAAGATCTGAAGTCATCATAAGTTTTTACACTTGCACACTGAATCTGCCTGCAGTTATTCAGGCCTTCCAGACTTAAAGTAAATAATGTAGCATAATTTCTTGAACAAAAGTACTTTTTGTATACTAGAAAGTATCTTAGTCAGATTTAATAATTGCATTATAAAATTTGAGCTTAATTTTTTTTATATCCCTGCTTAATATAAATAAGAGCATTTACCTAAAATTTTAGTTCAGATCTGTTTGGATTGGGGATGTTCTTGATGGTTCGTTAAGAAAAGCAGAATATTTTTTTTTTAATTTCACTTGTATATGTATGCAAGTATATACATAGATCTGTTTTGTGAACTATATCACTCATTTTCCCCCTTTTCCCCTTAACTAATACAGCACAACATGCCTTTCTGGAGGATATCTAGTCACTCAGACCTTTTGGCTCTCCACCAAGCGCTGGAACTAGAGTACTTGTAACTGTTGCTACCTAGCTGACAAATTCTTTTTTATATTGCAAAGTACACTGAATATTTTTAATGTGTGATCCGATGCCTCCGGCTTTACACATACATGATGGTCTTAAGAAGGAAAAGCAATATTCAGGATGAAAATTCCATTGTGAAGAATTCAGATTACTGAATGGAGTTGCAGCTTTTAATTCTATACAAGGATTCTCTACATGGTCTTATATACATAGCATTTAAAGAACTATAAAAGGAGGTTACTGGAACTCACCAAATGAGCCCTAAGCAGAGTGAATAGCTTTTGCAACGGACTCATACTGGGAAAACAGTGACATGCATTTTCTGATCAACAAAGGTGGTATTCAGCAACATTCCTCACTATGGGATATATTCTCACCACTGAGGTTTGAATCAAACTTTAGTCTACCTACGTAGCCCAGAAAATCTGAATTGGAATGCACTCAAGACTGTACGACGACAATCCTGTCCAGATCTGTAATATGTGTAAATTATTGATGAAAATAATTTACTGTGACTTTATTAGCAACTGACTTGGGAAATGGATGCAATTTATTTCTTTTATTTTGGAGGTGTGTGGGATGGGGTTATATTATAATAATTATTGTCTGTTTTATAAGTTTGGCAAACAGAATGTGCATAATGATGTGTTGTGCCTTAAAAGACATGATCTTGTTTGTGTGTTACAATGGTTTAACATTGGTTTAAGACTGTTTAGATAAAAAAAATATTTTTTGTGATAGTTTTTGACATGACCAAACTTCAGATTCAAGAATTCAAACAGCATTGCTGCATCAAGAGCTCACAAGTGCTTATTGCAGTAAGTGGGGGATGATAATAATGGAGAGCTCGCATTTATATTTAGTTTCTTAATAATTCCACTGACTGTAGGAGGCACATAAGTTAAGAGGATGTTGGGCAAATGGAATGATAATGGGCAGCATAACCATTTTTAAGCTGATTTTTTTCTATTTTTGTCTTTAATGGAATCAAAATAGTTGTGTTCATGAATTATTTGCAGACAATGAGTCTGAGTTTATGGAATGCATGTAAAAGCAGGGGACAACTATCCATTAACTTACTCACAAATTATAGTTTAACATGCAGAGGTTTATATGTGGACATTGCTGAGTGATATCCAAAGGTGTTCCTAGAATTTATGAATTAAAAGGGAAGCTAATGAAAATAGGCAAGTAGAACTTGAGTTCCCAACTCGATCAGATTCAATAAAAGAAGTTGTAGAAAAGCCAAACAATACTACTCAGTTCTGGAAACCTAGAATAGGAATAATGTCTTCCTAAAATGAAATAGCTATTAGTACTCAAACTTGAGTCATCAGTATGTTTATGCTATATATGGATTAAAGTTCATTTCAGTCCATGCATTTCTGTCAGCTCCCAGGTTAATTAAATATTTTCCATTTGGTTTTGACTCAAGCATATAGATGGTAATAAGAATGGGTCTCAGTAGAGCTTTCTTGCCTTCTCCCTTCCCAGCTGCCCTTTCTTACTCTATACTGGATACTACAATGTGTGCACCTTTACCTGCAGCATTGTACGTACATTACTTGCAGTAAGGTATTTGAATGTTTTATATACCTATCCAGCAGTTCTTCTGCTCTCCAAGATTCCAGCTTCTAAATTATTCTTGCATATCTGACTGCAGCATGTAAGCCACTGCTTGCAAGAACAGGATGTTCATATATCCTGCTAATGGGAAGATACTGGTTACAGAATTTACTCCCAAAGGAAGTTGGCCTCCTTCCTGAAAGTGAAAACATTTTTAACTGGCTTAGCTTTGGGGGTCTTTCTTTCTTTCTTTCTTTCTTTCTTTCTTTCTTTCTTTCTTTCTTTCTTTCTTTCTTTCTTTCTTTCTTTCTTTTACAATGATGTGGTGTCCCTTGTTAGAGACAAAAGACAATACAGAAGTGTTTTATAAATAAATGATACCATTCCAGACATACACTTCTGTCCTCTCCAAGGCTCTGTCCACAAGGTATTCCTTGTCTCAGCATGTGCAAGTTGTAGACTAGGATCCTGGGTGAAAAAAACAAGGGTAGGAATGAACTGTGGATACTGGACATCTCCGCACCTAAAATATGCATGCTTGACTGAGGGCCTTCTAGATAAGGATCAGAAAAAGAATGTGATTCTTCTGAAACTTCCTACAGGTACAGGAGGAAATTTGTGGGGAAGGTAGATTCTGGTTGTTAACACATTAAAGGCAGGATTATATAAACTGTCCTTACAATTCTTTTCTCTGGTTTTGTGGTTCCATTGCATCAGCCATAAACAAATACAACTTTTGTTCTGCATCAGTTTTTGGTTTAAACAGTAATTTGTAGTAGTATGTGATGAGACATACTGTTTAGTCTCATGATGTGGTGCATGTGTATACTGTTAATGAGAAAATGGCAAGATTGATAACCCCACAGATGGAAATATGTATGTGATTTTGTCTTAAAGTGTGTTCTATATAAGGTACTGTGAAGGACAGCCCTTTTGGATTGATTAGTTCGTAAGCTTCTGTGTAAGCATCCTGGTTTTACAATGCAAAGGTCCACAAAATTAGGAAGCAAGAGTTGAGAAGAGTTGCTGTTCACTTAGCATATGTTTTACCAAACATTAATCAGTCTATAATATGAATACAAAGCCTACATTGGCTGCAGTGCAATGCAGTTTTATGAAAGGTTTACTCAGAAGCAACTCGCACTATGTTCACTGGGGCCTTCCCCAGTGTGCACAGGAATGCAAGCTGGAGTTCTCGCCTGTGCTTTCTTTTGCATTGCCAAAATTTACACCAGTTCAGGAGGGGCTTATAGTTGCAGTGTCTCTTGACTTCGCCTGTGAAAATGTTAGCTAAAAATCATTGAATCTCTCCCAAGATCTGTTTTGGTCAAAGTTAGAAAATCAGTTGTGTTCTTTAAAGCAACCCTCCACTTTTGATCTGTGATTATTCCACCCCTATCTTCACACTGTCAATTAAACATGGTTCCAGAAGGGAATACTTGATATCATCATTTCCGATGAGCTGTGCAAAATAGTTCACCATTGTGTTCTTTAGCAGGTACAGATAAATATACATATACCCCCAAAATAAGAACATAGAACATAAGAAAATAAGAAGAGCCATGCTGGATCAGGCCAAAGGCCCATCTAGTCCAGCTTCCTGTATCTCACAGTGGCCCCACCAGATGCGTTTGGGAGCGCATGAGACTAGATATCTGTCTCCTGATACCACTCCCCTGCATCTGGCCCTTGAAGTACCCTGGTTTAAAGCCTAGAGATTACACATCTCCATCATGGTTTGTAACCTGTGATGTCCACGAAGCCTACGATTCTCATTTAAAATGAAATATCTCTTAAATAAGATTTTGACCATTAATATTTGCACACCATTGATTCAAAGATTGCATTTATTAAACATTGATTTCAAAGTTTAATAAATGCAAACTTAAATTGTACTTAAATTGTACTTAGAGACTCCTCTTTTGGCAAGTTTGGCTGTAAATGTAGCTTTCTGTTAGTTTTTTTCCCCTTCATTTAAAATCATACATGTATAAAGGAGTTCATCTTATTTTGACAAAACGATAGAACGTCACTGGATGGTGTTTTTTCTCCAGTCATTTGGGGTTAATATAAGACTGACAATGATGTCATCCCGATTGTCATATACTCAGCTCTGTTCTTCACTGAGTCTTCTGTTCACTGTTCCAGTAATACTCTGATTTGCAAAACTAAATCGTAATTTCTGACCTCTGTATGATAGACAGAGGAATCAAAATTGCCAAATCTCTGGGACAAGCTGTGTCAAATATTTAGTACAGCTGTCTCTCCGTGACAAATTCAAATGTTGCTATTGATTCCCCCTCCCCCCAAAAAAAAATTTCAAGGCAAGTAAGTAGTATTCACACACCTCTTCTCAAGCCAGAATTTACGATATATTGAATTCCCAATAAATCATGGCTTTCCACGTGTTGAACTACAGTCACTTGGATTGTCATTGTAGTTTATTTCACACACAAACAAATGTTTTTGTTTGAATCCCAATCCCACCACCCAGAAGAATAAAATTGTCATGTGCTTTAAAAATGTTTGTGCAATCAAGATAAGTGAACATTGTGCCTTTGCAGCTGCTGTACCACTAAAAATGGAAACAGCACCTAAATGTTAAGCACTTTGAGTGCTGTGCTTCAGAAGATATGCAGCACAATTTGATTCAATGTAAATAGAAGGAAATGAGGGATAGGTGGACTCAATTCAGTAAACCACTAAAGTGAATTGTGGGGAGGGGGGGATGCAATAAGCAGATTGTGCACAAAAAGTATAGGGCATAGTCCATCCCTTTTTGGCTCAATGAGCACTCTTCTCTTTCTCACTAGCCCTTGGCTAAAAATACGTGCATCCAATGCATCAGCCATTGCCTGCTGTTAATAGTGCTGTGTGGCCCACTCCTTCCAAAGACCACACACAAGTTGCTTTTGCATGGAATTGTGTGGGAGCGATTGCCACTGTACTGATGGGCTGGAGTACAACAGGAACAACAACCTGAGCACACTGAAAGACATAGAACAGCATGTTCACAAAACCTAAAATACAGCAATATCTTTATTAGAACTAACCAAAGTATCACAAAATTTCTGTTCATTCAAGGAGTATGGCCAGGACCCTACTGAACCCCTGGTATAACCCAATCAGTATAAACCTCAGTTGCACATTGCTGCATGTTAAAAACAGACATTTGTTATATCACACCAGTTGGTGATTTAATGTACTAAATATGTGTGCTGACTCCTTAACTTGTGGTAACTTCCGGCTGAAATGTACACCAGTAGAGTTACGCCACCATGGTTTTTCAGTCAAATTCTGGCTGATATATCCAAAAACTCAAATAGAAAACTAATTGCTCCTGAAACTACTAAACAAAAGAGCCTAATCTACAGTAAATCATCTTTCCATTTGTTGGGAAAGTATGGGAAATGCCCACTACAGATTAAGATGTGATTTTTGCTTCATGTATATGGGGACAGGGGTGTTCTGGAGCCATGTCTCGATGCTTGGGTAAATGTGATATTAAGTGTCTTTAGAAAGCAACTTAACTGACATGAGCCAATACTGCATTTGAACTCCCAGCAGTAGCAGCCTTGTGGAACTGTTGAAGCCTAGGGTCTATGTAATGTAAGTTGGGATTTATTTGGAGATAACATTATTTAAGAAAATGTAAATTAATATTGAAAGCTTGTAAAAATGTGTATATCTTTACTGTTTCTCAATAAACACATGAAAATGATGTCATTTTCTGCACCATCACCATGCTGTGTCACCTTTATTTTTCTTTCTGGATTCTTTATATATTCATAGACTTCTGTTTCTGTGAAGATTCTCAGTCATCCATGTGAGTTTATCTGGAAGTTGAGTCATGGGAACTGGACTTCTTTTCTTGAGAGATCAAAATGTTTCACTGCTTATCCAAGCTGCTTGGATGAATAGCAAAACGTTTTGATTTCTCAAGAAAAGAAGTTCAGTTGCCATGACTCAGTTTCCAGATTTTGACCTGTGTTCTATACAAAACTGTTGCCAAGATGTGAGTGGTATTCATGCACACAGTACAGTGAAGACGGAGGGTCAGAAATACAGACCCATTTCCTAAACATGAACATTTGAGAGAGCAGGAAGTAAAGTATGAGGTAGATCAAGCTCCTGGTACTCCTGATCTGTTGAATGTTAGTCTTTCCAGTGCATACCAGTTCCAGCTAACTGCATTAGAAAAGGAGCTCATTCTGAAGGAGTTAGAGATCTCTCAGCACCAACAGCAAATTTAATTGCTAAGAGTATTGTTTTGGTAGCTAATGAACTATGGTGCCAGCTGCATTGATAAATAGTGTAGGAAATGTCTGGGGTTGCAACAATCCAGTTCCAATTATCTTCTGTTGACTACATGATGTATGGGTCAGAGTGAATCAACCCATGGTTTTCCCCTCCAAACCATACTCCCCCCCCTTGCTACTGGGGCTTTGCTTTTTTTCCACCTCCCAAATTGGAGGGATTTGCATTGGCTCAGTGGTGTGATCTGCCTGTTTCCGGAAAGACAGCAGGCATGGGCCAGTCCTGGCCTCTGGTGGGAGGGAGTTCCAGAGTTAGGGTGCAGCATCCGAGAAGGCCCTTTGGCTGGTGGGCGGCATATAAGTTAAATAAATAAATAAATGTGTTCCCATGAGGCACACCTGTGAAGGTAGTGGGATGGAGAGAAAGGCCTCTCCTGATGATCTTAGCACCCAAACCGGTTCATACTGTGAGAGTTGATCTTTGAGGTAGCTAGGACCCAGGTTGTACAGTGATTTGTACATAAGAACTTAAGAGCCATGCTGGATCAGGCCAAAGGCCCATCTAGTCCAGCTTCCTGTATCTCACCAGATGTGTCTGGGAGCGCACAAGACTAGATATCTGTCTCCTGATACCACCCCCCTGCATCTGGCCCTTGAAGTACCCCGGTTTTAAGCCTGGAGATTACCCATCTCCATCATGGTTTGTAACCTGTGATAGACTTTTCCTCCAGGAATCTGTCCAATCCCCTTTTGAAGGCCTCCAGACCAGATACCATCACCACATCCTGTGGCAGGGAGTTCCACAGACTAACAACAAGCTGAGTTTAAAAATATTTTCTTTTGTCTGTTCTTACTCTCCCAGCCCTCAATTTGAGTGGATGTCCCCTAGTTCTGGTATTTTGTGAGAGGGAGAAGAGTGTACCTCTATCCACTTTACTCATTATTATCAATCATATCCCCCCTCAGGCACCTTTTTTCCAGACTAAAGAGCCCCAAATGTTTTAGCCTTTCCTCATAAGGGAGGTGCCCCGGCCAATCATTTTAGTCTCTCTCTTCTGCACCTTTTCCTGTTCCACTATGTCTTTTTTGAGATGCAGTGACCAGAATTGTACACAATACTCCGGGTGCGGCCTTACTATTGTTTTGTATAATGGCATTATAATGTTGGCTGTTTTATTTTCAATCCCCTTTTTGATAATCCCTAGCATGGAATTGGCCTTCTTCACTGCTGCCGCACATTGGGGAGACACCTTCATGGAGCTGTCCACCAACACACCAAGATCTCTTTCCTGATCCATCATGGATAGCTCAGAGCCCATGAGTTGATAGCTAAAGTTTTGATTGTTTGCCCCAATATGCACTACTTTACATTTGGCTACATTAAAACACATTTGCTGTTTTGCAGCCCATTCCTCCCAGGTTAAGGTCAGCACTTAGAATTGTGCCCACTAGCTGATTGGCAATCAGTGGAGCTGCTTCAATAGGGGTGTAATGTGATCTTTGTAACCCGCTGTGTCAGCAATCTGGCTGCTGCATTTTGGACCTGTCCACCAACAGCATGCATTAATAGACAGCACAAGTAACTTAGGAAAGAGATAGGGTTTGGGGAGAAATTTAAAAAATTCCCACAGGCAGGCCACCTAACAGCAACAGCAAACAGCAGCAAAAAAAAAAAAAATCCAAAACAAAAGGCAAAAAAGGATCCAGCAGCACTGACAGAGCATAATCAAAATGGAGGACACGGTGCTGCTCAGCAACACAGACCCCTTACACAATGACGGACTGAAGCAAAAAGAGCATTGTTCACTCCGTTCCATGCTTTCAAGTCACCTCTGACCTATTGTGACACTGTGAGTGAGAGATCTCCAAAATGTCCTGCCCCTGGCAGCCCTGATTAGCTGTTGCAAACTCATGTGAGTGCAGCTCACATTTGCTCCTTTTCCTCCTCTTTTTCAATCTTCACCAGCATTGTGTTTTCTAAAGAAGCCTGTCTTATCCTGATGTGCTCAAAACGCAGTAGGACAGCCTCAGTTCCCTTACTATTATCTCCAGAAATACTTTAGGACTTTCTGGCAGCCCAGGGTATCTGCCAAGCTTTCTTCCAGCACTGTTAACATCTTCCCTTCCCCGTATTTAATATTTTTCAAAGATCTGTGTGTGATTTAAGTTTTGGAGAGGGTAGCCGTGTTAGTCTTTTCAAGATTTACAGGCAAAATTTAAAAAGGCACAAGATATGTGGCACCTTAATAACTCGTATTTTAATGTAACGTTTCATGAATTATACGTCCACTACTTCAGACATATAGCAGCAGAATGAGGTGTGCAATATAATATGTGATAAGATATACATTTCATACCAAATATTCATTGGCTGTAGTATCTGTATTTGCATGTTAGCCTAGTTGTAAGTTCCTATAGACAGTAGATAGGGGAGGGGAAAGAGGAGGTGGTTGTAAAGATGATGGGGAGGATTCCCCCAGGGTCTCATGTTGTTTGTTGATATGGTAGGTGTTTTATGGCTCTGTGATAAATTCTTCAAGAGACAGAAACCAGCCCTCAGATCAGAGCAGGGTAAGGGGATGTTGGAAGAGAGGGGAGAGGATGGGATTTTTTTTTATCTTAGAGTCTTAGTGGGAGATAAGCTGCCCTGAAGTGGCAATATAGTAGTACCATATTACAGTTGATAATGACTCATGAAACCCTGGCTTATGTTTAATCTATTCTTGTGTGTGTCCATCCTGCATATGAATTTTGTCTCAGCTGTTTCTCTTTGTATTCTTGATTTGTAATGATACTGTTCCAAAATAGTGACCTTCAAATCCTTCAAGGAGTATTGGGGATAACAGTTTACCCAGACTTTCCTTTAAGGATTTGAAGGTCACCATTTTGGAACAGTATCATTACAAAACAAGAATACAAAGAGAAACAGCTGAGACAAAATTCATATGCATGATGGACACACAAAAATAGATTAAACATAAGTCAGTGTTTCTGAAGTCATTATCAAATGTAATACTACTATATTGCCACTTCAGGGAAATTTATCTCCCACCACAACATGAGACCCTGGACAAATCCTCCTCTCCATCGTCTGTACACGCCCCTCCTCCTCTTCCCCCTCCCCTATCCATTTTCTATAGGAACTTACAACCAGGGTGACATGCAAATACAGATACTACAGCCAATGAATACTTGGTATGAAATGTATATCCCATCACATATTATATTGCACACCTCATTCTGCTGCTATATGTCTGAAGAAGTGGACGTGTAGTCCACGAAACGTTTCATTAGAATATGAAAGTTACTCTTTAAGGTGCCACATGTTTTGTGTCTTTTATTTTGTTTTTCTTTGATTTTGCCTGGAATGAGTTATTTAAGTGACTTTTATTTACTGTTGCCTCTGGAGTTCCCCCCCCCCCGTCTCAGTTTTTTTAATTGGGTGTCGATGTTGGTGGGTGGGTTAGTATTTCTTTTGTAACTGTTGGCCATTCGGAGTAGTGCTCTGTCTCTAGATGGGAAAGATAAAGACATCTCTCAAGCCAGTCTTGGCCTTTCTCCCGTTTAGGAAGACTGAGGTGCTCATGTCCACAAAGCAAAGCATTGTACTTGGGAGTTTACTTTCCTTCCCACCTCTTTTGTTTTGTTTTTGGTTTGGTTTAGAAAAGCAACAATTTTCTCAGAACCAGAGCTTTGTTTCATTCTGAAGCCACTGAATCAGAACTGAATGTCTTCTGCTTGGGTTAAATGAAGCCCAGAGGAATGGGGAACGAACACAAATCTGTCCTTTTTCATATTCACTTGGGAATTTTAAACATCTTGGCTCTTCCCTGACCTTCCCAGTTCTTCAGGAACATATTAGGTTGCTTGCCGACTACATTTTTTGTATCATCTGCTACAACCCAGAACCAAGCAGCTGAGTGCCACGGTAAACACAGATCTGAATCTGCCCGCTTCTCATTTTCACATTTAAAATGTAGTCCAATAATGAAATCACAAGCTTGGCAGTAACCAGCTGTTTATTTAGATAGCTATATTCTGTTATGTACAATCTGTCAGTGTCTTGGTTTGCAGGTAAATTGCCATAGCCGGGGCAGGAATCACCTAGTTTTATCCGATGCACATAATGCATGAACATAATGAATGCATTTTACACAAAAAGCCTACTAATTTTCCATTGGAATATTGGATTTGTTAGCTAGAAATTAGAGAAACATTGTCAATTGTGTCTTTGGGAGATTACATTCTTGTGTTGCTATTTATATTAGACTAGATTCAACAAAGAGAAAACTGAAAGTTATCGGGTAGCTCTTGTCCTGTCACATTCTGCTGCAACTCAAGAAGGACACTTGCCTGCTTTGCTCCCCTTTTTCCATTTTCATTTTTGCTTTGCATTACATGTGTGTGTGTGTGTGTGTGTGTGTGTGTGTGTGTGTGTGTGTGTGTGTGTGTGTGTGTGTGTGTGTGTGTGTGTGTGTGTGTGTGTGTGTGTGCGCGCGCGCGCGTGTGCACACACACACATCCTTAAACATTCATTCTCCAAAAATGACTTTAAATTCCTCACACTGGTACCAGCTAATAAAATGACATGTTTAACAATGCTGAAGGTAATAAGGCATTTTAATGTTTAAGTAAGGAGGGGGGATTCTGTATTTATGTAGTGTTACAATAATACTATTTTCTTGGTCTCTTGCAGTCTATTCATCATTTCCAGCAACTCTTCACAAGATGCTTTAGAACATTGGAATGCTGCGCAATAATAATATAAAATGATCCCTATATAAGGTGGTCCAATTGACCCCTTGGTGTTGGCAGATACAGGGGGGAAAGAGGGGCACATAGAAATAAATCAGATAATAGGAAACGAAACAGGTCTGACCTGCTTCCCCTCGAACTATTGGCAGCCAACAAAGTGCCACTTTTATTAAACCGTCGCAGCATATTTTATGAGAGTCTCCTCATGAGGTAGCAAGGATTTTATATCAGAGTTAAGAATGTCCAAGAGAATTTCCATACGTGAAATATTAGAAGTAAGAAACATCATATATGCATTTTCAGAGCACAAGTTTTGAAATGAAATGTAAACAACACCCACTTAAGCCTGACTGTAACAAATTCGGTCAGATGCGTTCCACAATCAGTTGCACAGGGCAACTTACGTGCATTCTGCTATCGTGATTCGAAACCAGCAGTGCACGTACCAGTAGTGGAACGGAAATGTAGTCTAAGAAGACAAAGCTTTCATAACAAAAATTAATTATCCATTTATTATCCCCTTTGTTTGTTAAGAGAAATAGTTATGTCTTGGTCCAGCTGTGTTCTATTAGTACTGTGCCTACTTGCTACAGATTAACCCTTGGTGACTTTGGGGCATGCTCATAGTAACTCTGGACACCTAGCATGTCTAATCCCCTCATCCCCCCCTGTCAGCCAATTTAACATAAAGGCAGGAAATAATTATGCCTGTGTAAGTGTAGAGGTTTCACTCAGAGCACCAAATAGATGCTAAATAATGAGACTCCTTCTGTACGGAGTTTAAAGTTTCTGTCATACTGACTGTTATGTTCCATGAAGCCACTTCTAACTCACGGAGTTTCTGTCAAGGAGTTGTTTACCCTTATCATTGTTTGCATGGTTGAACAAGGATGTGAGCTCAGGCCATGGATTTGCACAACACTGGCTCTTTGGCTTGAAAACAAACATAAGCACTACCCCTAGAGTTGGACATGACTAGCACGCATGTGCGCGCGGGGGGGGGGGACCTTTACCTTTACCTTACACCACACTTAACTCTGAATGAACCCTAGACCCTGGCTGAACATATATCAGGTTGATCTACTTACATTGCTGTGCCACTTGAATGTCAGGATGGTTTACAGTAGCTCGTATTTTTTAAAATGTAAAAACCAGTATTAAGGAACAACTGATGGGCAGCAGAAGGGGCAAACCCACGAGTGCTTGAAAGATTGAAGAAAATATAATACTGGGTGTGTAAAAGGCATCAGCAACCGTGAAGCATTCTGGGTGGCACTCAAAAACTCACATGCCCAAGTTGAAAGGAATCATTGCCCTGTAGCCACCACTTGACTTCAGATGGTGGAACGGTGCAAAGAGGGAAACTGAGGAAGGTCTTGGTTTAATTGCCAGCTCACTTGAGGGCAAGACAAGCATCCAGGGCCCAACGGGTGAAAGATTGTTTCTGTATAGAATATACATAGTCCATGGGAAAGATTGGGGTCATGGAAGTACCTCAAAATGTCTCCCAATATTTTGATATTGTGTAAGCTGATGTTGCGTTCTGCATTTATGCCAGTGTTCCCAATGTGATCTTGAGCGCTTCCAGATGGGCCTGTCGCTTTCTGTTTGGATCTGTTTGGGTGCTGTCTGGTTCTGATCAGGTTGCAGCATCCATGTGTGATTTGACTTAGAACGATCCATCCTGCCCCTTTCCAAAGCTGTCCTGCTCCTTTTGGGCACAATACTAGGGTTGCAATTTTTGGTGCAATTTGGAGTGCTCCTAATTGGCCTCTTCTGTAGCTCATGCAGCTGGTTTGTCCACACCCAAATATTAAGTAAGCACATACAGAGCTCTTTTCAGGACAGGCGGTTCCAGAAGTGAAAGCAATGTCACATTTCTTGTATTGGGAACTCAGGGCAACACTCTCCCCGCCAGAACCTGTTTTATTCACCTTCTTTCCTAACCGGTACACCTTAGCAATGCACTTCCCTGTTTTTCATGGAACCCAGGACTCATTCAGGCAGAATGGTTTAAGGTGTGTCATACATAATATCTCACTGGCTCTTCTTGTACAATTATTTGTGTACATTTGTATATAATTCAAAAAGTGTGTTTGGGAGATTGTTTCTCCCAACAATTACTTTTTTTCTATAGTCTTACAAACAGCAAATGGGGGAGAGGGGGATGAAAGCAAGCAAAGCACAACAAAGCTCCCAATTATTGTAAATTTCTTTTGTATCCCCCAAGCTGCCTTCTTGAAGGCCAGAGCATAAAAATGCTTTCCTTGCTGCAAGGACCGGCCCTCCAAATGCTGTTGGAGTCCCTTTGGCTGTGCTCCCTAAGGCTGATGGGAACTGTAATCCAACCACCTGTGGAAAGGCGTATGCTCTTCATCCCTGTCCAGACAGAATCGCTCCAGAAGGAATAGTATTTCAAAGGAACCCAAAGTCCCTGTGAAACTGAGTCAAGTGAGGGCTCTGTTGATTTATCTAAGCTAAGCTTAGAGGTCATAGGCCATTGTCTCATACTTTTGAGCCAGAAAGCATGTGTTTGTCTTGAAAGCTCCGAAACGGCATCCCCCAATTTGCTGTTCGAGTTCATATGCCATTACAGACATACAGTGGTACAAGGAATTAATTCATTCCAAATGAAATTCTGTTAAGCAATTTTTCCTTTATACAAATTTCCCATAGGAATGCATTTAAAATGGAGTAATCCCATTTTTATGTTGTACAGATTCGCCCCATAGGCAATTATGTTAAGCATATTTCCCCTATCACCGGAATTTTTGTTGTTGTACAGATTTTATGTTATACAAATTGTTTGTTATATGAGGGTCCTCTGTATTTCCTTTGGAGCTCAGAAACAGGAGTGGAAGTAGGGTTTGTTTGTTTGTTTGCTTGCTTGCTTTAGACAATGGCTCTCATTTATAATTTGATTATAAATCCAAACTTAATTAAATCCAATCAAGCTTGGATTTGCAAAAACATTTTGCTGACATGCCCTAATTGTGCAATTGATCTACTCCAGGCATGTCCAAACTTCGGCCCTCCAGATGTTTTGGACCACAACTCCCATAGTCCTTTGCAGTTGGAAATACAGGCTTGGAATTCTGGGAGTTGTGGTCCAAAACATCAGGAGGGCCGAAGTTTGGACATGCCTGATCTACCCTTTTTGCAGCCAGGAATCAGATTTAGCCACCAAGATTCGTCTCTGAATGTAGTCCTGAGTTCTCACCAAGGTTGGCTGAAAAGGGTACTTTGTCATACGACAATTCTAGATTGGAAAGCATTTTATTTTGAAGCTGCTCACTACTGTGGAAACGTTTTTGTATGAAAGCAAACCAATTGTCTAGCAAATCTGTATGATGAGGTTTCCTTACCGAAATATTAAAGACCTCATTCAAGAAGGAAGATAGTGCCCTCTTCTGGTGGTTTTATTTTTAAAGATCACCTGAAAACGTAGCGTGCATTCCTGCATTTCTCCTCAGACATACAATATTGCATGCATTTTTCCTTAAAATGGGCTCCCCCCCCCACAAAGCAGTTTCCTATTATAAACCTCTATCTCTTTCCCATCTCAAGTATTGCCAGAGGACCTTGAGATGAAATAAAAATAGAAAAGTGAGTGGGGGAAAAGAAGCAATATCACTAAAATTTGATAAAATTTCACTCCCTCCCTCGCGTGTGTGTGTGTGTGTGTGTGTGTGTGTGTGTGTGTGTGTGTGTGTGTGTGTGTGTGTGTGTGTGTGTGTGTGTGTGTGTGTGGTGGGTGAGGGGGTTAATGTTCTAGCACTAGTTGGGAAGTGACAAAGTGGACAATAGCTGGCTGTACTCTACATCTAGAAAACCCAGGGAAATGCCAATGTGCCATAAGTTAGCATTTACTTGATGGCATGTGATTTATTATTGTTCAACTGGCCAGTACATGCTTTGTCCAATTTGTCTGAAACTGCACACCTAACCTAAGAGCCCCATGACACAGTGGTTAAACTGGTGTGCTGCAGCCATAACTGTGCTCACAATCTGGGTTTCAATTCCAGGTAGCAGGCTGATTTCCTGCAGGGATGGTGATAATGACAAAAGTATTTAACTTCCTTCATCCGATTTGACTTTAATTCACCATACATTTGGTAAAGGAATTTAACAAGCTACTACCCAGCTATTATTACTATTACGGTAGCAATCAATGTTTGACCCATGGTTACACTTACCTTTTGGGCTGGACTCTCTTAACCGAAAAATCTTTGAAATATGAGGCCATGCATTGAAGGAGGACTGCAGAGGGAAGGATGCTGCTGTCCAGGAAAGTTTATGAAAAATAAAACTCAACCATTTCAAAGGTGCCACAGGATTCTTTACGTTTTTTGCTCCAACAGTTTTGCTTAACTCAGGTTTACCCCTGAAATCTCAGAAAATGTCACCCTAGTGACTAGACATGGGCACGACCAGAAAAAATGACGTTTCGAGTTTTTGTTTGTCGGAACGGGTCCGTTTCCTGTCATTTTCGTTTGGCGTGAAATTTTTCAAAAATTTGTCGTTTCCGTTTGTCGTTTGTTGTTTCCACCGCGATTTAGCACGATTTGACTTCCCAGAGTATAGGGGCGTCCCACAATCAGGGCCGGCGCTAGGTGTTTTTGCGCCCTAGGCGGTGGGTGGGGTGGGGGGCGGGGGGAGGTGCAGGCGGGCGGTGGTGGTAGGGGGCCATGGGTGGGCGGCGGCTGCAGGCAGGCGAGTGGGCGGGCGGTGGCACGGGCCGCAGGCGGGTGGCAGCGCAGGCGGGCGGGCGAGTGGGCAGTTAGGATATCACTTAGGAAGGATAGAGGTTCTGTTCTTGGCTTGCACCCCAAATGTGTGTGTGTACAAGCAAATTGAAGTTGGGAAAATAGAAAATAAATGGCAGTATATAATATATTTTTTAAATAAATCCACACCTCCCACTCCCAGTCGAACCTCCCCCTTTATCCAATATCAG
This sequence comes from Phrynocephalus forsythii, assembly GCA_029282475.1. Lineage (NCBI taxonomy): Eukaryota > Metazoa > Chordata > Lepidosauria > Squamata > Agamidae > Phrynocephalus > Phrynocephalus forsythii. Next base: position 60,228,147 of record JAPFRF010000002.1, read on the forward strand.
AGAAAAAATCCTCAAACTGCCAGAGAAGAAATAAAGAATAAACTGCTATTCCCTTCAGCAGACAAAGCTGCAGGGAATCAAAGAAATTATTTTCTAAATTCAGTTCCCTCCCTGCCTGCCTAACTTAAATCCTAAAGCCTCCAGCCTCCCTCCTCAATCTCGATCGGATCACACCAGCACCAGCAGCCAGCCCTCCTCCCTCAACCACATCCATACACCCAACTGCGATTTCTGGAAGGTGCCGGCATCCAGAAGTGTCAGTCAAAAACCTGGCAATGCCATTGGTGGAATGGTTCAAAAAAATTGCATGGTCCCATCCCATGCCCAGCCCAAATGGGCAGGTCTAAAAAAATAAAAATAAAATAAAATAAAATAAAATCAATACGACATTTTATTGCTATAAAAAACCCATTGCTGCTACTATAAAAATTCAGGCATTTAAAATAAATAAATTTCACATGTTTCTGTGGTGATTTGGTGTGTTTTTGACCATGATTTCAAAAGAAAAATTGTGGTCGCCATTTTGGATCCCCCCCCACCGCATGGCATGGCGAGACGACGAGGATGACCCCCCCAACCAGCCTGGTGCAAGCAGCCCAGGACAGGAGAAGAGGGGGGGAAAGGCCGGGGACCCCCCAGAAATCACCCCTCTGGTAGGTGGCAAAGCCTCAGGCAGGCATATTTTCACCTGCTTTTTTGGCCGGGAGTCGGGTTTTTTTTAAAAAAAACTTTTAAAACTTTTTCTGTGCTTCGCATTGCGCGATTGTCGTGATGCCACAAACGGAAACGAAAAACCCGACCAAATTTTTTTCAGTTCGAGTTCGAGTTCTGACGGCTTAATTATCGTTACCGTTTCCATTACGTAACAGAAACGATAACCGAAAACGGAAAACAACAATTTCGCCAAGTCATGCCCATGTCTACTAGCGACATAGGAGCACATATTCTATGCACATTTACTTGGGTGTATGGCTCTCCAGTGTAGAAAGATAGATCTCGGCATGCAGTTCACAAGGTCATGCCATCCTCCCAAGACTCAAAGGAGAATTACTCCTTCCAAAAGAATGCTATCTTTTTCTTGTTGTATTAAACCTCTTTCAAAAACCCAAGAGTCCTAGAGTCACAAGAATCTAAGACTCACAAAAGTTCAACAGGTTTTCTGTGTTCCTTATTCTCTTCCCCCGGCAAACACTACAGAGATCACAGCACTTTGGATATCAAAATATACTAAGACAGCATAAAGGAAGATGTGCTCATGAAATGAAACTGTATTACACATTTCGATCTTACACATTTCGGCCTGGAACCGAGGTCAACTTCGTCCCGACCAACCAGAGCCTCGTTCTCCCTTTCACTCTGAGGGCCTTTATACACGACCCCTAAACTCCGCAGCAAATGGATGCAAACTCCGGACCTTACAAGTGTTTTCCCACCAGCTCCGGAGTTTGCAGGAAATTAAGTGCGACCCCGCCCACCTAAGCGCGACCCAGCTGCACTTTCTTGTACCTGCTTGAGGTGGGTGAAAATCCCCAGGTCCGGATTTAATCTGGTCAGTGCGGGGCTCTCCTGGCTTCTGTTTGTGTTTTTTTTTGCCTCCCGCCCCTTTAAGAGAAGAGGTGGGAGGAAAAAAAGCAAGCAGAAGAGAAACGGAAGAGAAACGGAGCTCCGGGAAGCTCCTCCAGGTGAGCTGCATTTTTTCCTCTCTTTCTCTGGTGGGGAGGAAGGAAGAGCAACGAACCCCTAAGATCTTTGGTCCAAATTTAAGGGGCCAGCGGATCTTAGGGGTCATGTGAAAAGGCCCTGAGTTGCCACTCCAAGAGAGGCCCAAAGGCTTTCTACCCGTAACTGGGCCTTCTCAGTGGCTGCCCCGGCACTTTGGAACACTCTGCCACCAGAGAGAAGACTGGCAGGGTCTCTGCCGGCCTTTAGGAGAGCTCTAAAGACCTGGCTCTTTAAGGAGAGCTTCGGTGATTGCTGAGTGCATGATGATATTTTAGTTTAGTTGGTTTTGTCTATCCCAGCCTTTTTCTTACCGAAGTTTTGTTTGTTTGTATGTATGCTGTTGTTGTATTTTATCCATATATATATATAGTTTGTGGGTTGTTCTATAATTTGTTGTACACTGCCCAGAGTTCCTGAGGGAAGTTGGGCAGTTAATAAGTACAAATATAAATAAATAAATTCCACAACAACACCAAAATATTTAAGGAATCATGTTTGGCAAATGCATCAAACCTTTGTTTTTTTCTTCACCACCACCACCACCACCCCATCACCTTCAAATTCCTGCCATGGCCATTCCATACATGTGTTCAGGTACATATGTTTTCAGTGCAATGCAGCACAAGGCAAGGCAAGGCAATACAATCAATCTAAATGCATCTCCTTTAAAAGAAATTCAATCTGGACCTGTAAAAGTATATGAATCGACATGTTCGCGCGTGGTGTATGCCACTGTTAACTGAAGTGTCTCTGTGTACCCTGTAGGGTGGTGCACAGAATTTTTGCACATTTAAAAATGTGCACATGTCAAATGGCTCTTTTTTTTCTTTTTGCAGAACATGATGCAAGGTCAGGCATGTGTATTTCTTAATCCAAATTTCATCCAAGTCTGTGCTTAATTTATCTGTATGGGAGTGGATATTAGGTAACAGGGTTTAATCAACTGACGGAGACTATGTGAAATACTTTGCTAAAAGGAACCACAGCTTTTTAGGACTGCAGCTACCAGGAACCCCCACCCCCTCAACTCACCCCTAGGCAGTTCCACCAGTGGCTATGCTGGCTGAGAAATTCTGAAAACTGTATTGTAGCTGCCAAGCACAAGAAGTGATCTGCTACTAGATCCTCTTTCGTGTTTGTTCTGATTCTTTGGTTATTTTTTGAAGAGAAATGAAAACATAGAGGTAATGTTGTTCTTTACAGTTCTGTATAATCATTATTAATTATTTTAAGGGATTTTAATGCCCCTTAATAACACAAGAGGGCAATGTACTCTGTAACTGTATTTTTAGAATCTTCTTTAGCCTCTTGATATGGCAAAAGAAATGTTACTTGGACGACAATTGTATTCCATTGGAGTAAAGCGTGTACCGGTTTTTAATTTTAAGTGGATAGATCTGGGCTTACCCTTGAATTATCTATAATGACAGAAGGTTTTTTAAAAACCTACTTGCATAATGTTAACAAACTAGGAAATGAATGAGACCTAGCTCTGAAAAACTCAATACGTGCAGTAAAGTTAAGAAAATCACGTGCCTAGCAACACAATTGCAGTCGTTTTGTTTTGTGTGTGTGTGTGTTTTTATTGGTAGTTCTCTGAGAGGCATCTGCAATGCTTCCGAATGACCCATGCTTTGATTCTTATCACTTTTTTCCAAGCAACCAGGGTGTTCCAGGAATGAGCTAAGGGACAATATTATATAAACTGCTTTTGCGAATATGACATCTCTCTGGGTTGGCTTGAAATTCCAGATTTCTGACCTTTAGACTTGAAAGTGTGTGGGTGCTTGGCTGAACCAACCAGAAGGGGTTGGGGAGGATGACGGTACTGAATTTCTTGGGGTCAGTGGTGGGTTTTAGAAAACCCAGCAGCATACACATAGCTTGGTCATTGCATCATCAGGTGTCATACAAATCACCTAGAAATTGGGACTTGTCCAGTGATTGACCAACCCACAATCCACTTAAAGGCAGGCAGAAGAAAGAGCATCATGTTGTTCATCAACCAATAGATGGATTGACGTGTGCAACTTATTTCCATACCCTTTCTGGTAACCTGGCTTGGACACGAGGTATAATGCCCAGAATGCAGATAGAGTATGTTGCCTGGGAAAGTGCTGTAACTATATAGAGATATTGTGTCCAGTGTACACATATTCGTCTGTAATTAATATCAATGTGTATTTTGATAAGCAAGAGTTAATAATGCATAGGTCCACGGACATTCCAACAGACCGTGTGTTTTCTCTGATGGCCAAATGAAATGCAATGCTGGTTACATGATGAACAATGTTGTGGTGAAAGGTTTTTTAATGTGCAGATTATTGGCATGCCGATCCAGTCCTGGAATGGCAGTCTTAGGCAAGGGGGATTCTCATATTCCCTCCCCTGTTTCAAGGGTCCCTGTGAGCCTCCTCTTTGTACTGGAGGGATAGTCACAGCTTCCATTTAAGATCCAATATTCATTGCATGAACACAAATCTCATGTGTAATTGCCTGGTGGAATCTCAGCTGATGGCTGTCTGTATTAAGCAACAGAGACACTTTTAATTCTATATCACATGGAGGATGTGGCATTTACTTCCTGTGTGACAAACAATCCCGCCCAGAGACTACTTGGTAGTGGGGCAGCTATTTTTTTTATAAAATAAATAAATAAATAAATAAATAAATAAATAAATAAATTTCCATGTTTTTGCCATCTGTATTGTTTTACTCTAAATATCATTCTTGTACAGGAAATACTTGCCTGGTTCACTTGGATTCTGTATGTTTTCAGCATGTGACACAGGGCCTTTTCACACGACCCCTAAAATCCGCGGCAAATGGCTCCCAGATCCGGAGCTTAAAATTGTTTCCCCACAAGCGCTGGAGTTTACAACAAATTAAGTGCGACCATGCCCACCTAAGTGTGTCCCAGCGCACTTTTCAAGTACCTGCTCTCCGGGGGTGAAAAATTCCTGATGCGGATGTAACGTAGAGAGTGCCGGGTTCTCCTGGCTTCTGTTTGTTGTTGTTTTGCCCCCCGCCCCTTTAAGAGATACTAATGCTGCCGGGAGCAGAGCGAGACGGCAGAACGCAGGTGAGCCTGCATTCTTTTCTTCCTTTTTTTCTCCCTCCCCTCACGTAGACAGCAGCCAGGAGTGTGGAGGGGGTGGGAACACAGGAACAGCAACAAATCCCCAAGATCTCTGGTCCGAATTTAAGTGGCCAGCGGATCTTAGGGGTCGTGTGAAAAGGCTCACAATTAATGAACTGTTCCTACAGGCTGCATGCAACACATGCAATAAAATCACATATCTTGGGCAGGTCTCTGTCTTACTGCAGGTCAGGCACATTCTATCTGCAGATCAGATTTGCATTACAGGATAAAAATCTAGCCACGTAGATCCTTCAGAAGGCTGTTAGGGAAGAATATTTCTCCAGGATATGCTCATGAAGGATTTGCTTACATTTAGGGAATCTTTGCTTTATTGAAATAGGCCCGGTTTGAGATGTGGCGGTACAGTGCTCATCAAATAAAAACTAGAGTCCACCAATTTCTCCCAGATGGGAGATGATGATGATGATGATGATGATGATCTCCAGTGAAATATAAACTTGCAATTTCAAAGGAAGGCCATGCAGGAGGGTATATGAATAATGCCTGGGCTTCTTTGTTTAAGGAGCAGGGGTGTGGTATCCAATCAAGAGTTTACTGACAACTATGTCTCCAGTGCAGCCAATGATTATTCCAACTCATCACTAAGGAACAGGCCTGGCAATACCCATCTGCCACGAATGTTTGGGACTCTGAATCTTCTGCGCTAACAAAAAGACACTGGTGCCTGTCAGAAGAAGTGGACTTTGATCCACTTCTTCTGGCAGATTGATTGATTGATTGATTGATTGATTGATTGATTGATTGATTGATTGATTGATTGATTGTATGTGTGTGTGTGTGTCTTCATTGATTGATTGATTGATTGATTGATTGATTGATTGATTGATTGATTGATTGTGTGTGTGTGTGTGTGTGTGTGTGTGTGTGTGTGTGTGTGTGTGGTCAAATATTGTGTAAGGAATAAGTGATATGACATGGCTCTCTTCTTTTAGCTCATGTAACAGAACACTGCAAAGGACTCTATTATAAACTAAGAATTTTGTAGTGATGAGTCATGTTTTGAGGAAGAAACTATCTGTTAGAGGGAAAAGTATGAAAAATACTATGGGTTTGGAGTGAACTGATTCACATTTTTCCCTACTGATCACATGATGTTATGGGAAATGTGTATCAGCCCAGATTCATACCCCCTGAGTCCATAGTTTTTCTTCCCTACCAAAACTGTGCCCTTGTAATTTTTTAAAAAGTTGAATCCTTTGATTTTTATTCAAGCACATGTTCACTTGAATCAGTATAGAAAGGAAAGACCAATGGAGTGTTTGTGTCAAACACACACACACACACACACACACACACACACACACACACACACACACACACACACACACACACACACACACACACACAGTGCATTGAAACTTCATAACCCCTACATCACAATACAATGGCTAACACCTATTCTCCTGCATAGAACAAGTTTCCTCTTTCCCACACCTTAAAAAACTCCAGTCTCACTCACTCTGTATCCCAGAGAGCAGAGAGAACTCCTAGTTCCCTGAGCTCCTTGCCCTCTGAAGATGCCAGCCACAGAGTCTGGCAAAACGTCAGGAAGAAAAACTTTCAGAACACGGCCAAACAGTCTGAAAAATTCACAACTATGTTTTTTATTTTTGTTTTTGTTTTTGTTTGTTTGTTTGTTTGTTTGACAGCTTAACAACATATGATCGGGGAAACTGAGTCATCAAGGGAGGAAACCCTTTCTAAGACAGTTCCTTTGAACTGCACCATATACAGGCACCTCAAATAGCACTGCAATAACAAAGACTTAATGGGGGGAATTCTTATGTGGCCCCTTAAATTCCCCAATATGATTTCACAGCAAGAGAATGTGAGCAAATTTTCATTTGCCTCACTATGTGTTTACACTTTTGTCCTTTTTCTTAAAAAAAGACTATGCCTCCTAAAGCACAGGTTTTTAAATTAAAAAGGAATAAATTGCTGGTAAATTGTGGAAGACAAAAAGATGCAGAGTAAGGAGGTGCTAAAACACCCACCCACATGTTCAGAGGGAGAAAGAATGCAACTGAGAAGTTGACAGCAGCTGCAAGGGAATCAATATAAATTATTCTGATTGCCAGATGAATAATAGGCACAGAGGCCATGAATGAACAGGTATACTGGAGACAGGATGATCGGAGAAGCAGAGACTTTGCCCAGAACCAGATCTCAGGAAATGTTCAAAACAGAAAGGCTAAATTAATCAGGAGCAAACTTAACCTGTCTCCCAGGAGGTCTTATAGGCACTAAAATGCTTGTTTAGCCAGGTTGGAAGCAGAAGTGCATCAGGTCTGAATGAATGGCTTGAACCATTGGCTTTTCCAAGCAGCCAAGAAAATTGCACATATTTTTTCTGAAATGTCAGCAAAAGGGCTTCTGTTCAAGTGGTTCACAAAGTGCTTCACTCTTCTCTCAGCATCCTGCAGACAAAGCTTTAGGATCATTGATTCTGTCCTTGAATGGAGATATTGATGATTGAAGCCACCTAACTGAGCCAGCCCAGTTATAAGGCAGGCCAAGGCAGTTGCCTCAAGCAGATTTTGAGTGATGATTAAATAGTCGGGTTATTAGTTATTTGTTGAATGTCCACAGCCAGAAATAGGGAGACGTGTTTGTGTAAATTTTCTACTTCTTGTACTTCAACCATTCATTTGAAGTCAGGAACAGGAAAAGTTCATTTTTTAAAAAACATCAACCACAACCAGAATGTGCCAGCCAGAACTGAGGGTAGTTGTAGTCTCCAAAAGTACACTTTTCCATCTGTGGTTTGGCATCTACACATCTTGTCTTAGGAAGCAACTCCACTAGGAATGCATCACTTTTTTCACAGCTGAAATAGCAGTTAAGTGCTACTTCTGACTGATATTTTTACATAAACTAAAAAACAGCCTTTGTATCATGTAGCTAGTAAAACAAACAAAGAAACAAAAATAAAATGATGCATTCACCTGCTTTTTAAGTGGAGCAAATCTCATATCTGACCATAGAGTCGTAGCCTTGGGTGAATAAAGGGCACTATCCTAGTCTCCACATCAAGCAGTTGACAGACATTATCTAACCAACCACCTACAGGCAAGTCTGTTAATTGGCACGATGGCTGAATTGCAGTTCTGGTATATCCCTCACAGGAAACTCATGCAGATTCATGCCAAGATAATTTGTTAATTACACTTGAGATTTGTGGACATACAAAGATTTATGTAAACGTCTCAATTATGGAGACAACTACTACTTTAGCTGTGGAACAAGCAATAAATTCAGGCCTTGTCTTAACCATTAGCCTTGCACCTTTTCTTTCCTGTTATGGTAGCCATACGGTAAGTAGCTTTTCCTGTGGAAATAATCAGTCTATCCCACAGACCTAGAATAAGAACATAAGAAGAGCCTTGCTGGATCAGGTCAAGGCCCATGTATTCCAGCTTCCTGTATCTCACAGTGGCTCCACCAGATGCCTCTGGGAGCACATGAAACAACTAGATGCCTCTCTAGTGATATCACTCCCCTGCATATAGCACTTTTAGGTATCCTTAATAGGTACATTTGCCTACTCTGGCATCAATGTCCCTCTCTATGGGTTACTTATCAGCAGTTGACTAGTTCAAGACTGGCGAGAGCAGTTGGACTCCAGCTCCTCTGATTCCTTGCTGTTGGCTGTGCGACCTCTCCCTTCTGGGAGCCGAAGTCTAAAATATCTGAAGGAACAATGGCTCTTCCTCCTAACAATATTAGAAGGGGTCTCCTTAGGAGAAACTGGAAGACTGAGGAGGCTTGCCCAATTCCAAAGTATACCTAGCGATTCTACACGTGTCTTCATCCTGTGAGGGGAACAGTGGTGCCCATTTTCCCAGAGAAACAGTTGAAAGACGGCCTATATTAATCAGTGGCAAACTGCATGTGCATAATCTCATGAAATGTTTTGACTAGTAAAGCTGTTCCATAGCAGTTCATTAAAAGGCAAATAAAATATTTTAAGTTTACATTTTTATGTAAAGATCAGGAATGCTCTGGCTGAGAGTTTTGTCCTATCGAGCATCTGTTTCTTATTTTTCAAACAGTTTGCAGCAGTGGTTAATAGCAAGTTGTGTATTAATAGCTGATCTTAACAGGATCAAAACATTGTAGTTTCTTACCAAAGCTTAACAAGTCTCTCTCTCTCTCTCTCTCTCTCCAACAATGCTTCCTATGGCTGTAGCCAGCAACATCACTGCACCAACATCTGGTTTCAAAATATTAAAAACGACAAACATTCGCAGATGCAGTCCACCTGGTTTTTTTCGGGAGTGACCATCTGCATAAGTTTTGCTCTCTTTTTAAAACAATAACACAGACTTAATTTGTACATAGTACACATTTGAGAAATTGCCTTCCGTACAAGTCCAGGGCAAGATGGAAAGAGAATGTCAGTACACAGTGCATTGTTTTGTCTAAGAGGGATTCTTTATTGGTGGAGACATTGAAATTCTTGATTTGGTTAGCAGATGGCATTTGGATGAAGCGTGGGAGAGGTTATGTGGATGTGAATGAGAATGAGAATGAAGAGTGGTATAGGCTATAGCTATTCTCGAGAATAGATTACTGCAAAGCCCTCTATATGGGGTTGCCCTTGACTCTTGTTCAGTGACTACAGCGGGTGCAAAATGCGGTAGCCAGACTGGTGGCGGATGTGCGTCTTCATGACCACATCACCCCAGTTCTGGCTCGCCTGCATTAGCTACCTGTTGCGTCCTGAATAAAATTCAAGGTCCTGGTTTTAACTTATAAAACCCTCCATGGCCTGGGACCTGAATACCTGACAGAGAGAATCTCCCAGCGGTCAACCTCGACCCAACCAACCCGAATGTCGCGGGTGCACTCTCTGTGGGTGGCCACCCCCAGGGAGGCTCGGAAGACGGTTACCCATGGCCGAGCCTTCTCTGTGGCTGGCCCTACTCTATGGAATCATCTTCCCCTGAGTTGTGCCTTGCACAGTTCCTGCCAGCCTTCAAAAAAGCTTTAAAGACCTTGCTTTTTTGGGAGGCGTTTGGTGACAATTAATCTCTCTTTTTTTTCTTTTTCCCCTCCGCTCTCTCCCTTTTATTACTGTTTTTTTAATGTGTATTGTTTTGTTTCATGGTATGTTGTTTTTAACTTTTGTATACTGTTTGCATCCTTTTGTTGTGAACCGCCCGGAGTTCCATCCAGAAGACGGGCGGTATAGAAGCTTAAATAATAAATAAATAAATAAATATTAAAGGGGATGTGATTATGCATATATATTCCAAGCCAATACACTTTCCTTTAACCAAAGTCCCAGGATGATCCATCTCCCTCACTCCAATGTGTTTGATACATATAGACCAGGATATCCTGGCTGTTCCCTGAATGACTGCAATAAAAGGGAAAGGACTTCTAACTCCCAAGTCCAATCTGGGGTGGATTTTTGTGTGGAAGAACTATGAACTGTATTCAGTTCTGGAACATACAACATATTGTTAAATCTAAGAAGTTAGAAATCAGTCTTGTTTAGCGGAAGCATCCCTCCGTAAGATGCACTCTTGTGTTGTGTCATGTGATTTTTATGTATCTTGTGTTGCATTCTGATTTGTCATCGAAAGGCTGAATTTGCAAGCTAGGTTGCTGAAACAATTTGAGGGTGAGACCAAAAGGGTGATCTGCAGGGAATGTGCCTGCTACCTAACGTGTAGTCTGCAAGGGTACACATTGGGCAGTACATGGCTGTGTTGCTGATTCAGCTGTACCCCAAACCAAAGTAAGACGATTCAGTTATTTGGTTTGGCATTCAACTGAAACAATTGCACAGCAGTGGTCCTCATTGTGACTCATGGCATCTGGTGCAAAAGAAGGCATATCGGTAAAGTACCTTGTGTAAAATAATAACTTTTCCCAATTTGACACACACATGTTCCTTATGAAACGTAGGGCAACAACAACAAAAAAAAGACATTCCGTGTTTCCACTGAGTTCAATGGAAATGTTTTCAGCATAAGTAAAATTCTTTTGTACTGAAAACAAAGATTTTGTTTAAATCCTCTCTTCAAATATTTATAAGCTGGCTTTCTGGGCCAATGTAAGTTTGTATCACTTTCTCCATATTAAGGAGCCTTGTGGCGCAGTGGTTAAATGCGCAGCTAAAACTGTGATCACAACCTGGGTTTCAATCCCTGATAGAGGCTCATGGTTGACTCAGCCTTCCATCCTTCTGAGGTCTGTAAAATGAGTACCCAGCTTGGGGGGGGATGTGTAGCCTGCATACTGTAATTAAGCTGTAAACTGCCCAGAGACTACTTGAAGTGGTATGGGGCAGTATATAAGCAGAACACTTTTGCTGAGATTCCATTGTGTGATTGTTCAGTTTACTTGGTTGGCAATGATTTTGTCCCTTGTTGTTTTGAAGACCAAGAGTGACCTAGGGTTATATTTTCTTTGAAAAGTGTGGCATTGGAATATCCATCTGATCTGTGGGTCTTTCAAAGAACAGAAGACTTCCCCCTGGCATGTGGTCGAACAGATTACCCCTAAACTGTTGTCCTCCAGATGTTTCTTTAGCAGAATATTGGAAATTATAATCCAATTTACCAGTTTGGACAAGGCCAATGTGTGGGTATGATAACCCCAGTCTGGGAAGGACTTTCTCCCAAGTAGCCAACATTGTGGGCTTCTTCTGATGTTGCTGGTCAAGATCTTGGGCGAGGTTTTTGGCTCAGCCGCCCGTTTCAAAGCTTGTGACTCAGGGATCCGCATGCAGGCAAATGAGCACATGCATCATTATGTCTTCTTTACTATCCATTAAGAGTTCAACGAAATGCTTGAATGGAAACTTTAATAACAAAAGACATTTATGATGTTTACTTAAATTTTCTGGACCATTACGTACAAATGACATGAGTTATTGAATGCTGAGAGTAGCCAAAAATTCTTTCTGACCACTCTACTACAGCAAGAGCTGCCAACACACCCCTCCCCGTGTGCACGCTTTGTGTGGGGAAGGGTTTTCGGGGGCAGGTGGGGGAGCAAGAAACCTCCGTGGCCAAAGCTTTGTTTCTCAGTGGATTCTGGACTCTGAAATCGCCATTCTGGCAAGGACCTACCTTTTGGCGTTTACATTATCCTGGCTATTTATTTATTTTCTTTCAGTAACAATGACAGTGGTTGAGATAAACTGTTTAATACTAAATAGAAAACACATCTGCTTTCTTTGCATTGTTTGTGATTGCTGGAGGAGTGACAGTTTCAACCAAGTAGCATGTAGGACATTTTCAGTGAGATGTTATATGACAAGATGCAGCTGCTGCAGAGTTCTTCTGTGTTAACCTTGGCGGCAGCTCCTGCTGCATTTTAAGGCCATTTTAGGGCCAATGGACTCCTGGAAAGGATATTGTTTGATGGGGCATCAGCTCCGCATTTCTGCCTATTTGTACTGATGTAGATGAGGGATTCTTCATAACCCATGAAATGCACTGCCAGGGAATATTTCATACTCTCCGCTGGACACTACACTTGGACCATTGTGTTGTGTCGTTATAGTCGTGACCGACCCTTAGTGACTCCATGTCCATGGAGTTTTCTTGGGAGGAATACTGGAGTGGTTTGCCAGTTCCTACTCCAGGCACCTACAGCACCCGGTATTCCCTGGTGGTCTCCCATCCAAGTACTGACCAGGGCCGACCCTGCTTAGCTTCCGAAATCAGGCGAGATCAGATGTGCTTAGGGCATTTAGGCACATACACTTGGACCATTACTTCCCATTAAATAAATAGGGCCCAATGAAACCATTCTAATTGTTTCACCAAATTAAGGGCTCTTTCTAGTGCATCTATCTATGACTACATCGTTTCTGTATGCTGAACTTCACTTAACAGCATAGGGACCAGGTCCAAGACCACCACATAATGATGGTATGGCAGAAACCCAGTACTGAGTTGCAGCTGAAGAAGGTCTATTGAATCAGTGGGGATTTGGTAACTCAACTACTCTATAACTTTGATTTATTCTGTGGGTTTGCTCTAACTCTTACCTAATACTGCATTTCAAACCATATTCTATAGGTCCATATGTTCTCCAGACACAACAAACCACATATCTCTCCCATATGTAGGTATATTGAGGAGAAATGTACACCTTGTAAATAACAAATGAGATTCTTGGACTACCATCGAACAGAATATCTGCAAGATTAAGGCTGAAGACACCATCAAATCTTGCCCAGGTTTAGAGAAGGTTCAGAATCATTTCGCTCTGGACAATTCAAGATGAAACAAAATGATATGTGTTAAACACTTAATGTTCTGCTGAGAGAGCTCTGTTTTTTAAAACATAGGTAGCAGCACAAACAGAACAGAAATATGCCATTCAGCCAGGTTTTAAAGTTAAATTCAGCTTCCTTACAGGAGGGTCTAGGGCAGTGGTGGCAGACCTTCAGCACTCCAGAAGTTTTAGACTGCAACTCCCACAGTCCTTTGCCATTGGCAATCTAAGCTTGGAATTTTGGGAGTTGCAATCCAAAACATCTGGAGTGCCGAAGGTTCACCACCACAGTTCTAGGGGAATGTGTGTGTATGTGTCTCAGTTGCTTTATCCTTTGTTTGGGCAGGGTAAGTTAAAGAAAGCAATATGGATTTGGCCATGATGCTACAAACCTCCCAGAGTGTCTTTTATACCAGATGGTGCAATACATAAATCAAATAAATAAAAGTAAAGCTATTTAAATAAATAAATAAATAAATAAATAAATAAATAAATAAATAAATAAATAAATAAATAAAGTTTACTGTATCATCTCATTGGAGCTCCAGTACCTGCTTTCTGACTCTCAGAGATACGGACTTCCACTATCTGAGAGGGAAAAAATAGCATACAGACTGGACTGCAGGGATGAAAGTCAAAACTTGATCAAGTGTAAAAGCCATACATTGGCTGGTCCTTGAATATTTTGTTATCAGCCCCAGGGATGTCCAGGTTATTTCTCATCATACATCCTCCTCTGTAATACATGACAACCTAGATTGTTTACTACCCAATGAGTGCATCCTTTTTAGGCTCTTGGTATGCTGGGTGTTTTGTTTTGTTTTTTGGAATTACCAAAGTTATGAGTTGAAGAACCCTGTAGGCATTTCTTAAGTCTTTTGTGTGATGGAATTTGCACTCTGTGCGAAGAGCATTAACACATCTCTGCCAGGTCACTCTCAATCAGACAGGACCTGGAGTTCATGTTAAATGTAGTTTATTTCCCTTGGGATACACCCAATTGTAGCAAATACTTTAGAAGGCATTCTCAGGGAGGACACTTTGCACTAACCTCAGGGTCTCCATCCCACACAAGCTTCTGCACATTGGACAATCTGAACTTTGTGCTCTGCCATTAAAGTGCCCAGTATATTTTCAGAAACCAAGTATAAACATTTCAATTCAAGCAGAGCTGTAAATGCAATTTTTAGCCTGCTTGCTGTATCCTAGGCATGGGAGAACGTAAAAAAAATAAAAAATAAAAATAAAATAAAAAGCCATACAGGGAAAAGGGCAGGAAATGGGGAGATAATGGGGTGGTTTTTTTCCTGGTGTCTTCACATGTAAAATTGGCATAACTTGCATAACTTGAGGAATCTTATTGTATGGGCCCTGGGGAGACACTGATTCAGTCTTACCTTAAACATCCCAAGACTACCCGGGGGATTTTTTTTAAAGGTCCAATTTTCCACATTTTGCTTGGAAGCAAAGCTGTAAATGAGATAACAAACCACACTGGGCAAATCTGAAAGTGATTTCAAAATAGTAAGCTATTTCTAAATGCCTACACTTGGGTATTAAAGAAGATAGAATGGTGGCAGGTGGAATTTTGTTGATTGACAGAAATTGGTTACAATGATAGATGTCAGGCTCCGATAGTGGACTTCCACGTGCAAGATGGTAGAGATGGGCACGACCAGGAAAAATTACGTTTCAAGTTGTCGTGTGTCGGAGCCGGCCCGTTTCGGCTTGTTTCCATTTGTCGCGAAATTTTTCAAAAATGTGTCGTTTCGTTTGTAGTTTTTTCGTCTGTCGTTAGTACTGGTTTGGGGGGGGAGCGGGCTCCTGGAGGCACCTCTCTGGGGTGGGTGCCTCCTCTGGCCTGCTACAAAATGGCATGCATAGCCAATTGGATATGCATACCAAGTTGCAGTAACAGGCAGAGGCACCTCTCTTTCGGGGGCCTCTGTGACTCACTGCCTGCCGGCATACGGTGCACTTGAGAGAGGACCCCTACGGGCGCCCTGTGACTCACTAAGAAGGGAAGTGTACTTGCTGTAGTGCAATGCGAGTACACATCTGGCTTACTGGTTAGGGGTTAGCGAAAGGGCTAGGCTTAGGGTTACGGGTAAGGTTAGGGTGAGTTACTGGGGTGTACCTCTGGGTGCCTCTCTGACCCACTAAGAAGGACAGTGTACTGGCGTATGGGTTCGGGTTCGGGTTCGGGTTCGGGTTCGGGCTAGGGTTAGTGGGCTTTTTATGCCCGACTGGCACATCCCAGCCAAGTGGCCATGCAATTGGTGGAATGGCTCCAAAAATTTGCATGGTACACTCCCATGGCCAGCCCATCATTGCACAGGTGTAAAAAATAAAAATAAAAATAAAATAAAATAAAATCAATGGAGACGTTTTGTTGCAAGAAAAACCCACTGCTGCTTCTGAAAAAATTCAGGCAGTTTTAAAATAGCTATTTTCGCATGTTTCTGTGGTGCTTTGGTGTGTTTTTGGAGCACAATTTCAAAATAAATATTGCGGTCGCCCCATTTTGGATCCCCTGCCCGCACCGCATGGCATGGCGAGTTGGCGAGACGACAAGGATGCCCCCCACCAGAGCAGCCCAGGACAGGAGAGGGGGGAGGCCGGGGAACCCCCCCAGAAACCACCCCTCTGGTAGGTGCCCTCACTCAGGCAGGCATATTTTCGCCTGCTTTTTTGGCCGGGAATCGGGTTTTTTTATTTTTAAAACTTTTTTTCTGTGCCGCGCCGCTTGGCGAGTAGGGGAGACGATGAGGATGTGCACTTTGCGCAGCCCAGGAGAGGAGGGGGGAGGCCAGGGACCCCCCCCCAGAAACCACCCCTCTGGTAGGTGCCCTCAGGCAGGCATATTTTCGCCTGCTTTTTTGGCCAGGAATCGGTTTTTTTTTTTAATTTTTAAAACTTTTTTCTGTGCCGCGCCGCTTGGCGAGTTGGCGAGACGACGAGGATGCGCACTTTGCGCAGCCCAGGAGAGGGGGGAGGCCGGGGGACCCCCCCAGAAACCACCCCTCTGGTAGGTGCCCTCAGGCAGGCATATTTTTGCCTGCTTTTTTGGCCGGGAATTGGGTTTTTTTTTTTATTTTTAAAACTATTTTTCTGTGCCGCGCCGCTTGGCGAGTTGGCGAGATGACGAGGATGCCCCCCACCAGAGCAGCCCAGGACAGGACAGGGGGGGAGGCCGGGGACCCCCCCAAGAAACCACCCCTCTGGTAGGTGCCCTCACTCAGGCAGGCATATTTTCGCCTGCTTTTTTGGCTGGGAATCGTGTTTTTTTTATTTTAAAACTTTTTTTCTGTGCCGCGCCACTTGGCGAGTTGGCGAGACGACGAGGATGTGCACTTTTCGCAGCCCAGGAGAGGAGGGGGGAGGCCGGGGACCCCCCCAGAAACCACCCCTCTGGTAGGTGCCCTCAGGCAGGCATATTTTCGCCTGCTTTTTTGGCTCGGAATCGGTTTTTTTTTTTAATTTTTAAAACTTTTTTTTCTGTGCCGCGCCGCTTGACGAGTTGGCGAGATGACGAGGATGCCCCCCACCAGAGTAGCCCAGGACAGGAGAGGGGGAGGCCGGGGACCCCCCCCCAGAAACCACCCCTCTGGTAGGTGCCCTCACTCAGGCAGGCATATTTTTGCCTGCTTTTTTGGCCGGGAATCGGGGTTTATTTTTAATTTTTAAAACTTTTTTTCTGTGCCGCGCCGCTTGGCGAGTTGGCGAGACGACGAGGATGCGCACTTTGCGCAGCCCAGGAGAGGGGGGAGGCTGGGGACCCCCCCCCAGAAACCACCCCTCTGGTAGGTGCCCTCAGGTAGGCATATTTTTGCCTGCTTTTTTGGCCAGGAATCGGGTTTTTTTAATTTTTAAAACTTTTTTCTGTGCCGCGCCGCTTGATGAGTTGGCGAGACGACGAGGATGCACACTTTGCGCAGCCCAGGAGAGGGGGAGGCTGGGGACCCCCCCCCCAGAAACCACCCCTCTGGTAGGTGCCCTCAGGCAGGCATATTTTTGCCTGCTTTTTTGGCTGGGAATCGGGTTTTTTTTTTAATTTTTAAAACTTTTTTTCTGTGCCGTGCCGCTTGGCGAGTTGGCGAGACGACGAGGATGCGCACTTTGCGCAGCCCAGGAGGGGGGGAGGCCGGGAAACCCCCCAGAAACCACCCAGCTGGTAGGTGCCCTCAGGCAGGCATATTTTCGCCTGCTTTTTTGGCCGTTTTTTTAAACTTTTTCCTGTGCCGCTTGGCATCGCGTGATCGCTGTGATGCCGCCAGGAACGACCACGACAAATCAGACCCAATTTTTCTTTAGTCGGTTTGAGTTCGAGTTCTGGCGGAGTAATTGTCGTTACCGTTTCCGTTACGTAACGGAAACGAGGAACGGAAACGGAAACGAGGATTTCACCGAGTCGTGCCCACATGGGAGTGATATCACCTTCAGCAGCTGATTGCTGAAATTAGAGAATTCATTTTTTTCAGTTTTGCACCCAGTGTGCTGAAGGGGCATGCACCCCAAAAGAGAGAGGAAAAGAATTTTAATAAGCACCAATCTAGCACTGATTATGACATCATCTCCATTCTGCAAGTATAGCTGCACAATAGGATTCTAGCTATATAGGTTTTATAGACATTTGAATGGGATCTCTGACCAGTCTTCCACTAGGCTCCTTTTGACTTGACAGGTGGTTGACAAGGAGATATTTGATCAGGGTCTTCTGAATCTGGAGTTGAGTCATGGCAACTGGACTTCTTTTCTTGTACGGTCAAACGTTTTGCTACGCATCCAAGCAATTTCCTCAGTCTGAGGAATAGCTGTTGTGAGTTTTTTGGGCTGTTTGGTTGTGTTCTGGAAGCTTTTCCTCCTGAAGTTTTGCCAGACTCTGAATCTTCAGAAGGCAAGGAACTCAGGGAACCAGGAGTTCTCTCTGTGCTCTGAGATATAGAATGAGTGAGATCGCTGAGTAAGATCAATGAATGAGTGAGAAAAACTCACAACAGCTATCAGATCCCGGCCATGATAGCCTTCGAGAATACAAGTCTGAGGAATGTTAGTGATGAGGCCTCAAATTTATAATTCACCTTGGTTTCACAACATTCTGGTCTGCAAAGCCTTGTTAGGTGGCTAGTGGCCAGAATAGGCTTGTTATTTGTACAATGACCAAGGGTGTCCCACCTATGCAACGCTTCACAACACCCATTAAGTATGAGTCATCAGCTGGTGGAGGTATGAAGTGTTTCTGATTTGTCTGGGGAGCAAAGAGAGGGCAACATAAGTGGCAGAGAGATTGTGCCTGAGTCCCCCACCTCTGTTGAGAGACGGGTTCTAAATACACACACAAATGGCTTCCCTGAACCTGAGGGGTCGGGGAATCCATTCATATATGTACATCCTCATCATTGAATGAGTGTCCTTTGTCCTTCAAATAAAGGTACACCTCTGATTCTGGTCCTGAGCTATGGCCCCTTCTGTGTTGGGCCAACCTCCTGTTTAGTGGCTGTTTGGTTTCTCCAGTGCACACTCTGCACTGCATTGGACTGCATATACTATATTGTTCCTCTTGTGTTTCGGTGTTGGGTCCCTTGGATGGACAAGTCTCTTCCTTAGTGTGTTTGCAGTTTGAAGTAAATGGGGATGTGGTGTTTGCCAAAAACCCTTTTAAGTTTTTCAGACACTCCAGCCATGTAACAAAGCAGTATTCCAACCCAGAAGAGCAACCAATCAACCTGAGATCCAGAGCCTATGGAAGAACCTGGTCATTCATTACATGAAACCAACATGAACTTTAAATTGGAGCCCTCACCACTAACTTTCCTCAGGCTGATGAAGCTGCTAGGATGAGTAGCTCTCAGGATCAGGGCCACCTTACTTAGCAAATGTGGATCTTCCTTGCAGAGCCAGGCCCTTCTCAAGCTGAGGCAATCAGAGAGTGCAGCTGGTGGGCCTGCTGCTGGCACAGAGCTAGCTGCTGGCACTCCCTGTTCCTTGCTTCAGCAACATGACACCTCTGGACTCCTTAAGCTTCGGCCTGGTTACTTTGAACTTTCCTTGAACTCTGTAAGTCTTTCTTGCTGGCATCCCTCTCACTGTTGGACTACTTTTCATCAATTCTGGACTTGGACTGGCTGACTATTATCTTTGAATCTGAAACCTGGATTGGCTGACTACCATCTTTTCGTGTACCTTGAACTTAGACTGACTGACCATGCCTTTGGTCACAACCCCCACCTGGCTTCTGGGAATACCCTGGTCCTGGCCCCTTGCTGTTAGCATAGCTTCCACCCACACCCCAGCTACTACAGTAGCAAAACACTTCAATCTCACAAGAAAAGAAGTCCATTTGCCATGACTCAACTTCCAGATGATCTCACCTGGATGACTGAGAATCTTCACAGATATAGGGCCTTCCAAAGCCAACGTAGCCAAGCCAGAGTAACAAGTGTTGTTCCCAGTCACTTAGCTGTATTTTCCCCCCTCTGTAAGGCATCCCCATGTCTAAGAGGACACCCACTTTTCCAGCCCAAAATTACAGATTTGCAACTGTGCAATTCTCTCCTTGACTTACTTCTGTGTATAAGACAACCTTCAATTTTTAATCTAACAATTTAAGACAATAATATAGTCTTATACTTGGAAAAATACTGTACCTTAAGGTCAACAGTATCCTGGACTAACTCATATTTGGAGTCAATATACAAATACTGTATTTTCCTCTCCTGCCTCTCCAGGAGAAAGGAGGCAGTTTGTTAGTCTTCAAGGTTGGAGGCCTTCTTGCTTTGCCTTGGAGTAGATTGCACAGGAGGGCTTCAGTAAGTGTTGGAGCATCCTTGGCGTCTCTCCAGGGATGGTGTCTTTGGGATGAGAGGAAGGCCTGAAAGGCCGACGCCATATCTCACAACTCATGGAAAGCAAGCATTCTCAAAAGTTTTGAATAGTACCTGTAGATGATTTAAAGGTCTATGGAGGCCAGACCATGCCTTTGCAGGATCCATGCTTCTACATGGAGACTTCTTAATAAAACTTCATTAGTGGCTGGCTAATTCAGTTTTTTTTAAAAAAAAAATCCGGGATAGGCAATATCTGGCTGACAGTTAAATTACATCATGATTTTGATTATTTTTTTGTTTATACTATTAGTAACTATTCTACCTGACTGTTCTGCCAGTGATTATATGACTCTCTCCCGCCCTCCTTGATCCTCACAACAATCCAGTAAAGAGAGAGGTCTAGTTCAATGACTATGATTGGCCCAATGTCACCCTGGCAAAGTCTGGATTTGAACCCAGGTCACAACCCATGATACCACACTAGCATTCATTTTAACCTCAGGCTGAAGAATGTTGACATACTATCCAAGTTCTCACCTTCAACAACTGTGAGAAAGCAGTGGCCTCTGTTGTTCTGTTCTGAAATCAAGTTTCTATCCTGCTACAGTCTGAGATATGGAAGTTTATCCATCTTTGCTGTAACTTTTCCAGAATTCCACCCACATATGACTTTGCTGCGGAAGGTTAGAACTCTTCCTTCTCCAGGGAAAACATCAAACAATTGAGCAGCCTCCTCATAAAGTTTCTATAGGAAATCCCTGTGTAGCACTTTGGATTTCAGTCACCCTTCTCTCTTATTAATGGTGGTCATTTTAACTGATCTAGTTCCAAAAGATTAGCCCCTGATTACAAAGATAAACAAATAAATGTTGAATTAGGAATGCCTATAGAATGAGCTGTTAGTCCCATCTTACATACACATGCCTGTTGCAATTAAACACTGTTGTGCAATGAAGTGCAAATGCCATAAATCGGACATAGGTCCTTGCTATCTTCCTGGAAGACGCGATAGCTCACATATTTCAAGAGATTCTTGGTATGTGTGCTACTTTATCTTCATTATAAAAAACAACATGGATATGAGCTCTGCAAATAAATTTATAGTTGCTTTTTGACACAGTTTAATTACACATGTCCCATTAGAGACTGCCTGTTTACCTCTCATTTTGAGTCCTAAGGGTTTCATTTCAACATTATTTTCTAGGCCTTAAAAAGTATTTTTGTTTAATAGGCAGATTAAAAACATAAACCTTGATGGAAAGACTTAGGAAAAAATATCAAATAAAGACAATTGAAATAAAAAACACAATAACTCTCATATTTCCATTTACACTGAATCATATATCTTCATTCTCGTGGCTTATAGATCAATAGCTGCTTTTTAATGAACAAGGAAGTGCCCTAACTAACAGTCAAATCATATGTTAGAGACAGCCCATGGTTAACGGCCGCAACCCATCAATGTTCCAGAGACATGATTAAAGCAGACCTTGTGCCTGACCACACATACTCTCAGCTGACATGCAAAAGGAAAGCAACTTAGTTTGCAATGTACATCAGGTGCACAAAATTCCTCCCCCAATCTATGAGGAGGAAGAGGAGAGCTTGTCAGCGCCAGCCCCACACCGATGAGGAACCGTGACAATGTCTGTTAAGGTCCTTTATTTCATTTTAGTACTTGATATCTCATAGTTGCTATTTTGTAATATTTGATAGCCATCATGCAATGGCATTTTGGCATGCTCTGGCAGCATAGAGCACTTCTGTGATGATCTATCACAGCAATGATGTCCTCCAGGCTGACATTGGTCAAGGAACACATGCATATGCCATAGGCAGGATCTGCCATCCACTTAGATCCGTGATTTTTTGTGATGAAGAGCCCTCCTCCTCAAACCGCAAGACATACAGGTGCATTTGCCCCAGAACTGCTGGGTATGGCAACAATTTCAGATGTGTGTTTTAATGCTTAATAGAGTGAAGGCCTCAGCACTCATGAACTGAGAGCATATCCAAGAACAAACAAATTTCCCCTATTGCAGTCAAGCACAGTTGGAGAGCAGTATAGTAGGACCCTCCTATTCACAGATGATGGGTTCCAAGCCCCCTCGCGGATGATGAGAAACATGGATGACAATGAACAATACTGTAATAATGACTGCTATGTATAGCATGCTCTCTCACTCCCTCTGGTGGCCAGTTGTGATAATGACACCATGGAAGTACTGTAGTTCTCCACTCCAGCAAATGCTACATGTTACAATTAGAGATGGGCACAAAACGAGCAATTTTTCATTTTCGTTGTTTTTTCGTTTCGTTATGTAACGAAACGAAAAATGAATTTTGTCTCCAAAATGAAATGAAACGAACCGAAACAACAGAAATTTTGTCGTGTGTTTCGTTTTCGTTGCGGCAAATACATTGAACTGTAATGAATGCTAACGAAACAGCAATTTCTTGTTTTCGTTTTTGTTTTTTCATTTCATTACGTAATGAAACAAAAATGAAAGTTTTTGCAAAAAATTCACAAAAACGAAAATGAACTGAAATGGACCCCCTAAACGACAAACGATAAACGAAACACCATTTTTGAGTCGTGCCCATCTCTAGTTACAATAGAGCGTGTCAGCTTGTTCAGAATGATGAGCATTGAGCAACAAGTCATTTAGATCAGACAAATGCCCAAGGTGAGGGAAATGTAACAATGGCAAAAGTGCTGATAACTGCACACATGGCATAACATTTGAAACAATTGTTTTGTGTTAATAAAGCACCAGAGATATGACTAGATGCATAGTAAGTTACACAACTTAAATATATTCTTGACGGCTTTCATGGCCAGGATCTGATAGCTGTTGTAAGTTTTTCGAGCCGTTTAGCCATGTTCTGGAAGTTTTTCTTCCTGACGTTTCACCAGACTCTGTGGCCAGCATCTTCAGAGGGCAAGGAGTTCAGGGAACTCAGTTTGCAGCAGATAAGGTCTATGCTCATTCCTTACCTTAAGGCAACTTGCCTCCAAAAATTATGCTGTTTGTACTATCCCAGCATAAATTAGCAAGAAGATTTGGGCCCGTACGCATTTAAACTGCTGCTGTAATCCTTGTTCATTCTGTGCTAATGTGTCAATATTCAAAAGATTTTATAAAAAGAGGTAGGCAACTAAGACGTCATTTAGAGGGGGAAAAACTGTAGTGCTGATAAAGTGGCACAGAAGAGGAAGGTAAAAGTGAAGGTGGTCCAAAGCAACTCATTTACAGAAGGTTTCTGTATGACTGAAATGATGTACAAAGAAAGTTAAGCTCTTCCCTGATCTATGATAGAGGCATCCCCACCTGGCCCCCTCATCAATACCTGTAAATCTGTACAGTTCATACAGCAGGAGTAAAGAACACTTCCTGCATTGTCTACATAAACAGATTTAAGTGAGATTAGTTAATGTGTGGTTTGTGAAAACCCTATTTCTTGGACAGTAAAACGCTATAAGCTGCATATTCTTTAGATTTCTAATAAGGCTGATTTTAGAAAAGCTACAATTCAGTGCTGCTTATATGTAACATTTTTTTCTGGAAAGTATAAGACTTTCAAGTTTAGAAATCCTTGGCCTATTCTCTAAACAAAGATGTGGGAAACTATTAATGTTTATGTTTAAGATCTCCTTGAGGATTTATTGGCCACAGTGGAATATGAGCAGCAATTTCTTGTAAAACTCTTACCGTCGTCGTCAACATTTTTCCGCGAGGCATCCCAGATATATGGAGCACTGGAAGAGGAATACAATCTGATCAGATGCAACTGCTAAAACACCTCTCCCAGTTTTACTAGTTATAATTCAGCTTGGGTCATACTGGGGGGACTTGGGAAACTGAAAGCCTGGGGCTAGAATCTAAAACTTTCCCATGCTTTTATACTTTCAAACATTGGCAAGTACGCTAATGGCTCATCAGCCAAATGTTACACAATACTTGCTTCATATTAATCCTTTCTCAGGACTGGTAAACACAGGGGCAGCTGGTGATACCAGGTTCACAGGGATGTTGAATCCACTTGGGCTTACAGCTATCTCTTATCTCTTGAGCGAGGATCAAGGCCAAAAGAAGATCCCACTTTGCTAAACGCATAATCAAAATTCAGAACCACCAGGCCAAACTATTCCACATAGTACACGGTAAATCCAAAGCTAGTCACAGTGAAAGGCCTCCCACTAGTATCTCCTGTGACCAATTTGCAGCATTTTCTAAATCAAAAGTGGAGGCCACCTATGGGGACCTTGACCACCATTTACAGACAGTATGTTGAGCAGAGATGTCCAGTGTATTGCATTGTCTGATTAATTTCACTGAATGTCAACCTGTGACATCTACAGAAGTGGACAGGGCACTTGATTGTTGTCAGGCCACCACCTCCTCTCCCGACCCTTGCCCAGCCTGGCTCATAAAAGCAGCCAGACTGGTCACAACTGAATTGGCTTCTGCAATAATCAATGGGTCTGCTGAAGAGCAAGGTTCCCCCTGCCCTCAAGGAGACACTCATTAGGCTCATTCAGGAAAAAAAATTGGCAGCAGAGCCAAATGAGCAAGGTAGTGGAGAAGGTGGTAAGATACCAAGTTTAGGTGCTTCTGGATGAAACTGAGGCTCTTGATCGATTCCAGTCAGGGTTCAAGCCATGCCACAATACAGAAACAGCATTGGTTGCCCTGTGTTATGATATCTTGAGAGAGATGGATGGCGGCAATATGTCCCTGTTGGTTTTCCTTGACCTCTCTGAGGCCTTCAACACCATCAGTCACAGTATACACCTGGGAATCATTCCAGGATGGGGATCTGTGGCCTCACTTTGGCTTGTCTTTGGTCCTTTCTGGAAGACCATCCTTAGAGAGTGCAGCTTAACAAGATGACTTCCATCCCTTGGATTCTCAATTGTGGGGTTCCACAGGGGGCCAATCATCTTGCCAATGCTATTTAACATTTATATTTAACCACCCAGAGTGACCTATTTAACTGCCCAGAGTGACCTCGCTGTGAGATGGGTGGTATAGAAATCAATAAATAAATAAATAAATAAATAAATAAATAAATAAATAAATAAATAAATAAATAAAAGTTCCAGAGAGGGTAGCCGTGTTAGTCCTTTTAAGAATTGCAGGCAAAAATCAAAGAAAAACAAAACAAAACAAAAGACACAAAACATGTGGCACGTTAAAGACTACCTTTCATATTTTAATGTAACATTTTGTGGACACGTCAACATCTTAAAACATTTAGCAGCAGAATGTGTATAATATAATATGTGATTAAACATAAGTCTGGGTTTCTTGAGTCATTATCAAATTTAATATTACTATATTGCCACTTTTTCATGGAAGTTTATCTCCCACCTGGACCCTAAGGTAAAAACTCCCACTCTCTCACCCCTTTCTTCAACCCCCCTCACCCCACTCTATCTGGTTCTGGTTTCTGACTCTTGAGGAATTTACCTTAAAATCACATTTAACATTTCTGCAGACCCTGGCCACAGAGCCATTAGCAGTACTTAACATATCTACGACCCCTGGCCAAATCCTCCCACCACTTCTACAACTAATCATGTCTGCCTTCCCTTCCCCCTCCCCTATCCACCAATGAACATCTAGTATATCTCATTACATATTATATTACACACCTCATTCTGCTGCTATATGCCTGAAGAAGTGGACGTGTCCACAAAATGTTACATTAAAATATGAAAGTTAGTCTTTAAGGTGCCACATGTTTTTTGTCTTTTCTTTTGTTTTGTTTTCTTTGATTTTTGCCTGCAATAAATAAATAAATAAATAAATAAATTATATGAGAGAGCTGAGGAGGGTCATTATGGGATTAGGAGCTGTGTCACACCCAGTTTTTTTACATCATCTCTCCATCTGCAGTGCATGCTATTTCAATCCCTTGAGCACTGCCAGGGCACTGTGCTGGACTGGATGAGAGTGAACAGGCTAAGGTTGAATCTGGACAAGACAGAAGTCCTCTGGGTTGGGGGCCCTGGTGTCTATGGGTTAGGTAGCTCTCTCTCTCTCCTTTTTGGGAGGGGATGTCTCTTCCCGCTACGGTCGAGGCACACAACTTCAGTGTGCTCCTGGAGCCAGCACTCACCATGGAATGTCAAGTGGCATCTGTGGTTCATTCCATCCACTTCCAACTGTGGTGTATTACCCAGCAATATGCCTACCTAGACACCAGGCCCCTCAACCACATTGGTTCATGCACATGTAGTCTTGAGATTAGACTACTGCAGTGCTCTCTATGTGGGGCTGTGTATGAGGTTAATGCTGATTGCTTCAGCTAGTGCAAAACATGGTCACATTGTTAACCAAGATGAGATGATACCATCATATGACCCCAACACTGCCCACATTGCACTAGCTACCGCTAGTTTTGATGATAACATATAAATCCCAAAATGTTCTGGGATCTTGATATCTGAGAGAGTGGCTTCTCCCACAGAGAACTTCCCAAGTCACTCACACTTCCATTGCTGGGTACCTGAGGTGAAGTTTGGGAAGACCCTGAGTGAAGTTTGGAAAGTCACAATTAACTTTATCGGTGGTGGCTCATCAGTTATGAAATCAGCTACTTGCCTGGCCCCCTCACAGGGAACTTTTAAACTCGCACTGAAAATCTTTTAATCAAGCTTTTCCTGAGTCTTGACTATTCCACCTGGGATGCCTCATAATGCCCGTATTAATCCACCTCTGCTACAAAGTCCCCTTTTATTTTGTTAGTGTTATGTTATCCTTTATTATTTGTCTTTATGTAAATTATTGTTGATTGTTTCTTCATTATTATGTCATTGTATCATGCTTTTATTTTATATTGCTCTAGCCTGATTTTGGAAGCTAAGCAGGGTCGGCCCCGGTTAGTGCTTGGATGGGAAACCACCAGGAAATACCAGGTGCTGTAGATGCCTAGAGTAGGAACTGGTAAAACCACTCCAGTATCCCTGCCAAGAAAACCCCATGGACATGGAGTCATGAAGAGTTGGTCACAAATGTAACAAGACCACACTCTCTCTCTCTCACACACACACACCTATTATTATTTATGTAATTTGTTAGGATTTGTTGTATACTGCCCAGAGCAGCCTTTGCTGGATGGACAGTATATAGGCCTAATAAATAAATAAAGCTATTCAATGTGTTGAAAGGCTTGGTACCTAAGATGATTTGCTTATATACCGCCCCATACCACTTCAAGTAGTCTCTGGGTGATTTGCATTTTAATTACAGTATGCAGGCTACACAATGCCCCCCCCCAGCAAGCTGCATACTCATTTTACTGACCTCAGAAGGATGGAAGGCTGAGTCAACCATGAGCCTGCTACCTGGGATTGAATCCCAGGTCATGAGCACAGTTATAGCTGCAGTACAGGTATTTAACCACTGTGCCACGAGCCTCCTGTAAACTCCAGGCTGAATGCGTTTGCTGTATTTGCTGTTTTCACAACCCCAGAGTCAAAAACCATCCTTAAATTGACCTTTCAAATAAACATTGAGGTTTACTATACCAACATTTCGTTTTTTATGTTTGCCATCTTTGGAATTATAGATAACAAGCAGGCTTCTTTTTATCTAAACTTCAGTAATCTCAAATCCTTGGACTGTTCACATTGCTAAAAAAAATTGCTTTCATTTTGTTGCTCCAAAATCCATGCAGAGAAATAGGTTTCTGCATATACATAACCACTGGAATAGAATCCCTCTATGCATTCAATCTCGAATGGTTTTGATGACTTCACAAACCAAAAAGCTTAAGATTGTTGATCTTCGTAGCTATGGTAAATAATGGACATTGGGTCTCTCATTTCAGACCACATTTTTTATTTAATCCTTGGAATGGTAAATGTTCCATTCTCAGCAAAGTGCTAATGGCAACACTCCTAGGGTTGTGTACAGTATCATATGATCATGCCAATTGTTATATGTGGGAAAGACCAACAGGTCACTGGAAATGGGAGAGGGAGGGATTTACTGAGTACAAATGCAAATTGCACAACAAATTAGACATGTGCCATCAGCACAACACTTCCTGGATTGAGCAATCTGCAGCAGATTTTAAATCGCATATTGTAGCAAGTACTCCAGATTTAACCAGATCAAGGTAGAGTTTGCATTGTTGGACAGAAAGAGACATTTCAGATTTCCATTGAACATCTCTCTCTCTCTCTCTCTCTCTCTCTCTCTCTCTCTCTCTCTCTCTCTCTCTCTCTCTCTCTCTCTCTCTCTCTTTCTCTTTCCCCCTCCAATTATTTTGCATGTCAAATCATCCTTAGATCACCTTTTGCCAACATTTCATGCATATAATTTTCCTGTATATATTAACAAACACTTTGGAATGTAAATTGTCTTTATATCTGTGTGGCTAGTGGAGCCTCCAAATTACCCCACACTGTTCATTCTACTGACAACATTGTCCTGGGTGCCTCCAGATCTGGGAGAGTGGGGGAAGAAGGTTGGTTGTTTGGTTGGGCTTTAGTTTCACTTTCACCTTGAGCCTGGAATCAATGGATTTACTGAGGTGGGCCTCCTTGTATCTTATCAAAAATATTTTGATTGCATTATGTTTGAAATGCCTGTAACCTCAGAGACCCCTTCAGCTTTTAGCCTGTCAAGATAATTAAGCCCTCATTAAATTTCAGAAGGACCTAAAGAGGAAACTTGTTATCTAATGTTAAAGATTCTGGAGGGACTTTATCAGTACTGTATTATGTTACATAATGAATATGGAAGAACCTTTTTGCACGCTAGTTCTTTCTGACACAGCTTGCACAGGTACATTTCAATGATTTGCATACCATTCAGATCAAGGTGCATACATGGGGAAGCTCACCCCAGATATTTTTTTTTTTTGGGGGATGGGGTGGCAAGTACCTCTCTGAGTCTTAGATTGTAGAATGATAACAAAATGCATAAACTCAGGAATTCTGAGGTCTATATTACAGCCTAGCTTTAAAATGATTTAGAACTTCAGGTCTTTAAAATCTGTATGGAGCAAACAGTTTTGCGATTTCTTGGAAGATTTGTAATCAAGGGAGCTGTTTTTTCAACTCCAGCAGGTGTTGGACAGGAAGCACCAACAGTTGTGTTATTCCCCACATTTTGCGTTCCCTCCACCCCTTTCCAGAGGCCCTCCTATTGGATCCAATGGCTGGCCACTTTTTCCCCACCCTGGTGTTTGGAGTGTCCATGGACTGGGAGGACCTGGGAGCGTTCCTTAATTCATTCACATCGACCTGGATTCAAGGCATTCTGTGTCAGTTTTAAGAGGCCCCATGGAGAAAAAGAGACAAGGGGTGGGGACTAGATGGACATTAGCTCCATTGTTCGTGTTGGAGTTCTCACTGTTGGTCTTGATGAGTATTTCCCCATTAACTACATCGTGTTAACCAGATCATGACTAGACTCAATCTCTTTCCATGAATACTTGGTATATTATAATTGTTCAACTGAGGTCTTCCTCCTCCTCTTCTGTAGCATTATCATTTGCATTGTTTTATTTCCCTTTGTAGCTCCTGCGAGTGCCTTTTACTAGTTCTTTGGAACAGTATTGCTGCATCCATGTTGATTTCTCTAAAGTGGTCTTTCTTTCTTTCTTTCTTTCTTTCTTTCTTTCTTTCTTTCTTTCTTTCTTTCTTTCTTTCTTTGGGCCTTTTCACACGACCCCTAAGATCCGCTGGCCACTTAAATTCGGACCAGGGATCTTGGGGGTTCTTTGCTCTTTCTGCGTGCCCACCCCTCCGCACTTCCTTGCTCCTGTCTGCGTGAGGGGAGGGAGGAAAAAAGAGAGGAAAAAATGCAGGCTCACCTCTGAAACTGCTCAGAAGCTGTCCTGATTCCTTCTCTTCTGTTTGTTTGTTTTTTTGCCTCCCGCCCCTTCTCTTAAAGGGGCGGGAGGCAAAAAAAAATAGAAGCGAGGAGAGCCCCACACTCACCAGATTAAATCCGGACCTGGGGATTTTCACCCTCCTAGAGCAGGTACAAGAAAAGTGCGTTGGGACGTGCTTAGGTAGGCGTGGTCACACTTAATTTCCTGCAAACTCCGGAGCTGGTGGGGAAACAATTGTAAGCTCCGGAGCTGGCAGCCATTTGCTTCGGAGTTTAGGGGTCGTGTACAAAGGTCCTTTCTTTCTTTCTTTCTTTCTTTCTTTCTTTCTTTCTTTCTTTCTTTCTTTCTTTCTTTCTTTCTTTCTTTCTTTCTTTCTTTCTTTCTTTCGAATCCCCACCTTTGCACTACTGTATATCAGGTAAAGAAGAGAGCACAAATTCAAAATAGCTATGTCTTGTCAGTACTGCCCGACATCTCTTTGTAAACTTAACACAAAGCACGGGGTGGGTGGGGAGGTGGAGGCTGGCAGAGAGAAGAACAGGAATAATGGCAGAGTAGGGTATGAAATACTACAGGGGAAACTGAACTTCATTTGACTCTCCCCATGTGGACACTTACAAGGCACCTGGGATAGTTTCCACATGAACAAAAAAAATCATCAGGTAGAAAGAGCCAGGGTGAAGTACAGAAAAACTCATGTCAGTCTTCCTTTTGGAACAATATCTTCTCTAATTATTTGGGAGGGAATAATTCTCTCTCTCTCTCTCTCTCTCTCTCTCTCTCTCTCTCCTTCTCCCTGGGGGGAGGGGGAGGGGGAGGGGGGGGGGAAAGAATAATAAAACATTTAAGTCTTGGGCCTTTTTTGAGCTTCTTTTGTTTTTAAACCATATAGGTATAACTTGAAATCCTGATAATGTGTATAGAAAGAGATTGTGTGTTTTGTTACAAAGCCCCCTAACAGACTGGTTCCGTAAAGCACAGCTTAATCAGATTGGCTCTGTAGTTTTCAATCTACTCTCCTTTTTCTCCACAGTGTTAGAGCCTCAGGATTGGAGGATCAACAGGCTTAGGGATGTTTCTCTTTTGACTGAATCCATGAGTGAGTGTCCCTCTATGTCCATCCTCAATAACAGAGAGGTGATCTGTCAGGGGTTTATGTGATGCCATTTGAAGGAACACAAGATTGCAGCATTAATAGTGTTACATTCAATAGGAGAAATTGCACTGATGAAAGACAGAAAAGATTTAATAACATAATATAGAAATGGCTTGGGGGAATTGCGCTCATTCAAGTTTTCTTGTTCATAGAAACACCTTGAATGGGGCACAGTTGGCTTGACAAAGATTTGATAGGCACAGTGAAGCCAAATGAAAATGTGAGACAAGTGCCTTCAGCTATTTAATAAGGCACTATGTCTTTCTTTCTTTCTTTCTTTCTTTCTTTCTTTCTTTCTTTCTTTCTTTCTTTCTTTCTTTCTTTCCTTCCTTCCTTTTCAAATGCATGATATATAGGAATGTCTGGTTCTGTCACTGTCTGCCCGTTGTTTACTCTTACTCAGCTTTTTTGCTCCTGCCTTGCCTTGTGTTTCTTACTACACTTCTAAAATAAACATTTAAAATATAAATGGGCTCAAACCAGAATCTGCCTTCCACAGATAGAAACTCTTCTTCAGGCTCTGCTCACAGGAATTGCTTTTTTAGGAATATTCCCTTTCCTCTCATCACAACAGATTCCATTCAGCAGGTCTCTTCACCCTCAGTAAAGCTTATGGAGGGGAAATGGAAGATGCACACACACAAACCCACTCACAAACCAATGTACACCTTTGACTGGCTCCCAACTTCATTCCCTTAGCACATGGTCTTCACAACACAAGTATTTTTCAAATCCATAGAGATGAAGCATGGTTCACCAACACTCAATTCATTTCAATATGTTTCCATCCTGCCTTTCCCCTCAACCATGAGATTCACAGCAAATTACAGTACAAGGGTGTGCCAAGGAGGGCTCTGATTAGACCCAGCCCTGCTTATCTCAAGAAACGTGGCTGGGTTAGGGGATCCCGAAAAATGTCTTGGTTTTCATTAACATGTTTGACACTAAAAAAAATTCCCAGTATTTCTGTGTGCAGTTCATAGTATTTCTCAGTAAATGGGGTGTGGTAGGAGACATGGCCATTTATGTTTTTCAAATCCATAGAGTTGTGATGTCAATTGAAAGCTTGTTGTGATGTTAATTGAAAGCTTGTATTTTTTTCATGGTTGTTGTTTTAAGGACCAATTTCCACCACAGTTGCTATTTTTTCTCCTTCATCAAGAAGCTCTTTGGGGAAAATGTGTCTGTGAAGATTCTCAGTCATCCGGGTGAATTTATCTGAAAGTTGAGTCCCCTCTTTGGGGAAAGTGAATCTGAAAATCATATTGCAAGTTTAATGAATGTGGCATTTAGATTACTTGGATTTTTATTTTTTATTTTTTATATTTAAATCTGAGTTAATTTTCTGCCAGTCCTGGAGATGGCCATGCTCAGGAAGAAAACAAAACAAAAGTATCACTTAAGAAGCCACAAACTGACTCACAATGACTTCCCACTATCCTCTCCCCTGTAAATGCTGGTGTAGTTTTCCTATGTCTGTACAACAACTCAGTTCCTTAGGCAGATGTGAGATAGCAAAAGATCCATGATGCATTGTAGTTTGGGAGCCACCAAAACCAACGGGGAGGAGGGATCCTCCTCCCTGTGACAAACGCAGAGGATTTAACCCCACAATGTCTTATTTCTGATGGGGGCTGGCAAACGGACTTGAAATGAGTCATACAGAATAAATACAAAACACTCTAAATACTCTAAATAATGTCTTCATTAAACTCTCAACTGTATTTCTGCATTTTACAGCCACAGGAGGTATGTATGCTCAACTTGGATGTTTACTTCAGCAAGAAATCCATCATGTGAGGACCTTGAAATGAATTAATCCCCCTGCCCCTGGCAAAGACCTCAGCTCCAACAATTCAGATCTAAATATTTAGTGATGGATGATACATGTTTATAGAAGAGAGGGCAGCATGACATTTTAAATGAGATCCGGAGCAGCTATAGTGAACCCATGTTGTTGAAAAGGAATTGGACGGTGAAGCAAGGCAGCTATCGGAAGCTGATAAATTCAATCCCCCCTCCCCTTTCTGCGTGCTTTCTTCCCTTCTCTATCAACTCCTTCTGGGTTTTCAGGGGCTTTGTGGTGAAGGTTATGAACTGCTTTCCGAAAAGGAAAGGTTCTGCTGACTCTTGAGCATTCGCTGGTGCATCCCTTGGTTAAACTAATAGCCTCTTTGGGTGTCAGCCAAAGGTTACAGGCCTCTCGAAATATTCTGGAAGGGGGTAAAAAAAAGTTTATCACTGAAATGAAGTTTGTCATTAGTAACCTTACAGTTGTCTAATCTGTGAAATTACATGATTTAACTCTTTTGCAGAGACAGCGCTGGATGGCATTTGTATTCCCACAGGAAGTTATTAAAAGTATCAGGACGATAATGTCCCTGCTTTGTACTCTGTCCACGGAGTAAAGGAAATTCATCATTAGATTAGCATGTTGTGTGGGGGGGAAGCTCTAGCTCATTCACAATTATTAAATGACCATCAAGAGTGACTGTTGTTTTTAAAGGACTGTGCGGCTTGTGGGAGGGATGTGTAGGGAATGATCGAAGCAATTCTTCTTTCCCTTTTGTTTTCACATCAAAATTAAGAACATGTTTTTTTTTGTTGGTCACTTTGGCGTGATGAAATGAACATGAACTTTCCAGGGAGACAGATATTTTACCTTACCCATGTCTATTTCTAGCTCATGAGTCAAACAATGGTCCATTATGGTCCAGAAAGAGACCTTGTCTCCAGTTCTAAGAACCGGAAGGAGACGTTTTAGCACCATGGAAGGCATGATTGGACAGGGTTAGGTGGGAAAGTTGGTGGCTTTGGTGTTTCCTTCATAGATGGGCAAGGCTCTTTGTTTTGCATTGCAGGGTTTGTTTTTTGGTTTCCATTTTAAAGAAAAAAAATAAAAGTTTTGTCTAGTGTGTGTGTGTGTTGTGTCATCACAGTCGTGACCGACTCTTCGTGACCCCATGTCCATGGAGTTTTCTTGGCAGGAGTACTGGAGTGGCTTGCCAGTTCCTACTCCAGGCACCTACAGCACCTGGTATTCCCTGGTGGTCTCCCATCCAAGTACTAACCAGGGCTGACCCTGCTTAGCTTCCAAAATCAAGCGAGATCGGTTTGTCTAGTACAGTGATGGCAAACCTATGGCATGGGTGCTAAAGGTGGCACTCAGGGCCTTTTCTGTGGGCATCTGACATTGCCCCTTCATAGTCACCTGTATACAGGTTTAATTACTGTATTGGCACTTTGCAAAAATTAGTGGGTGTTGAATAGCAGTTTGGGCACTTGGTCACTAAAAGGTTCGCCATCACTGGTCTAGTAGGATAGCATAAAACAAATAAGAAATAGGAAGCAAACGTTGTCCATGAATTCTTGCTTCCTTTGTTGGTTTTAATGACTACTTAAATGTTAAAATGTGTGTCCTGGTTTGTTTATACCTCATGAATGGAGATATCTCTGTGCAATGGCAAAGAAGCAGGAATTCATTTCTTTAGATTTGTTTGTTTGTTTATTATTTGTATATTTCCCAACCAGTCTCCATCCCAAGATCTCAAGGTGGATGTCATTATTCCGCATTCAAGAATTGCATGCACAGACCTGGTATATCATGCCTGCTCCCAGAATTCCTGTTGCCAGAAATCTCTGTCTCCTCCTTATCCAAATATAGGCCTGCAGACAAGGACTTCGTAGTGGGAAGACTCCAATGAAGAGGTTTGAGGTTGGTAGATTTGCACGGGGCATGTACTTCCAATGCAGCCTTTGACAAATGTTTAAATGTCACAAAGGAATACAGTGGTACCCTGACTTCAGAACTTCACTCTTTATTTCAGTCACTGACCAGATAAAATACAAGATACATTCCACATAAAACCAAAATAAAAGTGTATAAAAACAATAAAAGCATGCACACAAGACAAGCATAATACAATGGCATACTCTTTGTATAAAAGGCAGAACAGGTAAAATCTTCGAAGCCCAGTAGGCCCAATAACAGGGTAATCAACTCAATAGGACTAGAATTGTCTCCAGCCAGGGACCATGGCCGTTAAAAGAGAAAGGATAGACCACCTCCAACCCACATCATGAGAAGAGGTAAGAATAAATACACAATGGATATTGCCAATCATCTGACCTCGCCACCTGAAGTGGGCAGGGATGAGCGATGCCTCATTGCTGCGGCACAGAATTTGGCCACCACCTCAGTCACATCTGGCTTTTTATCTCCTAGCAGGTGTTGGACACAAAACTCCCTTGGCCTCCCTGAGTTTGCTGCAAGATAGACTGAAGAAGAGTCCTCCGGATATCCCGATAAAGGGAACACTCCAAGAGGACATGATCAATAGTTTCAATAGTCTCCTCGTCACAAGGGCAAACACGTTTATCCACTGGAAGACCCTGGTATCTGCCTTCCAACAATCTGGAGGGCAGAACATTAAATCGAGCTAAGGTGAAGGCTCTCCTGAACTTGGGAATGGTTATATTAGATAGGTAGTTGGCCATTCTAAAGGAACTATTCCTAACTGTGCTGAGTTTATCGTGGGCTGCTAGATGTTCTTGTAGTTCTACATCCCATATTCTCCTTTTAATTGCAGCCTTGGCATTGCCAAAACCCATGGCCAAAATGGCCTCTAAGGAAAAACCCAGCTGCAGTAGGTTAACAGTTAGATTCCTTTTCCAAGTTGATTGGAATGTATCCACTAATACTAGGGGTGCCAAGCCAGATGGGGCAAAAATAAGTTTCAGACCCCATAATACCAGGAAAACTAGAGATGCTACCAGGAGTACTTTACAGCCGGGCATGGAGGCAAAAAGGCCAACAAAGAGGGAACCTGAACCTGAACCTGAGACCTGTAAAGCTGCAAAATTGCCCCCAGATATGACCCATCCACAGAAGCAGATTACCTCCAATTCAGATGGATCTGATATTTGCATGGCAGAGCTCCATCAAGTGAAGAGACATTTTCAACCAAAACTGAATGGGAGAATTGGAATGGAAGCAAGCAACCAACAACTTGGCAATAGGATTTATCCAATTCCAGTCATAATTGGAAACAGGAAAGCATACATGAGGCTTGGGAGATGGAGAGCAAATGGGAGGAAAGCAATCCACAAGAAAGCTGACACTAATCTCTGGACAAATGAGAGAAATACTCCTGTATTAAATGGGCACTCACAGATTTACTGGCATGGACAGACCCAGAGTGGGTTACTAGAAGGTGTAATTCACAATTGACATGGGGACAAAAATACTGTTCAATCTTATAGTAGCCATGGAGTGGATTGTGAACCTCTAGTTACTAAGGTTGTAAGGGGAAGGAACATTGTGACCTCACAATCCACCGGCTCCCAAGGTACCCTGACTTTCGAGGGGACCAACCTACAAAAATCCTTACATACGAGCCCTTTTTAAAATTGTTTCCACTCATGGACCTCATTAGAAAAATATTTTATTTTTTCAGTTAAGGTGGGCAATGAAGGTGGGGTATTACCCCATCCTAAAATGGAAAAGAGTAGAGGATGAAATAAACAAGACAGTGTTTTTTCTAGGCATATTTGATAGAGATAAAAGATTATTAAAATAATTAGAGGGCCCAAGGAAGGTAACTATGGAGATCTTGGTTAAGAGAATGAAAATAGGAGGAGTGTCAAAATGGGGCCCAATAGACCAACTAAATAAAGAGGGGAAGATTTTATCATTGAAAGATATAAAGAGTTTAAAAGAGAAAGGTTATAATAAAATTAAGGATCTCCATCCTTTAATGGAAACAGGAGAGGGGGAAAGAAATTTAAAAGGGATACTAGGGGACGAAAAATGGCTGGTAGTAGAAAGGATGAAAAGGAGATATGATCAAAGGCTCCAATACCTATTGAGAAAAGAAGAAATGTATAAGAAATATACTGAGAAAAAGGTAGGAGCAGGAGCCATTTACAAATACTTGGTTACCTTGGAAAATCAGTCAGAAAACTATATATATATATATATATATATAAGAATGGAAAAAAATCAAGGAAATGCAGAAATTAAGTAGAATTGACAAAAAAAGTTTCACCCCAATGTTGGCATTGTGAGAAAGAAAAGGGTAATTTTGCGCTTATGACTTGGGAATGTGAGAAAGTAAGGACATTTTGGAGCAAAGTAGAAAGATGGTTAACAGAAATAACAAGTAAAAGGATTCATGTAAAATTAAATCTTTTTTTTTTTTTTAGGATTGGTGGAAAGAGAAGGCAATTGGAGAGAAATAAAAAAGATTATGTATTATGGAATAGCCGCAGCTACATTATTTAATAACTGGATGGAAGGATGAGGAATAATGGAAATATGATCAATGGAAAGGGTATATATAACAGCTTTTCCAAAATGAATGGATACAAATAATGCAAGAAGGAAAGATTGAAGGGAAAAATAGAATTCTGAAGGAGTGGGAGAAGTTAATAGAATGGATAAAATGAAAGCCTGAGAACAAGAAATGGGCTAGACTATTATTCCACCAGGCTTTGGCAATGTATAATATGAAAGGGAATTGGAATTAGTTGCTTGTTAGTGGTGGTGGTGGGGGGAGGACAAATGAGGAAGGGCAAATAACTTAGTGGAAATGTATACAGGATTAGATTTTAGAAATATAAATGTATGTGCTTGGTCCTCAAGGAAATAAAGTTTTTTTTAAAAAGTTTATTGCTGATTCACACATCATGCAGATGGGAAGCCAGTTTGTGTTCTGGACTAGAGGGAGGACATGGGAACCCATCTCTCCCTCACAGACACACACATTGCAA
The DNA here is from genome assembly GCA_029282475.1 of Phrynocephalus forsythii. Taxonomy (NCBI): domain Eukaryota; kingdom Metazoa; phylum Chordata; class Lepidosauria; order Squamata; family Agamidae; genus Phrynocephalus; species Phrynocephalus forsythii. The sequence goes on from JAPFRF010000002.1 coordinate 60,265,882, forward strand.
TTATGAAGAGTCATATTGGACTTTGACATGAAGGTGAGATTTATCCATGATTTTGCCCTCAAAAACCAGGGGAAATTGCACACTCTCATCCAGTTTGGATACTACTATGTGCACATGACTGTATAAACACAGTGGTACGTTGTACAGTATAAAGGAATTAATTCGTTCCAAATGAAATTATGTTAAGCAAATTTTCCTTTATACAAATTCCCATAGGAATGCATTGAAAACAGAGTAATCCCATTTTTATGTTGTACGGATTCTCCCCATAGGCGATTATGTTAAGCAAATTTCCCCTATCTCCGGAATTTTTTATGTTGTACAGATTTTATGTTATACAAGCTGATTGTTACACAAGGGTCCACTGTATGTAAATTCATGTAGAGTGGGCAGGAGAGTTGCCGTCTGGTATTGTATTTAAAGAAGGGACCTTCTCTAGAGTGTCTGGAAATAGCATCACGGAAATAGCTTCCTCTTTGTTTTCAAATACAGTTACAACCAGAATCAGAATCAGAATCAGAATACTTGTATTGGCCAAGTGTGGTTGGACACACCTAGAATTTGTTTTGGTAAAATATGCTCTCGATATAAAAGGAAATATAAGAATCAGATAGTCAACAATAAAAACACAGTACAACAATACAATATAACCTATTATTTAAAAGGAAGAAGAGAAGTAAAAATTAATTATTCAACAGTTTGATAGCACTTGGAAAGAAACTATCTTTATATCTAGTTGTCCTAGTATGCAATGCCCTAAACCATTCTTGAATGCCAAAGCTGGTGGTGTGACAAAGCAAGTTCAAGCAGACCATTGGGTGGGTTTGCAATGTGCCTCCATTATACTTAATATTTTGCAAATTACTATCTTTAAGTGGACTTCTCCACCTCTATGTATCCCAACCCCATGCTTACCTGTATTTTACCATTCTCATTATTGTTGGTTTGCCAACTCAGCGTTTTAAACCTCTGCTCATAATGCCTAGGAGTGAATACTGGATTGGTGTAGTTTGGAAGGAGCATTTAATTGATCTCCTGGGAAGTCTAGTTTGATCCTTTCCCTGCATCATATTACATCAAAGAGAAGAATGTGCACCCATGTGATCTATTTCCCTTTTAATGCCTGTCTGCAATAACCATGTCTCTGGGAAAGTTAAAAGGAGAAACTTGAACCCTTTGGTTGTGTTTCTCCTCCTGAACCCTAAAAACAATTAATTAGATACTACAGTATAAGCATTTATGCTGCATTGGGATCAAGCATGGTTTTTTTGTTAATTGCAGTTTACTGCCCTCTTCTTTGGTTAAAAAGCAAGTATGAAAAAATTTGTACACCTTTCTTATACATGGTTGCCAGTTCAGATGCTAGCACCCTACAACACACTACCTTGGTTTGCTTTCCTGCCTTTTAACTCCTATTTCACTTCCCTTGTAGAAGCTTCCATTATTCATCCTGTTCTGTTTTTGTTGGTAGAACACCAGACCCACATATCATTAGTGATAACTGATGTAGTGAACCTTTGCAAAAAGTTCAGGGGATCCTGTCTTATATAAAACCCAGTTTCTAGAATCACTGCCTTTGATGTCTTACCAGGATAAACACTCAGCTCGATTAAGTCTCTCATGTTAAAAAGGGCAAATATGTAAGCAAAGACATTTCACATTAACATACCTTAAAACATTTTTCATCCCTCCAACTTATTGCCAGTTTATACAGAAATTGTCTGAGCTATTTTCCACTGGGTAGAGCTCAAGCCACTGCAACCTGGGACTAAATCAAGACTGAATTTTAGGAGATGCCATCTTTGGCATTAGAAATTGAGCCAAACGTCCTTAAGAGATAAAAGGTGTCTGATTAGGTTTCTGCAGATTTACAAGTTGTACATTAGCTGGTTTTATTCGATCATTGGTCAGGGGAAGATAACTAGCTTCATTTGCAGATGGGTGGTGAAGTCAAAGGATCTTTCCAGGAGCATGTCTCTGGAGAGATTACTTTTTAATTATCTTTTAACCTGCAGAGCTCAGTGAGTTGGAGCATCTGGCAATAAAACCGGGTGTTAAGAGTTTGATTTCCCCATAGAGAGCCCTGCAGGAGGACTGTCAGCCTTTATGGCCTTGGGTAAGGTACACATTCCTAAAGCACCCTTAGAACAAGGGGAAGGGTAAACTACTTCTGAATACTCGATGTCTAGGAAACCTTGAAAAGGGTCACCATAACCCACAGTCAACTTGATGATCTGTAATTAAGAATTCCTATTAACCTGCTGTCTCATAGAATTGATGGTCCAGTGCTAAGATCCTGATCCTCCATAATAAAATAGGAAAGAAATTTATACTTTTTTTTTTATCTATTTTAATCACAGCTTTCATGACAAGTGCACACCAATCCTGCTGCTGTGCATGACTGATGGCATCAGAGATTCATTCAAGGTAAGTGGTGCCACCTTTGCAGATGCGCAAGCTTCAAGCAAACATCCTAGATCTGATTAGCAGACTCCAGATTAGCAGACTCCAGAATTGTGATTAAAAATGAGATTTATGAAAGCATATCCATATCAAAGCAGTTCTATTGAAAGAGGGAGATGTTTTTCTCATCTAAGAGGGAACTACTAATTTCACACTGTCCCTCACTATCAAGGGGAGAACGCTCCATAGGCATGGAGGTCCTATGGCACAATTGTGTGTGTGTGTGTTGTGTCGTTACAGTCATGACCGACTCTTCGTGACTCCATGACCATGGAGTTTTCTTGGCAGGAATACTGGAGTGGTTTGCCAGTTACTACTCCAGGATGCACAATTAGGAACCTTAAAAAATTAGGGTCCTTGTTTGCACGGAATGCCTCCATGCATAGGAGGGTGTTTCCTTTACATCTGTCCCCTGACACATGAGGGAAGAGGTGGGACTTGTGTGCTTCCTTCCTTGTGTCTTTCATTTGGAGCACATTCCTGACACCGGAATATGTGGAGGCCACATGTCATGACAGAACACTCAGTCTCACTCTGCCCTGAAATGTGTTCAACACAATAAGTGTAAGAGGCTTTGCTTGTCCTTCCGAAGAAGCTGCACACACGCGCCTGTGCGTCTCCAGGGCTGCTTCCTTTGGAGATTGCTTGTGTGTGGTGCAGAAGAGAAATGCACCCCTACCTAGTGGTGGCTTGGAGGGAGTCGACTTACACAGGGAGAAAAAAACACACACACTCCCTCAGACTGCTTTTTCAGCTGCCTGAGAGAAAAACAGCCATTTAATGGCGGAAAGGTAAAGAGGAGTACCTGTTGCCAAATGGCTCCAGTTACAGTAGTGGCCCTTTTCCAAGCTAAAAAAGCCTCAGCTCCGTTTTTATCGGGATGGCTCATAAGTTGCTATTAAGAGGTATTTCTCAACAATCTCCTTTTTATTAGCTGTTTGTGCCCATTATAATTTTCTAGTTGCGAGTTTGTTATGGCTGTAATATAAATAAGGTTCTAAAAATGTCTTGTTTGAAGAGTTGCAGGGCTGGCTGTGCCATTTAGACACAGATAAAAGCAGGCAAAAAAGATCTTCTCTGCAACAGGACTATTTTATATTTAATAGAACTGTCATATAAACCATTACTAACATTTAAGATGCAGTTTCCAAGCTGTAAAATAAACACCATTTCTAATATTACTGTTGGCTCACCTCAGTTTGTTAAAATTACATGTACAGTAACTCTTTTTTTATTACTGTGTAACTGAACCCAGAGTCATCAGCAAGGATGTCTCCCAAGCTCTGGTTGCACCAAAATTGTCCTCTACATCCTTTGACTTCTTGGCCTTATCTTTTCCTTGTGTGGCAAGAGCAACAAACAAGCACAACCATTGACCTGTATGACAGATTTTGTTACTGTCCTAGGATACTACAAGACAGTTTTAGCCTTACAACTACATACAGATGTTAAAGGAGAACTTATTGTTTTGATTCAAGGAACCAATGCAAAAGGAATGGTTCAAGGTAGATGTTGCACAAGATACTCAGGAAGTAAGAAGCACCGATGGTGAATAATCCATTCAACACTTCAGTAGCTCCTGTCAAGTCCTGAGCTACAGCATTCAGTCTAGGTTTGGCAGCATGGTTGGGAAGTGGGTTTTGCCTCTGCCACATGTAGCATGGTGTAGAGCCGCAATGATTTGGATCTCTGTCCCCCCCCAGCATATTTGCATAACTCATCCTGGACTGTGCTAAATTGTAAGTAGAGGACAGTATCTTTCAACAAGACACTTGTTCTGGCTTTTTTATTTTGTTTTGTTTTGTGTGAGAGAGGTGGCAAGACATATATGGGCACTTAGCTCTAAGGCCATCCATGTACACTGAAAATTAGTTCAAATCGGCGGCTGTGGAGACGGAAATGGTCAGAAGTCCCACCCGACAGGATTGCCACCTACACAGAGGAGGGAAGGCTGGGAAGAATGGTGGGGAAAGCAAAAGAGAAGGGAAGAGGCAAGGAACAGGTGCTTGAGGGAGGAGCAGGAGAGAAAAGGTGTGAGAAAGAAGTCGGAGGAGACGTTCCACATTGGTGGGGCAGAAACGGCAGGAAAGAAGGAGCCACCCAAAGTAGTGGAAATTGGGGTTGGGAATATAAAAGGAAAAGCACACATCTTACCCCCAGGTTGGGAATGGGATTAGATGCAGAACCCAGATACTTTGGACTGGGATAAAATGATGATGCCGCATGCTGAAGCAGAGAGTTACTGGCAGAGAGCGAATAAAGTCAGGTGTTCGTATTGGGGAAAGAGAGGGGCACATGAGTTTTGGAGAAAACTAAAGGAGATTTGAAAGGACATTGCCCTTGATAAGTGGGTCACCAAGAAGGTAGAGGAAGAGAGGAGAACAGGTAAATATTCCCTTGGAAGGGATTCTGTTCTCTCAAGCGGCAACCGTCCAAAGAAGAGAGACGCCAATAATGTGGAACGCAAACCTCAATGGAGGATGGGGTGAAGCGCCTGGAGCTGAGCAAGGAATTAACCCTGGTGAAGGGGTCTGGTGGGGAGGAAACCTCTCGGGACTAGAGGGAGGGTTGAATTCTTTTATGTTTACCCCCACTCGAGAGTTCTAAAACAATCCCTTTGTTAATGTTCCAGTTAAAACCGTTAAAGCTATTACCTCCAGAAGTATGGGTGAAGTTAATAAAAGAGACATTTTGTTGAATAAAAACACTTCTTTATTGAGTAAAGAGGGAAAGGGCATTTGGGAAGATAACGAACCCCCCACAGCGACCACCATTTGACCGGTGCAGAGAATTTCATTATGAATTAGCAGTGTTAGAAAGATGAGAAAGCAAGAGGGCTGTAGAATTTTCTTGATGGCACTTCCAGAGGGGCAGCCATGTTTTTTTTTCTGTTGCAACTACGACGACGACAACAAAATCCACTGTCTTGGCTGGAAGTTATGGATGAGCAGCTTACCAAGTTATTATAATCACCCATGCTGAATTCCTACCTTGAAGATGGCTGTGTTTATCCACTCCAAGCCAAAAGGAAAAGCTTGTGAGGGCTGTGTGGAGAGCAAATTTCAATTCATTTGAAAGAAAGCTGTTTTGATTACTCGTCTACACATGCTAAAACACATATACCACAACCTTGTTTTTTAAAAAAAAAGCAGAAGGAAATGAGCTGAATTTAAAGAGGAATGATTTTCATTTCAGCTGATTTAAATTATCATGGTGACTTAACTATGAAATTGGTATTTAATATTTCTTGGTAGCACTCACCCATGATATACATAACTTCATTTTTCTTGCTTCTTATCAAACGCTGACACAGGAAAGATAATAAAGTTGGATTTGGAGTCTAGTGATGGAAAAAGTCACCTTTTAAATCTTCTTAAGTCAATAGTCCTTCTCAGTTAATATCCCAAACTCAGATGGAAAAAATAGCAAGGATGGCGGGGAAATTGCTTGTGTTCTCTCCAAGAGAGAGTCATTATTCAGTCAAGGGCCTTTTTACACGACCCCTAAGATCCGCTGGCCACTTAAATTCGGACCAGAGATCTTAGGGGTTCGTCGCTCTTCCTCTGTCCCCACCCCCCTCCGCACTTCCTGGTTGCTGGCTGCCTGAGGGAGGGAGAAAAAAGAAAGAAAAGAATGCAGGTTTACCTCCGTTTTGTTCCCAGCAGCATTCAGATCTCTTAAAGGGGCGGGGCGCAAAAAAAGAACAAACAGAAGCCAGGAGAGCCCCGCACTCACTATCCTTACACCGGATCAAATATTTGTCACATCCAAAAAGCAGGTACAAGAAAACTGCTCTGGGTCGCGCTAAAGTGGGCGGGGTCACACTTAATTGTCTGCAAAGTCCGGAGCTGGTGGGTAAACATTTTTAAGGTCCGGACCTTGCAGCCATTTGCGGCGGAGCTTAGGGGTCATGTATAAATGCCCCAAGTTAGCATGGTTCAGTGCTATTCACGCAGTGTTCATTTCTTTTTATAGGAAGATAATATTTTGAGAAATAAAAACCCATGCAGCTTTAAGAAAGCCGGGATTCAAGGCATACATGCTGCAAGTTGAATTCTGTCACCATCAGAAGAAATTAGGAAGAAGATGAGAGGACTTGATGGGATGTATGCCTGTGCCAATGCTAAGACTCAGCTGCTAGTTGCGTCCTATGAGAAGATGACCACAGTTTCTTTGGAAGAGGAGAGTTTTAACCCTGCCCACTTCCATTGTTGCTTCTAGCACATGAAAGTGGCTTTTTGTAGAGATGCATTCATATTACCTCTCCGTGGGTCAGGATGTGCTCCCTCCAACAACATTGTGGTTCATATGAACAGATTAACCTGATTTGACTTTCCCTTCCATGAGTTGCAAGCAATAACTGATGAGTAAGGGCTAGGGTGTTTCCTTTAGCTTGTGTGAACTCCACATGCTCCGGTCATGACTCAGTAGGGCTAAACTCTCCATTGTTAACCCAAGTCTGTGATCACAGAGCCAGCTGTTCACGCCTATCTACAGCCTTTAGAATATCGGAAACTTTCCAATGAACATTAAGCTCACAGCTAACATAAATGTTGCATATACTTCTAAAAGTTCAGGATTGTCTTGTGGGGCTGATTAAGGATTTTGTTTCATGGGCATTCTGAAGGTCTTTCCTGTACTTCCAAAATTAATGCAAATAAAAAGAGGAGAACAGTTGTACTTGAATTACACACTTCTCCAATTATTATGGTGTGGTTCTTGGGTCAAAAAGCATACTGAAAACCAGGTAACATATGAATTTTAGAATAAAATAGGTCTAGAATTGTTGACTTTGAGAGAAAATACATTCAGGTTGCAATCTTATGCTTATGTACCTAGCTGCAATTCTGTACTCCCATTTATATTAGATTGCCCTGTACAAAACATGGAGTGTGTAGAAAAAACACACTTTCCACCCAAAGGCTTACTTTCTTAAACCTCACCAGGTGCTTAGCATTTTCCTTTCCACAAATGTATGAGTGCTAGTGATTGTGTTATATCTTACTATGACTTATGAGCAGTACCTTCCTAATGCATCTCTGTATGTTTTGTGCGATCAAACTGTATCCAAGCCCTGTCAGGCAATCCTAATATGGTTTTCACAGCATAAAAGATATTTTAAGAAGTAGTTTTGCCACTATTCCAGTGAGTTTCTGTGGCAAACTATGGAGTTGAACCCAGGCCTCCTATATTCTGGTTTGTCTCTCTTTCCAGCACACACCGCTTGTCATTGACTGAAATCCTATTGCTTTGCATAGCAAACTAGAGTAGGCCCATTAGATCAATGGGGATTTGGTGAGTCAATTTCTCTGTAGGTTTTGCAAATTCCATTGGTGCCAATGGGCCCATTTGAATCAATGGAAGGTATGGAGGAGTTGACCCCCCACTAATTCACTGGGCCTACTCTAGTGCAACCTATGCTCATATAAGCAACAGGATCTTAGCCTTTGTATATGTATTTAGTACCACAGAAATCCAAATCAGAGCTCCTCCGTGCTTCTTCGGTCTACAGAAGTGCATGAAGATGCTGGTGATACTGGCGTAAAATGGATTACAGTGGTACCTCAGTTTAAGAATGCCATGGTTAAAGAAAAACTTGGTTGAAGAAAAGAAATTATTGGAAATGGGGTTTCCTCGGTTTAAGATTTTGTTTTCAATGCAAAGCTCTAGTTCAAGTTTTTTCATAAGGCATTAAAATTGATGTGTGGTGTTTGCATGACAAAAAAGAATGGGGATGTCTTGGTTTAAGAAAATTTTAAATGGAATGCCTTGGTTTGCCTTTTGTCTGACCTCCGGAATGGATTAATTGGTTTTCAATGCATTCCTGTGGGAAACCGTGTTTCTGTTTAAGAATTTTTCACAATATAAAGTGGCCCAGAGAACAAATTAATTACTTAAACTGAGGTACCACTGTACTTCATCTGGTCTTCTACCCAGCAAAGTTAACATAACTAAACCATGAACTTTGGTCAAGGTGAAGAAAAGAGCAACAGCAGTGAATAACAGATGTTGAATTGGGTGGACAAATGTCCAGTCCAGAATTTGTATGGAAAACAAAACAATGATGTAAAAACAATTGTGAATATTTAATGATGATTGGAACTGCCAAGCTGATGTAATGGAAAGGAATGGATGATAGCAGGGTTATCATATAAATTGGTAGAAGGACACAGGTGGCTTTTTTATTATGTGACATACAGACATTTCTCTCTCTTTCATCCCTCCTGGCTACTAAAGTGGGGTCATTCTCTGGAATTGCTATTGCACGTAGCTTGCAACCTTTACATCACTATAAATCCTTCTTGAAAAGGGGGAATTTCCTCCACATTGTAATGAAATATTTCTCTCTTTGACATTACCCGCAGAAATGCATGACCAAACCGCCGCCACCCCACCACAGTCACAAGACTTTCCTCCCAGGGAGGATACATAGCATAGATTCATATAGTGTGAGGTTTTCACCCTTTTGGTGACATTTTTATTAAGGTTACAGAGGCGGCTGTTCATCTTTATTCGCCTGGTGCTAATGGCTGTCTGTTGGACTCCCTGCTACTGTGTACAGAGGACGTTTGCCCTCCTCTGACACCCCCATGCCTGTGGGTGCTCTGGATTGTTCCACTGTCCACAGACAAGAACCTGCTGCTATTACTGCTGCTGCTGTTAGAAAGGCTGGATCACAACAGCTGGGAGAATTCTGCTTCCTAAAGCTTATCTCCTTGATAGCAATTACACATTGGAACAAGAGAGGAAAAAGAGCAGCCTCTCAGCAAGAAGCCCATGGCGACACGAACCAAATGCTCTCATGTGAGATCTGAACATTTCTCTCATCCTGGAACAGACAGCACTGTGTTTAGCCTAGGTGCTTCCTGTCGAGAAGATATGATTATGAGGCAAAACCAGCAACCAGCTGGAAAGAAGCGCATAGAGTATGAAGGATTTGGAGTCCTTCACATGCTTCTGTTTGCATCGGTAGTGGCAAACTTCAGCTTCCATTAGCAGAAGCCAGCATCAACTGTGGGCACAGCTGATGGGACATGTAGTCCATCGACATCTGAAAGACAGCTGCCCCGCCCCCCAATCTCTGTTTTAGTGTCACGTGGCTTCTTAATCTACTTGTCTTCTTAATCCAAATATTAATTGACAAGCTACAACCCTGTGCAACCTCACCAAAGGCAATGCAACTGGGTACGGATGGATGGGAATTTTGATTTGGTTCAATTTTAAAATATGATTTTTTAAAGAAGGGCATCTAGATTCTGCACCTCCCACATCAGCAACTCAGATGTCTGTCTTTTCAGCCGTAACTCCAGACACATCTTTCTCTGAAAAACTCATCAGACTAATTCTTTGTAAATGCAGTACAGTGGTACCTCTTAAGATGGATTTGATTCCTTCTACTGGTCAATTTGTTTTACGAAAAGGTTCATCCTATGAAACACAGTTTAATGCAGTTCCCTATGAATGCATTGAATTTGTCTTGCAAGGCATCCTAGAGGAACAATTTATCTTCCAAGGTTTTCCTATTCGCAAAAAGTTCATTTGTCTTATGAGTTTTTCGTATTAAGGGGTATTCGTCGTATGCGTTACTACTGTATAAGGCAATCAGTTGGCCATCCGAAAAGATCTAGGGCATCTAAACGGATTAAATCACAAACAGAATGAGAAGGGAATTCTTGAAATAGTCCCAGAAAAAGGAAAGAGAGATAGTTTAGGGTTCCACGCACTGACCTTGTGGTTCCATGTTTGTACTCATCCAATAAACAGAATAACAATTCACTTCATGTTCAGCATGGAAAGAAATTGAAAGGAAAAAAATCAAAACAAGGAGGACATTATTCAGGTCCAGGGTCTGAGTGCTCAGCCCTTAGAATTCTGGGTTTGAAGCTCTCTGCATTCAGCACCCTGTGTGCTAAATTAAGGCCGCGGTCTCACCAATGTTTTCTGCGCATTTTTGCTATGGCGAGCTGCTCAGTAAAATATCGCTTCCTAACCGCCAAGAGAAGTAATTTGTTGCCCCGACCGACCATGCCCCCAGAAGCGCACTTTCACTTAAGTTTTTAAAACCACCTCTAGGGGTTGGTTTAAAAAACTTCCCTTAATGATGTGCAGTTCCTTGCTACTCTAACGAGGTGTGACCCTAGAAAATATGCAGTAATTAGCTTCATACCCCTTTTCCTGCCACTTCCTATGGGTCTGGCAACTGAGATTTAGAAAAACAACCCAGGAAAAAGGGAAAAGATGCACAGTAAGCAAGTAGAGATGGGCACAGAGCAGTAAAATACTACAATTCTGTTGACAGGACACTAACTGCGTATCAAACACCATGTGACCGCCCGAAAAAAACCTATGTATCAAATTAAGATGTGCAGAAAACTTTAGTGAGACTGCGGCCTAAGGCTCCTGTTGGCTCTCCTTCAAAGATCTTAACACCCCTCTGACAGGTAAAAACAAAGAAACAAACAGATCACTCCCTGCTGGAAACAGCTGTTCCTCTTAAGGCTGCCACAACATTTTTGGTCTGAGCTGCTTTTTAACATATATCGGGATTGTTAAAACGGCTATAGAACCATAATTTTTAAAAATTATTTCAATCGCCCTTTTGGTGATTTTGACCAGCACAAATAGGTCAGGGAGGATTGGGCTTCAGTCTGTTTTTGAAGAATTGCCAATACAGTATTCACTTTTTCTCCCCATAATCAGAACGTAAGAAATGTGAATTTGAGAGAAAGATTTTTTTAAAGAGCAGATTTTCCCATGCCTGCTTCCCACAAGGAGGCACAATCATGCTCTTCTAGGAAATCGGAGTGAGCCTGAAAATGCACTAACAGTGCTTAATAAAACACCCCAGAAACAAGAGATGGAATCCTTGGTGCCTTAAGGGTGAAGCTCCCAGCTCTTTGTATCTGCTTATCTTATGTTTCAGTTAGCAGAAGCAATAAAATTATTGGGGGGGGCATGGAATAACACACACACAGTTGTATATATAGTTGTGTATATATACACATAGACACACACACACAAATTGACACAGCTTGCATATGAAAAGACTAACCTGTTCCTTAAAGTAACATTAAAACTGCCTTTGGCGTACCCATTTTGATTTGGGGAACATTTGTTTAATTGTACAACATATGCATGTCCCCAAAGTCTTTCCCAGTCTCCTGGCGGTGTTTGCATTCAAGTATGCCATCCTTAGAAAGCTGAAGAATAAATGGGGGGATACTTTAAAAAGTACATGACTATATTCTGTTCAGTTTTTTTTCCTGTCATACATGGGGCCTGCATCCAATATCTTTTCAACAGTGTTATTGTAGACAGTCATTTATCAGGTGTGCGCCGCATGGCAGAGTGATGTTTAGAAATTCCATTTGCCATGTGTTATTCATGATCCTCGCACATTTCCTTCATTTGTCAGGGGATTTAGATCTCAGCTGTGTTTAGTTCTTGGGGCTTGAGAACAAGTCAGCCCATAGGCAGACACCTAATGATATAATTTTGAGCCGTGCAAGAGGTTTGACTGCCCTCTATCAACCTTTATGAAGGCCGTTCCTTTGAATTACAGTAATGGATGACAGTATCAGAACAATAAATCTGAGGAAAACTTCAGCCTTTCTTGAGGAACACAGCTCTTAAACTGCACGCTCCTAGATCCTTGGCAAAATGTCAGAAACATTTGGGGCGACTCATTTATCCAACACTAGCCAAAAATAGCCCGTGTCTCTTGCGTGTCTGTTGATTTGTTTTGAAATCCATTCAGAAAGGCAAGGAACTTCAAGAATTAGCAACTGGCAACTGAGAAATGAAACTTCTCAAAAGCAATCCTCTTTCTTTTCATCTTGCGCTATGTGCTGCTCAGCAAGCTGTGCTGCGATCCTCCTATAAAGTATGGCCTTGGATGTTAATAAACAATATTTGAGAGGTAAGTGGGCAATGATCCATATTGTTGGCTTGGTGGAGGAACAAAGGGAGGCATAACAGCTCAGAGGTAGACCAGAGGGTTCTTCATGCAGAAAATCCAGTGTTTAGCCACCATTGACAGGGCCTCCATTACCAAGAACTGCTAGGGGGAAAACCCACCGAAGACTAGTGAGTATAAGTCACTTCTTTTGGGCAATGGTAACTTAATGAACTGTGACGTGTTCTTATCCTCTTGATGTTTGTTAAGAAAACAAATCCTGAAATAGCCATACAGTGACAACAGATGAAGGCATAATATTGGCCTTTGGTGGCATTTACCTCATTTCAGTTTGCATGGTGCAACTGAAGTAATAAACCTCTCCTAGATTTTAGGAGAGCCCTGTCAGGTTTTTGCTCTGGTGCAACCACGGTCTCGCTTTGGCTGCTGGGTGGTGTTTCTCTTCATGGTAGGCTTACCATAGGGAAGAAAGCAGCAGCAGCACCACTAGGAAAGCATACAGGAACCATTTCAGTTTCCCAGAATCCTTTGCTACCTCAAAGAAAGCCTAACTCTAAGGCATTATGACAAAATGGAGCCCAGTGTGAACTACTTACTCTGTTTTCCCACAATGCTCCAAAGCAATGTGCCTCAGAGCAACTTGTCATGCAGCCCACCCGAGAACAGGCAACTCTGCATCTAATCCTGTGTGATATTCAGGACCTGGTCACGGATGTGAATGTCACTGAGCCTCTGGGGAACAGTGACCATGCTGCAATTACCTTTGCCATGCATGTCGGAGGAAGAGTGTCAACCAAATCAGACATAAAAACCCTTGATTTTTGAAGGGCAAACTTCCCTCAGATGAGGAAACTAGTTAGAGAGAAATTGAAGGGGAGGGTTAGAAGAATCCAATCTCTTCAGAGTGCATGGAGCCTGTTTAAAACAACAATAATAGAGGCCTAGCACAAGTGCATACCACAAAGAAAGAAGAGCTCATTTAAGTCCAAGAGGACACCGGCATGGTTAACGAGTGGAGTTAGAGAGGCTCTAAAGCACAAGGAGAGGTCTTTCTGTAAATAGAAATCCTCCCCAAATGAGGAAAATAAAAAGGAACACAAACTCTGGCAAAAGAAATGTAAGAAGATGATAAGGGAGGCAAAGAAAGATTTTGAGGAACGCATGGCTAGCAATATAAAGGGTAATAATAAAAGCTTCTTTAAATATGTTAGAAGTAGAAAACCTGCCAGAGAACCAGTTGGCCCTCTGGATGGTGAGGGAGGAAAAGGGGAGGTTAAGGAGGACTTGGACATTGCAGAGAAATTGAATGAGTTCTTTGCGTCTGTCTTCACGACAGAGGACCTTGAGCGGATTCCGCTGCCTGAGCCGCCCCTCTTGACTAAAGAATTAAATCAAATACAGGTTAAAAGAGAGGAGGTTTTAGGACTAATTGATAAATTGAGGATTAACAAGTCACCGGGCCCAGATGGCATCCACCCAAGGGTTATTAGGGAACTGAGAGATGAAATTGCAGATCTCTTAACGGTTATATGCAACTTGTCTCTTAAAACTGCCACAGTGCCGGAGGACTGGAGGAAGGCAGATGTCACACCAATTTTTAAAAAAGGAAGGAGGGGGGACACAGGAAACTACAGGCCAGTTAGCCTTACATCTGTCCCAGGGAAGATGGTGGAAAGCCTCATCCAAGAGAAAATCTTAAAACACATAAAATAACAAACCTTGCTGAGAGAAAATCAGCATGGCTTCTGTAAGGGTAAATCTTGTCTTACAAACCTTTTAGAATTTTTTGAAAAGGTCAACAGGCACGCGGATTTGGGTGAACCGGTGGATATAGTCTATCTGGATTTTCAAAAGGCTTTTGACACAGTCCCTCAACAAAGGCTGCTGAGAAAATTGCACAGTCAGGGGTTCTCTTATCGACTGAGAACTGGTTGAGATCCAGGAAACAAAGAGTGGGTGTCAATGGGAATTTTTCACAATGGAGAGAAGTGAAAAGTGGTGTGCCCCAGTGGTGTCCTGGGACCGGTGCTTTTCAATCTGTTCATAAATGACCTGGAGACAGGGATAAGCAGTGAGGTGACCAAGTTTGCAGATGACACAAAACTTTTCCGTGTAGTGAAAACCAGAGAAGATTGTAAAGACCTCCAGAAGGATCTCTCCAAACTGGGGGAATGGGCTGAGAAATGGCAAATGTGTTTTAATGTAACAAAATGTAAAGTAATGCATATTAGGGCAAAAAATCCAAACGTCATCTATCAACTCATGGGCTCTAAGTTATCCGTGACAGCTCAGGAAAGAGATCTTGGTGTGTTGGTGGACAGCTCCATGAAGGTGTCTCCCCAGTGTGTGGCAGCGGTGAAGTAGGCCAATTCCATGCTAGGGATTATCAAAAAGGGGACTGAAAATAAAACAGCCAACATTATAATGCCATTATACAAAACAATAGTAAGGCCCCACCTGGAGTATTGTGTACAATTCTGGTCACCGCATCTCAAGAAAGACATAGTGGAACTGGAAAAGGTGCAGAAGAGAGCGACTAAAATGATTACTGGGCTGGGGCACCTCTCTTATGAAGAAAGGCTAAAACATTTGGGCCTCTTTAGTCTGGAAAAAAGGCGCTTTACACGGGATATGATTGAGACATACAAAGTAATGCAGGGTATGAGTAAAGTGGATAGAGGGAAGCTCTTCTCTCTCTCCCAAAATACCAGAACTAGGGGACATACACTCAAATTGAAGGCTGGGAGAGTAAGAACTGACAAAAGAAAATATTTTTTCACCCAGCGCATTGTAAGTCTTTGGAACTCCCTGCCACAGGATGTGGTGATGGCATCTGGCCTGGATGCCTTCAAAAGGGGATTGGACAGATTCCTGGAGGAAAAGTCCATCACAGGTTACAAACCATGATGGAGAAACCAGGGTACTTCATGGGCCAGTTGCAGGGGAGTGGTATCAGGAGACAGATATCTAGTCTCATGCACTCCCAAACGCATCTGGTGGGGTCGCTGTGAGATACAGGAAGCTGGACTAGATGGGCCTTTGGCCTGATCCAGCATGGCTCTTCTTATGTTCTTATGTTCAATGCTGAGATAACAATAAACTTGCACGTTTTCTAACACTGGGTATTAGTGGAAGTGGGCCTTTTAGGTCCTAAAGGGATTTTCCTCTTCCACTAACCTATTGATACACTTCCGTTTTCACAACTCTGTCTTATACCTCACCTCTTCCTATTTCTTTGCTTTGCTTCCTTTTTTGTTAGCCTATTTCTCCTTTCCTAACCTCTGAGCACACACAAAATAGGGGTCTGTCCCACTTACAGAAACTCAATATTTCCTAATTTTCTGCTGAGACTATAACTATAAGCAGCAACTGCAAGTAAAGATACCCTTTTCCCCTACTTAAAATGCTTCCCCAGTGATTTTTAATATATAGTGCTAGTCGCTGTGAAAAGGGATGGCATCTGCTAACTATAAAAATAAATTTAGCTTTTCTAGTGAGGGCATCATCAGGAGCTCTCCAAATCATTGGCTAAAAGTGACCACTCCATGCAACATTATAAAAAAGGAGCAGCAAGATAAGAGAGCCATCCTTGATCATGCAGCCCTGCCAGTGTCCCATGGATGTGCTAAGCCTGGGAATTAGCACAATGGGCTTCTATGAAGATCTCAAGAAGGTCTTCCCAGCATACAGATATCTTAGATTTTGAAAAAACACAATAGACTTTCCCTTTAAGACAGCAGCCAAACTATTTCTGAATGTAGGACCCCCAGAAACTGTGGGGCTCTAAATCCCAACTGGCCCTCTGGCTTGGCGTCTAGGGGCTGAACTCCAATGATGTCTACAAAACAAAGACTGGAAATATTCATAGAGATGCATGAGGTGTGATGATTATAACCACAGTTGCCACTGGCTGCTCATGCCTTGCCTTCTCCCCCATTCCAGTCCCACTGCTATCTTTGGAGGAACAAATAAATATTTAGTTTTGAAGAAGATAATTCTGTTTGACCATTTATAAAAATAGGATGCAATAAATCAATATGTCAATACAAAAAGATTATAGAGAAGTTCATTGTTAGGCCACTGGCTGAACACTTGGGAATTATTATGCTTCTCTGAATTTCAGGTAAGGGGATACATTTCAGGGCAAGCTACACTGGCAGAAAAGGAAGCTGGATTTTCTTTATCTGAGGAGGCTTGAAAGCTTGGGTACTCATTCTCAGCTAGGTACAGCATGCAGTTGTCTTGCGGTGTGTTGCTCTAAACAGCACAATGGGCCCAAGTGTACACACTAACCATCTCCTCTTCCCAGTTCCCCTCCAATTTCCACCAGCTTCTTGGTGACCCAGCATCGGGTTTATCATACCATTTGAAGAATTGACCAAAATATGAAAAATTGAAATTCGCTATCAAAAGAATGAGGGCTTTTTACTAGACATGGGCACGACCAGAAAAAATGACGTTTCGAGTTTTCGCTTGTCGGAACGGGTCCGTTTCGGGTCATTTCCATTTGTCGTGAAATTTTTCAAAAATTTGTCATTTCCGTTTGTCGTTTGTCGTTTGTCATTTCCACCGCGATTTAGCGCGATTTGACTTCCCAGAGCATAGGGGCGTCCTGCAATCAGGGCCGGCGCTAGGTTTTTTTGCACCCTAGGTGGCGGGGGGGCGGGGGGAGGGGGGAGGTGCATGTGGGCGGCGATGGTGGGGGGCCATGGGCGGGCGGCGGTGTGGGCCGCAGGCGGGTGGCGGCACGGGCGGACGGGTGAGTGGGCAGTTAGGATATCACTTAGGATAGAGGTTCTGTTCTTGGCTTGCACCCCAAATGTGTGTGTGTACAAGCAAATTGAAGTTTGGAAAAGAGAAAATAAATGGCCGTATATAATATATTTTTAAAATAAATCCACACCTCCCACTCCCAGTCGAACCTCCCCATTTATCCAATATCAGAAAAAAATCCTTACAAACTGCCAGAGAAGAAATAAAGAATAAACTGCTATTCCCTTCAGCAGACAAAGCTGCAGGGAATCAAAGAAATTATTTTCTAAATTCAGTTCCCTCCCTCCCTGCCTAACTTAAATCCTAAAGCCTCCAGCCTCCCTCCTCAATCTCGATCGGATCACACCAGCACCAGCAGCCAGCCCTCCTCCTTCAACCACATCCATACACCCGACTGCGATTTCTGGAAGGTGCCTCGGCTTTTTATGCCCTCTGAGACATCCAGAAGTGTCAGTCAAAAACCTGGCGATGCCATTGGTGGAATGGTTCAAAAAAATTGCATGGTCCCATCCCATGCCCAGCCCAAATGGGCAGGTCTAAAAAAATAAAAAATAAAATAAAATAAAATAAAATAAAATAAAATCAATACAACGTTTTATTGCTATAAAAAACCCACTGCTGCTACTATAAAAATTCAGGCATTTAAAATAAACAAATTTCACATGTTTCTGTGGTGATTTGGTGTGTTTTTTTACCATGATTTCAAAAGAAAAATTGCGGTCGCCATTTTGGATCCCCCCCACTGCATGGCATGGCAAGACGACGAGGATGACCCCCCCCCAGCCTGGTGCAAGCAGCCCAGGACAGGAGAAGAGGGGGGAAGGCCGGGGATCCCCCAGAAACCACCCCTCTGGTAGGTGGCAAAGCCTCAGGCAGGCATATTTTTGCCTGCTTTTTTGGCCGGGAGTCGGGGTTTTTTTAAAAAACTTTTTAAAACTTTTTCTGTGCTTCGCATTGCGCGATCGCCGCGATGCCACAAACGGAAACGAAAAACCCGACCAAATTTTTCTTTTTTCGGTTTGAGTTCAAGTTCTGATGGCTTAATTATCGTTACCGTTTCTGTTACGTAACGGAAACGATAACCGAAAGCGGAAACGACAATTTCGCCGAGTCGTGCCCATGCCTACTTTTTACAAACTTGGAATACGGGAGAATCTGTATTTGGCAGATCTTTCCATCTGTAAACATGTCTATGCTGAAGTAGACTTCTCTAGCTGCCAGGATGATGCACATAAGGCTCATCCCATCTTCTGTCTCTTTGGACAAAGAAACATGGTCAACTTCTAATCAAATTGTATTTTAATAATTGACATTCCTATTGTTGACTTTATTCATGGTTGAATGTTGGCATTTCCTTGTATATGACTTCATATTTTGAACTTGGTTTTTGTGATAGTATTTTGCTGATTGATTCAAGCTGTGTAGAGAAAGCAAACATGAGAAACAATAAGACAAATATATGTATTATTATTTTTCAATTAGTACGTTTGCAATGTAGCTTAGCTGGTGTGGGGTGGGGGTGGGGGTGTCCTCTTCTGATGCTAACTTCCCCAATTTCTTCACCATGGGGCATTAAGACAGTTTTCCATTTTTCCATGCATTTCTTAAGGAACATTTGAATATTTTTACTGATCCCAACATCTTTTAGGGAGGTGTTAATCCAGCTGTGTGGCAATGAGTCAAATGCTTTTTATATATAGGGCTCCTTTTTGCCCCCACAGTAACCTGGGAGGTGGGTCAAAATGAGAGAAAAAGAAAGAGAAAGAGAATGTCTGGCCAAAATTCAGTTTCAGATTTTTGAATTAATTAATTTGCTCTGTAGTTTTCTACAAAAAAATTTGTACTTGGTGCTTCTTACAGACTTTTTAAAAATAAAGCCAGATAACACTGCTTCTAACTTTTTTAAAAAATCATGACACCAAGTAAACAAACTTCTATCCCAAGTGAGGCAAGGATTTTAAAAAGATGAATTCAGCGCAGTAGTAAACAATGACTCAAACTGTGCTACATTGGAACATTTCATGTGGGAATATCAATGGCAAAGATTCCAGAATTTACAAATCTAATATTCCTAACATTATACAATTGCACATATTTCAGTGTTTTCAGGCCATTTTAACAAAATACCTTCAACAACATAGGTAGAGGAATACAACACACCAAGAAGCTCCAAGAACAGACAGTAACTATAAGGCTAGAGGTTCATCTACACTGGCACTTTTGGAGTAGGCTGGGTGTGGTTTACATTGGATCGCTTGAGGTCAGGTGGTGTCACAGTATGTTATTTGGTGCATTTCTCACATCTAAATGGCATATGGATGTCAAGTGATTCTAATTATTTTAGCTATTTCCAATACTATGAAATGGCTTCATAAGCGAGCAACCTCAGGATATCGACAATACTGTAATAATATATGTTTGAATTGTTGTTTCCTACATTGAATCTTTGTGTGTCTTATTTTCAAAGTATTCCCTATTTTCACTGCCCTAAGTATTTTTTCTCTAAGTGTACTAATATAATCATTTGGACTTCTTTTTTCCTCCTGTACTAATTGCTATATTTGCAGTAATTCACAGCCTCCAAGTTTTCATGGTAAATATAATCTGTCCACATTGCTTTTGGGGTGTAGTGCATGAGGCATGTTAATAACTTTTTGTGTTTTTAAATCCAGTTCTTCTAATTCATTTTGGTTGCAAACAATCAATTATTCCAGCTGGAGAGCTAATTACTGGAACATCTCATGTGTTTATGACTTTGATTGTATTTCAACCATTCAGTTTTGATTTTAAGATTTTCTGTAGTTTTTTGTATTCTGTTTCTGTTTTCTTTAACTTTTGTGTGTAAGATATTATTTGCTTCTAGTATTCCAAGATATTTATGATTTTCATCACTTGAAATTAGACGGACCTGACTTGCCAGGTCCAGAGTTGTGGGAGGTAGCAGCGGGGGTCTGCTGGGCATGGCTGCAGGAAGATGGCGCCAGCCACATGGAGCCCAGGGAAGTTGGCTCCTGGACCACGTGGGGAGCCCGGACCAATCCCAGCACCCCCCCCCACACGTGGGCATGGGCAGGTGCCCGCACTCCACCAGGGCGCAACATTCAAAAAGGGGGCGGGCCCGCCGGGAAGCACCATTTCCAACCTGACAGCGAAGCGTTCCCCACCCACCCACTCCTCAAGGCATTTGATGGTTGTTTTATGTTGTACATTTATTGTTGTGTTCCTTGTGTTCATCACAGCTTGGGCATCTGGTGGTTTGGAGGCATTGGGGTCGGATCCAGGCTGATGCAGTAGCAGGACGGAGCCTGTGCAGCTCGGGAGCAACAGGTGGTGACAGTGGACCCACGAGAGAGTAAGGAATGTCCCAGCTCAGGCGGGACATCCATCAGCTCCTCTGCGTGGCTTAACGAGGAAATCCTGAAGGAGTATGCGCCCACGGGGGTTTCCGGAAGCCGAGATTGAGGGTGTTGCCACCTGGAGGTGTTACCTGTGCATCGGGGGGCAGGTGGGTCCCCGATGAAAATGGATCTGACCCAATGCCTGTCCAGAGTACTGCAGTTTCTCAGTGTCACCAATGCCAATAAAGCTGTGGCTACCTCTTCTCGCCCCAAGAGCTAATGTGTCAGAGTGGTTTTTGGTCCAGCAGACCCCTAAACTCACTGTTAGCCCATAAATCACCATTTAAACTCTATTCAATACAACGTTTGGATCATACCATGTTGTGTATGCAGAGCTGTACATTTATCAATTCCAAATATTATTTGAATATCTTCAATAAATATCTACACTCTGTTTAGCTGTGATACTATCTAATTTTTTTGCATAGAGTTTAGGACATCCGTGTGTAACAGATGATTGCTTTTTTCCTGCTTGTTCTGAAATGCAGTAGCCTAATCCAGTTTTATTTGAAATTATTCTCATGGGGATAAGTGAGATATTAAACAGTGGTGACAAAAAATCCCATTAGAACATTCCTCTTCTGATGCTAACTTCCCCCATTTCTTCACCATAGGGCATTAAGACAGTTTTCCATTTTTCCATGCATTTCTTAAGGAACATTTGAATATTTTTACTGATCCTAAAATCTTTTAGGAAGGTGTTAATCCAGCTGTGTGGCAATGAGTCAAATGCTTTTTATAGTCTATCGAAGCCATGTTAAGATTTGTTTTTGTCTTTTTACATTCTTTAATATCATTTTATCAATAAGCAGCTGATCTGTTGTACCTCTTGACTTTTGAAAGTTGACTTTCTGTTCAGACTGGTATAGGAAGTTTTCAATTAAATTATTATATCTTGATTTTGCTAGTACTCCTGTGAGATGTTTGAACATTGTTGGAAGACATCTAATGGGTTGATAGTTACTTTGTTCATCGCAATAGTTTTAAGATAAAGAACTATAGGGATAATTCAAATTTTAATGTAGAGTGTAAAAGAGGGAGTGAAAACATCTGTGGTTTGTTTCAAGAAGTTGTGAATAAACTTTGTCTGGTTATTATTTGTGTTAAAATAATCATGTATGTATGTATGTATGTATGTATGTATGTATGTATGTATGTATGTATGTATGTATGTATGTATGTATGTATGTATCTCTCCTATTTATTGGCTCTGAAAAAAGTGTGAATGGATCTCCCTGCCTATTCCCAGTGGCCAATCATCCAGGGGGAAAAACCAAGCTAATTGACAATTTCTGAAGCTTCAGAACAACATTTGAGGATAATCACATACTGTTTACTGCTTATGTCAGCTCCACGTCTAATTAAGTAGCTATCCATCTAACTTGTGCTCTCTTCCCAATTCTCTTTCATGGGTTTCTCAACTCTTTTCTTCACAAACTCTAGAAGCAAAATCCCATTGTTTTCGTGAAGGTCATGTTCATAGGTTCAGAAAATCCAAAGGTGCATAGGCAGTAATGAATCTGTTACTGACAAATGCTTCTCAAATCTGTGGTAGTTAGGCCAGGAGGAGATGGCCACCACATGTCCAGAGGGCTGAAAGAGAGCGAAGTTTTAGAAAATGCTACAAAAATGTTGTGTTCCACCATCTCTGTGTCCCTGGAGTATCAGTTGAGAGAATCCATGACTTAACCTGCCCTCATCGCAGAGACACTGAAAAGAGGAGAAGCTAAGGAGAAAACCTGGCCTGTTTCCATGTGATAGTGGAGAACGTCTTTGAAAAGAAAGAATACTTTTCCCAGAAATACGTGAGCATGGGGAGAAGCTGGAGAGGAGCAGCAGCAACTGAGTTCTTTGGAAAGCTGAAGCTAGGGATCATGACCTATGAATCACACACTAATAATACAGCCAAAGTTTAGGATTAACAGAGCCCTCGATAATTAATTAATGGCTGACACTTATTGCCTGTGCTGCAGATGTGCCGTTATTATTTTTTAAGGGAGAGCCATTTCTAAAATGCTTGTTTTGTAGGAAAGATGTCTCCTGTATCAAGTATGTTTAAAAGCATTGTGCAAATTAGGAAGAGGTCCTACTGAATAATGGGAAAGCATTTTAATATGAGTTGAAACACTTGACTTTTGAAAGATTTTCACTGGAAAGGATTTGAGGTGTCATTCTCATGCTTTCTGGAATTCAGTCTTTCCCATTTACTCGTGCCATATATTTGACTTCCCCAAGTTGGATCTTACTTAGTCATTTGTAAATATTTATTCAGATTTTGAAAGGATATATAGGCAGAGCTGCATTTTCCCAGATTACTTAATGGACCTGTGTGTGCGCGTCTGTCTCTGTGTGTGCACACATGCATGTGCACTAGAGAGAGGGAAACTTTGTGTTTTTAAAAGAAGAAAGGCATGAAAAAGGCACAAAGGCAGCTTTATGATAGAAGCTGTAAAGATATAAAAATACAAGGTTCAAGCATGAGTGGAAGCTTTTAATGTACAGTATTGATTACACTATAAAATGGCAGATTTTTTTTAACTTTTCAGAAACCTCTGCAGTCCTGAATGGGGATTGTCTTTCCAGCTGCACATAATTAAGTACTGAAATAAAAAGAGGAGGGAGCCCTGTGGTCATTACAAAATACAAATGCAAGACTATGCTCTATAAGCATGTTGACTGTCTGCCTTGAACCCTAAGTACTGAATCTGTATAGTTAAACCAGTTTAAATTTCTTTGTAGGAAATCTCTCAAATGCAGCTAGATAAGAAGAGGCACAGAAAATGCTAGGGACACCTTATATTTGCTTGATAGATTAAAAAAAAAAACAGGGACCAAAAACTAGAGGGCAGCGGGATGGGAGCTCTTATGAAGAACAGAGAAGGCCTAACTCTTTCTCTCACATTGCTCTCCTTGAAGATAACATCTAACATCTTCTAGCTGCTAGAGATAGGCATGAAATTATTTTTTTGCTTTGTTTTTCATTTTTTGTTTTGTTCTCTATCAAAACGAAAAATGAACTGTCCCCTTCCAAAAAAAATGGAAATTTTCATTTTGTTCCATTTCATTTTTCATTTCCCCATACTGGGGGAAACTGTGGGCTTTTTATTTATTTTTTGCCACCTGAAGCAAGCGCTAATAAACCCACAGTTCCTCCACCCAATCGGGTGGGGACCACTGGGTTTTTACACTTATTTTTCAGCAATGAAGCAAGCGCTGATGGTGGCTTATAAGGCTGGTTTGGTGGTTAGAGGCTGCCTCAGTGGCTCGAAGACATTTTTAAAACCCTGCGCCTCCCTCTGCCCTGGATCGGGCACGTTCGAGGAGAACAAAAAAACGGATAAAAACACAAAATAATTATTTTAAAAAATCATTTTGTATGAAATGAACCCCCCCCCCAAAACGGAATTCTGTTTGACTACTTTTCAAGTCCTCGAAAAGTGCTATCATATCTCCCCTCAGTCTCCTTTTCTTACGGCTAGACATGCCCAGTTCCTTCAGTCTTTTTCCCATAGGGGAAAGTTCCCTGATCATCCTTGCTGCCCTTCTTGCTTGAGTTTGTCAGCATCCTTCTTAAAGTGTGGTGTCCATAACAGGATACAGTGCTGCATATCAGACCCAACCAGCACTGAAAAGAGGGGCATTGATACTTCACAGTATTTGGAGATGATTATTCAATTAAAGCATCCTAAAATACCATTTGCCTTTTTGCACCCATGTTGAAGCCACATGGAGCTTACAACTGCAGTGTGACAATATTAGATGCTCCGTAAATTCTTTGACTAAGGCAACGTAACCCCACAATAAAATCCTCAAATAATTATTTTAATCTGCAAGAAAAATGGCCGCTTGAGGCCGTTCATTTAGATGATGTGTGCTTAGTAGAGCAGGTTGGGTGAGAAGGATCATGGCTAAGTAACAGCTTAACAGGCAAACAGTGCAATCTCACTGTACAGTTACAGCACTGTAATACCATGGCTGTGTTGTACAGAATTCTGGAATCTGTAGTTTGATGAGGTGTTCAGAATTCTTTATTCGAAAGCCTTTGAATTACAGTGCTACTCTAGCAGAGAATTCTTCCTTCCTGAACTACAAGTTGCATAATTTTGTAAGGTGGAACTCTGCCTTTTAAAATAGTGCACTGATTGTGTGTGTGTGTGTGTGTGTGTGTTAAAAGCTGTCTATACTTCCTCCTCCAGTTAATTTAAAAAAAGAAATTAGGTCTTGTTCAAACAAGCATAATCTAATCCATTGTCTGGCAAGTATATATATTAAAAGACATATCAAGTAACATGGTGCCCTCCGACTTCTTAGTTATTTCTGAACTTTTGGAATACACTCTTGTGCTTGTTGAATGTTTGTGATTGCGGGGGGGGGGGGGGGCAAGGATAATGAGTTGCAGTCTAGCTAAACTTCTCCAGTTCTTTGTCTATCTGTACAGTCTTTCTAAATTCCTGACCTCAAGCATCCTCCTTGCTCCTTCTAGATGTCCATTGGGATTGACACTGGATCTTTGGGAAGAGACACTTTCATCCCAGTGCCCACCCTCTTGTCAGTATGTACAACATAAGACCGGGGCTGGTTGTTTTCTTTAGCCCCGTTCTCCCCTCCCTTCATGCTTGTTCACAAGAAGGCAGGATACAAAAACTTCCTCATACCAGACATCACATCATGTCCCGCTTTCCTCTCTCCTCTCAGAATGTTTCCAGAGCACTCCCTTAGCACCCATAAATTGCTTTGCTATTTCTTTTGCTGCATGAAACAATTCGAGACACCCTCCCTCCCTTTTATATTATTGGGACATGCTTTTTCACAGAATTCAGTTCAAAGGCCTTTTACTAGGAAATGTGATTTTTTTTAAAAAAAAAAATATTATATTAACACCAATTAGCTTGTCTGATTTTATGATCCTAGCTATAAAGCAAAGTGTGGTTCTGCAAATTTTGTTCCTGCCTTTGGATCACCGATAAGGAGCAATGCAGCTTCCCATCTTTCCCACTGCCCAGTGTGTTTCTGAAAACTTCTTCAGTCATATTTCATTGAAGAAAGGATCTGCATATTTTACCATGTAGGCAGCAGTCCTATCCACACTCACCTGGGGAAGTCCTTATAAGAGGCTGAGAACACATTTTTCTTGTTTAGGCTTAATATATTTTTTAAAAAACTACTTTCTATCAATAGTCGTGTAGATCAGTTTATAAGCTAGAAAGCAATTTAATTAAGCATATTTAAAGACCCATTGATTTTATATCAGTTTCAGAGAAGATGAAAGAAAGCTAGCTTTGCTAAGATGGATGTGTCCTGAGACCAGCACCTTCCATCATTGCCTAAACTGCTTCTCTCCCAAAAATTGATGGCTGGTGGCCACCTGGGTGAGCAAAGCAGAGATGGCAGGACACAGCCAATAAAGACATGTACATTGTCAGCCTGCAACCTGAAGACATGGATCTGAAGAGTGTGCCCCGTACCTGCAGGAAGAAGAAGAAGAAGAAGAAGAAGAAGAAGAAGAAGAAGAAGAAGAAGAAGAAGAAGAAGAAGAAGAAGAAGAAGAAGAAGAAGAAGAAGAAGAAGAAGAAGAAGAAGAAGAAGAAGATCTGGAAGTTGAGTCATGGCTACTGGACTTCTTTTTTGAGAGATAGAAATGTTTCGCTGCTCATCCAAACAGACTGAGGAAGCTGTTTGGATGAGCAGCGCAACGTTTCTATCTCTCAAAAAAGTCCAGTAGCCATGACTCAACTTCCAGATAAACTCACTTGGACGACTGAGAATCTTCACAAAGAAGAAGAAGAAGAATTTTACTCCTTAAAGGCATCTTCTCTTTAGAGGGTGGTCCAGTCCAAGTCTGATTTAAAATAAAGAACCACAGAGAGGGAAATCTGGGGCTTTGAATTTGAGCTAATCAGTGGATTTAGCATCTGATCAGTTGATTACCAGCCACATGGCTCACTTCTAAAGGTACATCCAGGGCACAGTTGGTCACACTCTTCACTCTATTCCTCGCCCAAGTAAGAAACATTGTAATTGTGTATAAGTGGTTTTTAATGATGATGATGAATATGATGTTACATCTCTACATATCAATTATCATTTGAAATGCCAAGCAAACATTTCTGCTGTCTTCTCCTGTGGTGCTGTCTGTCCTCTTTTTTTGGAGGCGTGTAAGTATCCATCCTATGCTAGCCTCCTGGAAACAGGGTGATGGTGGAATTAATAAACCTGTGCAGGTGAAAAAAGGAGAGAGGAGATAACTGCAGGTGCCCCAAAATATGAAGTGTTTGATTGGTTCCCATAATTACTTCCTACTAAGTGTGTGTAGAAGGGCCTGGAAGGTCTATTGGACTGGATTGTACCTTGATACCCCCCAAGCGAAAAATGCTTCAGATAAATATATAAAGTGAAATACAGTAGGTGAGTATTGTATATTTTATAACTTTTAAAGCTATTAGCATTTTAGGAAAGGTGTGTTTTCTTGAGAAAGACAAAAGTGGATTATCTACCAATTGTTCCCTTTGAATCAGCTCTCCGCCTGGTCGGTACTGATAGGAACAGAAGCTGACTCTTAGGAAGTCGCCTCCCTGCCCCCACTATGAAAATAATGGATTAGTGATATGACCTCTGGGGCAAAGTTGTTGGGACAAGGTGGAAGGTCAGTCAAGAAGTAATTAAATGGTATCCTGAGGGAAATTGCTAAAGGCGACCAGAAGAAGTGAGAAAGTTTTGCTAAGGCTGTAGTAGTGCAAAAGCTGTCTGTTTTGTTTTTAAAGAGAGAGTGAGAATAGCAAAACAGCAATACTCGGGCTTTTCACAGGAAGCAAAGAAGTCATCTCAGAGGTCCATATTTAATCCCTTTTCTTTGGAATTCTATACTTATAGTTAACATCGGACCACTTAAGCATTCCTTGCCTGGAAAGGAACAACAAAAACTAGACTGAGTTTAATTGAGTGGCAAATCCCAGTGGCTGCATGAGAAGCCTGAAGCACCCACCGAACAATGAATCAGGGTCACTCCCTCTTTTACGAAAAATCTGGCAAATGAGAAATGTTCACGATTCAAGTGGATGTACCCTTGCTTGCATTCCCTGCTGAAGCCAAGCCCATTTCATCTGAGATACTACGATGACCAAAAGAGATTCTCTGTGTATGTGCA
Source organism: Phrynocephalus forsythii (assembly GCA_029282475.1). Classification (NCBI taxonomy): domain Eukaryota; kingdom Metazoa; phylum Chordata; class Lepidosauria; order Squamata; family Agamidae; genus Phrynocephalus; species Phrynocephalus forsythii. Next base: position 60,293,576 of record JAPFRF010000002.1, read on the forward strand.
GAGGTAAGCATCATCATAATCATGCAGCTCCAAGTCAATTCTGACATCTTGTGAACATTTTCTGGATTCCCCAGGTACAAAGTTCTCAGAAGTTGTTTACCATTCCCTTCTTTCGGAAGCTCCACCAAGACAGTAGTAAGGAGTGGGGCAGTTGCAGTCCTGTGACCTTTGGACCACGTGTGGCAAGTGCCCTCCATTGGAGGGGGGGAAATGATGAAAGGAAAATGCTATTTCAATTCTCAGAAGCTTCCAGGAGTGGCAGTTTTACCTTTAAACAACACAGCCTTGCACCCAAGCCCTGCAGGTTTTGCAAAATTAGAAATGGTCTTTTTTAGGAGAGCAACTGCAGGCCAAAGAAGTTCTAGCAGTTGATGGGAAATGGCCCCACAGCTCCAGCACTTATTTATTTATATTATTATTTATTTATATATTTATATACCGCCCGTCTTCTAACCAGAACTCCGGGAGGTTTACAATAATACAATAAGAAAAAAGTGAGAAAAAATCACTTTTGCCCAGTCTAGTCGCTACACCAACGCGATCAGGGAGGCCAGAACATCTTTTACCTCCCTGAGAATTGCTGAGGCCTCGAACCGCCAGGCGGAGCTTTTCCGGGTAGTTCGGGACCTCAGCAATCCTAGTCTGGCCAGGCCTCCTCCTACTGAGTTCAGTAGTGAGCAATTTGCAGCCTTTTTTTGAACTAAAATAGAGGCCACTTTGACTCTGGTTGCAGTGGTCCAGCCCCGCCATCCCCATTTCGCCTCGGTTGGATTCTGCTGTCGAGGCCTCCGGAGCAATTGCCGGCCTGCCTCCACTCCTTTCGACCCTTGCCCTGCCTGGCTTATTAGAGCTGCCAGAGGGACTATGGCCGAATTTCGCCACCGCCTCCTTCAGCGAGGGATTTTTCCTCTCGTCTGAAGGAGACTAAGCCCATTCTGAAGAAACCTGGCCTGGCACGACTTAACAAAATCGCCCAATCGCCAATGTCCCTTTATGGGCAAGGTGATCGAGAGGGTGGCGGCGGTCCGGCTGCAGTCATACCTGGAGGATCGGCAGTGCCTCGATCCATGCCAGTCCGGGTTCAGGCCTCGACCGAAACAGCTTTGGTCGCCCTGCAAGATGACCTTCTCCGGGCGGCCGACAGGGGTTGCTCTACCCTGTTGGTCCTCCTGGATCTGTCAGCGGCCTTTGATACCGGACCACGGTATCCTGCTGGACCGGCTCTCTGAAATTGGAGGCAAATTGGCTCCGTTCCTTCCTTCAGTACGTGCAGCATGGGGGAGTTATCGGCCCGTTGGATCCTCCCTTGTGGGGTTCCACAGGGGTCGTCTCTGTCCCCCATGCTGTTTAACATCTACGTAAGGCCGTTGGCGGGGTCATCAGGAGTTTTTTGACACGCAGCTCTATCTCTCCTTTAACACCTCTGCTGTGGAAGCTGTGGAAGTTCTCGACGGGTGCCTGGAGGCCGTACTAGCTTGGACCGGGCACAGGCTTAGACTCAACCCCGGGAAGACAGAGGTTATGTTCTTCGGGAGCTCGCCGTCGAGGTACGGTGGCCCTCTCCCCTGTCTGGGGGAGTCTCCCTGCAGCTCGCGGAGAGGGCGGAATCTGGGTGTGCTCCTGGACCCGGCGCTTGCCATGGAGTCCCAGGTGGTCGGTGACCAGGTCTGCCTATTTCCATCTCCGTCGGATCGCCCAGATCCGCCCAACCTGACGCGAACTCTCTGAGAACAGTGGTCCAAGCTCTGGTGATCTCGAGGCTAGCCCTCTACAGTACAGAATGCAGCAGCCAGGCTGGTGGCTGGTGGAATATGACCACATCACCCCAGTCCTGGCCCGCTTGCACTGGCTGCCCGTTGCAGCCCGGATTAGATTCAAGGTCTTGGTTTTATTTTTATAAAACCCTCCATGGCTTGGGACCGGACTACCTTATCGCTTCAACCTCGGCCCGTCCCGTTCGGCAGGTGCGGCGCACTTGCTTCGGGTCGCCACTCCTCGCGAAGCCCGGAGGACGAGTACTCGGACCCGGGCTTTGTGGCGGCCCCCAGCCTCTGGAACTCCATCCCCAGAGAAGTGCGCTCTGCAGAGTCCCTGCTGGCCTTCCGGAAGGCGTTAAAGACCTATCTTTTCCGGGAGGCCTTAGCGATCCTTAACTGACTTTTTTTTCTATTTCCCGCCAATAATTTGTTTTCATTCACAACTGTACAGTGATTGAGGTGCCATAAGGTTTTTAACTTCTGTTTTATTGTTATTACTATCTGCTCTACTTGTGTCTTTTATTGTAATTTTATGGCTCTGGTAGCCTTGTAAGCCGCTTAGAGTATACTTTGTAGATAAGCGGGTTATAAATGCAACAAATAAATAAATAATAAATAAATAAACCATAATAATAAAAGCACATTAATAACAAAACCGGCAGGCAGTCTAATTTTACTTGTCCAAAAAAAAAATTATTGGTGGTCGCCAAATGCCTCTCTAAAAAGCAGCATTTTAGCTGCTTTCTTAAAGGCGGGCAGGTACTCTGCAAGGCGGATCTCACTCGGAAGTTGATTCCATAATATTGGGGTGACCACTGAGAAGGCCCGACTCTCTCATTTTTGGGGCTTCTCTGCACGTGGCCACCTGAAGTGAGAACACCTGCGACACTCTGGTGGGCCAGCCCACAGCTGATCTTAGGGAGATTCACTCCATCAGGTATTCAGGTCCTAAGCTTTGGAGGGTTTTGAAAGTCAAAAACAGCACCTTGAACCTCACTCAGTTAAGCAACAGGCAACCAATGCAGGCAGGCCATCACTGAGGTGATACGGCTGTACCTTCCAGTGCCCATCACCAGTTTGGCTGCTGCATTCTGTACCTGCTGCAATCTCCGAATAAGGGTGAAGAGAAGCCCCATGTAGAGGGTGTTGCAATAATCTATCCTCGAGATCACCAGCGCCTGCACAACTGTTCTCAATGAAGCCTCATCCAGGTATGGGTGAATTTGGGCAATCAGCTGAAGGTCGAAGAAGACGGCTGCCACCTGCACCTCCAGGGACAGATCCTAATCCAAGACCATGCCCAGACTTCTCACTCATTCTGCCAGCTGACAGAGCCCTCCAAACTAGGGAGAGGGTCACTATACCCAGCAGAGGACGTCTCAAAGAACGGAATCATCTCTGACACAGATATGGGGCAGATAGATTCCAAGACCCCATAATGCTGTTTTTAAACTATTATAGCCTTCCCAAACAATGGTTAATTGCAAGCTCTGCTTTGGGCTGAAATGTTGACATAAGATGACATAATCTTTTCAGTTTTGGCATCTATGCAGTGCTGATGTACACAGCAATAACCCACCTCTGACCACATCTTAACCACATTTCCATGGATTTTCCCAGCATATGTGGGATTTTTTTCTAGCAAGTCAATTAATGAAATATAAATTATAGGAAGGAGTATGTTGCACAGGCACACTCAGGATAGGGCAGAGTAAGGAGGGTGAGGAGGAGAAACTGCACAAGAACAGTATTCAGTTTGATTTCTCTCTCTCTCTTTCCTCTCCTTCCCGAGACACCCTGATTTGCCCCAGAGGTTACAACAATTTGGCAAGATGTACTAGATGCCCTAAGCATATCTGATATCGCCTGATTTAGGAAGCTAAGCAGGGTCAGCCCTGGTTAGTACTTGGATGGGCGACCACCAGGGAATACCAGGTGCTGTAGGCGTCTGGAGTAGGAAAAGGCAAACCACTCCAGTATTCCTGCCAAGAAAACTCCATGGAGAGGTTTGGAGTTTGGGGGGTGAGTTATTAAACTCCAAAGGGCGCCCCTTAGGAAAAAGTCATTTCTAATTGTCAGAAGCTGATACTAGCAACCCCTCTTGCGGGTGAATGATTAACAGCTTCCCAACTTAATTAGAATGTGCCATTCACACTTGCAATTAGCTATGGGGACCCCTTTGGAGCTTAATATCTTGGTCCCCTGAACCTCAAAACTCTCCAGATTTCAGGGGCTTATAGGAAAGAGTCCAAAGAAGCTACTCTGCCATTTTAGTGCCAATACATGGCTGTGATCCATATTTTCAAGTACATAAACATAACAAAACATTGTGTATTCAAAAATAGGACTTTTAAAAACCCTATAAAATCCCTCCTGCCCCCTTGCCAGCACCTAGAGGTACCAAAATGACAGAGACACTTTCCCTGATTCTCCCCTACAATCCCTGCAAGTTTGGGAAAGTTTATGTTTTGGTCATCCAAGTTATACATACCCCAAAAGAGGCATCCAGGAAATACCCTCCAGACATCTAGAGACACAAATAGCACAGAGAGGCTTCCCTGCAAATTTGGTGAAGTTTGGGTTTTGGAAATCAAAGTTATGTATTCCTAAAGAAGACCCCCGCCCCCAGGAAAGTGACAGACTGACAGAGGTTTTGCCAAGGGAGGCCCTAAAAAGGATCGGTAAATCAACAAGTCAAATATTGCTAAAAGTTCATCCGTTTTTATTCATCTGGGATGAACACAACTGATGGATAGAAATCAACAAGTTAGTGATTGTAAACACATTTTAGGGGGGCACTTCCGCCCACGAAGCGATGGCTGCTTGGAATCAGTAGCTCTGACACACAAGAAGAAAAGACTTGAAATACTGTCCGAAAGGGACCCCGGACCCGTGAGTAAATGAAGCTATAAATTATTGGGGGGAGGATAGGATGAAAACTATGTGTTTTCAAAGAGAGATAAGCATGAAATACTGAAGCACTAAAGTACTTTCGCTTTCTGCTGAAACGGTGATGCTGCTAAGTGGACAGAGGCAGAGCTGTTGCTTTTCTGGGGTTAGAAAGAGAAAGAAATATATATTACCTCGTTTCTCTGCATGGCAGCTAAGAAGAAAGCCCCAGCGTTCTCTCTTAGATCCTGGGTTCGTAAACCCTCTGATACCACGTTCCAGCGAGCCTCCCTAGAAAGGCTAGAAGCCGTCCCTGTACCCGCAGCAGACATAATGGCATCTGGGTTTGGTAGGATGCCAGAGCAAAGGCCAGATCTTCTTAAAGAAATGAAAATGGAGTTTTCTAATTTGTTGAAATTAGCTTTGAAAGATATGACCACTACTACTGAGGATCGTTTTAACTCTTTATTTGCTCAAAACAAAGACATGAAGCAAGATTTATCACATGAGATTCAGAAAATTCAAACAGAAGTCACTAAAAATGGTACAGAGCTGAAAAAACTTGCAGATGAGGTCAAACATGTCCAAACACTAGCCACCAAAAATGAGAAGGTCATCACTACTCATGAAGAGGAAATTGATTCTATGCAAAGAAAGATAATCTATATGGAAGATTATTTGAGAAGGTCCAACCTCAAATTGATTAATTTTGAGGTTCAAGGCAGAGGCAAAATGAAAAAAGAAATCCTATCAAGGCTTAATTCTATTCTGCCCCAAAAGCTTGTGGAGCGAGATATTGAAAGGGTGCACTACATAGGCAATGCTAAAAGAGGACTCTCAAGGATAGTTTTGGTCAGATTTGCCCCATATGCCAACAAAGAACATTTCATGTCTATTATCAGAACGAAACCTGAGCTTCTGAAGTGAGGAGACAGACCAGTGCAAGTCTATCAGGATATCTCTAGAGAGAGCTTTGAATGGAGGAAAACAATGAGACCTGCGACAATTGCTCTGAGGAAAAACAAACTGAATTATAACTGGGGATACCCAGTTTTCCTTAAAGTATGGAAGGGCCCAACTTTGCATAAAATCTACTCGTTGGAAGAAGGTGAACAACTTCTGAAGGCATGGAATATTCAAGTTGAAAAACTGACTCATCCAGGACCGGCTGTTAGATCCTCACTGGTACCAACTGGCACTAACTCTGAAGATTGAATCCAGAAGAATCCGGAGGTTCTGAGATATTTCTCTCTTTCTCTCTCTCTTTCTCTCTCTCTCTTCCTCTCTCTTTCCTCCTCCCCTATGTTTCTCCTATTCTTTTCCTCATATCTTTTCCCTCTTCCCTTCTTTTCCCCCTTCCCCCCTTTTTCTCCCCTTTCCCTTTCCCCCTTTTCCCTCCCTGCCCCCAGGTTTTGGGAGGGAGGGAGAGAGAATAGAACAGAAAGAAAGGAGTGAACTTTTCCTTTCTTAAAAAAAAATCAAAAGGATAGATTGTGTTAAGATTCAATATAGAGCTTCTGGTTCTTTTATGAGTCATCACATGTGGATGGGTGCTTTCCCCCTCCCACCCTGAATGGGCACATACAAAAATTATGTATGAGGGCCAGAAGGGTGGGAGAACAGAAAAAATAATTGTAGGCTGTAGGGTTTTGGTTATTTTAGCTTTTATTATAGGTGGTTTTTGTTGTTTCAGTTGCACTACAGGACCGTACCAGATGGACAAAAGAAAGAAATTATGGGTAAGTTTATAAAATTAGCGACACTAAACACGAGGGGCCAAGGTTCTGTTCTGAAGAGAAAGAGAATAGAGTTATTAATCAAGAGGAGCAAACGGGATATTGTGCTCCTTCAAGAAACACATCAAAAAAAAAAGGACTTAATGAACTGAAACTACCGAATACTGATATCCATGAGAAATGTTTTGGATCATCTAAAGCAAGAGGGGTGGCAATTTTAATTTTAAAGCATTGTAATTGTATTGTTGAAAAAACTGTGAAAGATATGGAAGGCAGATATATAATTCTTCAGGTTACAATCGGTACAGATCAATATACATTGATAAATGTTTATGCACCAAACACCAATCAAAACTTGTTTGATAAAGAAGTTTGGGAGCAGATAGAAATGGTAAAGAGGGGACATGTAATTATGGCTGGAGATTTTAATATGGTCATGGATAAAATTAAAGACAAAACAATTAATAAGGATGGGGTTAGATACACAACTGTAACAAAATTCATCAAAAATACAGGTTTAAAGGATGTTTGGAGAGAACTGAAGGGAGATGAAAGAAAATACACATTTTACTCCGCAGTTCATAAAAGTTATTCTAGAATAGACTTTATATTTGTCTCACAAAATTTACTATCTAAAATTATAAACACAAACATTGAGGTGATAAAAATTACTGACCATGCTTTAATGACTGTTGAAATAGAAACTAAGAAGAATTACAGAGAAGCTAGAAGGTGGAGAATGAATTCCAGAATTTTCCAATTCCCGGATGCAGCAGAAAGAATACAAAAAAATTGGGTAGAAACTTGGAATATTAATGAAAGAGGAGGAGGACAAATAGGAGTTATTTGGGACACTTTGAAAGCTGTGACTAGAGGCTACATGATAAGAGAAAATTGTATAATAAAAAAGCAAAGAGGCAAACAGAAGAAATTTGGAAATTCAAATAGCAGACCTTGAATCTCAATTTTTTAAATAAAGATAATAAAATCTTAATTCAGATTGAGGCTAGAAAAAGAGAACTAGAAGATTTAGGATTACACCAAGCTCAAAGAAATTTACTATATTTGAAAAGAATTTTTTTTGAATATAGTAAAAAAATTCAAAGATGTTAGCTAGAATAGCACAGAAAAGAAAAGAAAAAAGCATGATAGGAAGGATAAAAGATCTAAGAGGTAACAACTGTATACAAATGAAAGAAAAATTAAAAGCTATACAAGAATTTTACCAAATGTTATATACAGCTAAGAATAATAGGAAAGAAGATATAGAGCAATATATTTGTAAAAATCTAAAGTTAAGTTTAGCAGAGGGAGATATGCTAGAAATGGAGAAACCTATTAAAGATGAGGGATAGAAGATGTGATAAAGAATGCTAAAGATTTAAAGAATGCTAAAACTCCAGGAGTTGATGGATTGGGACCTGATTTTTATAAGACATTTAAACTAATGTTAATACCTAAATTAAAGAAGCTTTATAACAAGATAATAGAAGGAGAGCAAGTCCTGGAAACACTTGTTAACTATTTTAATTCATAAGCCTAATAAGGATCCAACAGATATTGGATCTTACAGACCAATATCCCTTATAAATCAAGATGCTAAGATTTTTACAGCAATTCTAGCTAAAAGAATGAATACTTTTATAGATAAATATATTAAAGAAGATCAAACTGGTTTTATTAAGGGTAGACAAATGTCAAACACTATAAGAAGAACTTTGAACGCTCTTTATGAGATGGGAAGATTGGAAGACAAAGCATGTATTCTATCCTTAGATTTATTTAAAGTGTTTGATTGTGTTCAATGGTCTGCTTTAAAACTTGTGTTAGAGAAATGGGGATTTGGAAAAAAATCCTAGGCGTAATAAATCAACCATACTCAGACAGTACTTCTTCAATTATAGTTAATGATGGGATGACAGAACAGATTACTTTAGGCCGAGGAACGAGACAGGGTTGTCCTTTGTCTCCAGTTCTGTTTTGCATAGTCATAGAGCTATTCGCAAATGCAATAAGGGATGATCAACTAATCAAAGGTATGGGGAAGGAGGTGAAGATTAAAATCAGTTTATTTGCAGATGATGCCTTATTAACAATAAAAAACCCAATAGAAATTATACCAAGAATAAAATCACATTTAAAGGAACTTGGTGAAATAACTGGACTATGTGTAAATTGGCAAAAATCAGAAATTATGTTGTTTAATCATGATAAACAAGAAATTGAGAAAATTTCTAACTATGGATTGAAAAGCCATAAATATATTAAATACCTGGGGATAGTTCTAGATAAAGATTTTCTTAAGACTAAGGAACAGAACTATATCAAATTAAAGGAAGAGATCAGAAACAAATTACAAAACTATTCCCAATTAAATCTATCATGGTTTGGCAGAATTGCATTGGTAAAAATGAAAATACTTCCTAAAATCAATTTTCTTTTTAGAATGTTACCTATTCAGTATACAGAAGCTGAACTTAAAGCTTTCCAAGAATTGATTAATAGATATTGCAATGGTGGTAAAAAAGCAAGAATAAGCAAAAGCTTTTGGTATAGATCCCAAAAGGAAGGAGGCATAGGTATTCCTAACCTTAGAAACTATAGCTAATCAGCTTAGTTGTGTGGGGGAAATATTATATAAACCAGAAAAGTTAATATGGTGGGAACTTGAATCGGATGAGTTAAAAGGAGACATAAATAAATACTTGTTCAGCCCCCCCAAAAAAGTTATCAAATCAAAAAACCCTCCTGAGTTCCCTAATAACCACTTGGAGAAAGTATGGGAGGAAATTTGTACCGGAAGGATTCCCTCTTAGTTTAGTGATAGATCAGGAAAATTTCCCCACAAATATGAAGAAATACGGAGAATTATTTAAAATAATGAAAGTGGCAAGAGTAAAAGAATGGATTAATAAAATGTGAACAAAGCAAGCTAAGGATTTAACTTGGATTAATATGCCCAGTTAGAAAGTTGGACAAAAGACTGGATAAGGAGAAACATACAACTTAGAGAATATACAAAGTTTGAACAATTCCTGTTAACATATGAACCACAGGAAGGAAATCTAGGGAAAGGAGCGGTAGGTAAAATATATAAAATAATTGAGGACTCACTAGAGGAAAGGGAGCAAGACATAATAAGAGTGGTTTGGAAGCAAAATATTGATAAAGAAATAAAAAAAGATGAATGGAAAAGAATTTGGAACATGAGAATTTTACGATCATTATCAGTCAGAATAAAGGAAAATTATTTCAAACTAATTTTAAGATGGTATATGACACCAGTCAGACTGAACAGAATAAATTCAAGATATTATAAGCTTTGCTGGAAATGTGAAAAAAAGATAGGCACCTATATTCATCTTTGGTGGGATTGTGAAATAGTTCAAAAGTTCTGGCAACAGATTTTCAGCGAGCTAAGAGAAATACTTCAAGTTGATATTGAATAAGCCGGAAATTGCACTGTTATCATTACCACTTATTAATCAATATGATATAAAAACAAAAGAATTAATTGCAAATCTTATGACAGCAGCAAGACTGATTATAGCTAAAAACTGGAAACTGAAGCTAGATATTAAAATTGTGGACTGGTATAATGAAGTGTGGGATATAGCCTTAAATGATAAACTGTCTTGCAGTTTAAAAGTTTGCAAGGGGAAATGAGGAAGGATATTTTCTATGATATCTGGGGAAAATTTATAGACTATGTACTACTAAAAGGGAAAGGGAATCAACCGATGTACAATCCAACACAGTTCTGGAGAAAAGGACTCTAAGAAGCCAACTACAAAAAGAGAAGATGAAGAAAGAATAGAAGCTAAAGGAACAACTGGATGGTCCTGGGGGAGTGATGGAGCACTTATTGTTTGTATTGTTTCTTGTATTATTGTTTATATTGTTTGTTTGTTAGTTTTAAAATAATTTTTTTAAAAAAGTAAACATATTTTAAAATATGTGTCCATCTCTAGCCTTGTGAATTGGTTTGTCCTGCCATTAGAGTTCAAAGCACCAGTACCCAACACCGGTAAACAATTTGAATCAAGCTATGTCTTTTTCTTTTTTCCTTTCACTCTAAAAATAGATAATCAGAAGAGCAAGGAAGTATAATAGCAACAGATTTACAGATTTCTTCGGTTTGTCAGGCATTTACAAAGTCTTTGGGCAGGCAGGGCTTCCAGATCCCCCATTACTTAAAACATTTAGTAATTTGTATTCCTCATATTGAATGTCTTTGGGCCTTTAATATAATTTAAAGCATTTTTATTCCAGTGGGAAGTCCAGTGTGTGACCATTTGCAATAAATAATCCATGAACTGCCTGAGGGGTGGGGAGTGCTGGAGGTTATACAGTGAGAATATCGCTACATTACATAGTCATTTCTGGAGACAATAATGTTCCAGAATTTATATTTATTAACATGGCTCTATTTGGGTCAGACTCCCACAGGAAATCCTGAGGCGCGAATGTCTTTCTCTCTGTGTCATGCTTTATCTTTGATAGTTCCGTCCTTTTGGAATGGCAGCCCGATAGGGAGACAGATGAATACCTCTAAAAATCTCTGGTCTTTATGGAAGCTGAGGATGACAACAAGCAGGGCCTTCAACACTCTGGAAAGACAATCCATCTACTTTCCCTTGTTATCATTAAAATGTCTTTTAGACATAGGTCATACTGGGAACCTATAAATGATGTCTCTGTATTGGGCACCTCCCACAAAGCTGGATCCTGCCGTGATTACAATTTATCACAGTGTTCTTATGGTTACAAATTCTCTTGAAATGTGTCACGGCTGTGGCTGTTGAGAGTAATGCTCTGAATATTTTTTTGACTAGCATCCAGACTTCTTTGTATTTCTCTGTTTCCCATACAAGTCCCAAGGCCTGGGCATTTTACGAAGGCAGTTGTTTGACAATTTGGCTTTTTTATTTGTTTTCATTTTATTCAGGTCAATAATTTCATCCTTTGGTTAACCATTCACTCGCGCTAAAGCGCTTTGTGATGGGAAGCTTTCCATTTCCCACTCTGTTCCCTGAAATATGACAGAGAACGATTAATGGAGCATAAACTGGCAGGGTCTTCTGGGCTTCTGAGTTTACAAATACTTTGATTTCTGAGGGGTCAGTGAGAAGGTTAAGCACATACACTCAGGCCTGGCCTCGTGAAGGAAACAGGAAGCAGCTTTACACCAAGATTTGTCCATCTAGCCTAGCCCTCTCTGCTATGGGTGGCAGGAACTTTCTGCAGGGACTGTGAAGGTATTCTACTGAGGATGAAGGACAAAATGACACCCATTCCATTCCACATGAGGAAGCCAACTTTACTCTCCAATGAACCCTGCTTCAACCCTGGCAACATGGTAGCTTTCTTCTTCACTACACCCAAAAGCAGCAGCTCCCACCAGGGACTGGTGTGTGTGTGTGTGTGTGTGTGTGTGTGTGTGTGTGTGTGTGTGTGTGTGTGTGTACCTCTTTCCTTACCACCTCTGCACAAAGGGCAGCCTGCCTCCCTTTGATTTACCTCTAAGAAGAATTGATGCCTACCCACCTGCATGAAATAACACCCCCAAATCCCCTTGACTGCCCTATTCCCTCCGAATAAGTCCTGATGTTTTAACTTTCTTTAAATAAAACTAAACCAATCTAGAGGGAGCTGCCTGCCAGCAAGCATCTTCCCCAAACTGTCACAGGGTGCACTGATGCTCTCCCTGTAGGGACCCACAGTCCCTAAACTCAAGTGCTACAGCACTTGAAAGTGAATGTGGCTGGTGCCAAGAGGTGAGGCCCTGGCACCAGCTCTCTACAGACATTCTTCCCCTGCAATGCAAGGCTTCAAAGAAGGCAAAGCCAGGGAGGAGTACCTTTTTATAAAGTTCTCCCCCCCTCCGTCCATGGGTCATGTGAAGCATGTGAAATAACGTCTCATGATCTCTCACCTAGCGCAAAGTGCAAAGAAGCCCCATTAGTGAAGTGTGCTCACCGACAGAGCCAAACATAAGACAGAGGAGGGCTACTGTCTAAGATGGCAGATGATGCCAATCCTTTCTTGGCCTTGTTGGAGGGAGGAATGTGATCTGCAGTGTTTATAGAGTTAACAAGGAAGTCATAGAGTTAACAAGGAAGTTAGCAGAGTGGTCATCCAAAGTTTTGGGTCCATGGTTGGTCACCCCATCATCTGCTTGAATTGGCCGGAATTATATAGAGTTGAGGGGTGTGCATTTGTCTGATTTAGGGTTAGAATTATTTTTGGAAGATGTGCAGAAGGGCCTGCAGGCCAAAGTTCTCAGCTTGAGGGGAAGGCTTTGGACGCAGCAAAGCTAACCCCATAGCTGCAGCAGGTGCAACCATTGCTGTGTCCAAAGTTTAGGAAAAATAGGTTCTAGCCCATCTAACCCCATGCCACTGCAGATCATGAGATTACAGTGCTGGGAGAAAAATGTGCTTGGAATACTCCTTGGGCTGAGAGCTGCCAGGCAACAGGGCCAGATGCCCCAGGGATGGTACAATAAGTTGCCAGCTGTGGCCACACTGTCTTTAGGAGCACACAACTGCAAGGCAGTGGACTCGCCCATATAAGACAGTTGATGAGGTCCTGGTCCCAACCAACTGTAGCTCTGCCTAACAGCAGGCCTCTCTTGCAGTTAATGTTGGTCAGCAGTTTTGTGTGGTCCACATTTAAACCCATCCTCAGCAACTTGTCTCGTTATTTCAACCTGGGAGGGCAATGGCAGGGTGAGAACTAACTCCTAGGTTCATATATGGAGGTCTTTTATGTCACCTTCAGCCTGATGCTTCTTGAAATGTGAAGTGAACACATGTTAAGTGGGACTTTGTGCAAGACAAGTATGTAGTCTCCTGCTAACATATAGGAAACTACATATGTAGTCAACACAAGACCATGTTCAGTGCACCCATTCCTAAACATGTATCACGTATCTTAAATACAGACTGGGAAGTACATTAACACCTGCAAAGACTACTTGCAGGCAACCTAAACTGGAAAATGGTTACTTTTTAAAATCTCTTGGAAAAACTGATGAGCTATATAAAAGCCTAGATCAGGCATGTCCAAACTTCGGCCCTCCAGATGTTTTGGACCACATCTCCCACAGTCCTTTGTCATTGGCAAGCTAAGCTTAGAATTCTGGGAGTTGTGGTCCAAAACATCAGGAGGGCCGAAGTTTGGACATGCCTGGCCTAGATTGTGATCAGAGCTTGGAAAAGTGACAACTTGGCAAGTTCGGGTCCTGGTAGCTGCGTTTCTTTTGGTTAGATTCCCAGAAAGTAACTGCTCCAAGCCCCGATTGTGTTCCTTATTTTGACTCAGGGTCAAAGTTACTATGTCATTAGGACCTATGCTTGTTTCTCTTCTCCCCCCCCCTTACTCACAAAGCTCTGCAGGGGCAAATTCCATCAGGATGATGGTATACTCTAGGGATGGGCACAAAGTGGAAAAATTGTGCTTTGTTTTGTTTTGTTTTGTTTTGTTGACCCCCTTGGTTCATTTCATGTTGTTTTAAAACAATTTTTTGGAAAAAGATTGTATGAAATGAGACAGAAATGAATCAATTCGTTTCTCTGTAAAATGGGTTCCATGGGTCCTAAAGGCCTTGGACTCTACCTTTTAAGCCCTCCAAATTTGGAGAGATTTGGGGTTTGGGGGCCCAAGTTATTAAATTTCAAAGGGGGTGCCACCTGGAAAAAAGTTTCTAAGTGTAATCTTCTGTTCTAGAAAATAATGATCCCAGGCAGATAGCATCACGAAAACTGCTGTGGAACATCCTCAAGCTTTTCCTTTGAAGCACTCCAAATTTGGAGAGCTTTGGATTATGGGGGACCAAGTTATTCAACTCCAAACGGGGTGCCCCCAGGAAAAAACATGTGCAATTTAAAAGTTCCTGAAAATACTGATCCCAGGCAGCTAGCAGCATGGAAATTGCTGGGGCATCCTTAAACTCTCCTGTTGAAGCATCCAAGGCACATTGGCTGAAGGCTCTCTCTCTGAACTGTCCAGTGTCCACACAAACCACACACACAACTACACAAAGCAGTTTGAACTTAGCTTTGCTTTAAGCCAAGTAAAGCAATCAAGAAGATCAGCACAACAGCAGTGAGAAGCAGCTAGCCAAATCAACTTCTTCAGGTCTTCAGCTAACTTTAACCCCACACACTGCCAGAGAGTCGATGTCTGTCTCTCTCCTTCTGTCTCCCACCACAGACAATGAGAAGTCAAACTAGCCCATGGTCTTATATATCCTGCTGCCATGAGGCAATTAGAAACCACACCCACCCACCCACAAAAACATTATAATGGATTCCTATGGGCACCTCATTTGGAGTGAATAACTTGACCCGTCAGAGCCCAAACCTCTCCAAATTTGGGATGGGTAAAGGGGAACGCTTGAGGAAGGTCCACGGCAATTTTCATGCTGCTAAAAAAGTTTTTTTACTGGGGTACCCCATTTGGAGTTGAATAACTTGGCCCCCTGTACCCCAAACCTTTCCAAATTTGAAATACTTCCTTGAGGAAGGTTCACAGCAATTTTCATACTGCTAGCTACCCGGGAACAGTATTTCCAAGCACAGAAAATGGCACTTAGAAATGTTTTTTCAAGGGGGTACCCACTTTGAAATTTAATAACTTGGCCCCTAAACCCCAAATTGCTCCAAATTTTGAGGGCTTAAAGGGCAGCATCCAAGGAAGGTACCCACCAAATCTGGTGCCTCGGAGACGCGTTGTAGAGAAACGAATCAGTTCATTTCAACATAAAAAGTGCCAATTTGTTTCATTAGTAACAAAACAGCACGTCCCCGTTTCATTTCATTTTGTTTTGTTAGCTAACAAAATGACAAAACAGCATGCTGTTTTTCGTTTGGTTCCCATCCCTAGTATACTTTATGTTGGGAAGGATTGATCTTTCCCTTCCCAGAAAATCTCTCTCTTTTTATCTGGGAACCTAATTTTTATATAAATTCTTTGGCATTTTTTAAAAAAATCCTCACAGCTCTGTACACATTGAAAATATCTGTGAGATCAAAGCAGGAGGGAAGGGTTAAGCACACACTTATATATGGTTGTGCATTGAAATCCAGGATGAGCCTACCTTATAATTACATAGAGAGAGAAAGATGACTATCACTCTTAAGGACCCATTAAATCCTTTCCAGTTGTCTGATGCGCAGATATTGTGCTAAAATTAACTCCTCTCTCCTTCCAAGGCACATGGGCAGAGGATAGTGGTGGGGAACAACAACACCCAACTCTGCCCTAAATCAGCCTAATTCAAACAGAAAGGTGTGTGACCTCATGGAAATCTTTGAGGATCCCAATGCCACTTAGGTAATGCTGAATTAATCAAATCCTACAAGTTCAGGGCAAAAGGGCTTTCCAATGAAGGTGCTACTTGTGGGAGGGCAAGAGTCTGCTCATTCATGGCTATGCTTCCCAGGCATAAAACAAGAAAGAAAATAGGGAGAGGGCTGGGCAAAGTGGTGCATGAATAACTGGCATTGTGGTGTTTTTAAGTAAACCTGGTAAGAATGGCCACAGACTTCAAAGTCCTTCTGGGTTCTGAAAGGGTCTGATATAAAAGGTGTTAATGCAAGGGGGAAGGCCAGCCGAATAATTGCATCTCAAAGGGAGCTCTGTAAGAGGTCAGATGCTGGGCTGGCTCACAGGGGCATTTCTTCCTGTCATAGAGCATCTTGTATAAACCAAATATCATGTAAAGATGCAAAAGCTCCAAGAAATGTCAACGCGTAACCCATCAGCTTGGATGCGGTCCACTTCTCTGTGAAAACATTTACTTCGAGCTCTTTAAAAACGGGGGTGGGCTGGGGTGGAGTAGGGGGTGTGCACAACTGGGGGTTCCATGCATTTTGCCATGGGAATATTACCATCCTGGGGAAAGATACCATTGGCAACTTGATTGATGCATACAGAGAGGTTGCACTACAGTTAAAGGCAAAAGTCTGAATAAATGGATTTAGGAGGACTCCTGTCATCCAGTGGGATTCCAAAATGGAAGACCTTTAGTTTCCTAAAGAGAAAGAAGAAGAGCAGTGAATTGCATGACCTGTTGTGCACGGTTAGAGGAATGGTTGAATTTTTAGGGACTATACTAAAGCACTTGCTGGCATATAGTATTTTATAGATACTTGTGCACCGGATATTTTATTTTATTTTATTTTATTTCTTCTTTTTTTTTTACTGCCGACCACGGCTGCCTACCAGCTGTAGCGCAGCCAGTCAGCTTTTTTTCCCCCCTGGAGCCCCCTACCTGCAGCAAGAAGGACCGGACCAGGAAGAGGACTACTCCAGGACCCAGGTAGGAGACACTGGCAAACGAAACTAAGCGAAACGAAACGGAAATTTCCGTTTCATTTTGTTTCGTTTCTCTTAGAGGGGGCCGTTTGTTATTTATTTTGTTACGTAATGAAACAAATAACAAATAATGAAACAAACCAAAAGCTCATTTCATGTCCATCTCTATTACAAATCTATTTTTTAAAAATGAAAATCTCCTGCTGAGGGAGAGTCACCTGCTACATGGTGATGCATGACTGTCCAGCTGTGTGATGTACAATTCAAAGTTTCTCAGAAACTTCTTAGGAAGAAAAATCTGCAACTGCAGACAAGCTGCCCTGAAAAAAGAACTTGTCCGGTCACTGCTTATCTTTTCCCTCATTGTGCAGCCACAGAAGAGTGTTGACTGTGACTGAGGACATAGCACCAGATAATAGATGCATGAATAATTATATTATTCTATTTTGAATCTATATCAGCTTTTCATGTATGCAGTCATAAGTGGATCACATCCAATTTCCATCATCTGTGTGTGTGGGGGGATTAAAACACTCATATGCATTTGGCCATTCCCCCTCCCTCCAGGTAATACTTCCATTCATCCAGAAATGGAGCTTCCCATTAAGAAATTTGACAGCACTGAATTCACAATCAATACGCATTAGGTGCCATCAAGGTGATGGCATGCACACACACACACACACACACACACACACACACACACACACACACACACACACACACACACACACACACACACACACCTGATTGCAGTACACACTGTGTGTGAAAATAAAACAGAGTTCACAGACACCTAGTGGACAACAAATGAATAAACTACTTGGGTCATAGCCAGAGGAAATGTATCTCATAGCTGAAATGTACGTGATACACTCAACACATGAAACACTTCACAGAAGCATCTACCAAGTGTCTATCATCATGCACTACTAACATTTAATGAACGTGGGAACCAGTTTTAAGATATAACCAACCTTAAGCTTAAAAATTATGGTAAATTGTTTAAAAATTACTAGTATCTCTTCAACGTAATGTTTTTCTAGATGTTAAAGTTTCAGGGAGCTTTTCAGGACAAACAAACTCGTAAAAATATTTATAATTACTTACTTACTTCAAAGCTAGAAGGAAAAGATCCCATTGTAGAAGTTTATCTGACAAGCTTAATGAATAATCTAGTAAGTGCAATGATCGCATGCTATTAAATTGCCAATTATCAACAGGCTCAAGTCTGTTGATAATTTAAGCTAACAAATCCGCATAAAACTTCCATGCTAGCTTTTATAGTTCTTGCACCACATTGTTTGGGACAAACAAGCAAACAAAGAAAAAGCAATACATTTCAGAAATATCTGATATAATTTCCCTTCAGATACACAGTTTCTACACAACTTCACTTGACAATGCAATTGTGTATGAAACATCACCTAGCATATGGATTTTCATTTGTATCCTCCCCTAGTAAATACATTGTTGTGTACAATGTTTTTTGATAGATGGAACTTAACACAGTTAATTATTTTTAAACTACAGTTTGCAGAATTCCCTAATGGCATGAACAGTGTAGCCAGAGGGAGCCCCCAAAGTAATCTGGTTGTGATATGGCCTTCTTAGCAGTGGCACCCTGCACTCATTTAGGGGGGAGTTAAAAACACTACTTTTCAGGGAGGCCTTTCATGTCACCCTCAGTTGAATACTTCACCTCCAATCTTGCTTCTCTCCAAAAATCAGTTTGCAACATTAATTGTTAAGGATTGTTTTTACGACTATGTTTTTGTTATGCATGTTGTATTTAGGGTTTATTGGTTTATGTAGTTTGTTTTAACTGTTTGTAAACTGCTTTGGAAATCGGCAGGCACTAATGGGTTTGCATTTAAATCCAAGTAAAATTTATTTATTTTTATTTATTTATTTTAGAGTATTTTTACCCTGCTTTACTCCTAGGAAAAGGTCCCAAGGCAGCTAACAGTAATGAAGGACAATATGCAGTCCAGTACAATTAAGACATATTCAAGTATTGAGAACGGGAAATTAAGGGACATTTTACAGCATTAAAAGACAACATTACAGTAAAGCTACAAGAGAACACAAGCAGTTAAAGAGAGAATAAAATTCCATGTGAAAGTTATGAGTGATGGAAACACTTAAAACAGAATGTCAGTGCAATCCCACAATGTTATAAGTGGTTATAAACACAAAGTCTGTGATCATGTATGGTAGATTCATATAAAAGACACATAATAGGTAGTCCATCATTCAGGGAAAGCTTGCCTGAAGAGAAAGGTCTTTGCCTGTTTCCGGAAAGACATCAGAGATGGGGCAGTCCTGGCCTCTAGTGGGAAGGAGTTACAGAGTCTGGAGAAGGCCCTTTCATGTGTTCCCACGAGATGTACCTGTGATGGTGGCAGGATGGAGAGAAAGGCCTCTCCTGATGACCTTAACACCTGAGGGCCTTTTCAAACGACCCCTAAGATCCGCTGGTCCCTTAAATTCGGACCAGAGATCTTGAGGGTTCGTTGCTGTTCCTCCGTCCCCACCAGCTCCGCACTTCTTTGTTCTGTCTGCGTGGGGGGGGAAAAAAAGCCTTAGACAAAGACAAAAGAATAAAAGGCTTACCTCTGGTGCTGGTGGAAGTTGCTCCGACCTCCGTTTACATCCTGGTTCCTCTTTAAGGGGCGGAGGCAAAAGAAAAAAAAACAGAAAGAAGCGAGGAGAGCTCAGGCAGTCTCCGCATCAAAATTTTTCACCAGAAAAGAGCAGGTACAAGAAAACTGCTGTTTGGTCGCGCTAAAGTGGGCGGGGTTGCACTTAATTGTCTGCAAACTCCGGAGCTGGTGGGTAAACATTTTTAAAGTCCGGAGCTTGCAGCCATTTGCGGCGGAGCTTAGGGGTCGTGTATAAATGCCCTGAGTCAGTTCATACTATGAGATTTGATCTTTGAGATAGCTAGGAACCAGGTCATACAGTGCTTTGTAGGTTAAAAGGAATAATAATATTCCCAAAAAGTAATGTTTCCCACATTTTGAACCATTGGAGATTGCCTCCTTGACCATCAGGTTATTTCTTTCCCTGCACCCAAACCAGTGAATTATGGAGGTTCCATATTTTGATTGATGAGAGAGGCAATCTTAAGTGGCTTTCCACTAAAGCACAGCAGCCAGAGATATGGACGCACAAAGAGATATGTTGTGCATAATACCGGGTCATGTTTGAAGCAGATCTTTTTGACAATTTGGCATCACACATCTTATTTGTGAGCAGAAGAGCATTGCTTAACTTTCAACATGTCGAGCATTACACTCAGTGTTATCTCTTGGGATGTTTTTCTTGGAGCTGCATGGAGAGAAGCTTTCTAATGACAAACTTAACCGGAAAGGCCTTAACCAACCCATTACAGTTCTGGCCTTGTTTTTCAGACTACTTGAGAAGGAAAAGAAATGATGTTCAATCGGTTCCAGTGGGACTTCTAGCTGTCTTTACTTGTCAGCCACTTCTGGAAATAAAAAGAAACTTGTCATAGTCAGAAGCTGACATCTATAGTATTTAAAGAGGCTTTATTATCATGTTGGAGTTTAATCCGATTGTGTACATTTGTTATGCCTAGAAAGCCAGTTAAAAACGGCTGTATCTTTTGAGAGAATGCAAAGCTGTAGCTATGGCTGAAATCTTTTGCACATCTACCTAGAAATTGGGTTGAATAAATTCAGAGCTTGGATGTAAGGTGAGATCAAAAACCTGGGAAGGTCCCGCCTGATGACACTGGCATTTGGTCCCCCTCCATTTAACAAATTACAAATTACACCACTTAAACCTAAAAAGAAAAAAATGCTGCTCTTTGAAGTTCCCAGGAAATGTGCCTTTCCCCTTAGAGTGGAGAGAGTGTCAAACTGGGTCTCAGAAGACCAGGGTTCAACATCACTGTGGTTGGCAGGTGTGAACTCTTTCTTGACCATTTCACACACCTTGGAAACCTTAGAATCATCATAAAAACTGGAAGCAACTAGACAGCACATATTTTATTTATTTATTTATTTTTACAGCTTATATGCCGCCCACTACCCAAGGTCTCTGGGCGGCTTACAACAAGGAATTAAAACAGTTAAGACATCAAATATCAATAAATAATTAAAACAACAGCAAAACCTTATACTAAAATCATCACTAAAATTGCCATCAAAGGACTCCAGTCTATGTTGTATCAATTAAAAAACTTCTGGAACAGGAAGGTTTTTACCTGGCGCCAAAATGTCATCAATGTTGGCGCCAGGCGGATCTCACTTGGGAGGGCATTCCATAACTTGGGGGCAACTGCTGAGAAGGCCCTATGTCTACAAGCCATCCCTCTCACCTCCTTGAGGGATGGCTCTTTCAAGAGGGCCCCCTCGCTAGATCTTAATTGCCGGGTAGGTTCATATGGAAGGAGGCGGTCCTTCAGGTATCTAGGTCCCAAGCCGTTTAGGGCTTTATATGTCAAGACAAGCACTTTGAATTGGGCTCGGGAAGCAACTGGTAACCAATGCAGGTTACATAGAATCGGCGTGATGTGATCTCTGGCGGCCCCACCACTCACCAGCCGCGCCGCACGATTCTGAACCAGTTGCAATCGCCGGACCGTCTTCAAAGGCAGCCCCACGTAGAGCGCATTGCAGTAATCAATACGGGATGTTACCAGCGCATGCGTATATATAATAACAAATGAGCAAGACATATGCACACACTCACTCCCAAACATTGCATCTCATTTAGCAGAAAAGGGAAGAGGCAGTAGAAGAAATCAGATGTAGCTCTGTAGTTCTGTTTTTTAGTAGCTCAACTTTCTGGTAATGAGCAAGGTAGCTGATAATTACAATGCTACTTTTAAATAATAATAAATAACTTCTAAGTTGCAACTTAGGTGCAAGTAATCAACGTGTCCAAACTTCGGCCCTCCTGATGTTTTGGACCACAACTCCCAGAATTCGAAGCTTAGATTGCCAATGGCAAAGGACTATGGGAGTTGCGGTCCAAAACATCTGAACAGTTAATGAACAGAGAAAAGGACTCCACGATTAGAAGGAACTAAAAATAAATTGGGGTGGGGAGCCAAGTGAAATAAGACAATGAATCTTTAAAGCTATTCCTTAATCTTAACGTTTTATATGAGGAATGACAAATCTGGATGGCAGTTGTTTACAGGCTTTGCTTGCGGCTGCTTGGAAAGCGTGATTGACTTGTTTATTCTGTTGGCCACATTTATATTTCTGAACTTCATCAACTCTGTTATCTTCCTTTCAATATGCAAGCCTGGCTCAAGAACAGTCCACATACCCAGAAAAGAGGGGAGGGGGAATGAGTAGGGGAAATGGCCTTTCTTGATTTCAAAACCCTGAAAATGAAACAAAGTGACAGTAATTTGCTAATCCAGAGCTAAAATTCAAGTTTAACAGAATCCTTGTTTGACACAAAAAGGAAGTTCAAAATTCGGGCATAACCACATCCAAGTTCAAGGCAACTAAAGGGAGGGCCCACCATCCTAGTGGCGGCAGGGAGGGGATTTCTTTGGATACTCTATAATTTTCATTGAGGTTTGCATCACCACCAAATTTCTTTCAGCCTCATGGATACTGCTACATCTGGCTGGCTACAAATGGCTGCTTTCACACGACCACTAAAATCCGCAGCAAACTTTGATCCAGATCACTCCCCGGAGCAGTCATGTGGTTGATGTTGTGGATCGGATGTTCCCATGGCTGCGTTTTGAAAATCCGCAACCGTTCGGATGCCACAACTGAGAAGCGCAGCAAAGGGCACTTTTACACGACCCCTAAAATCCGAGGCAAAGGGCTCCCAGATGCGGAGCTTAAAATTGTTTTCCCACCAGCTCCGGACTTTAAAAAAAATTAAGTACGACCACGCCCACCTAAGCATGTCCCAGCGCATTTTCCAAGTACCTGGTCTCCGAAGATGAAAAATTTCTGATGCGGATTACAAAGCAGTGAGTGCCAGGCTCTCCCCGCCTTCTGTTTGTTTGTTTTTTGCCCCCCACCCCTTTAAGAGACTGGAATGCTTCCCGGGGCAGCTCCCGATGGCAGAGCGGAGGTGAGCCTGCATTCTTTTCTCCCTTTTTCCCCCTCCCCTCACGCAGACAGGAGCAAGGGAGTGCGGAAGGGTGGGAACACAGCAAGAGGAGCAAACCCCCAAGATCTCTGGTCTGAAATTAAGTTGCCAGCAGATCTTAGGGGTTGTGTAAAAGCACCCAAAGATACCATAATGGGGGTGAAAAGGTTTTGGTGCAGATTTTCCATGTTCCCACGGACTCGAGTAACAGTTTAAAATCCGCATTGGAACAGTGACAAGGGTTTTTATCATCTCGAGACCAGATACGTGTAAAATGCACTGGACGGCGCTTAAGTGGGTGTGGTTGCACTTTTTTGTAAAGTCTGCTGCTCATGGGAAATGATTTTATGCTTGGCATCTGCGAGCACTTTGCAGTGGATTTTAGTGGTCATGTGAAAACAGCCACTGAGCTCATTGCCACTCCATTTCAAGGCAAGGCATAATGTGGCAATTCAATGTCTCATGAATGGTGGAAGCAAGATTGGTCAAAAGGTAATAGAGCCTTCCTGGTAGCAGCACCAGTGTCACAGCATATCTTGCTTCATATCCTTTGGTTAATTCTGCCTTTGATTGGTTTTCATCAACTCAAGAGGCATTTTTTACTCTAGCACACTTTACCCACTAGGGTTGGATTTAAAAATTTGGAGTTGTAGGTGCTGTGCCTCTCCTTGTTGATCTTGTTCTTATAACAACACTACAAGCATTAAGATTGTTGTTCTCATAACAAGTCCAACAATCTTATGCTTGTAGTGTTATTCTATTTTATGGCTATTTTTGGTTGACTCAAATTTATATAACATGCATTGGGATGTTTAGATTAAATAAATATTTGCATCTTAAAAAACAGTTTCTTGTTATTCTAATAACCTCGGCTGAGTATCAGGAAAAACTACCTAACTGTTAGAGCAGTGTAGCAATGGAACCAATTACAGTTTGGACCCCGGTATCTGCAGTGGATCGGTTCCAGGCCTTCCCATGGATATCAAAAACCATGGATAAAAGAGAACGCCACCCAACCCCACCCCACCCAAAAAAACTTCCTGGTTTGTAAATTGTTACAGCTGCTGTTTGTGACAGTAATTTGCTTTGCAGCTGCTGAATTACTAATTTAATTTTTTTCCTCTGCCAACCATGGATAATTGAATCAGTGATTAATGAATCAGTGGATACAGGGGTCCTACTGTACTTCAAGAAGTGGTAAGTGCTTCAACAGGAGGCATTCAAGTGAAATTTGGGCTACCACCTGGCAGATATCCTTTGATTGGTATCCGTGCATGGAGCGAGGTGTGTGTTTTGGACTTGATGGCTTTGTAGGCTTCGTCCAACTTCACTACTCTATGATTCTATGATTTTTGTACAAATTAATCTGACTCAATTTATTGAAGAATTATACCCATTGGAAGGGAAGTAATGTCAATTGGAAAGGAGGTTTATCTAAACTGAATGGAAGTTTTACTATCCTGGAATATAACCAATTCCATCTGAATTTAAGCCTGGATAGTAATTGGATGGGTGACCACTAGAAAATTATACCAGTTGCTGTGCTGGGAAGATGTTGTCATTGAGTGGTACTGAACAACTCTAGGTTCAATCTTCAGCTTTTCCTAGCAGGTCTGGGAGAAAAGCCTGTTTGAAATCTGACATCTGTAGCCAGTCAGAGTTGACAATACTGAGTGAAATTAACCAATGGTAATTTAAGGGACAGCAGTAGGAATGAAATGGGGGTAGTAGATTTGTTTGTTGGTGGGTAATAATGCTACACAAAGGTGGGTCAGGGGAAATGCACTTCATTTGTCATTAAGGGTGAACACAAAGTTCTAGAGGGCAGGATTGCTGGTTTCAGTTAGTTTAATGTCTGTTGGTCATTCTTCGGAATAAAAGTGAAGCTCAATAAGGACTGCCATAAAATACATGATCCACAAATGTAGCAGTAATCGATAGAGCATAGCTTCCATAAAAGATGCATTGAGACAATGAAAGAGCCTGAGCAGAGTCACTGGTGAAATGCACTCTAAGCAGCAAGATTCTATGGTCACTGATCCTTCGAAAATTAGTTGAGTTAACATGATCATGTTTATTTTCTACACCAAATGTAGAGGCACATTTCTCCAGTTGAAAGAATTTGGGAAGATAATCAAAACAACTGTTACGACTGTGAGTTAGGAAATAGCTTGTCACTGCTTTGCCAAAAAAATAAAACTTTTGGAATAACCTCTAAATGTGAGTCAGTAGATGAAGATTGGAGACTAAAACATCATCTACCCAGGTCAAGAATCCAAGATGAATGACCTTAAAGTGCTCTTCACATTGTCATGGATGAATATACCTTTTTTTTAAAAAAAATGTTTTCAGTCCTTTCTGATGGCTCCAGTATAGGAGAAAACTAACCAGTGTTGGTCCAGTCACATTCAAGGCACTGAGGCTTAGTTGATATTATGCAAAATAAATTCATCGGTGCAGAGAACCACAAGTGGCCATGATCATGTACATGATTCTTCACACACTATATCCAGGAAGAGGGAGCAGTGTGAATCTTCAGGTGATAAAGATCATCCATACAGTAAGTGTATAAGATCCTCCATGCTGTGCCAGAACACTAAAAGTATTCTGCTTATATACCGACCCATACCACTTCAAGTAGTCTCTGGGAGGTTAACAGTTTAATTACAGTATACAGGCTACACATTACCCCCACCTCATTTTACCTACCTCAGAAGGATGGAAGGCTGAGTCAACCATGGGCCTGCAACCTGGGATTGAACCCCAGGTCATGAGCATAGTTTTACCTGCAGTACAGGCATTTAACCACTGTGCCGCGAGGCTCCTTTAAGAACTTATCATTGTGATAAAACCTGCAATAGTAGCCATCCTTCCAAGAAAAGACCATAGGCTGCCTTGGATCCTTTTCAGTAATTTTTGTTTTTAAGTAAGTAAATAAATAAATGTGGATTAAATCAATTTGGTAATAAAAATTGTCTGCATGGGAATTTCGTAAGCTAACAATTAGGTAAATTCCATTTATTTTTGAATGGGCCTACTCTAGCTAGGACATGGCAATTGGATTTAGACCTAAGCATTATTCTGACCAAGAATGGGTGATATCATTCTGGGGGTAATATGAGTCTACCTCTTTGAGGACTAGCTGAGATGTTCCAAATGGGTAGATGGGTTCAGGAAAGGGAGAAATGTATTATTAAGTGGAAGAGCAGATATAGGCCAGATGAAAGAGAGGACAAGGTTCTTGGTGGAAGAGGTTTTAGTAGGTGTACCTTGCATTAAAAGCTGCATCTACCAAAAATTTCCACTTCTAAGCATCTATTAAGGATACTGGAACCATGCCCTCTTTTTCAAATGGCCACCTTAATGCAGCAGATGAAGGGGAAATAGGGTTTCAATGATTGGATAAGGGATTCACAACCACCCAAAGACTGGAGGGTATCCATTACAAATAATTATTTTATTCCTTTTAAAAATATGTGTCATAGCCGATAGCATTACTTTTTTTTTAGTGTAGGAAGTAGCATAATGCACATATACTCAGTACTAAAATGCTAGCCATTTAGTCATTAAGGGGAGATTTCTGGCCATTTTTGTATCTGAAGTGTTTTTTATTGTTTTCTTTTTACAAAAAGGCTATAAAGTTACACATTGCTAATGCAGCCTTCCTCAAATACCTAATGAGCGATGCTGATGTGAATAGTGTGTAATAAGCAAAATTTTTGTTTTTTAAATCATGCTAAGATACACCAGGCTCCTTCCTTGGCATCTTTCAAAAAAGCTGTTAAAACTTGGTTGTTTAGGGATGCCTTTGTCAATCGCTAGGGTATGTATTATTCTTATTTATTTATTTATTTATTTATTTAAATACTTATATCCCGCTCCATCTTCCCAACGGGAACTCTGGGCAGCTAACATCGCAAAAGCTAAAAAAGGTAAAAGCTAAAAAAATAGCAGGCCACCAAGCAAGGGCAGCGGAGGGCAAGATGGCGGCAGACGGTTAGGGGTAGGAAAAAGAAGAGAAACTAACTAATAAGGACACCATATGCTTCTTTGAAGAGGAAGGTCTTCAGAGCCCTCTTAAAGGCGGGCTTCCTGTTTTGAGGTTTGTGCCTGTTATCAGTTGTCTTATGCATCTTGCCAATTACTTGTTTGTTGTTGGGCATTTCCCTTATTATTATTATTATTATTATTATTATTATTATTATTATTATTATTATTATTATTATTATTATTATTATTATTATTTGGATTTCTTGTGTCTTTATGTGAACCACCCAGAGTTCCCTCTTGAGAAATCGGGGTGGTATACAAATATAAAAATAAATAAATAAATGTTCTGCACCTCATTCACACGAGTGTGTGTCACTCAATATCCTTTGGGTTGGTGAACAGACATTCATATGAATTGATCCACCCAAACATACTGCATTTGAGCTTTAAGCAGCAACTAAATGCTGTCTATAATACTTGGTGCAGTGGTGAAATGCCTGTACTGCAGGCAAAACTGTGCTCACGACCTGGGGTTCAATCCCCGGTAGCGGGCTCATGGTTGACTCAGCCTTCTATCCTTCCGAGATCGGTAAAATGAGTACCCAGCTTGCTGGGGGGGGGAGGGGGAATGTGTAGCCTGCATTACTGCAATTAAAACTGTAAAACACCCAGAGACTTAATATAAGCAGAACACTTTGTTTTGCTTTGGTGCTCCATCACACGTGCTGTTTTCTATTGCCGTCTCAGAGTGAAGAATACGGTTGTTCAAAAATGGAAAAAATGGCAGAAAGCATATAGAACAGGCATGTCCAAACTTCAGCCCTCCAGATATTTTGAACCACAACTCCCACAGTCCTTCTTCTTTGACAATCTAAGCTTAGAATTCTGGGAGTTGTGGTCCCAGGAGGGCCGAAGTTTGGACATGCCTGATATAGAAGGAAACAGGAGAGCTCCCTAGTGCCTCTGTGCCAGCCCGAGGAGACTGGGTTCTCTCACAGACTACATGGCACATTTTTGTTCATTAGATGAAAGCCCAGTGAGATGACACAAGAGCAGGGGGAATTGTTCAAAAAACAACAACGCAGTAACGGCAGCACAGAGTCCAGGTCATGTGCCATCCTTTTATTCCACTCTGTTCTGCAATATTCTGGCCGATATCTGAACACCACGTTAATTCTGAGCATCTTGTTTGCAACTATAATGGTAGTTCACCTCTTTGGAGAGCCTTGGTTAGACTATACCTGTAACTAATTAGTTTAGGAAGTAACTTCCCAAAGTCTGGCTGCTTTGTGACAAATATTCCGAGTACTCATTGCAAGAGGTACTGCGATTAGAAAAGAGAATTAGGAGGACAATTTTTTTTATAAGAGTGATAGTTGTAGACATATTTTTGACAAATACTGTAACATTCTTTAAAAAAACAGGGAAGGCTGGAATAACTCTGAGCATTCTTCTGATATGGTGACTGGAATTATTACCCTGGGGTCATTTCTGGCTTCTTTCTCATTTCACCATGTATAATCTTCCATGAGTGAAGGCAGGAAGTTACAAGAAAAATACTGCAATGCTTTAATGAGTAAATACATCCTGAGAGTGCTGATTGTACAACAGATGTAGTACTCTTAAAATATTTTAAAAGAACAAGTTTTCCGTTTCCAAATTTGCTGAAATTCAAATCTAGAAAGAAGCAATGAAAAGATGCGAAGGTTTTGGTTTAATCATGGTGTAGTTATAGCAACTGTACTAATTTTTATCATGGATCCTATTATATGTATTAGAACAGCAGCCTATTTCTGTGTGTTGATAATAATATCTATTGATAAATTCATTAAGAAAAACAGAAGAAAAACAAAACAGGAAAACCAAAGGGGTCATTCACCAACAAATGTCTTGAGCCCATCTAAGTCCAGACAGGCCCATTCATTGGCACAGGATCCTGCCACTGAAGTAAGTTGGCTTTCTTCAGAGTTGACTGCCTGTATGGAGATCAAATGTCAGAGCTTCTGAATTGCCTCTTAAAAGATAGGGCACTGCAGATCTCAGATGAGCTGTGATACACCAGGGTGTGTTGGCCTCAGACTTCCCTCTCAGCACTTGGTGGAACTCATAGAATTATAGAATCATAAAGTTGGAAGAGACCTCAAGGGCCATCCAGTCCAACCCCCTGCCATGCAGGAACCCCCATCAAAGGAATCCCGGCAGATAGCCATCCAGCCTCTGCTTAAAAACCTCCAAAGAAGGAGACTCCACCACCCTCCGTGGCAGCATATTCATGTGCCTTTTCCTCTTCTGTAGCACGACTGCTGATGTGGAAACAACACTTGTGGGTGGGTGTGAAAAGTTGTGTGAGAGTGTACTGAAATGTTAAATAGAAAGAGGCCATGAAGCTTTATGAAGGAAACTCCTTGTATGCACAGCAGCTGCAGCCTGTTGCCCCTAATATTTGACATTCTCCTTTGGATCACAGCCAATTTAAGTTGTACCAACAGTTTCCACACTTCCTGTGGCTGCAGAAACCTTTTTATAGCTGCTTCTTGAGGTTGAGATTCATGGTGATCTATACTCCTTTCCTCTAGTTAATGTGCACGGCATCCCACCCTAGTTAATTAACCCAGGAGTGATTTCATCTTCTCGTCCTTGCAGCTTCCCACACTTCACTGCCTTGCTCAGCTCATGGAGATCAGCACATTCCTGACTTCATCACCAGTCAACTCCCTCCTGCCAAAGCCCAGTCGTCCCTTCCTACGACCTACTCCTTGGCTTCCTTCTCAACAAAGTGTTCCTGGGATGGCAGAATGACCAAAATGTGTGTATGAGGCAATCAAAGCAACAAATCCAGCCATACTGTTGTTGTCATTGTTTTCTTATTCTTTTTTTCCTCATCCACGTGGAAAGATGGGACAGTCGTCTTATAGCATTCTTAGATAGTTCAGCAAGTTTTGTTATCTGGCTACAGAGCCAGAGGATGGGAGTTCAAGATTCCACTGTTCCTTCTTAAAAAGGGCTGTACAAGGGCTGCAGTTCTAAGTTGATTATTAATGTATCAGCCATCAGTTTTACAGAGTTCATTAATGGAGACACTGTGAACTGCCAAGAGAGACCTTTAAGTCCTATAGGATGGTATATAAGGAGCACACTTTGCTTTTTTAAAAATATAGGCCCAGTATTTAGAGAAGTGAAGTTAAAGGATGCAAATTTCAAACCATTGGCTTTCATACAATCTTAATAGAATCATAGAAGAGTGAAGTTGGATCCTGCAATGCCACGAAGTCCAACCCCTTCCTTAAGGAAGGAAAACAAATCAAAGGGTATCTGCCAGGTGGTGGTCCAAAATTCATCTTGAATGCCTTCAGCGTTGGAGCACTCACCACCTCTTGCGGCAACTGGTTCCATTGCCCTACTGCTCTAACAGTAAGGAAGTTTTTCCTGATATTCAGCTGAAAGCTGGGTTGTCTTAATTTGACCCCATTGTTGTGTGTCCTACACTCTGGGATGATCGAGAACAGATCCTGTCCCTTCTCTATGTGGCAGCCCTTCAGATATTTGAAGAGTGTTATCATATCAGCCCCTCTACGGTTCTTTCTGGCTTTCCTCATACGGCTTGGTTTCCAGCCCCCCGATCATACTTATCAACCTCCTCTGAACTTGTTTATCTGGCTTTCCAGGTAAATGTCCAAATAAGTGTTAATTCTCAGCCCAACATATGCATATGATGCACATACTTCCTAACAGCTTGCCGTAAAAACAGTCAAAAGTAAAAACAACCAACTGAATAACTGAGTTTTAAAATGTGACTGACAAAAGAAGATATTTGTTATCAACAGCTGCTTAGTAGAATGTCTTCTGTGTGTCTCTTAATATTTTGGGAGTGAGAGCTGAGTCTTCTGGGGCAGTGCAGTGACAGCAAGGAATTGATGGTTGTATTACTGCCCTTATAAGATTTCCTGAAGCTCCTTTTCTGTTTCCTTTTTCACTCTTAAATTTCAGGCAATAAAAGGCTTGAACATAAATGAGCAGCATGACTGAGTCCCTGGAAAATCTGTAACTGTTATTTAAGCTTCTTGTGCACCTGGTCCTCCCAAAAGAAGTAGGTTGGATGCCTAGTGCTACACGGGAGAAATTTTACTGACAAGGTCATTCCATACGGGTCATGCTTATAATCCCAATACAATTTTGGATGCATTATTTAACCACAGTATTGTCTGTTTACAGTCCTAGGGCTGGTTGGGGCTGAGCCCTATTCAGGCACTGTGGTTCAGTAAAGGGCTTATTTATAGGTGTAGTTCAGGGCATATAAGCTCACTGCAGGCATTCTGCAGAAACAAGCTGTCATGAAAAATGGTATTAATGAAATATATGTGTGTAGGTAGAACTGAAATAGTTAAATAAAAAACTTTCTACCTTTAAAAGACAAAGTAAACAGCAGCAGTGATCAACTGCCCAATATTTGTTTAAGACTGAAACAAGCACTCATACTGAAATTGCTAACCAATGATGTATAAAATAACAAGAATCAACACATCCTTATGTAAAAATATATTATTTGTATTACATAACAAAAACTAAGCTTTAGCAACTGCAGGCATTCTGCAGAAACAAGCTGTCATGAAAAATGGTATTAATGAAATATATGTGTGTAGGTAGAACTGAAATAGTTAAATAAAAAACTTTCTACCTTTAAAAGACAAAGTAAACAGCAGCAGTGATCAACTGCCCAATATTTGTTTAAGACTGAAACAAGCACTCATACTGAAATTGCTAACCAATGATGTATAAAATAACAAGAATCAACACATCCTTATGTAAAAATATATTATTTGTATTACATAACAAAAACTAAGCTTTAGCAAAAAAATGAAAATAATGCCTGGTAATCAAAACCTTACATATCACAGGCAAATGTCTGTTAGCAATATTTACAATATCAATATAACCTAGGTCCATATACACTTGCTTAACTTTCAGCAAAACTCTTATGTTGATTTAATGTCACAAACAGAGGATTATAATTGTAACTTAGCTAACACATAAACATTTATTATTATTATTATTAAAATATATCCCATAGCTTTACCCATGCAAACACACAGCAAAAACAGAGAGAGAAAAAACAGTAGGACCCCGGTATCTGCTGGGGATTGGTTCCAGGCCTTCCCATGGATAATGAAAACTGTGGATAAGAGAGAACATCTGCCCACCCACCCCCAAACTGCTGTTTCCTAACAGTAGCTTGCTTTATCACTGCTGTTTTGAGACAGTAGCTTGCTTTATGGCCGCTGTTGGTGACAGTAGCTTGCTTTATAGATGCTGTTTGTGACAACATCTTGCTTTACAGCTTGCTTTGTGGCTGCTGAAATTATTTAATTTTTCCTCTCGCAACCATGGAAAATTGAATCAGTGGATAATGAATCAGTGGATACGGGGGTCCTACTGTATCCAGTACATTTTAGCTCTAACAGAGCATGTAGGTCAGAGTGACTGATTCCAATAAAGAATCAGCAAAGAATGAATCTTGAGGCTTTACTTAAATTTTCTTTCTGCTACCTAATCAGTTACACCTGCCTGATGCAGCAAGAAACCTCTGCTGATGGTATCACCTGTAGATGCCATACCCCAAACACTTAAGTTTGGTTTATTACTAGAGATGGGCATGGAACGACAAATTTTCCGTTACCGTTAGTTGTTAGTCGTTCCATTACGTAACGGAACGAAGAATGACAATTTTGACGGGCCAGGCTCGAACTGAACAGAAACAAGAAAATTAACTTCGTTACTGTTCATTTCCGTTTATGATTGGTGCTGTAGTGTGGGTCCCCTGCTGGGCTAATTGCTGGTGCAAGTTGGTAACTGTCCGGGAGAGGAGAAGAAACCCAGTGCGCCTGAGAGTTCAAGTGCCCTACCTCGTGCTGAAGGGGGGAGCAGGGAAGGGATGTCGCTGCCACCCGCTGCCATTGGGTCCTCCTGCCACTTCCGCCTCATGCTCCCGTGCTTCTCTCCTCTTCCTCCTCCTCCTCCCATTCCGGGGAGCACCCATTCCCGCCAACACCACTGCTGCCGTTGCGCCGAGCAAGGGGTGCGCTAGAGCTGGTTGTAGCTTTTTTTAAAAAGCCCCAATCAGCTGTAGTGCAGGCCCCCTGCTGGGCTTGGGGGGGGGAGAGAGAAATAATTTTTTAAAAAAGCTTCAAGCTCCACCACCAGAGTACCCAGCTCTCGAATTCCCCAATCGGCCACCAGACCCACAGCCTGATCCCTCTCCAGCCTTGCCCACTGTAAATGATGGGGGATTACACAGTGCTGCCTTCCACCACAGTGGAAGCTACAGCCTTGAGCCCACCCGAGAACAGGCAACTCTGGATCTAATACTGTGTGATACTCTGGACCTGGTCAGGGATGTGAATGTCACTGAGCCTCTGGGGAACAGTGACCATGCTGCAATCTCCTTTGCCATGCATGTCGGAGGAAGAGTGTCAACCAAATCAGACATAAAAACCCTTGATTTTCGAAGGGCAAACTTCCCTCAGATGAGGAAACTAGTTAGAGAGAAACTGAAGGGGAGGGTTAGAAGAATCCAATCTCTTCAGAGTGCATGGAGCCTGTTTAAAACAACAATAATAGAGGCCCAGCACAAGTGCATACCACAAAGAAAGAAGAGCTCATTTAAGTCCAAGAGGACACCGGCATGGTTAACGAGTGGAGTTAGAGAGGCTCTAAAATGCAAGGAGAGGTCTTTCTGTAAATGGAAATCCTCCCCAAATGAGGAAAATAAAAAGGAACACAAACTCTGGCAAAAGAAATGTAAGAAGATGATAAGGGAGGCAAAGAAAGATTTTGAGGAACGCATGGCTAGCAATATAAAGGGTAATAATAAAAGCTTCTTTAAATATGTTAGAAGTAGAAAACCTGCCAGAGAACCAGTTGGCCCTCTGGATGGTGAGGGAGGAAAAGGGGAGGTTAAGGAGGACTTGGACATTGCAGAGAAATTGAATGACTTCTTTGCGTCTGTCTTCACGACAGAGTACCTTGAGCAGATTCTGCTGCCTGAGCCGCCCCTCTTGACTAAAGAATTAAATCAAATACAGGTTAAAAGAGAGGAGGTTTTAGGACTAATTGATAAATTGAGGATTAACAAGTCACCGGGCCCAGATGGCATCCACCCAAGGGTTATTAGGGAACTGAGAAATGAAATTGCAGATCTCTTAACGGTTATATGCAACTTGTCTCTTAAAACGGCCACAGTGCCGGAGGACTGGAGGATGGCGGATGTCACACCAATTTTTAAAAAAGGAAGGAGGGGGGACCCAGGAAACTACAGGCCAGTTAGCCTTACATCTGTCCCAGGGAAGATGGTGGAAAGCCTCATCCAAGAAAAAATCTTAAAACACATAAAAGAACAAACCTTGCTGAGAGAAAATCAGCATGGCTTCTGTAAGGGTAAATCTTGTCTGACAAAACTTTTAGAATTTTTTGAAAAGGTCAACAGGCACGTGGATTTGGGTGAACCGGTGGATATAGTCTATCTGGATTTTCAAAAGGCTTTTGACACAGTCCCTCACCATAGGCTGCTGAGAAAATTGCACAGTCAGGGGATAAGAGGACAGGTCCTCTTATGGATTGAGAACTGGTTGAGATCCCGGAAACAAAGAGTAGGTGTCAATGGGAAATTTTCACAATGGAGAGAAGTGAAAAGCGGTGTGCCCCAGGGCTCTGTCCTGGGACCGGTGCTTTTCAATCTGTTCATAAATGACCTGGAGACAGGGATAAACAGTGAGGTGGCCAAGTTTGCAGATGACACAAAACTTTTCCATGTGGTGAAAACCAGAGAAGATTGTGAAGAGCTCCAGAAGGATCTCTCCAAACTGGGGGAATGGGCTGAGAAATGGCAAATGCATTTTAATGTAACCAAATGTAAAGTAATGCATATTGGGGCAAAAAATCCAAACTTCATCTATCAACTCATGGGCTCTGAGTTATCCGTGACGGATCAGGAAAGAGATCTTGGTGTGTTGGTGGACAGCTCCATGAAGGTGTCTCCCCAATGTGTGGCAGCAGTGAAGAAGGCCAATTCCATGCTAGGGATTATCAAAAAGGGGATTGAAAATAAAACAGCCAACATTATAATGCCATTATACAAAACAATAGTAAGGCCGCACCTGGAGTATTGTGTACAATTCTGGTCACCGCATCTCAAGAAAGACATAGTAGAACTGGAAAAGGTGCAGAAGAGAGCGACTAAAATGATTACTGGGCTGGGGCACCTCCCTTATGAAGAAAGGCTAAAACATTTGGGCCTGTTAGTCTGGAAAAAAGGCGCTTAAGGGGGGATATGATTGAGACATACAAAATAATGCAGGGTATGAGTAAAGTGGATAGAGGGAAGCTCTACTCTCTCTCCCAAAATGCCAGAACTAGTGGACATACACTCAAATTGAGGGCTGGGAGAGTAAGAACTGACAAAAGAAAATATTTTTTCACCCAGCGCGTTGTAAGTCTTTGGAACTCCCTGCCACAGGATGTGGTGATGGCATCTGGCCTGGATGCCTTCAAAAGGGGATTGGACAGATTCCTGGAGGAAAAGTCCATCACAGGTTACAAACCATGATGGAGAAACCAGGGTACTTCAAGGGCCAGATGCAGGGGAGTGGTATCAGGAGACAGATATCTAGTCTCATGCGCTCCCAAACGCATCTGGTGGGGCCGCTGTGAGATACAGGAAGCTGGACTAGATGGGCCTTTGGCCTGATCCAGCATGGCTCTTCTTATGTTCTTATGTTCTTATGATAGACCCTGCTTATAATAACCCTAATGGGACCTTTTGGAGGTCACTAATTTATAGTTACCATTAGCTGGAATCAACATGGGTGACATACAACAAAAACATACGGGGCTATAGTGAAGGGATGATTATGTGTAATGAAATTATATGCACATACATAGTGAAGCGCAGACAGATTCATTCATTCCCAGGCTTGGAAAACATATTTGACTTGGGGGTCTCAATGTCACAATCTTCCCCTACTCTGAAACTGTCAAGGATTGTAGTTTTGACAAAATGTCTGTAATATATATTTAAGAGATGATAAAATGGATCCTGTGTAAAATGCTATGACATGAGGCTAGACAAGACTGTGTATTAGGTCTAGGTCACAGGTGTAAAGAATCATCAGTACTGGAAGGTCAGGATGATTAGGCACAGGTGGTATAACTAAATCACCTCATCTCATGTAATGTGTGATTGGCTTCTAACATATTGCTTTATGTATAAAGGTATCACGCAAACCAGTGTAAATTGGGACTGCCTAAGGTGAGAGGGAGCTTTCCCCATTCTCTGTTATGCTGTGCTTTGTATATTGTTATTATATATTACTCTTTGTCATCTGTACATGTGTAATATAAGTTTTGTACTAATTTCTATTGCCTTGTTCATTTGTCTCCTAGCTCCATAATCACTAAGTGCATTTATTCTTCCACAATGCTGCTAATCTCTGCTAGTGGTTTATATATTTCCTTCAACAAAACAAATCCCTATCTGCATAATAGGGTTATATACTTTGTGGTCCCGGTCCCATGTCCCTTTAAAAGCAGTTTAAATTACCAGATAAACTGTGTCTAAAAATGCCATCCCCACGGCCACCGGGCTTTTTGAAAAAAAGAAAAGAAAAAAGAAAACCCGGTAATGCCCCTTGAAGCGAGGTTTCTGTGACTCACCAAAGAGGTAGGGAAATTTTTTGCCTTGCTTTGAAAATCCAGCTTTTAAGGAGGCAGACGCTGTGGGACCACGCAGATGATCTGGGTTTCTTTTTCTTTCTTTTTTCATAGCACCGACTGGCTGTTCCTGGGGCTGATGGGCTATGTTTTTTTTTAATTGCTTTTCACCTTCGGAGAAACAGGAAGCTCTATCCGGTCCTACAAGTTTTCCTTTCCCCCAGCCAAGTGGTCCATTTTTTTCAAATGCTAGCACCACCTGCTGGCCAAGGGGGCTGAACTGCACTTTAAAAAAAAAAACATCTTTTGACGTGAGAACTCCTGTCCCACTTATTCAATCACGTGATGGGATGAAGAGGAAAAGCCGGACCTTCAGAAGATCAGGATCGAAACCCAGGTGTGACCACGGCCTTAGTAATTAAGAGAAACATATATTACTCCTTTCTACACCGTGAGGAGCGCATGTATTTCCTTACTCTTTTAACACACTCTCTGTTCCCTATGCAGATAGTATCTATTTGGCTTGCTGGATATAAAAGCTGGCCTACTTACAGGGAATAACAAATCAGTGTCCTTGGAAGAATGGCCCCTCATCCTGTGCACTCTATCAGGGAGCAGCATTGACCCAGCCAGCTTGACCCAGGTTGCTGCAGATTTTCTAAACTTCCATAGCACAGGCCTACAGTCAATTAGTGGTTGGGGAAAGGAAGTCTTAAAGAGATCAAACAGCATGGAACTATTAGATCTAACCAGCTTAATGCTGCAATGAGGTTTGTTGTTTCAAATTAAACTCTCAAACAGCTTTTTTAATATCATCCCTGAGGCTAAGGGTGGGAGGCAAATGAATTACCAGACATGGATGTTAGGAAGAGTATCTCCCAATGCTGTCCATACAACAATATAAACATGGGCAGGAATCCCGGAGCAGAAGCTTTGTAAAATACGCTAAGCCAAAACCTACTTAGCACCTTTATTTCAACTCATCACAGAATTACAAATGCAATTATAAAATTAGACACCAACTGGACAACACAGGGTCCATCCGCTTGCTTTTTAATTCTAGAAAAGAAAATACAGTGGACCCTCGTATAACAAACAGTTTGTATAACATAAAATCTGTACAACATAAAAATTCCGGAGATAAGGGAAATTTGCTTAACAGAGTCATCTATGGGGCAAATCCATGCAACAGAAAAATGGTCGTGATTAGGGATGACTCTGTTTTCAATGCATTCCTATGGGAAATTTGTATAAAGGAAAATTTGCTTAACAGAATTTCATTTGGAAGGAATTAATTCCTTTATACAAGGTACCACTGAAACTGCTTTATGGGGAAGAGAGCATGAAAAATAATCTATCTCTAGGTAGGGCCTTCTCAATGGCTGCAGCATATTCAGCACAGAGTGTTTGTGAAATGAAGAACCTGAAATTCTTGCTCCTTTTCAGAACAATTTCAATGGTGATTGCTTCCGATAGGAATGTCTCGGTCAGGGACAGCCATCCCGTCTGAGGCCTGTGGAAGTCTGGAAGTCTATTTTTATGGTGTGCCCCAAAAGTATCAAAAGCATTGAGTCACTGGTGGCATCTCCTGAGACCTCCCATGTCCGGACTTCTCCCTGCCCCATACTAGTAAAGTCATAGGGAGAAAAGGGAAGATTTCATTCAGGCAATGTTTGGTGGGGTAGAATCAGTCCACCACATAAATTAGTTGGAGTTGATTTTCTGAGATACTTCTGTAAACAGACAAAAATATTCTCTTGTTTGAGTCTACTGGGAAAGCCGATAGAGTCCCAGTATCTGCTGGGGATTGGTCCCAGGCATTCCCATGGATAAGGAAAACAGTGGATAAGAGAGAACATCCCACCCCCACCCCCAAACTGCTGTTTTGTGACAGTAGCTTGCTTTATAGCTGCTATTTCTGACAGTAGCTTGCTTTGTGGCTGATGATTTATTTATTTATTTATTTCCTCTGCCAATTGTGGATAACTGAGTCAGTGGTTAATGAATCTGTGGATACAGGGGTCCTACTGGTACAGTCTACCATTTGAAATTATGTCACATTTTAGGACCAGATTGTGATAAAATTCCTCCTTATGTTCTAACAAGAACATGCAGAAAACCTATGTAAGACATTGGTAGTATAGACTCTTGTCAGCTGCATGGATTCTGAACTAACAATGTAGTTGATACAAGCACTCACTTTTTAAAAATGGCAAAGGCACCCTGGATCAAGTTATATTATTTATATTATTTATTTGTTATATATGCTTTTGTTTTTTTTATTGATAAGACATGACACCTTGGTTCCATTATATGAGGGCCCATGGAAAACATTATACCCCTGTTTGGTTTGGTTTGAAATCATGGGAGTGAAGAATAGGAAATGTGCAGCCAGAAAGCTGAATAAAATAGAGAAGGAAGATTCACAAGGAACACACATGCTTGTTCTTTCACGCAGCATCTCATGTGGATTGCCTCCTTCTGTTGGTGCCCAAACTGGGTAAAGACCTGTTTTGTCTTACTGGAGCCTATTTCCAGCAGTAAAAGAAAACAAACTAGGGGGAGAACCCTGATAAGTGTAATGGTCTTGCTTAATGAATCAAAACAGGCACTCTTCTTATAAGGAGGCTGGCTTTAAGATTACTTCACTGTGATACAGTTGTCTGTCTTTCAATTTCACATTGATCAACTCTTATCTAATTTTAGCCCCCCCACCACCACCACATTGCTCTTCTTTTAAAACAGTGTGTGTATGTGTGTGTGTGTGTGCGCATGCCCAGGTCTTTAGGCACTAGATTTGTATTATTTGTTATACTAGCCTAACATCCTCTGAAAACAGTTTCATTTAACATATTCAGATAACAATGTAATAATAAATAATGCATGTTACTGCTACATTCATGGGACCTTACCAGACAAATCCAGTTTTAGATTACACACCAGGCCTTAACATTTAGAGCAGTGGTTCCCGACTTTGGGTAACCCAGATGTTCTTGGATTGTAATTCCCAGAAGCTGTCACCACCAGCTGTGCTTCCCAGGGCTTCCAGGAGTTACAAAGAGCACCTGGGTTACCCAAAGTTGGGAACCATTGCTTTAGAGGAGCTATGTTGTGTTCAAACAACAGAGCTGTCACAGATGTGCCCCAGGGTTCTGTTCTGGGTCCTGTGCTGTTCAATATCTTTATTAATGACTTGGAGGAAGGAATAGAGAGTATGCTAATTCAATTTGCAGATGATACCAAATTGGGAGGGGTTGCTAATTCCCTAGAGGATAGGATGAAAATCCAAAAGGACCTTGACAGATAAGAGTGCTGGGTGAAAGCTAATGGAATGGGGTTCAACAGAGGGAAATGTAGGGTGGTGCATCTAGGTAAAAAGAATGATTGCACAGATATAGCATGGGAGATACCTGGCTGGAAAATACAACCTTTGAAAGGGATCTGGAAGTCTTGGTGGACCACAAATTCAACATGAGTCAGCCGTGTGATGCGGCAGCCTGGAAAGCCAATGTGATTCTTTGTTGCATCAACAGAACCATAGTGTCTAGATCAATGGAAGTGATAGTATCTCTCTATTCTGCTCTGGTCAGACCCCACCTGGAGTACTGTGTCCAGTTCTGTTGACAACATCAAGCAGGTACAGAGGAGGGCGACCAGGATGGTTGAAGGTCTGGAAGAAATGTCTTAAGAGGAACAGCTTAGGGAGCTGGAAATCTTTAACCTTTCAAAAAGAAGGCTGGGGGGGATATGATAGCTATGTTTAAATATTTGAAAGGATGTCATATTGAAGAGGGAACAGGTTTGTTTTCCATGGCTTCAGAAACTAGGAATCAGGGCAGTGGTTTCAAACTACAGGAAAAGAGAATCCATTTGAACATTCGGAAGAACTTCCTGACAGTTAGAGCTGTTCAGCAGTGGAATATGCTGCCACGGAGGGTGGTGGAATCTCCTTCTTTGGAGATTATTTTTAAGCAGAGGCTGGATGGCCATCTGTTGGAAATACTGTGATGGGGGGTTCCTGCATGGCAGGAGGTTGGACTGGATGGCCCTTGAGGTCTCTTCCAGCTCTATGTTTCTATGATTCTATGATTCTAAAACAAGCACTTGGCAGTTTCATTTTTTAAAAAACAGTTGCAGTTATAATTACAGACTCCCCAGTAGTTTGCCCCTCAGCTCAAATGCTTTGTTGATAGCTTTTCGCTAAGCCTGATCATTGCAGGATAGCACCAACTGAATTTATAGGCTTGGCTCTTCCAAAGCATTTGCTTTTCAGCAGTTGGTACTCATGAGTCAATACCACTCAATTCCTTGTCTCCTGAAAGGGGAACACAGACTCCAAAAGCACACAATCTATTTACCAGATCCATCCCTTACTGTATAATTTCATACTATGTAATAAAATTAAAACTTGCCTATAACTATATGGAATCAGTGGTGGTTTAGTAATGAGTAATAAACATGTATCTTTTATACCAGGTTTCCAGTTTGCTAGAAAATTAGAAAACATCATAGG
This sequence comes from Phrynocephalus forsythii, assembly GCA_029282475.1. Taxonomy (NCBI): domain Eukaryota; kingdom Metazoa; phylum Chordata; class Lepidosauria; order Squamata; family Agamidae; genus Phrynocephalus; species Phrynocephalus forsythii. Next base: position 60,334,582 of record JAPFRF010000002.1, read on the forward strand.
AACTCTGGAAATGCAGTCACAACTGAGTTTTAAAAAACTTTTGAAAACTTCTCAACTCTCCTTTCCTTTGTAAATTCTGGGACATGTTGCTGAAAATTGCTAGGGAGGAGAGGTAGACTTTACCTCCCCATCTCAAGTGGCAAATTTTAGGTGCCATAAAAGGTAATTAGCCACATAATTTACTAATGTTATTAATATGGTCTTTACAGCACTGTTTCCTGCTAGAGATAGGGAGAGTTAGATTTTCTTAGGGGAACTAGAGGGCATTCCTCTTCATTTTTAATAGGGTAATGGTAATCCTAAGAATCGCAAATCCATTTTGAGCGGTGCAACAGATTGCTCTCCTGGACTGTGGTAACATTAGACCAACATACAACCAGAGCAACAAGGAGCACAGCACATTTGTTTTTAAAAGATACCATCCAAACTCTGGATTTCATCTAGGCACATGGATGAGACTCATCTATTGGGATGAAGAGAAAAGCCACATATTTTGTCTACATTGGAGCATCTGTAGTGCAGAGAACTAACTGTGAGCTTGCAGCTGAACTGATGCAAAATACAGTTCATTGCTGAACTAACTGAGGCAAAATACAGTATCCTCCCATTGTTGTTGCTACTGCTGCTGCTGCTGCTGCTGCTGCTGTTGTATAATATACTGTTAGGCTTTTATTCCTTCCTATGTACATTAAAACCAAAGGATGATGTCCACGAAAACTCCTCCATTTTGACACTAATTTAAGCAACACCTCAAGTCTAGTATTTTAAGAGAAATAATCCAGCCATATTGTTTTCCCACTTGCAATGTTCCCATCCATGCAGATAGCTCTCTTCTTTTCTTTTCCATTTATCTGGTGTTTCCTGGAGGTATCCTGACCTTTCTGCAGTGAAGGAAGAGGAGGAGGACAACTGCCAGAGCTTTGAGGGCCTGGCTTTCCTCCTTCCAGAAACCAAGATCAAAGATGCTTTTAGATTAGATGAACATATTACAGTTTTTTCCCCTGCATTAAACTATGAAACTCTTCAGTTGTTTAGGCATCTGCCTGCAGAGCCAGAGGCTGGGGTTTGATCCTGCAAGTAGAGCCAGCCTGAGTGGCCTTGGGTAAGCAGGGTAGTCAAGGGGCATTCCCAGAGAGAAGGAATGATACACTATTCGGAGTACTCCAAATGTAGAAAACCTTGGAAAGGGACACTATAAGTCAGAATTCACATGACAGCACATAATTAAACCTACCTTTACACTGAATTATGTTGTGAGGGCCAGAATGAGTGACCCTCATACATGCCTTGGCTCTTTGGAAAAAGGATTAGAATAGGAACAAATGTAACAAAAGAAATAATTTTGCTAACACTGTTATCAGAGAACATTTAAAAGTACAGTACTGTATACTTAAATCTCACAACAAAAATACTTCTACTTGCAATGTTGTAAGTACATTCTCTGTTTTTAAGGTAGAGTGAAGTTAGAATAAAGTATAATAAAGATATACTGTACAAGTTTACATGTATCTGAAATCATGATCTACTATGAAAATTCAGCACTAGTCAAATAATAAACTTACAATAGACTATTTAGAATGAAAGAAGCTATTGGGGAATTCATAATTCCTGAGAAAATTCTGGGTTATTAGAAGCTACTTAAAGGATAGCAGCGACAAAAAAATCTTACATATACATCATTATAGGATGTTGAATGGACTAAGTATTACGTGTGCTAATTACAAGTGAAGCTCACGGTCCTAACATTAAACCAGTTCTTTAAAAAAGTCCATCCACAATACTGTATGTTATCAGTGACAATGAGCTGTATAGCTTATCTAAATGCATGGGGAGGGTGAATGAGTGGGTGGGGTTTCTTTACCATTTCTAAGCTTACGGCTTTGTAACAGCCTTAGGAAGTGATATCTCATTCTGTGCTATAGATTACATTACAAGGCATATATAGCTAGTTCTTTGTTGAGTTAGAAATAACTACAAATACACACACACACACACACACACACACACACACAGAGAGAGAGAGAGAGAGAGAGAGAGAGAGAGAGAGAGAGAGAGAGAGAGAGAGATTATAGTCATTGACCAAAGGAAGAAATGTACTTTAATTTGTTTTATATGTTGGTGGCCTCCCGGGCTAGACTTACTTCGCTTCACTTTTTCACTTGTCAGCACTAATCAGTGTTCAATTATTTACCCGTTAAGGCTATCCAAAATGATTTATTGACAGGATAACCTAATAATGTCAAGCCCAACACACTGCTATGCTCTATCACCCACCAGAACACCCCATAGACAAGGTATGGGGAAAACCCTCCTGTTTCTCCCTGCCTTCCACATTTCATGTGGAATTCTGATGAATGGCTAAACCGGCAGTCTCGTAATCTGAGCTGCTTCTTATAAACAACTCCCTTACACTTTCAAATACTAAGATTATGATAGAACAATTAAAAGCCTAGTGCTTCCTGAAGCAATTCTTCTCCAAGCTTAATTTCAAGCCTGTTTGACAAGGAAGATGCATGTAAGCCAAGGAATGCTTTATGCTATAGAGACAATTAAGAGAAACTTGTAATATTTTCTGGCTGTAGAGGTAAAAATAATAATTGTTAGGGAGTTTTGTTTTTAATTTTTTTGTTGCTGTTTCGGTAAAAAAAAGCTGAATTGCTTTTTAACACAAATTTGTGCACGTGACTGTATCTGTCGAGGAATGTTTAAAATAAATTGTACCAATCGACACATCGCTTGAGTGTCTGCCAGATTTGATCATGTTCCAATTATGGAATAAAAATCATATACTTGATGGGTAAGTGGAGTCATTTGTTTCTGTTATTTCCTCTCAGGCCAAAGCATCTTAATTCTTAACACCCATCATGGCTTGCAATTTTTTTCTCAAGGATTCTTTATGTATCAATGACATCTACGCAGCCAGTCAAGGACACTGCACCCAGTGTCACCCAGCAGCTTGCATTTGATGGTCCATCACCACAGGATGTGGTGATGGCATCTGGCCTGGATGCCTTCAAAAGGGGATTGGACAGATTCCTGGAGGAAAAGCCCATCACAGGTTACAAACCATGATGGAGATGTGTAATCTTCAGGCTTAAAACCGGGGTACTTCAAGGACCAGATGCAGGGGAGTGGTATCAGGAGACAGATATCTAGTCTCGTGTGTTCCCAGACGCATCTGGTGGGGCCACTGTGAGATACAGGAAGCTAGGCTTGATGGGCCTTTGGCCTGATCCAGCGTGGCTTTTCTTATGTTCTTATGTTCCCCAAAGAGGCCCAAAACTCAACACAAACCTTCCTAAGCTTGGGCCCATTGGGAGGGAGCTTGGAATTGTGGTTCAACGAAGTAACTTTTCCAGCAATGTGTTCTCTCTAGACTTTCTTTAATGGCATTCCTGTGAGCTAAATGAGCCAATCAATAGAGTCATAATCAGTGATGTTGAAGAACTTTGGTGCATGTGTCCACGAGAAGTGGCTGGGAGTTTGATAGGTTTATGACCATAGGAGTCTGAAATTGTTTCACAGTTTATTGCATAGTTAACAGCTTTTTATCTTTTCCCACTAGTTCCATCTGCAACCAGGCAATAGAGCAGTGATTCTCCAACTTGGGTCCCCAGGTGTTCTTGAAGTCTGAGTCCCAGAAATCTTGGGCAGCACAGCTAGTGGTGACGGCTTCTGGGGGTTTATAGTCCAAGAACATCTGGGGACCTGATGATGGAAACCACTGCACTAGAGTAGTGGCAGTAGACCGTCTTTGTGCTAGCTGTCATTTACTCCTATTATACGTGCTGTTCTCACAAGGTTTGATACATTAGGCTGTCATCTAATATAGTTCTTCCTACTGGCCCTTTGAATAAGCTTTCTGTTTTGTCACAGATTCCTAATTCCTCCCCACCAAGCTCATTTTTGTGACTCAGTCCTTCCTAATTTGTCTGGAAGATGAGGAGGAGGGGGATGAGGAGACAGCAGTAGCTTACTATGATCATCATGATGATAATGGTTCCTAATCTGGAATATTAGGAATAAGAAAAACATAGGAAGCCTGTGCCAACAGGCAGGGAATAGCCAGTGTTTTCCTTCCAGATTAGGAATCGTTAGTCCTTTTCTTTCTGTGTACGCTAAAAGACCAGTCACAGACCAATTAAAAGAACATTGGGCCCTCATATAACAAATGGTTTGTATAACATAAAATCTGTACAACATAAAAATTCCTGAGATAGGGAAAATGGTTGTGATTAGGGATTACTCCATTTTCAATGCATTCCTGTGGGAAATTTGTATAAAGAAAAATTGCTTAACATAATTTCATTGGGAATGAATTAATTCCTTTATACAAGGTACCGCTGTATTGGGACTTCAAATGATGAACACACAGATCATAATGCGACATTAAAAAAAGATATGCCTTCCTGTAGTCTACAGACGTGTAACCTTATTGGATTTTCATGCAACATATACAATTAAGACAGGTGCAGAAAATATTACAGTTAGCATGCTTCAGTTGCTTGCAATATGTATATCAAGCAAAAGAGCCCTTTACGATCTGATTTGACTCTCAACAGCAATGGATGCAGAAGATAGCAGGTGCACTGACATAACCTTAAAAATAGGTTAAAAAATAACCAAGGTTATTTGGTAAAAATAGGTAAAACAATAACTAAGGTAATATGGAGCCCATTTGCTTTGGCCTGTGAAGAAACACTTTGTTTATATGCAAATAATACATCATACCAAGGAGCAAGCCAAACATGGTTTCATTGGATCATTTAATTCATCATTATGAAATGCTCAGTGAGAGTACTAATTTCATCTCTTGGTGCACTTTTTAAGAACCATATCAGAACTTGTGCACTGATGGGAAGTTAAGACAACCAAAAGATCATGCATATATATCTAACTGGAAGTCCCATGCAGTTATGTCCACTTTTAATCCAACCTTAAATATAGCAGTTCAAGTTTTGTGACAATTCTCTCAATGTCTGTCTGGAACACAGGATATTAGGGAGCAAAGAGTGTGCATAATGAATTGAAGGACTACAGAAAGATGTGAGCCAGTGATCACTAATCTTAATAAACTCCTCCAAATCTCTCCCTTTCAGGACTGATAATAACTCTTGATGTTTTGACTTGTTTGGCCAAACGCAGGTTGGTGAGACAGGAGGAAAGGGGAGAGAATCTTGGAAGCAAAATATTGGTTTTACACTTCAGAGTGTCTATTACAGGAGAATTACCTCTGGCGCCATCAGGTATTTGGGTAGGTTTCTGATGTATCCTAGCACAGTGAAAAATAAGATTGGATTTTGGGGCTGGAGGAACTTCGGCATTATAGATCTAAATAAAGGGTTTCTTGGGGGGAAACAGGCCATGTGTTCAAATATTCTTTCAAAATGTAGGAAGATAATGTACCACACAGAGACCTACGACATCTTAATTATTCCAAGTTACTAAAAAAAGTTATTATAGTGATGTTAACTTTATGATTTTAAATGTTTCAGACAAATAACTATTTCTTTATCAGTTTGACTTTGACACCTGTCAAATATGAAATCACTTACGTGGTACATCATACACTGACAAATATCATTTGCTATATAATACCAAGCACCACCATGTGTCATTTTCCAAGTACAGTTAGACTGCACGCACAAGACAATATTATATATGAACCAAATATTAGTGTGTGGTAACTATTCAATGTGCTTAAATTCAAAAGGCTAATCCTTACAGTTAGTATCAAACCATTTGGTGACAAATACAAGTTCCAAATATTAACTTAATATCGGACAAAGCAATTAAATGAAGAATATTGAATATTAATGTTAGAACAGAACCACAATGGAATTGGTGGTCTTATAGCCCCCTTATGTTCTACAATTTGTAGAAGAGAATTTCAGTAAGTAGCCATGCACCTCGTTTCATTATCAAATGGTGTGCAGATTGTTGTTGTGTTGTACAGTCGTTACCGACTCTTCATGACCCCATGTCCATGGAGTTTTCTTGGCAGGAATACTGGAGTTGTTTGCCAGTTCCTACTCGTATTCCCTGTTGCTGTTATTTGAGGGAGTTTTTGGTCTTTTTGTCTATATCTACAGCTATATCTTAGTGATTTTAAGCACATTTTAAATAACTATTTTTAAACCATTTAAAAGCAACAGAAGAGTAATAACTCATCAATTTTAAAGTAGTGGGCAGTGTATAAATGGCAAAACATTTTCAAAACATTTTCTTCTAAAATGTTGCTAGCATTGATGCTTTCAAGTAAAATTTCTGAGCTCTGGTCAGAAATCAGGGGCCCTTCTCAAGCACCAGTCATTAAGATCTGAAAGTATTAGGCCACTGTTCCCAAGAGATAGGAACTTCTTGATAGTGGACCCAATATTGTGAACTGTATGATCATCTGCCCTGGGGGGTGTATAAATGGTCCCTTTCTGAATATGTCTCAGCATATTGTCAAGGCCTTTTAAAGCTTGCCTTCAGTTGAGTTTATAATTGGTTTGCAAGTTCAAAGCTTATTTTTCAAGCCTTCTGGTTCTGCATGTTTGTTGTTGTGACTGTTACGTTTTTGCCTTTGACTGTGAAAGAATCAAATTTGTTTAATACTTATAAAATTAAGACATACTCTTTTTCACTTGGGGGAACCTCATACCTTATCTACATTCTTCATATCAAGAGTAACATAAACAGTACTCTATCACTGATTTAGGGGACAAAGAAAACATCCAAGTGACTGGCTCATTCATCACTGCTGTTCACCCCACCACCACCACCTCTACACTGATACTTCTATAGTGTATCACAGAGCATTTATTCTCTCCCCCCCCATTGTATTTATTCTACAGAATAACAACAGTTGGAGTCCTCCTCCACAAAACAGATTTACTTTGTTTATTCATTTAGAAGGACAAACAATTATACTTGACATTAAAGGTAGAGATGCACCTCTTGGCAAACCATTTGGGAATAACCATAAAAGCAAAAGAAATGGGCATTTCCGATGTGAAAAGAGGAAAGCTGTATTGGAATCAGACAAAAATGAGGTTTGCTTTTCCATTTCAAAGCACTGGGGAAATGAACGTGCACAGCTGGGCCAGTATCAGTGCGTAGTCAGCAATGCCAGCTTTAATGATATATTTGAAAATCTAGCCAATCTTGTTGCTGATGTTTTAGCAGTTGTTTACATTATTATTATTATTATTATTATTATTATTATTATTATTATTATTATTATTATTATTATTATTATTAGTAGTAGTAGTAGTAGTAGTAGTAGTAGTAGTAGTAGTAGTAGTAGTAGTAGTAGTAGTAGTAGTATCTCTCATATCTAATTCACATAAGAGATGGGCAATTGCCAGCCTTTTGAACAACCCACACAGAATTCGAATAGGAAATTACGTTACAAGTAGGAAATCTGAGCTCATATGAGATATTTCCAGAAATGTGTTAGGCATATTTGGTTGAAATTATCCCTGATTTTGCTGAGTTGCCTTTGGTCCATTTACTTTCTCCTCGACCTCACCTTCATGTTCTTAGCCACAACCAATAATGGAACATATCCCAAAACTGGAATGTTTCCCCAACCTCATTTTTAATTCTTTCAATGATAAATGAAAAACAGTGAGACTTAGAGAATTTTTCGTTGTTACAGGTATCAGACAGATTTCATATATTTTGACACTAATTTTTGGAAATTTCTCTAAAATGTGAGACATTGTGAAATGTGCTCCTTGTTGCCTTGTTGGATGGAACACTGAAAACAGTAACACTGGATGGGGTTTTTGTGTCTATAAGCCATCAGTCTGTCCTTTTGAACTTGTTTTATGCTTACTCCATAAACAGACACAAGGTCATCAGTTTTACATAGAAAACTTTGGACAAACTACATGAAATCCAATGATGAAAAACCAGTTGGTGTCTTGGTCTTCGGCTAGAGACAATATTTTTTCATATACTGTATGTTGGGAAACTAATTGGCAAGCTTCCTCACCATACTCCGATGGCTTGTTACAACCAAAATCTCAGTAACTGAAAATGTTGCCTTCTAATGCTGTAAGATACCCCTCAGTTCCCTGTTCTCAAACTGAGTATGTCTTAATTGTAATTGAATATTGTCTCTCCTTACTGTAAGCCGCCTTGGGTCCTTTTCCAAGGAAAAAGGTAGGGTAAAAAGCTACTTGGATGAGTAGTGAAACATTTTGTTCTCACAAGAAAACAAGTCCAGTTGCCATGACTCAACTTCCAGATAACCTCACCTGGATAACTGAGAACCTTTGCAGACATTTTATTTCCCAGTCATTCTGTCTGAATCATTGAGGGTTGTATGATTGTTATGGCAAACTGGCTTGTCACTTTCAATTGTTCTGAAGTAAGAAGCTCCATCTTCAGGGACTACTAAACACCAATTTTAAGGCCAGGTTTCCTAATTGCTGATGGGCTTCCTGGAAACATCAGGTTGGTCACTATTTAGAATTGACACCAATGAGGGATCTACTCATGTAAACATAGACTGAATCAGAGCTGATGTTTGCATTTCTCTTGTGATGACCAGGCAGGGCAAAAAGCTCAGCAATATCTTCATGTCGAATCCAGGACTTATTCATCTAATTATATAAAATATTTTTTTCTCACCTTTCTCCAGCATTTGGGGGCAGATCAAGTGTTGCAGGGTCTTGTCCTAGATGCTTTGCAAACATACACAATCCATCCTGGCTTGGTGTTCTCTGGAAGGGGTCAGAATGTTTTCAGCAGGCATGCACTGGCTTCTTTCTCCTTCCAGTCCCTGGCAGCTCTCTCTCTCTCTCTCTCTCTCTCTCTCTCTCTCTCTGTGTGTGTGTGTGTGTGTGTGTGTGTGTGTGTGTGTGTGTGTGTGTGTGTGACTCTTTCCTTGGATGCTGCTTCTCTTTGCCTCCTAGGGAACAGCTGGAACATCCTTAAAGGGGCAGAAGCTTTGCCAGCAGACCCTCCCTCTCTCTCTAAGCTCACCACAGCAGCAAGGTTCAGCACAGCTTAAAATTAGTGTGAAGGCAGGGCAGGTGGGCATAAGAGAATCTCAAATGCAACATTTCTAAAAAGCCAGTGTAACCCCCTCAACCAAGGTAAAGCATGGGTTAAAATTAAAAGTTTTAAAATTCAAGAGGACAAACACACTGACCTAAATACCATGTGACTTGATGTGAGTTTTAAAACCCAAATCCAACTACTGATTCATTTTTCTCAGTGTAACCACCCTGGCTGTACAGATATGGCAACAGCCAAGTGAACAGAAGAGAGAGGAAAATTGACTTGTACCACTAGATGGCATTTTATTGGCAAGCACTCTATATACTTAAGGGCTCTTTCTGAATTTGCATTAAATGGGCCGCAACAGGTGTATTCTCGCTTCTCACTACTTACTGTGGGCTGGTATAATGTCAGCATAGTACTCATATGTTCTACAAAAGAGGAGTAGCCAGGGAGCTTTAAAAGTAAAATCATCCTCTGACTGAAAATGACTATTATAAAATGATGAGTAGGGCAGGACACCAATGCTAGAAGACCCCACAATATTAATGAACCTTCCAAAATACCTTAGAGGATGTTTCCTTAAGACTATAATGAGCTAAGAAAAATCCCCAGGTCACCAAGTAAAAACTCCCCACGCACATGCACACAAAAATGCCAGTGTACTCCCTTTCTGGAAACAAAGACTGTGTTGATTTACACGGCTGATGGCAGAATCTAAAGTTCCAGGAGCATTAATCAAACCTTGGATGCTGAAAGCTTTGTATGCAGCCATGAAACAATTGAACCGTCATCAGCTTCAAACATTTCTTTCCCCTTCAGGGAGATCAGCTACTTATCAGATTCCCTCATGAACCTGTATGATCAAAACAGCATGTGCTACAAAGTGGGGTGAACACATAGTGTCAAAATGCCTACACAAGTTCAGTTCCAATGCCTGAAACATATTCTAAATGTACTGTATGCCGTTGGTGTCAGGGTCAGGTTGGCAAAGGGTTAAGTCTAGAGATGGGCACGAAATGATTTTTTTTATTCGTTTCATTATTTGTTTCATTAGGGAATGAAACGAATAATGAAGGGACCCATCAAAGAAAAATGAAACAAAACGAAATGGAAATTTCCATTTTGTTCACTTGATTTTTCATTTTTCCATAGGAATGCATTGCTTCAATGCATTTCTATGAGAAAAAGCTGGCGGATCCTCCCACAACGCGCCCCATCAGCACTGAAAAGGGAAGGCTTTCCCCCCAGCCACCGCCAATCAGCTGGAGTGGAGGCTTCCCCAGGGGGATTTAAAACCCTGCAATTTCCGGCACCCACCTGTCATCAGCTGGATCCCTTTAAAAATGGCCCAGTAGCCACCAGGGGATCCCCCCCTAGTGCTGACTGGGCCATTTTTAAAAGGGTCCAGACCATGACAGATCAGCAGGATCCCACTGAAAAGGGCCCAGTTGCCAGCGCGGAGCTCCTGCATTGGCAACGGGGCCATTTTCAGAGAGGTCCTGCTGCTCAATCATGGGCTGGACCCCTTTAAAAATGATCCAGTCACCACCAGGGAGTCCACGCAGTGCCAACTGGGCCATTTTTAAAGGAGCCCTGCTGATGACAGCATTAATCTGAAAATGGACGGGAAGCCAGTTCTCAGCTCTCCCACTGGTGGCCTGACCATTTTCAAATGTCTTCTGCCACCCTGTCATGGGCTGGACCCCTTTCAAAAAGGGCCCAGTCAGCACTGGGGGAAACCTCTACATGGCAACTGGGCCATTTTTAAAGGGGTCCAGCCCATGACAGGGCGGCAGCATTTGTCTGAAAATGGTTGGGAAGCCAGTTCCCAGCTCTCCCACTGGTGTCCTGCGGAGGCAGGAACGGGGTCACTCTAAAGGGATCTTCCCCACGGTGCGTGCTGGGCGCGCGCTCTCATCACCCACAGGGAAAATTCTCTAGAGAGACCCCCGTTCTCGTCTCCGCATGCAGAGGCGGGAATGGGGATCTCTCTAAAGGGATCTTCTGCTATGGGGGAGAAATGCCTAGAGAGAGCCCCATTCTCACCTCTGTATGGGAACAGGGCTCTCTCCCAAGGGATCTCCGCCAGGGGTGAATGACAGCTCACCCAGCTGTCATCCACCCACAGTGGAGGGCGATCGAGAGAGGACCGTGGTATCGGCTTCACAAGCGGTGCCGAGGCCGCAGCTCTCTCTCCAGCGATCTCTGCCGTGGCTGTCACCCACCCACGGCGGAGGGTGATCAGAGAGAGGGCTGCAGTCTCTGCTCCACAAGCAGAGACAAGGCCGTGGCTCTCTCTCCAGGGATCTCTGCCACGGGTGGATGACAGCCTGCCCGGCTGTCATCTGCCTATGGCAGAGGGCGATCAAGAGAGTGCCGCGGTCTCAGCTCTGCAAGCGGTGCCGAGGCCGTGGCTCTTTCTCCAGCGATGTCTGCTGTGGGTGGATGACAGCCCGCCCGGCTGTCATCCACCCACGGCAGAGGGCGATTGAGAGAGGGCCGCGGCCTCAGCTCCGCAAGCAGAGCAGAGGCCGTGGCTCTCTCTCCAGGATTCTCCACCGCAGGGGGGATGACATACAGCCCAGCTGTCATCTGCCCATGGCGGAGGGCGACAGAGAGAGGGCCTTGTTCCCACCTCTCCGCGTGCGGAGACGGGACTGGGGCTCTCTCTAAAGGGATCTTCCCTGCAGAGTATGACAGTGCCCCAGGGGAGAACAGTGCCCTGTCATCCACCATGGGGAGAAATGTCCCAAGAGACCCCCGTTCCTGCCTGCGCATGCAGAGGCTGGAATGGGGATCTCTTTAAAGGGATCTTCCCCACGGAGGATGATTGTGCGCTGGCACTGTCATCCACTGCAGGGGAGAAGAAGAGACCCCATTCCCACCTCCGCATGCAGATGTGATAATGGGGTAAAATGAAAAAAGAAACAAAATGAAAAACGAAACAGTTTTTTTAAAAAAAAATTCATTTCAAAGAAACGGAAACAAAGCGAGATGGGCCACAAAACAGAATGAAATGAAATGCCATTTTCCCGTTTCATGCCCATCTCTAGTTAAGTCTATTAAGAGAAGGCACACATGGATGCTTGTCTCCACCACATCTCTAAGGCTGCAGCATCCAGACACCTGAAAGTGTGTGGATGCTGAGAGGGCCCTAGGAGTATGTACCTTTCATGTTTAAATTGATGGCTTAATGTTAGCTAATAGAGATGGGCACGACTTGAAAAAAAATTTTTTCAAGTTGTCGTTAGTCGGGCCGGTTCCGTTTCAGGTCGTTTCCGTTTTTCGCGAAAATTCGCAAAAATTAGTCGGTTTGTTTTTTCATTTTTCGTTTTTGTTAGTACTGGTTTTTGGGGGGGTAGCGGGCTCCTGGAGGCACCTCTGTGGGGTGGGTGCCTCCTCTGGCCTGCTATAAAGGGAAAGTGGGCTCCTGGAGGCACCCGTGGGTGCCTCCTATCCTCACCCACTAGGAAGGGGAAGCAGGCTCCAAGAGACCCCTCAACATGGGGGTCTCCCCTCCTCACCTGCTGCTGCTAAATGGCATGCATAGCCATATGGATATGCATACCAGTTGCAGACAGTGAGACCAATGAACCCAGAGCCATAGGGTGATGCCTAAGGCTCTCGCACCGCCATGTCTCACAAAGAAGGGAATCGTACTTGCGTGTAGTGCAATGCAAGTAGATCTGGCTTAGAGTTAAGGTGGGTTAGTGCAAGGGCTAGGGTTAGGCTAGTGACGGGTAAGGTTACGGTGGGCTAGTGGGTTGCACCTCTGGGTGCCTCTCTGACCCACTAAGAAGACAGTCTGTTACGTATGGGTAAGGAGTCAAGGATTAGGGTTAGGGTTAGGGGGCTAGGGCAGGTTTTAGGGGGCTTTTTGGCACATCCCAGAAGTCTCCATGGCCAAGTGGCCATGTGATTGGTGGGATGGCTCCAAAAATTTGCATGGTCGTCCACTCCCACATGGCTGGCCACTCGGCCATCCCATCATTGCGCCGGTGTAAATAACATAAAATAAAATAAAATCAATGGAGGACAGAGGAGGAGAGGAGAGACATTTTGTTGCAAGAAAAAACCCACTGCTACTGTGAAAAATCTGGCAGTTTATAAATTTTCGCGTGTTTCTGTTGTGCTTGTCTGTTTTTGGACCACGATTTCAAAAACAATATTGCATTTGCCGCCCCATTTTGGATCCCCCGCCCGCACCGCATGGCATGGCGAGTCCGGCTGCCCAGGACGGGGGGGGAGGCGGGACCCCCCCTCCAGAAACCACCCCTCCGGTAGGTGCCCTGCGCCCTTAGTCAAGCAGGCATTTTTCCGCCTGCTTTTTTGGCCCGGGAATGGGTGGGGGGAGAGTTTAAAAGTTTTTTCCTGTGCCGTCTGTGCCGCTTGCTTGCGCTTTAATTGCGGCGGCCGGCGGTGAGACTGGACTTTTTGCTGGCTGCGAGCCTGCAGCGAGTCCCACCAGAGCAGCCCAGGACGGGGGATGGGGGGGAGGCCGGGGACCCCCAGAAACAACCCCTCTGGTAGGTGCCCTGAGGCACGGCAGCATTTTTCCGCCTGCTTTTTGGCCGGAAACTGGGTTTTTTTAACTTTTAAAAACTTTTTTTCTGTGCCGCGTGGCATCGCGCGATCGCGCGATGCAAGGAACGAGCACGACAAATCAGACTAAAATTGTTCGTTCGTCGGTTCGAGCTCGAAGTCTGGCGGAGTAATTCCCGTTACCGTTTCCATAGAGTAACGGAACCGAGTAACGGAAACGGAAACGGGAATACCGCTAAGTCGTGCCCATCTCTATTAGCTAACAGAAAATTACCTATGACCAACAATAATCCTCTCAGCTATTAAGATCCTCCCTTACATTCCTTAACTAGCAAAAAGGAGCTGTTCACAGGTCTGAGATAGTCATCTGTTCAGAGGCCCCTTCAGGCATTTCAACCTGGTGCTTCTCTTTGTAGGATCCCTGAAATGCCAAGAAAGCAACAGAAAGTGAAGAACAAAGCATGCTACTTATATACCTCCCCATAGTGATTAAAATTTCTATTTTTTATGAAACTTTAAGTAAATTATAAATAAACAAAGCAAAGTGTTCTGCTTTATATATATACCACCCCATAGCACTTCAAGTACTTTCTGGGTGGTTTACAATTTAATTATGCAGGCTACACATTGCCCCATTCTCCCTCCCCAGCAGGCTGGATACTCACTTTACTGAGCTTGGAAGGATGGATGGAAGGCTGAGTGAACCTTGAGCCTTCTACCTGGGATTGAACCCCAGGTCATGAACACAGTTTCGACTGCAATACAGAGGTTTAACTGCTGCACCACCAGGCTCCAAAGGGATTAGGGAGAAATGGGAAGCTCTGGCCAACCGAGATGGAGAATGAAGGTGGCCTAAGCACCATGGAAGGAGAGAAAATATTAGTGAGGGAGGAACGTCAAAACAAGGAGGAAGAGCAATCAGAGATGAAGATAAGGAACAGCAGGAGAAGGAGAGAGAAAGGTCACCTGGATGGATCGGTGTAGGAAAAGAAAGAACAGCAGTTGTCTTAATGCATTTACAGTAGGACCCGGGTATCTGCTAGGGATTGCTTCTAGGCCTTCCCGTGGATAATGAAAACCATGGATAAGAGAGAATGCCTGCCCACCCACCTCCAAACTGCCATTTCCTGACAGTAGCTTGCTTTATGACTGCTGTTTTGAGACAGTAGCTTGCTTTGTGGCTGCTGAATTATTTAATTTTTTTCCTCTGCCAACTGTAGATAACTGAATCAGTGGATAATGAATCAGTGGATACAGGGGTTCTACTGTATTAAGAACTGATTCTGCTTAAAACAAGAACATTTCTACACCCTACTGCTGGGACAGGTTGGTACAATCTGGTTGAGCTATCCTCTTTAACTCTTTATTAGAATCCAAAGTAAGCAAGGAAGCTATAGCTTTATTCTTCTGCTGCTCCCCACCCCCACCCCCAAATGGCTTTGCAGTCACCTTTTGATTTCAAGGATGCACAGACTTAAGACCTCCCAGACCAGATGAAAGAGGGGAACATAAAAGGCCTTGAAATATTTGTGTGCCCCCCTCTCATTTAAATGAAAGAATCATAACTCTCGTAATATACAACGATCTCTTGAGACTCTAGTGTTAACCCAATAGTAAGATTATAGGAAATTTTCTTTAAAAAAACTTTATTTAACGATTTCCCAAGATAAACAAGATAAAATTAGACTTGGCTGGTAATACTTCAGAAAAACAACGATACAAACTTTCTATATCTTGTAAATTGCTAACTTTTAAGGAGCGAATACCACTCAATTCAATTCTCTCTTATTCTGGTCTCGTATATAAGAGGTTACATTCTTATACCTCTTTTTTGCTATCTATCCAGATATAAAATGTATTCCAGACAGGAGCAAATCTACTTTCTTCCTTATTTCTTAATCTATATGTTAATATGTCCAATTCTGCACATTCCAGAATTTTATTAATTACAATCTCATCTCCTGGACTTTTAGCTACTTTCCAGCACTGAGCCCATGCTAATCCTGCCGCAGTAAAGATATGAATTATGAGGTATCTATCATTGATATTTCTCATTGGAGGGAGTATTCCTAGAAGACATGCCTTTTGTTTTGTTATTTGTTCAATCCAAGCATGTATTTTTGTCCAAAAGTTTTTCACTTTTTTGCAACCCCACCAACAATGATAATATGTTCCCTTACTTTCTTCACACTTCCAGCACTGATTTGGCCGTTTATGGTCTATTTTTGCCAGTTTCGCTGGGGTCATATGCCATCTATGGAACATTTTATATACGTTTTCTTTGTAAGTTACTGTTGCTGTACGTCTATAGTTGAACATCCATAGTTTTTGCCATTGTTCTAATTGTATTGGATATCCAAAATAGGAAATTTTCAGTAGCATTTTCTTTTCCTTCCTAGAGATGCAAAGGATATGGAGAAATTAATGCTATGAAATAACGTTACCAACTCTGGCATTCTGAAATCATTACAACGTATACAGTTGAAAAACAGACAGATTCAATGCCAGCTCTGAAATTCTAAGGTCAAATTTAACTAATTTATGGAGCAGTACTTTTCTTACTATAGTTATACACACTGTTGTTGCTACTGTTTAAAGCACGCCAAACAAATGTTGATTTAAGGATCCAGACATGGACCTAATTGTGTGCAAGAATAGATCATCTAGAGGCATTCATTTAGGGGTGCTCCTGAAATTCTACTTAACCAGGCTTTTGAAATTCCTGATTGCCAACACTGCAAGTGCATACAGAAAAAAATGGGGCTTGAATGGTATGTATGGGAAAGGGTAAAGTGGCAGGATGCTCCATCAGCTAAACATAATTGGTTTAATTTTGTATTTTCAGCTCTATGAATAAACACAGTGAAATGCATTTTCTTGTAGAACCAACATATCAGAAATCTTCCAACATTTTTAAATTTTGACTCAGCCCTGTGCACACAGAATCAGCTCTCTGTTTGTTCAGGTTGCTTGCATATCCACCTCATACCACAGGCATGTCCAAACTTCAGCCTTCCAGATGTTTTGGACCACAACTCCCAGAATTCTAAGCTTAGATTGCCAATGACAAAGGACTGTGGGAGTTGTGGTCCAAAACATCTGAAGGGCCGAAGTTTGGACATGCCTGTCATACCACATGTGGTATGCATAAACAAAGACTGCAAACACAGAAACATGCAGAGGCTTGCAATAGGTTGGATCCAGAGTTAAGTCACATTCAAAGCAAACTGACCAACATCGGTGACACTCCTATTAGCACAATTGTATGAGACCTCATTGATTTCAATTATTAAAATCTGGAGCTCAGTGTAACTTTTATTCCAGTCCTCATAGGCAAACAAAACATCTCTGCTGCAATTCTAGTATCATATGCCTGCATGCAGCAAGCCAGTATGTACACATGCCCTAAGAAACATAGTGGGAACAATGTCTTTACAGGGATGGAAAAACCAAACGTTATGATTCAGTTTATGCTAAGTGACAGGATTTAGACCACTGCATATCCTCTAAGCATGATTTACAGTACATTTGGATCTAGCCTGTCTCATTCTTACTATACATACAATTGCATCAAGATTCTTTTGGTGCAGTGTTTTAGCAACCTATAAGCAGTTCTGTGGATTGTTTGTTATAACTTTGCCGCTCGAAAAGCCACCATGCTATAATTGTACTGCAGGCCACTGAATTTCATGTTAGATCATATGATCACATATCAGCCAAGAATTTGTTGATTAGCATAGGTAATTGCATGACAACAAGCTTATTCAATCAATAGGGATTTTGAGAGTCAACTCTTCCACAAGTTCCACTACTTCAAATGAGCCTACTTTAGTTGTGACCTATTTCACTGCTGGGTTGCCACCTTGATTGGTCACAAAATAAAAGATATTCACTGTTGTCCTTTGATTTTCTTTGATCTAAACATTCTTAACATACTATGAGACAACCTGCATTCCTTTCTCACCACAAGTTTCACCAGGCTTTTGTGCCATGGAAAAATTGCAACATCCTCATGGAATTTCACAAGTGTGATATCGCCAATGGCTTGCATGTCAGACTAGAAATCAGATGACATTGGTTCAAGTCCTGATCAGCCACGGAAATTCAGAGGAGTGAATGGCAATGATCCACCATGTCTTGAACTTCTCGCATACTTTGAAAACCCCACGGAGATCACCAATATATTGGAGGTTATTTGATGGCACATAGGAACAAGATGTTGGGATAATGATGATGAAACATGTAGCAGTATGTTCTGTCTCTACACACTAGCCATATGGTCCCCCCCACACACACAGCATCATGGAAGGAAAGAGTAAATGAGCTGGAAGGCTCGAACCCTGTAAAACTTTGTTAGAATTTTTTTTAGTTCAATAACAATTCAGAAAGTTTTGAGTGGAACACAAGGCATCAGGGGCTGGATAAATAATAATGGAACAAAGAAAATCTGTACCTGTTACTATAATGTTACAATTAAATAAACTGGTGGTTGACTCAATATAAACTAAAGGAGTGTGTCTTCCCATAGTCCTCATTTTCAGAATTCACTGCCACAAACTGTGAGATTGTCTGCTCTCTTACATGGTTATAAATGGGAAATAAAGTAAATCAGTAGACAGTATGTCTACCAAAAGCAATTTAGGACAGGTACAACGCACTTCCAGTACAGTACAAATGCAGAGTACTGGCCCCTGTACTCGATCCTCTCAGGCAGGACACTTGAGGGTGCCATTGCTGAAGGTTTGCAAATCATTGATGAGGAACTGGGCTTTCTCAGTGGTGGCCCCCCAACTTTGGAATCAACTTTCACCTGAGATTTGTTTGCCCCCTCGCTGTCTGTTTTAAGAAACATCTTAATACGTGGCTATTTAGGAAGACTTTCCCTGGTTATTAGTTTCTCCCGTTATGTTTCGCTGCTCATTTCCTTCTTGTCTATTCTGGTCTCTCTGCTCTTATTGATTTTGATTGACTTAAGTGTTGTTTTTTTGTTTTATATTTTGTCTTTTAATATATTATTATGTTTAATGGTTGTACCTCTTGTTTAATCCTGTAAGCCACCCAGAATGGCCTTTGTTGCCAGATGGTGCGGTATACAAGTCTAATAGCTAACTAACTAACTAACTAAATAAATAAATATGTCTTTCATTCCCTTATATCTTAGGTTCTTTCAGTCATGAAACCCAAAATGGTGTCCCTGAAGTTTTATGAGTAGTCTTTCATCCAGACATTTATCAGATCCAAGACTGCTTAGTTTTAAGCACATTGTGCATAAAAGCTAGCTAAAGCCGTGTCTGAAGATCTTCTGCAGACATATCCCACTGCCCAGTGTGGAAAAACAGCACCCGGGACTAGATGGCTCAGTGTGGTCTAATCTAGCAGAACTGTTCTTTTGTTGTTGGGCATCTTTCATGCAGCTGTTTCCCAGAAGGAGACCTTGGAAAAGTTTTTTTTAAAGGACTAGACTCCCAGAATTCCTCCACTAACACAGTCATAGCAGCTGGAGAGTCTGGGAAGGACATCATTCAAAACACAGCTTTTCCAAGCTCTGCCCCCCCCCCAAAAGAAGGCTTGACTCCTTTAAAATATAGGAGTTGGGATATTTCTGTATTTTTAGGCAGCTGGAACCGTCTTTCAGAACTACATCCAAGCCTCATTACTGGGAAGCAAATCCAGCAAATTATTTCTTATCAACCAGTTTCATCATGTTCTTTAACCACAAAAATGTACAGGATTAGCCAACATGGAAACAGCATGTAAAGAGAGACTTAGAATCAAAACACTTTAATCTTTTGGTTATGTTGTCATGTCCCCCCAACCCCCAGCTACGGTCATTTGGAGAACTGAAAAAGGCAATTGCAACATTTGATGTCCATAGTGAAACATTTTATAAATATTTGATGCATTTCTTGTCACCAAGGCCAGACTCTACATCATTCTAAATACACTGCAGTATAAAACTCAAGAGACATTGGACATCTCCTCGACTCCAACTATTGCATGTTGCTTCTGAATGGCTCCATGCCATTCTCCCAGCACAGGGCATCTTTAAACCTTCTCATTTTACTGAACATCTGCTTGAACATGGTATCCCTATACTACGCAAATGCCATCTTCTCCATGTCCTGGACACCCTAGTAAATACTTCACAACCCTTGGCCATATATCTAGTTATAAGGAAACCAGTGGCTTCCCTATCTATAAGACCTGATATAACATATAGTATGTGAAAGAAGCAGGACAGAAAAAGCATGTCTGTATCCTCAGATGCCAAAATGGTTATCTACTGTATGTGTGAATGTGGAAGGGGGAAAAATAGAGATGTAAAGATTACTCTCTAAAATCCTGTTGTTTGGTGAAGAATTTTAAACCCTGAGAGCAAGATGAGGAGCTGTCTGTGAAGATTCTCAGTCATCCAGGTGGGTTTATCTGGAAGCTGAGTCATGGCAACTGGACTTCTTTTCTTGTGAGATCAAGGCATTTCACTACTCATCCAAGCAGCATCGTCAACTGAAAAGAAAACAAGAAAACAAAAGAAAATTAAAAAGTCCAGTTGCCATGACTCACCTTCCAGAAGACAAAGAGCCAACATTATAATGCCATTGTACAAAATGATAGTAAGGTTGCACCTGGAGTATTATTTATTTATTTATTTATTTATTTATTTATTTATTTGTTTGTTTGTTCAACTTATATGCCACCCACTACCCAAAGGTGTACAATGCTGGTCACCGCATCTCAAAAAAGACATAGTGGAACTGGAAAACATGCAAAAGAGAGTGACTAAAATGGTTACTGGGCTGGGGGAAATGCTAAAACATTTGGGGCTCTTTAATTTGGAAAAAAGGCACCTGAGGGGGGATATGATTGGGATGTACAAAATAATGCAGGGCATGAGTAAAGTGGATAGAGGGACACTCTTCTCCCTCTCACAAAGTACCAGAGCTAGGGGGCATCCACTCAAATTCAGCAGTGGGAGAGTGAGGCAAGAAACAAGACAAAAATATTATGGCACCCTAAGCACATCTGATCTCTCCTGATTTCGGCCCTGGTTAGTACTTGGATGGGAGACCACCAGGGAATACCAGGTGCTGTAGGCTCCTGGAGTAGGATCTGGCAAGCCACTCCAGTATTCCTGCCAAGAAAACTCCATGGGCATGGAGTCACGAAGAGTCGGTCACGACTGTAACAACACAACACAAAAGGCTGTTGCATTTTAATTCCTCAGAGGAAGCAGACTATCTCCATGAAAGCTCACGTTGAAATAGAACAATCTTTAAGGTGCCATGTTCTTGTCTTTGGAAATTGATATAAATGTAATATAAAACTAAAACTAAAACTAAAACTACATCTAAAGAATCTCTTTGCTGCAGAATATATGGGGGTAGGCAAAGAATATAACAGCCATAGAGCTAATATACCAGGTTTTCATTCCACTATAATCATTGGCAGGAAAACATGCAGACAGAAAAAAGGTAAAGGATGGGAAAGAGAGAGAGAGGCATGACTTTTATTTGGATGTTGCCTTGATCATGGGTTGTCCCTCTTGGGTGCCTCAGTCTTCTTGGTCTTGTTTTGCTTGAATGTTGACTAAGGGGACCTCCTTTGGTAATTTCATCATTCAACCTGGATTCTTGAAAGTGTTTACTTCATCACTGGGGAAGCTCTCAGGTATTCACTAACAGAGGGATGGTGAACCTTTTAGTGAATGAATGCCCAAAATGCGATTCAAAACCCACTTATTTTTCGCAAAGCGCCAATACGGCAGTTTAACCTGAATACAATGGTACTCTGGGTTGCAAATGCTTCAGGTGCTACTCTTTGGGAAAATGAGAATCGATGAACAGGCTTTTGAAATTCCCGTGGCCACAGCATCCTTGCTGTGGCCATGGGTAATTTAAAAATCTGCTCTTTGATCTTCACTTTGATCTGCTCTTTGATCTTCACTTTCCTGAAGAGTGGCATCCCATCTACCTCTCTGTTCTGGGCCAGGAAAGCCAGGGGAAGTGGTGGTGGCTGGTGGGCTCATGGTTTGGGATTATGCAGTGCTCTAAAGTGAAGAAAGAAAGAATGCTCAAAAATCACACGCAGGGAATGGATCAGTGGATCCATTTTCATGCTACCTAGTAGAGTCAACAAAGTTTCTTACTTGAGCTTTTTGTTTTGAAACGATGCATTTCAGCCACATGTGCTGAATGATACAACCAACTTCAACTTGGTATTTGTATCAGTCTCAAGCTAGGAGAGCCTTCTTGGAGAAGTTTATAGCATCAATCAGTTGAATCCATAAATCTCCACTGTGGAAGATGGCCATTTTAGGGGTCCACCTGCACAAACAACAATCAAGCACATAAAACAAAGAAGATCATAAATCTTGAAACTGATGACTAGTAATTTGGGGGGTCTGGAAGAAGGGATGTCTAAAGTAACAAGCTCTAATAATTAATTAAGCCTGAAATGCTGACAACTTGTTTAGTTAACGGCACAGTGAAAACACAAACAGGCCCCAGTTAGCATAACTTGAAAGTAAGGGCACTGAATTTCCAAATGAAGCACCAGGGCTGCTGACGTACTATTAATATATTTAGTACACAGTATTTGGCATGGAGGAAGCTGCTAGCTTGAACATCAGTGAAAAGTTGTTCAGTTCTGTTCATTTCTTTGGCTGAAGGAAGCATCTAAATAGGATGGTAAGGTTGCTTTTGTCATTGTAGTAAGAAGAAGCATGATCAAACAACATCATTTCTCCTAGCATGCAGTGGACTTTGCATCATTCCTTAAATCTACGTGGAACTGTGTCTTCTGAAGCATTCAAGACACATCTAGATTCACTATCAGCATGCTTTCGTCACACCTCCAAATATGTGCATCTTTTGCTTAGTGGGAACAGGCAAGTGCATTCCATCCTTTCATATCCAGGTAACTAACAATTTCCTTAATCATCAGTGAGGTCTGAGATGCCACTTACGGTGCTCCTTGTGAGTGTTATTCGCTTTCCAAGAAAATCTTCATTTGTTTCCTTTACCTGACAGGTAGACAGAAGGTTTGTCATGGCCCAATGGTAGATCTCTTAGCAGTAAATTGGTATGGTTTTCTGCTTCTCAGTTGTTTACATGTGACTACAAGTGGCACTGCATGCCCTCAGTGGTATTTCTGAAATGGACAAATTGAATGCCATGAACCTGAGGTCGGTTCAGCTCTTTTATACAGAGAAAAGAGCAGCATCCCATCCAAATGGTGAATGAACCTCACATATGTAAGGCTTGGTTCTTCAAGGCAGTGGCTGAAGTCTCAGGGAACCACTATGTTCCTCCAGCTCAACAGGTGGGAAGTAAATCTCAGGGGAAGCAGTGCTGGAGGAGGAAATCTGATTCTGGAGTGAGATGTAGATTTACAGCCTGGGTACCTACCCCCCCCCCAATTCTTTCTTAGCTGGTGATGGCCAGGGTTCACAAGCTCAGCGTGGCAGTATTCACATGTGTCAGCTTCCCACCACAGCCCTTACCCTTGCCTGCTATACCTGCTTCTGTGACATTTATTTATTTATTTATTTATTTATTTATTTATTGCATTCTTCTACCGCACCGATTTCCCAGAAGGGACTCTGGGTAGTTGACATAAATGCAAATAAGAAATAAACACCAATGCAAATTAAGTAAACAGTAGAATAAACAAGTAAAATAAGCAAATAAACACATAATACATGCAAGAATTCGACAAGAGGCAAAATAAAAAAGAAAAGAAAACTAAAAATGCTAAAGGGGGGGACAATAAACAGGGAAAACACATTGCAAACACCTCCCTGGTGACATCATTATCATGCCTTCCCCCTTCCAGGTTTTGAACCCAAGACTTCAGGAAGTGGTGGTGCAACTAGGCAGCTCATTTATTACAGCCTGCATTGGTCTAGATCAGTGATGGCGAACCTTTTAGAGACTGAGTGTCCAAAATGTGATTCAAAATCCACTGATTTTTCGCAAAGTGCCAATACAGCAATTTAACCCGAATACAAGTGGCTGTAAAGGGGCAATGTTGGGTGCTTTGGGTGCCACCTTTGGCATCCATGTCATAGGTTCACCAACACTAGTCTAGATCATGCTAAACAGAGTTATTTAGAGATGTAGTATATCATTTGGGGGCAATCATAAGAATATAAAAGCATAAGAAGAGCCCTGCTGGATCAGGCCAAGGGTCAATCTAGTATAGTTTCCTGTATCTCACAGTGACCCCACCAGATACCTCTGGGAGCACATGAGACAATGAGTGACATATCTCTGGATACCACTCTCCTGTGTCTGGCATTTGAGGTACCTCCCTCTTAAGCCTGGAGTTAACACACATCCCCACCATGGCTTGCAACCTGCGATGGACTTTTCCTTCAGAAATCTGTCCAATCCCCTTTGAAAAGCATCTAAACCAGGTGCCATCACCACATCTTGTGGCATGTGCAGGCAAGGTTCAACCACACTACACATCAAGCAATCCTGTTTAGCAACATCTAGACCAAGGGGGGAACAAAAGCAACACACACACACACACACACACACACACACACACACACACACACACACACACACACACACACACACACACACACACACACACACACGTGTTTCCTCCTCTGTACTTTGCTTATGCCCCTTAATGAATCCAGGAGTCTCTGTCATTACCAGCCTCAGTGTCAAAGCCTCCCTTAGCACTTACAGCCCTGCTTCTCCTAACTCGGGGATTTTGAATATTGTAATTACAGTGATGATTTCTCTTCCATCCAGGTTGATGCTCTGGACTTGAGAATAGTGATAGATACATGAATTTGGAAATATTGCCATTACTATTCAAGGCTTTTGACAGATAAAGTATTATTTTAGATCACTTACATTCTGGGACTCAAAGGAAACCTCATCCTTGTGGAGACAGAAGTGTGTTACTTAGCTGTAACACTGGTTCTTCAAGTGTGCATCTGTGAATTTACACATAGGGTTAACAGTGCTTGTGCAATGGTCACCGGGAATCTCAAGCTGTTGCAGAGACAGGACCTCCCCCTTACACTGCGCATGCTCCTCTCTTCCCACACTTGAATTGCCAGTTACCCAAAGATCCACCATTGTAAAGAAAGAGAACAGATGTGATGGGTAGAGGGGAAGGTAGGGTGGGTAGTGTGAATTCACAGATGCAAAATCGATGAACTAGAGTTAGAGGTAAGTAACTAAACCTTTTCTTTGTGGCATTTGTGAATGGTCACACATAGGGTGACCAGCAAGCTAACTTACTGGAGGAGGGATGTTGCAGCAAAGACAAGGAGAGGATGCTCTGCCAAAAGCTGCATCTGCTTGGGCCCTGACGTCAAACTTGTAATGGGCCAGAAAGGTTGATGGAGTCGACCACGTAGCAGCTTTACAAATATCAGGAAGGCTGATCCCTATGAGGAAAGCAGTGGAAGAGGTAGTAGAATGTCTCTTGAGGGCTGCAGGTAGTGGAAGCCAATGTGCTTTGTATGCTAGATTAATAGTAGTGGTGTGGTGATCCATTTGGAGATGGTTTGAGATGACACAGGTGACCCTTTGGATGGGTCAATAGTTCTAGTGAAAAGGCGATTGGATGTACGGAAAGAGGCAATTCATGAGAGGTAGAAGAGTAATGCTCGATGAACATGAAGGGCAGTGTTGCTGAACCTATGGCATGGGTGCCAAAGGTGGCACTCAGAGCCCTTTCTGTGGGCACCGGACATCTCCCCTTCACAACCACTCTGTTCAGGTTAAATTGCTGTATTGGTGGACACTCAGTTTCTAAAAGGTTGGCCATCACTGTTCTTGGGTATGCAGGGACTGTTCTATGTCAGTGGAAGGTGCCGGAAAGAAAGTCAGGAGAACAAGTGGTTGTGTGAGGTGGAAATCAGAAACCACCTTAGGCAAAAACGAAATGTCGGGAAACATTGTAACTTTGTTAGGGTGGAATTGGAGGAATGGGGGATCGAGATGCAGAGTGGAAACTTCCAAAGCTATTCTGGCAGAAGTGACTGCTACAAGGAAGGCAGTCTTCAAAGACAACATGTGCAGCGGAATGGATGCAAGTGGTTCAAAGGGATGTTTCATCAGCCTGTGAAGAACCAGTGTGAATGACCATTGTGGGGTAGGAGAATGGCTAGGAGGGGAGATGTTCTTTAGGCCCTTAAAGAACTGTTTAAGAATCAGGTGACTGAAAAAGGCAGCTGCTTCTGACTGAGGAGGTTGGTGAGCGACGACAGCAGCCACATAGACCCTGAGTGTAGGAGAGATGCCTTTGTGAAAAAGGTAGAGTAGGAATCGAAGGAGAGGATCTAGAGTAGTAGGGCTAGATGGGAGGTCCACTTGAGTGGCGAAGGAGTGGAAAACATTCCACTTATATCAATAGAGAGTTAGTGTTCATGGTTTCCAGGCACTGGCTAAGATCTGGTGGATGAAGGTGTGATCAGCCATGGTGTCAGATGTAGAGGCTGAAGGTCTGGGTGGCAAATTAGGCCATTCTGTTGCGTTAGTAG
The DNA here is from genome assembly GCA_029282475.1 of Phrynocephalus forsythii. Taxonomy (NCBI): domain Eukaryota; kingdom Metazoa; phylum Chordata; class Lepidosauria; order Squamata; family Agamidae; genus Phrynocephalus; species Phrynocephalus forsythii. The sequence continues at coordinate 60,360,638 of JAPFRF010000002.1, forward strand.
GTCTGGTATGAGTGGGAGATGTATGTGATCTGACACCATGGATAGAAGCATTCAAAACCAGGGCTGTCGAGGCCACCAGGGCGCAACAAGGATAGCGTGAGCTGACTCTTGGCATAGCTTGATGACAGTTCTCTGCACCATTGGAAGAGGTGGAAATGCGTACAGGAGGGTCTGTGGCCATTGGTAGGAGAAAGCGTCTCCTAGAGAGTGGGGACCTTGACCTGCCCTTGAACAATAGTGGTAGCATTTGTGATTGTTGTGGGTCATGAATAAGTCTATTTCAGGGAGACCCCAACAGAGACAGTTGTTCTGGAATACTGAGTCAAGGAGAGTCCACTCGCGTGAGTTGTGTGGTAGGCAGCTCAAATGGTTGGCTAGGACATTGCCCTGTGGTGCAATATGGATCGTGGTGGGGTAACTTGCTCTGGAATAGCACCACTCCCAGAGTTGTAGTGTTATGTGGAGGAGAGTGCGGGAGTGGGTCCTGCCTTGCTTGTTGACATAATATAGTTCCGTTGTATTGTCCATGACAGCACCGATGGATTGAACGACCTGTGATGGATGAAGAATTGACTTTTTGTAATTGATTTGGAGGCCTAGAAAGGTGAGTAGATTCAGGGTGTAAGTGATATCTTTTGTGGCTTTTTGTTTTGTAGGTGAAACTAGCAGCCAGTTGTCCAAATATGGAAAGATGTTACTCTGTGAAAATGAAGGAATGCAACAACTGGAGCAAGGCACTTCATAAAGACCCATGGCACCAACGACAGGCCAAAGCGAAGCACCTTGAATTGGTAGGTAGAGGAGCCCACCTTGAACTGTAGGTATTTGCGATGGTTTGGATTTATGGAGATTTGAAAATATGCATATTGAAGGTTTAGGATTGCGAGCCAATCTCGCTCCTTTAGTGGAGGGGTAATGTGGAAGCGACGCAAAACAATTCAAGTCCCTGAGATCCAGGATAGGATGGAGTCCTCCATCTTTTCTGGGGACTGTAAAATAATGGGAGTAGAAGCCTTCTATGTCACCAGGTTCAGCAGATTCTATGGCTTATTTGGATAACAGGGCATCGACCTCTTCTTGAAGAGGTTGGGATGGTGGTATTACCAAAACTTGACCAATGGGAGGTGGTTCCTCGAATTCTATTGCGTAACCCTTGACAATGACGGAATAGACAACCAAGGTATCTGATGTTATGTGTCACCAGGCAGAGAGAAAGGTTTGTAGTCAGACTTCCTTATGTGAGAAAGGAAGAATAATGTAGTCAGGGCAATTGCTTTTGCTTGTGGTCAGGGGGACTGACATTGTCATTTTCTGGGCTGGTTATATTGGCGCTGATAGGGCATTGTTGTGTTTTGCTGCGCAAGTAGTAGGGTTGTGTATGCTATTGGTAAGTACTGTATAAGCAGCACCAATGATGCTGTTGTTGTGGGCGAAAAATTGGCTGGGTAGTAGCCCCGTGATAGGTATATGACTGCGTGGTCTTGCATATCTTTACAATATTATCCAATGCCTCATCAGTTGATGAGGCAAAGATGCCTTTTCCATCAAATTGGGAATCTTCTATGCGATTGTGTGCATCGTCAGTGATGGTTGCAGTGTGAAGCCACGTGTGGCGGCGAAGAAAGACAGCTGTTGCTAACTGTTTTGAGGCAGCATCGGCAGCATGATGAGTCGCTATAGTCTCATAGTCAAGTGGCGAGTATAGGCCTCCCTGGCACAGAGGTAAATGAAATTCTGAAGAGCGAATGAAGCCAAGGAGTAGTGTCTGCGACAAATAAGATCCAGCTTCCTTCTCTCTTTGTTGCTAGGAGTGGAGGTGGAGTTTGACTTGGCTCTGTTTTCTGTGGCATTTACTATGACAGAGTTCAGTAAAGGGTGTTTAGAGAGGAAGGTAGTTTATTCTCCACGAGTCCTATATAGATTATCAATGAACCTAGGCATAAGTGGTGTGGAAGGTGGTTTATTCCACACTGCTTTAGAATGGTTCATAAATGATGGTATGAATCCTAGGCATAGAGGGGGAGCTTGATTCTTATTGAAATGTCCAAAAAATGCAGGACTCATCAGTCTCTGGTTGCTGAACTTGAAGGTCTGTGACCTTCACTATGCACTGAATCATTTAAGAATATTGTCTCAAGTCCTCTGCTGGAGATGGAGTTGGAGATGGTGGAGATGGTTATCAGCAACATCGAAGTCCGGCGAAGGCAAATTGGCAGGAGAAGAGATAGGGGTGGAGTGGTATTTGTCCCCTGGCACAGAGGCTTCAGAGTCAATAGGGCGATCCATGGAAGCCAGGGAGTCCTGTCGAGGAGAGAGACATTGAGGAAAGTGTCTAGAGTGAGAGGTTTGCTCATAGAGCATCTCAGATCTGATATGGTGTGGATCAGGATTTGGCCTGGAGCAGACGGAGGTTGCAGAGGCAGTGGGTGCTGGTAGTGCAGTGGTAGAGGATTCTCTGGTTCTTTTAGAAGGAGGTTGAAAGGGAGAACGAGACCTCAATGAGTGGTAACAATGTTGGCCATCATTGACATTGGATTCGGAATCAGATGAGCAGAAGATTATTTGAATATATATCTTGCACCGACAAACACATTCAGTGTCATGGGAACAGTGTCAGTGCCGAGGTGGATAGGATGATACTGAAGATTCGGCATCATAGTAGCAATATTGGTGTCAAAGGCAATGCTGCGCTGTTGGGGGTGAGTGCCTCAGTGCTGGAGAGATGCGTTGGGGCCTGGATGGATGGGTTCTCAATGTTGAGCAATCCTGTGTGGATGCCAATGCTGCTCCGGCACAATACTGGCGCAGACGTGGAGGTGAGGGCGAGTATTCCTCAACATCAGGTTCCGCCCGGAGTCGAACCCTTTTTGCTGGTCCTGCACGGTAGCAATGTGATGGGTGACAATCAGTTTTGACATCATGAACTGTCTCCAGCCCAGGAGGTGCTTGAGTTAGGGTGAAGTTTGGCACAGAACGATGCTGTGGTTTTGCCTGAGATCGAGAGGAAGACTCATGAACCAAGCCTGGAGAGGGCTTCCAAGAGGCACTTCCAACATAGTTGTTAGTTCCATAGAAACATCCCCCATCTACCTTAATGGCTGGAATTGGGGGAGAGTGCCTGCAGCTGCCGAACTGGGAGGAGATCATCTTTTCAATGTTGACAGTCTGTCGACGGCTCTAACCAACAAGACAGACGGGCTCGAGGCAGACTGCTGTGGTCTCAGATCAGTAAGAGGAGTCACTCATGGTTACTTCACGTCCTTTCTCAAGCCGAGGTGAACTTGCCTCCATGTTGAAATCGGTTTTCAGCATGGATCGAGAAGTGGATTGAAAAGATTCCCGAGCTCCAGGATGGGAATCTCTCACCCCACTTGGAGTGCAGTTCAGGGGGTGTGGTCAGGGTGAACTTGGATTTTTTTTGCTCTTTCTGCTTGTTAACCACTTCTTTTTTAAAAAAATTAAAGACAAACAAACAAATAACAATACTAGTGCATCCCCACCCACCGCGGGACCAACCAGTTCTTCCGTGAGTTCTTCTTTATTACTCCAGTGTCTGTTGTTCTAATATTCTTCTCAAAGTCCTCTTCTCCAGAACTGTCTTGAAATATTCGTCAGTTCTTTCCTCTTCCCTTCTACTAATACAAAGTCTATAAATTTTCCCAAAATGTCTATAGAAAAGCCAGAAGATGGAGAATGAATGCAAAAAAATTTCATTACCCTGGAAAGAGTTAAAAAAGTCTGGTTGGAAACTTGGGACATTAATGAAAAGGCTGGAGGAAAAATGGGAATTATATGGGACACTTTAAAAGCTGTAGCCAGAGGCTTTATTATAAGAGAAAACTCTAGAATAAAAAAAATGGAAGAGTTTAACAAAAGAAATCTAGAAAATATAATAGCAGATTTAGAATCCCAATTTTTTTCTAACAATGATAAGAAGATATTGAGGCAGATTGAAGCAAAAAAAAAGAATTAGAGGAATTAGAACTACAACTACAAAGAAATTTACTGTATTTAAAAAGGAATTTGTTTGAATATAGTAATAAAAATTCAAAACTTTTAGCCAGATTAGCCCAGAAAAGAAGGGATAAAAATACGATAGGGAATATAAAAGATTCTGCAGGTAAGGTCTGTACACAAATGAAAGACAAATTAAAAGCTATTCAAGAGTTTTATCAATCTCTATATACAGTAAAAAATAAGAGCAAGGAAGATATAGAAAAATATATCACCAAAAAATTCCAAAAGAGGGTTTTGGAAAAGGAAGATATGCTGGAAATGGAGAAACCCATTACAGATCAAGAGATAGGCGAGGTAATAGATAAATTAAAGAATAATAAAACTCCTGGGGTAGATGGTCTGGGACCTGAATTTTATAAACTTCTCAAAACAATATTAGTACCCAAACTAAAAAAGATAGATAATAAAATAATGGAAGGAGAACAAGTTCCGAAATCCTGGACCCACTCCTTAACCATTTTAATACCTAAACCTAATAAAAACTTAATGGACTTTGGATCATATAGACCAATTTCCCTATTAAATCAGGATGCTAAGATTTTTACTGCAATTCTGGCCAAAAGAATGAATAATTTTGTAGCTAAATATATTAAAGATGATCAATGTGGTTTTATCAAGGGAAGACAAATGGCGAACATTATAAGAAGAAATCTGAATGTTCTTTATGAAATGGGGAAAAGTAATACCAAAGCAGGCATGTTATCTTTAGATCTTTTTAAAGCTTTTGATTGTGTTCAATGGGCTACATTAAAAATCTTGGGGATTTGAAAAACATTTTTTAGGAGTAATAAATCAATTGTACTCAGAAGGTACTTCCTCAATAATAGTTAATGATGGAATGACCAAACAAATTATCCTAGGCCGGGGAACTAGACAAGGATGTCCTCTTTCTCCAGTTCTCTTTTGCATTGTTATAGAACTTTTGGCAAACACAATAAGGGATGACGAATCCATTAAAGGTATTGGGAAAGATGGGGTAACCAAAATTAGTCTATTCGCGGATGATGCCCTACTGACAATCTTAGATCCAATAGAGAAAATTCAAAGAATAAAAATTCATTTAGAAGAATTTGGGGAAATAACTGGATGATGTGTTAATTGGCAAAAATCAGAAAGTCTATTGTTTAATTATGGAAGAGAAGATCTTAAGATAATGGAAAACTTTGGGCTGAAATGCGGTAAAAGTATTAAATATTTAGGATTAGAACTCTATAAGGAGTTTACCAAGACTAAGGAAAATATTTTAAAATTAAAAGAAGAGATGAAAAATAGAATACAAGGCTATACTAAATTGAATTTATCTTGGTTTGGTAGAATAGCAATGATAAAAATGAAGATACTGCCTAAAATTAATTTTATCTTTAGAATGTTACCTGTTCAGTTTGTAGAAAAGGATCTTAAAACTCTCCAAGACATGATAAATGGGTACTGTAATGGTGGGAAACATTCAAAAATAAACAAAAGTTTATGGTATAGATCCCAAAAAGAAGGAGGATTAGGTATACCCAATCTAAGAAATTATTATATAGCTAATCAAATCAGTTGTTTGGGAGAAATCTTATTCAAACCAGAGAAGGTAATATGGTGGGAGCTGGAGTCATTAGGCATAAAGGGGGAAATAAATAAATTCTTGTTCAGTGACTTTAAAAATAAGGTAGAGATTGAGAATCCCCTCCTGAATGGTTTAATGACTACATGGAGAAAATATAGAAAACTCTTATCACCGAAGGGTTCCCCATTATGTTTAGTAACAGACTCAGAAAATTTTCCTACGAATTTGAAGCATTATTTAGGGTTATTTAAAGCTAAGAAAATAGCCAGATTAAAAGACTGGTTGGCCAAAATTAGAACAAATCAGAACATAAAAACCACTTTGCAATCTAGTGATTTAATATGGATAAACTATATCCAGTTAGAAAAATGGACAAAGAATTGGGTCAGAAGAAACAGTCAACTTAGAGAATGTACAAAGTTTGAACAGTTTTTATTATCGCTTGAATCCGACCAGGACAATATAGAGAAAGGACTAGTACGTAAAATATACAAAATAATAGGGGACTCATTGGAAGTGAAGGAGTCAGATTCTCTGAGAGAGGTCTGGAAACAAGACCTTAATGTAGAGATAAAAAAAGAAGACTGGGAGAAAATCTGGAACATGAGAATCTTGAGATCATTATCAGTTAAGATAAAAGAAAATTACTTTAAATTGGTTTCTAGATGGTACTTGACGCCAATTAGGTTGAATAGAATGAACACTGAATATTCTAAGATTTGCTGGAAATGTTAAAAAAGATAGGTACATACATGCATCTCTGGTGGGAATGTGAAATAGTTCAAAAGTTTTGGAAAATGGTTTTTTAGAGCTAAGTGAGATTATTCAAGCAGATATTGATTGTAATCCAGAGACAGCATTGTTATCATTGTCAACTATTAAAGATTATGATGTTACAACCAAGGAACTAATAGCAAATCTTATGACAGCCGCCAGATTAATTATAGCAAGAAACTGGAAATCCAAACTAGATCTCAAGATGGAAGATTGGTATAACAAACTTTGGGATATAGCCATAAACGATAAATTGTCTTGTAGTAGGTGAACTCGGATTGACCCCACAAGGACATGAGGTTACGTTCCTTCGAACTCGGATTGACCCCACAAGGACGTGAGGTTACGTTCCTTCGAACCGATCTCCAGCGGGGCTGCGAACTGCAGCGAGAGGGACATGAAGTACAACTTTTTCTTCCTCTTTTCTAGCAATGGCATAGATGGTTTGGTTGGCTTGGCTTTTTGAGAAGTGTTTGTCTTTGGTAGCTTAGATGTAGATGCTGAGGATCGAGCCGTGGGCTCAGGTGCAGCTTGAGACTCCATTGGGGAGAGGGATTTCTCCCACAAGTAAGCCCGAAGGTGACCAAGACGTTGTCTGAGTGCTGGTTTAGTCAGCTTCTTACACTCACTGCAATGAGAAGGCTGGTGAAATCCACCTAACTCTAGACAATAGAGGTTGCATAGGTAGTACTTTCACATACCCTTTCACATACCCTGGCAATAGAGGCAGTGGTCATGGCTGTCTGTGAGGGGAACCTTGTTAGGGCAAGCCATGCCGCACTTGAAAAGGCCTCCAGAGGCCATAAAATGGCACTGTAGGGGGGAATAAAGGAAAAAATAAAAGAAACATATATAAAATTAAAATAAAATAAGGAGGAAGTCCAATAAAAATATTAGTAGAAAGGCAGAAAATCAAAAGATTATTTTCATTCTGCAGGAGCTGAGAAAAGATGTGACCATTAGCAGCAGCAGTAGAGAGGAGGGAAGAGAGGGAAGAGAGGAGCATGTACAGTGCAAGGGGAGGTCCTATCTCCGCAACAGCTTGAGATTGCTGGTGACCATTGCACAAGTGCTGTTAGCCCTATGTGTACATTCACAGATGCCACAAAGATGCTATTTTTTTAGATCACTTATATTCTGGGACTCAAAAGAAACCTTATCCTTGTGAAGACAGAATCCATGTGTTTTGAAAATCAGTTGGGAAATCAGAAGGATTGGATTATCCCCCAAATATTTTGGGGACTATTAGGTCCCTAAGGATTCTTTCACTTTGGGAGATGGATAAAATTGTCACCTTCCTCATGGCTCCCCCAACAAGTGATAGAAAATGCTTTCTGACATCATGTAATCCTTAGAAACCAGTTATGTGCAGTCCGTTCAAGTAAGGGCCTTTTTACACGACCCCTAAGATCCGCTGGCCACTTAAATTCGGACCAGAGATCTTAGGGGTTCGTGGCTCTTCCTCTGTCCCCACCCCCCTCCGCACTTCCTGGTTGCTGGCTGCGTGAGGGAGGGAGAAAAAAGAAAGAAAAGAATGCCGGCTTACCTCCGTTCTGTTCCCGGCAGCATTCAGATCTCTTAAAGGGGCGGGGGGCAGAAAAACAACAAACAGAAGCCAGGAGAGCCCCGCACTCACTATCCTTACACCGGATCAAATATTTTTCACATCCAAAAAGCAGGTACCTGAAAGCTGCGCTGGGACGCGCTAAAGTGGGCGGGGTCGCACTTAATTTCCTGTTAACTCCGGAGCTGGTGGGTAAACATTTTTAATCTCCAGAGCTGGGAGCCATTTGCCCCGGAGTTTAGGGGTCGTGTATAAACGCCCTAAAACATAGTCCCAAACCCTGTTTAAGAGCCCAGCTATTTGAAATCCAAGAGCATGTCTTAAAAAGCAGAGCACCCTGAAAAGGACAAAAAATGCCAGTTTATTTGACCCAAAGCTGTCTACTGCACAATGTTAGGAGAATGAGGCTGCTTTGGTTTTCTGATGGGTCAACTGGGAATATGCACAGCTTTTTTTCCATCAATGATTTCTCGAGCAGGTGGGTTTGAAGGGGTAAAGCAGGAGGACTCATCCCATTGCCTTAATGCAGTGGTTCCCAACCTTCCAATGTCGCAACACTTTAATACAGTTCCTCATGTTGTGGTGACCCCCTTGCCCTGCTTGGAAGAGGCCACAAGCCCCCTTTGGCAGGCGACTGCTGCAGGTGCCATAGAGAACTTCCCTCTACAGGCACCCTCAGCCAATCACAGCCTCTGGTGCCATTGACTGACATCCCCTCCAACCTATCAAGATCTAACTCACTCTCCCCCCTTCCTCCCCCTCTTCCTCCAGACCCAAGCCGTTTGTGCCATTTTCTTCACTGGCTCATGGCGACCTCTTCTTTGGAGGTTTTTAAGCAGAGGCTGGATGGCCATCTGTCAGAAATACTGTGATGGGAGTTCCTGCATGGAAGGGGGGTGGACTGGATGGCCCTTGAGGTCTCTTCCAACTCAATGATTCTATGATTCTATGACCCCTGTGAAATGGTCATTCAACCCCCAGGTTGGGAATCACTGCCTTAATGTAAGAACTAATCCTAAAACATTTGCCTAAAGGAGATGGTGTGAAGAAAGAGTGGCTGAGCAAGACAGAAAAGAGAGAGGTGACTAACATGTGTAGGAAGATTTTCTTCTCTACTGCTCCCTTCTCATGCCTAATAACGGGGCCCTGAAATTCTGATTGGACTTTGCCATGGAAGAAGCCAGATTGTGAAGCTCTCTGAGTGGTTTCACTGGGCTGGATTAGCCCCTTCACATTTTATTCCCATGTTTTCCCCCAGGGAGTAGATTTTTACATATCTCCATGGAGGATCATCTACATTTCCCTGCATACAAAGGAATCAGATAAATATAACAATAAATCTAATAAATATTAGAAGCTGTTACGTGATACGTCCCCGATTAAAGCAAACCTCTTGTGTAACATCTTTTAACGTAAACCATTTTAGAACAAAATTTCAGGAGAGGAGAGGAGAAAAGTAATTGTTGATGTAGTTGTTGAAGGTAAAACAAAACACAACTTAAAAGTATACATTCTACCATATTTTGTCAGCCAGGTCCAAGAGGAATAGTGTCGCTTTTTTTAGCACAGCATTGATGAATTATATCCACACCACAGCTGTGAATAAATGAAACCGTATTATCTATCATTCCCATTTCGCAGATGGGGAGACTCAAACCCTGAGAGGTTAAAGTGACTTGCCAGAGGTCAGACAGGAAGTCCATAGTAGAACTGAACAGAATCCAGATCACTTGGCTCTCAGCTAGAGTCTTAAACATGACTCAAGCATGCAGGCTTCTGTGTTGCAAATTTCCCTTCCCTAGGAAAGTACAGTATATGTAAACAAGGTGAGAAGCAGCCGTACACCCTCAAACGTATAGTCTGACCCTACACAGGTTTATTCAGTAGCCCTATAAATTTGTTGAACATTTTCGCCACAACTTTCTTGCAGACTATAAACAAAGTGGTTCCATCAGGGCAAAACTTTGGGTTTAAAACCCCATGTCCTCTCAGCAGAATGAACAAGAGGGCCCCCCAAACAGGTCAGAGCTGGCTTGCCACCTTTGCGGGTGAAAGATACAGCCTGAGGTGCACGTGAGATGGCATTACGACAATCTAAAATTACCAATCGGACCACTGTGAAATTGGGCAGCAACAATCAACTGAGGTGTCCTTTAAAAGACAAGATAACACACCAGCACAATCTTTTATTCCTATTCCTAACTCATGAATTTTACTTCTGAGTTTAAGAACATAAGAAGAGCCATGCAGGATCAGGCCACAGGCCCATCTAGTCCAGCTTCCTGTATCTCACAGTGGCCCCACTAGATGTATCTGGGAGTGCACAAGATACCACTCCCCTGCACCTTGCCCTTGAAGTACCCTGGTTTTAAGCCTGGAGATTACACATCTCCATCGTGGTTTGTAATCTGTGATGGACTTTTCCTCCAGGAATCTGTCCAATACCCCTTTCATCCAGGCCCGATGCCATCACCACATCCTGTGGCAGGGAGTTCCACAGACTAACAACGAGCTGGGTGAAAAAAATATTTTCTTTTGTCTGTTCTTACTCTCCCAGCCCTCAATTTGAGTGTATGTCCCCTAGTTCTGGTATTTTGTGAAGGAGAACAGCATCCCTCTATCCACTTGACTCATGCCTAAAGAGCCCCAAATGTTTTAGCCTTTCCTCATAAGGGAGGTGCCCCAGCCCAGTAATCATTTTAGTTGCTCTCTTCTGCACCTTTTCCAGTTCCACTATGTCTTTCTTGAGATGTGGTGACCAGAAATTTAAAAAATACTCCAGGTGCGACCTTACTATCATTGTGCATAATGGCATAATGTTGGCTGTTTTATTTTCAATCCCCTTTTTGATAATCCCTAGAATGGAATTGGCCATCTTCACCGCTGCCACACATTGGGTAGACACCTTCATGGAGCTGTCCACCAACACACCAAGATCTCTTTCCTGATCCATCACGGATAGCTCAGAGCCCATGAGTTGATAATTTTTTTATTTTTTACCCTAATATGCATTACTTTACATTTGGCTACATTAAAACGCATTTGCCATTTCGCAGCCCATTCCCCCAGTTTGGAGAGACCCTTCTGGAGCTCTTCACAATCTTCTCTGGTTTTTACCACACGGAAAAGTTTTCTGTCATCTGCAAACTTGGCCACCTCACTGCTTATCCCTGTCTCCAGGTCATTTATGAACAGATTGAAAAGCACCAGTCCCAGGACACCACTGGGGCACACCACTTTTCACTTCTCTCCATTGTGAAAAATTGCCATTGACACCCACTCTTTGTTTCCTGGATCTCAACCAGTTCTCAATCCATAAGAGGACCCCTGACTGTGCAATTTTCTCAGCAGCCTTTGTGAGGGACTGTGTCAAAAGCCTTCTGAAAATTCAGATAGACGATATCCACTGGTTCACCCAAATCTACATGCCTGTTGACCTTTCCAAAGAATTCTAAAAGATTTGTCAGGCAAGACTTACCCTTACAGAAGCCACACTGATTTTCTCTCAGCAAGGTTTGTTCCTCTATGTGTTTTAAGATTTTCTCCTGGATGAGGCTTTCCACCATCTTCCCTGGGATAGACGTAAGGCTAACCAGCCTGTAGTTTCCCGGGTCCCCCCTCTTTCCTTTTTAAAAATTGGTGTGACATCTGCTATCCTTCAGTCCTCCTGCACTGTGGCCATTTTAAGAGACAAGTTGCATATTACCGTTAAGAGATCCGCAATTTCATTTCTCAGTTCCCTAATAGCCCTTGTGTGGATGCCATCTGGGCCCGGTGATTTGTTGATCTTCAATTTATAAATTAGTACTAAAACATCCTCTCTTTTAACCTGTATTTGATTAAAATACAGCTTCTACCACATCACAGAAGGCAGATGTAAAGATATGACAGTGGGACTTTCTTGATCGGAACAGAGTTTGCCATCTTTTTGAACTACTGCTTGGTCCACATGACCAAGAGAATTATGGGAGCAATTTTTCAAAAAAGTAACCACCTAACCTTCAGCTTAGAAGCAGTACAGTAGAACCCCCATATCCACAGGGTCAGTATCCACAGTTTCACTTACCCATGGCATGAAAATGTTAAAAATATTAAAAGAAAAAAAATCCAGAAAAACTATAGTATTTTCATATATATTATCAGAATTGGCCATTAAATGGAGCCAGAGACTGTTCAATGAATATTTGTTAGTGAAATGAATGTACATAGCACAGTCTTTAGTGCCCCCTAGTGGCCAGTTCTGGGAGTGAGATGTGGCGCATTTGCTATTATCTGCAGATTTCAGTATCCACATGGGGGCTTTGAAAAAATTCTCAGCAGATATGGTGGATCTATTGTATATCTTTGCATGTAGCAATGGATAGTCATGAGTTATGAAATCAGCAGCTTCAAGAACATGCTAGGATGACCTGATCTGACTTAGCAAGACACTTCATTAGGGATATGTGAGTATTTCAATCCAGGTTGTCTTCTGTAAATTAGTCAACTTTTTCATATGTCATCACATTCAAGATTAAAAGAGCCTGAGAATTTTCATGCAGAAGAAAAGAAATCTGGTAGATTCTGGTCAGACCCAGAATTCGTGAGTGCTTTAAGCCTTAGTCTGCATTTGAATCCCTGTATGTTCAACCACGTTAGTGAAGAATCATAGCTTCCCTGTCTTTTCTCTGTGAGACTCCTAAACATTTAATAGTTAGGGCAGATATTTACTCTTGGGGATTTGGGGGAGGGAGTTTCAAGCAGTTTGGTTCAGGAGTAAAGTCATAGCAAGTGGATTTCTTTTCCTGAGAGATCAAAATATTTTGTTACTCATCCAAGTAGCTTCTTCAGTCAAGGAAAATTGGTGAGAGGCTTCCAAGTTATAGTTCACCTTGGTTTCACCCCACCCTAGTCTGAATAGGTTTGTTAGATGGACAATGGCCTGGAGTATGTGAAAGTTACACCTATGAAACCCTTCCCAACACCCAACAAGCATGGGTCATTAGCCGTGGTCTTTTTGGTGGTGGAGTGAAAGTGAGGCTGGATGGCCATCTGTCGGGAGTACAGTACTGTGATGGGGGTTCCTGCATGGCAGTGGGTTGGACTAGATGGCCCTTGAGATCTCTTCCAACTCTATGATTCTATGATTCTATTATTTTATTTATTTATTTATTTAGTTAGTTAGTTAGTTAGTTAGTTAGTTAGTTTTAGAATATTTTACCCCAGCTTTCTTCTTGGAAAAGGACCCACCAAGGTGGCATACAATAATGAGGGGCAATATACAGCCCGGAACATTTAAGACATATCCAAGTTAAGAACAGGAAATTAAAAGGGGCATCTTAGAACATTAAAAGATAACAGTAGAGCACAAAGAGCATGCAAGAAGAAATGAAAAATCCATTATGAGAGGGGGAAAGTAGCATGGAAAACACTGTTGTTCTTACGAAATCAGTCAATGCAATCATGTGTATGGTGATCCATATAAAGTTACATGGTAGGCAGTCCCTCATTCAGGGAAAGTTGCCTGAAGAGGAAGGTCTCTGACTGCTTCCAGAAAGACAGCAGAGACAAGGCAGTCCTGGCCTCCAGTAGGAGGGAGTTCCAAAGTCTGGGAGCAGCAACAGAGAAGGCCCGTTCATGTGTTTCATGTCTGGGGACTGATGAAAGGGCAGCATGATAAATGGCAGACAGATTGTGCCTGAGTCCCCCACCCCTCTTGAGACTCAACTCCCACATAATTCACCTGGATGACTGAGAATCTCCACAGACATAAGAATTTGATGGTTCCTTTGGTTACAACATAAGGCAGAGAAACACAAAAACACGGAGAGATCATCCCATTCTCACCCAACCCTTCCTGGCTGCACACAAAACTATCTCCTTCTGAAGTAAACATCACTAACCTTTTGAAACAGAAAATGCTCACTTACATTATCATATTTTAGTTACAATACAATAAAAAGGGGACAAAATGGAGAGTTTAGACTTGGAGAGAAACTCCATGCTTGCATCTTGGAACATAGAGGAATAAGAGAGGGCAATCAGTAAAAGAACCCAAAAAATAGGAAGGGGTTTGCTTCCGAATGCCAGAAGCAGGAAAACTTCATTAGTGGCAAGGAACAATCACCTTAGGCTCTAAATAACCCATCCTCCAACTAATACCCAGTGTTAGGGCATGCAAGATTGCTATTTTTCCAATATATACATCATGTTTTTTGCTGCCCTGAGAAACCAGCTATTAATTGAATTTGGCTGGCACACATAGGGGAGAATTGGTTCCAGAGGATTTCTGTGTCTGAGAAATGAGATTTGCAAACCTCTATCAAACCTTGAAGACCAAGCATAAAACAAGCTTCTGTGCAATCTATAAGGGGGACATCTAAGGTCCCACTAAAGCAATCAGATGTTTGCAACACTCAAGGAATTTTATCTTCTAACAATATGTTCTTTGCCACGTTAACTTTGACCCTTTATCATCCTCAGCATTAAGGCCATCCTCAAATGATGTTGATCCAAACATTTTATTTATTTATTTTATTTATTTTTACAACTTATATTTCTGATATTTTCCAACTTATATTTCTTATATTTTCCAAGATGGGCGCAAGCACTTGCAGCAGCTTGGCACTCCAGAGATCGGTATCTTTTAATTAATGTTTTATTTGTCTACTTTTTACTATGGACTCTGCACATTCGGGCACAAGTAATTTACAGTCGACAAGAGCTTTTAACTATCAGCAGAGAAGGCTGCAGCCAGGAGGTTACAACTTACAACATTCCAGCTGAGCTTATCAGAGGGCCTGCATATCCTTGGGCTACTCCCCCTGCTTTCCCTGCCAGAAAGAAAAGAAAACGGAGGAAATGCAAGCAGAAGAGGGGCTGCAGGGCCGGACTTCGAGTGAGGCTAAGTAAAAATCCTTACAAGCCTGCATTGCCAAGTCTTTTTGTTTCAAATGTGAGATCTCTTCCCAATAAGAGAGGAGTTGGAACTTACTATCTCTCTGCAGAAAAATATCCAGGATTGCTGTGCTATGGTCCTTTTAGAGATGTGGCTGGATCCTTCCTTTCCACAGGAGCTTATACAGCGACAAGGATGCTCAGAACTTAGAGCAGATAGAACTATTGAATCCGGGAAGAGCAGAGGTGGAGGGATTTGTGTTTACATAAATAACAACTGGAGCACATATGTTAAAATAATGGATATTCATTTTTTTCCTGATTTGGAGTATCTAGCAGTGAAATGCCGCCCCTTTTATTTGCTACGTGAGTTTAATGTTGTTATAATAACTGCAGTATATATACCTCCTGATGCCAACACTACTACATCTATGGGTCACCTGCTAACTGCTATTAGCAAACAGCAGCAGGCTTACCCAGACTGAGCTCTGGTGGTTGCAGGTGATTTTAATCAAACCAATTTAAAGACTGTTCTCCCTAAGTCCTAAGTTTTGGATCTGGGGGAGTTATTGTGATTAGTTCCGGAACTTGTCATGCCATCTCAGTGTTTTTACACCTGCTTGGCCCCCCTCTTGTCTCCCTCCCGCCTCTAGGCCCCACGTTTTTTATTCTGTTTTGTTTTGTTTTGTTTTGGCATTCTGATTTGATTTGGTCTGCTTTGTTATTGTATCTTCACATTATATTGTATTTTTTTGCCTTGTATTATCTGCTGCTATATATTATTTTTACCTATCCCTTTTTTTTAACTCGCCATGTTAGCAGGGACTCATATACCGACTGTGTTGGGCCGTGGGCGATACGCTCCGAGTCGAGGGGTAAGTCAGATCAGAAGAACTAGGGTCAGGCGTCTTGTGCCTGTCCCCCGTTCTGACCCCCTGGCTCACTGTCACGTGTCCAGGAGTCATCCCACCAGCACCTCCAACCTTTCCTGCCTTCTTATGAATGCCAGGTCAGTCCACAATAAGACCCCCATAATTTATGATTCCATCCTTGATGGGAGGACTGACCTGGCTTGTATTACCAAGACCTGGGTGGGTGCGGAGGGGGGGGGCTCGCTGTCCCTCCTGTGCCTGCCCGGGTACCTGGTTCAAGGCATGAGAAGGTTGGAGGGTCAAAGGGGTGGGGGGGCTGCCATCGTTTACAGGGACTCTCTTTATGTTTGCAGGGCCTCGACATTGGTAAGTCAAGGGTTAGAATGCCTTCACCTGTTAGTGGGACAACGGGACAGATTTGGCATTGCACTGGGTTACCGTGCTCCCCACAACCCAGCCCAATCCGTCCCAGAGCTCTCGGAGTTCATTGCCGCTGCACTCCTGAAGTCCCCGCACCTGTTGGTTGTGGGCGACTTCAATGTGCATGTCGGTGATGGGCTCTCCGGTGCAGCTCTGGATTTCATGGAATCCATGACTTCCATGGGTCTGTCCCAGCATATTTTATGCCCCACTCACAGATCAGGCCACACCCTAGACTTGGTATTTTCCTCCATGTCGGGGGACTCCAGTCTGGAGGTGGGGGACATCGTTTCCCTACCTGTGTCATGGTCAGACCATCACCTGCTTTCCTTTTCCCTGTCGATCGCAGCCCCTCCTCTCGGGGACCTTCGGCCTCCTGTTTTGGCCCACCCCGAAGGCTCATGGATCCGGTTCGGTTCTGGGAAGCCTTTGGGGAGCTTCCTGGTGGCCTGACTGACGCTCCGGCTGAGGTTGTGGCTAACCAGTGGTTTGAAACAGCTGCTCGCACCATCGACTGGATCACCCCCAAGCGCCTTCTCCATAGCAGAGATCGATCTTCGCCGTGGTTTACAGGCGGAGTTGAGAGCGATGAAGCAGGAACAGAGAAGGCTAGAGAGCAGCTGGAGAAGAAGTCGGACGGCTATCAACAAGACTGCTGTTGTGATCCAGACCAGGCGTTATTCCCGAGTGATCACGGAGGCTAGGTCATCCTATTTCTCCCTGAGAATTGGTGAGGCCTCGAACCGCCAGGCGGAGCTCTTCTGGGTTGTTTGGGACCTCACCAGTCCTGGTCTGGCAAGGCCTCCTCCTACTGATTTCAGTAGTGAGAATTTCACAGTCTGTTTTCAATCTAAAGTAGAGGCCATCCGGGCCGGCTTCGACTCCGGTTGCACTAGCCCCGCCCCGCCACTCCCAGTTGCTGGGCCACCTCACTCTTCTCAGATGGATGAGCTGGGGCCTGTCACCCCTGCTGAGGCCTCCAGGGTGATGGCCCACTGCCAGCCCGCGTCCACCCCCTTCGACCCTTGCCCTGCTTGGCTGATAAAAGCTGCCGGTGGGAGTATGGCCAAATGGGCTTCTACTATCGCCACCGCCTCCTTCAGCGAGGGGTTTTTTCCCTCTCGTCTGAAGGAGACGGTGGTCAAACCCATTCTTAAAAAACCTGGCCTAGCATTGGGCGAATTGGCAAACTACCGCCCGATCGCTAATGTCCCGTTCATGGGCAAGGTCATTGAGGGGGTGGCTGCAGTCCGGCTGCAGTCATTCCTGGAGGAGCAGCAGTGCCTTGACCCATGCCAATCCGGGTTCAGGCCCTACCGGGGGACCGAAACAGCTTTGGTCGCGCTGCAAGATGACCTAATCAGGCGGCCGACAGGGGTTGGTTCTCCTGGATTTGTCAGCGGCCTTTGATACCGTTGACCATGGTATCCTACTGGATCAGCTCTCCGAGGTGGGAATCGGAGGCACTGCTCGCAGTTGGCTCTGTTCCTTCTTGGAGGGCCATCCCCAGTATGTTCAGCATGGGGGGGAGTTGTCGGCCCCGTGGTTCCTCCCTTGTGGGGTTCCACAGGGGTCGTCTCTGTTCCCTATGCTGTTTAACATCTATTTAAGGCTGCTGGCTGGGGTCATTAGGAGATTTGGAGTCTGCTGTCACCAGTACGCTGATGACACGCAGCTCTATCTCTCCTTTTCCACCTTTGCAGTGGAAGCTGTTTGGACTCTCGATGGGTGCCTGGATGCCGTATTGACATGGACCATGGCGAACAGGCTCAAGCTCAACCCCGGGAAGACGGAGGTTATGTTCTTTGGGAACTCGCCATCTGGGTACGGAGGCCCCCTTCCCAGTTTGGATGGGGTTTCCTTCCAACCTGTGGATAGGGTGCGGAATCTGGGTGTGGTTCTGGATCCAGCGCTCACCTTGGAAGCCCAGGTGG